>CM057457.1:306527500-307777500 GCA_016271365.2 Neoceratodus forsteri | reverse complement strand
GGACTGCCACTGATGTCACATCAGCATCCATGCATGCAGTGGTGGGGTCTGCATGACCATGAGAACCACAGACACAAAAGGGGCACAGCTGCATGGGCATGGCACACACCACCGGGGTGGCTGGGACATAGCACATGCACCAAAGCCCACTGCACACAGGCAAACAGTGCACAGAGTACGCCACACATACCCTGGACAGAGCCCATGGCCCCCACCCACACCAGTGGAAAATCCCTGGCAGTCATACCCACGGCCAGGCCAGCCCACAGTTGCCATGTACACCACTGCAGCAAGGGACCATGCACCCGCTGCAAAACAGAGACCGACACAGTCATAGCAGGAAAAGCATGTATTAAGTAACAATAAACATCAACAGAAACTATGTACAAAGATATATATATATATATACAGTAGGGGAGGGGATATGCAAGGCTACAACAAGGGGGGATGGGCAGGGGATAATGGGAAAGGCAAAGGTGGGGGACATGGGGTGTTGGATATAGTCCAGGAGGGAATGATACAGTGCAGGTGCTGCAGGCCCTACTGGTGACCCCTGTCATCCTTGTCCTTCCTGTGGCACCTTCTGTGCCACTGACGTTCACCCTTATCCATCCTCTGCAGCAGCTCCAGCATGGCCCAGGTGACCTGCAGGATCTCCTGGATGTTCCATTCTAGGCCTGTCCAGTGTGGTCCACTTAGGACAAGGGAGCAGAATCAGTATGAGTGACTGGCCAGATCAGCACAGCCCACCCAATGTGCATGGTGTACATCAGTGACCTGCACCGCTGGGATGGCATGCAACCACCCACAGTGTGTGCACTCACATGATCCACCTAACCAGGCATCCACAGCCATGCAAATCACTACACACCCCCAGGGCCCATGCACCACACAGCACCATTGTGGCTGTCCAATGTAATGGCAATGCAATGGGTTGGCAGTGGCACAGCCAGGTGCCCAGTGCACACACAGCCCACCTGTGACATCCACCTACAAGTGCAGACCCACAGGATGGTGTGGAAGGCACCGTGGGATGAGCATGGCAGTAGGTGCCATGTGCAGGGAGCCATACCTCACCACCGCCCCTGCAACCCACAATGCACAGTTGTAAAGGGAAACATGCCACTGTGCCCTGCCTGCATGGCCACACCACCAGTGACATCCTGCCCTCCATGCTTTCAGGCCATCAGGGCCCTATGGTGATGCTCTGGGCCTAGTGTGGAAACATGGAGAGAGCCCCATCAGTACACATCTGAACCACAGCCCCCCCAGCAGTGTGCGTGCATGCACAGCCTGTCCATGCCACAGTGGCGCAGGGTGTACTCGATGCACCCCCACAAATGGCAACACAGGTACCATCCCCCATCTCCCCCGGTGGCATGGCCTGCTGATCACATTCCATCAGGACAGATGGATATTACTAGTGTGGTGAAGGATCACCTACTTGGCCATGGCATGGCTGGGCATGCACCTGCAGTCTCCCTAGGTGGTTGGGGTCATACTGCTGGAGGTCCCTATAGTGGTGGTGACACTGCTTTGTAGTCCTGCTGCTCCCTGTGATCTCCTCAATGCCCTCTTCCACCTTCTGCCACACCGCTGTGTGTGGCCTCAGGAGGGGAACCTGCCCAAACAGGGCACCTTCATGGGGCTCCACAAGAGCCACCAGGTTTGCCAGTTCCACTGAAGTCCACACTGGTGCTCTGGTGTGCGGCATATTGCAGACACTGGTGAGTTCAAATTGGTGCCCAGTAGCACACGTGCCCCACGTGCAGAGGCAGTGCGGTACTGTGCTTCCAGTCGCAATCGCACTGGCACCAGACTGTGCAATAGGGGGCAGCCATGCAGATGCATGCCACCCAGAGGCAAAGGGCAGCTGCAGGGTCTAGGGTCTATCCATGCATGGAGTGCCACAGTGCTATTGGGAGGCCTCTGTGTGAGCATGGTAGCATGCATGTGTGTGATGCCAAGCAGTGGCCTACTGCTGTGAGGTGCCGTGGCACCCATGGTGCACCAATGGCACATGCACTCCTTTGGACATATAGCACATGAGCACCACAGGCACAGTAGTGGCAGAGCCCTGTACTGCCTCCTGTGAACAGTGTGTCAACTGTGCCTCTAGCATAGGCATCAGCACCACTAGCATGCGTGCTGTGGTGCAGATTGTGCATGTCACAATAGTGCAACACAGCCTGAGCATGCTCAACACCATTGCACAAGGTGCAACAGCACGATATTCATCCAGGTTATGCTAATCAGCTCATAAGCCATTCCACGGCTCATCCACTGCATTTGCATCCCATTATAGTTATGCCAGCCCTCATTTGCATGTGATGCACTATAAAAGTGACCTGGGAATGCATAGGCCATGGATTGGTATTGCAGTCTTTTGAGGTAGGTGTCATGCTGTGGAGATGTGGGGTCAGTGGTCTGTGAGGGCTGTCTGGGACTGCACAGTCCATGGTAACACCTGTCCATCCCCCCAGGCACAAGCATGACTGAGTGATACAATGAAGAAGAGCAGGGAAGGGTGTGGAAGAGGAGGCCCAACTTTACCAGGGCAGAATCAGATGCCCTGTTTGAGGCCTACCTTGACAGGGAGCCACTGCTCAGTGGACAGAGGGGCACACCACAGGCCCGTGCAGCAGTGTGGGGTGAGGGGGTATGTGTCATCAACCAGCAGGGTAGCCACCAGCATTCTGTGCAGGAGTGCAAGAAAAAGGTTGGCACAGACAGGAGGCAGATCAAGGATAAGGTGGCTGCCATCAGGGTGGCACGTGCTGCCATTGGTGGGGGCCAGCAGGACGTTCCCCACCTGACCAGCATGTGGTGTAGTGCCATTGAGGGTGTTCCTGGCGGAGGCTTCCAGATGAGTGGCAGCCCATCACTACATGGTAGGACCAGTGCTGGTAGTGTGTGGGTGGTGGGGGGGGCAGGCCCCAGGGCCAGGCGGAACCACTAATGGTACTGTGTTCCTTTATAGCTCCTGAGCATCTGCATGGAGGAGTGGTGGTGGGTGTGTCCACCAGCCCTGGACATGGTGGAGTGCCCATCCACCTTCACGGGGGTCCGAGGGACCGACCTTCTGCAGCCCTGCACATCTGTCCAGACTGATGCCAGTGGTGTGGGTGCGGATAAGGCTCTGGCTGTGTTCCAGCATGACGCTGCTCATGGTGTCCTGTGTGCTGAGATACAGATCGGGGCTGACTCCAGTACTGATGATGTCATGACACATGTCCCGGACAGTGTTGTATGTGGGACACAGGGTGATGCCACGGATGGCATCCACCCAGGCGGATCTGCGGGTAGTTCTGGCATGGTTGCCTGCACAACAGCCCTTGTCCAGGCTGTGTCTGCGGGTTCAAGTGGGGCAGCACTGGAGATTGGACAGGGTAGTGGGGCTGTTGTTGCCACTGCAGTTGTGCCAGTGGTGCCTGGCAATCAGCAGCCAGAGGGGCAGCATCAGCAGCTGGCCAGTGTTGACATGGGGACAGGAGCAGGGGGCAGCAGCAATGCACCACGTGTGGACATACTCCAGGAAGGCAGTGCTGTGTGGCGCCCATTATTGAGGGGCGCTGTGCAGCAGGGCCAGGAACACCATGAGAGACAGCATGCTGGCCATGCAGATGACCCCTTGGGTGACCACAGCCATCTTCTCCAGGCCTCTGTGGATCAGCAGGTGCAGTTCGTGGTGGTGGTGGATGCATTTTGTGTGGAGCTGTGCCAGGCAGAGGAGTGGCAAAGCAGGGACCATGCACTGCTCCTGGTAGAGTTGGCTCAACAGCGGGCGGATATGACCACAGCCACTGACAGGCAGACCACTGTAATGGCAACTCTCATTGCTACACTGGCTGATCGGATGTATGCCCAGCCACCACACACCACACAGAGTGCTATGTTCACCCCCATTCTTGGTGTTGGGTGACCCCTGCCATGTCGATGCCGGGTTCAGCTGTGGTCATACCAAGCATGCCTGATGCAGGCATGTCCGGTGGCCCACATACCCCTGCACAGACAAGGTCACGTTCACACAGTGTCACCCCTGGGGGCCCTTCAGTGCCACCCCATGAGGCCACTGGTCAGCCTGGTATGGCTGGCAGATCTCAGCAGGGCTGCCCAAGCATCTGTGGTGGCCGTGCTACTGTGCTGCATGACTGACCCTTCCCCATCCACAGCCACTGTCTGCTGCTGCCTTGTGTGCACTGTGGTGTTCAGTGTGCATTGCATGGGTGTGGTGCCCAGCCCTGCACACACACGGTCCCTGTGCACACCCTCCTAGCTGCTGGCTACTGTGGCGTGTGCATGATGATGCCAGTGTAGCTCTGTCTGCCACTGTACAATGGTGCTCAGCATCTGAGGCATGCACAGTGCCAGCCACTGGGTGTAGTTGTGTTGGGTCTTGTGGGGGCATGGGGGGCCTATTGGGGTGGGCGTGCATGTGGCCCTGTGGGCATGGGTAGGGGTGTGTGTGCCTATGGGTGTGTGCCACATGCAGCCCTGCTGTTCCCTGCCTTTGTGTGCAGTCCCTTACCCATTCCCACACCTTTGATGCCATCCTACCTGGTATCCACCCCTGCCTGTCTGTGGGCTATGCCTTTGCCCTTGATGGTTGCACGTGGACCTGTTGACCTACCTCTGTTGTCCAAAGTGCTCCTCTGCAATGGTGTTCTGGTGCTGTTGGTCCATCTGGGCCAACTGAGGATCCCTTTGCCCAGGGGGTGGCTGCCCAACACCAGCTGGACTGGCATCCTCATCATCCCCACTAGTGTCCCCCTCTTCAACCTCAATGGCTATCCCACAGTCGGTGGCCATGTTGTGCAGGATACAGCAGGCCAGGAATAGCCCGCAGGCCTTTGTAGGACTGTACTGTAGGGCACCGCCTGCTGTGTGCAGGCAACAGAACCATACATTCAGCAGCTTGAGCACTTGCTCGATGACATCCTGTGTTGTGGTGTGTGCCTCATTGTACTGTTGTTGTGCTGGGGTTGAGGGGCACTGGTATGGTGTGAGCAGCCAGAGCCATAGTGGGTAACCACTGTCACCTGTGTGTAGAGGGGTTTTATTAGCATGGTGGTCTGCAACACTGTGCCATGGGCTTTCATGGCCATTCCCTATGGCACCCCTGCCCATACCCCACACACCCCCCATCTCCATCCATCGTCCAGCGTGCTATGCATACTCACCTACCAGATGGCCAGTGGGGATTCCCCCACTCTTGAACCTATGGCACAGTGCAGACTGGTGCCAGATGAAGGCATCATGAGCACAGATATTGATTATACACCCCTTGGCATCGCACACCGCCTGGCAGTTGACACTCGAGTAACCCTTGCGGTTGATGTATGCTGCTTTCTCTAGGCCAGGTGGCATGCAGATCCCTACATGGGTTCAGTCTATGGCCCCGAGCATGCCATACAACTGTGCTACAATGCAGAACTCCTGCATGTTTACTGTGCACTCCACCTGTGTGCTGGGGAAACGGATGTACTCTGCAGCATGTGGCAGCAGTGCAATGAGGAACTGTGTGAGTAGGAGTGATGCAGCTGACTGGGTTATTTCTGTCATGTCCCCTGTTGGTGTCTGGAAGCTGCCTGTGGTGAGCAGGCACATGACAGCTGTGATCTTAGTCTCCACGGACAGCGCTTGGCTCCGTCGTGTGGGTGCCTTCATTTCATCATTGCACAGCTCACAGAGCTGCTTCAGAATTGCCTGGTTCAGGTGGTACCAGCCCAAAATCTCGATGTCACTGTACTGTTTGAAGGCAGTGCAGGCACAGTACAGCCTGTTCTGGGCATACCACCACCGGGCCCTTCCATGGCTGCACCTCCCTGCTGCCTGCCTTCTCACACCCCTCATTACCGCCTCCATCTGGAAGGTGGCACTGGCTATATCCATGGTTGTATGTCCTCTGCGCTGTCTACCTGTCCCCCCAGCTGTGTGCCAGTTGGTGTGCCCCTGCACCAGGTACACCCCTGGCTCTTCACCACTGTATGCCCTGCCTCTTGACCACTTCTCTGTCCTCTGTGGCATGTGCAGGCCCTCTTGCACACACACACACACACACACACACACACACACACACACACACCTTCACCCACCTCCAGTGGCCCCCCGTCCACCTCCTGGCCACACCTGCCCCTTGCTCCTTGGATTGTCTCCCTGACACACTGTCTCCATGCTTCCCCACTATGGCTCCTCTGTGACACATTCATCCTCCCCTCACTTGCTCTTTTTTGTATTGGCTCATTTCCGCTGTTGCACAACTTCTGCTTGCTCCATTATTGCACATGTCACCTACTGTTGAATATTGCTCTGTGCACATTGTTCCTGGTTACTCCCCCTGCACTTGCACATGCATTCATTTCTGTTGTATTGTGGTACATTAGGTGTTGTGCTGCACAGCTGCTCCCCCTGAATATCACACATTGGTGCATATCCGCTCTTGCGCGGTCACATCCCCATTGTGCATGGCACATCTGCTCTGAATATCCCACCCTTTAGGTCTTTTAAGGGTTCCGTTATGTATCTTTCACTTCCACTACAGGAAAATGTGGTGATTCTTGTCAACAGTGTTCCAACAAAGCCAAAGGTCATTTGGCAAGATGTTGTCAATGTAGAGAAGGTGAAACTTGCTCTTACGTATTTGAAGAGCAACAATCCCTTTTATGCAGACCTTGATACTGATTACATGACTAGTGTGTCTGTTGAACATGATCTGTTGCAAACCACAAAAACCAATGGTTGAGAAGGTCAATGTGGAGACAAATGATAATGTATATGAACAGTTCACAATTCACCCACTGCATGGCAGAGATCCAGTGGGGAACAACACTGATCTCTATCAAATGAAACAGGTGAAAGGTGAGCCTGTCAGCATTTAGGAGGCAACATTGGAAGCACTCTGTTTTCCAGATTTATTCCCAAAATGGTCAGGAAGATGCCTAGATGAAAGAGAAGTGCATGTACAAGGTGCTGAGTACTGCACTAGTCATGTGCTCAGTAAGGATGGCAAATTCTGGCACAACATACAGTACCTGTTTCATCTCCTCTGGGAGAGTGAACTTAGCATACTGTCTGCAACTATTGCCTATATTATTCGGCTCACAACTCCACTTGATGGAATCACTGCTGCACAGTTTTTGCAGAAATTAAAGCAAAAGGATGAAAATGTGCAAGTGAATTTGTCTTCTATTCTGTCAAGTCTATGTGGCACCAAAGAATACTGGTATCACAGACACTCTGAGGTGACATCTATGCTGTGAGAGTATGGTGCTGCCACATGGTTTATCACACTTAGCTGTGCCAAGTATGCCTGGGACACGGTCACTGAACTCTTGAAGTGGGCAAATTGTAATGTAGAGGACATTTCATCAATGACTTTCAGAGAAATGTGCTCACTTGACCTAGTGTCTGTGACTAGGCATTTTCACAAGTGATTTCATGATATTCTGACTTTCATTTTGTCAAAGGACAATCCACCTCTTGGTATTGTGGAGCATTACTTCTGGAGGACAGCATATCAGGCATGAGGCACTCCTCATATCCATATTTTACTGTGGATCAAGGATGCCCCATGCATAGGTGAACATGAAGCAGCACAAGTGCTAGCACTCATTAAGCAATACATCACTTGCCGCATACCAGATAAGTACGACAGTCCTACACTGTGGAAGTTGGTTCAGAAGTTTTGATGCCATATTTGTGTGAACTACTGCCTCCAGATAGTGAAGAACAAATCTGATTGTTACACAAGATGACGTTTTAGATTTCCTAGGCGTGTCTGTGAGGAGGGTTGCATTAACAAACTGTTTTTGGCTATGTGACACCACTGGAAGGCAAACTCAACCAAGAGGGTATATGAGTTACCTAGAGATGAGACTGAGGTGTACATCAGTGACAACCCCACTCTCCTTCTAATGTGGCAAGCAAACATAGATGTTCAGTTTGTGGCTGTCAACTCATTGGCTCTGGTTTGGTACATCACTTCGTACATCACCAAACATGAACAGACTAGCTTGCAAGATCTTTGGGAAGATATTGCCAGTTCAAGCATGTCACTGACATCTCAGTTGTGGTCACTGGGATCGAAGACCCTATCACACAGAGAATGTGGTGCTTATGAAACCGGCGATTGCTCAATTGGTACACATTTGTATGGCAAATCTGATGCTGTGTGCTTTCTCAGTGTAAACTACAAAGAGAAGTGCAAACGTGTACTTATTCCTCATGCTGAGATTGAGGAATTGGCTCTCAAGACACCCTCTTCAAGACATATCTTGAAGAATAACCTCATTGACACATACTTCTCCCGTAGACATGAAGACATGGATCGAATGTGTTTATTTGAGGTGGCTAAGTGGTATGACTACAAGATGGATGTCTCACCTGATTGCACATGTGACATTTACAGGGTCAAAGGAGTGGATGGCTGTCTCATTAAGAGACATAAGCCTTGGCTCATTGACCACTGTAAATTACATCTAGGCACATCTGAGAGCAGAGAGCATTACTACTTTGCTCTCCTATTCTTATTTAAACCCTGGAGAAATGAGTTTGAATTAAAAGGTGACTGTGATACATTTGAGGAAGAATTCAATCACAGTTATGGGACATTCAAAACTGAATACTCAGACACATATACAGAGACTAGATGCTGAGAAGGAGCAGCTTGAAAAGGCACAGAAACAACTTGAGGAGGACACTCCTATTAGTTCACAGGACAATCTTGATCTGGAAGGAGAAGGTATCCTTGGAGAACCTCTGCCTCTGAATGCCCCAGAAGTACTCATGTCGGAAATGGAGAGTGCTATGAAACTGGGCACACACTGCAGTGTTGATCCAGCAGAATTGAGAGAGAGACTCAATAAGCAGCAATGTGTGGTGCACTCTGCAGTTACTGATGCTGTCTGGCATGGGATACTACATGAACAAAAGAAATGTGACTCTCTTGACCACAAGCCACTACTGATGTTTGTTAGTGGCTCAACAGACACAGGAAAGAGCTTCCTTATAGAGGCCATAATGGCTGAAATACAGAAACTGACAGGCTCATCAATGTCTGTTACTGGTAGTGCTCCCACTGGACTGGCTGCATACAATATTGGTGGAGTTATATTACACTGTCTCTTCATATTGCCAGTGGAGCATGCCAAAGCAGGAGAGTATCGTAAGCTGTCATTTGAGGTTGCATCTCAGCTTCATTCTATGTTTACTAAGATGAAGTTACTCATAATTGATGAGATTAGTATGGTCTCTGATGCTTGCCTGTATGCACCTACATCTACAGGAGATTTTGGGGACTGACTATGGAGATGCATTTGGTGGTAAACGCATCGTTGTATTTGGAGACCTTTTACAGCTCATACCAGTTAATGCAGAACATGAGTTTGCAGCTCTGACTGTCAAGCAGGCTAAGAATACACTAGGCTGCATTGGAGGTTTTAACCTATGGGAGTTATTTACCTATGTTGAGCTGTGTCAGAACATGCATCAGAGTGGTGACCTGCTTGCAAAGCATTGTTGGATCAAGCTCAAGTTCTTTGTCACCAGAACATATTTCAATGTTATGTGGTTGAAGAATCAGAATGGATTCTACATCCATAGAAACAGCATGTGCTGTTTTCAATGATGTGTACTCCAGGGGCACACAAATTGTGTGTCTTATGCCACAACTTAAGAAATGTGCTGAGTTCAACAGTGTTATGTTGCAGAGGGAGAATCAAGAAATTCTCATACTGCATGCTGTTGATACAGTTGTTGGTGTCATTCTGTCAGAAGCTGGTATCGAAGAAGACTGAACAACTCTCTAAACCGAAGTCAGATGTTTCATGCACAGCTGGCCTAGAAGCAGCTCTTACAGTTTGTAGAAATGCATGTGTCATGTTACATTGTAATCTTGATGTTGAGCACGGCATGGTAAATGGTGCCATGGGTCACATCACAGACTTCGTTTACAATATTCAGAAGACGTTTATAGAGACACTTGTTGTCCACTTTGACAACATGAAACAGCCTGTGCAGATTGATCGTACCTGTGTTAAGTTCCAGGTATTTAAGAATATCTATGTCAACAGGAAACAGTTCTCAATATGTACTGCATATGCTGTTTCAATTTACAAGTCTCAGGGCTTGAGCTTGGATTCAACAATGGGGGACACAGGTACAGTCATTTTCAAAGATGGCATGAGCTACGTTGCACTTTCATGCGTCCGCAGTCTTTCTGGATTGCACATTATAACACTCACACCTCACCAGATACACGCTGACAAGTGATATATTGTTGGGTACAACAGATTATGTACTCTGTATCAGCCACAGATGTCTCTAATACCACTACCTACGTATGTGATTGTCTCAGATCCCACAGTCACAGCTTCACCTGGCAACAACAGAAAATGAGCTGCCACAACTGAATCAACTGTGCCGAGTACTAAGAAGGTCAGAATGGCAAATGCAGATGCATAACCAGCTGTTGCTCAGAAGTCACTTGGTATGGCTGTTGTCCCAATGTTTGATAACAGTACTAGAGTAAACTGCTATGCTAATTTAACTATGCAAGCTTTTCTCCATGTGCCACACTTTGTGCAGGTAATATCAGCTTCAAAAGACACTGCCTTATCAAAGGCATTGAACGAAGTTGTCAATGTGGGTTCTGATCAGTCAAACAATGTGCAGTCACTGACACCTCTACGGCAGGTGTTAGGTACATATGATGGATGCGGTGCATTTGCTGCTAACATGCAGCAGGACATCAATGAGTTTATGGTGGCCATCATAAACAGCTTGGATGAAAAGGGGATTCCAAAGCGTCAGTATTTTACTGTGTCATATGTTATCAGATATGTATGTGCGTCATTTGATCATTCAGAACAAGAAACCACTGAAGACGTGCTTTGGGTTTCTCTGTTTGTGCCTTATACTCAAAGTGTCAAGTACCGGCAGCTGTTTACCAATGCTGAAAGTGGTCGCTTGTGTGAAAGGTGTGGAGGTACATGTACTCAGTCCATAGGTCTCAGGACATCATCTCAATATATTATGTTTTTATTGTATAGATTTGACTCTAATGGGCTCAGAGATGACTCACCTGTCACAGATTTCATAGCTGGTAGAATTGTTTTTAATCAAGCAGTGTTTGACTCTCAGGCTGCGATCTACCATTATGGCCAGTCTGTACATTCTGGACATTACACTTGTTTGTTGAGGTACAGAAATGGCTTGGTTGAATGCAATGACTCAACAAGCACTTTCAAACAGAGACTACCGCGATACATAAAAATGCATACGTGGTGATATTGAAGAATTACTACAATTGTCATGCATCAGAGGAACAGTCACACAACATGTGACATAAACGAACATATGAAATTTGCCAGCAGATAAAGGCCTAGAGGTCTATCAAGTCTGCTCGAATGTGCAGCTACCACCCCTTATTTTGCAGGTGCCCTCCCTTCCTCCTTTCCCCTTCATTGACCCACCCCCTTGACTTGTCCCATCCCCTATTGAAGCAGTACACTGTTCTACAGGATACCACTTCTGCAGGTGACGCATTCCACCCAGCCACTACCCTCTCTGTAAAAAAGTGTCTCCTCATCTCCCTCCTGAACCTTCCTCACTCCAGTCTCATAACATGGCCCCTGGTGTCCCTCCCCTCTGTTACTTTGAACAGCCCCTCTGTACCGGTCTTGTTTATTCCTTTCATGTACTTAAAGGTTTCAATCATGTCCCCCTATCCCTCCTCTCCTCCAGTGAGTACATGCTCAACTCTCTCAACCTCCTCCCATATGATAAGTCCCCCAGCCCCTTGATCATCTTTGTCACCCTGCACTGCACCCCCTCCAGTAACTTAATGTCCCTCTTCAGATATGGGTGCCAGTACTGCACGCAGTACTCCAGGTGTGGTCTAACTAATGACCTGTACAGTGGCAGAATCACCACTTATCTTGCTATCAGTTTTGTTACAGAGTGAGTTCCGGTAGATAAACATTTTTTCATGCAAATCTGTGCTCACAATTACACTGGTAACATATCACATGGTTTACATGCATATGTTTACTCAATCTGACTTATAAGGTTGTTGTGTTGATCAGTGACACCGTTAAAATAGTTACAGTGGTATCAGCGCCAACTGTCCTTGCACTTACTAGAGAAACCACACTTACACATCTAAGAAAGACTTTTTAAATGTCAAAAGAGATATTCCTATCTGGTTGTCCTCTTCTGTCATTGTCTTTTCTTATGAGAATGTCGTATGCAGCCGTAACAACTACTAGTTGACATCGTTGCCAACTGTGTGCCTCTACGAAGGCACAATACTTGGCCATGTGCATAAACAAAACTGTGTAACACATGTCTTTTTTTAAGAGTTGTCTGCATCATTACATTATTTGGATCTTTTATGAGTAAAATATATCCTGCTGCTTGTGGCACTTCTGTGTCAACACTGTTTAGCTCTATTTTTTTTACATGATCTGTTGACCAGTACTTAAGAGTACAATACTTTGAAATAGGCTTCACTCTATGACATGTTGAGTATCATCAGGTGTGACTTGTACTAGTAGTTATTTAATATAGGCATAATTGATAGTAAAGTAGAGTGTTGTGATAGATATTTGTTTATTGTCAAGATATGACAGTTTCTGAATACGAAATGATTTAATGTCATAGTCATACCATTATGTAAAATTATTACTTTTTAGTAAGTACAAATTTTTAGTGACGTACATACTTCATTTGTTAACTATTAATGTTGATTATTGCTGTTATCATTTTTCACGATGTATATAGTCCCTGCTTCTGTATGCCATTTGATTTTGGTTTATGTAATAAGTTAATAAAATGTATGTATAGAATAGTACACTATTGTACATCAGACACTTTCACTGATAACAACTGAATTTTTATGTTCCTGATAATATTTCTTGCTTGCCTCTATTGTGGGGTCAGGTGGAAAGTTTTCAAGTGATTTTCTTAATGTGTCCCATACACTGAGTTCACACAGCGACTGTGCCATTGTGCGCTACATGGGTGGAAACACGTTTTGGGCAAGATGTGAAAAATGACAGCTGCACTGCTCATAAGAAGGTGTGGTAAAATGGCAATGTTGAAAATGTGGAGGGAAAATATTGAAAATTCGCAAACTTACGAGCGTGCATAGGAACTGCGCAATGAATACTGGTAAAACAGTTATTTTTAGGAATTTTGTCACCAAATTTTCAACACAGCCATTTCAAGACCTCTGCTCATGAACAGTGTCACTGTGATTTTCTTAATGTGTCCCATACTTTGGGTCCGCTTTTACTGCGCCATTGTCGCTACATGGGAGTGGAAACACATTTTGGGCAAGATGTGAAAATGACAGCTGTACTGCTCATGAGGAGGTGTGGCAAATGGCAATGTTGAAAATCTGGAGTGAAAATATTGAAAATCTAAACCATTTAGGCTGCAGTGAGGGAAGTGTGCAACGACACTCGAAACAGTAATTTTAGGAATTTTTCACCAAATTTCAACACAGCCATTTTAACACCTCTGCTCATGATCAGTGTCACTGTGATTTTCTTAATGTGTCCCATACCTTGATTTCATTACCATTAACTGATCAGCTACCAGCGCACCATGGCGAAATGTTTTGGGCAGGATGAAAAATGACAGCTGTACTGCTCATGAGGAGGTGTGGTAAAATGCCAATGATGAAAATCTGGAGTGGAAATATTGAAAATTCACAAACCTAGGAGCCTGCATTGGAACAGTGCAATGCACGCTCGTAAAACAGTTATTTGTAGGAATTTTTTCTCCAAATTTTCAACATAGCCATTTTAAGATCTCTGCTCATGAACAGTGACACTATGATTTTCTTAATGTGTCCCATACACAAGGCCCCTGGAATTCTGTGGTTCTACGGTTACGGAATTTGCCGCAGAATTTGGATCATGCCGCAGAATATATATAGTGCCACAGAATTCATTGTTTTTGGTGAATTTTCATATAAATATACTGTTTTTCCATAGTGTTATGCTTTCTTTCCCACCTCATTTATCTTGAAGCCCCTCCTTTATGCTCAGCATATGATGTAGTCGATGACATCACACCATATTTAGCCAATGACAGGATTGCATTCTGCCAGAGAAATGAATAAATCATGCTGCAGAAATCAGAAAATGCTGCCGCAGAAGTCAAGGAGCCCTGCTGCAGAAATCAGAACATTCTGCCACAGAACAACAGGGGCCCTGCCCATA
Organism: Neoceratodus forsteri; assembly: GCA_016271365.2. Lineage (NCBI taxonomy): Eukaryota > Metazoa > Chordata > Ceratodontiformes > Ceratodontidae > Neoceratodus > Neoceratodus forsteri. Next base: position 307,763,272 of record CM057457.1, on the reverse strand, counting down.
CACTGAGTTCACACAGTGACTGTGCCATTGTGCGCTATATGGGTGGAAACACATTTTGGGCAAGATGTGAAAAATGATAGCTGTACTGCTCATGAGGAGGTATGTTAAAATGGCAATGTTGAAAATCTGGAGTGAAAATATTGAAAATTTGTACACTTACAAGCGTGCGTAGGAACTGCGCAACGCAGACTTGTAAAACAGTAATTTTTAGGAATTTTTTCACCAAATTTTCAACACAGCCATTTTAAGACCTCTGCTCATGATCAGTGTCACTGTGATTTTCTTAATGTGTCCCATACATTGAGTTCGCACACCGACTGTGCCATTGTGCGCTACATGGGTGGAAACACATTTTGGGCAGGATGTGAAAAATGACAGCTATACTGCTCATGAGGAGGTGTGGTAAAATGCCAATGTTGAAAATCTGGAGTGGAAATATTGAAAATTCGCGAATGTACGAGCATGAGTAGGAACTGCGCAACGCACGCTCGTAAAAGTCATTTTTAGGAATTGTTTCACCAAACTTTCAACACAGCCATTTTAAGACCTCTGCTCATGAACAGTGTCACTGTGATTTTCTTAATGTGTCCCATACATTGATTTTGCACACTGACTGCGCCATTGTGCGCTACATGGGTGGAAACATGTTTTGGGCAGGATGTGAAAAATGACAGCTATACTACTCATAAGGAGGTGTGGTAAAATGGCAATGTTGAAAATCTAGAGTAGAAACATTGAAAATTCGCAAAACTATGAGCATGCGTAGGAACTGTGCAATGCACGCCAGAAACAGTTTATTTTTCTGAATTTTAATTAATTTAATATGGTTTTTATTCATGAATGATGTCACTCGATGGCACTGTCATGGCCCAAAGGGTGATTTCACACAGTGACTGTGCAGTGACTGCGAAATCACCCTTTGGGCCCAAATAACGCCATGACAGTGACATCATTCATGAGAAAGGGTCCCAAAAACCCCATGTTGAAAATTTGGTGCAAAAATTCCAAAAAATGCCTGAGATATGCAATAAAGTTGAAAACCCTGTATCTAACCCATTATACAGCTAACCGGCATTTCCTCAGTTCGTGGTCGGCTTTGAAGAGTGCAGATGTGTTCCCGTCCACTGAAGATCATCATGCTGAGCTCTGGAGGTAAGTATGGGGTGGGGGTGGGGGAGGCTAGGCGCAGTGGTGGGTGCAGGTTGTGGGAGGGGACTTGGAGATGTGCCGTGGGACCGCTTGTGATTTACAGGGAAAAAACAGATGACGTGGGACATTTGCCATGTTGGTGGGCTTCCAGCATGGCAGAAGATGGCTGGGGGCTGAGGAACCAACAGGAGATTGGGCACCCCCATCGGCAAACACGAGGGGCCGAGGAGCCGACAGGGTTGGGCACCCCGTGCGGCAACTACGCTTGATATTTGCCACTCTGGGGTGGGCTCCCAGTGTGGCAGAAGGATGGCTTTGGGGTCATGGGGCCGAGTGGAGGATTGGCACTTCTATTGGCAAACAATGTTTGCCATGCTGAGGGCTCCCAGTGTGGCACCAAAGCTTTGGGGGTGGCGTGACGCCGGGGGGAGCGGTGACCCAAGGGGGTGGCGTGATGTGTTGCTTATTATGACAGTGGTGGCTTTTGAAGTGAAGACCACCACTGTCATACACAGCTCCTGCACCCATTGGTGCAGGACCGCCATGCCTGCTCAACGGAGCACTGGATTGCAAGGGAGAGGCACACCTCCAAAGTGTGCTACTCTCCCAAAACATTCCTTGTGCATGCGCGCAAACGAACGTAAAAATGTATTATGTGATACAGCAACAACTGATGGACAGTAAGCATGCATAGGACAAAGTCAGTTGCATGGCTGCAGAACTTCTGTGTTTGGTGGCCCATGATGATGGATGTGTCTTATAGTACGTTTAGACAGTTGTATGTTATTTCTGTCACTTGCTGCAGGTTGTCTGTGATTGGTCATGTTGCTTTGGTCCTGCCCCCTACTTGAATGTGTGTGTGTGTGTAGCTGGGGGGGGATGCAGAGTTAGGATTTTCAACTCTATCACTGAATTTCCTTGCTTTTGTCGCTGTGGAACAACCCTAACTGATGCATTAAATTGAGTTTTTTTGCCATGAATACATATATATATATATATATATATATATTTTTTAGTTGTTTAACCAGAAATATTTATTTATTTAGTTTTTGTTGACAGGGTAAGTGCACTAGACAAATCCTGCCTATTTTCAGGCACAACCTGGGGAAGGGGGATACAGATGAATGCCAACTGACCTTGAACCAGATGAAGCTGTTGGTGGTATTTTTAGTGAATGAGGGAAATTTGTCCAGGACACTGGGGAAATTCCCCTACTGCATAGCCAGTAGGGGGACTTGCTGTCGACTGACCACAGGATCAGTTGGTGGCCTGCTCTGCTGGAGGATGGATGGTGAGGAGCTACTGGAGCAGCCGAGGGCTGCAAGTGAAACAATGAGTATGGCTGTACAAGAGGACATCACCCAGAAGAACACTGAAATGGAAGATGTGGAGTTACTTGTTTCTCTTGATAATTTAACGGATGCAGAAATGGTGAGCAGTAACTTGGCTACAGTACAACGTTTACCGGAGGCGAGGAATTTACAATTAAAATTGGAAGCATTATGTAGAGAACAGAGGACTGTAGCGGAGCAATTGCAAGAGTTAAGTAATGTGGAATCTATGAAGCTTACCAAGTTAGAAGACGTTTTGAACGCTGTAGCGGATGTAACCCTCCCTGACCAAAGAGAATCTCCACTGGTCTGCCGTGGCTTACGTACCATGGAACATGAGGATAACAGAAAAAAAATAATACGTAAGCTGTGGCTGGCAGTTCTTTGGGAGTAAAATCCCTGGGCAGAGAACCATGGAGAAAACAGCATACAAGAAAAATGCACTTCCGACATAAGTTGCATGATCGACGCCCAGGAGGAAAAGGAAGTGAGACAGGGAACGATTTCAGTGACACATAGAAGAGTCCGCAAAGAAATCATCCGGATTTACTTTTTGAGCTACTACTGGGGCTGCGAGTGAGAGTACTACACCACTGAAACATTGTATTTTTCAAACTGATCCCGGGACGCAGGTTGGAGTGTTGAAGTTTTCTTTTTCGAAACAACAATTGGATAAGGTAGGAGAGGAGGGAAAGGAGAAAACAATGGCCTTGACATTTGCAAAAAGACATTTAGTATTACCTATTGCTGGAATAGGTGAGAAGTTACCGGGAAAAGAGCAGTGTGGGGGAGAGGAAGTTCAAATTAATGCTGAGACTGAGCCTCTCAATGATGAGAACTGGTCCCCACAGAGAGCTCTCTTGCAGGCTGGTTGGACTTTGGACAGTGGGGCTTGAAGCCCACTCCTGATTGGGACTCAAAATTAAACTTCTCCCAGAATGAACCAGCATGGAGACCCAAGCTACAAGACATTACTGTTTTAAGTGGGGTTAAAGAGGCGTGGGTGGAAATGAGGAGACTATTCCTTTTGTAGTTTCATCTCCTGAATGGCAGGATGCAGCTGCACCTGTGGCCGAAGTTACAGGTAGAGGGCACAGGACCAGAGGAGGAAAGGGGAAGAAACCACTGATGTCAGAATTGTTTTCAAAATTAACAGGATGCTGCACTCGTAGAAATGCGTGTGCGCCTTCATTACAAAGGAGGTTTAGAGGTTAGACCTGATAGACAATATGTTGGTAAATGTTTATTGAAAGATTCTTTACATTTCTCCTAGGGAAGTGTTTGCATTTATTAATATTTCTGGAAGACAATTTGACGTTAGTTTTTGTTCAGCCTATGCTTTTGACCTTTTTGGGAAAGATATATCAGGTTAAGTTTTCCCTTTGACACCCTTTTAGTGATACCGTTAACAAAACCTTTAATAAAGTATGCAACTGTTATGTTTAGGAATGAAGGGGTTCATATTGATGATATTACTTACTGGTTAGGCCAAAATGCGAGATTTTAAGTTCCCCAGAAGCAATTCTGGATGCAGAGCAATTTTGGACAGGGGCGGGGTTTAAAATTAAACTACGACAAACAGCTGCAGGAATTGAGCATATCCCTAATTCCTTTATGTTGGTAGGGACAGAGGGTATGTTTTATGCTGGGCAACCTCGGGCTTGTTATAAATGTGGTGCTAAAACTCATTTATCAGTTCCTGTGACAAACCAAGATGTGATAACTGTGGAGAAGTAGAGACATATTACTTTTCAATGTACTAACGCCATGAAATGTGATTCTGTGATGAGACTGGACATGTGTTTGCAGAATGTACATGGGCAGCCAAAAATAAAGAGTGTTATGGTAATCCAGACCTATTAATACAAAAAGCCCAGGATTTGATAATAGGGGAAGGTCATGTGGGTCACGAGCAGCCAGTTGGAAAAGTACCTTCTGTTATTGAAGTGAGGGGGGATGTGGTAGAGGTGAAAGATTTAGTAGTTCTTGACAAGGAGCCTTCGGAACCTACTGGGGTAGGAATTTTGCCTGAAGAAGAGAAACAACCAAAGGAGTCTTTTAGGGCACCTGTGGTGTCTGCAGTTTGAAGGTCTTCCAGAAATATTAAGGGCCTTCCACAGCAGTCTGCTATGAGTGTAGAAATAAGTAATTCTTTTGCCTTGCTATCAAGTCCGTGGGGGGAATCGGATATGGATTGCCCAGATAATGATTCGCAGCAGACGTTGGATAGTCCACCGTCCCCATTAAGGATTCAGGAGGATTATAAGGGGAAAAAGAAGAAACGACGGAAGAAAGATAGGTGATGGGCTGGAATTGACTGTACCTGATGCACTTTAGGTTGGGTTCGGTGAATGTTCATAGTATAGTGAATTATAAGAGACGACAGATAGTTTATGACTTTGTTCATGTTAATCAGATTGATGTCTGTTTATTACAAGAAACATGGATGTATACTATGGAACAAACCAGGTGTTTTCAACGGAATGGTGCTGGGGCCTTCGTATTGGTCCTTTGGCCAGCAGTCGGCAGATGGCATAGGGTTTCTATTTAACTCTGATGACTTCTCTTTAATTAAATTGATGGATCTAATACCGGACGGTTAATGATTTTAGATGGTTTGTGGAAATCAAGATTGTGCTGGTTTATTAATGTCTATGGGTCACAGCTCTGGGCAGAAAGGGTGGCGCCTGTAATATGATACAACCTTATTTACTGACCTCCTTTGAGGTGTTTTGTAGGGGACTTTAACTGTGCATTAATAAATGCTGGTGATTCTATGGTGGGAGTAGGTAGGAAAATTTACTGTGATTCCAGGGCTTTATACAAACTGGTACACCAGTGGGTTTAATAAATGGGAGTAGTAAACAAAGCTCAGGGCCTAAATTTACTTATAAAAAGAAACCGGTTTACTTCTATGATAGATTAAATTTTTATCTGACAAAATTCCCTTTACATTTGAAACATGTCCTGTCGTATTTTCTGACCATCTCTTGTTGCTCTGTACCGTTTCTCCTCATGCCAGACTGATAGGTAGGTGGGCGAGATGGAAGTTGAATCCTCTATTATTAAACTCTCGGGAGGTACGGGATAGAGTTCAAGCATTGCTGATGGCAAGACTTTCAGTAGCCTTTTTATATGACTCAGTGGGTGAGTGGTGGAAAGATTCTAAGGACGACCTTTGTCGCCTATTAAAACAACAAGGGAAGGTTAAAGCAAACAATGATTTTCTCCAATATTTGAAATTAAGACAACAATTATATTATTTATTTTCAGTAGCCAATACTTCTACTTTGGATTATAGTTCACAGATTAGATCAATAAAAGATCAACTCCTAGAGGTTCAGTATAATAGGGCTCGGACCCTTACTGCTCTTCTACAATATGAGGTGAAGAAAAAGCCGGAGGGTGATCCATATGAGGCCTTTAAAGTTTATACACAATCTACTACTTTAAATGCCCTACGGAATAAAGTGGGAAAATTGGTACAGGATCAGAAGTCACTACAACATATTATTAAACAATTTTTTCTGGATTATGAGCCAGTAAGGGCCCAGGATGATCAGGACATTTGGGACTTTCTAAACTGGATTGAGGTACCCAGACATGTATTTGATACATTAATATTGATATAGCCTATCACTACACAGGAAATAATTACGGCTATTAAAAATCAAAATAAGGGTACTTCTCCTGGAATTGATGGTCTGACAACAGATTTATATAAAGCCTTTCCAGTGGAATTTGCAAATTGTTTAGTGTTAGTTTTTAATGCTTTTATGGGACAATCAGATTTTCCAAGTTGGTTTGCTGAAGGGCTGTTGATTTTTTTATATAAAGTGGGTGATACATTTGACTTGAATAACTGGAGACCAATTACACTATTGAATTCCGATTATAAACTCTTTATGAGTATTTTGAATACCAAATTAAAACAATTTTGGTCAAAGTTCTTTCCCATTTCAGTTTTGTGGAGTACCTGGGAAAAAATATATCAGGCTCATATGGTACTGAGAGACATTGTGAGATAGCCGTTTTCAAAGAATTTCAGGATGCATTGTCTCTGTGGACCAGATGAAAGCATTTGATAGAGTTTACCATCCATTTTATTTGCAACTTTGAGATATTATGGGATTCTGGAAGTTTTCTTAACCACCATTCAATCAATTTATAATTCGGCTATTACCCACCCAGTGATTCAACTGGAGATTGGGGAAGGGTTTCACGTTCCGACAGGAGTACATCAAGGTTGTCCATTGAGTCTCCTGTTATATGCTTTTACTATTGATACTTTAATTAGATCATTAACACAAATCCCTCGTTGGGTAGGGATAGGTTGGGCTGCAGGTGAAGATAGGTTGTATGTGCAAGCTTATGCGGATGATTTGTGTGTATTCTTCTGATAGTACACAAGTAAGCATTTTTTAGATTTTATGGATGATTATGCTTTGTTAGCAAATTCTACTATTAACAAGAATAAGAGTAAAGGTTTGTTTATAGGTACAGAGGGTCTCCCAGAACTCATAATACAAGGTATTCGTATTTCTTGTGACCCGATAAAAATTCTAGGATTATTTTACGGACCAAAAAATGTACCAGAACTTAACTGGGGATTAGCTTTGACTTCAATAGACAAAAATATCCAGATTTGGAAACAATGGAAATTGGATAAAATTAAACGGGTCTCAATCATTAAAAAATTTATTATTTCAAAGTTATTGTATACGGCACTGATTTTTCCCTTGCCACTGAATTTGGAAACAAGAATATATAGCTTATTTTTTCAGATGTTATGGGGTAGTAGACTTAATCCGATTAAAAGACAATTTACATATCTAGATAAAAAGAAGGGAGGTTTAGGAATGATAGAGCCGGTTATCTTTTTTTCTACCCTATTTATTTCAACAAATGTAAAGTTCGGTTGGGGGGTACCCACGGAAAGATGTGGGATGCTACATCACCAGGTACTGGGGCAGTATTATGTTGTTGGGATGAGGACCCCGAAACCAATTCCTAAATTGTTTCTGCCGGCATATTTTATACCTATTGCAAAAAGTATTTTAAATGGGGTTGGTAGCAATAGGTGGTTAAAGTAAGTATGGGTCCACAGTTATACAAATCAGTAATGCTTCAACTGTATCCCAGTGAACCAGTGTTTAAGAACTGTCCTCTACGGTGTCTGGATATAGTTTTAAGTAAATTAAACAACCCAAGGTTACCTACTTATATGTGGGAAACGCTATGGCTTATGGTATATGGTCGAATTGGAGTACGAGGGAACGCCAAGCATAAACCGATACAAGACAGAAATTGTCCATTTTTGGAGTGTGTGGCACAAGAAGAAATGGTTGATCACTTTCTTTTTAAGTGTTCTTATGCTGTTTCTCTGTGGAAATTCTTGGCAGTACAATGGAGTGTGAAATGGTTAGAATATATGGATTATGATACATTGGTACTGGGTCTTTCTCCACAGTTTCGATTAGTATATCATGTTGACACTTTACAAATCTTTTGTAGCACATTGATATACTACTTGTGGCAAGCTAGGTGCCAGTGGGTGCTATATCAGAAGTTGATGCCTTATGACAATGTCCGGAGGTTGATTCACGGGGGCAATGTACAGGATTTATGTTCAAGACACAGCATTCTTCTCATCAAGCAAGGTGAAGGAATGGTGGAAAGGGTTTTTGAAGTTTATTAAATATAAATAAAAAGTTAAGTAATGTGCCTTTGTTCACCTATGGCTGAGTGGGTTATATATGGGGAGAGGTCATGATTGTTAGTTGGGAGTATGTATAGGATAGTAGTAGTCGGATATGCAATGTTACATGATAGTAGAAATTTGTGTTACCTAATATTTGGGGGGTTTATTATATATATAAAAAAAAAATGGGGTTTTTTTATGAATATATGGCGGTAATGATTGTTTCGAATTCTTTATTTTGATTTCAATATTTGTTAGTATAGCTTCACAATATGGGTATTTATTATATGTTTTCTTGATGTACAAGGGTTTGTGGAGTGAATCTTACACTGTATGTAATTTTTGAATTTTGATGTTATTCTAATAAAATATTCCCCTACTCTTTTCGATAAGTGCCATGGGATCTTTAATATTCACCTGAACTACCACCAATCCTTGCAGATGGGACCTTGGTTTAACATCTCATCCGAAAGATGGCACCTCACAAGTGCAGCACCCCTCTCATGCTGCACTACTGTGTCAGTACTGGGATATTAACCCAAGTGCCAGGTGTGGGAACTGAACCCACAGCCCTCTGATCTCTCAGCTTCAGAGGTGAGTGTGCTACCTACTGAGTAAAAGTTTTTTTACAGGAGTGACCTGGGAGCACAAGGAAGTTAAGTGACTTGCTCAGGGTCACACAGTATACAAGTGGAAGCTGTGGGATTCAAACTGAGGTCTAGTCTGCTGGATGTCACCAGATTTGTAACTCAAAGCCTTAGACCACTGTGCTATACTGCTCCATATATATATATATATATATATATATATATATTCACTGCAAAAAACTCTGTTAATACATCATTTAGGGTTTTCTCACACTGACAAAAGTGTGGAAATTCGGTGATAGAGTTACCACCCCACACCCACATCCTCAAAACCCTAAATCCGCATCCCCCTACACACACACACACACACACACACAGACACATATGCAAGCAGGGGAAGGGGGCAAGGCAAAACAACAAATCAGAGACAACCCCAGCAACACTTAACTGAAGCAACATAGAACTCTGTAAACGTAGTACAGGACACATCCATCATCATGGTCCAGCAGCTGTCTGAGTTCTGCTGCCATCATAGTGCCTTGTGGGGCACACACGCATGCTAGGCAACCATGGGAGATGGCTCACAATAAGCATTTTTCTGTTACAAACATGAAAACACATGATTGAAGCAAATACCTATATTTCAATTATTAAGAAATGATGAAACACACAGTATGTTATCTATAGATAGCTATAATGGAAATAAGAGTTTGAGTAACCGTAGCAATAGTTGTTGGATGTTTGTATATTTTTTTCTGATCGAGTGGGTCAGTCCTAAGAAAAAATGGTAGTAATAATAAAAGTATTGTTTTGTAGCATAGTTTACAAGCAACATGTGACAGCAACAGTCGTAATATCAAAAGCTAAGCATAACATGCTGCTAATGAGTATTTCAGGTAACACAGCAGTATAGCAACATGTGATGGTGCTAGTTTCATATCTGAGCAGTATCTGAAAACTACTACAGTATGTATGTGTTAGCTCTCTCTTTCCTGCTACCACTTGCCTGTTTGGTATCAGTGATACCTGCATGCAGCGAGCCAAGTGTTAAAGTATGACACATAAAAAAAATCAATATTTAGAAAATTTGTACAGACTACGTTTCATTGTATTAAAAAGTTATGCCAGTTATAATGTGTCATCATACTGTGCTGGCAGTATAGAGTTGATCATACTGTATTTGTTTTTTTATTACATAGTGGTATGCAAAATGAGTACAATGTAGTAATGATTGTGCTTACAGATTTGATTGACTTGTATAGTGTCTTACAACCTTGGATGTGTTCTTGTATGTGTGTGGGGGTGGGGGTGGAGAGATGTGGAGTTAAGGTTTTGAGGATGGGACACTGCAGTGGGGATGTAAACCCTAACATCGAATTTCCACACTTTTGTCAGTGTGGAAACAACCCTAAGTGATGCATTAACAGAGTTGTTTGTAATGAACTTCCCTTCTTTTTGAAAAAGTGTAATAGAAGTAGTAAATGGTATGTGTTGGTGGGAGTGTGAGGCCCAAAGCTGCCAAGTTCTGCATAATGATATGTGCCTGTGGGAGTGTGTGCCCTCTGGGCCGGTGCTCTCAGTTACATGAGTGCCTGTGGTCCCAGTTACACATAAGTATGGAGCCTTGCAGCAGTTGTATAATGCAAGGAACCCTTGTAGCACTAATTTGGCAATATCTCAGGAACTATAGCAGCTAGAAAAAAATGTAAGTGTGGTTGTGATCATAAGAGTAAGTATTTCATGCATCAATAAATGACCAAACCCATATCTTGCATTGTTTCCAAGATATGGACACCAAAATGCACTGAGAAAGCACCCTTCGAACCCTTGGAATATGTTTTTGTCAATAACTCTGTAACCGTAGCAAGTAGCCAAAAATGTAACTTAAGGTGTCATCTACTATTTCCAAACTTGTTTCTATAGGTTAGTTCACCTAACTAAGCCGTCAGTAGTGAAAACTCTGTATCTCACTTAGTTTTCGAGATGGGGCACTGAAAGGTGTGACTGATGCTCTAATGTTATCCTATAAGAAGTTGCTCAATTTTGTAATGCTGTAATTTTGAGCCCCTTGAAGGTTTTGGCACTAAACCACCAAAAGGCATATCTGTGGGACCAGGGCTTGCCACCCTGCAAATTTCAGTCCGAATGATTCAACCATTTGGTTGCAGGAGGGTAGCATAGATTTGCAGTTATTTTGACATACTTTTGCAAAATACTTTTGCAAATCACAAAAGTTTTACAAAACAAATCATGAAACTTTCGTATTTGGGAAAGTATTTTGCGAAAGTACTTTTCCCTCAAAGTTGAAAAACACATTTCTGGGGGTTTACTCCCCCCAAAAAGATATGGCTCCCAGCATAAACTCTCTTTCTGCCACCCTCTATCCACAGCGGCTCTCCTCCTTCTGCTCCTGACTGGTAACATACATCCCAATCCCGGTTCAGCTTGCAAAGGCTCCTCAAAGGAATCCACTGGACTTCATATTGCTTCCATGAACATGTGTGGCCTCCTTAAAAAATGTGACTCTCTCAATTGCTGGGTTACGGTTCATAATCCTGACGTTATCTCAATAGTTGAAACTTGGCTGTCAGACTTTACCCCTGACAACCTGGTCTCACTCCCTGGCTACTCCCTCTATTGGGAGGACTGTGTTGGTAAGTGAAGTGGGGGCTGTACCATTTATGTCAAAGACCCTCTCGTTGGACTAGCCCTCCCAGCCCCGGTCCTTGACTTCAGGACTTAGGCCCTAACCCTAAAACTAACTCCTCATCCCTCTAGGGGTCCCATCTACCTGATTACAATGTACATACCTCCAAAAAATCAAGCACAAGCACTAGGCCCACTAATTGATTATCTTACCTCCCTACCCCACTCCTCTGACCAAATCCTTGTGGGGGACTTGAACATCAATTGGCTTAGCCCTTCATCCACTTTCTCCCGTGACACCTTTGCAGCCATCGACCTAACCCAACTAGTCTCCCAACCCACTAGAGTGAATCCTAGAATGGGCTCTAGCACACTCCTGGATGTGGTCCTCACAAAGCGCTCTAACCACATCTGCAATATCCAAATCCTCCCAGACTGCCTTAGCGACCACTCCCCTGTTCTCTTCTATTGGTCAACCTCCTTGCCCAAACCCATAGCACAAACTACCCTTCAGCGACGTCTTAGACTTGGGCTTAAAGGCCCTAAGCAACTCCTAGCTCTCATAGACTGGTCCCCTATACTAAACGCCCCGGATATTGACACGGCCCTTACCTTCTTTATCCACACCTTCAACTCTGCTTGTGACATTTTTGCACCCATAACTGCATGCCGGTCCAAAGTAAGGCATGCCCCCTGGGTTACCTCCACCCTGCACAAACTTCTTAAGCACAGGGACAATCTATGGCACATTGCCATGGAAACAAACTGCCCAGCTGACAGGCTGACCTATGCTACTGCCTGGAACAAATGTACATGGGCCATCCGCAAAGCGAAGGCTGAGCACTATCAAGCCTCCCTCACTTCCTCATGGGGGAACACTAGGACCTTCTGGGACAACATTAAGCAGCTGAATGGTGGCACGTGTTCCCCCCCCACCTTCACTTATCAACATTAATGGTTCGGTCTCCTCTGACCCTGTCCTTATTGCCAACCACCTCAACAAATCTTTCACAGACCTTAGCCTGGTGCTCTCAGATAATTTCTTCACTCCCCCTCCCTCCAGGTCTGTCCCTATTCTCCCATGCCCCTTGTTCTACCTGCACCGAGTCACTGCCCAGGAAGTCAGACCTCACGCATCAAGGCCTTAAAGAGTAACACAATTGGCAATGACTCCTTGATCCCAGTCTTCTACATCAGGTTCTGGATCTGGTTATCTCACCAATCACCAGCCTCTTTAACAAATCTCTCTGCCTAGGGCAATTCCTCTGCCTGGAAGATAGCTACTGTCACCCCAATACACAAGGGTGGTGATAGGACCTCCCTAGCAATTATCGACCTATCTCAATCTCTCTCTCTCCTCTCTCTAAGGCCTTAGAAAAATTGTGGCCACCCAAATCTCTGAATACCTCGACAATATAGCATCCTCTGCCCAGAACAACATGGTTTCAGAGCAGGCCACAGCACCAATACTGCCCTCCTGGAGTTCTCTAACTTTCTTCACACCTCACTGGACTCTGGCTCCCTAGCAGGTGCAGTGTTCATTGACTTATCAAAAGCCTTTGATACTGTCTCCCACGCCCTCCTGCTAGTTACCCTTAGTCATTTAGGCTTTGCCACTGGGCCTGTTTCCTGGTGCTCCAGCTACTTATCGGTCCGCTCACAATGCGTGAAAGTCAACGGGAAACTTTTCAGCACCTGCCCTATCCGCTCCAGAGTCCCTCAGGGCTCCATTCTTGGGCCCTTGCTCTTTTCCATTTTTCTCAACTCCCTGCCCAGTGTATGTACTGGTAAAATCCTTCTTTACGCAGATGATGCTGTACTCTATGCCTCCGACCGTAATCCCATCTCACTTCAGGATTCTCTCCAGGAATCCTACAATGATGCAGAAGCCTGGTTTACTGAGCACAGCCTCATAATTAATCTAAAGAAAACCAAAACCATGCTCTTTGTCCACCCCCAAAATAAATCCAGTAACTATCCTCTTGCAGTCCACTCCACCTCTAAACTCCCTATTGAGCTAGTTCACTCTTATAAATACCTAGGTATAACCTTTGACCCTGCCCTCTCTTTTCATGCCCACATATCTGCCCTTGCCTCAGCCTCTAACACTCGGCTGGGGATCCTCTATCGTCATAAAAACTGCCTCCCCACGGATGCCCTCCGACTTGCAGTCACATCCTCTGTTCTATCTCTGGTAGACTATGGCCTACCTGTGTATGGTGCAGCAGACCAGACTGCCCTGCACAAGATCCATCTCACCTTAAACAAGGCCTGCAGGCTCATAACTGGGGCTCCTAGTCTAACCCACACTTGCCTTCTTTACACCATGGCTAATCTACTTAACCTAGATGAGTGCCTCAAATACCAAACCTGCCTCCTAACAAAACAATCACTCCTTGGGCTATCCCCACTGGGTCTGTCAACCACTATTCACCGAGCAAACCCTACAGTGCATACCTGTATATCTCACAAAACTGCACTGGTTATACCGAGGGCGAGAACCTCGCAAGGTCAAAGGGCTTACCCCTACAGAGCCTCCTGTTGGTATAACGCCTTCCCCGCCAGAATCACTGATGCAGCCTCGTTATCTTATTTTAAAACTAGCCTTAGAAATCACCTGCTCTCAACACGCAGCTGTACCTGCCTCTAAGCCTCCTCCTATCCTTCCAGACAAAGCTCTCTGAGCCGCTCTCTGACCTTCTATCCAGCTCTACCTTTACTTGCTACTATCTACCCCACACTCCTCTTCTGATGTCTTCCACCCAGCCTTACCTTTATCTGCCCACTGAATCAATCTTCATGTAACTACTATATATTGTCTACTCTGTAAAGTGCACATGTAAGCCTTTGTATACTGTGTTTGACATATGCCTGTATTTTTGGCTGATTCCTAAATGTACTCTGATTTTTTGTCTGCCTTGATGTTTGTTTCTTGCACTGTTGTGTCCTCACTGTGACGAGGTACCTTTGTAAATGAGCCTCTGGCTCAAAGGTTGTTAAACTGATGTTCTAATAAATAAATAAATAAATAAATGGCTAGCATCCTCAGGACCAGACTAGGCAAACACAACAATCAGTGTTTACCTAGTGGGTTCCAGTTTTAAACACCAGGCATTTTTCTGTGTCACTAACTGAAAACAAGATGGCTGAATCACAAATATAAAAGGGCCGTTTATGAAAGTAAAAAAGCCATTTGCCATTTGCAAAAGTTTTGTGATTTTTGCTAACTTTTCTCTTTGACTATAATAGGAAATCTGTTTTTTGAATAACTTTTGAATGTTGTAATATTTTTTCACCAAATCTTCAAAAGGCACATCAATGACCAAGACTGCATCTTCCTTGAATATTTTAGACCAAATGGGCAAACTGTGTGGGCTGTGGGTGTGAGCAAAGAAATGCATAAAAAGTATGTTTTCTTGCATTTTTTTGCATTCTGTAGCACTGCAACCATATATCTGACCGTAAATCATATTGCTGGATCCAGAGATCTATGGTATCAGACCATGGATGCAAAATTTCAAGCAAATCTGTCATATGGTGGCAAAGTTATTAAGATGTAAAATTTGAGGTTTAACATTAAAGTGCTTACTCAACCCTACTTATAATGGCACTACTGTGCCACTATACTATATTACATGATGGGCAGGAGTGTGATATGGAAAATATTCTCACTCCTGATGAGTGAGCTCTGGATACTCACGAGTGCCGAAGGCATGAGTAAAAGTATTAAAGAGCTCACTCTGCAGGAGTGAGAATATTTTCCATAGCACACAATCTGCACATCATGTGTACTTTTTATACAATGGGGTGGAAGCACTAGAAATATTAAGAGTTACATTTTCCTGTGTTTGTTTCATGTTTCTGTTTGTTGTCTGCTATTTCTGTGTGTAGTCTGAGTGTGTGCAAGATTTTCTGAATGGGACGGAAGTCTCAGAAACACTATGGGACACAGGTGAGTGTCCTTTGCAATCTAATTAAGTTAGCAGCAGGTAGCAGTGAGAAACAGAAACTGTTTTGTGGAGCAGTTATGTTTTGATTGCAGGCTGTAGTGAGTGAGTGGTGACATCAGCAGAGTATGTATAAATGGCATTTAATATATGGATATGCCTCAATAATACTACACTAAATTAAAATTTCCCAGTAATACATTACTACTCTCAATACTATCCTGAAAAATGATAATGCTATCATTTTTGCTGATAATACTACAGTGCAAAGTTCATCTCCAACTTTAGTATAATCAATGGATCCATATAATGCATCAAATAACAGAAAGATAAGTGTTTTACAAGGTAGTAATACCATCTTAAGGTTTTGGGGACTTTAGGACCTCTCAAGCTTCACTCTTGAGGTTCCATGTCTCCAAAACCTCTTGTTGGAAATGTGATGTAAAGGTTACCCCCACTCACTCCAAGGAACAGCCAGGTAACTACTAGCCATATAGCCTAAGCAAGAAACAGCCAGGTAACTACAGTCTGGTTACTCTAATGTCAGTTGTGGGAAAACTGATGGAGTCCCTGCTGAAGGAAAGAATCATAACTTTTTTTAGAGAAAACTGGTCAGCTCAACAAAAATCAGCACAGTTTCATGGTAGGGACATCCTGCCAGACAGATCTGGTTGATTTTTTCAATTGGGTCACCAAAACAGTGAATCAGAGTGGGGTAGTTGATGTGGTTTACCTGGACTTCAACAAAGCTTTTGACTCTGTTCCACACAGGAGACTAGTCAAGAAACTGGAAAACATGGGAATTGGGCCAGAGGAACTGGGTCAGAAACTGGTAACATGGGAGAACTCAGAGTGTGTTAGTAAATGACACTCTGTCTGTGGAGGGGAGGGTGACAAGCGGGGTCCCACAGGGCTCAGTTCTGAGGCCGATTCTCTTGAACATATTCATTAGTGACATTGTGGATGAACTGAAGGGAAAGGTGTGCTTGTCTGTAGATGATACCAAAATCGGCAACAGGGTAGACACAACAGAGGGACAGCAAAGCATGAAAGCTGATCTCTGAAAACTGGAGGAGCGATCCAAGACCTGGCAATTGAAATTCAATGCCAAAAATGCAAGGTCATGCCACTGAGAAAGCATAACCCAGGGAAACTGTACTAAATGGGAGGGGAGCAGCTGGTGATTACCAGGCAGGAGTGAGACCTAGGGGTGATCATATTAGATTACCTCAAGTTCAGTAGACAATGTGAAAAGGCAGCACTAAAGGCTAGTGGTAACCTGGGATGCTTAGGGAGAGGTATCATGAGCTTAAGGCATGAAATAATCATGCCCCTGTAACAGTCCCCGATCAGGCCTCACCTGGAGTACTGTGTCCAGTTCTGGAAGCCACACCTCAGGAAGGACATAAATAGGCTGGAGATGGTACAGAGAAGAGCAACAAAGACAATGCAGGGCTTGCATTAGAAAATGTATAAAGCAAGACTGGACGACCTCAAATTATACTCCCTAGAACAACATAGGAATCATGGGGACTTGATAGAGACATTCAAATACATTAAAGGTAACAACAGGGTGCACATGCATAGCCTCTTTCAGGTAAAGGACTAGAGCAGGACTAGCGGGCACAACCTGCGACTTATGAGAGGAAAGTTCAGAAACAATATAAGGAAATTCTTCTTCATAGAGCATGTTGTGGAACCATGGAATTGCCTGTCTGAGGGGGTGGTGGGGGATAAGACAGTGGGGGAATTCAAGCGGACATGGGACAGACACTGTGGTATACACAAGCAGGCAGCTAAGTAGGGGGTAGGAAGCCAAGGGCAGACTTAATGGATCATACAGTCCCTATCTGCTGACAACTTCTATGTTTCTATGTTTCTAGGATGGTATTACTGCCTTGTAATACACACTTGTCTATTTATTATTCTATTTTTATTTTAACTCTGCTGATATCATCACTATTTATCGCACTGCAGTGAAAATAACAGGATTTAACATAAGTTTGGAGCTCCTCTCTATTTATATATATATATATATATATATATATATATATATATATATATACATATTTATAAAATGGGTAAGAAAAATGATCTGTGCTGGTTGGTTGAAATACATTACATGACCATGCATATATCAGAGCACAACCACATACCTGCACTTCACCCCACTCTAAAATAATTTTGCCATTTTATAAGATAGATAACCCACTCTAGGGTGTGCAGTCGTGCTCTGATATACGTATGCCTTTTGGTGGTTGGCTCACCCAGCCTGTGGTCTCATGCGAAAATGCACACCAAGGTGTGCGATATCACAGTGTGACTGCACATCTTAGAGTGGGTTATCTGTTACACACACACATATATATATATATAGATATATATATATATATATATATATATACACACACAAATATATATATATATTGTGTGTGTATATATATATATATATATATATATGTGCACATACATTAGAACGTATAAATGTGTGTGTATATATATATATATATATATATATATATATATATATTATATATATAATGTACTATATATATATATATACACACACACACATATATTCATTGCAGAACACTTTGTTATTGCTTCAGTTAGGGTTGATAATACACCATCAAAAGTATAGACATGTAATGTTAGGGTTACCCCACCACCAGCCCCCCATTCTCACCCAACCACGCACCAACAGATGTCAGGGAGTTCCATGGGGTCCTCAGGCCCAACTGTTACCACATTCCATGTGAAAATAAGCTGACATGCTATAACATAGGAGAAAGGGGTGAGAGTTAGGCCTGATGACTCCATGGCACCATTTTAGCACATTTTCAGCCACGAGGTCCACCATTTTGTGATGGTCGTGGCTGATTCTCATGATCAAAGAATTCCTTAAAGGTGTTCAAACTTTGAAACTGAATATTTCTGAAGTGGTTTGGTGTTTTAACTTGAAATTTAGAGGGTGTTGAGGGGATGTCCTGGAGTTGCGAATTATGCTATTTAGATCAGAAAATTAATTCACTGTGGAGGCAGTGTGTGACACACTTAACATTTTGGGCAGCATTCTGCATTGTGCCAGTGGCTTGAAATTGATAGGGTAGGTAGCCCTACTGCCACGGAGGTGTCTTTCAGTGGTTTGGTGTGTAAAATGTAAACAGGTGTGAAATCATGCCACTCCAACAAATGAACATTTGGTTAGTTTTGCTTTTGTACCATTTGTCCAATTTGCCTGAAATTTGGGATGTAGGAAGATTAATCACAGATCTTACATTGTTAATATTTTTGTGTCAGTGCCACTTATGGTTGCTGAGTTGTTGCACATGTATGATTGGCTTGTGTACATGGGTCCTGGGTGTGCTGCTGCTGTTTGAAGATTTTGTGAAACAAAGATTGGTCTGCTGAACAGTTATATGACCTTGTGTCTGCCATTATAATCAATGGGAAACATAAATGTGTACTGTGAAAACATCTGCTCATGTGGCACCATGTCTGCAAAGCATTTTCCTGGCTGTTTCTTTCTGTGGGAGACTGCTGGATCACTGCATTGTGCTGGTGGGTGCATATGTTGTGAGTGACAAGTCGCTGTGTCACAGATGTCAGTTTTGCTGTGATAGCACCCCTATCTTTAGGGCTCAGTACGTACTTTTTTATGTTAAATGTCAAATTTTTTTGTGTTCTTATAACTTTATAACTGTTGAATGGATTTGCATGCCATTTGTAATGCCTGGTCTACTATCGTACTTCTATGGATTTACCAATTTGTGTTTGAGGCGTGCATATGGTGTTTGCACATTGAAGTGGCAAAAATGTATTTTTTTGCCACTTGTGAGCAGTTTTTTGGTTGTGCCGCTCTGCAACCATTGAAGAGATTTATGTAAGATTTGGTATGTATGGACTGGCATGGTACATCTCTTTATTTACCAATTTCTATTTCACTGGTGCAAATGTTTTTTGTGCAGTGAAGCACCAAAAATTCAGTTTTTTTCTATTTTTTAAAACTGTCTTCCATGATGCATAGTGCAGTCATTGTGCGGTTGATTTGTTTGAAGCTTAGCTCATACAAAGCCCTTTGTTTAAGGAATGTGTAAGTTTCTGTTTGATGAAAAAAACTAGTTCTGTTCCAGAGTTATAAGCATTTGAAGTTGCCCCCATTCGATCAAAGATTTTTCAGCTGTGAGGTCTGCCATTTTGTGGCATTCCATTCTCATGGTCAAAGAATTCTTAAAGGTGTACAAACTTTAAAATGTAATATCTCTGAAATGGGTTGGTGTTTTAACTTGAAATTTGGAGGGTGCTGAAGGGATGTCCTGGAGATGTTAATTTTGCTATTTAGAAGTCAGAAAATTAATTTCCTGTGGAAGCACTGTATGACGGACTTAATGTTTTGCACATAGCATTCTGCATTGTGCTAGTGGCTTGAAATTTATAGGGTAGGTAGCCCTAGTGTCACGGAGGTGTCTTTCGGTGGTTTGGTGTGCAGAATGTAAACAGATGTGGAATCATGCCACTTCGATGAATAAAAATTTGGTTCACTTCACTTCAATAACTTTTATACCATGTGTCTGATTTGCCTGAAATTTGGGATGTAGAAAGATTAATCATGGATCTTAGATTGTGAACATTTTTGTGCTGGTGACACTTATGGTTGCTGAGTTGTGGCACATGTTCCTCATACCTAATGGAAAAGCATTTCTGTGTATTGTGAAAGCCATGGTGAGCAATATCTGGTTGTGAAGGAAGATGCTATTATAAGGTATACGGCAGTTCAAAAGGTATGTCAGATGTATGTGGTTATGGAGTTCCAGGGAATGTCGTGGGCCCCGTGCTCCAACTTACTCATGTTATTCAGTACTTATATTGTTATGTTATGTACAAATGTGTAAGTTGGTGGTTAGGGCCCTGCGCTCCCATCAACTTGGTGAAAATGTACTTAAGTATGCTTTTTAAAATAGTAAGGAAATTATTTGCAAAAAACTGCGTTAATGCAACAGTTAGGATTTTCTACAGCAACAAAAGTGAAGAAATTCGGTGTTAGGGTTTTCAACCCTAACTCCAACCCCCCCCACTGCCACACATACACACACACACAGACACACGCATAGAGACACACACACAGAACACACAACTGGGGACAGTACAAGGCAAGACAACGCATCACAGACACACACCATAATGCAACAGAAATAATATACAACTTCTTAAACATACCGCAACAGGCATCCCTCATCATGTTTCACCAACTGTATCACTTCTACTGCCATCCCAGTCTCTAAAGTGCATACACCGACATCCTGTACAACCATGGAAGATGAATTCTGCCCACAGAATTAGTGTGGCATTACCATTCTGCAGGCAGAATCTCAGCTGGAATTCCTCTTGTGCACCTGCAGAATTTTGTCTACTGTGATCCACGGAATAAAATTTTGTGGAACATTATTTTTTCCACAGAAAATTATTCTGCAACAATTTCCGTGGAATATATTGAGATCCGTGGAATAATATTCTGTGGAACAGTGATTTCTCCATAGAAAATCATTCCGTATAGAGATGTACGAAATTGGAAAATTTCACTCTACTAAAAATTTTGTGAAATTGTTAAAATTGTTAAACATTTTGTGGGTGCAAATGCAAAATTCTATGGGCAAAATGTGAAATTTCACCCACAAAAAGCAGAATTTTATCATGAAATGTGAAAGTTCGCCTGCGAAAAGTGAAATGTTGGCTAAGAAAAAGCGAAATTCTGGTGAATTGTGGCAGCATTTGGCAAAATTTCAAATTTTGCAGCATCATTTCTTGTCTCATGGGAGAAATTTCACAATTTTGCATCCAGTGAAAAATTTCATGTAATGGAAGAATTTCACAAACTGTTTTGTGCAGTGAAATTGCTGATTTCACAGCAATTTCACTGGCAAAATTTAACTTTGCAGCATCTCTAATTCCACATCTATTTTATGCTGCAGAATTCTGGCATTGCATTTCCAGCAGAATTTGGCTGAATTTCAGCAGGATGTTGAATCTTCTGTGTAATTGCATTCTGCCGCAATTTAAAAATTCTGCACAGCACTAGTTCCTACCAATACATGTGTTTTACTACTTATATTATGCTGTTATATAGAAATGGCCAAGTTGGTGTTGTCACCAATACATGTGTTTTGCTAGTCATATAATGGTATTATACAGAAATACACAAGTTGGTATTAACATGGGGCTATGTTGTTATGCTAAAAATAGACAACTTGATGAGAATACATGTATTTTCCTACTTACATTATGCTGTTATGCAGAAATGGCTACTTTTGGGCAAGTTGTTGGTGGCGTGAGGGACAAAAGGACTCCGTGCTCTTTCTAATAGATGTGTTTTGCTACTTAAATTATGGTGTTATGCAGAAAGGGGCAACTTGCTGAGAACATGGGGCTATGCTGTTATGCACAAATGGGCAAGTTGCTGGGGGGCTATGTCCCACACTCTCACTAATACCTGTGTTTTACTAGTTATATTATGGCATTATGCAGAAATGGGCAAGTGGGTGGAGGCATGGGACTATGCTGTTATGCAGAAATGGTCAAGGTGGTGGTAACCCGGGGCTATGCTGTTATGCAGAAAAGGGCTAGTTGTTGGCAGCAGAAGTGATACAGTTGGTGAAACATGATGATGGATGCCTGTTGTGATATGTTTAAGTAGTTGTATGTTATTTCTGTTGAGTTATGGTGTATGTCTTTGGTTGGTTTTCTTGCCTTGTACAGCCCCCCAGCTGTGTGTTCTGTGTGTGTGTCTCTCTCTCTATGTGTGTGTCTGTGTGTGTATGTAAGTGTGGCAGTGGGGGAAAAATTGGAGTTAGGGCTGAAAACCCTAATGCAGAATTTTCTCACTTTTATCGCTGTAAAAACCCTAACTGTTACATTAGCACAGTTTTTTCCAAAGAATATGTGTGTGTGTGTATACATATATATATAAAATACTGGCACGGTAGCACCAATATAGTTAGGGATGAGAGGGGTGTTTAATGTTAAAACTCAAATTTTGCACTTTAATAACTTTGGAACTAGTCAAGAGAGTTGCACATTTGGCAGGCTTTATGGGTAGGGGAAGGTCTCTTAATATGCCAAATTTTGTGTCAGTCCCTTTTGTAGTTTTTGAGATAAAGAGTGTTGGAAGAACAGAGAGTTTTGCTTTTTTTTTGCTCACCTTTGTCTCAGAAATGGATTAAAATTAGTGGCTGAAATTTTCAGGGTAGAAAGCCTTGGCCTCACAGATGTGTCTTTTGAAAATTTGGTGTACAAATATTAATCCGTTCCAAAGTTATTAAATAGGGTATTTCCCATTATTTCCTATAGGAAAAAACACGTCAGGCACAATGCAGGATTCCAGAATTTTTTGATGCAGAGTTCTGCATCGAATTTTCATGTTAGATGCAGAATCCTGCATTGAAGTGCCATTTTTTGATACAGAATCCTGTATCGAAGTGCCATGTATGGCCACATTAAAGTGGAGACAAGTGGGCCAAATACTCCTCTCACAGAAAGCTCATCCCCCTGCAGCACAACTGTGATTTAACCAAAAACCCTCCCGCTCCCTCCCTCTAAGCAGTCCCACCCACAATCCTCATATTCCATATCCCTGTCATTTCACAAAAACCCTCCTGTTCCCTCCCTCTGAGCAGTCCCACCTTGCCACCCTCATTCCCCGGTCCCTGGTTCATGCAAAAAAATTACCCTACCTCTTCCTCCCTCTGTGCAGTCCCACCCATCCCCTCATTTTCTGGTACACCTTTCCTATAAAAAAATCCCTCCCGCTCCCTCACTCTGTGCAATCCCACCCACCACCCTTGTTCTCCGGTCCCCAGTCCATGTAAAAAAATTAACTTCCCTCTCCCTCCCTCTATACAATCCCACCCACCATCCTTGTTCCCTGGTCCCCAGTCCATGTAAAAAAATTACCCTCCCTATCCCTCCCTCTGTGTAGTCCCACCCATCACACTTGTAGCCCAGTCTGCCTTTCTTATACATATATAAATCCCTCTCACTCCCTCCCTCTGTGCAGTACCACCTGCCACCCTCGTGCCCCTGTCCCCAGTCCATGTGAACAAATTACCCTCCCTCTCCTTCCCTCTGTGTAATACCACCCTCCACCCTCATTTCCTGGTCCCCCTTCAATGAAAAAGAAAACCTTCCTTGATGACTTTTTCTTTTTATAACCTGTAAATAAGAAAATGGTCCATCATCGTTTCTTCAGTCCCCCATTTCCCATCCCCACCCTTCCACTGAGCACCCACATACCCCTCTTACCCATACTTACCGCTGGAGGTCAGGAGCACCCATTTTCTCTGGACTGGGACACATCTGCACTGTTCAAAGCTGAACTGTGAACTGAGGATTCAAGGTAAGCAATGTATAATGGCACACAATTTGAGTTTCAACTTAGATTAATATCTAAGCCATTTTTAGGAACTGTTTTATCAAATTTTTAACATGGGGTTCTTGGGACCCCACCGCTGTTACTGTCATCATGTTAATCAGACCGTTGATAGTTTTAAAGTTGGCTTAAATACTTATTTATTTAGTTTAGCTTTTATTTAGTTATGGTTGATATATTTTAATGTTGTTTTAATTTTTATTATTATGTATATGTTTTTATGTACAGCGCCTTGACTCTGAAAGGCGCTATAAAAATAATGTTGATTTGATTTGATTTGAAAGGTGATTTCGCGGTCACTACATGGAATTACCTTTCAGGACAGATTAATGAAATGACAGTGCCACTGTTCATGAGGTCAGGTCCCAAAAAGTCCATGTTGAAAATTCCAAAAAATGACTGTGTTATGAGTGTGCGTTGCGCAGGTTCTACGCACCCTTGTAACTTCACCACTTTTTCATATTTTCACTCCAGATTTTCAACATTGCCATTTTTTCACACCTCATTATAAACAGTACAGCTGTCATTTTTCTAACCCTACCAGAAATATGTTTTTCACACCCATGGCTCAGAATGGTGTGGTCACTGTGCAAAATCAACTTTTGGGATGGATTAACAAAATCAAAGTGCCACTGTTCATGAGGGGATGTCCCAAAAAGCCCTTGTTGAAAATATGAGAACTGTTCACTGGAGGGAGTCAGGGCAGGCAATCCAGTGCTGCATCGGCAGTGGGAGAAGACACAACCACATCGGTGGTCAGAAAAGGAGTTTTGTTGGTGGGAGCAGGACAGGGAGACTGGAGCTACATTGGTGACATGACAGTGAGCAGGGGAGTTTTTGCGGAGGGCTTCTGGCCACTACAGGGTAAGGAGTCATGGGGACAAATCACCACTAAGGGTGCAAATTTTTGACTGTGCAACTGGGCTATAAAGGCCATTAGCCCAGTTGCAATCAGGACAGCTATTCTCTGGAGGAAGTCAGAGCAGGCAATCTGGGGCTGCATCGGCAGTGGGAGAGGACCAGACCACATCGGTGGTTGGAAAAGGAGTTTTGTTGGTAGGAGCAGGACAGGCAGACTGGAACCACACCGGCAGTGTGAGAGTGAGCAGGGGAGTTTTGTGGAGGCCTGCCAGCTGCTACAGGGAAAGGAGCAGTGGGGCTAATCAGTGCTAAGGGTGCAAATTTTTTAATGTGTGCGACTGGGCTATAAAGGCCATTAGCCCAGTCACAATCAGGAGAGCTGTTCTTTGTCCCACACCACTCACCCCAGTCCCAACCTCTATTAAATGGTCAGTGGGGGTGGAGCCTTGGAGAAGGGCAAGTTGAGAATGGGTGATATGGATTTTTGCTGATTGGGGGAAGGGAACTGTATGAATTGCCTGATTGGGCACCATTGACTACTTACTACCTACAGCTGCGGGAGATGACAACTGTGAACTGATTAATACTACAGCTGGTGAACTGGTTGCAGCTGATTGGGGGACAAGGGTCCTGTATGCTGGTCTACTTGGGCAACATTGTCTACTTCTATGAGAGGGGGCATAATATAGCAATTGTAAAATTGTGTGTGCTGTCTACAATTGAGGGAGTAGACAAACTGTGTGAACTGTTTACTGCTACTGATCACTGTTGGGTGGGCGACATTTTTGCTTGAGAACTGGGGCAGAAAAACTGACTGCTGTAGGGAAAGAGGGAGAATTTTTGAAATCTGAATTATACAGGGAGAGGGGACAAACAGCTAGGGTCCTTGTGTACTACTGAATAACTTGGTTCTGCTAGAAGGTTGTATTGATCACACCAAAATGAGGGTGGACTTGGGGCTGGCCAGAGTGGGCATCTTTGGTAGGGTGGTTGGGTGTATGGGGTGTGGGGCAGCAATAATATTAAATTGGACATAGAGGTTTGGAGGGTGTCCAGTGTGTTTTCAGCTGACAGGACTTAGGGAGGAGGTCGAGGAGATCAGAAGAAAGCTGGAAGGCATGAGGGGGGAGGACTGGGGAGGAAAGGAGTGGAAAGGACCTCACGAGAGTAGTTGAAGCCACCATGGTATACCCCAGAAAACAGGTGGACATGGACTTTATAGGTACTCCGGAAGGGTAGGGCACAAAACAAGCAATGGACAGAAATCACTTCATAGGAGGGTGGCCAATCAGAGGGATCAAAGTGGGGGGGGCAGGAGAGAGCAAGTCAGGGCAAGCATCACACTTAGTAATCGATTCATCCTGCTATATGCAGGACAGGAGGGGGAAGAGGCTGGCAGGAGGGGGGATCAGGCTGACAGAGAGGGTTTGGTCAGCAAGCCAGGGGGGTTGGGGGCAGGAGAGATAGCGGATCAGGAGGGGAGCAGGAAGACAGAGAGGGTTTGGCCAGCAAGCTGGGGGGAATGGGGAAGGAGAGCTGACCACATCCACAAAAGGGGAGGAGGGACATGAGCCTAGTTTGGAGGGAGGAAAGGGGGATGGAGGAGCACAGGATGAGGCTGGTGGGGGGAGGTGGGTGAGAAATAGGGTCAGGTAGGCACTCAGATTGGGGAAGTCAGCCAAAGAGATGGGAGTAGTAGGGGGTACTCTAGAAAGGCCAGCGAGGGGTGAGAGAAATTGGATGAGGTGGGGAGGTGGGGGGAGGAAGAAAGAGTAGGGAGAAATATGCCAGATGGGGTAGGGATTCAAGACTGAGGGATGGAGCTAAAGAGGGAAGCAGTAGAAGGGTGTCTGGGTGGGGGACCTGTGGATTTTGGCCCAGAAAGAGAGTCTGGGAGAGGTTTTGGGGGGGCAATCAGTGTCACCCATGAGGTTGGGGGGGACAAGGAGCAAACTGGGAGCCGCTGGCAGAAGAAAGAGCATGGTAGGGCATGCACAGACTAGTAATCCTTGGACTAAAGGGCGTGGGAGGAGTAAGCTGGGGGTTGATGAAAGAAGGAAGCACCTGGAAGAAATGAAAAAGGCCAGTAAATTGGGGAGTGAAGGTGATTCTAATTTGTGACTGCATGATTAGGGGCATCTAGTGGGAGGGGGTAGGGTAGGGAAAAAGCAGCCCAGTCAAGGCTAAATGTATCCCAGGCCTATCTGTACACAAGGCCAAATTCCAGCTATACTCATTAGCATTGGAATGCGGGGGATCCCCGGATTTCTGAATACATCTGGGCACAAATGACTTGCAGGGGAACAGTGAACTGGAAATCCAGGCGAGGTTTCAGGAACTGGCCAGGATCTGCCACATTATAGGAAGCTCAATCTCCTTCTCGGAGATTCTACCAATACCTAGGGCATCCGGGCAGACCAAGCATACACTCAGAGGGGTGAATCAGAGGCTCAGGGACTAGTGCATGGCAGAAGGTTATGGGCTGGTGGGGGGCTGGAGGGGACACATGGGAGGACAAGGGGTTATATACCAGAGATAGGATACACCTCAACTTAGAGGGGAGGGAGATCTTTAAACTAAAACTTGCAGGATTCATAGTCGAGAGGTGGTGTTTCAACTTGTATTGCGGGGAGGGTTAAATGAAGGAATGGAACCAGGAGGGCTGCTTGAAGTTCCAGGTCTAGGACACGAAAAGAGGGCAGGCAACTGCAAAGTAAATACAGCCAGAGCTGTACAGGAAAGGGCAAATAGGGACTGTGCAGGGCTGAGACAATAGGAGAGAGAGAAGGGGAGGGGGAATGGGGTGGAAGACGGTCCTGATCAACGGCAGGAGCATGGGCAACAAAATGCCCACACTCATGGTGATGCTGGCTGAGGGATCAGCAGATGTGGCAGTGATTACTGAGACATGGGCCTCCCAGAAGAATGATTGGGACCTAAACTTGGAGGGCTACACAATATTCAGGAGGGATAGAGAAGAGGAAAAAGGAGGGGGTGTAGCACTGATAGTCAAAAATGGCATAGTGGTTAGTGGAGTGGAGGAAGCTGATGGCGGGCAGTGGAAGCAATTTGGGTAACCCTGCAAATGAGGGGAGGCAAAAGATTGAAAATAGGGGTGGTGTCCAGATCCCCCCCATGATGGATGAGGCCCTGGAGGAAAAATTAGTTGACAACGTCAAGGGGCACTGTGACTGTGGAAAGGGTAGGGTGGTGGTCATAGGTGACCTTAATATGCCAGGGGCAGACTGGGACACTATGACATCTGTGGTGGCCAGAGAGCAGAGACTTATGGATATGTTTCAGGATGCCTTCCTGATCCAATAGTTGGGGGAACCTACTAGGGAGGGGAGGATACTGGACGTTGTCCTAGCAGACAGCGACCAGATAAGTAGTCTGGAGGTGTGTAGCCCACTGGCAGGTGGTGACCATGCCACGGTCTGGTTCTGCTGTGTCTGGGGGGGGGTAACCATTCTAATACAGTAGTAGTGAACTTCAGGGGGGTGGACTTCATGGGCATGGGCAGGATTCTACGGGGGAGTTTGGACAAGATTAGGCCAGACATGGATGCTGGTAGCTTGTGGGAGACCATTAAGAAAGGGGTGCAGAAGGCTACTAGCTCAAGTACAAGAGTAAGGTGTAAGAATGGTAGAGCCAACAAGCCGTGCTGGTGGACCAGGGAGGTGCAAGAGGTGGTGAGGGATAAAAAGGCTGCCTATACATGTTTTATGCACTCTGGGGGGATAGGGAGAGAGGTGACTATGAGTTGACAGCAAGGAGGGTCACCAGAGTGGTGAGGGGAGCCAAGGCGATGATGGAGAAAAACCTGGCTAGGGATATTCAGAGGGGTGGAAAGGGATTCTATAGATACATAGGGGAGAAGAGAAAAGGGAGAGCACAGATCTCCAGGATTAAGACTGGGGAGGGATGGGCTCAGGAGGCAGGGGATCAGGCAGATGTGCTAAATGAGTACTTTGCCTCCATATTTATGGAGGGAGACAGGAGATCCATTTAGCCTGATGGGAGGGTAGGGGAGACAGCTGAACGGAGAGGTCAGATGGAGTCTAAAGGACCGGAAGAGACTGGGGTACCAGGCGGACCAAGTCTGGAGGGGGATGGGCGCTTAAATGACGGGGTGGATTGGGAGGGAGAACTCACAGAGGACAGGGTGAGGGAGGCCCTTCAGACACTAAAAACTGATAAGGCACTGGGACTGGATGGGCTGCATCCAAGGGTTATGAAGGAACTGATGGACAAACTAGCAGCTCCACTAGCTGCACTCTTCAACTTCTCTCTGCAGACAGGATGGGTGCCTCAAGACTGGAGGGTGGTTCATGTGGTGCCTATCCACAAAGGGAGGGGTCTAGGCAGGAGATAGGAAATTACAGTCCTATCAGCCGAGCATCTGTGGTAGGCATGCTAATGAAGGGAATCACCAAGAAGCTTGGGAGGCAACTGAAAAGGTTGGGGCACCTGGATGACAAACAGTATGGTTTTGTCCCGGGGAGATCGTGTCAGACCAGCCTCATAGATTTCTATGACTGGGTGATGGGGATCCTGGACCAACAAAGACCGGTGGACGTCCCAAACCTGGATTTCACTAAGGCGTTTGATTTGATACCCCACATCGGGTTGTTAACAAAGCTGGGGGGGATGGGGTTGGGAGGACAGTTGCTTAAATGAGTAGAAAATTGGCTAACAGGGCGAACACAGAGGGCTGTGGTTGGTGGGATAGTCTCCTCCCCTAGGAAGGTCTTCAGCGGTGTTCCTCAAGATTTGGTACTGGGGCCACTCCTGTTCAATGCCTATGTTTATGATGTGGTGAGGGGTGTTAGGAGTAGGATGAGTCTCTTTGTGGATGACTCAAAACTGGGAGCTCTGGCAGACAGGGACAAAGCAAGAGGAAATAGTCCAGAGGGACCTGGATACCCTGGAGGGGTGGTCAAGGAGGTGGGGACTGAGGTTTAATCCAGGGAAGTGTAGGGTGTTGCATCTGGGGGTCAAAAACACAGGTCATGTATACACCCTAGGGGGTCTCACTGCAAACCACAATGAGTGAAAGGGTTCTGGGGGTGGTGGTAGACACCAAAATGAATAACACTGAAAACTGCAGAAGATCTGTGACTAAAGCAAACAGGATTCTGGGCTGCATAGCCAGGGGAATTATGTCCAAGAGGAAGGAGGAGGTCCTCCCTCTGTATAATGCCTTGGTCAGGCTGCATCCCGAGTACTGTGTGCAGTTCTGGGGACCTCACCTCATGAAGGACATAGCACTGCTGGAGAGGGTCCAGAGGAGGGCAACCAGGATGATTCAGGGTATGAGAGAGAGGACCTATGAGGAAAAGCTGGAATAACTTGGGCTGTACTCACTGGAGGAGAGGAGAGACAGGGGGAACATGATAGGGGTCTTCAAATGTGTGAAAGAGATAAACAAAGGTTTGAACCAAATAAATGTCCAGGCTAAAGAAAGGGGGCACAACCAGGGGGCATGAGCGAAAGTCGGAGGGGGGAAATTACAGGGGAGAATGTAGATGACATTACTTCACTGAGATGGTGGTGGGGCCATGGAATGCACTGCCTGGGAGTCTGGTAGAGGAGGGCACAGTGGAAGGCTTCAAGAGGGGGTGGGACAGATGCATGGGTAAACTGAAGTCGAAGATGACCCTCTCTGGGGTTGGGATAGGTGGGAGAGTGAGTGCCCAATACAGGCTGGCTACCGAGCAGATATGACAGACTGTCAGGCCTATTCTGCTGGCTTTTAGTATGTTAGTATATTCAAAAACATGACTGAGTTACAAGCGTGCATTGCACAGTTTCTAAGCATGCTTGTAACTTCGACAATTTTTCATATTTTCAGTCCTGATTTTCAAAATTGGCATTTTTTCACACCTCCTCATGAACAATACAGCATTCATTCTTCACACCCTGCCTAAAATGTGTTTCTGTACCTCTGCCACAGATTGGCACTGTCCCTGTGCAAAATCAACTTTCGGCATGGATGCACTGGCCCACCGGTGCACTGGAAAGATTTATCGTTGCACCGCAGGTGACCTGGGTTCAGGAATGGACTCAGAATGCTCGAGGGCTGGCAGGAGGGCAGGGGTGAATTGATCCACCATTGCACACTCTTTACCTCTGCAGGAGGGGAGGGGTATATGTGTCTGGGTCGGGCTCCTGGGTGACCATAGTATGCACCACTAACGGAGCACTGCTCCTCAGGGGACAGTGTTATAATGGATGATGTGGCTGCATCACAAAGCTCAATGTGACCCCCCCCCGTCACTTTCCAAAGGAAGAAAAATGTCTTTGGTGTGCAGCATGCTGCCTTCCCAGCTGTGGCGGATGTGGGTGAGACCCTAGCGCACCCGTGGCAGAGCACCATTGAGATTGTGGGTGTAGGATCCGATGGCTCCACACTGGGAAGTAATCCAGGGGGGCACTGCATGCGGGTGACTCCTGGCTTGACTGTTGCAGTAAAAGGGCGGCTGAAGGAGGTTGGCTACCAGAAGAAGAATAAAGGCATAGTAAGTAAAAAAAAAAAACATTTAGGGCTTGATTAACAAAATCACAGTGCAACTGTTCATCAGGGGAGGTCCAAAAAAACCCATGTTGATAATTTAGTGAAAAGGTTCCAGCTAATTACCGAGTTATGAACATGTGTTGCGCAGTTTCTACGCACACTCGTAACTTCGCCAATTTCTCGTTTTCACTTCAGATTTTCAACATCACCATTTTTCACACCACCTCATGAATATTACAGCTGTACTGTTTCAAATCCTGCCACAAATGTGTTTCTGCACCTGTGTCGCACAACATTGTTATAGGTGCACAGAATTATATTTCAACTGGGATATTTAAGTTTTCTGTATTGGGTACATGTAGTGAGGGGATGATAAGAAGGTTATGTTGAAGATTTGGGGTGAAAATGATTTAAGATGGCACAGTTATGACTATTTGTTGCAATTTTGATACATCTGCTCGTAACTTTATATGTGGAAGCACAGGGGCCAGAGACCCCTGTGTTTCCAGAGCTAGCTACATATGTGCACTTGTGGAGGGATGGGAGTGCAGCTCCCACTGTGACATATGGATACTTATATAACTGCATGTTTTTCCATTAAAACATGTATGCAAATTAATGCAAAAAACTTCATTAACGCACCAGTTAGGGTTTCTGTCATGCCCTTGATAGTATAGAAATATCAAGTTAGGGTGTAGAATCATAATAGCACACCCAGACTCACAACACAGTTATACACATGGCTAACATACAGACCTTTAACTGCAACACTTACAACAGCTTATATTAAACACACTCCTAAGGGTCAGCACTTTTAAGCCAACTCATGTGGGAGCACAGGGCCTTCTGAGTCCTGCACTCTATCCCTCCAGAGATGCATATATGTATGTAGCTGTGGTAGCACAAGGCCCTCTGGCTCCTACACTTCCATTTATATGACAACAGTAAGCAAACTGTCAACATGACCATGGTATTACCCAACCTCATGTACCTGATGCAGAACATTTTCAAATCCCCACCAAAACATAACTTTGCTCAACCTTGAATGCTATTCTGTATCACAGGTATGAAAACACATTTCGGCCAGGATTTGAAAAATGACAGCTGTGACATACATGAGGTGGGGTAACAAGAAGGCTAAGTTGAAAATTTGGTGTAAAAATTTTTAAAATTCCAAAACTTATGAGTGTGCATAGCAAAATTGTAAAGAATAATAACAAACTTTATTTATCAGCACCTTTCAACTTATCAAGGAGCTTTAACATACAAATTAAATAAAACAAGGTAATATATAAAGCACAATATGAATATGGGCAATTAGTAAAATCAGTAAAATCAATCTGGGTAGGCCTGGCACCAGAAAAAAATTTTCAAGGCCTGCTTGAACCCTGCCCCCACCCCCATGGTCATGCACTCCCATAACTGATGGGGTAGAGAATGCCACGGGGCTGGAGCTGCATACATAAATGTATGGGCCCCTGATGACTTTAAAGATACTCCTGGAATTTCTAGCAACCCCTCGTCAGCTGAGCAGAGTGATTGCCTGGGGCAGTAGAGGGACAGAAGCTCTTTCAGGTAGTCTGGGCCCTGTCTGTGTAGGGCTTTATAAGTTAAAAATCTGACCTTGAAGGTGATCCATCACTGAATTGGCAGCCAGTGCAGTTCGTGCAGCACTGGTGTAATATAACACATCCGAGGAGTCTCTGTCAACAACCAGGCTGCCGCATTCTGCACCAGCTGCAGGCGGTGGATATCAACCCCATGGAAACCCTAGGTTTAGGGAGTTGCAGTGATTAAGGCGCAAGGTCACAAAAGCGTGGATCAGTGTAGGAAGATCATGGGACGGAAAAAGGTGCCTAACCTTGGCGATGTTCCTCAGATGGTAAAAGGAAGACTTGATGACTGCTGACACCTGAGATCACAGTGTCAGACCATCATCAAGCATCACCCCCAGGTCCCACACCCATTCAGAGGCGAGAAGGTGGGAGCCCCTGAAGAAAAGCCCCTTAACTCAGTCTTTCTGGAGTTCAACTTCAGCCAGCTGGAATTCATCCAATCCTGGATTTCAGAGAGGCAGTTATTAAGTACCAAGAGCACACTATCCTGGTTGGGTGTGAAAGACAAGTAGAGCTGGGTATCATCAGCATAGCAGTGAAACCTCAGCCCATGCCATCTTACAATGTCTCTGAGAGGCAGCATGTACACTGCGAACAACATGGAGGACAACACTGAGCCCTGAGGGATCCCACATGGTAGAGAGAATGGGTCAGAGGAAAAAAAAACCAACAACACCCTCTGAGTTCTGCCAGTGAGGAAGGACTTAAACCATCTGAGAACTGTACCAGATAGGCCACAGATGCACCTCAGGTGCTCAAGCAGCATCCCATGGTCCATGGTGTTGAACGCTGAGGAGAGATCAAGAAGTACCAAGATGGAACAGCTTTTCTGATCTCTCGCCATCAAGAGATCACTGAGCACCTGAACCAGCACAGTCTCGGTACTATGCCTCTTTCGAAAACCGGATTGGAGAGGTTTGTAGATGTCATGGTTGGTCAAATGGTTCTCCAGCTGTAGAGCCACTACCTTCTCAATCACCTTCCCCACAAAGGGAAAGTTAGAGATGGGTCTGTAGTTAGCAAGGCAGTCTAGGTCCAGAGACGCTTTCTTCAGGAGGGGTGTCACCACTGCCTCCTTCTGGGAGCTAGGGAACTCACCCAACTCAAGAGAGCACCAGACTAATTGTGCAAAGATTGAGTCAATGATATCACAACAACCCATAATCAAGGAAGTTGGGCCAGGACCTAAATTACAACATGTAGGGTGCATACCCTGGACATTCTGCATAACACTCACGAACTCCAGCCGGTCGAAGATACTAAAGGTAAAATGAGGGAGAGTGACCGAGCACTGATAACTTGCATTGCCCATAGAGTGTGCTGGTTGGATCTCTGCTCTGATGCCAGCCACCTTATCCACAAAGAACTGAGCAAGCTCATCACACTCAGATTGTGAAAAGGCTCTTTGGGACTGCACACAGGCTGGGTTTGCACAGCCTGTCTACAGAGACAGTCAGTTCTGAGCGGCAGCAATCTCCCCGGACAGGAACTCTGTCTTCCTATAAGTGATATGTTCCATCAATCTAAGATGGTTGGCCTCCTGGGTGGATTTCCACCAGCAATGCTCTAACCTTCTTCCTAGTCGTCGTATCTCCCTCAAGGTCCCATCAAACCAATGGGATCAAGGGCGAAGAGGGAGAGTATGCACTTGGATAGGAGCAATAGAGTC
This sequence comes from Neoceratodus forsteri, assembly GCA_016271365.2. Taxonomy (NCBI): domain Eukaryota; kingdom Metazoa; phylum Chordata; order Ceratodontiformes; family Ceratodontidae; genus Neoceratodus; species Neoceratodus forsteri. Next base: position 307,728,826 of record CM057457.1, on the reverse strand, counting down.
CAGAGCTGTGGTAATGGTTTTATTATAGGCCAGGACCAGGGCCTCTGGGCTCCCGCTTGCCTCAGGAAATGTCAATAGGTCAAGTACTGCTGCAAGGCCGTCAGGGCTGTAATCCTGTAATGGGTGATATTTGACCACCTCCACAGGGGTTGGCTGACAAAGTGGGGTGCAAAAACTGAACCCCACAGTGTAGTGATCAGACATTCTGACCAGTTCCACCCCCAGATCAGACTTCAATCCCCAAGAGAAAGACCAAGTCAAGAGAGTGATCATGTTTATGAGTAGCAGAGGTAACAATCTGTGTAAGGCCCAGTGATATCATCAACTGGAGGAAGTGTTGTCTAAACTGTGAGCATTTTTCATTGACCAAGGCATTGAAGTCACCCAGGACCATCAGCCTGGGTGACTCACACACCATGTCAATCACAAAGTCAGTTATTTCCTGAAGGAATTGCTTCTCATCCCTGGGTGGACAGTAGATGACGGCGATCCTACAGTCTACACCTGTTACTATGGTACACCCAAATTACCCGGCCACTTCAACTGGAACACTTGTGAAGCCCAGTTCAGTCTTGAAACAGACCGCTACCCCCCCCGTGGTCTAATCTTGAGCAGTATGACACCAAGTGCCCAGCCGGAATCACAGCCTCCAACATGGGGCCAGCATTCCCATCCAGCCAGGTCTCCATGATGAAAGCCAGATCAGCTGCCCTAACAAGATCTGCAATAATTGCAGTCTTGTGTTTAATGGATCTGGCATTGCATAACACCGCTCGAGTTGGATGGGGTTCCAGGGCTGCCCAAGCTACCTGCCTACCAGTAATGGTGGTGCCCTTGGGTATGGAAACCAGTCATGGAGGACCAAATTCCTGAATCCATTTTGCCCCAGGGTGTCTTCTGGACCTGACAACCCTGACGTGAGTGCTCCGCTTATTCATCCTCTGCTGTCCACAGCCCCCTTGCCCATCCCCCCTCAACAGGAAATACCCAGCACTCTGCAGCGCTGATAAATTGAAAACTGTAAAGGGGGGAGACAAAAGGGCAGAGGCTATGAAGGACAGAGGATGAATTGCGCACGACCTGAGGGGTGGGCCTCCAACATGTTATTACCCCCAAATTGGATAAACCACGCCAATCCCAAATACCTCAACAATTAATAAAATAAACTCACAAACAAAACCCAAAATAACAAACAAATAATACAGTTCAATACTCCAACGTCTCTCACCTGGTGGAGGATTGAATACAAAAGAATAAAGAAATAAAACAATCAAAAACATCCCAAACAAAAAATTAAGCCCCCCTTCAAAAAAACTCCTCCTCTCTCTCTCACTGAGAGGATGGAGCTTTAAACAATTATAAAACTAAAACTAACAAACTTAAAATATATAACCCATACACTCCCAACCTATACAATAAACTATAATAAATAAAAATTGTTTAATAATGAATGCCAATGGCCACTCAAATGTGGGCTCTGAGGCCAGTCAACAGTCACAAATAAAGATAATTCCACTTGAGTTCCATTCACAGAAAAATAAGTGGTTAGACTGTAACTAAAATCAGTTTCAATGTGCAAATGGGATTATAGTGCACTTCCTCTCACTGTGATGCACTAAGTAGGGACTTTTATGAAAAATGTCTTCAGACCCCCAGGCACTCTCACTACCTGAGGGATCTTTAAAACATTAGACACTCTCACTGCCTGAAAGCAAAAAGATTCAAATGACCAAAAATATGTAAAATTAGATGATCTGACCATTTTGGAAGGCAGAGGTCCTCAAGAAAGAAATCCTCCCAGTGTTGTCAATAGGGAGAGTCCTAAGGGTCATAACTCTGCCATTTTTAATAATTTCGACCTCAAATTTTCAACATAGCCATCATATGAACCCACCTTATGAACAATATGACTGTCAATACACAAATCTTGCTGGAAAGCTGATTTTGTCAACCATGAAATAACCTTTCCAGCAGAAATTATGTAATGACAGTCATATTGTTCATGAGGTGGGTCCTCAAAAATCCATGTTGAAAGTTTGGGGCCAAAATCGCAAAAAAATTGCAAAGTTGTGCATGAAAGCTGAAACCCCCTTTGAAATGCATCGAAATACATTGTAAAGCATTCACCTTAGTTTCTCATATTGCAGTCACCGGTTCCAGCAGCAAGACGTGTCTTTGATCGAAGAGTGGGTCTGGAACCTGGGACCTGTTCAGGTGACTGAATGTGTGTGGGTGTGTACTGGGGAGTGTGGGGTGGTGGGTGCTGAGTGGGAGGTGGGGTGGGGTGGGGGACTGATCCGCAAGGGACTTTTTCTCAGGGAAAAAAAAATCATCAAGGGACAATTTTCTTCATTTCAGGGATGTACACTGATGTGGGTAGGGGTGTCACTAGACACCAGGCACAAGCCATCACTGGATATGGATCAAAGAATGGGGGAGAGACCACTGGACTGTCAATCAATGTACTTTGAAATGGGGATGGTGATCAGAGAATGGGGGGGGGGGGCCGCTGGAGTACCAGGGCATAAATTTTACACAGGACAGCAATCGGAGAATGAGGGATAGGGGAGTGACCACTGGACTACTAGGACATAACAAGTGTTACTCCGGATGGCGTTCAGAGAATGGGGGACAGGGAGGGGCTACTGGACTAGTAGTGCATAAGCAAAATAGTGTTTCTAAAGTAATTTAGGAATGGGTATTTTGGGGTTGCAACTCCCTATCTTTTTTTTTTCAGTAATACAGTAGTAACTCAGTCCCTCAGCATGCCTTCCTTCACCCTGATCCATAAGTTTGGTTTGTTTCCTTGTTTCTTTTTTTGTTTGTTTGCTTTTAGAGTAATACTCCCCATCTTCCCTAAGCTGGCATCCCTCGCTGTGGTCAATCCTAGTTATTTAATAATAGACCTCACCAGCTCAAAATCCTCTCTATCTCCTCGACTGATCTCTTTTTTGTTTTTATTTTATTAGGCTAACCATCCTCCCAGCATACAGTAGGATACCTTCCCTTTTCCTGTCTGATTACCTTTTTTTAATTTAATTATAGGATACCCCCCTCATCAAGATCCTCTTTGTCTGCTTCACTGGTCTTCTGTGTCAATTTTGTTAAACTAACCACCCATGTGCTACAGTTTTTAAGGAGAATTTTACAAAGAATCCTAACTTGTAACTTGGATGACACATTTTTCAGAGGTTTGACTTCAGACCCTGCTGTTGCTGCTCATAGAATCATGACTATAGTCCCTCATCTTTTGCTAGCTTCATGCTGTGGTCTCGTCACACCTCTTGAAATAGAGTTTATGCTATCCATTCATGTGATATGCCTGAAGAAGCATAAAAAACAGTGAATGAAATAACTGTGAGAAGTTTGTATGAACCTGCAAAACACAGACAGTGTAGGAGCTCACCCATGCTTCTCCAATTAAAGACACACAGGAGACTAGTTCTTTAATGTTATTAAGCTAACCATCCCTCCCAGCTTATGATGCCCTCACTTATCCTGATGGTTCCCCTTTTTAAAAGGTGCATAGCGACAGCAGATAGAGAGCCAAAGAACCAGAGCAATGTCGGGCTGAGACCTAGTAGATGTTTTTTTTTTTTATTTACTAATTCTTGCCTAAAACTACTGCTTTTACGCTGACGGTCTGACAAAGACCAAATGAGCATAATGGGGTGTGCTGTGTGTGGAAGCGCAAGAACACAAGTTTGGTTTCCTTGCTTGCTTGTTTTTTGCTTTTTTTTCTGTTTATAGTAACTCCCTCCCAGGATGCCTTCCCTCACCATGATCCATCCCAGTTATTTAATTATGGACCCTCTCCACCCAGCTAATGAGCCTTTCCGTCTTCCTGACTATCTCTGTTTTTTTTGTTTTTTTATGTTATTATACAAACCACCCCTTACAGCATATGATGCCCTCCCTTATTTTATGGTTGCATAGCAACCACAGATAGAAAGTCAGGGAAGTGGAGCAAGGCTGGGATGAAATAGAATGGATGCCAGCTTTTATTTAGTTTTTCTTACTTAAAGCTGCTTCTTTCACCAATCAGACAAAGACAGAGCGAGCCCAAGCAGATAAGTAACATGAGCAACAAGTAATATACATAGTTCAGAGTTAATAAGTAAACAGGTAGTGATTCAGCTGACACCTAGATAGGACAGGCAGCCACTGAACATGTAAGAGAGAATGCAACTAGTGGGGATGGGGGGTAAGGGAGGGGCTGTGAAGGAGGCACATCAGTGCTATAAGCCTGAGGACAGTCACAGGACGAGAAGGAAGGGAAGTTGGTTTTTAGAAGGGAATTTATATTTAGAATGGGGGTCAGAGGAATGCAGTGAGGTGGGGAAGAGGTTCCAAAGCGAGGGTCCAGCAACGGAGAAGGCTCTTTGGCCCATCTGGGTGGTTATGTTAGGATGGACAAGTAGAAGGTGGGACGACTGGCAATGATTACAGCAGTAAGTTCTGGGCTGGATCAGAGGAGCTAGAGGAGAGTAGGAGGTGCTGTGTAGTGCATCATCAACTGTCCAGGCCAGCAGGTAGGAGCATTGGGCTTGGGGGGGGGAGGAGCCAGTTAAAGGACTGGTAGAGAGCAGTGATGGGTGAAGAGAGGGGCATGAAGGGCAAAGCGGCTAATCCCGTTGTATGTTGTGTCCAGCAGAATTAGATTGACAGTGGAGGTATGGGAGTACACCGGGCACCCAAAATCAAGGAGGGGAAGGCGGTTTCTGCAGGCAACAGCAAGGCAAGCTTCTGGTGAGAGATGATCTATTAGGCGTCAGCATAGGTCCATCTTTTGATTAATGCAGCAGATCAATGAAGCAATGTGATAATAATAGGTGAAGGCTGGATCAAGGATTACTTCCAGATATCTGAATGCAGGAACGGTGTCAAGGAGAGAGTCGTCCAGGGAGAGGACAGTGAGGAGGAAGCCAGAGGGAACGAGGACACTGAGTTTTGGTTTTGAGCCGAATAGCATAGCCTTAGTTTTGGAAGTGTTGACCAATAATTAGTTTGAGAAGAACCAATGGTGGATGTTGCAGAATTCAGCAGTGAGAGTGGAGGACAAAGAAGAGGGTCACGGGTCACTTTGGAGTTAATCTAACCACCCCTCCTATCATAGGATGCCCTCCCTTTTGCTGCCCAATCACAGTTTTAATTTAATTATAGAATCACCCCCTCGATCTTCTCCCTCTCCTCAGTGAGTTCCTTTTTTATTTTATTAAGCTAACCACCCTAGTCCTTGAGTTTTTAGGGAGTATTTTCCAAATAATCACACATTGTCTTCTGGTTTAGCTATGTTGTCAGTGTCTGTTTTTTATCCAAGTACTCTTCTTGTTCCCTGAGTAGTGATGTGCTTCTTTCTGTATACGTAAGTCAAGTAAGTAACTGTTATTAATGAGACAGATGTTTGTAGAAGAGAGATGGTTTTATGCTGCTACATGGCATTTCTTCTTGAGGGGACTTGGATTTTCTAGAAAATAGATTTTGAAGCAGTGGGTACTCTGAACCCATACACAAAGACTGGGTGAGGGGGGATTACAAACATGTCCTATATGCCCACCCTAAATGTTCTTATAAGAGAAGTGTCTTGAAAATAATTACTGCTTGTTGGATAACTGATATATATTTACAGGCCCATATCAATCCTCCCACCCCTATCAAAGGTCCTCGAAAAGAATAGTTTATGAGCTAGTGGACCACTTCACCAAATACAAACTCCAGTGTCAGCAGCAACACAGATTCCTCAGGGTGCATAGTGCAACTACTACCCTTATGGAGCACACCAGCTAAATTCATGAGTCACTGGATCAGGGGTCCTTGGTGGGGACCATCTACATTGACCTCACCAAGACCTTTGATACAGTTAATCATGAGCTACTGCTTAGTCTGCTCATCTGCACAGGGATTTCCATTGTATCCCTAGGCTGGTTTAGGAGTTACCTCTCCATGAGAAATCAACAGGTCTAAATTCCAGGTACTCTATCCAATCATAAAATTGTCCCACAGGGGTGCCCCAAGGTTCTATCCTGGGCTACCTGATTTTTAGTATATTCCTAAATGACCTTCCCAAAGCCTGCCAACACAGCATATTCTTATATGACAAAGAACCTCTGTGCGCAAACACTGAGGCAAGGGTTACCCCAAAGGGCATTTGGCTGGGAAGCTAAGTTTCAAGAAATTACAAAACACATGTTCTCATACGTATAGATCAGTTGCATATGAACACATTAGTACAAAGAGGTTGGTCCATGTTAGATTAGATGAAACAGATACTTTGAAGTAGGTGTTAATAGGAAGACAGACAGCGTGTTTCGCTCACCAGGACTCATCAGTCATGCTGAAGAGTCCTGGTAGGACGAAACACGTGTCTATGTCTTCTGTTAGCACCCTTTGCAAACTGTGTGAGAGGCCTTTCGACACCATGCAATTCTGCTTAAAGTTGGACCAGCATAACATTCTGTGGTGATTTGCATATGCAGCCCATGATGGTTTGCATTGCGGGGGCTTGTGTGATTTTGTATATTCTTATATGCTGATGATGATGTGCTATAAACACGTCACTCTGCACCAGATTGCTCAAAAAACAGCTGCAAGCTGACTTTACTGCAGTTAAGGCTTCGTTTCTTAATGCTAGGCTTCTACTAAACTACAAGAAAACTAAAACAATGTTGTTCACCTCCTCATTACCATCATAGGGCTTATCCCATCAAGATACATAACCGCAGCAAAGACCTTCATGAAACTGTCAGCAATTTCAGATACCTGGGGGTTCTCTTTCTTATGGTTTGCATAGTGACCTCATTGCCAAGGTGGCAAATGCCAGACTTGGTCAGCTTTACCGCCACAAGCACTGCCTCACTGATAGCACCATCAAACTGGCAGTAACCAGCACAGTCTTGTCAATTATAGATTATAGTCTAGTAGTTTATGGGGCTGCTTCTAACACTGTGCCTAAGAGAATAAAAATAGCACTTAACAAAGCCTGCAGGCTCGTTCTTGGAGCCCATTGTTCAGCTCATACATGTATGCTCTACTCTATCACTGGCTGGTTCAATCTTAAGAATAGCATCTAATTCCTTGTATGCCTGCTTGAGAAAAAAAGCCACCCTTGGCCTGGCACCCTGCCCACCTGAGACTCACTAGAGGGTCTAGTAAAGCTACCTTCCAAGTCCCTTTTTGTCACACAACACAAGGACAGCAGTCCTTTGGGTATAGAGCCCCCCCATTAAATTCCCTTAGTGCTGCACTCATTGCAAAACCTAAGCTTGGCCCCTTCAAGCATCAATTTCTTACACATCTTGCCTGCAGCAGTGAATGAGACTGTGATCCTACCTCCTAAGGCTGTTTCATGGTTATAATAAAGCTCCTTGTGCCTTACCTCGAAGCCTGGGCAGATAACTCCCCTGATCAGTCTCTCCTCTGCTACCGTCTCCAGCGAGCCAGTCACACCTCCATATCCATCTATCCTCCTGCAGGGATCTCCTCCTCTTCTTATTGTACTGACAAAACCCTCTGGGTTGCTCCTACCACAGCATATTGAAGCCCTTGCACTTGCCCTGTTTCCCCCTTTCTCCAATGTACCCCTTCCTTCCTGTCTCTGCCTTTCCGGCCCCCATTTTTTCAGCCCCCCTCCCTACCCTTTAGCATCCCCCCACAGTCCCTGCACCTGCCTTATTCCTCATCTCCCACGTACCCCTTCCTCTGCCTTCCTCTCCCCCTCTCCACACTGTCCCCTTCAGTGTCTCCCATTCCCCTTCCCCACCTCATCGCTCTGAACCTCCTAGTCTGAGCAATCTCCTCAAATCCTAGAAATCAGCTGTGCTTAATTCTTGCCACTCTGAATTTATTGTACAATTGAAAATTTATTACTTAACTTGTATGTCTTCTCTTTTAATTCCCTGCAATTCAGGTATTTAGGACTTCTCTCCTGTTTGCAATGCACCATGAATTTATAATGCCTAATTGCCTGCAATATTGTTATTCATGCAAGCCTCTATCTTTTGAAATGTGCCTGTGTTTCTTCTGTCTAATAACCTGTAATCATATGACATGGGGCCTTTGTAAAGGAGTAGTTATGCTCAAAAGTTGTTAATATGAGATTTAATAAATAAATACATAAATAAATAAATAAATAAATAAAACATGTATTTTGTCCCCATAAAGCATTTGCATAGCCCTGATCTGTGTAATGGTTGAGCACCAAGCAGTATTTTATATAGAAACCCTATTAATTTCTTAATAAGATTGTTTGAGCTTCAAAACAACCTTTTCCAGAACAGAAGTCGAATACAGTATGTAGTTAAAGTCTTGGCTGTGGAGATTTGTTTGCTTCTTAAACAGTATTTCATTTCAGCAGGCTTTATTTGTTTTATTACACATCAAATGCAGCAGTGTTCACAGTTTGTCATGTTTCCATGAGCCTGACTTCCCAAGAAATGCAGTGCTGTGAATGGAAGCAATAGATCACACACCTGCATACTGGCAATGAAGTTTCAGTGCTGAAGAGATTCTGATGCGATATTATTACAGACTGTTTACATTATAGTACTGTCCCAAGCCCGATATTCTTTGACATGTAGGAAAACTATCACTCTTGCACTGTTCCTTGTTTTATGTGTGAATAAACACGTAATGGAGTTTTAACTAGTCAGTCTGAGAATGTAAAGAATAACTGAGGGGCATCCCTCACTATAAAGACTGCTAAATCCTAAGTATATTTTAATCATGTTAATACTACACTGAATGAGTGTAAAACATGCTTCAGAAGTATTTCCAATAAAAAAAAATCCTTATGTATTTCCAAACTGACATTCTAAATCAAGCAGGCTAAACTCAGAGAAAGTATGACCATATTCAAACAACAGAAAATCTGTAGACACACTTAAGTTTGTATATGCTAATGTTGATTCCCTAACCTGAACAAGCTTTTTTGCATTTAGAAAGCAACTTCAAAGTTTAAAAAATATTCTAAAATCACTGAAAACACATATATTTTTACTGTACATTTTATAAAAAATAATCTAGGGTCACCGCCTCTAAAACGTATCGCACCTCATAAAATTGGTTTATCACAGATGCAGCATATCAGAGGAGGGCAACCAAAATGGTGCAGGGTCTGCACTAGAAGACATATGAAGAAAGACTAAAGGAGCTTAATATGTATACCCTTGAGGAAAGAAGGGAGAGAGGGGACATGATAGAAACTTTCAAGTACCTCAAGGGAATTAACAAAGTCCAAGAGGGTAGCATCTTCCAGAAAAAGAGATGTGCAAGAACAAGGGGGCACAATTTGAAGACAGAAGAGGGATGGCTCAGAGGTAATGTGAGGAAGTATTTTTTCACTGAGAGGGTTGTGGATGCATGGAACAGCCTCCCTGAAGAGGTCGTGGGGTCAAGAACAGTGGGGAACTTCAAGAATGCATGGGACAGGCATAGGGCAGTCCTAGTGAGGGGTAGGAGGAATTAAGCTGTTGGTTAACTAGGATCTGCAGCTTATCTGTTAGGTAGGAAAATGGGCAGACTAGGTGGGCCAAGCGGTCCTTATCTGCCGTCAAATTCTGTTTCTGTGTTTCTATGTTTCATATATCCACTAAGAACAAAAAAACTAGTTTGAGCACCTTCTCAGTGATAATAAATCTTCTTAACATGGACTAACAGTTCTTTTTGTTCACTGGCAGGTCCTGTATCTTGCAACACCTGGGTGCTGAGCTACAGTTAAGTATACTGGTGCCCAAAACAAAACTCATTCAAAAGACATTCAGCATCCGAGATTGGAAATGACTTCAAATGTTGCCTATCTGACACTTTCTTATGCTGCTTGGTGAAGTTGCGAAAGTGGGAGGGAAGTTTAATAAGTACCACTTGAACTGCTGTTCATCCCCGTTGCCACTCAGTCAATGTGTCAGCAAGTGCTACGCACTATAGCATTACCTGTAAAATGTTGTCCTGCCATGGAGTCTTCGGGACCAGCTTAGAATCTAAGATGAGTGTCTTTGGTGCAGTATGTTTTTTTTTGGGCCGGGCCACCAGTCATTTTTCGGCCCTGGCCATGGCCCCAGGAAGCCTCAGCCACCATCTATGGCTGCCGGGTTCCCCCAGTCACCCCTGGCTTACCCCTTGGAGGGCGGGGCCGTGGCCACGATCTTCCTGTGGTCATGGAACTGTATCTAGTCGGGGGACCCACAGCGATGGTAGCCACTCAAGGTCTTTCCCAGGAGGGCTTCATAGAGACTGTGGCCCTGCCCCCCTGATTTTCTATCTTTCCTTTATGGAGGTGGGGATGTGCAATGATGCCAGTGTCCACCCCACCTCCCAGATGTTAAGAGTTGGCAGTGTGAGATCTCCTGGCCTCCACCAGGAGTCCTCAGTGCTCCAGACGCTACCTCGCCCACCCCTAGAGAGGAGAGTGGTCCATAGGACGCTATATCCTTCTCCCCCGGCCGGCCCTCCGATGACCCAGGTCCATTCCTGAACCTGGGTCACCAGCGTCGCAAGTGGAAATCCCACCACTGCGCCAGCGGGCCGTGGTGCAGTATGTTTGATATTGCTCACATCCATATCATTCTACTTTATGTGGCCCTTCAGGAATAGAGTGTGGGGTCCAGGGATGAAGGACAAACAGATGCCACCTTCTGACCCTATCCCACTTCAGACGGGGCTCTTTTCATTGATTTCACTCGTGCTTGCTCGAGTGATTTGGAACTGAGCTACACCAGACACATACAGGGGACATTGTGACATGCATGGGATTGTTTAAACAGGACACATCTGGTCAGGATGGAAAGAAAATCAGTAGCCAGACCAGGAAGTGCAGCTCTCCAGATAGAGACAGAGTGCAAGTCCAGGGCTAGCAACCCCAATATAAACTGCTTAGTTACAACCAAAATGAATCACACCCCAGAATGCAAGCAAAATAGTGTAACAGAAATGCAGGAGCCAGGAAACAAGTGCATCCTCCACCAAAACTTTTAATTCATGAAGTCCCGTAGACAAAATTAATTTTGCACCAAAAAATGACATACAGCCATCACTGAACTAGGTGCCCTGGCACGCCCCTCCATTTGAGCTTCATAACACCACATTCCATCACAATATAATAAATAAAACTCATACGAACATACGAAATTTGCCAGCAGATAAAGGTCTAGAGGTCTATCAAGTCTGCTCGAATGTGCAGCTAGCACCCCTTATTCATGATTAAACATGGAGTTAAATACATTATCATAACCAATTAAGGCACTCAAAAATTCATTCATGGTAATCTATAAATAGCAAAGTTGCAAAAATGTAAGGTTTCGATCAGAATGCTGCACAATTGACCTAACTACAAAGGCCTGGATATTAAAAGCAGTTGCAAGTGTGAACGTGTGCCAAGGAGCAATATTCAGTGGGAGCCAGTGTGCAACGCAAATCTCATTGTGCCAATGAGCAACTATAATGAATGCAGGCGCAAGTGCAGGGTGCGTGCCCATGAATATCCAGCATACTGCGATATTCAACCGTGACACCATGGTGCAAGTGCAGAGCAAATCAGAGATGAGCTAAGCAGACTTATTCCTATAAATAGAGGGTGCAAGCATGCAGAAAAAACTTGTGCCAGGTGAGAAGGAGTGAGTGAGAGAGAGAGAGAGAAAGAAAGAAAGAAAGAAGGAAAGAAAGAAAGAAATAAAGAAAGAAAGAAAGGACAGACAGAGAGTGAGAGAGTGAGACAGACAGACCAAGGCAGACATAGAAGGAGAGGGAGAGGGACAGAGATGGCAGTGAAGAGGGAGACAGGGGCAAAGAGAGTGTGAGAGACAGGTAGACAAAGTGCCAGGCAGTGCACCAGAGTGGCACACAGCCAGCAGCAGCCAACCGCCCAGGGGGATACTGGACAGCAACAGCCCTGGAGAGTGCAACCTTCATGATGGAGGCCATAATGAGGGGTGTGAGGGGGCAGGAGAAACAGTGACATGGCAGTGGAAGGGCCCATCGGCAGTATGCCCAACACAGGTGGTACTATGCCCACATCACCTTCAAGCAGTACAGTGACACAGAGATTGTGGGCTGGTACCACCTGAACAGGGCCATTCTGAAGCAGCTCTGCAAGCTGTGCAGTGAGGAGATGCAGGTACCCACTAGACAGAGCCATGCCATATCCGTGGAGACAAACGAGACTGCCGTCATGTACCTGCTCACCATGGGCACCTTTCAGAGACCAACAGGGGATGCCACAGGTGTGACCCAGTTGGCCACATCCTGCCTCCTCACACAGTTCCTCAATGCTCTGCTGCCACATGTGTTGGAATACATCCATTTCCCCAGCATACAGGAAGAGTGTACAGCAACCATGCAGGACTTCCACAGGATAGCACATATGCCTCACATGATTAGGGCCATTGACAGCACCCATGTGGGCATCCACATGCCACCTGGCCCCAAGGGTGTGGCATACATCAACAGGAAGGGGAGCCTGGGTGTCAACTGTCAGGTGGTGTGTGATGCCACGGGGCACATAACCAATGCCTGCGCCACACACCCTAGGAGTCCACATGATGCATTCATCTGGCACAGCTCTGTGCTGTGCTACAGGTTTGAATGTGGTGATATCACCACAGGCCACCTAGTGAGTGAGTATGGCATGGGCAAGGGGTGATGGGAAGAGCATACCTTGGGATGGGGGAGGGCAGGGTGTGCATGTTGGCATGGGTGCCAGAGACAAGCAAGGGGCACAGCATAGCATAGCAGAGGGCTAACTATGTCAATATCCACACAGGGGAATGTGCCTATCCACTGCAGCCCTGGCTGCTCACCCTCTACTAACACTCATTGTCCCCAGCAGAGGAACACTACAATGAGGCACACGCCAGCACAAGCAACATCGTCGAGCCAGTCTTTGGCATACTGAAAGCATGATTCCATTGTCTAGACAGGTCAGGTGGTGCCCTACAGTACAGCCCATCAAAAACCTGCGGCCTATTCCTGGCCTGCTACATACTGCACAATATGGCCATTGACCGTGGGATAGTTGTTGAGGCTGATGAGGGTGACAGTAGTGGGGATGATGGAGACAATGGGCCAGAGGGTGGTGGACAGCCACTCCCTGGGTGGAGGGATCCCCAGCTGATCCAGAAGGCCAGACATCACCAGGACACATAGCATGGGAGCACTATGGTGCACACAGGGAGGTGGTGGTGCGATATACATGCATAGGCCACACAAACAGGTACAGCACACATGCAGGGGCATGCATGGCAATGGGCATGCACACACTGAGGTGGGAAGCAGGGGTAAGGGTGACAGGGGCACATACCCACACACAACTACACACAGCACCCCTCACCGCCCCCCCACACACACGCACCCTCACACACAGGTGTGGGTATGTGGTGTGGATCAGATGCATCACACTGGTGCACCGGTGCAAGATTGCTGTCATCAAATCCACACCAGATGGCCCAGCGGCTGGGCAAGCATGCACACAGGCAGTGTGTGGTGCGACACATAGGCGCCACACCTGCGGTAGGCACACACACACCGCCCATGTGTGCACTGAGTAGCAGCTGCAGGTGGAGCGGTGCGCACATAAGGTCCACTGCATGGACCCATGGCCACCGATCGGCAGCCACAGGCTGTGCAACAGTCATTGGGGTGTGTGCAACAGCCCCCCAGGGGCGGAACTGTGGGACCATGACTCTGTCCACGTGGAGGTGTCGAGGTGCCCAAACAGCCCAGCCCTGGGCATGCCTGGGATGCAAACATCAGAGCCTGGCATTGACTGCGCAGGGGTCACCTGACACTGGGTATGCAGGGTGGACAGCGCACTGTGGAGGGGGGTCAACTGTGCTTGGCCATGCCCTGTAGCAGTCAGCAGTGCAAAGCCATCTGAGAGCACAGTGGCAATGCAATCCAGGGATGCAGCTGTGACCTCCTGCATGCACTGCATCCCCACCAGGATCTGCACAGTGCCCCTCTCCTGCTGCTCAGCTAACTGGTGCACCTCTGCGTGCAGTACGTGCACTCCAGTGGTAAGCAGCACCTGTTGCCTAATGGACTCCCACAGAAAACGGGTGTGCTTAGACAGCAGATCAGCATCCTGGAGCTCCCGGGCCAGACGCCGATCCCCATGTGGTGACTCACCACGCTGCACAGGCCCCCTCTCTGGTGGATGTTGCACTGTGGGGTCTACAGGGGGATTGGGTATGGCAGGCACACTGGCAGTGGACCCTGTGCCCAGCTGCCTGGTAGCACCTACAGCCTGCTGCTGTCACCTGTCCGGCCATTGTGGCTGCACCACCTCCACCACAGGGCACAGCCAGGGCAGCATATGCCGCTGCACCCACAGTGGTAGCAGGCAGCTGTTCCACCACTGGCAGCACATTGGGCATACTGCCTGTGTCAGTGGGCAGCAGGGGCATCTCCCCCACAACAATGGCCATACTGTCCAGGATGAGCATTATGTCATCATCGGTGTCGGACCCCGACCTGATCTGTGTCTCTGTGCACAGGACCCCAAGGCTGGAATCCTGTAGGAACACATCCAGGGCCTCATCTGAACTCAGGTCCAAGACATCTGCCTGCACAGTGGTGGTGAGCTGCAGCCTGTCAGGCCCCTGGATGCCTGTGGAGGTGGACGGCAGGTCCTCCGAGGCTATTCCAATAGCCACAGCTGCTGCTGCCGCCAGCTCCCATCATCTGCATGGAGGCATGCTAGTGCTGCAAGAGAAAAAGAGGCGTGTTAGTGATGTATTGCCCACATGTGCCCCCCACACTACCACTGCATGTGTCCTGCAGCATGGCATGCATGTGGGTGTGCACACATGCACATGACATGACATGCATGCTGGCTGCATGCATGCCAGCATAGCCATGTACGCACCCTCCACACCTCAAGCTGTGCATGGCTGACATACTTACCATGCAGTGACGGGCTGCCACCCATCTGGAATCCATCACCAGACACACCCTCCACTGTGCTTCGGTGCATGGTGACTGCCACCTTCTCCTCCTATACCGTGAGTGGTGGTGCATCTGCAGGCCCCCCTCCAGTGACATTCCAGGATGCAAGGATGGCCATCACCATCTCCTTGATGCATCTCTTGTCCTTGCCCACCTTCTTCCTGCACTTCTGCATAGACTGCTGGTGGCTGTACTGCTGGTTAATGCATGCCACCACCTCCTCCTGGACTCCAGTTCTGGCCTGAGATGTGCCCGAGGCACCACTCAACATGGGCTCCCTGTCGAGGTAGGCTTTGAACAGGGCCTCTATCTCTGTCTTGGTGAAATTGGGCCTGTACTTGTGAGCAGACCCACGCTCTTCACCTTCTTCACATTCTGATATGTCGCTTCCTGTTGACATGGACAACACAGTGTGCCAGTGGAAGCATCACCCTGTAACTTCCCACCCTGCAGTGGCAGGTGCAACTTACCCCCATAAGGATGCAGTACTGGTCCATGGCCTGTGCTGTTCTGTGGTGCTTATGTAGTGCAATGCATGCAAATGAGCTTTGACGCAATGGTAATGACATGCTAATGCCCCCAGTGTGCCACACATTGGCTGTTGAGCTAATTTGCATGTGGCATCTAAATATCACAATTTTGCTCCATGCACAATGAGATTGCACTGGAGCAAGTTGCAGTGCAATGCACATGCATGCATGCACAGTGTGTAGGCCCACAGTACACATGCGCCAAATTGTAACAAGGTGTCAATTGCACACTGTGCACTGACTGCATGATGGGGGGGCATGGTGCCTGCTGCATGAGGCCTGCTATTGCACACTTGCGCACTGCATAGAGCAGATGACCCCTGACCCCTGCTGTGACTCCTTACCCCTGAGTCACCCCTACACCCGTGACCCCACCTAGCCACACCTATGGCCGCTCATCTCTGAGAATGCATGATGGGTGAACACAGCATATGTTCCCTCACATCACGCATCTGGTGCATGTCGTAGCCACATGTGCTTACTGCAGTCATTTTGCTCACTGACTACTACTCACAGAATGGCACAGCAAAGGACACAGAGGACACAAAATGGGGTGTAGGTGGAGCTGGTGAACCTGGTCACCTGCGACAAGCCCCACGCCCCCTAACTGTTTGGCCAGGCACCCCTGCAGCAGCCCAGGGTCGTGGTGTGGCAAGGAATTGCTGCCACACTGCAGCATAGACTGTGGTGGCCAGGACAGGGAAGCAATGCTTCCACCGATATGGAGATTTGGTGAGAAGGGACCCAGAGTGCCTGAGGAGGCTGGAGGTGCACGTCAGGCATGGGGCTGTGTTACTGCCTGGTGAGTAGGTCCATATTGCATGTATGACCTGGTGCTGTACTGTGGTGTTGGCTAGGCTGCCTGGCATGCCCTGCAGAGTGGTGCACTACCATCGTGTGCATCAAGGGGTGGCAGTCCCAGCCATTGCTTGTGTTGCAATGTAGCTGTGTGGGATGTGTCAGGCAGGAGCTCACCCTGTGCACAGTGGTGGGGGGGTGGTGGGCAGCTGCTGTGGATGTTTACTGATGTGTACCTGTCTACGTTCAATTCCCAGGGCCTGAAAATTGCTGCAGAGTTGTGGCAGTGGCAGTGGTAGGGCAGCATGTCACAGTGGGACCTGGAGGCAGTGCAGGAGTGGCTTTGGTGCCAGTGGGGCCACAGAGGGCAGGTAGGCACTGTCATAGTCCTTTGCACTTTACATGGGAGGTGTGGGTGTGGGTGCAGGCATGGCCACCTGTGCCATGTGCTGTGGCAGCTGTGTGTGTTGCACTGTGTGTGGTGCTTGCCACTGTGGCGCATCCATTGGACAGGTGTGTCAGCTGTTGGTAGAGTGGGTGTGCACCTGGCTGTCACTGATGTTGCTGTGGTGCTGCCAGTGCACTGTGCCATGTGACTGTCATTGTGCAGTCAGGTGGCCATTGTGTGGTGGGGACCACCACTGTGCACTGTCGTGGTGTGCCTCATTGCTGGCAGGCATTGGCCCACCCCCTTGTGGGTGGCCGGTATGGGCCCTCGGGGCTGTGTGTTCCCACTGCCCATTGTGCGCTGTGGGTGGGCGTGGTTCCTTGGAACACTGCACTGATCACTTGTCCTGTCCCTTGTCATAGGTGTCTGGCAGAGAAGACAGAGGCCCATGTACTGCCGGCTGCTCTGGAAGCTGATTTTAATAACATTGACTACCATGGAGGCTCTTCTTCAGATACACCGCATGCTGCTGAGAGATCAGCAGTGGCAAGGGTGCCAAGGGGCGGCAGGGCCAAGGACGCAGATTAATGGGCCCCAGCATTCCCCTGTTTTCCCTGCTGTACCTCCTCCTACAGTCCCTCATCCCACTGTACAGTCCCTGTTCCCTGTCCCCTTCCCTTGCTATCCTACCCTTTCCAACCCCCTTGTTACTGAATCTTGTTTTTTAAATGTATATCAAGTTTGACTTACCTGTCTGTGTCAGTGTCTGCTTTGCAGGTGGCATGACAAGCCATGCTGCAGTGGCCCTGTGCCTGTCCATGTGGTGTGCTTGTGTCGGGGTGCATATCGTGATTCTGTGGTTTACTGATGTGAGCTGTGGTGTGTCTCACTGTGGTGGTGTCCCTCCCCACTGTTGTTGGCTGTGCCTTGGGGTGCCCATGGGGCAGCTGTCAGGGGTGTGTGGCAGGTGTGTGCATGGTGATGGCACATGGCCATAGTCTTTGGTCGAGTACTGGCTGCATGCTGTGTTGGGGACCCTACTTGATTTTGTGTGGCCTGTCCCATGTGGTCTGCTGCACTACTTGGCTCCTGGCATGTTCCGTGCTGCCTCTGTGGGCCACCTGTGTGCCTGTGTGGTGCGTGTGTGTGTGCTTGGCTGTGTGGTCTTGGGTGTGGCATTCTCTGGTCTCTGGGTGTGTGGGGGAGCACAGCCTACAGCCTGGGGGGGCTTCCTTGATGGCCCTCCATTGGCCATTGGCACCTCCTGCAGCCTACTATCTGTGCCACTGTTTAGTTCTGGGGGTCTGGGTGCCTGTGTGCACCCTGGTGTGCCCTGCTGGTGGTGAACTCCTGTGACCTGTCACTGTGCATCCCTGGCACTGTCCTTGGATCTGTTCTCTGTGCTGTGCCCCCTCTATTGCTCTGCTGCTCTGCTCCCACATTTGCACTGGAGCATCTGTTCTGCACCATGGCGCAATTGTGTTTGCACTATGGCGCATCTCTGGTTGCACCATGGTGCATTTCTGGTTGTGCCATGGTGCAACAGTGCCATATTCAGCTGGGTTGCACTGGTGCAATGTGGCCAGTGCAATCTCTGAAAATGGCTCCAGTTGCACCATGTCACATCGGATTTGCACTGCGCCGGACATGCGCCGGCCTTTGGTACATTTCTGAATATCTAGGCAAAGATTGAAGAAGAGTCAGTAAGTTCAACTGAGGTCTCATAAGCAACATTTCTAATGTGTAAAGCAAAGAAAGGAGAGTGAGACCAGAGCTGGAAGCAATCCACAGTAAAACCTTTCATGCCATCACTTTCCAATTCTTGGTTCCAAAACAGGAAGAACCTGTGCTCTCCAACAAACTCTGGCTGAAAGAAAAAAGCATAGAAATGATAAGAGACTTGTCTTGCAATAACATATGTAGCTCAAATAATGCAAGTCATAACATTCCAGTTTCCAATGCCCTTAAATGTGAACCTGTATTGTTTGAGCTACAGTACTTGTATCATTGTAAGACAGGTCTCTTATCATTTCTATGCCTCTTTTCTTTGATCGAACATCAGCAGCAGTTTTCCTTAGACATTGTGCCTTATATACAGTATAGCAAAATAAGGAGGCCTGCATTAGACGCAGGACTTAGAATGCATCACTGTGAAATGTATAAGGAACCTAGTTGGTTATCTCCTGAACAAAAAGAAATGCAGATTTGTTTAATTGAATATTAGCACACATTTGTACAACATACTTTTGTATATCTGCTTAAAAAGTGGTGGGGGTCCTGATGATCCTAGAGTCCCTAATAAATTACTGTGAAGTGCTATATATGTTTCATATATATATATATATATAAAAAAAACAATAAAGGGGTCATCACTTGTTGTTTCTGGTGCTCAGGCCAGTTATTCCCTATTGTTAACATGGGGCAGAAAACAACAAAAACACATATGGCCCAATTCAGGAACAAGCTTAGAACAATGCAAGGGACTTGCATTGGAGGGTTGGTCTAAAGGGCTGACATGCAGTGATCAGTGCGACACCTGCAATTCAGAAAGAGTGCCTGCCGCAACCTCCAACGCAAGTCTTTTGCATCTTTGGAACCAAGGTAGACCAGCTTCCCCCAGTCTAGCTGTGTACCAGTGCGGAAGCCAGTTTACCGGGATTGTGCCAAAGCATTGGTGCAAACTGCTATAAACTGAAGAAATTGTTCCAATTGTGCCAAACTTTGCTGAATTTGGTGCAGTTGTGGGAGATGCATTTGGCGCAGCTGTGCCAAAGATCGGAGTTGATGTGCATCGTTTTGCATCGTCCTTCTTGAATTGGGCCCATGATGTTCCCTCTAGTCCCTCAGAGTGATACACTCTTCAAAGGTAGATAAGTATGTCTTGTCACATATTGCCAACATAATTTGTTGTAGTTTCCATCACACAAGGCCAGTCTATATCTATCTAGCTATATATCTGCATCTGTATCTCTATCTGTATATATAGCTATATCCATATCCCCATCTATATCTATATCTATATCTATATCTATATCTATATCTATATCTATATCTGTATCTGTATCTGTATCTGTACCTGTATCTGTATCTGTATCTATATCTATATCTCTCCCTATCTGTCTATTGAATTGCAAAAAAACTGTGTTAATACACCAGTTAGGATAACTTAATGCCACGAAAATAGGGAAATGTAGCTTTAGGGTTTTCAACCCTAACTCCCCACCCTCACACCCCAAGCAGCAAAATGAAAAAACATTAGGGTTTTTGGGTCTCCAGAGTCTTGGACATTCAGTGGTGGGGTCTTCCTTGGGGTTGTCAACCCTAATGCCCACTCCTTTCCCTGAGAAAATAACATCAGACATGATCTCTTTGATTCACACAGGGTATGTAGGGCCTTATGTGAAGAAAACTACAACAAATGATGTTGGCAACATGTGGTGAGATATACATCTCTACATTTGAAGAGTGTATCACTATGAGGGACTGTCTTGGACCTGTACCTTGTGCTTCAGATTGCAGGCTACGGTCTTGGGGGGAGGGAGGAGCATTAGGGATGAAAACCCCAAGGAACAGCCCATTGGCACAGCTACTGCTCGTGACACCAGTGACCCAAGTTCAGTAGCGAGCTTGGAGAATGGGTGGGCTGGCTGGGGGGAGGTGGACTGAACAGGGACAAAATGGAAATCACACTGATCAGTAGGATGTCCCACAGGCCCTGCACCTGGGTATCAGGTGCCATCCATGCAAACTGGATCCTGGTTCCGCTGGGGACGGGGGAACCCCACTGACCCTATTGGCAGGCAAGCCCTGGGGGAAGATCTTGATGAAGGTAAGTCCTGAGGATGCTGGGGTGACAGGGCTGGGTGACAAGGGGAACTGTTGGTGCTGGGAAGGAAAAAAAGAGAACTGCAAGGAAGACCCCACCACTGATTTGCCAAGATTCTGGAGACCTGGAACCCTAATGTTTTCCTTATACTGCTTAGGGGGTGGGGTGGGGAATCCCTAATGCCACATCCTTACTTTTTGTGGCGTTGTTACTCTAACTGGTGCATTAAAACATTTTCTTCAATGATTTCCTTACTTTTTGAGACAGTATAATCAAATCCTTATTTACCTCTGGGAGCTGGCCCTGTGCTCCCATCATTTCATAGATGCACACATGTATGTTGCCATGGAAGTGCTCGCATTTAAGCCAAAACAGCAAAAAGTTGTTAGCATAGTCTTTTTATTACCCCACCTAATGAATGCCATGCAGAGAATTTTCAAATCCCTGCCTAAATGTCATTTTGCACCACTGCAGTGTCATTACGTGCCACAGGTGAGAAAACACAGTTTGACCAGGATTTGAAAAATGGCAGCTGTCAAGTTCACAAGATAATGCGGAAATGTGGCTATGCTTAAAATTTAGGGTTATAATATTTAGAATTAGCAAAGCTATGAGTGAGCATAGCAAAATGTCAATGCATTCACATAGCTTTGCCATTTTTACATATTTTGACCCAAAATTTTCAACATAGCCTTCTTATGACCCCACCTCATAAATAAGGATGGCTAAAATGTTTAACTCCTGCCTGAAAGGTGATTTTGCCAAGTGACCACAAAATCACCTTTCTGGCCTGATTTGCGGAATTCAGTTGGCATGGTTCATGAGGCAGGGTCCCCAAAAGGCCATGCAGAAAATCTGGTGGCAAAATATGCAAAAATTGCCAGGTTATGCATGAAAGTTGAAAACCCCATTGAACTACATTGAACCGCACTTACCTTAGTTTCCTATATTGCAGTCGGCGGTTCCAGCAGCAAGACATGTCTTTATTTGGAGAGTGGATCTTCACCTTTTGAACTGTTCAGGTGAGTGAGGGTGTGTGAGTGTACTGGGGAGTGTGTGGAGGTGGGTGCTGAGTAAGAGGTGGGAGTGTCAGATCGGCAAGGGACCTTTTTCTTTTTTACAGGTTAAAAAAAAAATACCGAGGGACTGTTTTCTGTATTTCAGATTGGGATGATGATCGGAGGGTGGGGTTGGCACTAGATGACAGAGAAAGTCAAAAAGTGAACAGGGATAGCAATCGGAGGGTGAAGGCTGCAATTAGACACCAGGAAGAAATACAATTATTATGGAGTCCAGGAACGGAAGGTAAGGGGTTCCCACTAGACACCAGGGAAATGTATCTCTCTATTTTGCCATCTGCAGGTTATATTGATCAAACTGTAGAGGAAGCCCCAGGCCAAGATCCAATTATTCTCTCCCTGAAGTGCTTTTTGCATTGTAGAGGGAGTCAGTCTACGGACAGGTGGAGCTTTTCTCCAACTCCCCGTTTTACCATCTGGAGGTTATACTGATCAACCTGTAGAGGGAGCCTCAGGCCAAAATCCACTTATTCTCTCCTTGAGGTGCTTCTGCATTGTAGAGGGAACCAGGCTACAGAACCTCTTATTTTCTCCCTGAAGTGTTTTGCATTCTCCCAGCATCTTATCTCAAGCCCTTATGATGTTCCCTTTCCTCTTTGTCTTATTGTCTGCCAACTTCTACCTTCCATTCCTTTCCAACCACTCACTTTGCTCTCCAGTATCAGCTACTTCTGAGTCACCAGCACTCATTTACCTGCATGTTCATTCTCCCAACCTCAATGCTACCCTCCCAATGTAACCCCTTTGGCATTCATCTGCTGTAAACCTTGCTGTACACTTGACCTCTCCATGTCCTATATGGTTTCAGACAATGCTGCTCTTCTACACGATGCATCCATCCTATCTCTCCAGTTTCAGTAATTGGGTGCCTTGCTCACACCCCACATCCAGAATTCCTCACTTTTCAAAATTCAAATTACTAAGTAGATGGATCAAGAACTTGATCTTCCTAGTCCTGTTCTGTGCTGGAAATACTGAACTAAACCCTAGCCCTCCTATAGCTGTAGCCCTGCCGTCTGAATTTGCGGCCATCAAAGCTATGAAGTGCATGCACCTAAATGTGTGAAGTCTAATAAAAAAGATAGACTTTGTCTTACCCTAGATATCTCGCACAAACCCAGATTTTTGTGCTGACAGAGACCTGGCTGAAAGGCACAATCCCAGATAATCTAATCTCACTCCTATCCTATAATATTTTCTACGTCGATAGGCAGTCTAGGGAAGGGGGCGTTGTCATATATGTCAAAGATAAGTTTGCAACTACAGTTGTTGCTGTGGTCTCTATTCTGAAGGAATTTGAATACTTGGCATTAAATTTAGTAATCTCCCCAGTAGAGTCCAGAAATGTAATAGGTTGCCATAGACCGCCAACAGGGAGTGTGGATCTCTTACGTCTATTGCATAACTTCGCGGACTCTAAACATAACAAGATCATCATTCTTGGCAACCTAAATCTTGACTGGCATAGTGCCAACACTAAATGTAAACAATTGAGAGACCTCTGTGATGAATCAGGCTTCTCGCAATTAACATCGGAATTTACTCGAACCTACCCTAGGAATAACGCAAATAGCTCATTAATCAACCTGATCCTTACTAACAGACCCCACAAATTCTTCCACACAGCAGTTTTTCATAATGATGTTAGTGACCACTGCACAGTGGGCTGCATTAAAGGCTTGACAGCAATTAATACCACCAACAGATATATTTGGAAAAGGAGCTACCACAAATGTAGCCTTTCCCATTACCTAGCTGATCTGAGAGACATAAACTGGGTGAAATTCTACTTAGCCACAGATATCAACAAAGTGGCCACTATTTTTATATTTAGACACCTTAAGTAGTATTATTGATAAACATGCCCCTATGAAAAAATGCAGAACCAGGAAGCTCTCTTTCCCAAGGTTCAATGCGGATCTGAAAACAGCCCTAAACAAAAGGGGCCAACTATGGGCCACAGCAAGGCAGACCAAACACCCTTTAGACTGGGCCTGATTCACAAAGGGGACTACGTCTGGTGCAAGCTGCAGCAAACAGCAGCTTGTGCTGAAGCCCCATACACCAGGGACCCTGCACCTGATTCAGGTGCAGGAGAGGTCCTGGTGCCTAAGTCCCCACACTTGCAGGAACCTCTCCCATATGGCACACACAAGGTGCACCAACGGGGTTGCTGCAAGCCCCTAGTGGCAATGACAAGCTGACCCCCCCCAACCAGATCTCCTGTTCCCCCACACTGTACATGTATGAAACGTCCCACTCCCCACTCCACGATGTTCCCCCGTATTGTAAATGTGATATATGCTCCCTGCCCAGATCCCTGACCTACCTTACACATACCACAGCCCCTTCATTGGTGGTCCTGTGCTCCCCCTCACCCAACAGCTTGTACCTCCATCCCCAGACAGAGCCAGAGACTAGCACAGCCATTCTCACACCTCTGTGGCTGATCCCTGACAGAACTGTCAAAGGGCACCTACTGTAATGTGTGCGTACACAGTACAGAATGCGACCATTGACAGTTCAGTCAGAGACCGGCCATGGAGGTGTGAGGATGGTTGTGCTGGTCCCTGGCTCTGTCTGGGGATGGGGCACTAGCTACTGGGTGGGGGGGCACTGGACCACCAATGAGGGGGCTGTGGTATGTGTAGGGGAGGTCGGGGATCTGGGTGGGGGGATTGCACATATTTACCATATGGGGACACTCAGGAATCTGGGTGTGGGGCATATATCACACTTACACTATGGGGGAACATCAGGGAATGGGGAGTGGGGACCTGTACCACTATTACGTCCAGAAGCTCACCCAGAAAAGAAACATCTAAGTCCCCTTAGACCAGCCGTGGCTGGTCTAAGAGTACTTATATTTATTCCCTTTGGGAGATCTTTGTGAACTGCTGTTCTGGGGCCGTGGCTGCTTGCATCTGCCACATGTGCCCTTGCACCATGCTGCACCTAGGGTTGTGGTGCAAGGTTGGTGCAAGTGCCCTTTGGTGCAGGCAGCCTGCATTCACCACAGGCTGCTTTTGAGAATAGCTCAGGGGGCAGTCATTGACACAAGGTGACACTTGAACCATTTCTGTTTGGCGCAGGCACCTTGCGTCAAACATAGGACTTTGAGAATTGGGCCTGGCAACTTTTAGAACTAGTGGGAACAAGTGCACAAGATTGGTCAGATCTGCTAAGGGAAACTATTACTTAACAGCCTTCAAATCAGCAAAATAGAATTCCACTAAGTTTTTGGGGGTTATAAAGTCAGCGGAGGGAAATAAACCATCTGCTATGTTACCTGATAAAATTACCCTCCAGGGTAAGATCAGAAACTCTAGATAACTCCAATGTTCATTTCTCCACTGCAGACCTAGCCTTCAACACCTCAAAAGCCGCTGCCCTAAAATCTAATCTACCTCAACCAACCCCCCCCAATCAACTGACAATATTTTCATATTCACTCCATTCCAATATAAGCCATTAGAAGACCTACTACTGCACCTAGACACAAAGAAAGGTGTTGGCGCTGATGGAATAGGTCCTTTTTTCCTCAAATCTGGGTTTCATTACTTCACTGCTTCCATTTTGCATTTGTACAATTTGTGAATTACCTCCTGTGTTGTGCCCGAAGTCTGGAAAATAGCCCATGAACTCCCTTTATTCAAATCAGGAGACTCAATGGATCTGAAGAATTACCAACCAATTTTCTCTACTACCTTTAGTCTCAAAACCTTTAGAAAAGTTAGTAAATGTCTGGGTAAGAGACTACCTTGACAGGTCAGGTTTAGTGAATCCATCCCAATCTGGCTTCAGGCCAGCCCACATCACAACTACTGCCCTTACCATGGTTTCAAACTATTGGCTCCTTGTCATGGACAAAAAACATCTCAGGTGCTGTATTTCTGGACCTTAGGAAAGCATCTAACACAGCCAATCATGCTTTACTCCTTGGCAAAAAATGTTTTCTATTTTTATTTTATTGAAATCTAGGATTACAAATACCTTTGGGCAGGAACTGCTCGTTTACAAAGGTTCCACGTTGAAGGAATGGGGGTATACATACATACAAAGGGCAACATAATAATACATAGTTACACAGTAAAAAGAAGTAAGAGACTGAAGCTTAGGAAATTCCAGTAATTGAAAATGTGCCAAATGTTAGGTAGCATGACATACCAGCCAAGGACAATCTTAGAAATAAGCACTGCAGGTGACAGGGAAGGGGGTATGCAGGCAGGAAGGCCATTGTCGGAGGGTAGAGGGTGAGGGTAAGAGCTCTAAAGGGGAGGTAGGGGAGGGATAAAAGTCAGGAAATGCCCAGGGGGGAAGGGAGAGGGGGCAAGGGGGTAGGCAGGTAGAAGGGGGCAAGGTGGGAAGAGGTAACTATCAAGACTGAAGTGGAGGGCAGTGAGCAGTGGGCCCCTGATTAGGCGAGGCAGTCACGACTAGTTGAAATGAGATGAAGTCAGAGTTGTCTCTTAAAAGGGCCAAGAGCAGCAGCAGTAAAGAGTTTCTTTGTTGAGAGTATTGTACCACTGTGGTGCTCTGTGGGCAAAGGCCCTCTGGCCTATGGTAGTCTGGCATCTGGGGACAAGGAAGGTTAGTTGTTGTGAAATTCTAGTTTACTGGGTGCTGTGGTGGTCAATGAGGAGCTTTTCAATGCCCGGGGGCATGATCCTGATGAGGACTTTTTTGGCTAAAAGGCAGGTTTGATACTGTATCCGGCTGATGAGAGGAAGCCATCCTGCCCCAGTGTACAGGTCACAATTGTGTGTAAGTCGGTCAGCCCCAGTTAGCAGCCTGCAAGCTTTGTTGAGTGCAACTGTAATTCTGCGGAGGGCAGAGGCGGAGGTAGAGCCATAAATTGCTAGCCCGTAATCGATGATGGAGGTGACAGAGCTGTTGATAGCTAACCGGAGAGTGTCAGGAGTCATTGCCATTGGGATAACCGACCCAGCACTTAGATGGTCCTCTAGCTACCTGTCAGGAAAAATGCAACAGGTAAAGGCAGAAGGCTCGCTCTCCCCACTCCTCTCTCACAAGAGGGGTACCTCAAGGCTCGATTCTCTGACCTCTTCCGTTCATGATCTATATAAATTCCATCAGTGCTAATGTGAATAAAGCAAACATCCACTTATTCACAGATGACATGGTCCTCTATACTTCCAAATCCTCATTGAATGAAGTCTGTTTGGAACTTCAGGCCAAATTTGATCTCCTTTAGCATAATTTTTTACAGGCCAAACTTCTCCTGAATGCTAAGAAAACTAAGGTCATGTTTTCCCATTCTAACTATCTTACCTCTTTCCACCAAAATCTCTCCTTGCTGACTCACATCAAAACCCTCCTCGGTGACAACTTAGAAGTTGTCAGCAAATTTAAGTACCTGGGGTGCCTATTGGACTACCACCTGTCCTTCTCAGCTCATATCGACTCTCTCACAAAAAAGCTGAAGCACAGACTCTGCTTCTTCTTTAGCAACAAGTCCCTATTCCCTGAAGAAGTCTGGCTGAGATTGGTGCAGATCATGTTCATCCCACTACTGGACTACGTGGATGTAATACTGTATATGGCCATTGCTCAGATACCCTACTGCATTCACTCGACATACTCTACCACAGAGCAATATGCTTCATCACAAATGCCCACACTTGCACTCATCATTGTGATTTATACGCCTCCTTGGGCTGGTCTTCTCTTTCCACTAGATGGCTTTTACACTCTCTTATATGGCTTTACAAAGCCCTTCTGCTAAAACTCCCATCATATATATTGTGTATTTTCCATCGCTCTACAAGCCTCTATCCACTACAGAGTAGCTCTTATATCATATTGGATGTCCCTAACTCTCGCTCCTGCTTCAGCAAAATGGCCATACACTCCCTGATGCTTGGAATAAAGTGCAATCTAGGCATAATTCAAAATTTGGTACCTCTAAATATCTTTAAAAAACTGGCAACCAGCAAATTGCATGACACCTGCAAATGCCACATCCAATACTGAACCAGTCCTGTCATCCTACTATTCCTCACTCTTCTGATTATGCTTTTTGTAGTAAACTGTCCATTGGGGTTGTGGGCCCCACCCTCTACTTCACCCCTTCTGTGCTCTTACCCTTGCTTCCTCTACATCCCACTCCTTCTGTGCTTCACACTTGCTAACCCCTATCTCCTGTCTGTCTCATACCCCTCTCCTGCCTGTCCCATGCTTCATTCCTGTGAGTGTATATCATTGATGAAATGCTTCCAAGTTTCCGAGTAGGCGATTTATTTGTAAATATTGCTGCCTGAACTTGTTGGCTACTGCATTTGTACCTGAGTTCATGGAATAGTATATATTGTATATATGCGTCAAGATCCTTTGTCTGTATTTCTCCAATGATGCATTCACGTATTGTTTCATATCCCTGTTGCTCCTTATCTACTGTATGACATGTAGTGAAACACAGAAACATAGAATCTGATGGCAGATAAGGACGGCTTGGCCAACCTACTCTGCCCATTTCCTGACCTAATGGATAAGCTGCAGATCCTAGTTAACTTAGCTGGCAGTATAGCCTAGAGGTTAGAGGAATGAGGTATGAATGATCTTAGTACATCCAGCAGACCAGATCTGACTTTGATTCTCACAACCTCCACTTGCATACTGTGTGGCTCTGAACAAGTCACTTAACCGCCCAGTGCTCCCAGGTCGCCCCTGAAAACAGGCACTTGTGCCTAGTGGGCCTTACCCGGTTACCAAAGACTAAAATAAAAATAAAAAAAAACAGCCTACTTCCTCCTACCCCCCACTAGAATTGCCTTATGTTTGTCCCATGCATTCTTGAATTCCCTCACTGTTTTTGACTCCACAACCTCCTCAGGAAGGCTGTTCCATGCATCCATAGCCCACTCCATGAAAAAATACTTCCTCACATTACCTCTGAGTCATCCCCCTTCTATCTTAAAATTGTGCCCCCTTGTTCTTGCACATCTCTTTTTATGAAACATACTACCCTCTTGGACTTTGCTGATTCCTGTGAGGTACTTGAAAGTTTCTATTATGTCCCCCCTCTCCCTCCTTTAGTCTCTCTTCATATGTCTTCTGGTGCAGACCCTGTACCATTTAGGTTGCCGTCCTCTGAACAGCCACCACCCTGTCTATATCTTTGCAGAGATGGAGTCTCCAGAACTGCTTGCAGTACTCCAAATGGGGTCTCACCAACTGTCAGTACAGAGGGATAACAACTTTCCCTATGCATCTCAGTATCTCCCCCAGCCCTCCTTACTGCCTTCTCATATTGCTTGCCCACCTTTAGGTCATCTGATATAATTATCTCCAGATCCCTTTCCATTTTTGTTGTTGTCAGTATCTCACCCTCCATTGTATACTCTTCCCCTGGGTTTTTGTTTCCCAGGTGCATTACCTTGCACTTCTTTGCATTGACTCTAAGCTGCCATACATTTGACCATTCCTCCAACCTTGCTAAGTCCCTTCTCATCCTTTCCACTCCACCTTGTATATTAACCCTGTTGCAGATCTTTGTGTCATCTGCAAAGAGACTTACTTTTTCTTCCAGTCCCTCTGCAATGTCACTTATAAATTCATTAAAAAGGATTGGACCCAGTACTGAACCCTGTGGTACCCCACTAGTAACCCCCTTTTCTTCACTGTGAACTCCATTTACTATTGCCTTCTGCATCCTGTTGTCCAGCCAATTTTTTACCCAGGCTACCTCCCTGGGACCCACTCCCAGGGTGGCTAATTTGTTTATTAATCTTTTGTGCAGGACTGTGTCAAATGCCTTGCTAAAGTCTAGGTTGCCCATGTCCACAGCCCCTCCCTGGTCTACTATTTTTCACCCAGTCAAAGAAATCGATTAGATTCGTCTGACATGACCTTCCCACTGTGAATCCATGCTGCCTTGGGTCCTGTGTCCCACTGGTCTCTAGCTGCTCAACAATTCTTTCCTTTGATTGATTATGTTGTATTAGCCTTCTTTGTACTGTATATCTGCTTTTTTTGTTGTACCTAATATATGCTGTATGCTGTATTGTACCTTAAGCATTCTCTCAGGACCTTCTTCCAAATGAGCTTGCTCTATGGAGTTTTCCTGCTT
Source organism: Neoceratodus forsteri (assembly GCA_016271365.2). Classification (NCBI taxonomy): domain Eukaryota; kingdom Metazoa; phylum Chordata; order Ceratodontiformes; family Ceratodontidae; genus Neoceratodus; species Neoceratodus forsteri. The sequence continues at coordinate 307,699,182 of CM057457.1, read as the reverse complement.
AATAAACTTGAAACGTATTAAGGGGGTGCCACAAGACACCAGGGAACTATTAAATAATAAAGGAGATAGCGCCCGGGGGTTGGGGTGCCACTAGACTCCAGGGAAAGGTAAACCAAATACGGGGATGGTTTGAAGGGTGGGGAGTGCCACTAAACATAAAAGAGAAAAAACTCCAGCACTACTCACCAATAGAAACATGAGCACAAGCAATGGTGAGTGAAAATCACAAGACGTTTTATTGCCAAAGTGCAAACAGCCTCTTACCAGGATACACCATGGATGGGACCTACTACCTCCAACCAGTTTCACAAAAGAGTATCCTCAGGGAGTGGCATTCACACATACAGCATCACATTTAAAGTGCGTGACTTACAGTGACAGTAACATCATAGAAAAATCCCAGTGTAAAACTTAAACCTGAAAGCACCTGATAAAAACATACAAATCCATTTTGTGACAGGCATCTCAAGAGGATTTTCAAGTTGCACAATGATATGAATAAATAAATAAATATCTTGATGTGTTACTATATATCTATATCTATAGCTATCTATTTTAGGGTTGCATAGGCATTTCTACGTTAAACCTCAAATCTTGCACTTTAATAACTGCAACTGTTTGTCCGATTTGCCTGAACATTTGTATGCACAGCTGCCAACCATACATCTCTGGATCTGGAAAGTTTCGTTCTAGTCTTATGTATGGTTGTGGAACCGTAGAACATCCAAAATGTGTAAAATGGTCAACTTTTACGCATTTCTTCGGTCGGCCATAATTGACTGAAGAATGCCTCCCTGAGAATGCTCACCAGGGAAACATAATCAATCAGCAGGTACCGCTAGACACCAGGGCAAGATTACACATGTAAATCTAAGGAAGGAGTGGAGCACTAGACACCAGAGAAACAACAGTTCGGTGCTCTTACTGCAGCCTGCAGCACAAGTTCCAGCTGCATCTGCAGAAGTCAAGACAGTCCCACTGTTCTCATACAGAAAACATGGGTCAATGGCTCCTCTCACTCAGCCAGGATTTTTTGATGTCCAGAAAGAGTCTTTCTGTCATTTGTAATAAAAACCAAACACCAGAATCTAGCTTAACGGGTTCTGTTTAGTTATGATCAGGTGTTTGTTTTTCTTAAAAACTATAATTTGTATGTATTCTCAATCTGTGTATGCTTTAAGAGGTAAAAAGAAAATGGTGGCCATCTTGACTGTTTTTTTTCAAGCACGAGAAGTAAATCATACTAAAAAAAAACACTAGCAATATTTTTTTCTACCTTTCATGACTGTCTTTTTACCCTTTGCAATAGGTTTTTCACCTTGTGCAATAGTTATTTTTATCAGTTGCACCAGAACATTAACTCAAAAATTGTTACAGCTTTAGAAATGTTGAATATTTTTTCACCAAACCTTTCAAAGACACACCCTTGGCATTGGCTCCTTCTAACCTCTACACTGAACATTTCATGAAAAAATTCCACACAGTCTATGTTGTAGGTGAGAGCAAACAAGTCCCAATGTTGAGTATACAGTAGGGAACCAAATGTGTTTTTTCTGTTATTTGGCACTCCATATCTTGGAAACTGTACAAGATTCTGTCACAAATCATTCCTCTCCTTGATATTCTCTTAGCCTGACTGCACATGACAAATTTTGGGCTTTCATCTAGGAACACAAAACTTAAGGTGCAAAAAACATGGGGTTTAACATTAAACAGGCTACTCAACCCTAACTATAGGAGTGAGACCATGTACCTATAATGTATATGTATGATCTCAGTGGGAGAACCATGGGGTGCCTCTGCAGTCACAACTCCTGATGAAGGTGTGGTGTTACTGCAGTATGAACCTCCAGACATCCCCTTCACCATCTAGTGTCTATGCATGTGAATGCAGGAGATGAAATGGATTGCCAAACCAGGGGAAAAATGTCCCTTGCATGCTAGATAATGCCCCACGTGGAACTCCTCCCCTCCCACTCCACATGCCCCATCTGCAAGCCATCTCCACCCTCTTCATCAATGGGTTTGATGGCCAGAAGCCACTGTCTTCCTGGAGGCAATCAGGAAGGCTCCACAAAAGTAGCACACCAGAATCCATGGACCAACAAAAGACTAAAGGACATGGAGTTATGGGCATGGGCACACAGAGTGACTCCAACGGACTGTAATAGAGCACCTTGGAGCTGGAGTGGGGTGCTGGGGACAGGAAATGTACAACAAAACATGGACGCTGAAAATAAAGGGAATGTGGAGAAAAGAATTGTTTTCTTGGTGCACAGTAAACAGGAAGTGGGAAGTCATCACATTAATACTGACCATATACATATATATTTTTTTGCAGGTCAGTTATGGCTCAGCAGCTATAATCCTGAGTGACAAACATCGGTTTCCCTCATTCCTGCGTACTATGCCAAGTGATGATGTAAAGTTAATAGCCATCACCCAGATGACCAGTGACTTTGGTTGGACTTGGGTTGGGATTTTGACTGAGGAATCAGACACTAGTCAAACAAATAGTCAGCTGCTAAAAGAAGTGCTGGTCAAAGCTGGCGTGTGTGTCGCTTTCTCTGCAACGATTCCAGCTGTCTTCTCCATGAAGAAGATTGCTCATGTAGCTTCAATAGTCAAGGAGTCATCAGCAAATGTGATTGTTGTGATGTCGTCTAAGCAAAGTTTAACTCCAGTGATGGAGGAGGTGTCAAAGCAAAAGGTAACTGGAAAAGTCTGGGTTATGACTGACTCCTTTTCTCCCTGTTCATTGCTCTTAACAAAGGATTTAATGAGATTTCTAAATGGCAGCCTTGCCTTTTCAGCACTAGGGGCTGTAATACCTGGATTGAAAAACTTTGTCCTCAGTATTCATCCTTCCCAGGCCCCAAATGAAATTTTTAATTCCATTTTTTGGGAGGAGGCTTTTGGCTGTAAATGGCTGAGTGGAAACCAAAGTGAAGACACAAGCTCTGGACTTCAAAACAACACCAAGTTCTGCACAGGAAAAGAGAAACTGGGTGAAGAGCAGCTTAGTCTCCTTGATTTTAATAACTTAAGGTACTCATATAATGTCTACAAAGCAACGTATGCTGTTGCACAGGGCTTACATGATATGTATTCATGTGGAAATGGAGACACGGCCTTTGGACAGGGAATGTGCAGAAACCATCAAGGCTTGGAGCCATGGACGGTAAGACTTTAGCAGATAGTGCGTGGTCACCTATGAACAAAAAGAGGTTAATGTCATCATATCAGGCTGATGGCAGAACAAACAAGTCATGAGGCTGAAGGCTGGATGACCTTTACTTCCAGCTTCATTAGGTAAATTGATAAAGCCATCCTCAGGCACTCATGTTTTATTAATTATATTGCAGTTTCTATAGCTTTATACACTGAGTACTGATTGCAAGTATGAGTCATTGCCATTATAAGACAATTGGGCTGGGATATTTGAGTGGCCCTAAAATATGCCACTGTGCCTTTGCAAAGCAGCTGATTGCACCTTGCATATAGGAGCAATACCATATTGGTAGATTTGGAGAGGCGGTAACTAGTGGTTAGTGCCTTGCTAATTACCAGCTTTCCAAACCAGGTCTTACAGCTAACGAAACCCCCTCTTGATATTCCACCAGATAGGCATAGTGTAAGTCCCTGATGGTCTTGTGTAACCCCTCAATCATCTGCCCATGTGAAAGAGTACACTTGCACCTCGATCGCCCACCTGTGTGACATTTGTACCTGGTGATCGAGTGGTTCTCCTATCCACCGACTGCCCACCCCTGTGACATATTAGTTTCCTTTGTGGTTCCAGTGGTCCTCCAGTATGGCATAGTAATTTACCTATTGGTCCAGCAGTCCAGCAGTCCCCCAATCCCACCAATCATTATTCCATGTGATATTAATTTGCCTGTTTGACATATTAATTTCTCTGGTAATTCAGAAGTCCCATTGCCCCCGACCACTCGTCAGTGTGAAATATCAATTTCCCTTGCAGTCTAATGTGCCCCCAGTTGTCTGCCTGTGTAACATATAGATTTCCCTGATGGTCCAGTGACCCCACTACTCCCCAATCATCTGCCCATGTACAATTACATAATTCCATGGTGGTCCAGTGACTGACAACCCCATCCAGCCCACTTAGGTTGCTACACTACCAACCCCTTGGCTCCTACTCATTGTATTAGCCCCCTAGTAGCCCCCAAGATGGTGACCAGCACAACCTCTGTGCTGTCCACCTCAGCCGGCTGCTATCTAAATGATAGAGAGTGATTGTGTGCCCAATGGCTCCCTGTCATTCAGACAGTGACCAACCAAGGTAGTGAGTGGAGGGGTTGTGCTGGTCACCGTTTGGAGGGCTAATAATGTGAGTAAGGGGTCATAGTGTGGTGGAGGGGCCTGAACAGGCAGGATGGAGTGGTGGTTGTTAATTCTATTGGGGGAAGAGAGAGACTGTTGGACCACCAGGGAATTAGGTACTTGTACACTTGTGGGCAATATAGGAGGGTGTGTGAGGATTGCTGGACAATCAGAGAAATTAATATGTCACATGGGCAGGCAATTGAAGGGGGCTACACCAGATAACTATGGAAATTAATATCTTACACTGGTAGGTAATCAGGGGGTACTGGACCATCAGGAAAATAAATATTTCAGCAAGGATGAGTGAGGTGAAATATGGCTGTTAGGAGAGGGGGGAGCACATCGGACTACCAGGACAGGCTACAGGCAGCCCTGAGAGATGTTGTTGGGGTGGGGGGGCCTGCACAAACACCATTTGCTTCAGCCCTGTAATGAGGCCCTAATGGGATGCAGATGACCCCATAGTACCATCTCCTCCCAATCTTCGGGCACCAAATATGAGCGTGCAGCCTTCTGAGTCTCTGACACTGCCAGCACTGTTTCAGCTATATTAGTAAGAAGGATGCAAAGGAAAGCATTTCAGTTCAACTTAAAAATCAGTGATTTAGACTTCAAGACCAGGTAAGTCAAGTTTAGTTTTCTAGCCCCCTATCCGAATGGCTCAGTGACACAGGGTCATAATGTCGCAAGACATTATGCCGCATGCAGAAATTGCACTGCCAATACAGCGCGAATTCATGCATGTGGCATAATTCTTTTTTTTTCCAGGGTGCTCCACCCCCTGCACCCCTTGTTATGGGGGCTGTGCCTCCTGAACCCCCCACTAAGGATTCTCAACTCTGGGGAGGCTCAACTTGAAATCGAACAAAGTGCGAAAAAACCCCCCCCCAAACTTTCTGGGACTGGGAATCAAACCCAGTCTCAGAAGCAGCATCTGGGTTTCTTGTTGCAGTGGCTCAGTCCATTGAGTCACAGCAGCTGCTCAGTAGAATCTGATCCCAGCAGAGGTCTTATCTTCTGCCTGGGATAGTGCGAGTGGCACAATACTGCATACAGCAGTATACGCGGTATTACACCATTCGCTCTGTAGTATGGCGCTATTAAGTGTACGACATTATGTCCCGGTAGTTGGCTGACTCAGTGTGTCTTACAATAAAAACACATTACTAGCAGATACTTGCAGATGATGCTCAACTAACAAGGTGGTCAACAGACTACTTTTAACCTCCGAAAAAGTAAAACAAATATTTTTGTACTTTTCGTTAAAGGTATTCTACAATTTATTTTTGAGAAGACATCTCATGATATGAATTGTATTGTATTTTTCTTTTCTATCTGAATAAAAATAATGTATAAAAAAGGGTGGTCAATATACTAGGTCATCGGTCAGACCAATGACAGATACAGTACAATGTTTTTTTTGTTTAGTTGTAGCTACACTAAGCTGAAAGCTTTTTTACAGGTGTGACCTGGGAGCACAGGGAAGTTAAGTGACTTGCTCAGGGTCACACAGTATGCAAGTGAAAGCTGTGGGATTCAAACCCAGGTCTGGTCTGCTGGATATCACCAGATTTGCAGCTCAGAGCCTAAAATCACTGTGCTATACTGCCTCTATGTAAGTAATGAAAGGTAATGCATATAGGGGCCAGACACAGAAAATGGCCTTATGAGCTAACTGGCATGTTGTAGGCAGGGCCTTTCTTTCTGCAAGGCCCCTGTAGGGTGGGCATCCTCCTAAATGGCTTAAGGTTGGGGGTGCCACTACCTTAAAATGCCACCAGCTTGCTGTAGATGTTTTGGTTGCTCCTAAGTTCTTTTTCTCATACACTGGTTGGGGGAGGACTTGTATCCAGAGAGTAGAAATAGCGCAGTGCCCCCCCCCCCGAGAAAGATTTAAGTGGGTCTGGTGACTGGTCCGTAAAATCTCCTGGGGTACTTTACCTGTCAACTGCCCCATTGTGGCCACCTCTCTCATAGACCCCAAACAATGGTAACCCAGTCACCCTATAGCAAGCACTGCTACTGTTTTTTTTCATCTTCTGATTATCTCCTGGTTCTCCCCAGGTGCCCCCCCCTTCTGACTGACCCCCAGCAGCATCACATGGCTCCTCCAAGACTTACCTTAACCATCATCCTCTGCCACAGGACTTGTGGTTGTGCCCGGCCACCAGTGCGTGGCCTGTGGGGGGGAGGTTGGTCATTCATCTTGCCGCTTGGGGTGGTTTTTCCTCCATTTCCTCCCCTGGACCCACGCACGTGCAGTGGGCGTGATGTCTCTCTGAGCTCTGCTTCTGCACAGACAGCTCCAGCACCCTGCATATCGGTTTCTTTACCTGCATGGTGACATGCATGTGCTGCCACCCAGCCATTGCTGTGTGGCAGACAAGCAGAGCATCACTCTAACCCCACCAAGGAAGGAGAGTGGTCTTGGGATGCTCGATCCTTCCTCACCCTGCCAGCCCTCGAGCAATCCTATTCCATTCCTGACCCCAGGTTGCCAGCTTGGCAGGAGGTAAGGTGCACAGCATGTCAGCCCTCCACACCACTGGGCCAGCTAAGCACTGCTTCTATTTGGAGACAAAAAATAAGAAATGACTTTAACAAAATACTAGAAACAAGCCTCAGTTTAGTGCATCTGTCCTGGCCAAAAATGATGACATACATACATAAATAAAAACAGTAAAAGTCCTCTGGAAAATCACAGAAGTGCCTGGACGGCGCATTTGAGATGCACTACCCCAGAATATTGCAATATTTAGCGGATGTGCCATAAAATGCCCCCGTGCATCCCTGGCTGAATATACCAGAAGAGTGCTATAGCACAACTGCACATGTGCCACGCATCAGGGCAGGACTGAATATTGCAGATAGAGCAACCCTGCCTTGGACAGTGGAGCAACAGGACAGGACTGAAGATGGGAAATGGAGCAACCCAGTCTGGGACAGTGGAGCAACAGGGCAGGACTGAATATGGGAAATGGAGCAACCCAGTCTGGGACAGTGGAGCAACAGGGCAGGACTGAATATTGCAGATGGAGCAACCCAGCCTGGGACAGTGCAGCAACAGGGCAGGACTGAATATTGCAGATGGAGCAACCCAGCCTTGGACAGTGGAGCAACAGGGCTGGACTAGAAATGGGAACTGAGCAATGTGCAACAGCACAAACAGGGGGAAGCAGCAGCCTAAGGCTATGAGGAAGAGAGTGGCACTGCAAAAGTGCAAGATTGGCATAGCACATCTCCCCCAAGGGTATAGCAGAAAGCATGACACACAGACCACCAGACAAGGGATAGAACGGGCACAGTGGGCATAGCATTCAGGAGGGCATGGATTAAGTGACACAGCACTGAAAGTGCCAATGGACAGCACGGCCTGAACAGGCACTGTGACAACAGTGCCCAGGAGACAAGCAGAGCTGATGTGGTAGCCAGACCACAGCACGTTGGGACAGAGGCATAATGGTATACAGGCTGGCATCTGATGGCCACATCAGGTGCACATGCCCACAGATATCCAGGCCTGCAAACAGTGCTGCACAGTAGCACAGAGACCAGGACAACAATGGAGGGATGCACAGCATAGGATCAGGAGCATAGTGCAAGGGGTAACATTGGCATCAGTGAGAGGCAGCCCAGGGGACACCAGGAGAAACACTGTGGTGGGCAAAGTGTACGGTTGTGCAGTGGCACACACACACACAGAAGTCAGCAGTGATAACCAAGGGGCTGTGGTAGAACCACTTAATAGAACAGGTAATGGCAACAACAGCTCAGGAAGGACCAAAGACACAGGATATTGCAATCCCAAAAATATTTTATATAAAACACGGCAAAAGGATGAACAACAACAACAGCAGCAATTATATACAAACTAGTACAACAGTAAAAAAGTCAAAAATACAAGCTACCAATACAAAATACAAAGAAGTGGGTGACTGGCAGGGTGGAATGGGGAACACAGAATGCAAAGTTGGTAACTATATACAGGGGGAAGTGAGGTCCTGCGGTGGTGTGTATGGGGGAAACTATTTTACAAGGGTATTGAACCACGCAGTCCTATTGACACCCATACACTTGCGCCCAGCGTCTTCTTGGGGGTCGGGCATGCCGCAGCTCCTGCAATATGGCAAGCACCTCCCTCAGGATCACTTTGCCACCGCATCATTATCTGTTGTTGACAGAACATGGCCACGAGGACCTCCTATGAGGTGACCAGCCATCCACCCATCAGCATTCATCCCCTTGGCCTCTGTGGAGCCACCCTGGCAGCCTGGCGACCTATGTGGGGAAACAGAGAAGACAGACTCAGTGCCACAGCCCACCCAGGTACCCCCCCCCACCAAATGGAGTGGACACACGTTCCTGATGTTGCCAGGCCCCTGCATAGGCCTGGCAACACAACACAGATACAATGGACTGGCAACATGCCATGCAACAGAGCCACACAGTGAATGGGAGGTGGTACAGGGAACAGGCATTGTCAGCATGTACATGCATTGGATGTTGCCGAGGAACATGTGGCCATGCCCCCCCACACCATGTGTACCCGACATCTGCGTGCAGCAGGTATGCAGATCCAGTGGCAACACTGTGTGAACACCAATGAGCACCCACTGTCCCAATGGGACACACAATATGGTGAAAACACACAGGTGCAAGCAGCACAGTGTGCCCACCACATGGTACCAAGACAACGACCCATGTGTGTGTGGCCAATACAACTGGGGCATACATAGCTTGCAGGCAATGTGCCGCAGTGGGCAAAACAAACTCACACCCCCACCCAAACCCTGGAACATGTATATTTTGCACAACAGCACACTTACCTGACACTGGATGGGACACACATGGCAGTGTCCCTCCAACAGCCACCCTGGCACTCCCCTCAGTGTGTGTCCTTGTGGAGTGCTCCTGCGCCCACTGGTGCTCTGCCCGACCTGCAAGGGGAACACAATGGAAAGGCACTGTGAGCAATATGCAGGCACAACAACCCCCCAGCCCCCCCAACTGGGCACAACAGTGTCATGACACAACACAGCACAGTATGATGTGAGCCCAGGAGATAGGCACCACACAAAGGGGCCTGACACTGATATGGCAGCAGCCCTGTTGGTCCACATTGCACCCACGAAGAACAGTGGCACGCATGGTGCTATCAGACTGGCCCTGTGTCCATGGGTATGACAACCATGTGTGTGTTGGCAAATGCCCCCGCCCCACACCTGCAAACCCCTCAAGCAAGCATGGACAGCATGCGCACAGCAACTATGTACCTGGGTATGGTACAGCTCCCCTTCGAGTCCGGTCCTGCAAGCTGCACAGCCTCCAAGGTTCCCTCCATCACAGGTCACCATAACAGTGCCTGCACTGCTCCCCCATGCGTGGGGTTCCTGTCCACCGCACAAGGTGCTCTGCCACACTGGTCCAGACCTGCACTCTGGCCTCCTGGAGGGCCTCTGCCCCCAAAAATTGGCCCTCCAGAGGTAACACCAGTGCCATGAGATTGGAGAGTTCCACCTCTATCCAGTTGAGGGCCTTTGGCCCAGTAATCCAGGAGCTGGTGTTGCAGGGAGGAGGACTGGATGGACTGTAGCCAAGCCACACCCAATGCACAATAGGCAAGCAAGCATTGCTCTGTGCATCCTACAGAAGCACCATAGAGATTCATGATTGCCATACAATGGCACATTATCATGCATGTGCGGTAGCGCATGGCTGGGCAGGAGAACAGGGTCCTGTCCCCATGCTATGGGCATGCACAACCACGTGGGTGGCCATCTTGTTGAGGTCGCACAATGCTACACCTGCAGCCAACAGCATCGTGCAAAGTTGCGGAAATGCGCCATGCAAGGCAAAGGCACATTACAGTCACATGGTGGACATGTGTGATGCATGGCTAATGACAGCACAGATGCACCGGTGTGCATGACAATGGCGGCCTGGCATGTTGCACATGTGCAGAAATGCATTGTGCAGAGATGCACACCCCAAACTGATGTGCTGCGCTCATTGAGATCGGCCAGGCACAAATCTGCAATATTCAACCAGGATATGCAAATTGTCTCATTGCCCAATTATGGCCCAAGTCCACACATTTGCATCTTATTACAAGCAGCACTCCAACTCATTTGCATGTGCTGAGCCATAAATGGGCTGCCCTGCGCCACCCCACACCACTGGTGACTGACAGGTACTGCAGCCTTGGAAGTGGGTTTGTTTACATTCTGCCTGTTACAGCCTTAGGTACAATGCATCCAGTTTGACCTGCAACACTTGCCACATATGTTAGATCTGTGTTGATGCGTGTCATTACTCCTCCCCACAGGCACTGGAATGGCAGCCGAGGAGGGAAGGAAGAGGAGAAGACCCACATTTTTGGAGGAGAATTGTAGGTCCTCTTGTCAGCTTATGTCTTCCATGAGACTCTGCTGCCAGGAAAAACAGGCACACGGCAGGAGCATGCCAAGGGATGTCATGAGGTGGATGAGGTCATTAATGCCAATGGTATGTTCAACCGCACTCCACAGGAGTGCATTAAGAGAATGAATAATGAACGCACCAGAGCCAGGGAGCAGCTGTCCACAATGAGGGCAGCCATGCAGGCCACTGGTGGTGGGCCACGCACAGTGCCACCACTGATGGCACAGGAAGAGCTGCTCACTGCCATCATAGTCCGTGCCTCTGTGGAGGGTGTCCCTGGTGGTGAGTTCCTGACAGGAGGCAGCCTTTTGCAACACTGTGAGGATGCATATGTCACATTGTGTGGAGTGCTGCATGTGTCAGTCCTGGGTGCGCATGGTATGCCACACATGGCTGATCACTGTGTCCCCATGGTGCTGGGCAGGGCTGCCAACAGTACACGGCCCTCTCATGGGCATATACTGTTCTTGGGACAGTCTGTGGATGGCCCAGTGTCAGGCCGTGCAACCAGGGATGTAGGCCAGTCAGCTACTCGGGACACAGGTGGTCGACCATGGCCACAGGTGCTTCAGTGCCGTGTGCATGTGCATGTGTGTGTGTGTGTAAACCCCACTGGCAATGGTGGGAAACTGCACTGGGCAGTCACTGTGGGCAGTTTGACCACATGCCAGATGCTGTTCTTGTGGCACAGCTGGGGTTGCTTTTGCAGAACTGAGCCTGGACCCTGAGGCTGTACACTCCATCCTGCCCTGTGTGCATGGCCCAGCAGGCATGCAGTGCTCATGCCGCCATTGCATGTGTGCAGCACAGGTCACAGTGATTGCCCCTGGCCTGTGTGGTTGTACCAGCACACCTGTACCATACATGCTCATCTACCCATGTCCACCTGTCAACCAGCATCATGGCCATGCATCTCTGACCATGCTTTCCATTCTGCCTTTCAGCTCCAGCACACCTCAGGGGTGCTGCAGGGCTCATGTCACATCTGGAGGAGCTGGAGGAGGGTGAACCCAGGCAATCAACATCTGCCAGAGCAATGGCTGATGCTGACGATGCACATCTGTTGCGAGACCTCCTGGTGCTTGCTGATATGGACACCCTGCCTGACCTTGAGTTTCCAGAGGTGTTCATCTGCCACAGAGGAGGAGGATGATGATGATGTAGATGATGCCATCCAGATGGGGACACACACACACACACACACACACACACACACACACACAAGCAGTGTCAGAGCCACATTGCCACATTGCCCATTGCCACACAGACAGCATCGGACCTCGTGGGGCATCCTGCACCCACACATGACCCTCTCCAAACCACAAACATACTGTCTGCTGCTATGGCAGATGTGGGTGGCCAGGGATAGGGCACTGCTGTGGGGTCTTGGGCTGTCCCCATCGTGTAGCAGGGTGCTGTGCAGCAGCATCGTCCTGCACAGGCTCATGTCATGACTGTACCAGGTCCCACTGTGCCTGCCCATGCCCAGTCCATCCCTGACTGGCAGCCTGCCATGCATCGTCAACAGTCTGTGTTGCACATCAGGCTAGTACTCCCCTGCCTGGTAGCCTCCCCACTGGATATGTTTCTTGCTGACAGCCTGGATGAGCACATCTGGCTCCTGCGGGCATCCATGGAGCACCAGGCAGTGCTCAGGGAGGGATGTCAGGGACTGCTGGTGCAGGTGGGCCTCATGGATGAGCATGCGACTGTGGGGTGCACCCAGATGATTGGTGAGCCATGCCAACTGTGGGGGTACTTGACTGTGGGGCTTTCACAGGCCATTGAAGTGGGCTGTGCAGTCCTGGTGCCCCATGGCCGGAGGAGTGCCTGCTGCACCATGCGCAATAACACCAGCACTCCCATGACATGGCGTTTAATTACCCCATCATTGCTGATGCCACCCCCTACCTCTGGTATCCCCAACACCCCTGGTTCCCATCTGAATTTCAGGACTGAGACACCCATGAGAACCTGGTTATGGTCCTGTGGGTCTACCAGAGCTAAAGTGGCTGGGTCACTCTCTGTGGTGGGTGATAGCCCAGAGGGAGTTGTCTAGCCAAGGTGTGGCTGACCACATATCTGTGGCAGCCATGGTGGCACACAGTGATGCCATCTGTGTGCAGTCAACATGACCATTGCACCCTGCAGATGTTGCTGCCCTCATACCCAGCTGTCCATGCCCAGGGCTATGTGCTGTGGCACATGCTTGCCCCAGTGGTATGCATGTCTGTGCTGTCTGTGTGGTGTACTGGGCATGGGTTGGGGCACTGATATTATGCTGTGTGGCATGGGCATGATGAGTGGAGCCTTATGTGTACGCTGTGCATGTGTGCCAGCAGGGTTTCTCTGATTCATGCCATCCCCCTCAGTGCTCCTGTGTGCTCCCTGTACATGCCAGCACTGCAGTGGCCAAACATGCATGGGTGGGTGCACACTCCATTGCAGTCCTTGGCTACCTTGTTGTGTCTGCTAACCTGCACATGTGTGCCTCCCCCCCATTTGTGTGACTGTGCACTTTGGTCCTGCACTGTTACACACCTGTGGCCACCAAAGTGCTCCTCCATGATTATGTCACTGTGCTGCCATGCCCTAGTGGCCAGATGTGGGTCCCCCTGGTCAAGGGTTGCCTGCCCACATCCTGGCAGTGGTTCCTCATCCTCTGAGCTGTCGCCCTCCTGTGCCTGGACAAGCATTCCACAGTCCATGGCCATGTTGTGTAGCATGCAATAGGCTAGGAATATACTTGGGAGTCTGGTTGGACTCCCATTGTAGTTGGGATTTTCATATTGATAACTTGATACAAAAACTGAGTAAAAAGTTGGGGGCATTGTATAAACATAGAAATTGTCTTTCATTTGATGCCAGGTTAAAGATTGTGAATTTGATGATAATTACACAAATTGATTATAGTGATGTCGTATATAAAGGGGCAGCCAGGGGCAGTTTGGAAAAGCTTGATGTTAACTATAATAGATATGTGCGTTTTGTTTTGGACACACCTTGGAAAACACATCATTGCACCCTTTACAGGAACTTAAATTGGATATCCTTGACAGAACCATGAAATATGCATGTGCAATGGTTAATCTATTGCTGTTATTTAAAAAGCACCAGGATATTTAGTGGAGTTCCTGGAGGAGTGGAATGTTAAGGTAGGGCTGAGATCTGCAGGGGAAATAAAATTTAGGGTACCATTTATGAGAACAGTGAGGGGCCAACATTGTTATGTATATGAGGGTCCAAAATTGTGGAACTCATTGCCAGGACATCTGAGGTTAAGTACAAATAAAATATCTTGGAATGTAATAAGATCATGGCTTGTAAAGGAGGCAATGTCCTTAAAAACTTGTTGTACTTGAGATACCTGCATATATAATATATTGTTGTAACTTTTATTTTTTTCTTTCCTTGTCCATGTATGTATTGTGTTGCATGCATGTATAATGTATGTATTTGTATTTTCTTAAAATGAAACTGATGTTCTCTGTACAGTAGGACCCCATTGTAAATTAGCTGATGCTAAATTGGGTTTTATCCTGTTTCTGATGTTAGAAATAAACTTTTTACTACTACTACTACTATACTACAGGCTTTCCCTGGGCTCTATTATAAGGCACCGCTTGGCCTATTCAAGCATCTGAATCGCATTTTTAGCATGCCGAACACATATGCAATGTTATTGCATGTTGAAGAGTGTGCCTCATTGTACCTTTCCTCCACCTTGGATGAGGGCCGGTATATGAGGGTGAGCATCTGTAGTCAGAGGGGATATGCACTATCACCTGGGGGGGTCTTAGCACATTAGTGTCCATCAAGCATTCCTATGGTGTCCCACAAGCCCCTGCCCTTGCCTGACTTTGCTGGCTCTGTATGACCCCTTGTTGGCATTACCCCCCCCACCTGTGCATGTCCTGTCACTCTGGTGGGTGCCCCACATGTCTGTTGCATGCTCACTGCTTACTGATCATGGCTCCCTCTATCCTGTCCTGCAATACACATGCCCTTCCTCTGCGGCCACCCTACCACTTTCCTGTCCAGCTGTGGTACTGTTCCTTGCCACAACCATTGTGTGTGACTCAAGACCTGTACTGTTGCATGCTCAGCCACCTGTGCATGCTGTGTATTTACCCTGCCCTGCCCCACACCATGCACTGACACCCCCCCACCTGACTGTGGGTCCCACTCCAGTGGTCTTCCATGTTCCATGGCTCACCATGCCTGTTGGCTGGTGCAGTTTCCCAGTCACTGTCCCTCACTGGTATTGCCACCGGCTGTGTTGTGTGCCACTGTGTGTGGAGCCTGTGAATCTAGGGGAATCCCTGCTTCATACTCTCGATGTACATAGAACATTGAGACATTACCTGCTCCTCACCTCACAGTTGTGAAAAACTGTGGAACTTTTAGTTTCTTCTGCCCCTGAAAACAAGGGAGCTCAGGTTTCACAGCAGTGCTTGTCCACATGGTTGGCCAACTGCATTTCATTTATCAATACAAAATACAAAAAAACTCTCACAAGGGTTGTGAAACCCTAGTCACTCAGAGGCATGGCTGCCTGTATGGAGTGTTTCCAGGGCATCTCTGCCTTAGAAATTTGTGAAGTCACCACGTGATCTACTATACATACATTCTTGAAACATTACAATCTAGACATCACTTCCAAGAAGCCGACCAATTTTGGATGGGCCATTGTACAAGGCTTCCTGTCCTAAGTCCTAATGGTTCACATCCCCCCCCCCCAGGCATAATAACTGCTTGGGAATCTTCCCATGTGTTATGACCTGCTGCAACAGATTGTCTCAAGGAAGATAGTACAGTTGCATAAGAACTTACTGTAACAGTAGATCTTCAAGAGTATCTCTTGCAGCAGGTTATGCTGCCCTGTCTACCTTCCCCCTTGCTGTTACTTCAGTAGGGTGCCTTGCTCCTGTTCTTTAACAACTCCATGAGCTACTGCCTTATTTCCCTCCTCAGTTTCCATCAGAGGCCTGAGAAATGTTTTCTCATTTGGTCGCTATGATGGAAAAGAACTGAAGAGTAGCTGGAAACTCCCCTTTCATACATGCCAGACTGACACCATGCGGTAATGTTAGGGGGAGGACCCAGGGTTGACTGCTAAGAAGTCATCCAGAGTAAATGATGCCTGCGGCTGATATCCCATGTGTTATGACCTTCTGTAAGAGATACTCTCGAAGATCTACTGTCATGTAAGTTTTTATGCAACTGAACTGTCTGTGTGGATGACCACTGAGCTGTTCACAGAGTGACTGGGAGAGCAGGACCGCAAGCTGTGGCAGAGAAAAACACCCTAATCTTGGACAATTTCACTGGCAATCCTCAAGTTCATGGTCTACAAAATATCAAGTTGGTGTTTTTGCCCCCTAATATGTTCTGAATAATGCAGTCCTAACAGCAGGGCATCATTTATTTATTTAAGCAGCAATGCATGCATATAAAATGCTCTCAAGTGAACTACATGTCAGACAATGCCTTTGATCTTGTAGCAGCAGTATTTGCCAAGTGGATCTCTCTTCTAGATGCTGTACACTTATGAAGCAGATATGGTGCAGCATCACACTGAAGACTATAGCCCACTGGTTTTCCAAGGCCAGGTTTACTAAAGATGTACCTTAGGATCTTTTGGAGGAACTGATTGTGGAGACTGCAGCACCACCAAAGCTTGGGAGACCAGAAGGAGGAAGGGAGTGAAGCCAGGAGTCAGTCATTGATGAAATGATTGCACAGATGTCTGCCGGTAAGGGATCCAATCAGATGTCCAGGACATCTTAAGACACTGATGAGGAAGGTGCTGTGACAGAAGAGGAGCCTGAGAGAGAGGTCTTGACCCTTAAAGTGAGAGACGTTTTGATCACACTTTAGTGGCTGATGGAGCAAAGGCCCAACACTGGCATAGACTGGGTGAAATCAGCTGAAACAGATTGATTTGGGGCATGATGTGCCTAAGCCAATACACAGCAAACTTTGATTCCTGAATACCGAAAAGGAATAAGCAAGTTCAAGTTTGTAGTGAAGGGATAAGATCCAATGAGTAAGCTGATTTACAAGGCAGCCCTTGTACAAGCAATAAAACAGAACAAAACATAGCAGTAGGAATACCAGATTCAGGGTATTTACTACATACACAATGTATGCAATCCAACAGGCATTCAAAAATAGAAATAACAAATTCAGGGTATTTACAATATATACAGTATCTGCATTCCAAACCGGCCTTCAAAATAGGAATAGCAAATCCAGGGTATTTACAATATAAACAATATTTACATTCAAAAGGGGGCATACAGTAAAACAAAACATGGTAGTCACGTTAATTGTTTCTGTCCATAATATAGGAGAGGAGAAGTAAGACAAAGGAAGGGAGTGGGAAGGTAGAACACAAGATTAGTGGCAATGGTAGGTGTCAGTGGTGATTTTGTTAATGAGGGTTTTAAATGCAGTTAAAAGGGATTAAGGCTTGAAGCTTTAGTGTTGATATAAGTTTATTTCAGACAATGGGGAGTGCATAACGAATGGCTGTTTTGTCAAAGTGTGTGCAAATTTTAGGGACCTTTAGGGAAATATATGCGCTCTTCCTTAGTGTATACAAACTATGTGAAAGATGGATGAGAGTAGTAATATAAGGAGGCAGTTTATTTAAGAGAGCTTTACCCAGATGTAAGTGTGTACAGGTCTCCTAGTGGCCAGGAAGGTCCAGCTCTCCTCCTTATACAGGGTTCAATGATGAGTTTTGGCTGGCGCACAGGTGATAAAGCGACTAGCATGATGATATAGTGTGTCCAATTTTTTGAAGGTAGGTGATTGCACAGTTATTGTATATGGTGTCTGTATAATCCAGGAGAGGCGGGAAGGTGGCCTGGACTAGTCTCATTCTAGATGTCCGGGAGAAGAGAGTTTTACTTCTGAAAAAGAAGCTGGGACTCACTTTCAATGTTTTAAATAATTGCTTCAGGGTGAAATGTAAATGACAGGTGCGAATCAAGCAAGATACCCAAGTATTTGAACCTGTCCACTATTTTGAGCGTGTCACTGATAATAATAGTGATAGATGGGAGGGGGGGGCTACAGTTAGGGCAAGCACTTGAAGAATTGGGTAGATGGAAGATTATTACTTTAGTTTTTTTGCCATTCAGTAAGAGTTTTGATTGTATTAAATTGCTCTGAAGCTGGTTAGAGTCAGACTGAATGACAGAGCAGACTTGTGCGAGCGAAGGTTTGGAAATGTATAGCACAGCATCATCAGTGAAGAGGTGGATTTTGGGGTCCGCAATGTTAATGCTCAGGTTATTGACGTATAACAGAAAGAGCAAAGGGCCCAGGACAGAGCCCTGGGGAACCCCTATTGTCAAGGGGACTAGGGAATGTCCAGTTAGCCTTGATGTGTTGCTGTCTCTCTGCCAGATAGCTTGTGAATCATTTTACTACTGCCTATTCAAACCCCTGTCCCTTGAGGTTGTCTAGGAGAAAACCATGATCAACTGCATCAAAGGCCTTACTAAGATCCAAACATACAGCACCTGTGCACTATTTACTGTCCTTGGTCTCCAACCAATCATTTGTTACCTTAGACAAGGCAGATATAGTGCTATGATGACACTTGAACCCAGATTGTAAAGAGTTGCCCAGCTGGTGATTCTCGATGAATTCCCTGATGACCTCTGTACTAACCAGTTTTTATAAGAGTTTCGAGAGGAGTGGCAAGATTGACATAGGCCTGTGGTTGTTCATATTGCTAGGATCTACAGATTTGAATAGGGGTAATAAATGGGCTACCTTCTATTCATTGGGTATGGTTCTCTCTGTTAGGGATGAGCTAAATAGGTGTGTAATGGGGGCTGTCAGGTAATGGTAGCCTAGCTTTAAGAAGAAAAGATCACTGTTGTCTGCTCCAGCATTCCTTTTTGATATCCAGTTTAAGTAACTGATCTTCGACTTATTTGTATGTAATAGTACAAAAGTTGATGGTGGCATAAGTGGATGAACTGGTTACTATCACTGATTGTGTTATAGAGGGGCATAGGGTAACAGCATGGGAGGAATCAAAAACAAGGCCTGCTGTTGTGACGTGTTCATTAAGTTTATTGGGTATTGTGGATTTATCAGTAATGGAGGAGCCTTGGAAATTAATTTTATCAGGCAGGGTAGGAGGTTCTTTGCAACCTTCCACTGAATTAAAAGTGTGCCAAATTTTTGCAGGATCCCCTCAAGAATATTCAGATAATAATTCTCTTTTGTGTTTCGTACTAGCCTAGCGCAGGCATTGCAGCAAGCCCTGAAAGCTGTCCAGTTCTTGGGAGATTTAGTGCTTCTCACAGTAGCCCAGAGTATATTTATTTATTTATTATATTCTAGGATTACAATACTTTTGAGTCAGGGTTCTTTTGCAAAGGTTCCACATCAACTTGGGAAACAATACAAACATGGCAAGCTTTTAGATAGGCATTTCAAGTAGTTGAATATATACATTTGAGGGGGAAGAAGGTGCAGGACAGAAATATGTATGAACAATGCAGTACTAGGGATACTAAGCAGTCTAAAGCAGATTGAAAACAGACAGTAGAGGGAAGGAGAGGTACCAGGGCAGGGCAAGGGTTAACAGGGAAAGTTGAAGGATTGAGGGGACAGCAGAAACAGAGGAGCAGCCAAGGGCATTGTCAGGTTTAAAATGTTAAAGCCAGGGAGGGTAGGGGGTAGGAGGTAGGGAAAAGGTGTCAGGGAAATGGAGAGGTAAGTGCTAGAGAGGATAGCAGATTAGGATCACAGAGGCAACAAGCCTTTGTGTAAAGCAAATCAACACAACACAGTGAAGGAAAAAACTGCTATGGTTCTCAAAAGAGGTGGCAGGGAAGGTTAAGGAGAAAAGGATAGCATTCATGAAATATAAGGAAACACAGAAGTAGCAGGACAGAGAACTTTATCAGTTAAAGTAGAAAGAGGCAGGGAAGGCAGTCAGAGTAGCAAAGGCCCTACCTGAGGAAAGGATATCCAACTCTGTTAAGAAGGGGGATAAGACCTTTTATAGGTACATTAGGGAGCGAAGAAAGACCAAAGGAGGGATACTGGGGCTTAATAAAGGGAAGGGAATGTGGGCAGAGGGTGACAATGAAAAAGCAGGGATACTGAACGAATATTTCTGCTTAGTATTCACAAAGGAAGAGGAGGGGGAGGTACCTAAACAAAACAAGAGGAAACACTCTGAAGATGGGGGTCAATACCAGTCCATTTACAGAAGAAAGGGTTCTGAAAGAACTAATAAAATTGAAGGTGGACAAAGCAATGGGGCCTGATGGGATTCACCCAAGAATTCTAAAAGAACTAAGGGTAGAACTAGTGACACCGCTAACTATTCTCTTTAACAAATCATGGGAGGATGGGGTGGTACCTGAGGACTGGAGGAGAATGGATGTGATTCCTCTTCACAAAAGTGGGAGCAGGACAGAGGTGGGAAACTACAGACCAGTTAGTTTGACCTCAGTGGTAAGGAAAATGATGGAATCACTTCTGAAGGAAAGAATTGTTGAGTACCTAGAGGCCAGTGGAGAATAGAACCCAAGGCAGCATGGATTCACAATGAGAAGGTCGTGTCAGATGAATCTAATAGATTTCTTTGACTGGGTGACCAAAGTAGTAGACCAGAAAGGGGCTGTGGAAATGGCCTGCCTAGGTTTTAGCAAGGCATTTGATACAGTCCCACACAAAAGATTAATACACAAGTTAGCCAGCCTTGGAGTGGGTTCCAAGGTGGTAGCCTGGATAAAAAATTGGCTAGACAACAGGACTCAAAGGATGGTAGTAAATGGAGACCACAGTGAAGAAAGGAGGGTTACTAGTGGGGTACTGCAGGGTTCGGTACGGGGACTGGTCCTTTTTAATGTCTTTATAAGTGACATTGCAGAGGAACTGTAAGGAAAAGTATGTCTCTTTGCAGACGACACAAAGATCTGCAACAGGGTTGATACACAAGATGGAGTGGAAAGGATGAGAAGGGACTTGGCAAGGTTGGAGGAATGGTCAAATTTATGGCATCTCAGATTCAATGCAAAGAAGTGCAAGGTAATGCACCTGGGAAACAAAAACCCAGGAGAAGAGAGCACAATGGGGGGGTGAGATACTGACAACAGTAAAAATGGAAAGGGACCTGGGGATAATTATATCAGATGACCTAAAGGTGGGCAGGCAATGTGAGAAGGCAGAAAGGAAGGAAGGCTGGGGGATACTGGGACGCCTAGGGAGAGGCATCAATAGTAGAAAACAGGAAGTTGTTATCCCTCTGAACAGACAGTTGGTGAGACCCCATCTGGAGTACTGTGTGCAGTTCTGGAGACCCCATCTCTGCAAAGACATAGACAGAGTGGAGGCTGTCCAGAGGAGGGCAACCAAAATGGTGGGGGGTCTGCACCAGAAGACATACGAAGAAAGGCTAAAGGAGCTTAATATGTATACCCTTGAGGAAAGAAGGGAGAGAGGACATGATAGAAACTTTCAAGTACCTCAAGGGAATCAACAAAGTCCAAGAGGGAGCATCTCTCAGAAAAGAGATGTGCAAGAACAAGGGGCGATTTGAAGATGGTGGGGGACGGCTCAGAGGTAATGTGAGGAAGTATTTTTTCACAGAGAGGTTTGTGGATGATGGAACAGCTTCCTGAGGAGGTCATGGAGTCAAGAACAGTGGGGGAATTCAAGAATGCATGGAATAGACATAAGGCAGTCCTAGTGGGGGGTAGGAGGAAGTAAGCTGTTGGTTAACTAGGATCTGCAGCTTATCTATTAGGTAGGAAAATGGGCAGACTAGGTGGGCCAAGCGGTCCTTATCTGTCATCAAATTCTGTTTCTATGTTTCTATGAGTGACAGTCACAGGAGCTGGAGGCAGAGAGGTGGAGTCGAAGGTTGGTTTTGAACTGGCCAAGCCTTTGCAGCGAGGTGATGTCTTTGTTGAGTCCATTAAACCAGGAGGGTGCAAGGTGAGCAAACGACCTTTGTCCCTGTGAGGTGTGGCACCGGGGGATGTGCAGAATTTGATTTTCAGAATCCCTGGTGAGGCGGGGGATGCGTGCTGCACATAGGAGGGCTTGGACTCCTGGGGGTGCAAGGCCTACCGTGATCTTCTTGGCCATTAAGCAGGTATGGAACTTAATACGGTTAGATAGTTGGAGCCATCCCATTTGGGCATAGAGTGCACATGTGGGTGAGACGGTGGCATCCTGTAATGAGATGACAGGCTTTGTTTAGGGCCAAGGATAGGCACCTAAGGGCTGTGTCAGTAGCAGAGTCATAGACAACCAGCCCATAATCAATTAGTGAGACCACAGAGCTCTGCACAGCTATCCTTAAGGCATCTGAGGTAAGCCATTGCCTGTGCCTGTAGAGAAGGCCAATGCATCTGTTAACAGCTTTGGCAACAGTGTCAGTGTGGATACCATAGGATAGGTGGCTGTCAAAAGTGATTCCAAGATATTTAAAGAAGTGTACTTTGTCTAAGACAGCACCATGGCAGTTTGCAATTGCGATGGGTTGAGACCTATGCTTGTTGCGGGAGCCGCAGAAAAGCATCAACTTTGTTTTTTTGTAGTTGCGTACCAGCTTTTGTCTGTTAAACCATTTTTCAATGGAGGTGAAACCCATCTGGAGCTTTTCTTGAAGTAGTAGGGGGTCGTGGTGAGAGGCGTGAATGACTGCATCATCCGCATAAAGCAGGATTTGTTCAGGACAGGATTGTGGAAGATTGTTCAAAAAAAGGCAGAAAAGGAGTGACCTGAGAATGGATCCCTCTGGGACTCCTGAATGGACGGGTCTAGCCTCGGAGAGGATATGAGTGATTTTCCCCCTTTGTGAGCAGTTTTCCAGGTAGCTCTTAAACCAGGATGTATCCTGTAGGGAGAGCCTAGCATTTTGAAGCTCAGTGACGAGCAGTTGGTGATGCACGGTGTCAAAAGCCTTAGACAGGTCAATGAAGACTGAACCAGTTTGATTATTGTCAAGGGAGTTGTGGATTGCTCCCATGAGTTCTAGGAGGGCCAAAGTAGTGCTGTGGCCTTTTCTGAAGCAGTACTGCTGCTTACAAAGGATGTCGTGCTTAGCCAAGTATTCTGTCAGTTGGTCAGAGACTAATCGCTCAATGGCCTTGGGGGGGGGGGATATGGATGTAGGCCTATAGTTCCCATGATGGGCCTTGTCCCCACTTTTGTAGACTGGCATAACGGTGGCAGATTTCCATCTGTTGGGGAACTGAACAAGGGTGAGGGAGAGGTTGAAAATATGAGTAAGCGGAGGTAGCACTTCAATCTAGTGTAAAGGACAGTAGATTAAGGTCAAGTGTCCCCACTGGTTCTTGATCCTGCGATTGCTTTGCTGACATGTTTGTGCACTTCATGCATCCTGACTGCTTTGAAGTAAAAAGGCGGTCGAGTCGGAGAGGGGGGTGGGTTAGTGGGGGGGTGCAGCCGAGGGGTCAGCGTTAAAGAAGTCATGCGAGAGCTAATTACTGAGATCCGAGAATGCATTATTAAATGAGTTTGCTATTGTGGCTGGGTCCAGAGTTATAGTCCCATCCACTTCCAGCATGGTAGGTGATGTTTCGGGCAATTTCCCTGTAATTTCTTTTAGATTGTCCCAGAAGGACTTCCCTTTACCCCAGGTGTTAAGGGCATCTTTGTAGTAGTTACTTTTCTTCAGGTGTATTGCTTTAGTGCGGTCATTTCTAGCACATTTGTAGTTTTGTATGTCTACTTGCCTACCTGTGTCCCAAGCCCGAGCCCAGAGGTGGTCCTAAGATTTCATCAGTGCTAGGAGCTCCCCTGTGAGCCAAGGGTTGCAAAGCCCTTTGATTTTCCTCTTTTTATAGGGGGCATAGGAGTCACAGGCAGCATTGAAGGTGTTGATGAAGTCAGGTGCAGAGTTGACATCCATTGCTAGGAAAATAAGGGACCAGTCTTGTCTGAGGTGGGATTTGAGGTGCTTCAGTTGGCCACGTGGGAGGATTCTGCTTGAAATTAGTTTGGGTGGTGGGATGTTGAATTTATTTGACCAGTCACAGGTGACTGGGTAGTGGTCACTTAACGAGTCAGGTAGGATGGAGACTTGAGAGATGCGGGATGGGTGGCTAGTCTGGATTCAGTCCAGAAGGGAGCAGGTGTCAGTCTTACAGTTTTGCCTAGTGGGTGTGGCGACTAGCTGGGTGAGGTCGGCGGCTGAGATAGCATCCTTAAAGCAGTTTGTATCTGACCCAAGCCAATTAATGTTAAAATCACCCATAAGGATTGTCTCAGAGCCTGGGGGTTGTGAACGGATGAAGTCCAGGATGGAGTTGAGACCTTTACCTTGTTCCTTAGGTGGGATGTAGACAGCAGTGATAGTCAGCACCTTATTGTGGGCCCTGAGACGAATTCTGATAGGTAAAATCTGGGCAGTCGAGACCGAGGCGGGGGTTTGAACAGGGTGCCCTAGGAGAGCATCTTTGAGGTAGATAGCATAGCCACCACCTCTTTTAGAGGTCCTGTCGAGTCTGAAAACATTATATCCTGGAAGAGCAATTGCACTGTCTGGAATTTGAGGAGTGAGACAGTTTTCAACAGCCACAAGAACATCAGGGTTGTGTAGGTGGGTAAATATATGCAGGGCATCAAGTTTCAGTAGGAGGCTACAGACGTTAAGTGCTGCAAAAGTGAGTGCCCCAGAGTGACGATGTCGGTGACCATTACCTGGAATTGAGGGGCCAGGGCTTGGGTGTATATTGCCTGATAGTAGTAGTAGTAGTAGAAGGAGCAGGGGTTTCAGTGTGCACCAACGTAGATTTTTGAGGGAGAATTTCTTCATCTGCCTCTTACAGGAGCGAAAATCCCATAGTAGATTATGATCCCAGAGAGAGGCAATGTGAACCAGAGGCGAGAGTGAGAAGAGATGAACATAAATCACCTTGACATGATACCAGGGGTGGTACCAGCTTGTCTCGGTGGAGGGACAATAAGGATGGTAAAATTCCAAGTTGATGGTTCCTGAGTGCTGGTAGCTGTAATCCAATTTGTAGCTCCGAGGGAGTTTGGGGAAGCAGGCTCCAGGCAGGTTAGACAATGGGACCAAGGAGGTGAGAAAAAATAGACAGAGGGGCTGTGTGGAGAGGGCCATTGTGAATAGAGAAGGGAGGGAGGCAGAGAGTTAGAGGGTCTGAGGGAGGGAGAGAGCAAATCAGGCAGAGACAGGCAGACAGATGTGAAGGGTGAGCGGAGAGATAGCTACAGAGGTAGTGTGGGAGACAGTACTGAGTCTATGCAGACAGACCAAGGAATGAAAATATAGAGGGGTAAGGTATAAATCAGAAAAGATTGGTAAGACGGGTACAAAATGGGGCACCACCAGAGAAGCTGCTAAGTAGGAGGCGAGAGGTAGGCAGGAGGGACGAGGAGCGTGGGAGACAAAGGGTCTCCTTGGCTAGGATATGGGGTGAGAGGGGCGCTGGCAAACCAATAGAACTGGAGGTAGCCGAGAGGGGAGGGGCAAGGAGAGTATTTAAAGGAGGCCTGGGTGGGAGAGGGGGGCAGGAGAAAAAACCCTAGAAGCTATAGGATCCCAAAAGAAAAGAAAAAATAAGCCTAAAAGTTGGTCCCTCTTCAATAAAGCTTTTTTAATATCCCCATTAAACCACAGAGAAGCAGCTTTTTTAACTCTGCGACATCACCGGGGCATGTTTATTTATGATGTAACTAAGGGCAGAATTAAAAATGTGTATGGCCTCACTGGTAGTAGACGCTAGGTAGAAGTTTTTCTAGTTACTATCCCTTAGGGCTGCTAGAAAGTTGGCTGAATTTAACCTCCTAAGACCCCTCTTAGTAACAAATTCTCTTGTAATATTTTATATGGTCTATTTGTAATGACTAGGTCTATAAATGAATTGGTGAGATGATTTTTATGGTTTGGCCTAGTAGTTCAGGCTATCTGAGTCAGATCCAGGTCTTTGCAAAGATTCTTTAAAGGGTTTGATTTTGAGCTGAGCTAATCCAGGTTCAAATCACCAAGAATTATTGATTCATTTGTGCTAGAGTCTACAAAATTATATAAATGGGGCAAGAGATCCAGACCCCTAGAGGGTGATCTGTAACAGCCTATTATGTTAATCAATTTGGCAGAAGAAATGGATATTTTTAATGCCAGGCGTTCAAATTCCTTTGACTTTGAGATGGCATGAAGAACAGTGGCAGATAACCTATCATTAACATAGATGACCATCCTTCCCCTTGTGGATCTGTCTACATGGTATATTGAATAGAGTGGAAGGGCTAAAGCTTGGTCTGTGGTCTTGAGCCATGTTTTTGTCAATACCAGAATATCCGGGATAGCATGAGATACCCATGCTTGTATGTCAGTCAGTTTCATTTGTAGACTGCAGATGTTGTCGAGCATTATTTTTAGCCCCTTATCAGAAGCAAAGTCAGTGGGTGATGTTAATGGGGGGACAGGTCCAGGATTGAGTTCTGTGTTACCTGAGCGAAGGAGAAGAAAAAAGATCATTTGCCGTATCCAAAGCTTCATGGAGACGTTGGTCACCTTATGTTTGGGGCTTCTGTGAGTAACACAGTGAAGCTGACCATTTTTTGCAGCTAGATAAATTGGCAAAGGGAAGAAGCACAGAGGAGTAGGATGGCACAGAATGCAGGAGAGATACTAGCGACTAAGTTTAATGCATGTACCCTAGTTGCATAGTCCCACAGAGGATGGGTATTAGTGGCAATGAAGGGTTTTGAAGTTGGAACCTATCATGTGATCATAGGATGCTATATAAGTAATTGTCCAGATAGATCAGGTGGGGAGCCTCCATACCTTGTTGTTGGCTATGTGGGAGGGTAGCCAGGCAGCTCTGAACCACAGGAGCAGTTCACTGCAGGCAAGCCCAATCAGGGTCTCTGGAGAGGCTGGGGGAGGAGGGAAAGGAATTTATTTAAACAGAACAACAGTGGCTGGTAATCGGGGGGAGGGCTTGCAGAAGGGGGAAGGAACTGGGAGCAAGGGATAGAGGTGAGATTGAGTTTTAGGCTTCACAAAGGGGAAGGAGCTGGGAGAGAGAGTTTCAGGCTAAAGAGTTTTAGGTTAGACAGTAAATTTAATTTGTCAAAAAAGAATAGGAAATAAGAAAAGAGAAAAATCTGACAAAACCTTAATAATACATTGCAACACCCCTTACAAAAAAAATCACTTCAGTGAGCAGATACAAAAGAACATAAGCAGAGTTTCTGAAAATTAATATGTGGCATCCACCAAGCAACATCAGTCAGTCAGAAGAGTCAGAAAAAGAGACGCCAGATTCAAAAATCTGAATCCTACTCTGGGCATCTCCGTATCTTGTTGTTTGCTCCATAGGAGGGTCGGTTGGTGGCTCTGAACCACAGAAGCAGTTCACTGCAAGCAAGCCCGATCGGGGCTGTGGAGAGGCTTGTTGTTTGCTGCATGGGAGGGAGGGTGGGCGGCTCCGAACTACAGGACTGGTTCACTGCAGTCAGGCCTGATCAGGGGCTCTGGAGAGGCTTGTTGTTTGCTGCATGGGAGGGTGGCCCCGAACCATAGGAGCAGTTCACTGCAGTCAAGCCTGATCAGGGGCTATGGAGAGGCTTGTTTGCTGCATGGGAGGGTGGGTGGCTCCGAACCACAGGACTGGTTCTCTGCAGTCAAGCCTGATCAGGGGCTGTGGAGAGGCTTGTTGTTTGCTGCATGGGAGGGTGGCCCTGAACTGCAGGAGCAGTTCACTGCAGTCAAGCCCGATCAGGGGCTATGGAGAGGCTTGTTGTTTGCTGCATGGGAGGGAGGGTGGGCGGCTCTGAACCACAGGACTGGTTCACTGCAGTCAAGCCTGATCAGGGCCTGTGGAGAGTCTTGTTGTTTGCTCCATGGGAGGGTGACCCCGAACCGCAGGAGCGGTTCACTACAGTCAAGCCCGATCAGGGGCTATGGAGAGGCTTGTTGTTTGTGCCATAGGAGGGCGGGCAGGCAGCTCTGAACCACAGGAGCGGTTCACTGCAGGCAAGCCTGATCAGAGGCTGTGGAGATGCTAGGAAGAAGAGGGAAAGGAATTTATTTAAACAGAACAAAAGTGGCTGGTAATTGGGGGAGGGCTTGCAGAAAGTGAAAGGAGCTGGGAGCAGGGGAGAGAGAGGGGCAAGATCGAGTTTCAGGCTTCACAAAGGGGGAAGGAGCTGGGAGTGAGAGTTTCAGGCTAAAGAGTTTTAGACTAGACAGTAAGTTAAATCTGTCACGAAAAAATAGGAAATAAGAAAAGAGAACAATCTGACAAAATGCTAATAATACATTGTAACACCCCTTACAAAAAAAAAATCACTTCAGTGAGCAGATACAAAAGAACACAAGTAGAGAGTCTGAAAATAAATATGCGGCATCCACCAAGCAACATCAGTCAGTCAGAAGAGTCAGGGAAAAAGGTGCCAGATTCAAAAATCTGAATCCTACTCTGGGCGTCTCTGTATCTTGTTCACTATGTGGGAGGGTGGGTGGGTGGCTCTGAACCACAAAAGCAGTTCACTGCAGGCAAGCTTGATCAGGGGCTGTGGAGATGCTTGCTGTTTGCTCCATGAGAGGGCGGGTGGGTGGCTCGGAACCTCAAGACATAGCAACATAGAAACATAGAAGTTGATGGCAAACAAGGACAAGGCCCATCCAGTTTGCCCAGTTTTCTACCTTATGAATGTGCCATAGGCCTTTACTCTGTCAATGGCCTATCTAGCCATACTCATCTGTATTGCTCCCTTATGCCTATCCCAGGCCTGTTTGAAGCCCTGCAGTGTATTCATATCACTTCCTGAGGTAGGCCGTTCCATGCATCCACCACCCTTTCTGTGAAAAAGAACTTTCTCACATTACCCCTTAATCGTCCTCCCTCTAGTCTCATGCTGTGACCTCTTGTCCTGCTATTTTTCTTATATTGAAACATGTTATGCTCTTTCACCTTGTTAATGCCCTTAAGATGTTTGAATGATTCAATCATATCACCTCTCCCCCTCTTTTGCTCTAGGGTATACATATTGAGCTCCATTAATCTGTCCTTATATGTTTTCTGATGCAGTCCCTGCACCATTGTGGTTGCCTTCTCTGGACTGCCTCCATTTTGTTAATGTCCTTGTGCAGGCGCAGCCTCCAGTACTGCACACAGTACTTCAGATGGGGCCTAATCAGTGTCTTGTAAAGAGGGATTATTACCTCCCTCTTACGACTTGTGATACCCCTACTAATACACCCCAACATCCCCCTAGTCTTACCTACTGCTTTAGTGGTCTGCTTGGATGATTTCAGGTCTTCTGTGATGATGATGTCCAAGTCTTTTTCTTCCCTTGTGATTGCCAGCAACTCCCTTCCTAACCTATAGGTGACTTCAGGGTTTCTCTTCCTTATGTGCATGATCTTGCACTTCTTGGCATTAAACCCAAGTTGCCACTTTTCCGACCATTTTGCCAGTTTATCCAGATCTTTTCTCATTCTGCCCACCCCATCTGGATCATCTACTCTGTTGCAGATCTTGGTGTCATCTGCAAACAAACCTTACCCTCCAGTCCATCTGCAATGGCACTGATGAAGATATTGAAGAGGACTAGCCCCAGCACTGATCCCTGAGGAACCCGACTTGTGACTTGCATCTGTTCTGACTGTATACCATTTACCACCACTCTCTGTGTTCTGCCCGCCAACCAGTTTGCCACCCAGTTGACCAAATTCTGACCCACCCCAAGCCTACCCAGCATATTAATCAATCTTCTATGTGGAACAGTATCAAAAGCTTTGCTGAAGTCAAGGTAGGCGACATCAACTGTACCCTCTTGGTCTACCACTCTGGTTACCCAGTCAAAGAAATCTATGAGATTAGTTTGATAAGACCTTCCTGTTGTAAACCTATGCTGTCTTGGATCCTGTGCTCCTATGGATTCCAGGTACTGCACTATCCTTTTCTTAAGGAGTGCCTCCATAATCTTGCCCACTACTGAGGTAAGACTGACTGGTCTGTAGGTCCCTGCCTCCTCCCTGCTATTACTCTTGTGGAGCAGGATCACATGAGCCCTTCTCCAGTCTTCTGGGACCTCTCCTTTGCTCAGAGGCTCACTAAACAGTTCTGATAATTGCTCTGCTAGTTCCACCCTTAGCTCCTTTAGTACCCTGGGATGTAAGCCTTCAGGTCCCATTGCCTTCTCCACCCTGAGCTTAGTGAGCTCTTGTAGGACCCTTTCTTTTGTGAAGGGACTAGTGCACACCTCCCTCCCTCCCCACTGTGTCCATGGTGCTGAGCTGTGGGCTCTGCCCTACCTTCTCCTCACTAAATACTGAGCAGAAGTATCTATTTAGGATAGATACTTTTCCTTGGTCCTCCTCCACACACTCCCCCTTATCCCCTTTGATCTTAGCAATACCCCATCTGGACTTTCT
Organism: Neoceratodus forsteri; assembly: GCA_016271365.2. Taxonomy (NCBI): domain Eukaryota; kingdom Metazoa; phylum Chordata; order Ceratodontiformes; family Ceratodontidae; genus Neoceratodus; species Neoceratodus forsteri. The sequence goes on along the minus strand of CM057457.1, from coordinate 307,668,983 downwards.
CCTTTTACTAATGTATCTATAGAAAATCTTGTCCCCTTCATTTATTGTTCATGCTAGTGTTTCCTCGGTTTGGGACTTTGCCTGCCTTACTGCCTTCCCTGCTTCCCTTAGGGAAGTTCAGTATGCCTCCCTATCTTCGTCCCGCTGCGTTACCTTATATTTCCTGAAGGCCAGCCTTTTGGCTCTGATCTTTTCTGCTACTGTTTCTGAGAACCAAAGTGGTTTCCTCCTTCTTTTGCTCTTGCTTTTCTCCCTAATGCAATTGGTTGTTGCTTCAAATATTGCATCCTTAATGCTTTCCCACTTTGACTGTACCCTCTCACCTGTATTTCTTCCTGCCAGGGCTAGCCTGACTCTGTTGGCCATCTTATCAAAGTCAGCTCCTCTGAAGTCCAATATTTTTGCCTTGGTATGGAATGATTTGGTTCTAGTGACCAAATTGAACCATACCATGTGAGGGTCACTGGCCCCCAGGTGACCCTTACCTGGAGATCTGTGATTCTTTCCCTGTTAGTCAGTATTAGATCTAGGATAGCCCTGTCTCTTGTGGGTTGTCTTACCAGTTGTTTGAGGCCCTCCCCCTGCAAGGAATCCACTATGTGTCTAGTTCTGGTGGATGTTCCTGCTGATATTGACCAATCTGTATCTGGCATGTTGAATTCTCCCATTATCAGAACCTCCCCTTTAGCTGTCATGTTTTGAATATCTTCTAACAGTAATGTGTCAATGTCTTCCCCTGGTCTGGAGGCCTGTAGACAATTCCAGTTTGTATGACTGTCCCATTTCCTGTTTCCAGGGTGACCCATAGTTTTTTCTGGCTTCTTATTTGTATTTTGAATTTCTGCAGCTTTGATATTTTCATTGACATAAAGGGCTACTCCCCCTCCCCCCTTTTTGCACCTTGGTCTCTTCTGAATAGTAAATAGCCAGGTACTGAAGTCTCCCAAGTGTGGTTACTGGTGAACCATGTCTCACTAATGGCTATTATGCCTGGTTGAGCTTCTGTCATTGTTGCCTGCAGGTCTGGGATCTTGTTTCCCAGACTGCGGGCATTTGTGTACATGATTTTCCATTGGCCAGATTTCAATGTGTTAGTTGTTGGGCAAGGTCCGGCATTTCTCCTGCGTGTCATATGGGGAGCCGGACATTTTTCCTTAGCTTCTGATGCAAATGAACTACAAACATACTGAACTCCTATATGATCACTAGCTGAGGGGGAGAGGTGTTCTTCCCATTTGATGCATTAGGTGCTGCACCCCTCTCTCCATTGGCTAGTTTAAATATTCTGCAAAGATGTCAAACTTCTGCTGCAGTGCACTGACTCTCTCCTTAGTCAGATGCAGTCCATTAAAATTTAAAGAACTTTCGCTCCCAAAACTGTTGCCAGTTACCTACAAATTGGTATCCTTTTTCCTGGCATCAGCCCTTGAGCCACATGTTTATCTCCTCTATCTCCCCTTCTCTGACCTTCTGTCCATCTCCCTCCCTCTCCCAGAAAAGCAGGATCTCAGAGCAGGAGATGCCAGATGAATTGGATGACAGTTTGTCTCCCAGCCTGGTCAGGTGTTCCTTGGTCTCCACAACTTACCAGCTGGTGAGATTGTTAGTCCCTATGTGTACCAGGACATCGATGAGTTCTCCTGTTTCCTGCATGATTTTAGGAATGCAGTCAGTGTCTTTCCATGATGATGTACCTGGGAGACATCTGACCACTACGCCCGGCTGGAGGTAGGTATCAACTCCCCGAATCATGGAGTCTCCTATGATCAGAAGCATTTTAGATTTCCCTTTTCACTTTTTTTGTTTTGGTCCCTGTTTTGGGTGAGTGTTGTAGTGCTAGCTCCTGTGCAGCAGTGTCTTGCTCTGTAGTGTTCTCAACCCCTTTGTTTGATTTTGGAGATAGAGGCAGATACCTGTTTGTAGTTTTTATATGGTTTGTGGAGGTGATACATTGGACAGCATTGAGTGATAGGGCACTCAATTTACCCCTCCTAACCACCTGCCAACCTCCCAGACCAACTACCCTTTGTGGTCGAGGTGCTTCAGTTGGATGTTGGGGAAATGGCAGGCAGTTCTTATATTTCCTCCTGGATATGCAATTTGAGGCATACAATCTCTGCCCATGCTGCCTGGAGCTGAGCCCTTAGATCTCCAATGGTACAGCATGTAGGACAGTGTCTTAAATCCTCTATAACTGCCCTTTTGAAAAGTGCCCTGCAGTGGTTGCAGTTTATAATATCAATTCCAGTTGAGCTGTAGAGTTTATAACCTGATTCAAGTAATTAGAAGGAGGAAAATGAAAGCAAAGTTTGATTTTTTTATTTGTTTTTGTATGTCTTGTTATAACAAGTTAAATTACTTGTGCCCCTGTAGGTGAGGTCACTGTGTGGATACCCTCTGATCCTCCCCTTCCTGCTTTGCTACAGGAAATGTCACAACTGTGCTATTCTATAAAAGGAGTCAAGCATTGGGTGGTTGGGGATGGGGGTGGGTGACTGGGCTCTTCTTCTGCTGAAAAGGAAGAACCACGGACAAAAGAAACAAGGAGGTAAGAGCAGAAACAATCAATCAACAACAAATGCAGTGTCCCTGAAAGCTTAGCCTAATGATAGATAAAACTGTAAACCCTGTAAAGCACCACCTGTAATAATTTCACAGAAGATATACCCTGCAAAAAACACTTTGCTACAGGGAAAAATAAAGCAGCAACAGAAGATATACCTTGCAAAAAACAGTTTGAATCAGAGAAGATTACAGCAGGCACAGTCATCACAGAAAGCACAGTAAGCACAATGCACAAGTAAATCACAAAGCAAAAAATAAATAAAACATGAGCAACACAGTAAAAGAAACATAAAGTACTGCACCTAATCATCAATGACCACACAGACACCCCTCCTGCCCCCCAATAGCCCACTGCAACAAAGAAAACAAATCAATAACACCACATTGTAAAATAAAGTGTTCAAGATTAGCTGGACACTGGTTATAATGGACAAAAACAGCATACACAGATGTGTCCCTAGCAGACTAGATTTGTTGGCATAAAACACCTAGCTTCACCTGAGCTCTTTTCTTCTAGGGTTTGCTGGAAAGAACAGAGCAAGGAGAAACATTAAGGCTTCGGTTGTGTTACTAATTTGTTTTGTGCTTACAGGTTATATTACTGTTTTGTGCTTACAGGTTGTACAGTTTACTGCTTTCTTTTTCTCTGATTGAAACTGTTTTTTGCAGGGTGTATTTTCTTTTAAATTGTTGTGCAGGTTGTCATGCTGAAAGGAAGGGAAACACTCACTGGGGTGGTGGGTCAGAACTATAGCTAATTGTTTCTGAAGGGCACAAGCTTGGTCCTCCACCCTGCCCCTCAAACCACCCACCCCAAGCACATCATTTCCTTCATAACAGAGGTTCTGACATCTCTTCCCCAAAAAGGCAAAATACATACATCTCTCATAACCTTAGCAGCTCAGCATGCTGCATAGGGGGGTAGATGCACACGTATACTCACACAGACTAACAGAAAAGAAAAAAATAAACCGGAAGGGAGAGAGAGACATGTCGGAAATGGTGCAATGCACTGGCTGTGGGGTGGCAGTTTGTTGGGAGACATTCTGAGGGCTGCGATGCTGCCTATTTGCAGACACCTCTCTGGTCTAAGGGAGGAGGTTGCCCATCTCCAGGCTGACCAGGCGAGGATTTGGGAAACCTCCTCCCTGACCTAGGGAGCACTAAGGCCACTGCTGCTGCATCAGAGGCTGCCAAGAAAGAGGAGTGGTTGGACCACGGTGGGCCCAGGGAGGGGGAGGGTGGTGTATTAGAGGTGCATCCCTCCAGTTGTACTTCTCCACAATTCATATGCCATTCTGGTGGAGTGAGATTCCTCTATGGAGGCACCCACAGTGGAGCCCAAGGAGGATGCTGGGAATCTCCACAAAGGAGACCCAGAGGAGGGTGGCACAAGCCCCACAGGGAATGAAACAACTCCTGTTGGGGGACTCAATCATTAGGAGGGTAGAACTGGGGGGGAGATGAGAGGGAAGTAAGGTGCCTACCTGGCACCATGACTGGGAGGGACAGGAAGTAAATCCTCAGGATTGCAGAAGCAGTAGCACAGGAGAGGGAGCTGGATGTTAATTTCCACTTAGGGACAAATGACCTGGCTGGGAATGGGATCAGAGCAGTGTAGGATGAGTTTGTAGAGTTAGGAAGGGGCCTTAGACAAGTAGCATGCACAGTAACCTTCTTGGAGGTGCTGCCTGTCTATGTCATGGGTGAGACTAGGGTATTCTGCACCTTGGGATTCAATGAATGGTTGAAAAACTGGTGTGGAGCTCAGGGTTTTGGCTCTACTGGGGACTGAGGGTCCACCTGGAAGGATGCATACTGGTGCATTGGCCTGCATCTGTCCGGTAGGGGAACCAGGATCTTAGGGATAGGTTTAAATGCTTCATTGGCAAGTATTTAAACTAGCCAAGGAGAGAGGCACTGGAAAAAGGCATGGAAATCCCAGCAACCCCCCCCCCCACAAAACAGGTTAGTTAGTGAGGTAAACACTAAATTAGAGAAGTCGATAGGGAGCAGGATAGGGTTCATTGGAGAAAAAGGCAAAGACAGTAAGGACAGGGATGGGGCTAAAAGGGGTAAGGCTATCAAAAAATGGATGGCGATGAGTACCAATGCACACAGTGTGGGTAACAAGCTCCCTGAACTAGGGGGCCTTGATGGAAGAGGGACACCTGTATATCATGGCAGTCACAGAAACATGGTAGACAGAGAACCATGATTGGGATGTCAACATACCAGGGTACACAAGTTGCAGGAGGGACAGGGAGGGTAAAAGAGGAGGAGGAGGAGGAGAAGTAGCTATCTACATAAGGGAAGGGCTCAAAGCAATGGAACTAAAGGGTAAATGGAGTAGAGGAGGCACTGTGGGTCACCATGGAGACAGGAAATGGCACCACAATCCATACAGGGGTTGTATACAGACCCCCCGTCTCAGGGGAGGAAATGGATGAAGAAATGATAAAAGGCATCCATAGAACGGCAGAAAATGGGGAGATATTGTTGATGGGGGACTTGAATATGCCAGATGTTAACTGGACCACCTTTGCTGCAGCCACATCCAAGAGCTGGGTAATTCTTAATATCCTACAGGGCATGCCTGAGACAGCTAGTATTGGAACCCACTTGGGAGGGAGCAGTCGTAGACCTGGTACTCTTAAATGGTGATGGAGAGAGGATCTCAGATTTAGAAGTGGGTAGCCATCTGGGAACAAGCAACCACCAAACAGTGTGGTTCACAATAAACACAGCCATAGAGTCAAGTCACACAAAGGTGAGGGTATTGGACTTTAAGAGGGCTGACTCTGACAAAATGGGGGAGTGCCTCAGAAAAGCACTAGCAAATGGGCAAAGAAGGTGGGGTGAAGAAACAATGGGGAAAAATCAAAACTGCCATCTAGGAGGCAACAATCCTTTATGTGAAGCACATAAACAAAACAAAGGAAAAAAACACTATGGTTCTCAAAAGTGGTGGTGCGGAAGGTTAGGCAGAAAAATATAGCATTTAGGAAGTATAAGGAAACACAGAAGGAGCAGGACAGAGAACTGTACCAGTTAAAGCAGAAGGAAATGGGGAAGGCAGTCAGAATAGCAAAGGGTCAAACTGAGGAAAAGATAGCCAACTCAGTTAAGAAGGGGGATAAAACCTTTTATAGATACATTAGGGAGAGAAGAAAGACCAGGGGAGGGACAGTGATGCTTAATAAAGGGGAGGGGCTGGCAGAGGGTGACAGTGACAAAGCAGAGATACTGAATGAATACTTCTGCTCAGTATTCACAAAAGAAGAGGAGGGGAAGGTACCTAAATCAAATAATAGAAACACACTGGATAGAGGGGTCAATACCAGTCAATTCAGAAAGAATGGGTCCTGAAAGAACTCCTAAAACTGAAGGTGGACAAAGTAATGAGGCCTGATGAGATTCATCCCAGAACTCTAAAAGAACTAAGGGGAGAACTAGTGGTACCACTGACTACCCTCTTTAACAAATCATGGGAGGATGGTGTGGTACCTGAGGACTTGAGGAGGGTGGATGTGATTCCCCTTCACAAAAGTGGGAGCAAGGCAGAGGCAGGAAACTATAGACCTGTTAGTTTGACCTCGGTGGGGAAAATGATGGAATCACTCCTGAAAGAAAGAATTGTTGAGTACTTAGAGGCCAGCAGGGCACAGGACCCAAGGTAGCATGCATTCACAGTGGGAAGGACATGTCAGATGAATCTAATAGATTTTTTTGACTGGGTGAACAAAGTAGTAGACCGGGGGGGGGGTCTGAGGACGTGGCCTACCTAGACTTTAGCAAGGCATTTGACATAGTCCCACACGGAAGATTAATAAACAAGTTAATCAGCCTGGAAGTGGGTCTCAGGGTGGGAATCTGGGTAAAAAATTGTCTGGACAACAGGACTCAGAAGGTAATAGTAAACAGAGTCCACTCCAAAGAAAGTGGGGTTACTAGTGGGGCACTGCAGGGTTCAGTACTGGGACAGGTCATAGTTACATAGATACATAGACACTGTCAGCAGATAAGGGCCTATAGCCCACTCAGTCTGCCCATTTGAGCTTGTAAGTTCCCTTTACATTTTCTAGAAGTCTGTTGCCCCTTACCCCTGACCTTCAGGATTCTATTATGTCTATCCCATGCATTCTTAAATCCTGTGATTGTTTCAGCCCCCACCACTTTCTCTGGCAGGGTGTTCCACTTGTCCACAACTGTTTCTGTGAAGAAATTCTTCCTCACATTTCCTCTGAATTGCCCTCCCTCCCTCCAACTTCATCCCATTATCTCTAGTCCTGGAATATCTTTTTCAGTGGAAAATAGTGTACTCCTGCCCCCTGTTCCTCCCTGTAAGGTACTTGTATGTCTCTGTCATAGCCCCCCTCTCCCTCCTCTCCTCCAGGGAGTACATATTCATGTCCTTCAGCCTGTCCTCATAGGACTTGCGATAGAATCCCTGTACCATCTTTGTTGCCCTCCTCTGAACCTTCTCCACCCTCTGTATGTCCTTACGAAGGTAAGGTCTCCAGAACTGTACACTGTACTCCAGTTGGAGCCTCACTAGTGACTTGTATAGTGGAATTATGACCTCTCTTTTCTTGCTGGTGATGCCCCTGCCTATGTATCCCAGCATCCTATTTGCTTTACCTGCTGCCTTGTTGCACTGTTTCCCTACCTTGAGGACATCAGAGATGATAACCCCAAGGTCACTTTCCTGCTTCGTGCATGCTATATCCTCACCCCCCAACTAATATGTTGTTCCAGGGTTTTTGTGCCCCATATGCATTACTGCACTTCTTTGCATTGAATTTCAACTGCCAAACCCTCAACCATTCTTCAAGCTTCTGCAGGTCCCTCCTCATTCTGTCTACACCCTCTGATAAGTCCACTCTGTTACAGAGCTTCATGTTATCAGTGAACAGGGAATTCTGCCTTCTTGGTCCTGTGCAATGTCACTGATGAAGACATTGAATAGGACCTGTCCCAGCACTGATCCCTGTGGTATCTCACTGGTCACTCTGCCCTCTGTGGAATGACAGCCATTTATCACCACCCTCTGTGTCCTGCTACTCAGCCAATTACCCATCCACCACACTACTGTCCTCCCACTCCCATATTAACCAGTTTGTTTAATAGCCTTCTATATGGCACAGTGTCGAAGGCCTTGCTGAAGTCCAGATAGGCCCGTCCACTGCCCTCCCCTGACCCACTTCCCTTGTCACCCAGTTGAAAAATTCAATGACGTTGGTCTGTCATGACCTCCCCCTGGTCCTCTTTAATGTCTTTATAGGTGACATTGCGAAGGGACTGGAAGGAAAAGTATGCCTCTTTGCAGATGACACAAAGATCTGCAACAGAGCTGATAAACAAGGGGGTGGAAAGGATGAGAAGGGACTTGGCAAGGTTGGAAGAAAGGTCAAAAGTATGGCAGCTTGGATTCAATGCAAAGAAGTGCAAAGTAATGCACCTGGGAAACAAAAACCAAAGGGAAGAGTACACAATGGTGGTGGTGGGGGGGAGGTGGTATTAAGGACAACACAAATGGAAAGGGACCTGGGCGTAGTCATATCAGATGACCTAAAGGTAGGCAAGCAATGTGAGAAGGCAATAAGGAGGGTTGGGGGATACTGGATGCATAGGGAGAGGCATCACCAGTAGAAAATTGGAAGTTGTTATCCCTCTGTACAGACAGTTGGTAAGACCCCATCTGGAGTACTGTGTGAAGTTCTGGAGACCCCATCTCTGCATGGACATAGACAGGATGGAGGCAGTCCAGAGGAGGGCAACTAAAATGATGTAGAGTCTGCACCAGAAGCCATAAGAAGAGAGACTAAAAGATCTTAATATGTATACCCTCATGGAAAGGATGGAGAGTGGGGATATGATAGAAACTTTCAAGTAGCTCAAGGGAATCAACAATGTTCCAGAGGGTTGCTTCTTTCAGAAAAGGAGATGTGCAAGAACAAGGGAGCACAATTTTAAGATAGTGGGGGGATGACTCAGGGGTAACATGAGGAAGTATGTTTTCCTAGAGAGAGTGGTGGACTCATGGAATGACCTTCCTGAGGAGGTCGTGGGGTCAGAAATAGTGGGGAAATTTAAGAATGCATGGGACAGACATAAGGCAATTCTAGCGGGAGGTAGGAGGAAGTAGGCTGTTGGTAAAATTAGGATCTGCAGCTTATCCAATAGATAGGGAAATGGGCAGACAGGGTGGGCCAAGTGGTCCTTATCTGCCGTTAAACTCTATGTTCTATGTTATCTATGTCCCTTATAAGGGGTCTGACTGTAGTCCATCAAGTCCCCTGTTTGGTTTGCACTGCAATGCTTTGAAGTCCAGTCTAGTTGGGGCATTAGCCAGTGGATTCCAGGCTCCTTTATAAGTACAACTCACTTGCCCTGTCAGCAAGGGACAGCAGCCTATTGAAGTGAGTCCAGAGCTACAGTTTGCGCTGTCACCTGAGGTGCCACAGAAATCTAGTCCTGCAGCTCCACTCTGGCTCTCCTTAGCTCCAGTGCTGGAGGCTGGGAGAGCAGGGAAAAGATGGCAGCAGTGCTATGGGCTCTGTGGAGCCAAAAGATCCACTCTTTTTTTTATTTGGGGGGGTTACAGTTTTATTGGTGAATGATCAAAAATGCTCATTGGTATGACACACATGTCTAAAAGGCACAAAATGAGGTCCAATGTAATAAATCACTAGTCTGTTCTGGGTGATATCTTATGGGCAGGGCCCTTGCTTCTCTGCAGCAATTAAGTCCCAAGTTCTAGGGCAGAGCTGCTGGAATTTTGAGGCAGGTTTGTTTAACTCCTGCAGTAGGAATTATTTACTTTTTGGCCTATTTCTGTCCAGCCATTGGCTAACAAACCACTTGAAATACAGTCAAACCAGCTTAAACGCATAGCCTTGGGACTCCACAAATTTATGCGTTTAAGCAGGCTATTCCTTAATGAGATCTTGCTATTTACAATGACATGTGCTGATCTCACAGCCGCCAGCTGCAATAGTGAATCATTGCGACCGATTAAAAGTGTACACTCTGATACACTCTGGTATTGTATGGGACTATATGCAAATGTCACTGCAATAGTTTCTTATTTTACATTATTTACATTTCCCTACCTTAATCTCGCTCTCCCTCATGCATCCATTCATTCTGCTATGGCTACATGGATTACATTCTCCTGCATTCTACATGGAATGACATGTCAATGCCATGGCAACACTGACTACATGATCCTGCGACCTATGTGTAATGCCATGGTAACGCAGACTACATGCAGTCTGTGTGCTGTGTTGCCACAGTGGTTTAAAGGACTTGCGATTTGTGGTGAGGTCTTATTCAGACTGTAAATTTTCTTTTCAGTGATCAGTGAGGAAGTGTTTATTTTGTGCTTGATGCTTCTTGGCTTAAAGTGGGATGTGGGTTTGTGTCAGTGTGTGCAGGGTGTGTGTATATTTGTTCTTGTGACTGAACATTGAAACAATGAACTTTATTGTTACAAACTGTTAAAAACTTTTAAAATGATCAGTAAGCTTCAATTGCCATGTTCGCTCTTTATGAGCTTGATTGCAGACATTTTCAATTTCAAAGAATGCCCTGTAGTCCTCCTCAGTAGCAGTATTCAGTTCAACATAGAGTCGAATATTCATTAGTGACTGACACACATCCTTTGCTGTCAGTGGCGCCACTACTGAATACTCCTCTTCCTCCTCATTGTTGTCCAGCCTGTTAGCATCGCCATCTGCCACTGAAGCCGCAGTCTCCTCATCAGTAAGCATGCATCGGTGCATTGTAGATTGTCATCGGCTGTTACAAACTGGTCAAACACATCTTGTGGGATCTCGTCCGGTGCTGCCACAAATTCCTCTACCCCGTTTTCAGCATCACCATTACCATCTGTTTGGCTGTCCCATAAAAAGCCGGCTTTAATGACACAGTCCTGGATTGTCTCTATTTTTACCTCTGACTAAGCCTGCCCTAGCATGTGAACTGCATCAGGCATGGACAGTTTCCATGCCAGGTCCGTGGCTGACACAGCGGTCACGTTATCAAAAGCTATAATCACAGTAGTCAGCATTCAGTGGCTATACAGACACTTCAAATTTCGTATGATTCCCTGATCCATTGGCTGGATCAAGGAAGTGGTGTTTGGGAGTAGAAAAACTATCTTTGCATGGGATAATTCAAGCCGAGGGTGCACTGTGCAGCTGTCTAACAGCAGCACAGTATGTTTCCTCTTTCGCCTCATGTCCTTATTGAATTCCCTCGCCCAATCTGTGAAGAGGTTCACAGTCATCCAGACATTCTGGTTAGCATGATAGGAGCCTGGTAAACGCTGCACATTGATTCCTTTAAAACACCTTGGGTGTGTGCTCTTTCTGATCACCATTAATTTTGTTTCGTGTGACCCATTCATATTATTGCAGACTAGCACAGTGAGGCGATCTTTGGCCTTTTTGCTCCCGCCTATGCAGTCTGACTTAAAGGTTAATGTGTTGTCTGGGGTTGCCCGATAGTAAATCCCCATTTCATCTGCATTATACATGCAGTCAAGGGGGTAATCTGTGAGTAAGGTGGGCAATACACTTTGCACCCAACGATCAGCAGAACCTGTGTCTGCATCTTTTTCCTCCCCATGCAGACACTTGAATACAATGTTGTGCCTACCTTTGAATCTGAACAGTCACCCATTGCTGGGATCAAACCTAAGCTTCCCCATAGCCTTGGCCAGTTTGTGAGCCTTCTCCTGCAACAAAAAGCCAGAGACGGGCATACCCGAGGCATGGGCATGTTCGAACCAGTGGAGGAGAGCATCCTCCACACTGGTATCCTTGCTCTCTCATTTTCTTTTACATTCCTGGTTGCCATTCATCTGGTACTCAGCTAGAATCTGTGTTTTTTTTTTGACTATCCTACACACCTGGCTTTGAGACACCCCCATCTGCTGTGCTACCTCACTTTGGGAAGAACCAGGACTGGAGAGAAGATTTAAGGCTTTCGCCTTATCAGCCAAGCAGAGCTCCTTTCGTTTCTTCAGTGTTGCTGCCATTGTAATTGTGGGATGGTGAGATCTGTCTGGTGGCGCTGTATCAGCCATTGTTATAACCAGCTAATTACATAATTACGGACGCTTCAAGTGAGATTTAGCAGGTTGTTAATGACTCGCTAATGACGGGTGCTGGGGAAATGGATGGCTCGGGCACTTAAAATGTATGCAATTACAAGGGCTCACTCAATTCCTTTAAACAAGCATGTTATACTGACAGAGATTGAAAAGGAATCAGGGAATTGAGTTTTTTTTTTGCATATTAAGTAAGCTTTATTGATTTTTCTGTTACAATCATCAGACATATTCTAAACACTTTCAGTTACAGAGAGGAGGATAAGAAAGAAAAGACAAAACATAGATATAGATAGAATATTGTGAATATTATTTACATCTAATATCCTGAGCTTCTCCTTCAGAAGTCCGCCCATCTTATAACTTATTGAAATAAAAACCAGGAGAAAGTAACAAGGAAAACAAAAATAATACTAATGACACATATTATAACCTAACTGTTCCTGTCTAGCCTCTCCTCCTCCCATCTCCCCCTCTCCCTTCCTCCCCACCACCCTATAAGCCCCCTCCCTCCCCCCAGGTACACCTTAACATTCCAAATTAATGTGGAGAATGTCTTCTCTTTCAACTTTCCATATTATGAAAGTTTTTATATTGTTAGCAAAGTATGCAGAGGGGCCCAGACTTCATTATAATAATGTAATCTGTCCAACATCTGGGCTATATTTTTTTTAGCCTGTAAGGCAAAAAGAATCTCTTTAATCCATTCAGTCCTGGAGGGTATTGCTTGATCGAGCCAATGTCATAAAATAATTTTTTTTGTGCATAAAGATATCTTAGCTATATGTTTACATTGTTTCCCAAGTAGTACTGACCTGTAGTTACCCAAAATACAAATTTCAGGTGTGAATGCTTCGGAAAGGCCCAACAGGTGATCTAAATTATTTTTAATACTTTCCCAAAAGGGTACTACTTTATTACATTCCCATAATATATGTAAGAGGTTACCGAGCACTTCCCCACATCTGGAACATAGATTTGAAGCAAGTAGCCCCATTTTACATAATTTCACTGGGGTGTAATATAGGTCATGCATAACAAAAAATTGTAGTAATCTATATCTATCCCACTTCACATCTCGGTATAAATGTTGCCAGATCTTATTCCAAGACCTCTCTTCTGGAGTAGAAATGGGCATTGGGCATGGGCGGTATTTATGTAACTCAAAACGATCTCTCAAAAGATGACAAAAATAGGATATGAATTTTGATGTAGGTGGTGATGAGACAGATTGTAGTACCAGTCCAGCTAAGTACTTATCCCAGGAGCCCACCCCAAAGTATGAATAAAGCATATGGGACAACTGAAAATACTTAAAAACAAATTCTGCCGGTATCTGGTATTTATTTTTTACCTCCTGAAATGTCAATAAACTTTGATCACTTACTAAATCAACTACTTTAACTATATGATTGAAAGGCCAGAATTTTTTATTTAAAGATTTACCACCAATCTTTAAATTGGGATTTCTGAGAATTGGTTGTGTGATGTCTTTCTCCACAGATATCTGAGGTTTGGCATTTATCCTATTAAAGACCTGAAGAGTGATCCCAATGGATGTATCATATAAGGTTCTAGGGATATTCTTAGGAGTTACATAGATGAGTGTACCTATGTCTATTCCCTGGGAGGCACACAATGTCTTTTCAATTTGAAGCCATTGTGGAACATAACTGTGATGGTCCTCTATCCACATCCCTCGGCTCCATCTGAGTTTTATCGACAATGTGATTGCATAATAATAAAGGAGAAAATCCGACAACTGCAGGCCACCATTTACTTTACTACACTGGAGTTTTGCTATCGCTCTTTTCGGCTTTCTTTTACTCCAAATAAAATTAGCTATTATACGATTCACCTGTGAAAACCAGGATTTAAGGAGGAACAAATTGGTCATATAAAGGGGATATAATAACAGGGGGAGTACATTCATTTTTATTACATTAATCTTTCCCCACAGAGAGAGAGAGAGAGGGAGTGTAATCCAGCGATTAAGATCTTTACTAATTTGGGTTAAAGTTTTATCCAAATTGTTTTGTTTCATTCGTAAACAATCAGTAGAAAGATAAATCCCTAAATATTTCATATTGTCTTTAACCCATCTTAAGCCTAATTGGGATATCTCCATTGAGTAAGTATATTTATTTAAAGGCATCACCTCAGTTTTGGCTATATTAAGCTTATAATTTGAAAATTTTCCAAATTGTTCAATAACAGTTAAAGCTGATTTTATTGAAGAAGAGGGATGTAAGATATGAAGAAGAATGTTGTCCGCATAGACTGACAGTTTATATTGGTGAGGTCCAACAATGATACCTTGTATTGAAGAAGAGAGATTAATGTAGCAAATGAGTGGTTCTAAATAAAGATTAAATAAAAGGGGGAAGGGGGCAACCCTGTCTAGTACCTTGTTTTAAAGCTATAGTATTAGAGAGCGTTCCGTTACAGAGAACACGAGCTGTAGGTCGGGTATACAGGACCTTCAACCATTGTATAAATTGCTGAGGAATATTATATTTGGGCATGAGATAGAACAAGTAGTCCCATGATACCCGTGCAGGGACACCGGGACAGCAAGCACTGAAGAGTCCCTGGATGCAGAAATAAGATGACTCAGCTTCCGCATATGGTCCGCGGAATGCCTATCGGCCACAAATCCTACCTGTTCTGAGCTTATTAAACATTGCCACACTTTCGCCAGTCTGCTGGCTAGAATATTTGCCAGTATTTTTAGATCAACATTTATCAAAGAAACAAGTCGGTAATTATTAACAAATAGAGGATCTTTTCCTGGTTTAGGGAGAACTACTACTGTGGTTTCTGTAAGGGAATAATCCGAAACACCATGTTCATAAATATAATTATAAGTTTCTAGAAGAATAGGGGCTAATTGACTTTTATAGGCTTTATAGAATTCTGCAGTATATCCATCCGGTCCTGGAGTTTTGTTCAGTGGCAATGCATCAATAGCTGAGCATATTTCTGACACCAATATAGGAGCTTTTAGGTATTCCACTTGATAATTATCTAAAGAAGAAAGTGTTATTTTTTTGTAGAAAATGCTCCACATCTATTGGATTAAATGGGGTACTAGACCGGGAATACAGACCGGAGTAATACTGCTGAAAACAACAAAGAATATTTTGTGGTGAGGTAACCAAGGAACCAGATGCATTGTAAATAGAAGGAATTATTCTATCTGCTGCTTGAGCCCTTAAAAGAAAAGCAAGTAATTTGCTCGCTTTATCTCCCTGATCGAAGTACCAGATCTTGGATCTCTGTAAAAGATACTCAGCTTTATCTGTCAGTAAGGAGTTGTAGTGATCCCTAAGAATTTCCAAATTGGTAAGGGAGATTTGATCTGGGGAAGAAGGAAGTGATAATTCCACAGATCTTAGCTCTTGGAGAAGACGGGACGATACCTGTGCAGTTATTTTCTTTTTAATAGTAGCTAGTCTAATTATCTCACCCTTGAGAGTACACTTTAATGCTCCCCACAGAATATTTAACTTAGGCATAGATGGCCCATTGTTTTTGATAAATGTTGAAAAGAAATTTTGGAGATGAGAGTGAAGTTTTTTAGTTTTTAACAACTGGTGATTAAACCTCCATACTTTATTATGGACTGTGTTAAGACCTGGACCCCAGTGCAGCAAAACAGGATGGTGATCTGAGATGACCTTGACAAGACACAGACAAGATGTAACCAAGGAAAGATGGCCAATATCCACCAAAAAATAATCTATCCTAGAAAATGAATTATGTGGTATTGAATGGAAAGAGTATTCTCTCTTGGAGGGGAAAATAGCTCTTCAAGGATCAATTAAACCAAGAGTATCCATCAGTTCCCAAATAGCTATTTGTGCCTGTGAAAGGGTGGAACTACTAACCCCAGACCGATCTAAAATATTACAATAAGCCAGGTTCCAGTCACCCCCAAGCAGCATGGGATAATTTGCCCACATTATCAAATTTTGCATAAGTCGAGTAAAAAACCCTGGGTCATCTGTTGTTGGTCCATAGGCTGAACCCATTACCACTTCAGAGTGACCAACTATGGCTTTGATTATAATGAATCTGTGTTGACCATCTACTATTGTATCAAGTAAATGGAATGGTAGTCGGCGTGATATGAGTATAGCCACTCCGCCACTATGAGAGTTAGGTGCTGTTCCAAAGACTTGTCCCACCCAAATCCTTCTAAAAAGAAGCACCTGGGAAGGTGGCAAGTGGGTCTTTTGAAGAAACACTATGTCTGCTTCTAATTTTTGTAGATGCAAAAGTATTTTTGCTCTCTTTGTTGGAGCTTGGGCACCTCTCACATTCCCGGAACATATTTTATACACTGCCATATAAACTCGGCCAGTTTAAGATTTCTCCCATAAGATAGATAACGCTATTATAACATTCTCTCCCCCAATTAAACCCTTTAAACCAAAGTGTGTGTACCCTTATCCCCCCTTATCCCATTTCCCATAATACCCTCCCCCTCCCATATATAAACCCCACCAATATATAAGGTCCTGAATATAGAAAACCCAATATTTCTCCCCACCTATACCCCTGCCCCTTATTATCCTCTTCCCTTCTTTAGCCACGGCAAAATAGTAGAAATCTTCATTTGATTGTAGTAGCATTCCACCAACCCTTGAGATTTGCCATATAAAATTGAGCCCAACAAAATTTGGAAATAGAGATTATGTGTATATCTCAACTCTATTATTGGCCATAACAAAATAATAAGAGCCTTCTTCCGGCTGCACTAACATTTTATCAACACTTGGGGTTGGCCCTTTAAAAAAGAACGCAGCAATACTTAAAATCCAGTAATATATATGTATACTACCTGTAGCAACCCTCCACCCTCTTATATAGCACATGATGCTTTGAAGCCCTCCAACAACTACCAATTGGCTCCCGTTCCATTAACCAGCCTAAATTAAAACAGGTTTAAATGGCTAAAACCAAAGAAAAGTAACAGTAGCAATTTCCTTGCTAACAACTACTTTTTACACTTCTGCCAAAAATTAAGTAGTTCGACAGTTTCATATATTCCAACAAAAAATGAGCCGTTCCCCTTCTGCAACATAAGTAATGATCCCTCTTAGCCTCTATTTAACAGATATGCAATGAGTCTCTTTTACTTCACTGCACTAATGTAGATCCGAGTGGTATTTTTTGCTTCATTCCAGCAAAAATAAATAAAAATAAAATTAAAAATGAAGATGCAGAAGCCGTGCAGTCGGTGTTGAGTATTATACTGCCCTCTGGTGGTCATGGCGTAATTTCACTTTGTCACCTCTTTTTAGAAGTTAAACCTGCCGATTTTAATAAAACACCCCCTTACCATACATTAGCTTCCTTTTTGCCCCATTAATCTTCAACGAGGAGGAAAAAGGTCTGGAAGTAAAGATTGCAATGCTGGTATGGCTTGCTGTGCTGACTCATAGTTATGCCAAGACCTGGAGACAAATACTGCTAATCTTGATGGGTACTACACTTTATATGTTATACTTGCAGCTATAAGCTTGGATACCAAAGGATGATATTCTGCCCTATGCTGTCGGACTGTGGCAGGCAGATCCTGTGCAAAATGAAGCTGCTGGCCTTCCCAAAGCACTTGTTGCATATCTCTAGCCTTCCCCAAAATATGGATTTTATCTAGGTAATTCAAAAATATTATTATTAGAGGTTGACGTGGTCTATCAGGGGCAGGTTTTGGTCTCAAAGAGCTGTGTACCCTCTCGATAATGTAGGTGGTATTGTTGGGAGAGGGCCCCGCTATTTTGGTAAACAACTTCTGCAAAAAAAGAATAGGTGCTGATCCTTCTGCCTCCTCTGGTAAGCCGAAGATAATAATATTGTTCCTTCGACTTCGACCTTATAAATCTTATAGTTTCCCTTTCTATTTTGTGAAATTGTTGCCTTAATAAGGTGATCTCTGGTTCCGTAGTGGCTTTCCAGCCCTCCAATGATGATACTTGAGCAGCTATATCTGCAATTGCTCTATTAGTATCTGCCAGCTCACCACGTATATTTTTTAATTCTGCAGTAATTTCCTGCAATGCTGCTTTAAAGGGATATAATTCCTCCAAAATTTTTTTTTTCTGTAAGGGGTGGAGAGGCAGGTGCTGAAATCGATGCAGCTTGCATTTTTGGCTGATGCCCCGGTATGGCCTGTTGGCCTTTTCGGCCCTTTCTCTGGCGATTGCGGGGGAGTATAAGAAAGGGGTGCCTGGCGCATCTCTGCATCCTTCAGGAAGATAGGCCTTGCTGACTGACCTCCGGTAAGTTGTCGTAGTGCTTCTCTTTTCAGAAGATTTTTTGCCTCCAGTTGCCTTAACACTGAACCGAACGCTAAATTGATCACTTTCCAACGAAGTAATATTTTAAATAGATAGCGTTTCTCCCAGAATGGCTGTTTTCAGAGCAGGAGCCGATTTAGGTGCTGCTAGCCGACCATGCACATCACGTGATCTCCGGAATTGAGTTTTTAGTCATTTAAGCGGGATATGCAATTAAGCGGTATTCGTTTAAGTGGGCTTGACTGTATAACTGATAACAACAGTTACTGAGCATGGTGGAGAGGATTCAGGACAAAAAGAAAAGGGGAAAGGCCTGAAATACAGGATTTTTTTTAACTGAAAAACATGTTTGTGTGGGGCCAAATTTTTTCTCAAGAGGGAACACATTCTGCATCTAGTTTTATTTATTAGCTTTTGATACCAGGTAAGATGCACTAGACATACATAAGCCTGTTTTCAGGCACAACCTAGGAGAGTTACAGAATAAAACAAAGAGAGCAAGTATACAGTAACAGTATTGATAAATCTGAGAGCAACAACGTCAGTCCTGGTAATGATTAAAAAAGACCATAATAAACAGTAGTGCAAACAAAAATCTAGTTTTGAGATCACAGAACCTGAGAATTCCTAAGGGTTTGTGATTTGGATGTGGCAGAGCATGAGAAGGACTTGGATGTTTTTCTAGACTCATTCTAGAAACTGTTCAGAGTGCCTAGCAGCAGCAAGCAAGGTCCGTAGAGTGCTAGGTTCGTTACATTAAAAGGGGAATGAGGAGTAGCGAAAAGGAGGTTACTGCTATTGTACAAGGCAGCGGCCAGTCTCTGTCTGGGGGTACATGTGCAGTTCAGGATTGCTGCATTATATAAAGGACTTAACAGAGCTGGGGAAATACAGAACAGAGCTACAAGGGCGATAAGAGCTAGTGTATTTCATATCAGTTCCCTAGGTTCCTTACTCTTTTATATTCGATAATGGAAATTGGGGAGGCCTTGCTTATGGCTGGTCAATTACAGCAAAGATGAATGCAGTGAGGCCCTCAACTCACCATATTCTCATAAACATTCTTTTTATTTCTTTGTGTTTTTCTCCATATGAACATTCATCTCAAGTTATATCATCTGAAAATTCCCATTAGTTTCTATGTAATTCAAAAATTAAATTCCATTCTACTCCTTCTGTAATACAGAATCCCCATAATAAGGAGACTTAGAACATCATATCTGTAGTTTTGCACCCATTATATATATATATATATATATATATATATATATATATATATATATATATATATATATAATTTTTGCTTATATTTCAGGACTCCAATCCTCTGAAAGGGTGCATGCCTTTACCGATATACTCCACCTTTTCTGGCTGACGCTATAAAATGCTGTGCATACATATACGCGCGTCATTTAATAGTGCCAGCTGGGAAGGATGGAGTATATCAGTAAAGACGTGTGCTCTCAGAAAATTGGCTACAAGGTTATGAAGTGTGTTTTTCCTCTTAGTGGGACTAGCAAAATATGCGGCAC
Source organism: Neoceratodus forsteri (assembly GCA_016271365.2). Lineage (NCBI taxonomy): Eukaryota > Metazoa > Chordata > Ceratodontiformes > Ceratodontidae > Neoceratodus > Neoceratodus forsteri. The sequence goes on along the minus strand of CM057457.1, from coordinate 307,649,463 downwards.
TGCCTCTGGAACAGTACTAACTGGAGTGTGGAGAGCACGGAGTGTATGACAGCAAGTGGGCGACAGATCAGGCTGGCTAAAGGAAGGGGGAAAAACTTGACAGAGAGCAGAATATATTTATTTAACAGTATAACAGTGGATTACTTACAGCCTAAAAATGCAAGAACTTTGGCACTGGACCAGACCAGCACTTCAACATAAACACTAAACCACCAGGTATTTGGAAAGTTCTACTGTACTGTAATCTGCATAGAAAAGTTGTTAGATTACAATACGATTTCAGCAAATTTAAATAAATAAAATCAACAAAACCATAACCTATCATGAGTATTGATAAAAAGCAAACAAAAAAAAAACTCACGTTAAGTCATGGTTTGGATCATTTTTGTGAAACAAAGCTAAACCAAAGGAAATAAAACAAACTTGCTGGCACTATAGAGAGCAATGTAGCTGTCCGCCTTTTGCTTCTGTGACCTAATCACGTAGCATTATTGCCGGCCATTTTAGGGAGCAGATGTGGCAGGATTTTGGAAATGGGAAGGCGGATGTTTACATTTTCTTTGTTTAATATGTTTATTAAGGTTTAACACACCACAAATTACAGGCACATGAGGCAATACCCCTTTCAACGTCTGGTTGGATACTGCCTGCCATCTGCTATTTTCTAGAATACATCTGTTAAAACTACTTGTGCATCAAGCTCATGAAAAACGGAAACCTTTTCTTTGCCTCTTATTAGTGAATCTATATAGGGTCACCATTTATTAAGAAACCGCTCCTCCTTACCATGCCTTTGATGTGTTAAGCATTACAAAGCTAAATTGTCTATCACCAGGTTCTTCCAGTGTCCCAGGGATGGTTTAGCTTGTGATAACTAAGTGTTTTGGATACATTGCCTTGCCATTGTCAGCAACACCCTTACAGTTCTGGGGTGTGCCTACCACCCTTCCTCCTCCCAGTCCTCAACCATGAACAATAAGGACACTGCGGTGTCTGTTACACATACATGTATGGCGTCAGTCACTGTTTGTGCAATTGCTGACCAAAAGGGGAAAGGGTCCCTGCAGTCCCAAAAGTAATGTAGATATGTGCCCTGGGCACTATTGCATCTACCACATGTAGCAAGGACTGATAGATGGAATTCATTAACCGCGACTGGTGGGCAATATAATCTGTGTAAGAATTTGAATTGTGATTCTTTGAATTTGTTGCATGTGGGATGTCAACATTGTGGCCAGTTCTCGTCTGATATCTGCACCCCCAGATCCCTTTCCCAGAGCCCCTCTACCCTTGCTGATTTGTCCAGGAATAACTCCCTAAATCTGCTTTACTGACCTCACTATCAGTCCCTGGGGGTTTAAGTGTGCACTCGATAGTAAATCCTCTAAAGGTTCCAAGGGTGACGCAATTTCCCTCACTCTACCTCTGTTAAGTCCGAATGCCCGCAATTGAAAATACTTGTACCTGTGGTATGTTGGAATTCCATACTGTTCCTGTAGATCCTCAAACAATGGTATCAGCCCACCCATGCATACAGATCTCACAAGCAGCACACCCCCCCCAGTTCCCATACCCCAAAACCCCCATCCTCCATCCGTAGTAAGAAGGCCAGGTTTCCTACTACCGGCACCAGCCCCATGTTTACATTTTTTAAATGCTACAAAACTGCATTTATGTTAATTATATATATGCAGTTTTGGCATCAATGTAAACAGCAGCCTTTCCTTTACCTCTTTATGAAGCCAGATGTTTGAATACCTTCTTATAAAAATAATGGTTTAGTTGTCCTTTAAAAGAGAAGGCAGTAGTGGCAGAATGGAGATTGCCTCCTTACCATTTACCTACCAGTCACAACTGCCTCGTGGGATGGTCAAGGTCTGTTTTCAGTGAGATGAAAACAAAAAACAAATAAAACAAACAAACAAAGAAAAATAATTTTGACCTAGGCAATTGCTTTGCTTGCTTCGGTGAACTTTATACCCAGTACAGTATATTGGTTTTGTAAATACATAAATGTTGTATTTTTCAGAAATAAAAATGATATTTTCTTTGGATTGCACAGGTCTTCCATTATGTGAGAAATATCCGTTTTAAAATCAGTGGCACAGATGACGTGTTCTTTGATGCTAATGGTAACCCACCGGCCCAGTATGACATATTAAACTGCCGAACGACCCAAGATGGCACTGCCAAGTATTGGAACATTGGGCGCTTTGATTCAATAGCCCCATCAGGCCATCATTTGGCCATAAATAAAAGCATGATTGTATGGAGTGAAGGACGTATGAAGGTTTGTACCTACTTAGCATCAGGTTACTTAATTCATTGTAGGGTGATTCCTGACACTGGAGAATAAAAAGAGCTGTGTGTAATGTAACAACTACTGTAGAAATCATTGCAGTATAAAGTCATGTCCCTTAAAAACTATTGTCAAGATCTGTCGGATCATTAGTAAGTCATCTTTCCCAGACTAAAACCAGTTCTTTGTCAAACTATAACCAGATTATTACTATATTTTAACTAATTAATTCCCTGGCAGTAGTCAGATCATTTCATTACCAGACTGTAACCAGTTATTTAAGCAATAAGGCACAACAGGGTGTGGGTTATTGGGGATTTACCCATACCTTGTGTGGTGTGTCACGAGGCGCAGCCAAGTGACTTAACCACACAAGAAGTGGGTAAATCACTCAATAACTCATGCTGTGGAGTGCCTTATTATGATTATACAATGGACTCATGTAACATTTATTTTAAATGTGTTTAATTGTGTTTTTTATAAATGTCATTCCTCAGCCATGGGTTATGCAGGATTTACCCACAGTCATGTGACATGTTTTGACCAATGAGGTTACAGGATTTTCACACATCATTGTATAATGAAATATAACCATTGTAGTACCAGGCTATAACTGGTTAGTTAGTAGAACAGAACCAGTGCACTACCAGACTATAACTTATTCATTCCCAGACTGTAACCGGATCATTATCAAAGCTTCAGCTAGGAGCATAGACATCCTGGACTCCCTGTAGGGGGCATTCTTTAGGTAACTAGTAAAAAAGCCCGGTCATGAGGGGGTAATACTGGACCTTGTATTTACCAATGGGACAGTGTTGCAGACATCACAGTGGGTGGCCATCTGGGCACCAGTGATCATCATATGGTGTGGTTCAATATAACTTTTGTGGTAGAATCAAACCACACAAAGGTGAGGGCCCTGGACTTCAGAAGGACTAATTTTAAAAACACAGGGGAATGCTTCAGGGATGCCCTAGTGGGGTTGGGGGTGCGGGAGGACTTGGACGAAGCGTTGAAACAGTGGGTGAATGTAAAAGGAGGGATAGAGAAGGCAACAATCCTCTGTGTCAGACAAGTAAGCAAAAGCAGGAGGAAAAAGAGACCGCTATGGTTCTTAAATAAGGTGTCTGGAAAGGTAAGTGCAAAAAGTTAGCATTTAAGAGGTATAAGGAGACACACAGAGAGCAAGTTAGAAATGTGTATCAGGAGAAACAGAGGGAGACAGGGAAAGCAATTAGGATTGCAAAGGCGAAAGTGCAGGAGAAAATATCCCAGGCAGTACAGAAAGGGGACAAGGTATTTTTCAGGTATGAAAGCAAAAACAGAAAGATCAGGGAAGGGATAGTAAGGCATAGAAGTAAAGGAAGGGAACATTGTTTAACCAGGAGTAGCACACTAAGCAGAAGCTTGCTTCCAGATGTGACCTGGGAGCACAAGGAAGACTTGCTCAGGATCACACAATATGCACCTAGGAGGCTGTGGGATTCAAACCCAGGTCTCCTGATCTGCAACTCAAAGCCTTAACCCACTGCACTATACGGCCTCTGTAAATTAGGGGAGTGTGTGGACAGGGAACAGGAGAAAGCAGACATCTTGAACAAATACTTTTGTTAAGTGCTCACACAGGAAGGTGAAGGTGAGGAATCACAGATAAGGGCCAGGAAGCAAGGCAGAGATGCTAAACAAATATTTTTGCTCAGTACTCACAAATGAAGAAGGGGAGGTACCTAAACCAAACAACAGAAACACTCTGGATAGGGGGTTGATACCAGCCCATTCACAGAAGAATGAGTTCTGAAAGAACTCTTAAAACTGAAGGTGGACAAAGCAATGGGGCCTGATGGGATTCATCCCAGAATTCTAAAAGAACTAAGAGTAGAACTAGTGACACCACTGACTACCCTCTTTAACAAATCATGGGAGGATGGGGTGGTACCTGAGGACTGGAGGAGGGCAGATGTTATTCCACTTCACAAAAGTGGGAGCAAGGCAGAAGCAGGAAACTACAGACCCTGTTAGTTTGACCTCAGTGATAGGGAAAATAATGGAATCACTTCTGAAGGAAAGAATTGTTGAGTACCTAGAGGCCAGAAGGGCACAGGACCTAAGGCAGCATGGATTCACAGTGGGAAGGTCATGTCAGACGAATCTAATAGATTTATTTGACTGGGTGACCAAAGTAGTAGATCAGGGGAGAGGCTGTGGACATGGCCTACCTAGACTTTAGCAAGGCATTTGACACAGTCCCACACAAAAGATTAATATACAAGTTAGCCAGCCTTGGATTGGGTCCCAAGATGGTAGCCTGCGTAAAAAATTGGCTGGAGAACAGGACACAGAGGATAATAGTAAACAGAGTCCACTCTGAATAAAGGGGGGTTACTAGTGGGGGTACTGCAGGGTTCAGTTCTAGGACCGGTCCTCTTCAATGTCTTTATAAGTGACATTGCAGAGGCACTGGAAGGAAAAGTATGTCTCTTTGCAGACGACACAAAGATCTGCAACAGGGTTGATACACAAGGTGGGGTGGAAAGGATGAGAAGGGACTTGGCAAGGTTGGAGGAATGGTCAAATGTATGGCAGCTTAGATTCAATGCTAAGAAGTGCAAGGTAATGCACATGGGAAACAAAAACCCAGGGGAAGAGTACACAGTGGGGAGTGAGATACTAACAACAACAAAAATGGAAAGGGACCGGAGTGTAGTCATATCAGATGACCTAAAGGTGAGCAAGCAATGTTAGAGAGCAGTAAGAAGGGCTGGGGGGATACTGGGATGTATAGGGAGAGGCATCTCCAGTAGTAAACAGGAAGTTGTTGTCCCTCTGTATAGACAGCTGGCGAGACCCCGTCTGGAGTACTGCATGCAGTTCTGGAGACCCAGTCTCCGTAAGGACATAGACAGGATGGAGGCAGTCCAGAGGAGGGCAACTAAAATAGTGCAGGGTCTGCACCAGAAGACACATGAAGAGAGACTTAAGGAGTTTAATATGTATACACTCGAGGAAAGGAGGGACAGGGCGGACATGATTGAAACTTTAAAGTACTTCAAGGGAACAACAAAGTCCAAGAGGGTAGCATCTTTCAGAAAAAGCGGTGTGCAAGAACAAGGGGGCACAATTTGAACATAGAAGGGGCACGGCTCAGAGGTAATGTGAGGAAGTATTTTTTCATGGAGAGGGTTGTGGATGCATGGAATGGCCTTCCTGAGGTGGTTGTGGAGTCAAAAACAGTGGGGGAATTCAAGAATGCATGGGACAGCATAAGGCAATTCTAGGCGGTGGGTGTAGGAGGAAGTAGGCTGTTGGTTAACTAGGATCTGCAGCTTATCCATTAGGTAGGAAAATGGGCAGACTGGGTGGGCCAAGCGGTCCTTATCTGCCATCAAATTCTATGTTTCTATGTTTCTATCAAATGAAGGGAGAGATAGACAGTAGTTCATTTACAAAGGGGAGAGTCCTAAAGGAACTCACTAATCTGAAAGTGAGCAAGACAATGGAACCAGACGGGGTGTATCCTAGAATATTGAGGGAGCTCAGGGAGGTGCTGGCTGCAGCTCTGACAGACCTGTTCAACCACTTACTGGAGACAGAAGTGGTTCCGGAGGGCTGGAGGAAGGCAGATGTATTCCCACTTCACAGAAGAGGGAACAAAGAGGAGGCTGGAAATTACAGGCCATTCAACCTGACTTTGGTGGTGGGGAAATTACTGGAATCACTACTAAAGGAGAGGATTGTGAACTATCTTGAATCTGGTGGTCTACAAGACCTGATGCAGCATGGATTCACTGGGTGGAGATCATGTCAAACATATCAGATGAACTTCTTTGACTGGGTGACCTGGGAAGTAGATCAGAGTGGAGCGGTGGATGTGGCCTACCTAGATTTCAGTAAGGCCTTCGACACTGCTCAACATAGGAGACTCATAAACTAGCTGGGATGCCTGGGAGTGGGTTCAAAGGTGGTAAAGTGGGTGAGAAATTGATTAGGGGACAAGAGACAGAGGGTAGTGGTAAATGGAGTTCACTCTGAGTAGGGGAGAGTGACCAGTGGGGTGCCACAGGGATTGGTACTGGGACTGGTCCTCTTTAATGTCTTTATTAGCAACATTGCAGAGGGGCTAGAAGGAAAGGTATGCCTTTTTGCAGGTGACGCTAAAATCCTCAATAAAGTAGACACTCTGGGTGTGTGTGTGTGTGTGGGGAAAAAATGAATAAGGACCTAAGAAAACTAGAGGAGTGGTCAAGGGTGTGGCACCTAAGCTTCAATGAGAAGAAGTGCAGAATAATGCATTTGGGGCACAGAAATCCAGGGGTGGAGTACAAAATGGGGGGTGGTACTAGTTATCACCAAACAGGAAAGCAAGCTTGATGTAATCATATCTGTTGACCTAAAGGTGGCCAGACAGTGTGACAAGGCAGTGGGGAGAGCTAGTGGGAAGCTAGGCTGCATAGGAAGGGGTATCACCAGCAGAAAGAAAAAGAGGTGGTGTTACTGCTGTATAGATAACTGGTGAGACCTCCCCTAGAGTGCTGCGTCCAGTTCTGGAGACCACATCTCTGGAAGGACATAGACAGGGTACAGGCAGTCCAGAAGGGCCAACCAAAATGGTGCAGGGTCTGCATCACACCCCCTATGAGGAGAGACTGAAGGACCTTAATATGTACACCCTGGAGAAAAGGAGAGAGAGGAGGGATATGACAGAAACTTTCAGATACCTCATAGGTATAAATAAGGTTCAAGAAGGAAGCATTTTTCAGAGGAAAAGATGCTCAAGAACAAGGGAACATGCTATGAAGCTGGAGGTGGGGAGGTTCAAGACAGAGGTGAGGAAGTACTTCTTCACAAAAAGAGAGGTGGATGCCTGGAACAGCCTCGCGGCGGCGGTAGTGGTGGCAAAAAACAGTAATGGGCTTCTGAAATGCATGGGATAGGCATAAGGGAACCTTAGCGAGGAATCTTAGAGGGAGGGAAAGATGTGGCATGGGGTTAAAGCTGGAGATCAAGTTGGGTCTGCGATGTTAGAGTAGATAGGGAAAATGGGCAGTTCAGGTGGGACAAGTGGTCCTTATCTTTCGTCATTGTCTATGTTTCTATGTAAACTGTAAACAGTTTATTCCCAGACTGCACCACTTATTTCCCAGACTAAAAATAGATAATTACCAGATTATGTAAGGAATAATTCTTGCTTGGGTAGGGCAGGACGGGCTACCAAGGGCCTTTATCCAGGACTGCAGGCTGCCAGACTGCCTACTGGTGCAGCTGGTCAGGGAACCCAGAAGGCAGGCTGCCATTCTCAAAATGGTGCTCACCAACTTGGAAACAGAAACATAGAAACTGACAGCAGATAAGGACCGCTAAGCCTATCCAGTCTGCCCATTTTCCCTGACTACTGTAAAAGCCTCAGACCCTACTTGATCTCCAGCTTTATCTTCTCATTCCTATTACTAGGGTTCTCCTATGCCTGTTCCATGCATGTTTGAATTCCCCTACTATGTTTGCTCCCACCACCTCCACTAGGAGTCTATTCCATGCATCCACAACCCTTTCCGTGAAGAAATATTTCTTCATACTATCCCTTAGTCTGCCCCTTCCAACCTCATGTCATGCCCTCTCATTCCTGGACACCTCCTTTTCTGAAAGATGCTTGCCTCTGATACCCTATTTATGCCTTTTAGATATTTGTAGGTTTCTATCATACCTCCCCTGTCTTTTCTCTCCTCCAGGGTATACATATTGAGATCTCCCAGTCTTTTCTCATATGACTTTTGATGCAGGCCATGCACCATCTTTGTTGCCCATCTTTGAACAGCCTCCTCCCTGTCTATGTCCCTACAGAGATGTGGCCTCCAGAACTGGACACAGTATTCCAAATGAGGCTTTACCAGTGATCTGTACAGTGACATCACCACCTGCTTTCTTCTGCTGGTGATACCTCTCCCTACGCACTGCAGCATTCCACTGGGTCTACCTACAGCCTTCTCACATTGTTTGGCCACCTTTAGGTTATCAGATATGATAACCCCCAAATCCCTTTCCTGTTTGGTGACCATCAGTATCCCCCCAATCATGTAATCCTCCCCTGGGTTCCTGTGCCGCAAATACATGATTTTGCACTTTTTCGCATTGAATCTTAGCTGCCACACTCTAGACCATTCCTTCAGTTTACCTAGGTTCCCCTCATTTTTGCCACCCCTCCTGGTGTGCCTACCCCATTGCAGAGCTTAGTGTCCTCCACAAAGAGACACACCTTCCCTTCCAGCCCTCTGCAATGTCACCTACGAAGACATTAAATATGTGGAATGGAATTATAGGCCTTACTGAAATCCAGGTAGGCCACATCAACTGCTCCCTCCAATTCACGAACCTGGTCACCCAGTCAGAGAAGCCAATTAGATTTGTTTGACATGACCATCCCACTATGAATCCATGCTGTCTCAGATGCTGTGCTCCACTGGATCCAAGGTGTTCCACAATCCTTTCTTTAACTTCAACTTTCAACTTTATTTGTAGATAGCGCAAGTCAACATGTATCCAAGCGCTTATGCATTCATTAAAACAATAAATCAGACCCCATTAAAACAGATAAAACACTTAGCAGTACAATTTCACTCATATTCTGGGAAAGTGAGACCAAACAAATAGGCCTTTAACACAGATTTAAAGCTGTCCGCAGTCAGGCCTTCCCTTACCCAATGAGGCAGAGAATTCCACAGGATCGGGGCTGTAAAACTAAAGAAGCGAGCCCCAGAGGTCTTTAGGTGGACCCTGGGAATCTCTAGCAATCCCTTGTCAGTGAAACAGAGTGGGTGGTCAGGATGGTAGGGAACCAGGAGATCTTGCAGGTAACCCAGTCCTTGTCCATGAAGGGCTTTAAGTAGTGATCCCATAATTTTCCCCACTATTGAGGTGAGGCTGACTGGTCTACAGCTTCCAGCCTTCTCCCTACTCCCATTTTTGTGAAGAGGGACTACATCTGCCCTCCTTCAGGCCTCCAGAAGCACTCCCGTATCGAATGACTCATTGAACAGGGCTGCTAGTGGTGCTGCCAGCATGTTTTGTAGCTCCATTAATATTCTAGGATGTATCCCATCTGGTCCCAGGCATAGGTGCTGGAACTAAGGGTGCTGGGGGTGCAGCAGCACCCCCTTGCTTGAAGTACAATTCCCTATGGCTTCCTATGCAATTTTGTTCTATGACTTTCAGCACCCCCACTATAAAAATTGTTTCAGTGCCACTGGCCCAGGACCTTGTCCACTTTCAGTTTTGTTAGTTCTTTTAGGACTCTCTCTTGTGTAAATGGACTGGTGTCCACCTCCCTCCCATATTTGTCTGTGTTGCCTAACTGTGGACTCTCACTTTCTCCTTCTTCCGTGAATACAGAACAAAAGTATTTGTTCAGTACTGATGCTGTTTCCAGGTCCCCTTTCACACACACTCTTCTTCCTCCCCTTTTAGTCTCACTATTCCACCCCTGTTTTTTTCTCCTTTCACTAATGTGCCTATAAAAAGACTTGTCCCGTTTTCTCACCTCCTGTGCTATTTTTTCCTGTTTGTGCCTTTGCTGTCTTGACTGTTTTCCCTGGCTCCTTCTGTTTATCCAGGTACACTACCCTGTCCTCCTCCTGCTGTGTTTCCTTGCATTTCCTGAAAACTATTTTATTTGCCCTTACCTCCCCAGCCACTTTCTTTGAGAACCACAGTGGCTTTCTCTTTCTCTTTCTCTTTCTCTTGCCCTTGTTTACTTGTCTAATGCAAAGGTTTGTCACCTCCACTATGGCTCCTTTCAAATGGGCCCACTGTTCCTCCACTCTGCCCCACTTGTCGCTCCCTGCCAGGGCATGCTTGAGACATATCCCCAGCTTAGTAAAGTCCACCCTCCTGAAAAACAGGACACTTGCCTTTGTGTGGCTTGACTCTGACACTGTAATTATGCTGAACCACACCATGTGCTGATCACTGGATCCCAGGTGTCCACCCTCCCTGACTTCCTCAGTTCTGTCCCCATTGGCGAGTACAAGGTCCAAAATTGCACGCCCCTGGTGGGCTCCAGCACTAGCCCCTTGCATAGAGTGCAGGATGTCCCTGCTCCTGGCTGAAGCAGCAGTTGGGATGCTCCAATCCACATCTGGCAGGTTGAAATCACCTACCAGCAGCACCTCCCCTTTAGCTGCCATTCTGTGGCTGGATTCCACAAGAACCTTGTTCCCCTCTTCCCCCTGTGCTGGAGGTCTGTATATCATACTTGTGCAAATGTGCCCTTCTCAAGGGTGACCCTCAATACCTCCGCATACCCCTGCATTCCCTGTATCTCAGTCACTCTAATACCCTCCCTGACATAAAGACATCAAGATGTAAAGTCATGAAGAGCCACCCCCCTCCCTTTTTACCCTCCCTGTCTCTCCTTAACAGAGTATAACTTGGTATTGCTATATCCTTGTCAAAGAAAGGGTGGACTTGAGTGCATGTTTCGGAACCGTTAGGGTCCAGTGACCATAACACCATATGGTTTGATCTGACTCTGGGAAAGGTTGTGATGCCATAAAGCTGTTTAATAGAAAGGTTCATTTATTTATTTATTTATTAAATTTTGGTGACCGGGTAGGCCCACTGAGCTCCGAAGGTCCCTTTTTCAGGGGCGACCCGGGATAACAATACAAGTTATAAGAATGAACAAGGACATAAGGAACATTTGAGGCATTGTGAGTTACATTACATGAGGTGGTTATAGTAAGAGAAATAGTTTGTTTGATTTTATACATGTTTGATGCGCCTGTAGCTGGTTGTGCCTCATACACATTCATTCTGTTTAAAGAGAAATTATCTAATTAAATTTCATTCAGAAAATACATTTCCATAATTATGTTTTCTCTGCTGTGGCTGGCACTCCTCCTAGCTCGATATAGCAGCTGGCTGCGGTCGTGAGAGGAGGGCTATGCTGGTCACTGTATCAGGCTTGGAGGAGTTCCAGATACAGTAGAGAAAATAAAATTATTGAAACATTTTTTGTGTATGAAATTTGATTAGATGGGAATTATTCTGTGGACAGAATGCAGTGTACACTGGGGGAGGAGGTTGAGCCAACTGCCGAGGCACCCAAACATGTATAAGTGGTCAAATGAACCTTTCTGTTGAGCAACTTTACCACGTCACTCTGAGAAAAATTCTGGAGTCTAAATCACATACTGTATTGTTAAAAGTGGGAACAGTTATGCAATAGAATTTAATTTTGATGGCAGCTCATAGGGTCCATGAAATAAACATGGACAGACACTGTGTCCAGTTTTGTCGTTATCTGGGCTGTTCAACAGAGCAAAAACAGAAAAACTTTGACAGGGCAAGACTCCACAAATTAAACATCCAGCTTAACTCAATTTTTCTAGCTAACCTCAGACTCCAGAACAATAGGCAAATTTAACTTATTTAGCAATCCCAAGAACTCATATCAGCCGATCTGTAGAATTCAAGTCACATCATGATGGAGAGAGGTGGAGGAGAATGACTCTGGCTTGGACACTTGAATGCAAAAATGCTTTCATCAGACTTTACCAGAGATAGGGCCAGGACATGCATATCTATTTGTAAATGTGTGTGCGTGTGTGTGTGTGTGGGGGGGGACCAGTGGACACCAGGGCATGCATATCTATGTGTAAACAGGCAAGCAGCGGGGTGGGGGTCATACTCAACCACCAGGATATTGTAAAATATGCTCAGAGGAGCAATCTGGAGGGTCACACTGGATCACCAGGGTATTGTAAAATACGCTCAAAGGAGTGATCAGGGGGGAGGGGTCACACTAGACCACAAGGGTTTTGTAAAATATGTTCAGAGGAGTGTTTGGGGGGCGTCATTCTAGTCCACCAGTGTACTGTAAAATATGCTCAGAGGAGTGATCAAGGGGTCACACTAGACCACCAGGGATGATTAGAATACACTCAAAGGAGCAATCATGGGTGGGTCACACTAGACATTCAGGACTTACACTGTATTTTGCAATGGCACTAAGGTGCTGCCGCACCCCATGCAAATAAGCCCATAATGGGCATGCAAATGGCCCTTTAATGCCTTGCATTCCCAGTGGACTTATTGGCATGTTCAGGCCATATATAGCCCTCAGGAGTCTTGGTGCTACCTCGTGTCAGGCAGCTCTAGTCCATGTGGGCTATATATAGCTCAGGTCCATGTCAGGACAGCACACTTGCACTTATCACTATGTCGACACAGCCCAATATTCAGTCTTATAGTGCCGCTTGCTACCCAAGTGAATACAGGCACCCACAGCAAAGAATAGGCTCAGACAGTAAAAATTATATGTCATACCATTTATTACATTCATGTGCAAACAAACTCAGCCATCTACATCAGCCTGTTGATGGAATAAACCCACCGGTAGTGACTAGGTGATGTAATAGCTAAGGTGACAATACCCATGCTTTCTCAGAGTGAAGCAGAATTAGATTTGCACCCCTTATATAGCATACACTAAGATAATCACGTAATTAATTAGGTGACAGTGAATTAAAATATTAAAAACAATATGCTTGTGTCTAAGACAAGGTACCACACTTACTGTAGTTTACAAAAGCTTCTGTTCAAGCACCTGCATAGTAATAGCAAATCCATTCATCTGTCTAAAATAAATTGAGATAATACTGTATTAAATAAAACTGCAGTGGTAAAAATAACCAAGCCAACCATATAATGTACAGCCAGGTACTATCCATCCCAATGTCAAACCCCTCTTGCCACATTAGAGGCTATTATACTTATCACACAAAAGTTTGCCAAAAGGGGAAACACTCTAGCAAATCTTAATTAGTATTTTCATGTAAATATTTAAAAAAATGATCTGCAGAGTGACAGCCCTAAACATATGGTACTGATAGGCAAAATAACTTTTTCCTAAAATATCCATGAAATAAAAGAGGCAAAAGAAACACCCTCTCTCACCCTCACAAACTTCCATACTATAAGAAAGTAAATACAGTGTGCAGGAGACAAAAATAGGTGTCACCCTGTTTAGAAAGGACCTGTCCACTTTTACAGACCAAAGACAAATCTTGTGTGTGTGTGGGGGTGGGGGTGGGGGTTGGGGGGTGTTATTCACTAATTCATGGCAATGAGGAACAAAGATTCCAGCATACAAAAAACAGTGACGTTGCTGATGGCACAACAACGCATGGCTGGGTATGGGATGTAAATGCCGCCACAAGCACCAGTTTGCTAAAGAAACCTGTAGTCAGTGTACAGAAGATGAAAATATATGTCACCCTGTTTGACAAAGTCCTGTCCACTTCGATGGACCAAAGGTCAGTTGCAGAGGGATACTCAATAATTCTTAGCAGTATGTACAAATGGGTCCAAAATGCCAAAAAGGCGACATGTACCAGATAACACAACTACACACAGCTGTGTTTGGGATATTAATACTGCATCAGCCACCACTTTGCTAAAGAAACTTGCTGTCAGCACATTTATACAAAAATCAAGATCACAAGATAGCATCATGAACGTTTTAGGAACTGACAGCATACAAGTACTATGAGTGGCACACACATTGTTATCTGAAAAAACACGGAAGCCAAGCTGATTATCCACCTAGGCTTCCAGCAGGCCTCTTGTTTAAATGACAGACTTATTTTCTATTAACATCTTTCAGCCACCTTATGGTTTACCACTGTAGTCTGTCCTTTTTTACACCCACTCCCCATAATATGTGGTATACCATTAGGTGGGCGGCACAATTAGGGTGATGGGAAAAGGTTGTGAATCACAGGGGCATGATGGATTTTGCTGCCCCCCCCCCACTTATGATGTTTTTGCTGTCCACACTAGTCTTCCCCCCTTCCACTCATGCCTAGACCTGGAGGGAATTTTTAGTGTCTGGGGGTGCGGGGTGAGAATCTCCCCACATCGGGGGTGTGTCTGTTGGCAGTAACAAGTCTTACAGTGGAATGCAGGGCTATGGTCATTGTGGATGACATATTTCTGGTGCTCTAATCGACAGTGACCATATTCATGTTGCACTGCCATGGGTGAACCTAACATGTTTGCTTGCATGTGTACATGATACGTTTGTATGTGTAGGCATGCCTGCACACACTTCTATCCAGTGAGTGTGTGTGTGTGTGTGTGTGTGTGTGTGTGTGTGTACATAGGCACATATGTGTGCCCATCTATTTTCATTTTCCACACATGTCTCTGTCTCCTTCCCCCACATTTGACACCTTTCAGTCTCCTGACTAGGCCCTATTAATTGGTCCCCGCTTGAGGACTTCTCAGCCCATTCACTCCTGCTATGTCTTTTCATACCCATCATCACTTTTTTGTTTTCCAGATTCCGTTTTTACCCTGCCTTGTCACTTTTTCTCCTCTGCCCTCCTGCTATTTTCTTTCCTCACACACACACACACACACATATATATATATATATATATATATACATGTATATGTATGCCTTCTGTCCCCTTTCTTCTCCACTAACTTGGCTTTTTTTTCTCTTTTAGATAATTCCTGAAGAAAACCTATGGTCAAAACATTGATTCTTACTCTGTTTCTATTTTCGGCATGCATTTAATATTACCATTTTGTTTTGTTTTCAGACCACATGCTGACGCAGCATATTGTTTTTTTTTATTCTCTCATTGTTATTTGATATTAATAACAAATACTGATGCCCTACTGCTTTGTTCTCATAAATACACTGATAGGAAAGTGGCCAGATCAATGCTATCATTTATGGATCAGAGAGTTTGTCAATAATGGGCCTTCTGTTGTATTTTATAGATCTGATACTATCAGGGATTACTGAGTTGTGCCTAGTTTACCGAGAGAGTGAAATACAAGGGACATATTATGGAGACCACCCCTCCACTGGGAGATTTAAATGTGGTAGGAGCCGGCCAGCTCGGTGGCACAGAGGGTTGAGGTGTTGGATGCCACACCTCGCACCACGCTGGTGACCTGAGTTTGGGAGTGAGCTCAGGCTGCCAGGGGTCAGCTGAGGAGGGAGAGCAAGGAGTCAGGATGAGCAACCACGAGGCAGCTCTCCTCTCCGGGGAGGGATGAAAGGTTTCCCCGACTTGTGGCTGCCACCTGGTGGAGGTCAGGTGGCAGTGTCAGGCCAGGGGGAACCTAGGTGCTAGGCCAGGAGGGAGGGAGGATGGGGCCATCACAGGAGCCACGGGATGCATGCGTTCCTCCACACACATGCACAGCTATCCTGGGAACAGGTGATAAAATACAAATACCATGTCTCCCCTGGTGCCGTAAGGTGGGTGGGGTATTGGGGAAGCACCAGGCTAAGTAAAAAAAAAATGTGGTAGGTGCCTGCACTGCACATTTTTTAAACAAATCAAAGCATTTTGGAGCCCTAATAATTAGAAGGAGGTTGTCCTTAAAGATTTTGACAACTACAACACTTTTGGCATTGTCTGTCTACCCATTTGCAGTTAAGGTGGCTCTTATGTGGGTCGTACTATGCATCAGTTGAAAACACATGTGGAAGAACTTGTTAGAGCATTACAATGTGGGGAGAAGATGTATTCTATAGTTAAACATGTTCAGAGTAGTCCTGGGACAATCAGGAAATACAATCTGTGGGCACAGAGAAAGTCACCCTTGGCCCAAGAGGGAGAAAGACAGAGCTATTGGACCTGTGAATTGGGGGGCCTCTGAGGTACTGGTCTAAATGACAGCATTGATCTGGCCACTGTCCTGTAAGAGTATATTTATGAGAACAATCTGCATTTGTTATTAACATCAAATAACAACGTGTGTGCCAGCTATTGTAATTGTATGCTCTCAGTACCTAAAATGTCCATGATGCTATTTTGTGGTATTGATTTTTGTTTAAGTATGTTGCAACAGGTTGCAATCAGCTATTCCCTAGCACTTATCTGGAATTCTCTTCAAAAGACCTTGAAATTGGAGACCCTCATTCCTTTAACATCCTTCAAAAAACTGTACACTAGTCTATTCCCAGAATCATGCAACTGCTTCCATAAGGCCTAGTCCTCTCACACCCCCTCCTTCCCCCACCCCTTTTTATGCTACCCCCTATTTCTCTATCGTTCTTCTAGCTTGTTCTCCAACCTACTTCATACAAAAATGCCCACCAAGTCCAACTACCCGAGCTTTATCCCTACTATTCTGTTTGTTTCTTTCCTTTTAATATGATTTAGGTTTATTGTCATTTTGCCTTGTATATATGTAAATATTTGTTTATCTGTCTCATTCATAAATCATTATATTTGTGTTTATTCAGTACCATGTTTTTGTGTAAAATTTGTAACCTTATATTGTTATGACCACTCAGGTCCATCTTGTAAATGAGCTATGCTCAATGATGTTCGCCTGAATAAATAAAGATTTTGATTGATTGATTGATTGATTGGTTACTTTAGCAAAGTGGTATATGCAGTGGTATTAATATCCCAAACACAGCCATGTGTAATTGTGTCAGCTGGTACATGTCCCCTTTTTGGTATTTTGGACCCGTTTTTACGTACTGCTAAGAATTATTGAATATCCCTCTGCAACTGGCCTTTGGTCCATGAAAGTGGACAGCACTTCATCAAACAGGGTGACATATATTTTCATCTCCTGTACACTGACTATGGGTTTCTTTTTCAAATTGGTGGCTGTAGTGACATTAACATCCCTCAAACAGCTGTGCACTGTTGTACCAGCTTGCACATGTTGCCATTTCTTGTATACTGGATTCATTATTCCTCCTTGCCATGAATTATTGCATAACCCCCACATATACACACACAATTTGCCTTTGGTCCATAAAAGTGGACTAGCCCTGTATAAACTGGGTGACATATATTTTTGTCTCCTGCACACTGTATTTACTTCCTTATAGTATGGAAGTTTTACACACAGGCCAGGCTGGGAGAGGCTATCCCCTGACTGGCCCCACAGGGTGCTCAGTTATCAGGGCCTCGCCTTCTTCCAGCCTCAGAAGGAACCTGCCTGTGACTTAACCAGACTCACCCATTATCTACTTAGTACACTCCGTGTGGAACTACTGTTCCACCACACTTACATGACTGTGACATGCCTAACTCTAAGAACATAATGTGACTCTCATGGGCCTTATGGGCATCTGCCTTTTGCTCCTGCTATTCCTCAGTATGCACCTCAGTATGAACTTCTCCTCGATAAAAAAACCTTGAAAACTCATTGGAGGAAAAATGGGAAAATCCTAGCAGCTAGCGAAGTCCTAGTAGCTAACAAAGTCCTAGCAGCTAGCTAGGCACACTGGGTTGGCCTGGTGGGCCTTTTCTGCTGACACATTCTATGTTTCTATGAAAATTCCTCCTCAACCTGTAAGACAATCCCCCTAGTAGGATAGCAGAGTTTTCTAACATTTCCTACAATCAACCCTGCTTTTAGGAGGGGGGGAGGGATTCTATCTGGAGAGAAGGAGCAAAAGGACCCAGCTCAGGTGTGCTGCTGGTTATATGCACCCTGTTGTTCCTCCCCTCTGAGTGCAAGCCTTCCAACTCCAAGGGGCCCTGCCTACATGCCTAACCCCTCCCCTAGTGGGGACCCTCCCTGCCACATAACTGACCAGCCAGCCCAGGTGTCAGGGAAGAAGTGGCCACAGACAAAGGCCAACCTGCTGCAAAGTTTCCTCTGCTGGCTATCTATTGTGATGCAACAGTGGACAACACAAATGAGGAATAGACTCAAGGGGTAACTGTGAACTGTAAGCTGAAGCCTGACAGGCAGTGTGCCACTGCAGTTGAAAGCAAATGCAATGCTGGGATTCATTAGGATGGAGTAAGGAGCAGCTCAGGGGAGGTTATTCTTCCCCTGTACAAGGCTCTTGGTTTGGTTTGGCCACACCTGGAGTGGTGTATCAGGTTCTGGTCACCTATACAGAATGTACATTGAAGAGACAAAGAGGATTCAGCGGAGGTCCACAAGCTGATTAGGTGGAAAGAGCTAAAATCCTGTCCAAACTAGGACTTTTAAATCATTTAACTCTGTTAAAATGGTTTAAATGTTTTGTGTCCTGATTGTAGCATGGTTTTACCCGGCTATAGTCTGTGCCCTAAAATCATGTTAAATTTCTACTCAGACCAAGGCTTTAGTATCGTTTTAGACAAAGATGGCTGCCTTAAACCATGTTAACAGCTGTGTGGATGTGATTTGTGCTGTAACACAATTTAAGGCAACTGTTGCCACACCTCACATTCGGTCTTTTTTTTGGTGGGGGGGTAAGCAAAAGGAAAAAAAATAGTGACTTGCATTCATGAGTTTCCAATGAAAAGGACCAGGAAAACAGCACACACAGGAGACTTAGCAGTTGGTACTCCTCTGGACGGCTAATCCAGGTTAGGTACAAGAACACAAGTGAGAAGCACTCACAGGACATTTACAGGTTGAAAGAATATATATATATATATATATATATATGTTTATTAAAGTAGAGCAAAAAGACGCAGATGAACAGCAGCTAAAAAATAAGTAAATAATGACTTACATTTGTGACCTCGCAATGGGCTCATTTTATAAAACGTTTTGAAAAACTCTTACCTGTGTGAGCTGGGAATAAGAGGAGAGACTGGACACACTGTATTCAGATTTAGCCTAGAAAAGAGAAGGGTGACAAGGGATGTGATCCCTGCTTTCCAGCTACTGAAGTATACAGACAAGGTGGCATATACACAGATGGTGAGTCAAGCAGAACCAGAGGGCATGCTCCCAAACTGAAGGGGTGAGATGAAGTAGGCAGAATAAGGTGAATATTAGAAAGCATTACTTTACACAGAGAGCTTGTGGCATATGTAATAACCTAGCCATTGAGCTTGTAGAAACTAACACTTGTTAGGCATTCAAAGCAAAACTAGACAGATTCTTGAGAGGAAATGGAATTAAGGATTACATAGTATGAGTAAGGTTAACATTCAAACTAAGTCTGGATGTATGCCCATACTCTAATAGGGTATAGTTCATTACCATGCAGCAGGAGAGGGGAACCTTAAGTCCCTTCCATCATCGCAGTACTATGTTGCTGAAGTTTGCTCATACTTGGATTGGGTATAGCACCTGCATTGTGGCAGGAGAGGTGGACCTTATGTCCCTTCTATCATCCAAATACATTTTAAATTTCATGTCTAAACTGTGGAACTCCCTTCCAGAAGACATTTGGCATGCTCCCCCCACCCAGCACCTCAACTCCCTCCTCAAAGAACACTTCTCCTCCACCAGCACATGTGATCAAGATACGTTTTAGATCAAGGGGCTAGCTCTCCTTGTTGTGACTGCTCATTTGTGATGCATTTGTGATGTATCTTGAACTTAAAATGTTTATGCATCCCACAACTACCAGCTGTACTACACTGTATTTGTATGTTTTGCTTTCTTGCCCACCATACACTATATTGCATGTATTCTCCCCACCTTCCACCCCCCACGATGCATCTGGAATTGAGCGGTAGTCTGCTCAACATGTCTTCCTGGTAAAACTTTTAAATACATAAATAAATAAATACTATGCTTCTATGTAATTCCAAAACAGTGCTACAAGCGTAACAGAAATACTGTATCATCCTGGCACACAAAGAGCTAAATGAAAGCTATCTAGAAAATTATTCCAAGTAGACTAATTTTAAAGGTGTGTTTTAAATGTATCCAGCATACTTATGTGGACTAAATCTATCTTTCCACTTGTATAAATAGTCTGGGGAAGCTTACAATATGAGATTTCTATGGATACCACCTAATGGCATGGTTTCTGTTTCCTCCCCAGATGCAACGCTCTGTATGTAGTGAAAGTTGCCTCATGGGATATCGGAAGGCCATGCGGCCAGGACATCCCATTTGCTGCTTTGACTGTATTCCGTGTTCGGAGGGCGAGATTGCCAACCACAGTGGTCAGTGAGTTACTTCATCTGAAGTCTGTATTTAAACACTTTGTCTTCCATATTAATGCATTATTACAACAAACTACAACATTTTGTTTATTTAGAAATGTTTAGTGGGGAAAGCCTCATGAGATGGCAAAAGGGTCTCATTACTACAGGTGTCCTGGGACAGTAGCATCATCAACATATGATAGGTTACAGTGTAAAAAACAGGCCAAGACAATCTGAAATAACAGTAGCATCATCAATGTATGATAGATCACAATGTAAAAAAAACAGCCAAGACAACCTGAAAGGACAGTAGTATCATCAGTGTATGATTGGTTACAATGTAAAAAAATACAAACCAAGACAATCTGAAAAAGAGAAATCATAACCCAAAATTAACAAGTGCAAATATCCATGAAATGTGATAAAAACACAGCATGAAACTTACTGATGGTCGATTTATACCTAATATGTGGACGTCCTGTATCTGGACTTCAGCAAGGCTTTCGACTCTGTGCCACACAGGAGGTTAATAAGCAAGCTGAGGAACATAGGGGCGTGGGAAAAACTGGTTGGGTGGATTGAGAGCTGGCTGCAGGGCAGACAACAGAGGGTAGTTGTAAAAGGGGAGACATCCAAGCCACGGCCAGCAATGAGTGGAGCACCACAGGGTTCAGTGCTGGGCCTCGTTTTGTTCAATGTCTTCACTGGTGACATTGCAGGGGGGGGTCAAGAGTAAGCTCTGCCTGTTCATGGATGACACTAAGATTTGTGCAAAAGTGGACAATGAGGAAGAGAGGCAGTCACTCAGAGAGGATCTAGCTAAACTCAAACACTAGTCTAGGGAGTGTCAGTTGAGGTTTAATGCTAAGAAGTGGAAGGTCATGCACCTTGGAGCCAGAAATCCCAAGAATAGCTATTGGCTGGGGGTAGTGCAGGTAATGGCTTCAGAGGAGGAAAGGGACCTGAGGATGATAGGTATCTGCACAGTGTAGGAGAGCTGCAGCAAGGGCAAATAGGATGCTGGGGTGCATTTCCAGAGGGATCACCTCTAGAAAGGGGGAGGTCATCCTGCCATTGTATAGCTCACTGGTGAGGCCACACTTGGAATACTGTGTACAGTACTGATGCCCATACCTCAAAAAGGATGTGAAATTACTGGAGAGGGTGCAGCATAGGGCTACAAAAATTATTACAGTACTAGGGGAGTTGCCATATGAGAAAAGGTTGAAAGAGCTCAACATGTACTGACTAGAAGACAGAAAGGTAAGAGGTGACATGATAGAGACCTTTAATTACTTTAAAGGCATAAACAAAGTCAGGGAGGGAGTATTGTTCCACTTAAAGGGGGGACGGGTCACCAGGGGGGACAGTCTGAAGTTGGAAGGGGAAAGGTTTAGGAGGGAGATGTGGAGGTACTACTTCACTGAGAGAGTGGTGTCAGGTTGGAATGCACTGCCGGTGGAGTTAATCACGCAAAGGACAGTGGATAGCTTTAAGTGGGGATAGGATAGAGTCATGGGCAAGGTTAGTGCAGACAAAAACACAAGGGGGGGGAGGAGCGGAAAAGAGAGTTTTGTGTGGTGGTGGTGGGACAGCGGTAGTGATTTGAAACTAAGAGCTGCACAATCAGGCAGACTTGATAGACCTGTGGGCCTTTTCCTTTTTATCACATTTAATTTTTATACCTGTCTGTGGCAACTTACCGGCAGGGGCATCCAGCCGCCGGCCCTGCCTGCTGGGAGAGCACCAGGCTCACACACATGATGGGGGAATCTGGTACAGCCGTCGCCAGTCTGCTGGAGTGCCTCCTCATACCCTGCCCAGCCAGCCCAGCCCTGGACCCCCCAGTGCAATTCCATGAGAGTACTTCTGCCGAGGTGGGGCATGGCTATCAAGCCTTGATCTCGCCCAGCCATTTTCCTCCTAGATTATCCCCCACAGGAGCATGGGCTGACTAATGACATCAAGACACAGCGGTTACTTATCCAATTATGTTCTCCATGCACACAATGAGACAGGTGCCCTGGGCATCCCAAGGCCGCCACAGTTCAGTGGATGTTCCCAGCCCTCCCCAAGACCAGGAGAGCAGTCTACGGACACTCGATCCTGGTCCTCCCCTGCTGACCCACCAGTACCCAAGTCCATTCCCGAACCCGGGTCACCGGTGTGGAGTGAGGTGTGGTGTCCAGCGCCTCAACCCTCAGAACCACTGGGCCAGCCTATCCTTTTTCTGCCGGCGATTTTGTATGTTCTTATGTTCATAATATGAAATTGAATTGTTTTTCAACCAAGTGAACCTTGGTCGATGACTGCTCTTGTTCCAGCTTCTGTTTTGATTTTAGGGACTGAAAGACATTGTTCAGAAAATGACTTTGAATTGTTTTATTTAGTGAAACAATATATTTATTTCAAAAGTATGCACACCACACCCATGTAAATAATATGCAATTCAAATCTGTGTAACGTCAGGTTGTGCACTGGAAAAACAAAATCTAGTCAGATCCACCATGGCTACATAACGAAGTTAGTGAAGTTGTGTGAAATTGTTAATGAGGTATGGAGAAACAAGACAATGATTTATTAAGTAGTAAGATTTGTTTTAGTTTCTGTTCTAAGGAAGGCATACACATTATAAGAAAAATATATGGAGGTGTACATTTTAATGGAAGGAATAGAAAGTAATATAGGTTTACAAAAGAAGCCCAGAGCAAATGCTACTGAGGTATGTGTTATCCTGGATGATATTGGCCAGACAACCAAATTTTAATGAAAACACAATTGCACATACTCCAATAATGTAAAGCATCATGGGAAACATATGCAAATCTCCATGATGGTACAGAAGGTGGCAGTACATGAAAAAGTAATGGCTAGCATATGTTCAGCCTTAGGATTATTTACAGTTTTTTTTTCTTTTTTAGAGAAACAGGGTTTTTGTCCATGAGGTGATGTAAGTTATATTTAAGCAATGTGTTGATGTCAGGAAGTCAGGTGTAATGATGGACTGTTAGAGAAAATGTGATACAGGTAGTAACTTTCAGAGGGGGTCACTTTTGATAAAGGTAAGGTAGTTATGCTTGTGATAATGGGAATATCAGGAAAGTATGTGGTCTATGTAGAAGTGGAGTACAAATATGCATAGTTCCATAAGTATGTGCTCAGACTGCAGCAAATGTAATATACAGGTTTGTTTTACACATAGGTAAAAATAGCGATACTGTACATGCAATTGATAGAAAGATAGATAATTACATATACATATAGATAGAGAGAGAGAGAGAGAGAGAGAGACACAGACAGACAGACAGGCAGAATAGGAATGGCACCATTCAGAGATGGATAGGCACTGGGGTGTGCCTTTGGGTCGTTGCCCATGACAATCACACCATTTCACCTCACCCTACCCTGCAGACACAGACAACTGTCGAGGTGTGCCTTGGGGTGTTCAAGCTTTACACTCACCCCATTCCATAAGGAAATACACTGAAATGGGTACAGTACTGTATAAGAAAATGGAGTGAACTTTGGGGCTGAAGAGTCAAAGGCACACCTCGATACCTGTCACTGGCTGCAAGGTCGGGATGGGGGTGGAGTGGCATGAGCTTTACTGTTGACAATCCCAAGTCACACCCCTGATGCCTGTCAGTCCCTACAGGGCAGGGTGTTATGGTCAGAAACCCTAATGCCCTGGGCGTTGTTGTGTGACTTCTTAACCTAGCAACAGCATTTAATGCATTACATTATAAGGACAAGTAAATGTTTTTAATACATTTACAGACAGTTACATGAACCTAATTTTCTTCATAGAATAATGTAAATTTAGTAGCAGTGGTAGCACAAAGCAATTACCCGGACAACTTGAAAACTATAACTACTTTATATTGTACATTGACACCCCATAAGGACCTCATTGAAATTGAGATGAAATGTCACATATTTATCAGTTTTCTAATAGGAATATTTTACTATCCTAAACACATTTCTTGCTTCAGTAACTGCTCAGCACATCTATTGCATGACCTACTTATTGACATTTTACACCTGCTATGTAATGTACTGCTGCTTACTACACTAACATCATGAACCATAAAACAGATGACTGCCATAACTAGGGAGGCAGTATAGCATAGTGGTTTAAGGCTCTGTGTTGCAAAGCTGGAGATCTGGGTTTGAATCCCACAACCCCACTTGCATACTGGGTGACCCTGAGCAAGTCACTTAACTTCCATGTGCTCCCAGGTTGCCCCTGTAAACAAGCTTTCAGCTTAGTGTTTTACTCCTGGTTAAACAGTTGAAAGAAAAGAAAAAAGAACACAATATATTATTTTCCTTGCTTTATTTTGCTACTACAAGCTTTGACTAATACATCCATCCTTAAATGTACTTTTTTATAGCTTATTTGTCTGTGACCTAGGCAGAACTATACTTAAAATCTTACACATAAATAAATCATCAGAATAACGTTTATTTCAGAAGTATCTCCTTCCTTTTCCGGTGCACATGACACTTTGTATATATATTTATTTATATCTTTTAACTTCAAAGCACTAAACCTATTCAAATGCACCGAACACAAGGCATTATTCTCTTCACACATTACTGCTAAATGTCAAGTCCCAGAAAGATAAAAATGTAGAGCTTCCTTTAGCTATTTGGGTAGGTGCTTCATCTGTGTGTGGGGGGGCAGGAGGGGAAAAGCTTTAGGAAACAGACACTCTAGTATCCAATACGGGATAGTCTTCTTTGGGTGATATATTTTACTCCTTTGTGGGCTTATACCTTATAGACATAGATACATAGACAGTGTTGACAGATAAGGGCCTACAGCCCACCCAGTCTGCCCATTTGAACTTGTAAGTTTACTTTATGTTTTCCTAGAAGTCTATTGCCCCTTAACCCTGACCTCCAGAATTCCTTTATGTCTATCCCATGCGTTCTTAAATCCCATGATTGTTTCAGCCCCCACCACTTCCTCTGGTAGGGTGTTCCACTTGTCAACCACCCGTTCTGTAAAGAAATTCTTCCTCACGTTTCCTCTGAATCATCCTCCCTCCAACTTCATCCCATGCCCTCTAGTCTTGGAACATATTTTTCGCTTAAAAGTAGCGTATTCCTGCACCCTGTTTCTCTCTGTAAGATACTTGTATGTCTCTATCATATCCCCGCTCTCCCTCTTCTCTTCTAGGGAGTACATATTCAAGTCCTTCAATCTATCCTCATAGGACTTAAGATGCAATCCATGTACCATCTTTGTTGCCCTCCTCTGAACCTTCTCTACCCTGTCTATGTCCTTACATAAGTAAGGTCTCCATAACTTTACACTGTACTCCAGGTGGGACCTCACTAGTGTCTTGTACAGTGGAATTATGACTTCCCTTTTCCTGCTGGTAATGCCCCTGCCTATGCATCCCAGCATCATATTTGCTTTACTTGCTGCCTTGTCACACTGTTTCCCTACCTTGAGGTCATCAGAGATGATAACTGCAAGATCTCTTTCCTGCTTGGTGCATGCTATATCCTCACCCCCCCCCACTGATATATTGTGCCAGGGTTTTTGTGCCCCATACGCATTATCTTGCACATCTTTGTATTGAATTTCAACTGCCAAACCCCTGACTTCAAGTTTCTGCAGGTCCCTTCTCATTCTGTCTACACCCTCTGGTGTGTCTACTTTGTTACAGAGCTTTGTGTCATCAGCATACAGGGTAATTCTGCCTTATAGGTCCTGTGCAATGTCCCTGATGAAGATGTTGAATAGGACCAGTCCCAGCACTGAGCCCTGTGATATCCCACTGGTCACTCTTCCCTCTGTGGAGTGACAGCCATTTACCACCACCCTCTGTGTCCTGCCGCTCAGCAAGTTACCTACCCACTGCACTACTGTCCTGCCCACACCCATATTCCCCAGTTTGCGTAATAGTTTTCTATGCGGCACAGTGTCAAAGGCCTTGCTGAAGTCCAGATAGGCCATATCCACTGCCCTCCTCTGATCCACCTCTCTAGTCACCCAGTCAAAAAATTCAATGAGGTTGGTTTGACATGACCTCCCCCCAGTGAAACCATGCTGCCTTGGATCCTGTAGTCCATTGACAACCAGATGTTCCACCAATCTCTCTTTCAGTAGTGCTTCCATGATTTTCCCCACTACCAAGGTGAGGATGACTGGTCTGTAGTTCCCTGCTTCCTCTTTGTTCCCACTTTTGTATAAGGGGACTATATCTGCTGTCCTCCAGTATTTAGGTACCTCCCCTGTTTCCAGTGATTGGCTAAACAGGATTGCAGAGGTTCAGCCACCACTCTTAGTTCTTAAGGACCCTGAGGTGCACCCATCTGGCCCCATTGCTTTATCAACTCTTATTACTTCTAGGTCCTCTAGAACTTTTCTCTGTAAAGGGACTTAGTCCATTTTGTACCATTCCCACCCCTTGTACTCCCTTCAGACCCATTACCCTCCTTTTCCTCAGTGAAGACTGAGCAGAAATACCTGTTCAATATGTCAGCTTTACTGTTGTCATCCTCCATGCGGCCCCCATCCTCCCCCTTCAGTCTCACTATCCCTCCCTTTGCCTTTCTTTTTTCACTTACGTACCTGTAAAAGGTTTTGTCTCCTCTACCCACTGATTTTGCAATGTACTCGTCTGTCTGAGCTTTGGCTTCCCTTACTGACCTCCCTGCCTCCCTTTGCTTCTCCTGGTACTTCTCCCTATCGAATCTGCTCCTAGCTGATGCTGCTGCTGGGATGCTCCAGTCCTTAATTGTCATTCTTGTGTTGCAAGTGCTTGCTTTCCTCAAGTTCTGTAATTTCAGGATGCAGTTTCACAAGTGCTGTATAAGGATGCAGTTTCAGGCACTCCTTAAATACTTTTTCTTTCCTTCTGAAACTTAAGTTCTGATGCCCCAGGCAGCTCTGATAGTCAATTGTTCCAACATGATAGATCCACCTCATGCCCCTCCCACATGAACCAAAAAAAAAAAAAGGTGGGGGTGTATCTTTAGGAGCTTCTTAAGTGGAGGTAGGGGTGGATCTTACCCCACAAAAAACTAATGCTGCCTCCCACTACTCAGGTTCCAGTTCTTGTACCTTCCATTTAAGAAAGAAAATAATGCCCTGCAACCATAGACTAACATAAAAGCATATTTATTTGATGGCGGAAAGCATTTCTTGGAAGAGAGTAAGGCAGAGGAGACTATTTACACCTTCAGCCAGTTCCACGGACAGAAAACATGACATCAGCTCTTTTGTACATGCAAAATGTCTGCAGGCTCTGCCTACTGCAGCCATAAAAAGGCGTGACTAAGGGGGTCTGAGGTTTCCAGTTGTCCTAGTACCACAACTAATAGAGCAGTGGAATTTATTCCAAGTAAGCTTGGTTTCAAATCCTAGCTTAGGAACTCATTCCTTTCTGTCTTCTAAATCAGGTACATAATACTCTTATTCATGCAATAGTGAACCATGGAAAGTAATAGAAGCAGGCAGCTTTGCTCTCCTACACTTGGAACACTGAACCATGGGAGTTAATAGAAGCAGTTAACTTAGATCTCTTATTTTTGCAATAGTTAATCATGGGAGGTACCAGAATTGGGCAGCTTTGATAACTTATTCTCGGAAGAGTTAACCATGGGAGTTAGTAGAAGCAGGTGCTGTAGGTTCAATATCTCTTATTCTTGGAATAGTTTACAATGGCAGCAGTAACGCAGGAGCTTAGATATTTGATTCCTTTTTAAATACACTCAGGAATTAGTGGAAGCATGTAGCTTCAATATCTTATTCTCACCCCAGGAATCCCTGAGTATGCTTGACTAGTGCAGTCATGCCAGCTAGCCCCAGAGGTGGAGTTATATTAATGATGCCAGGGAATTAGCCAGAGTGCAATAAGAGAGTGCTACCTGTAGGTGCCACTGTACTTCCAGTCAGATTAATTTCTCTCCCTGACTGGACAGTCTGCCCCTGAGCTCTCTCTTTAAATCTTTACTTGAAGTGCTTCTTTTCATTATTTTTGTACTTTGAGCTGCTTTTAGAGTGGATTCGTAGTTTCCAGAATCCACAGAAAAAACAACTGTCTATTCCCCATTCCTGCACTTTTTCTCTGGCTAGAAAATACGGTGGCTGAGGTAAAACTCCACAAATTTGATATTTTGTACTATTTTTTCCACAGATACTGCATTTTTTAACAGGTTTCCACTGTTTGTAGCCAGATTCCTTCATTTTTCACTTTTGAGAGTTGTCTCTCAGTGGCTCCACAGTGCTGGGCCCTTTTACTTCCATTTTTAAGAACAACACTCTGGGTCTCCTGACAATTAACAAGCCAGATAGACCAACTTTACAGATTGGCCTTTCAAAAAAAAACAGCACTTTTCTCTAATTGTTTTCTAGGCAGACTTCCACAATTCTCATTACATAGTTAGATTTAGTCACTGTTTCACTCAGAGCTACTTTGTATTGCTCTTTTCATTAAGAGGTTTGCCTTTAGGCTGCAAACTATGGATTCTAAGTCTGCCTCCTCCCTCTGCAAAAACTTTAGAAGGGGGTCATCCCCTCATCAAAAGTCTAAACATAGTCCTTCTAAGGACCCCATAAAAAATAAGTCTGATAAAAATAATTATGACCAAACCAAACAAAAAAGATCTTCACAGCAGGTTCCTCAGTTCCTGCTAAAAAGAAACAAAAACATATCACTGCACCTCCCACCGAAAGGCAAAGGGAGACACCAGTGTTACAACAAGAGTTACCCTCTGTGGAGAAAATGGAAAAGGCTTGACAACTATATCATACATTTCAGGCTGTTGGCCCTCTTCTGGGTGCCCCAGCCAATCATGTTACACCTATTACTTCTGACCCTGTCTTTGACCAGGGCATTTTCCTTGAAGGAGGAGAAGATGAAGAGGAGAGTGAGCTTCTAGACTCTGATGAAATTTCTGAACAAGAATTTGGCTCACATTACACCTTTGTTCAGCATATGGTAGATACTCTTGCCCTTTCTATACAAGAGTCCACTGAGGAAGTTGAGGAGGCAGACTTTTTGGATATGATGCATCTTCTATCTCCTCCTAAAAAGCTACTCCTTCCAGTTCATAGGTCCCTTCGAAGGGCTACTTTCAAATTACTCCAGAATCCCACCTCCATGCCAGGGGTGAATAAGAAAATAGAGACAAAGTATCAGCTAGATAAAGTTAATGCTGAGTACCTTTACATACATCCAGATCATGAAGGAGTAGTGCAAGCCATAGCTTGTGATAATACAAAAGTGCCTCTTCCCAGCCTCCAGAGAAAGAATCCAGAAAACTGGATGCTATAGGTAAATAATCTTATACCACATCCTCTCTGCTGCTCCACCTCTGTACTTACATGACGCACATAGCTCAGTACCCAAAGGCTCTTTGGAGCTCTGTTCTGGCCATAAGTCAGCAGCTCCCAGATAGAGTGGCTCAGAACCTGGCAGAAACTGTTAAAACGGCCTTAGAAGTCACAGAATACCAGTTCCATATGGCTGCTGATGCCAATGATATTGCCTCCAGGGCGATGGCTCAGGCCATTTCCCTCAGAAGGTTTGCCTGGCTGAGAACTACTAATCTCTCTCGGGACACTCAGACTAAAGCTATGAATTTCCCTTGTGAGAACAATTCTCTCTCTTTGGGGAGAAAACAGAGACTTACAGGAAAAAGATGGATGAATACAAAACCACCTATCAGAGTAATGCAGCTAAAGAGAAACGTTACCTCCTACAGTCCACAAAGAGGAGGCAGAGGTAGGGGTTACTATCCCAGAGATTTCTACCCTATGCCACTGCCCATGCCCTTGGATTACTCTCAGATGAGAAGATTCTTTATTGGAAGAGGCAGGAGGGTTCTGAAACATACTGATATTACTCCTTCAACAAAAATTCAGACAAAACAAAACCCCTCACAGGGGTGTTCAGGTTACCTCCCCTCTACCAGTAGAAGGAAGACTGACACACTATCTCCACCAATAGTACCACTTCACCATAGACAAGTGGGTTCTACAGGTCAGGGACTTACCCTGCAATTCAAAAAATTTCATACTCATCAGGGCCTCAGGAGTGTAAAACCTCTAACTCCCCCACAGAAAATTTTGCTGGGCTTAGAGGTAAAGTCTCTCCTATCGGCAAATGCAGCGGAAAGAGTCCCTCCCTCTCTCCCAGTGGGGAAAAGGCCTCCATTTCAGATGCTTTCTAACCAAAAAGAAGAACGGGGACTGATGACCTATTCTGGATCTCAGTACCTAAACAAGCACCTGGTAATCCCAAATTCGAGATCGGCACCCTCTCAGTGGTGATTCCCTCTTTACAACAGGAGACTGGCTAGCCTCCCTAGACCTGAGAGATGCCTGTTTTCACTTTCCAATCATGCCCTCTCACAGAAAATACATCTGATTCAGGCTGCCCTCTGGCCACTACCAGTTTGCAGCTATGCCATTTGGCCTTTCTTCAGCTCCCAGAGTTTTCACAACGTGCCTGGCAGTAGTAGCAGCTCATCTAAGAAGACAAGAGGTCTCTGTCTTCCCATACCTAGATGACTGGCTCATAGTGGGCAAGTCTCCCCAAAAGGTCAGAGACTCTCTAACTCTCACACAGCACACCCTGGAGTCCCTGGGGTTCCTGATCAACACAGAAAAGTCCTAATTTGAGCCAGTTCAATTCCTGGAATTTATTAGAGCAGAGCTAGACACACAGCATGACAAAGCCCTGCTCCCTCTGGACAGCATAGAAAACCTCCAGGCTCTGGCACACTTGTTTGTCGTAGGCCAACCAAGACCAGTCAGGCACTTCTTCAGACTTCTGTGCCACATAGAATCTACTACAGCTGTAGTACCAGGAGCCAGGTTTCAGATGAGACATTCAGTACCATCTGAGAGCTCACTGGTCGCAAAAAAGAGACTGTCAAAACCCATTCCAGTCACAAGGATGCTTCTGCACACCCTAGACTGGTGGAAAGAAAGGAAAAACCTCTACGAAGGAGTCTCCTTCCAGCAAAAGGAACCCTCCAGAGTGCTCACACCAGATGCCTCCCTCCTAGGGTGGGGTGCACATCTGGCAGACCAGTCTATAAGTGGGATGTGGCCTCCCAGAGAGTCCAAGTGTCACATAAATCTACTCGAACTCAGAGCCATGCACCTGACTATCAAAGCCGTTGCTCCCCAGCTCAGAGGTCAATCTGTCCAAATCAGAACAGACAATACCACTGCCATGTTCTACATCAACAAGCAGGGAGGCACAAGATCCACAAAGCTTTGCAGAGTGGCCATGAAGATCTGGTCTCTGGTCTACTCTTTGGACATGCAGCTCATGGCTGTTCACCTGCCAGACAAGGACAATGTGCTGGCAGATTCCCTGAGCTGCATTAGCCAGGGCCACCATGAGTGGACCCTAAACAAACAAGTGCTGGTCACAGTCTTCAGAAAGTGGGGCACTCCAGAGATAGATCTCCTCACTTCCAAACAAAACTACCAGATTCCTCTGTACTGTTGCAGACCCCCGGCTCTGGGCTCAGTGCCAGTGGATGCCCTGTTTCTGGATTGGACAGAGACGTTCATGTATGCTTTCCCTCAACTTACCCTGATTCTCAGGGTCCTGCTAAAACTCAGAAGCCAGCCAACAACCATGATTCTGGTGGCGCCAGACTGGGTGAGGCAGCCTTGGTACACCCTGCTTCTCACCCTCTCAGTCAAATGGTCAATTCACCTGCCTCCCACTCAGTTTCCTGACCCTACCTCAGATGGGGATAGCATACCTCAGCACAGAGTCTCTTCACCTCAATGCTTGGTACTTGAAGAGCTAGAATTCCCTGACTCAGTATTCAAAGCAAGTCCTGAGAATCCTTTGATTGGCCAAGAAACCAAGTACCTAAAAGACTTACATCCAAATGGAAGAGCTTTCCTTCTGGTGTAAAGACAGGCAGATTAACCCCCTGCATGCTAGCCTGTTCTTCATATTATACTATTTGGCACACTTACAAGCATCAGGCCTGACAGCCTCATCTCTGAAGGTTCACCTGGCAGCCATTTCAGCCTACATGTCGGTTGATAAGAAGAAATCTATAATTTCTCACACCATTTTTAAGAAATTCTTTAAAAGCCTGCTGTACCTTCAACCCCCACTTAAGGAACCTGTTCCTCCTTGGAATTTGAACCTGTGTATAGCTGTGCTGACAGAATCTCCACTTGAGCCCAGGGCTACTGCAGACTTAAAATATGTCACATGGAAAACTGTTTTCCTCATGGCAATCACTTCAGCCAGAGGAATTTCAGAGCTACAAGCTCTCTGCACTGAACCAAACTACATTATTTCCCATGGGTATAAAGTAGTTCTCAGGACCAACAGGACATTTCTTCCCAAGGTAGTATCTAAATTTCACCTAAATTGGTCTATTATGCTTCCTGTCTTTTTCAGACAATTCCACTCCTGATGAGTGCTGGCTTCCTAGCCTGGATGTCAAAGGGACACTGACCTACTCCTTGGAGCACACAAAGCAGCTCAGGTCCTCACACACATAGTTTTCCCTCACCTATGGTGAGGTTGGAAAAGGCAGGCTGGCCTCTAAGAGAACTGTCTCACATTGGATAGTCTCCTGCATCCAGTTCTGTTACAGTAAGGCTGGCAGACAACCACCTCAAGGCCTCAGGGCCCACTCCACCAGGGGAACTGCAGCCTCAGTGGCAGCAGCAAGAGACATTCCCTTGCTCAACATCTGCAAAGCAGCTACCTGGAAAACTGTACACACTTTCATGAAGCACTCCTGCTTGGATGTACAGTCTGCATCAGATGCCAAATTTGGCACTGCAGTCCTGCAGAACCTCTTTCCAAAGTAGGTTCTGTTCTCTCCTCCCAGCTGCACTGCTTTGTAGTCTGCACTAGTCAAGCATACTGAGGGATTCCTGGGGTGAGAAGAAACAATTACTCACTTTAGTAATATTATTTCTTCCAGGGAATCCCTCAGTATGCTTGACCTCCCACCCAGCCTCGCCTCACATAACCTGGTTGTGAATAGTTCTGCAGTCATTGCCTAGAGCCAAATTTCTTACTGAAGAGCAATAAAATAGTAATGTGTCTTCATTGAAACATGATGTATGTAGTTCACCTAGAGGCTAGTTCCATTGTTTTTTTGTTTTCATCTTGTTTTTTCAATGTATTTGCAGAGGTTTAGAATTTGTGGCCTTTTGCCCCCAGGCTTCAAAATTAACTGACTGGAAGCACAATAGCACCTACAGGCAACCCTCTCTTACTACACTCTAATTGGCTAATTTCCTGGCATCATTAGCATAATTCCATCTCTGGGGCAGCTGAACCAAGATGGCATGACTGCAGTAGTCAAGCATACTGAAGGATCCCCTGGAAGAAATAATATTATTACAGTGAATAATTTTTTCTTTTTGGAATAGTTCACCACAGTGGAAGTAGAAGCAGCAGGTAACTTAGATATTTTATGCCTGAAATTGTTAACCATGGAAGGTAATAGAAGAAGGTAGCTTTGATTTCTTATGTTTGCAATTGTTAACCATGGGAGATAATGGAATAAGGCATTGCAGCTTTGATATCTTATTCTTGGAAAAGTTAACCTCAGAAAGTAATAGAAGCAGGGTGCTTAGAGTTCATAGTCTTGGAATATTTAACCATGATAGGTGGCATAAGCAGGCAGCGTTGGTAGTTTATTCTTGGAGTAGTTAACCATGGGAGACAGTAGAAGAAGGTAGCTTTGGAATCTTATTCTTTGCATAGTTAACCACTGGAGACAGTAGAAGCAGGTACTGTAGCCATGGTAACTTATTCTTGCCATAGTTAACCATAGGAGACAGTAGAAGCAGGTAGCCATGGAATTTTATTCTTGGTATAGTTAACCATGGGATACAGTAGAAATAGGTAGCTATGGTATCTTATTCTTGGCATAGCTAACCTTGGGAGACAGTAGAAGCAGGTAGCTATGGTATCTTATTCTTGGCATAGTTAATCTTGGGAGACAATAGAAGCAGGTAGCTTTGGTATCTTGTTCTTGGCATATATAACCATGGGAAACAGTAGAAACAGATAGCTATGGTATCTTATTCTTGGCATAGTTAATCTTGGGAGACCATAGAAGCAGGTAGCTTTGGTATCTCGTTCTTGGCATAGTTAACCATGGGAGACAGTAGAAGCAGGTAGCTATAGTATTTTATTCTTGGCATAGATAACCATGAGAAACTGTAGAAGCACGTAGCAATGGTATCTTATTCTTGGCATAGTTAACAATGGAAGACAGTAGAAACAGATAACTATGGTATCTTATTCTTGGCAGAGTTAACCATGGGAGACAGTAGAAGCAGGTAGCAATGGTATCTTATTCTTGGCATAGTTAACCATGGGAGACAGCAGAAGCAGGTAGCTATGGTATCTTATTCTTGGCATGGTTAAGTAGAAGCAGGTAGCTATGGTATCTTATTCTTGGCATAGTTAACCATGAGAGACAGTAGAAGCAGGTAGCTATGGTATTTTATTCTTGGCATAGTTAACCATGGGAGACAATAAAAGCAGGTAGCTTTGGTATCTTATTCTTGGCATAGTTAACCATGGGAGAAAATAGAAGCAGGTAGCAATGGTATCTTATTCTTGGCAAAGTTAAACATGGGAGACAATAGAAGCAGGAAGCTTTGGTATCTTATTCTTGGCATAGTTAACCATGGAGACAGTAGAAGCAGGTAGATATGGTATCTTATTCTTGGCATAGTTAACGATGGGAGACAATAGAAGCAGGTAACAATGGTAATGGCATAATTAACCATGGGAGACAATAGGAACAGGTAGCTTTGGTATCTTATTCTTGGCATAGTTTACCATGGGAGACAATAGAAGCAGGTGGCCATGGTGTCTTATTCTTGGAGTAGTTAACCATGGGAGGTAAAAGAAACAGGTAGCTTCAATATCTTATTCTTAAAATTGTTAACCATGGGAGTTAGTAGAAGTGTATTGTTTTGGTATCTTTCCTTGAAAAAGTTAACCACAGGAGGTGGCAGAAGCTTGTTGCTTTGGTATCTTATTCTTGGAATAGTTAACTATGAGAAATGACAGCAGTAGGTAGCTTAAATATCTGATTCTTGGTTTATTCAATCATGGAAGGTAGATAAAGCAAGTAGCTTAGATATCTGATTCCATTATAGTTGTAACCACAGGAGTTAGTCAAAGCAATGTACTGTAGCTTAGATATCTTATTTCTGGACAATTTAACCATGGAAAGTAGTAGAACCATACACAGTATCTTACATATCTTCAATATAAAACTGGACAGTCACATTGTACGTAAATATAAGTCCGTACATAACTGTTAGGATAGCAGTGAAGTGAACTACATATAGATCAATGGAGTTCTCCTGCATTAAAGCTGTATAATTCTTTGTCACATACTCTATAGCTATTTAATGCGCTGTTGATTTATATCTTGTCTGGGTCTAGTGAAGACCATGCCTGCAGAAAGTTTTTCCTCTGCAGTAATTAGGAAAAGGCAATCTTTCTTCTATTAATTTCTTTACCTTCTGGCTGTTCTCCTTCTTCTGTGGAACTAGAACTGTTTTTTGCTCATCTCCAAACTTCGATCCCAGAACCTCTGACTTGCCTATAACAAATACTGGTTCAGCCTTTGTTTCACCTCCTGCAGTTACTGCTCTGATCAGTGCAAGCTAAAGGGGGTGATTTGGCAGAAACTTCCATTTCAAGGTGTGTGTGTGTGTGTGTGTGTGTGTGTGTGTGTGTGTGTGTGTGTGTGTTGGGGAGGTGCTGAAGGTCCAGGGGTTAGTATATCACTAAAGCATGAGGGGAAGTGTGATGGCATTATCAGCCTGTACTCCATCACCTTTCTTTAATGTCAGCCCTCCACTGAATAATTCCCTTTGGGGCATGGTATGTCACTGTATCCTAAATTTAGGATCTTGGTATCAATGTGTAGCTTGACATGGGGTGCCTCTGTACTCCATGTTAATGCCCAGCTCCATATTGATGGCAGGCATGGCTACTAGGCCATGCAGTCTTGTACAATTAGTGGCCCTCCTAGGTCATCCATGCACTGGCAGGAACCCACCTCCCTTCCTGTGACAGGTGGCCTTGTATTGGGACACCTTACTTGTCTCTGCCAGTTGAAGCTGGATGTCCTGTGCTTGGGACAGGAACCTGGGTCTCCTGCATCAGAAACAAACTAAGCTAGTTTTCTGGTCTGGATATAATAATTAAAAGAGAACATTCATGAGCAGTGCCCATCGTTGTTTGAAAGTCCATGAAAGGGTCTTTTAAATGAGGTGTTGGGCTTGTCTGTAACTGGCAGCAGTCCGGAGATATCGATGATTAAGTTTGCCGCAAATTAATACCACATTGCCACCATTTTTAAAACCTTGTAATGTCACTGATAGTCTGGCTGTGCTTGACCACAATGTGGTTAACCACAGCTTGATTGTCAGTGACATACCAAGGTTCTATAAATGGTGCCAATGTGGTATCTATATGGGCAGACATACAGTAGTCATCAGTATCTCTGCACTGCTGTCAGCTATAGGTAAGCCCAGAACCTCATTTAAAAGAATGTTTCTTGGTCTTTCAAACTGTGATTGACATTGTTCAAAAATGTGCCCCTTTAATTCATCTGAATTTTAATCCTGGTAAATTTCTGAGGTCCAAGTTCTAAAAGTCTTTTCTTGTTTTAGATTCCACTGAGTGCATAAAATGTCAAGAGGATCGCAGGCCAAATGTCAGAGGAGATGCCTGCATTCCAAAACCCACCGAGTTTCTCTCCTATCAAGACTCCCTGGGAGTGACTTTGGCTGCCATTGCCTGTTTCAGTGCCATGGTCACTGTCTTCATCCTGGTTATCTTTGCCAAGTATCGGAACACTCCTATTGTAAAAGCTAACAACCACAAACTCAGCTACGTCCTTCTGCTGGGCCTTGTACTGTGCTTCCTTTGTTCGCTAATATTCATTGGTCAGCCTACGCCGGTGGTGTGCAAGATACGTCAAGTTGCCTTTGGACTAATATTTGTTTTTTTGTGTCTCTTGTGTACTGTCAAAAACCATCATTGTAATTATTGCATTTAGAGCCACAAAACCAAACAGCAACTTACGAAGGTGGGTTGGACCACAGCTGCCCAGCACAATAGTCCTTGTCTGCACATTGTTCCAGGTTATTATCTGCACTGTCTGGTTGAATGTGTCACCACCTTTCTCAGAACAGAACATGAAATCCCAAATAGGGGTGATAATCGGTGAATGTAATGAGGGGATCTATTACTGCATTCTGGAGCATGCTGGGATACATTGGCCTCCTGTCTTGTGTTAGTTTTGTTGTTGCTTTCCTGGCTAGAAACCTACCTGATAGTTTTAATGAGGCTAAATTTATAACCTTCAGCATGTTGGTGTTTGTTAGTGTCTGGCTGTCATTCATCCCATCATATCTCAGCACAAAGGGGAAGTACATGGTGGCCGTAGAGATATTTGCCATCTTGTCTTCCAGTGCTGGTTTGCTCAGTTGTATATTTGTTCCCAAATGCTACATTATTCTGCTGAGGCCTGATCAGAATAAGAGAGGGGTTCTCATGGGGAACAGAACTTTTGACAGAAAAAATGAATAAAATTCATCAGCATAAAACCATGGCACCTATTGTATTCTGGTTAGTTTATAAGATGTTGTAGAATGTTGAAGTTAAAAAGAAATACTTTATTACAAAGAATAAAACTGAAACGGAAGTCATAACTGAATAGATGTGATGTATTTTTTAATGTTAAAAGCACTGACTGATCCAGCTTGAAACAGATACCAAGATTGGCATGAATCTATGAAGTGGCTGGTGAGCCATTCCTATAGAAGGCCTTCCAATAGGAACTCAGTCCATGAGAACCCTCCCTGTAGGATACCTTTTCATATATATCTTCCTATAGGAATCCATCCTGTAGGAAGCCTTCACAAATAATCCCATCCCACAGGAACCCTAACCATTAAAACTTTTCCTATAAAAGCCTTTCTAATAGGATGCCTCCCCATAGGAGTTCTTCCCAGTCTTGGAGCACATTATCTTGTTCAGCAGTTCTGCGTCCATTATTCAGGCAGCTCTTCCCCAGCAACCAGTGACTTGGAACTTGGGAAGAGTTCTGGAGTCATGGATGCAGAACCTTTGAATGGGAGAATGATCTAGCAATACATAAGGATTTAGTTGCTATTAATGATTCCTGGGAGTTAAATATTCTAAAAAGAATAAGGAAACTTTTGCCACAGAGAAAAATGTATTGTACTGTGAAAATGTAGTTCACAGAAAAGCTCTGAGCAGGTTGAGATTTGAGTACCAAAACAATTTTTGGAAGGGCCTAGGGCCCACACAGTTTGCCTCCTCTTGTTTGTGTAATGATAATATCAAGTGAACTGCATCACATATCCTTCTAGAATGTACAGCAAAGCCTACTAGGATCAAATGTAGTGTCACAGTTTCCTGCATGACAAAATGGATTAACTCCCATTGAAATGTAGTCAGTTAAAAAAAAAGACAGAGAGAAATGGCTACAACCTTTCAACAAAGAGATTAGGGAAATTATATTAATGAAAAGGCAATCTCACTGTTATCAACTCAGTTTGAACCTTTACTTTTAGCTTATTACAGTAGTTCATCATATGGGGGAGACACGTAGGGGAATAGATATACTGTATATGTAATAAAGCAATATAAGAAAAGTTGTGTATGTACAGCACAAGAAGAGAAAAGGTGGTAATTTTAGGAAAAAATGTTGTTAGGAACCTTGGCATAAGTACTTGTTATAAAATGGATGTGATAAATGGATGTATTTATTAACTGGTTTTATTTGATCATATTGTGTATGCAGTGCTTGTTTTTATACATACTTTTCAAATAAAACTTGAACTTGAATTGGATAATGCACTTTAAGATTGCTGAAAAGCACAGTTGCAGAAAATAAGGGGTTCTGTTTCAAAACTTGTAGGGATTTATAAAAAAAAAAATGTTGTATGGACATATAAACATTTGAACCAGATGCTGTACTGTAACCCACAAAGCTACAGTGCAGTAAAAACTATAACAGAGTTCCTGTGCATAAAGGAGTAGTGGGTAATCACTGTGAAATGCAGGGCTTGCATGGCTGGCAGTATAGGCTAGTGGTTAGAGTAATGATCTGTGAATGAGTTGGTACGTCCAGCCCACCTGGGTTTGATTTCCACAAGTTCCACTTGCATATTGTATGATTTGGAGCAAGTCACTTAACCACACCGGCACCGGTTGCCCCTGAAAACAGGCACTTGTGCCTAGTGGGCCTTGCCTGTTTACCCAAAGAATTAATTAGATTCATATAGTCATATATTCACAGAGGTTGATGGCAGAAAAGGACTGTCTGGCCCATCCAGTCTGCCCATTCTTTTCCCTGCCTAATTTAAAACTACAGACCCTATCTGTAAAAGCTGAAAAGGAGAAAAGCCCATTTTCTTGATGATGAAACAAGTTGCCTTGAAACAACTAGGAGCTGTGGGGAAGAGACTGGCAATCTGCAAGAAAGTGCACTCTTGCTCAAATCTGAGGGAGGTCTACCTTACTTAACTCTGAATTTTAAACTTGGTATTGCTTTGTGTTTTGTCTTTTTTTTCCTTTTTTGAATCAAGAAGGAATTAATTTGCAGTACTGCTAATTTTGTGAGTTTAACTTCAGAAGGATTGAAATACTGCATACCTGGTTTCCCCTTGTGTTTAGCTGGATTATTTATCTGCTAGTATTTTGTGACAGGTTGCATCAATCTATTTTTTCGTACAGTGAACTATTTACTAGTGGCAGAGGATTTTTTTCTTTGTGAACCCTGCAGTTTGTGTCTTCAACCAGACAGGGCCCCAGGCTGTGGAAACTGGTTCCTCTGATTGTCTTTAGAGCACAGAACATCAGGTTGTTGTGGGTCACGGGAGGCTTACATTATAGGTATTGGGCCCAATTGCTTGATTATCCTCTGAATGTAATTGTTTTTTGCTGGGTACATTCTCTGGTAGATTGCTGTGCAGGTTGTCTTGCTGAAAGGAAGGTCAACACTCACCAGAGTGGTGGATCAAAGTTTGTAGCTGATTGTTTCCAGAGGGAACAGGCTTGGGCCCAACCCCCCACCCCTCACCCCCTCCATAGCTGTTATTTCCTTTATACCAGAGGTTCTGGCATTACTTCCCCAAGAGGGCACAGGGCGTACAACTGTCATATCCTTACCAGTCCAGCACACTGCATTGAGGGTAAGTGCACTCACACACTTAAAAACAAGCATTTGTCAATGCTGAATGTTGTTGTGTTGGCATTGGCAGTGGCAGAGGTGGAGAGGCATAGCACTGTGAGTTTGTTAATGTGTCCCAAAAGATGATTTTGCACAGCGAGTATGCCACTGTGCAGCAGAGCTATGGAAACCCGTTTTGGGCAGGCTGTGGAAAATGGCAGCTGGACTGTGAGGTGTGCACAAATGCCAGTGGTGAAAATGTGGCATGAAACTATCGCAGATTGACAAAGTTACAAGGGTGTGCGGAAACTGCGCAATGCATGCTTGCAACATAGTCATTTTCTGGACTTTTGCCACCAAATTTTCAACATAGGCATTTTAGGACCTCTGGTGATGAACAGTGTCACCGTCATTTCCTGAAAGTGTCCTGAAAAGTGATTCCACACAGTGACCGTGCAATTCTGCACTGGACGTGTGAAAATACATTTCAGCCAGCTGTACTATTCATAAGGAGGCATGGAAAAATGGCAATGATCAACAGCTGGAGTTGAAAGTATTACAAATTCACAAAGTCACGAGCGTGCGTGCAAATTGCGCAACGTGCACTCGTAAAACACTAATTTTATTGACTTTCATCCCTAAATTTTCAACATAGGCATTTTAGGACATCTACTAATGAACAGTGTCACTGCTATTTTCTTAATGTGTCTCGAACACGGGCTTTCCACAGCGATCGCGCTATTGTGCGCCAGAACTGCGAAAACAGATTTTGGTCAGGATGTGTAAAATTACAGCTGCACTGTTCATTAGGAGGTGTAGAACAATGGCACTGTTGAAAATGTGGAGTGAAAATATAAGTTTGCAATCTTACGAGCACGCGTGCAAACTGCAAAACGCATGCTCATAACACAGTCATTTTATGGAGTATTGCCACAAAATTTTCAACACAGGCAGTTTAGGACCTCTGCTCATGAACAGTTTCACTGTCATTTTTGTAATGTGTTGTGAACAGTGATTTTGCACAGTGACCGCGCTATTCTGCGCCGGAAGTGCAAAAACACATTTCAGCAAGGATGTGAAAAATGACAGCTGTACAGTTCACAAGAAGATGTGGTAAAATGCCAATGTTGAGAATGTGGCATGAAAATATTGCAAATGCGCTAACTTACAAGCATGCAATGTACAGTTGCTATGCACGCTCGTAAAACAGCCATTTTAAGGAGTATTGTCACCAAATTTTCAACACAGGCATTTTAGGACCTCTGCTCATGAACAGTGTCACTGTCATTTTTGTAATGTGTCCTGAACACTGATTTTGCACAGCAACCGTGCTATTCTGCGTCAGAAGTGCGAAAACACATTTTGGGCAGGATGTAAAAAATGACAGCTGTACAGTTCACAAGAAGGTGTGGTAAAATGCCAATGTTGAGAATCTGGCATGAAAATAGTGCAAATGCACCAACTTACGAGTGTGTGTTGTGCAGTTGCTACACACGTTCGTAGAACAGTCATTTTTTTTTATTTTTCCCACCAAACTTGCAACATAGGCTTTTTGAGAGCCCCTCTCATGAACAGTGGCACTGTTGTTTCGTTACTCGGTCCCAAAAGGTGATTCCATGCAGTGACTGCGAAATCACCTTTCAGGACCGAATAACACCATGACAGTGCAAGAATTCATGAGAAGGGGTCCCAAAAACCCCATGTTGAGAATTCGGGGCCAAATTTCACAAAAATGCCCGAGATATGCATAAAGTTGAAAAACCCCTATTCATTCCATTATATAGCTTACCGGCATTTCTTCAGTTCGTGGTCAGCTTTGAAGAGTGCAGACATGTTCCCGGTCCACAGAAGATCGTCACACCAGACTCTGCAGGAAAGTATGGGTAAGTATGGGGTGGGGGGTGAGGGGAGGCAGGGTGCACAGTGTTTGGGTGCGGGTGGGGGAGGGGTCATCGAGACTACGAGGGACCGCTTTCATTTTACAGGAAAAAAAATGAAAAAATCCATCGTGGGACAGTTTTTTTTTTCAGGGGATTTGGAACGCTGGGGAGGGATCCCAGCACGCCACCTAACTGTTTGGGGGGGTGTCTGTAGCTGATGGGAGATTGGGCACCCTCATTGGCACACAACATGGGGAGAGTAATGCAGACAGGGACTGGGCACCTCTGTCGCACACAAAGAAAGCGGGCGGAGCCGAGGGGATTGGGCATCCTCACATTCAACAACAATTGGGGGTTTATGCCGACGGGAGTGGGCTCCCCATTGGCACACAAAGAAAGTGGGAGGGTTAACCGATGGGGGGACTGGGCACCCCAAAGTCGTCAGTAGTTAGGTGGCAGCCTGCTCGCTGACCATGCACATAATGGCGGCAAGCACGGCAAGAAAAAGACCACTGCGTATGGCGAGGATTGCAGTGGACCTTTCCTTAGATGTGCTCCCCACATTATGTATGCATGGTGTGGCCCTGGCATGCAGGCTGATTGTGGAATGTGGGACGCACCTACTGGTGCATGCCCTGCATTTGTCCAACAGCGACCCCACCTCCAAAGCTGCGCTGTCCCACGATGTTGGCTGCGCAAGTGCTCCAACATAAAAAAATTAAATAAACAGGAAGAAAGACAGATATGTGGGGTGTGGTGCAATGCAATAGCTGCGGGGCAGCAGTCTTCTGGGAGACGTTCTGGAGACTGCAGTGTTGCCCTGTTTGCAGTCAACTCTCTGCTCTGAGGGAGGATGTTGCCTGTCTCCAGGCTGAATTGGACATGTATAGGGAAACCTCCTCCATCCAGGAAACACCAGGGCCACCACTGCTGCCTCAGAGGTCACCAAGAAAGAGCAGTTAGACCATGGTGGGCTCAGGGAGGGTGAGGGTGGTAGAACAGAGTTGCATCCCTTCTGTGGCACCTCACCACAATCCTTATGCTGTACTGGTGGAGCATAGTTCCCCTATGAAGACACTCACACTGGAGACCAAGGAGGTTGCTGGGAACTGCCACAAGGAAGGCCCACAGGAGGGTGGCACAGGACACCACAGGGGAAGGAAGCAGCTCCTTGTGGGGGACTCAATTATTAGGGGGGTAGAACTGGGGGAAAAGGTGGAGATGGAGATAAGGTGCCTGCCCGGAGCCATGGCTTTGGGGATGGGAAGCGAATCCTCAGAGTTGCAAGAGCATCTGCACAGGAGAGGGAGCCAGACATCATTGTTCACCTAGGGACAAATGACTTAGCTGGGCATGGGATAAGAGTAGTGCAGGAGGAGTTTGTGGTGTTGGAGAGGGGTCTTAGCCAAGTAGCACACACTGTAACCTTCTCAGCGGTGTTGCCTGTCTATGGCAGGGGTGAGGCTAGGGTACTACGCACCATGCAGTTCAATGAATGGTTGAAAAACTGGTGTGGAGTACAGGGTTTTGGCTTCATTAGGTACTGGGGCTCCACCTGGAGGGATGCACACCTATACTATGAAGATGGTCT
Source organism: Neoceratodus forsteri (assembly GCA_016271365.2). Taxonomy (NCBI): domain Eukaryota; kingdom Metazoa; phylum Chordata; order Ceratodontiformes; family Ceratodontidae; genus Neoceratodus; species Neoceratodus forsteri. The sequence goes on along the minus strand of CM057457.1, from coordinate 307,605,615 downwards.
GCATCTGTCCAGGAGGGGAAGCAGGCTCCTAGGTGATAGATTTAAATGCTTCACAGGCAAGATTTTAAACTAGCCAAGGGGGAGGCACTGATGAGAAGCAGGGAATTCACACCTCCCCCCCCCACAAACAGGGTCATCAGCAAGGTAAACTCCAAGGTAAAGAGGTCGATAGGGAACAGGATGGGGGTAAATGGAGAAAAAGCCAAAGACAGTAAGGTCAAGGATGGGGCTAAAAGAGGTAGGACCATAAACAAAACTGAGGGTGATGAGTACCAGTGCCCATAGTCTGGGTAATAAGCTTCTTGATTTAGCAGCCTTGATGGAAGAGGGACACCTGGATAGTGTGGCAGTCACAGAAACATGGTACACAGAGAAGCATGACTGGGATGTAAACATACCAGGGTATGCAATCTGCAGGAGGGACAGGGAGGGTAAAAATGAAGGAGGAGTAGCTCTCTATGTAAGAGAAGGGATCAAAGCAGCAGAACTAAAGGGTGAATGGGGAAGAAAGGAAGCACGGTGGGTCACCTTGGAGACATGTAATGACACCACAATCCACACAGCTGGACCACTTTAACTGAGAGGTTGCGAGGGTCTCAGATCTGCCCTCCCCCATGCTGAAACTGTGCAGGTACGGATCACTGAAACAAAGCCCTGGAGGAGCCTGACCGAGTTACAGCTCACTCGCTGCCTAGAAGCTCTGTACTCTACTGTTGTTTGTTGGACTTCAATGCTAAAATTGTTAAAGGGGATTAACTTTCTGTCCCCATACATGTGGAGATAGGTTTTTATTTGTTTTTCGCTGCTAAAAACCCTCTGTAGCCAGTCACCTGTAGCTGCATTTAATGTAGTTTGCATTTTGGCTCCAAGTCCCTGTTTAAAAACTTTGCCATAGTAAATCCTGCCTGATGGCCTTCCCAAGCTGCCTGTTCCACCTGCCTTTAATTTAGTTTAAAGCTAAGCAGCTCAGTCTGCCACCAGCCCAAGCTTGATCTTAGGTTAATAAATTCACTTAAGTTCACTAAGTCTTTCAGGTCTGCCTATTCCAGGTGCTGCTACATTTATTATTTGCCAGAAGTAAAGTCTGCCTTAATTAATTTAAAGTTAGGTAGTGCCAGTCAGCGCAGCTATGCAACCCAGAGCTTTGCTCCGGTTTCATTGTTGCGCCACTCCAGCAATTGGTGCATTTTCCTTAAGCTGTTCTGAATGTTAGCACACCCACAAGTTTCCTACCTTACATAACCCTGTTCCTTCTGCTTCTCCTTTGTCCGCAGCTAGACCCCTTTAACTGAGAGGTCATGAGGGTCTCAGAGCTGCCCTCCCCCATGCTGAACCTGTGCAGGTACGGATGACTGAAACAAAGCCCTGGAGGAGCCTGACTGAGTTACTGCTCGCTCACTGCCTAGAAGCTCTGTACTCTACTGTTGGCCCCGCTGCCACCACCAGCACTCTTGCTCAGCATTTGGTTATATAGCCGAGATCACATGATCGACCAAAACCTATCAGCCCACTTTGCCATCAGCAGCCTATGCTCGGTCACCACTAGAGTCCACCATCTCATCCAAGTGCGTCTAATAACTCACTCAGGATAAAACATGAAAATCTACCTTTGAGTGCTTATCCTAAGCATCTCAATGCTCCCATTTTTTTCTCTCCCCCATCCCACTCTCACAGTGGAAGAACCTTTTTTATGGGACCCCTTAGCCTGGTCCATTAATTGCCCCCACAGAGTGTCCGCCCCCTGGTACTTTCAAATTCCCATTGTCCCTGATCTAGTCAGCAACAATTATACCCATTACCTAAGCTGCACTGTCACCAGGACCACCTTGGAATTTCATACTCTCATGCCACCTGATCACCCCCTACACAGCCCACATCCTGCATCCTGCATCCCACCATGGCTCCAGCTCTGCTAGCCCACCTTGTCCGCACCCTCCCAATACTGATCTGGTCCACCAAAATCCACACTGCTCCTTGCTTCCGTCACTTTGCGTCTAAACTGCACCGGATAGCTCTTCTTCGCTACGCTCTTCTCCTCCTACTTTCAGGTAATGTGCATCCTAATCCAGGACCCCCTTCTCCTAGATCTACCAAGGAGGGCAGGCACGGCAGCCTACTGCAGGCCTCCCTCAATATCTGCAGCCTACTCAGGAAATTCACTCCTCCCCGGGTTGGATCGCCCAACACACCTCGGACATTCATGCCTCATCGGAGACCTGGCTCTCAGAAAACATCCCTGATGCTTCTGTAACCCTCAGTGACTACTCCATCTTCTGAACAGACAGGCTAGACAAGCGGGGAGGTGGGTGTGCCACCTATGTCAAAACGTCTCTGCACGCCCTCTCAGTCCCCCTTCCCCCACCAGCCCATGGTGCCCAAGCCATAGCCATTAAGGTCACCCGGGGCAATCCTGGTAAAGCACTATACATTATGGCAATATACACCCCCCCATGAACCAAAAGCCAGACTTTGATTCTATACTGACTGGCATCACCCATCTCCCTTCCAAGAGCGAAGTAATTATAATGGATGACTTCAATGTGAATTGGTTATCCACCACATCTGCCACCTACAAAAATGCCATCCTAGCTTACAACCTAGCCCAGGTTGTCCAATCCCCCACCAAACATGACCCCAGCACTGGGTCCCCCACTCTTATCAACCTCATCCTTACTAACCATCCCAACAACCTCTCCAGGGTTAAAGTGCTCCCTGATGTGACAAGTGACCACTCCCCAGTCACCTGCTGGTGGTATAATAAACTCCCACCCAGCCTCCCTAAAATTATCATCCAAAGGTGTTTAAAAAAAACCCTCTCACGCCTCAAACTGTACCTTACTTCCTGTTACTGGTCACCCATCCACACTGCCCAAACTGTAGACGCTGCCCTCATCTCCTTTATTACAACCTTTTATGCTGCCTGTGATACCTTTGCCCCCTTCACAAAGCAGATTATAAAAAACAGGGATACCCTGTGGATCTCACAGTCCCTGCTTGACCAGATGCACCATAGAGACAACCTCTGGCATAAGGCCCTAAACTCCCAGTCACTCCAGGACAGACAACTCTACAGAGCGGCCAGAAACAAATGCACCTGGGCCATCCAGCAAGCAAAGGCAAACTACTATAAGCAAGACCTCACCACTACAAGGGGCTCAGGGAAAAACTTCTTGAACAATATTAAGGAACTCTGCAGGAAAACTGTCTCCCCTGCCCCTGTGCAGCTTCAAGTCGAGGGGTCCTTCTCCCAGGACCCCACAACCATCTCCAATACCCTAAATACCGCCTTCTCAGACCTCAGTCACATTCTCCTGCAAAACTTCTTTGACCTGATCCCTAGCTGCCCCTCAGGCACCTCAGCCACTATGGTCCCCCCTTCCTTCTGGCTGTGAATCATCTCCTGCAGTGAGGCTAAGCGCTACCTCTCCAAAGCATTGGCAAACTCGCGCTATAGCAGTGACTCCCTTGACCTCAAAATTCTTCGACTAATGCTGGATGTGACCTTGCCACATCTTACCAAAATACTTAACTGGTCACTACGCCTCAGCCAAGTCCCCTCTCTATGGAAAAAAGGAACTATAACACCAATCCTGAAGAGTGGTGACCCCACTTCCCCTAGTAATTACCGACCCATCTCGATCCTAATCCCCCCAAAGGCTCTCAAAAAAATTGTGTCAGACCAACTCACCAACTATTTAGCCAAACATAATCTGCTCTGCCAAGAACAACACAGCTTCAGGAGGGGACACAGCACAATCACTGCCCTTCTCGAATTTACATCGTACATACATGAGACCCTGGAACAAGGGTGCAATCTACATCGATTTGACCAAAGCATTTGACACCGTCAGTCATGCACTACTTCTTCACTCCCTTTCCTCCTACTATTTCTCCCCTGAGGCCATCTCCTGGTTCAAAGACTATCTCTCTGGCCAGATGCAACAGGTCAAAATCAACACCACCCCGTCCTCTGATAAACCAGTCCTAACAGGTGTCCCAAAAGGGTCTATTCTCGGGCCACTGCTTTTCACTCTCTTCCTAAACTCCCTCCCACTATCCTGCAGTGGGAAGCTCTTACTCTATGCAGATGACTCCGTAGTTTTCTGGAAACACCCCCATCCTAACTCCTTCCAAACTGCCCTACAAGTCTGTTTTAGAGAAATAAAATCCTGGTTCACTGAGCATCGCTTAGTACTCAACTACAACAAGACGAAATCCATAATTTTTGCCCATCGCCAAAGCCCTCTTAGTTGTGCCCCTCTAACCATCTCCAACTCAAGGGCCTCCTTCTCAAACAGGTCTCAAATTTCAAATGTCTGGGTGTCACACTGGACACATCCCTCACCTACCACACACACATTCAATACCTTTCCTCCGCTGTTAACATCAGGCTGGGGATACTATATAGACATAAGCACTTCCTACCTCCTCAGGCCTTATGCCTCATTGTATCTTGCTCAGTCCTCTCATTGTTGGACTACGGCATTGTAATTTATGCACCACAGACCAAATCGCCCTACATTGCATCAACCTAGCTCTCAACAGAGCTTGCCGACTGGTCACAGGCTGTGATAGATTAACCCACACGTGCGAGCTCCACAAGCTTGTGGTCTGGCTGACCTTCGAAGGGAGCCTTAAGTATCACACTTGCCTCCAAGCCATAAAAATACTTATGAATCTAACACCTATAGGCCTCCACGCCCTCATCCAACCAGTCCCACACAGGGGGGTCCCTAGACGCCTTGCATGCACCTCCCTCCTAGTCCCCCACTGTAGGACCTCACTTGGGCAAAGGTCTTTCCATTATCATGCTCCTCTCTGGTTCAACAACCTACCACCCACCATCTCCCTGGCCCCTAGTCTTGGGAAATTTAAAACTGGTATCATGAACCTTCTCATAGAATTTGACGGCAGATAAGGACCACTTGGCCCACCCAGACTGCCCATTTACCTACCTAATGGATAAGCTGCAGATCCTAGTTAACCAGCAGCCTACTTCTTTCTACCCCCACCCCCTAGAATTGTCTTATGGCTGTCCCATGCATGCTTGAATTCAACCACTGTTTTTGACTCCACAACCTTCTCCGGAAGACCGTTCCATGCATCCACAACCCTCTCTGTGAAAAAATACTTCCTTACATTACCTCTGAGCCGCCCTCCCCCCCATCTTCAAATTCTCCTTGACTCTGAGGCTTGTGGCTGTAGCCAGTACTCTTCCTCCTTGTCCGTATCCCCAAAGAAGGTAAAGTTAAGGATAAAAGTCTAGCTTATCCTGTGTCTACAGCCTTAGGTCCCACAATCCAGCAGTAAAGAAACTCTGACTCAGGGCTCTGTTAATGACCCTCCGAATCTGTAACCAGACTTGTCTCACAACTATGACGTAGGGTCTTCTTAAGCCCTAGATGCGGTAACCTGCCAATGTCAATACACTGTGCTGTGTGACCTATGTATAACTGTTATTAAATGTAATGTTTGTGTTTTCCTGTACTGAGGTAGAGCTTTCACAAAGGAGTCTATGACTCAAAGGATTGTAATTCTGATTCTCTCAATAAATAAATAAATAAATAAATACAGACTCCTATCCCAGGAGGAGGAGGAAATGGACAAAGAAATGTTAGAAGGCATTCTTAGAATGGCAGAAAAAGGGGAGATTTTGTTGATGGGGGACCTGAATATGCCAGATGTTAACTGGAGCACAAGTGCTGCAACCACATCCCCGAGCAGGGTCATTCTCGATGCCCTGCAGGGGGCATGCCTCAGACAGCTAGTGCTGGAACTCACTCGGGAGGGAGCAATCTTAAACCTGGTACTCTCAAATGGAGATGGTGAGAGGATCACAGATTTAGAAGTGGGTAGCCATCTGGGAAGTATCGACCATCAAACAGTGTGGTTCCTGACAAACACATCTGTAGAGTCAAGCCATACAAAGACAAAAGTACTGGACTTTAAGAGGGCTGATTATGGCAAAATGGGTGAGTGCCTAAGGAATGCACTAGGGTCTGTCTACTTTCTGAATCAGTGAGTCCCTTTACAGTTTTATCTCCCACTTTCACATCTGCTAAGTACTTGCCCCAATTTGCCAATGACAAATCTGCTCTAGTGCCACTCTCCTTACTATGGCAGTTTCTTGCAATATGGCCTGGTTTCTTACAGTTACAGCAGATAATGTCTTTGGGCACAGATTTGTTACCCCCACCAGAGTTCTTGTTAGGTTTGGAGTATAAATGGGAAAAAGAGTGTCTTACCAGTGCTTGGCTATTACCTCATTCTTGTGGCATCTGTCTGACCATTTGGTAGTCCTCGGCCAAAAAACAGCCTTTTTCCCACTCTCAGGTTGGTGTTCCTTTACCAAAAGCTGCACATCTTGTTGAGTTGATGAATTGCTCCATGGCAAATATGTTGATGATCTGTGGAACTGTTTTGCAGTCTGGTTGGAGCAATTTTATCAGGAGTTCTCTGAGTTGGATGAAGGCTTCTTGAGGATTGTTGACTGAGTTGTACTTCAGAGATCGAAATCTCTGTCTGTAGATTTCTCCCGAGATGTCATACCTTTTCAGGATTTCGCTTTTCATCAGTTCATAGTTTTCTGACTGTGCAGTGTCCATAGTGCTTTAGGCAAGTTGGGCTTTCCCTATCAGGTACAGTACCAGTCTGATTGTCCATTGCTGCTTTGGCCATTGGCAGGCTGTGGCAACTTTCAAAAGTTGTCAGGTATGCCTCTATATCATCCGAGGGACACAACTTTGTAAGTTTAATGGCTTTTTAAGTTGCTTGTATTTTGTTGCTCGTCTGGATCTGTGCCAGATCCTCTGCCTTTGGTAGCTTGCAAGGCATCCATCCATCACTGCTCCTGTTGCTGCATCTCTTCTCTCCTCTGTGCTTCTAAATGTTAAATCTCTTTTTCTCTCTGCTTCTCAGTCTCTTTTTGTTGTATAGCCCACCTTTTTAAAAAGTCCATCAGGCTTTCAGGTTCTGTCACTGCCTGTTCTTTTCCTATAACTTGTGCTGGCTGTACAATCTGAGCTTGGGCTTCTGTTTCAGCTAGTTTGGCTGCCGTTCTCCTGATAACCACTCCTGGACTTGCTGCTGCAGAAGCCATACCTTTCTCTGTGCTTCCCTGACACTAGGTTGAGTACACATGCACAAAACTCCTGGCTTAGAGTATGTACAGCAAAACTCCCACTTCCAAAACCATCTGTCATCAAGGCACAGGTCAGGAAGCATAGGAAAACCAGGAGCAGTTGTAGCATTCACCAAAAAATATTTATTTACACTAGCAACAACATCAAAAATAAACTTGTTCAGTATAACTATTTACAAAGGCCAAATAAACAGAAAAAATCCATCTGAGTTTTTCTTCAGTCTCTGTGTCTATTCTTCTCTCTCAAGTAGTTGCAGTTTAGCTCTCTTATAAGTCCTTCCAAAGCCCATTCTTAACACACATCCTGTTCTTGTATGTTTCAGGCAGGTGCAAGGCAGGAACATAGTGTGCCTGAGCTGAGGCCCCCTTTTCCACAGCTGTTCTGCAAAAGGTTTAAAAATTGAACTCAGGTAACCTCTTGAGTTCCCAATAGATTTTTGCAATCATCTCAAAATATAATTATATACATTTCAACAGTAGCACTATGTATTTTCTAAACAAAGGGATCCCAATATCAGTTACATTTCCACATAATGATTTGCATATATTTTTATATCAGCAGATATGTAAGGAAGAAAATGACAGACTGCAATGGGAGACAGTGAGAAGCAAAGAACTGCAAGACTGATGGGGTGATCAAATCCTAGGCCTCACAGGAAAATTTGGTTGCGCAATCAGACAGACAAGAGACAGAAAAGGAGCGAACAGAATAGATCCCTGCATTCAAACTCTTCCCATAACAACTGGGACAGGGCCCTATTCCACCTTGTCACAGCGATGCACATAACCAGAAAAAGTAACCCTGAGATATAAGAACATTTTCCCTGGCATCTAGTGGTCCCCCTCCCACCCATTCACCACTCCATATATACTAATGCTTTCCCTGGGGTCCAGTGGTCCATCCCCCAACCCCCTCACTTACCCAATGTGTAATAAAGTTTTCCTTGGTGGCTATCGGTCCTTTCCCCCATCCAATCACCCTCTTGTTATGTCCTGTTATCATATTTTGTTACGTATGTGTGTCATGTCATACAGTATACTATGGTGTTTTGTATAGTAGCACACCACAGTATATGATACAACATACACTTGTTTTTATGTTTTCCCTGGTGTCTACTGGCACCCTCCACCCTATGATTTCTGTCCCCATTGTTTCTTCTTTATCCTGGTAGCTAATGGCACCCCACCCTTGGATTGCAGTCCCCATTGTTTCCTCATTTGTATGATTTCTAGTGGCACCCTCCAGCCTCTGATTGCTGTCCCAATTGTTTCTTGATTTTCTCGGTGTCTAGTGGCACCCCCCCAACCCTCTGATTGCTGTCCCCATTGTTTTCCTCCTTTATTTGATGTCTAGTGGCACCCCCCCCTCTGATTGATGTCCCCATTGTTCCCTCATTTTCCTGGTGTCTAGTGGTACCCTCCACCATCTGATTGCTGTCCCCATTGTTTCCTCATTTTCTTGGTGTCGGTTGGCAACTCCACCCTCTGATTGTTGTCCCCATTGTGTTCCTCCTTTACTTGATGTCTAGTGGCACCCTCCACCCCCGATTGATGTCCTCATTGTTTCCTCATTTTCCTGGTGTCTAGTGGCACCCTCCACCCTCTGATTGCCATCCCCAATGTTTCCTCATTTTCCTGGTTTCTAGTGGCACCATCCACCCTCTGATTGGTGTCCCCATTGTTTCCTCATTTTCCTGGTGTCTAGTGGCATCATACACCCTCTGATTGCTGTCCCAATTATTTTCTCATTTTCCTGGTGTCTAGTGGCACCCCAACCCTCTGATTGCTGTCTCCATTGTGTTCCTCCTTTACTTGATGTCTAGTGGCACCTTCCACCCTCTGATTGTGGTCCAAGTTGTGTTCCTCCTTTACTTGATGTCTAGTGGCACCCTCCACCCTCTGATTGCTGTCCCCATTGTTTCCTCATTTTCCTGGTGTCCAGTGGCACTATCCACACTCTGACTGGTGTCTCCATTGTGTCCTCATTTTCCTGGTGTCTAGTGGCACTCTCCACCCTCCGATTGCTGTCCCTATTGTTTCCTTATTTTCCTGGTGTCTAGTGGCACCATCTGCCTTCTGATTGCTGTCCCCATTGTTTCCTCATTTTCTTGGTGTCTAATTGCACCCTTCACTCTCTGATTGCTGCCCCCATTGTTTCCTCATTTTCCTGGTGTCCAGTGGCACCATCTACCCTCTGATTGGTGTCCCCTTTGTTTCCACATTTTCCTGGTGTCTAGTGGCACTCTCCATCCTCTGATTGCTGTCCCCATTGTTTCCTTATTTTCCTGGTGTCTAGTGGCACCATCCACCCTCTGATTGCTGTCCCCATTGTTTCCTCATTTTCCTGGTGTTCAGTGGCATCCCCACACCCTCTAATTGCTGTCCCCATTGTTTTCCTCCTTTACTTGATGTCTGGTGGCACACCCCACCCTCTGATTGCTGTCACCATTGTGTTCCTCCTTTACTTGATGTCTAGTGGCACCCTCCACTCCCTGATTGCTGTCCCCATTGTTTCCTCATTTTCCTGGTGTCTAATGGCACCATCCATCCTCTGATTACTGACCCCATTGCTTCTTCATCCTCTGATTGCTGTCCCCATTGTTTGCCCATTTCCTGGTGTCTAGTGGCACCCTCCAGCCTCTGATTGCTGTCCCCATTGTTTCCTCATTTTCCTGGTGTCTAGTGGTACCCTCTACCCTCTGATTGCTGTCCTCATTGTTTTCTTCTTTACCTGATGTCTACTGGCACCCCCCACCCTCTGATTGCTGTCACCATTGTGTTCCTCCTTTACTTGATGTCTAGTGGCACCCTCCACTCCCTGATTGCTGTCCCCATTGTTTCCTCATTTTCCTGGTGTCTAATGGTATCATCCATCCTCTGATTATTGACCCCATTGCTTCTTCATCTTCCTGGTGTCTAGTGGCATCCTCCACCCCCTGATTGTTGTCCCCATTGTTTTCCTCCTTTACTTGATGTCTAGTGGCACCCCATCTTCTGATTGCTGTCTCCATTGTTTCCTCATTTTCTGGGTGTCTAGAGGCACCCTTCACCCTCTGATTGCTGTCCCCATTGTTTTACTCCTTTCCTTGGTGTCTAGTGGCACCCCCCACCCTCCGATTGCTGTCCCCATTGATTCCTCATTTTCCTGGTGTCTAGTGGCACCATCCACCCTTTGATTGCTGTCCCCATTGTTTTCCTCATTTACTTGATGTCTGGTGGCACACCCCACCCTCTGATTGCTGTCCCCATTGTTTTCCTCATTTACTTGATGTCTGGTGGCACACCCCACCCTCTGATTGCTGTCCCTATTATTTCCTCATTTTCCTGGTGTCTAGTGGCACCCTCCACCCTCTGATGGCTGTACCCATTGTTTCCTCATTTTCCGGGTGTCTAGTGGCACCCTTCACCCTCTGATTGCTGTCCCCATTATTTCCTGATTTTCTTGGTGTCTAGTGGCACCATTCATCCCCTCTGATTGGTGTCCTCATTGTTTCCTTATTTTCCTGGTGTCTGGTGGCACATTCACCCTCTGATTGCTGTCCCCATTATTTCCTCATTTTTTCCTGGTGTCTAGTGGCACCATCCACCCTCTGATTGCTGGCCCCATTGTTTCTCATTTTCTGGTGCCAAGTGGCACCCTTCACCCTCTGATTGCTGTCCCCATTGTTTTCCTCCTTTACTTGACATCTAGTGGCACCCCACCCTTTGATTACTGTCCCCATTGTTTTCCTCATTTTTCTGGTGTCTAGTGGCACCCTCCACCCTCTGATTGCTGTCCCCATTGTGTTCCTCCTTTTCTTGATGTCTAGTGGCACCCCCACCCTCTGATTGCTGTCCCCATTATTTCCTCATTTTCCTGGTGTCTAGTGGCATCCTTCACCCTCTGATTGCTTTTCACATTGTTTTCCTCCTTTATGTGATATCTAGTAGCATCCTTCACCCTCTGATTGCTGTCCCCATTGTTTTCCTCCTTTACTTGATGTCTAGTGGCACCCCATCTTCTGATTGCTGTCTCCATTGTTTCCTCATTTTCTGGGTGTCTAGAGGCACCCTTCACCCTCTGATTGCTGTCCCCATTGTTTTACTCCTTTCCTTGGTGTCTAGTGGCACCCCCCACCCTCTGATTGCTGCCCCCATTGTTTCCTCATTTTCCTGGTGTCCAGTGGCACCATCTACCCTCTGATTGGTGTCCCCTTTGTTTCCACATTTTCCTGGTGTCTAGTGGCACTCTCCATCCTCTGATTGCTGTCCCCATTGTTTCCTTATTTTCCTGGTGTCTAGTGGCACCATCCACCCTCTGATTGCTGTCCCCATTGTTTCCTCATTTTCCTGGTGTTCAGTGGCATCCCCACACCCTCTAATTGCTGTCCCCATTGTTTTCCTCCTTTACTTGATGTCTAGTGGCACCCCATCTTCTGATTGCTGTCTCCATTGTTTCCTCATTTTCTGGGTGTCTAGAGGCACCCTTCACCCTCTGATTGCTGTCCCCATTGTTTTACTCCTTTCCTTGGTGTCTAGTGGCACCCCCACCCTCTGATTGTTGTCCCCATTGATTCCTCATTTTCCTGGTGTCTAGAGGCACCCTCCACCCTCTGATTGCTGTCCCCATTGTTTCCTGATGTTCCTAGTGTCTAGTGGCACCCTCACCCTCTGATTGCTGTTCCCATTGTGTTCCTCCTTTACTTGATGTCTAGTGGTACCCTCCACCCTCTGATTGCTGTCCCAATTGTATTCCTCCTTTACTTGATGTCTAGTGACACCCTCCACCCTTTGATTACTGTCCCCATTGTTTTCCTCATTTTTCTGGTGTCTAGTGGCACCCTCCACCCTCTGATTGCTGTCCCCATTGTGTTCCTCCTTTTCTTGATGTCTAGTGGCACCCCCACCCTCTGATTGCTGTCCCCATTATTTCCTCATTTTCCTGGTGTCTAGTGGCATCCTTCACCCTCTGATTGCTTTCCACATTGTTTTCTCCTTTATGTGATATCTAGTAGCACCTTCACCTCTGATTGCTGTCCCCATTGTTTTCCTCCTTACTTGATGTCTAGTGGCACCCCATCTTCTGATTGCTGTCTCCATTGTTTCCTCATTTTCTGGTGTCTAGTGGCACCTCTTCACCCTCTGATTGCTGTCCCCATTGTTTTACTCCTTTTCTTGATGTCTGGTGGCACACCCCACCCTCTGATTGCTGTCCCCATTGATTCCTCATTTACTTGATGTCTGGTGGCACACCCCACCCTCTGATTGCTGTCCCTATTATTTCCTCATTTTCCTGGTGTCTAGTGGCACCCTCCACCCTCTGATTGCTGTACCCATTGTTTCCTCATTTTCCGGGTGTCTAGTGGCACCCTTCACCCTCTGATTGTTGTCCCCACTATTTCCTGATTTTCTTGGTGTCTAGTGGCACCATTCACCCTCTGATTGGTGTCCTCATTGTTTCCTTATTTTCCTGGTGTCTAGTGGCACATTCCACCCTCTGATTGCTGTCCCCATTATTTCCTCATTTTCCTGGTGTCTAGTGGCACCATCCACCCTCTGATTGCTGGCCCCATTGTTTCCTCATTTTCTGGTGCCTAGTGGCACCCTTCACCCTCTGATTGCTGTCCCCATTGTTTTCCTCCTTTACTTGACATCTAGTGGCACCCCCACCCTTTGATTACTGTCCCCATTGTTTTCCTCATTTTTCTGGTGTCTAGTGGCACCCTCCACCCTCTGATTGCTGTCCCCATTGTGTTCCTCCTTTTCTTGATGTCTAGTGGCACCCCCACCCTCTGATTGCTGTCCCCATTATTTCCTCATTTTCCTGGTGTCTAGTGGCATCCTTCACCCTCTGATTGCTTTCCACATTGTTTTCCTCCTTTATGTGATATCTAGTAGCACCCTTCACCCTCTGATTGCTGTCCTCATTGTTATACTCCTTTTCTTGGTGTCTAGTGGCACTCTCCACCCTTTGATTACTGTCCCCATTGTTTTCCTCACTTAACTGGTATCTAGTGGCACCCTCCACCCTCTGATTGCTATCCCCATTGTTTCCTGATGTTCCTAGTGTCTAGTGGCACCCTCACCCTCTGATTGCTGTTCCCATTGTGTTCCTCCTTTACTTGATGTCTAGTGGTACCCTCCACCCTCTGATTGCTGTCCCAATTGTATTCCTCCTTTACTTGATGTCTAGTGACACCCTCCACCCTCTGATTACTATCCCCATTGATTCCTTATTTTTCTGGTGTCTAGTGGCACCATCCACCCTCTGATTGCTGTCTCCATTGTTTCCTCATTTTCTTGGTGTCTAGTGGCACCTTCCACCCTCTGATTGCTGTCCTGATTGTTTCCTTATTTTCCTGGTGTCTAGTGGCACCATCCACCCTCTGATTGGTGTCCTCATTTTTCTGGTGTCTATTGGCACCTTCCACACTCTGATTGCTGTCCCAATTGTTTCCTAATTTTCCTGGTTTCCAGTGGCATCCCCCACCCTCTGATTGCTGTTTCCATTGTTTTTCTCCTTTACGTGATGTCTAGTGGCACCCTCCACCCTCTGATTGGTGTCCTCATTGTTTTCCTCCTTTACTTGATGTCTAGTGGTACCCCCCCACCTTCTGATTGCTGTCCCCATTGTTTCCTCATTTTCCTGGTGTCTAGTGGCACCCTTCACCCTCTGATTGCTGTCCCCATTGTTTTCCTCCTTTACGTGATGTCTACTGGCACCCTCCACCCTCTGATTGCTGTCCCCATTGTTATACCCTTTCCTTGGTGTCTAGTGGCACCCCCCACCCTTTGATTACTGTCCCCATTGTTCTCCTCATTTCACTGGTGTCTTGTGGCACCCTCCACCCTGTGATTGCTGTCCCCATTGTGCTCCTCCTTTTCTTGATGTCTAGTGGCACCCTCCACCCTCTGATTGCTGTCCCCATTGTTTCCTCATTTTCCTGATGTCTAATTGCACCCCTCATCCTCTGGTAGGTGTTCCCATTGTGATCCTCATTTACTTAATGTCTAGTGGCACCCGCCACCCTCTGATTGTTGTCCCCATTGTGTTTCTCCTTTACTTGATGTCTAGAGGCACCCTCCACCCTCTGGTTACTGTCCCCATTGTTTCTTCATTTTCCTGATGTCTAGTGGGACCCTCCACCCTCTGATTGCTGTCCCCATTGTTTCCTCATTTTTCTGATGTCTAGTGGCACCCCCACCCTCTAATTGCTGTTCCCATTGTTTTCTTCCTTTACTTGATGACTAGTGGCACCCTCCACACTTTAATTGCTGTCCCTATTGTTTCCTCAATTTATTTAGTGCTGGCTCTGCAGCTGCAATTTGGAAAACTCAATTAAATGGAGGTGGAAATATTCCACTTTGGAGGGAGGCTCTCACTCAAACCTTTCTAGCAGGAACATTGTGGAAGGTTGTGAGAAAACTCTGCAGCAATACGTGCATCCAAGGTGCCGGAGGAGAGCGGCAACTGCTGAGGCACTCACTTGACCTGTCCACCCTAAATGAAACCAGATGAACCAGAGGCAGTCATGGGGAGAATGCGGTGAAGGTGCCCTACTAGGGAAACCACTAAAGTTAATGGCCAACCATTATAGTGGGACACTAGAGCTAAAGGAGATTGTCGTAATCACCCTTCACCGCTAGTCTTAAATTCTACACCAGAAGCTACTGTCGCATAGCAGGCAGCTAAAGCCAAACCCAGGGCAAGGACATTCCCAGCTATGGGCCAGGTGAGAAGGATCCTGCCCTAAGTTGGACACACTTGATGATGCTGATTAAATGCAGAGCGAGACGGTTGACTGCAGGGACCCTGCACCAGATTAGAATGGCTGGCATGCCCCAGAAATTGATTGAGCTGAAAGCTGGAGAGCTGAATGAGCATGGCGTGCTGAGATTGTAAGGAGCATGGAGTGCTGAGACCTTGCAAGGTCGAATGCAGATGGAGTGCAGCAGAATTCCAGGCCGAAGCCGAAGGGATGGCAGTATGCATGAAGTAATGGATTGTGTAAGCAAGGAGTAACAGCTGCGTAAGCAAGTGTAGACCTGCACATAGGTCAGTAAGCAGTAGTTGTGATAGGTAAACCCGCATATCAGACTTGTATAGCAATTAAACAACTGGCTTGGGAGCAAGCCAGCCAGACAGTACAAGGCCAAATCAAGGTGACAGACTCCGAGGATTTTCGGTGGCAAAGACAGATTTTTTTAATATCAAGCTAAATTAACAGCCTCAGCAGGAGCTAGTTGGCTGACCTCAGAGTTAGAAGTACAATAAAACAGGGAGACAATGCTTGAAAGCAGGTGTAGCCAGGCAGTGCAGGGAAGCTGCAAGTAAAATGAGAAGCACAGGTAAGGTCAGAGTAAACTGTGTCAGGTGAAAAGAACTGAGTATGCAACACAAGCAGCTAAGGCTGAGCTGAAACACACAGTAATGAATGCAGTAGCATTGCAGTTGTTTGAGTGTGGTGAGCACAGTGTTAAAACACAGGCACTGGGTACAACAGTAATTGAAGTAAACAGCAGTGGCTGCAATTGTAGGTAACTGAAAGCAGTAGTATGAGCTCTGAGTAGGTTCGCAATAGCAGTGCAAGTAATTTGAGAGTTGCAAATGAAGGTCAGCAGTATGAGCTCTGTAGTTGCAGTGTGCTAGGAGTTTAGAAAATAAAAGCCACCAAAAAGACTAAACCAAAACACAGCAAAACAGAACAGGGAAAGGCCCCAAAAAAAGAAACAAAACATATGGGAAAGCACACAGCTGGAGGAATACAAACCAGAAGCAAGAAACCAAACACCGAAGTTCAGCAAGACACACATAAACAGCAGGCTGGGGTGGGGGGTAGGCCCCAGCCAGCTCAGAGGACAAACCAACATAGCCTCTGGCTGCAAAGAAAAAATGCTTCACAGAGAGGCTCAGAGGAACTGCTGCTTATATAGCTCAGGAAGTGGGAGTGGCTGGCTGCTTGGCCACTGAACTTTAGGCATAGCCTTATATTAATCGGTCCCGAAGGTGATTTTACAGTCGCAGGGCAAAATCACCTTTCAGGACCGAATAGCAAAATTTCACCACCAGTGTTCATGGGGTGGGGTCCCAAAAAGGCCATGTTGAAAATTTGATGAAAAAAATTCCTAAAAATAGCCAAGTTATGAGCGTTAATTGAAATGTTTCTACACACGCGCATAACTTTGGTCTTTTTCAATATTTTGACTCAAAATTTTCAACACAGCCATTTTTTCACACCACCACCACATGAACAGTGCAGCTATCATTTTTCACATCCTGGCTGAAACCTGTTTTCAAACATGTGGCATGGAATGGCATTTCAGCAGGGATTTGAAAATTTTAACCTACCAGGTTCATGAGGTGGGGTCATAAGAAGACTATTTTGAATGTTTGGAGTCAAAATATTAAATAAAACAATTAATTTATTAAGTAACATTGTTTGCAGGGATGTCCATTGCACCGCTTGCTGACCACGTTGCCTTACTGCACCAGTGATCTGAGTTCAGGTGTGAACTCAGTGAGCCAGTTTAATAGGACAAGGCAGATGGTGAAGATGCTGTAGCATGCAGCAGTAGCCCTGGCCTAGGGAGGGATGGAGCAGTATTTTGGCACAGATGTGACACCCTGTGTTGGGTCAGAGAGCCTTCCCCACAAAGTATTGAAGTGTGTCCCGAGGATTGCTGTGCCCTACACTGGGTCAGGACCGTCTACAGTATTGTATTTATCTCATTTTGCGTGAGGATACAATTCCACTGTCACAAAAAGAAGGGGAATTCATTGCAAAAAACGATGTTAATGCAGACAGAACGCAAAGTGCACAAAGAAGGAAAATGAAAAAACTTTAGGAATTTGGGTCTCTGGAGTATTGGTGAATCAATGGTGGGCCTTCCTTGGGGTTGTCAACCCTAATGCCCACCCCATCTCCAAATCAAATGAACTCAGATGTGATTTCTTCACACAGGACCCGCAGGGCCCTGCGTGAAGAAAGCTCCAACAGATTATATTAGCCATACTGTATCACTATGAAGCACTAGCTTGGATCTGTATCTTGTGCTTCAGACAGGAGGCTACAGGCTAGGGAGAGGTGGTTGACATTAGGGTTGACAACCCCAAGGAAGACCCCTTCACTGTTTCATCAGTACTCCAGAGACCCAAATCCCTAATGTTTTTTCATTTCCCCTCTTTGTGCACTTTGCATTCTTTAACCCTAATGTTTGCATTATAGTAGTTTTTTGCAATGAATATATATATATATATATATATATATAGTAGAGTACTGTTAAGCATGGGGCTTAATGCTAGCTCCTGCCCCTTTAACAGAACAGATACTGTTGCAAGTAAAGTCATTATGATAATAAGTTATACTAATTATTGCCTGTAGGGGCTAGAAAACTCCCAATTTCCTGTCTGCTAGTGTGAGTTTGAACCGCATACTGAGTAGTTGCTCCTGCCTGATGTCTATAAATAAACTAATTTTGCTTATTATTTTATGCATCCGACTCAGTTCATTCGGTACCAGCAAGATGTCAATTGCAGCAGATCCAGATGGGCCTGGCAGAACAGGGTGAAGGTAAGGGTCCTGTGGCAGACCAACACCAAAATGGCACACTTGGTGGAGAATGTAGCCCTTCTTCTGGTCAGACTCCCATCTCACTTTTCTGCATTGTTGGATATCCCCAGAGTCATCCTCATCACCCTGTGGCACAGATTTAAGCATGCTCCCTTCCACCGCGTGTGAATTTTCCTCGGTGGAAATACGTTATTTAAAGGAATCAATTAGGCAATGCACTTTAAGTCAATCCAAGCAGCACTCCATATTTATGAGTAGCCACTACAGGCATTTCAGAGCTGAGAAGCTAGTGTGGAGACTATACCGAATGGGTCCCACTGTGAAGTGGTGGTATGGCTTGCTCACATTAGAATTCCAATCTGAAAACTGCATTTGCCATTGCTAGTTGTGCTGTACTCCTCCATGGCAATGCATAGCCTGGGGTCCTCTCCCACTCATGTTGCACTGGGGATCCAGTCTGGCCTACTACCTTCCTGAATGGCTGCACCTTGCACCTGCAGTCGGCAGAGCAACTAAAACTGTCTTGTGGCCCTCTTGCCGTTGCAATGTGGCTCTGACTCACCAGAAGTCTGTCTTACAGCTGCTCCACCAGATAACTGTGGCTTCCCCTGCATAGATACATACATACATAGATACATAGATGTTGCCAGCAGATAAGGGCCTTGTGGCCCATCCAGTCTGCCCTATCCCTCTTTCCAATGCTTAAGGTACCCTAGATGCTACAAGTCCCCCCACCCCTAGCTTGATAATTCCCATGTGCCTATCCCACACATTTTTGAATCCCTGAACCATAGCCACTCCCACCACTTCCTGGGGGAGACTGTTCCATCTCTCCACCACCCTTTCAGTGAAGTAGGATTTCCTCAAGTTCCCTCTAAGTTTTCCACCTTGAAGTCTCATGCTGTGCCCCCTTGTTCTGCTATTTCCCTTCATGTGAAAGATGCTCCCCTCTGGTACCCTGTTGATCCCCTTTAGATATTTGAAGGTCTCTATCATGTTCCCCCTCTCTCTTCTTTCCTCCAGAGAGTACATATTTAGAGCTCTGAGTCTCTCCTCATATGACTTATGTTGCATCCATGACACCATTTTTGTCGCCCTCCTCTGTACCATCTCCATCCTGTCTATATCTTTTTGGAGATGGGGCCTCCAGAACTGAATACAATACTTCAGATGAGGCCTTACTAGGGAGTTGTACAATGGTACCACCACATCCCTCCTTCTACTTGCTATACCCCTCCCTATGCACCCTAGCATTCTGTTTGCCTTTCCAACTGCTTTGTCCCACTGTTTAGCCACTTTGAGGTTGTCTTCTATAACTATCCCTAGATCCCTTTCCTCTGTGGTGGCCTCCAGTGTTACCCTGTCTAGTTCATACTCAGCCCTAGGATTCCATCTCCCTAGGTGCATAATCTGGCACTTTTTTTGCATTGAAACCCAACTGCCATTCCTTGGACCAGTTTTCTAGCCTTTTCAGAGCCCTCCTCATTTTTTCTATACCTTCCTGTGTATCTACCCTGTTACATAGCTTTGTATCATCCGTGAACAGGCTAACCATCCCTTCTAGACCCTCTGTAATATCACTTATGAAGACATTGAAGAGCACTGATCCCTGGGGTACGCCACTTGTTACCTGTCCCTCCTGTGAGCTAGCCCCATTTACCACCACTCTGTGTTCTGTTACTCAACCAGTTTCTAACCCTTGTGATCACCTCTGTCCTCATCCCCAGATTTGCCAGTCTGTGGATTAGTCTCCTGTGTGGTACTGTGTTGGAGGCCTTCCTAAAGTCCAGATACGTCACATCTACTGCTCTGCCCTGGTCTATTTCCTTTGTCACCCACTGGAAGAAATCAATCAAGTTGGTCTGGTATGACTTCTCTGCAGTGAATCCATGTTGCTTTGGGTCCAGCAGCACCCTTGTCTCTAGGTAGTCCACCAGCCTTTCCTTAAGTAGGGTTTCCATCATTTTACCAACTACTGAGGTCAAACTGTCCGTGCGGTAGTTTCCTGCCTCCTCCTTGCTACCACTGTTGTACAAGGGTACCACTTGTGCCCTCCTCCACTCCTCTGGAACCACACCTGTTTCTAGTGATCCACTGAACAGCTTAGCCAGAGGTTTAGCCAGTTCCTCCCAGAGCTCCTTTAGGATCCTCGAGTGTATCCCATTGAGCCCTATAGCTGTTCTAGTGCTCTTTTTACTCTGTCCTCTGAAAAAGGTCTAATGTCCACCCCTTCTCCCTGTTTGCCCTTTTCCATTGATGGGGGACCATCTCCATTGTCCTCTTCTGTGAATACGGAGCAGAAGTATTTGTTTGAGGATGGTCGCCTTGTCAATGTCTTTCTCCACTACCCTGCCTCCCTGTTCCCTAAGTCTCACAATCCCTCCCCCATCTTCATTCTCTCGTTAATATGCCTAAAGAATGCCTTCCCTCCTTCCTTCACTGATTTAGCTAACTTTTCCTTAGTTTCGTCCTTTGCTGCCCTTGCTACCTTGTTCGCGTCCTTTCATTTTTCCATGTATTCTTGCCTGTCCTCCTTGCTTTGTGTTGCCTTGTACCTCAGAAATGCCATCTTTTTTCCTCTTACGAGCTCTGCAACTCCCCTCAAGAACCACAGTGGTTTCCTCTTTCTCTTGCTGCAGGGCCTGGCACAATGGTTTACTACCAGGTGCAGGGCTTCCCTTATCATACCCCACTGTTCCACTACCCCCTTATGCCATCGTATCCCTGCATAGCCTTCCTGAATTTATCCTTCATCTTACCAAAGTCTGTACTCCTGAAATCCAGGATTCTAGTTCTTGTGTGGCTAGCCTCCTATGACGTCCTTATGGTGAACCCCACAGCTCGATGATCACTAGTCCCTAGGCTCTCGCCCACTGTGACTTCTTTTATCCTGTCCCCATTGCTAAGGAGAAGACATAGAATTGCATTCTACCTCTTAGGCTCCCTCACTAGCTGTGTGAGATCTGCCCCTTGTAGGGATTGCAGAAATCCCTTACTCCTGGCAGAGGCTGCCGCTGGGATGCTTCGTCCACATCTGGAAAGTTGAAGTCACCAATCAGCAGCAATTCACCCTTTGTTTTATTTATTTTATTTTAGTTTTTGTTGACCGGGTAAGTGCACTAGATAAATCCTGCCTATTTTGAGGCACGACCCGGGGAAGGGGGATACAGATGAATGCCAACTGACCTTGAACCAGATTAAGCTGTTGGTGGTATTTTTTTAGTGAATGAGGGAAATTTGGCCAGGACACCGGGGAAATTCATCTGCTCTGCTGATGCATTGTAGCCAGTACGGGGACGAGCCATTACCAAGATGGCCACTCGGAGTGAGCTGCTGAAGGAGGAAGATGACTGCACAGTGGGAGTTTCGGTCTCCACTCCCACAGTGTGTAATATGGAGGCTGGCTCTTTGAACACCCAGGATATCGATTCTGATATGGAGTTCCACGATGCGGTGGTCCTTTGGGAAGATTCAGTGGTTGAATTGGGTAAACAGAAATCCTAACTCCTAGACTGGCTGCAAAAATAAAAATGCATGAGAATGAATCCTGGTTACAAAGATTGAGTTCAACTTGATCTTGATAAATTAGTTACTCACTCTACCTGCAATATTGCCCTCCTGAAGATAGTACGCTTGTAACTGAAAACAAAACTCCTGGTCTCATCCAGAGAATAGCTCTGTTGAGCGTGGTGAGTCTTTACAAAGTTTTCTGATTTTTCTGATACCGCAATTAAAGCGAGAGTTTTGCATGTAAGACCCTTTGGCATTATCTAAAGCGCACAACAACCCGACTCCCAGTCACAACATAAGTTGAGCATTTCGGGAGTAAGGGAGAGGCAAGCAGCTGAATTGTTTACGGGCTTTTCAAATCGACGCTCAGCCGCACAGCCCGAGTCATTATCTCTACAGCAGGAGGAATCGCGCTTTGAAAGCTGCAGCGTTAACCCCGCCAGAATTTCGGCTGAAACCATTCTTTCGAGAAACTCTGTAGAGCAAAAACACATACCTCCCAGCCTTTATTCCACTCAAAAGGTTCCCCCAGTACATCTGTCTCTTTCCAAGGCTGGCAGTATAATCGCAAATGATAGCGAGTGCCTTCAGCCTGCTACAGCACTGGTTTCTGATAGTCCGATTGAAGGGACTCAAAAGGCATTTCAACAAACTGTGCCTGCATCGGAACTAATACAGCCTGAAACTGTATTAATGGATAAATCAGCTGGGTTTGTTTTCAAGAACCCTGAGGCTCAGCCTAAAGTAATTTACCAGTCTTCAGCGACTTCCCAAACTGGGGCCACTGATTTTTTTTTTCCTCAAAAGAAACTACCTCAGGCAAATCCTGCTTTACAAACTTCTGTTACATTGGAACCCTGGTCCCCTGATAAAGCGCTTAGAGGAGCTGGTTGGAAACAAAATAAAGCAGGCATTTGGAAGCCTGATCCTACTTGGGATTCTGACTTTGCCCTCTCACAGCATTCCCCAGAGTGGAAACCAGAATTACAGCAGGATAATCTGGTGCAAATATTTCAGGAAAATAAAAACTGTCCTGAGTCAAGGAAGTCTCCACTTAGTGTTATACCTTTGGAGACAAAAACATCTCTATCCTCCTCTTCAAATATAGATTTGGTGCCACCCCGTCAAGAGCACATTACTTCCTCCCACACACCTTCCCGACTAAACCTGCTTCCTCAAAACCACTTATGTCTGAACTATTTTCTAATTCCAAAGAGAAGCAGCACTCCGGAATGCTGTCCAGATTCGCTATAAAGGGGGTTTGGAGGATCGACCAGATAGACATTATGGGGAAATCCTTATTGAAAGATTCCTTACACTTTACTCCTAAAGATGTATACATTTTCATCAATATCTCTGGGAAGACAATTTTGACATTAGTTTTGGTCACCACACACTTTGGATTTATTTAGGATAGGTACAACCAAGTCAAATTTTTCTCCTCTATGGACCCCTTTTGGTTATACCTTTAACTAAACCTTTGATAAAACATGTTCACGGTCATGTTTAGAAATGAGGGGTCCATGTGGAAGATATATCATTTTGGTTGTCCCTCAAGTGTGAAATTTTGAGTGGGCCTGAGCCTATTCTGGATTCTGAACAATTTTGGACGGGGATGGAAATATAAAACTAAACTGAGACAATCTGAGACAGGGTAGTACATATTCCCAATTCCTTTTGTTGGGAAAGATAGAGGTGTTTGTTTTTATAGTGGACAACCTAGGGCTTGTTACAGATGTGGGGCCAAAACACACCTTTCAAGTGTCTGCGACCAACCACGTTGTGACAACTGCGGAGAGGTTGGGCATATGACTATGCATTGTCATAATCAGTCTAAATGTGAGCTTTGTGAAGAATCTGGTCATACGTTTTGGGTTTGCCCTTGGGCTGCTAAAAATAACACTTCCTGTATAAATTCAGAACTCTTAATTCAGAAGGCTCAGGACGCTGTACACTCCCCCTTCCTAGTTCACAGTCCCCTTTTCCTTCTTCTCAAATTATAGTTAAGTCTCCTGATGTGGAGCTTCCCTTCAATAAGCCCTTAGAAAAATTAGATAAGGTTGTACAACCGGTTTCTGATTTTGTGGCAGTTGAAAAACCCAGCATGGGCCCTCCTGACCCTTTGGAATTCCTTCCAGTGTGTTACTCTGAGGCTTCTGCGGAGACTCTTGAGGAAGCACCTAAGGTTTTAGATATTAGACCATCTTTACCCCAACGTAGATCATCTAGAAATCTACATCCCAAACCCCTTCCCCTTCCCACCGCTCCTACCATAGAAACAAGTAACCCTTATGCTGCCTTGTTTACTCCATGGGGAGATACAGAGATGGAACTGGGAGACTCAGACTCTAAAATCTTCTTTATCCACGCGGTATCAGCCAGTGGATAGTTATAAAGAAAAGAAGAAAAAAAAGAAAAAATAAGTCTATCCTACTTTCATAAAATATAATGCAGTGGTCTTGGGGCTCTTTGAACACTCATAGCCTACTAAATATAGTTAAAGGCAAGTTTTTTCACTATATACGAAATCAGCATTTATCTGTGTGCTTTTTACAGGAAACCTGGATGGACTCAGTGGAACAACTTTCTTCTTTTAAACGGGATTGGGTGTGGGGCCCTTCCTTTTGGTCCTTCGGAACAGATACAGCAGACGGAATAGGAATTTTGTTCAATACCTATTCCTTTAAACTCCATAATTTAATTGACCTTATCCCAGGGAGAGTCATGATATTAGATGGGAAATGGCATGACATATGTTATCGTTTCATTAATATTTATAATCCTCAAACAAAAGCTGGTAGAGTTTCTTGTTTAAAAGCTGTTCAACCCTTTTTGGTGACATCAGTTAAGGTGCTCTGGGGAGGCGATTTCAATTGTACAATTCTTGTTTCACCTAACCAGAAAAAAAAGAAAATCTATTGCGATTCTCACATTTTAGCTAATATTGTTAAAACAGCAGGCTTATTTAATTGTATTTCCTTTTCCTCGCAAAGACCCCTGTATTCCTTTACAAAGGGTAAATTGTTTTCCCTAATAGATTATATGTTTGTTTCCCCTAAGGTACAAATTGATTCTTTTAAGATGATCCCTTGTGAATTTTCTGACCATTCTCTCCTTTTTTGTAGTTCTCAGTCTTCAGGTTCCCCTGAGCATAGGCAGGTTAGGTGGAAGCTGAATAACACTATGTTGGACATACCATATATACAGTCAGGGGTGAAACAGATTTTGCAGCCAGGTTATCAGTGGCTTTTCTTTAAGAGGATTTAGGGATTGGTGGTTAACTACTAAGCTTGAGCTATGCAATTGGTTTAAAAGCAAGGGTAAAACAAAAATTATAAATTTCTGAGATATTTGTCTCTTAGGCATCAACTCCAGAAACTCATGACAATTGCGTATGTCTCTCGTTCAGACTATTCGGACCAAATTATTAAATTAAAGGAGGACATGAGATCTTTTCAATATGATAGGGCCAAAACCCTACAGGCCATTCTGTCTAATAGCATAAAAAAATCTCCTATTGGAGATCCTTTTGAAGCCTGCAAAAATTTGAAGGCTTCCTCCAATATTGACTCTTTAAAAAACCCTGATGGTTCTTTAGCCACCACAGTTGCACAACTCAGAGAATCAATTATTGGACATTTTCAAACTTTGAATCCCCCCTCTCTTATTACTGAGGCAGAAATGCTCTCATATTTTAAAACAGTTAAGTCTCCCCCCAGGATAGCAGAAGCCTCAACATTATCAGACCCAATCACACAAGAAGAAATAGTAAAAGTAATCGGGAATTTGAAATTGAATATTTCACCAGGCAGGGATGGCCTTTCTAATAATCTGTATAAAGTTTTCTCAAAAGAATTAAGTCAATGTTTGTTTATTTTATTTCAGTATTTTATGGAAAAAACAGCCTTTTTCCCTCCTTTACTGAAGGATTATTAATTTACCTATTTAAATCCAGAGATAGGCAAAATATTAAAAATTGGAGGCTGATTACCCTTTTAAATTCAGACTATAAAATTTTTACTAGCATTTTGAATAATCGGTTAAAAAACTATGCTAGATGGGTAATTTCTCCCTACCAGTTTAGCGGGGTACCAGATAGATGAATTCAGACAGCTTTAATGATTATACGTGAGGTTATTGAACACCTTTCTGATGTGGGGGTTACGAATTGTATGATGGTCGCTGACTTAGAAAAACCTTTCAATAGAGTATATTTGCCTTTTTTTGTTTCTAACACTAGTACACTATGGAGTCCCGTTGCAAACTGTTAATCTAATTAAAAAATTATATGAATATAATTTTGTGTTCCCATTTGTGAAAGGCCTTATGGCTGAAAGTTTTTGTTTAAATACTGGAGTGCGTCAAGGTTGCCCTCTTAGCCCCCTACTTTATATTTTTTCCTTGGACCCCCTTTTACAGAATTTAACTTCTACCCCATTATGGTTGGGAATTTCGGATAATGCATCTAGAGATCATCATCTTTTGGTACATGCCTATGCAGATGATTTGATTTTATACTTTTCAGACCATTCTTCTGTGCATACTTTTCTGACAGCATTTGAAGCTTTTTCAAGAGTTTCAAATACAAAAATAAATTTACACAAAACAAAAGGACTATTTATTGGAGCAATGAGTCCTACAGAAGTGGTACAGGGTGGCATCCATTTCTCCAGAACTCCCCTCAAAATTTTGGGCATTCAGTTTGGTCCTCAGAATATGCCAGTAGAAAATTGGGATTCAGTTCTCCAAGCGGTGGGAAATAAGGTTAACAGATGGAAGCAGTGGAAATTGTCTAAATTGAAATGTATACACGTTATCAAACAATTTCTTTTACCATGTGTTCAATATGTAGCTATGATTTTCCGCTCCCAGTGCATTTAGAAACTAAAATGTATGGTTTATTCTTTCAAATGGTTTGGGGTAATAGACTAAATCCGTTAAAAGATGTTATACTTATTTCAGTAAAAACAAGGAGGGCTTGGAATGGTGGATCCTGTGATTTTGTTCATTCCTTATTTATTATGTGTTCAGTCAAAGGTGGTTTCACGTAGAAACAGGAACTGGGGATAAATGGATATACAGATCGCTGGACAAATACTTTAGGAATTGGCATTCTGTGGCTCCAAATTAAACCCTGATGTTCATATACCACAGTATTTTAGACCGACTGCACAAAAACTATACAAATGGAAAATAGGAAAAGAGACAATTTTGAGTAACAGCATGAAAGGATTCTATCGGGTTATAATGGCATATTTACTTCCTCTAGAGCCATGTTTTAAGAATTGCCCTACTAATTTGAATCCTAAAGTATTGGCCCAACTAAATAGTCTCAGATTGCCTCAGGTACAATGGGAGACACAGTGGTTAATATTTTATGGTCGTCTAAATGTTAGGGGTAACGCCAAATACAAGGCCATTGAAGAAAGGAAGTGTCCTTATTTGGATTGCATAAATGTTGAGGAATCAATGGAGCATTTTTTCTTACAGTGTTCCTATGCTAGGGGTCTGTGGATTTATTTGGCGACACTATGGGGTTTTAAGTGGTTGAATTCCCTTTCATATCATATTTTGGTTTTAGGAGTTTATCCAGTGACCTTTTCTGACTTTCATGAGGGGACATTGTCATTATGTTTTGGTTGTTTACGTTATTATTTATGGCAAGCAAGGTGTCAGTGGGTGATATACCAAAGGAAAATGCCTTACATTTGTTTTAGTATTTTGGTTTCACAGGAACTCTCAAGGATTTATGCCCAGGATGCTAGAAGGACAGTACCGGCTAAGCTTTTAAAGATGTGGAAAGGGTTTCTTCACTTTATTAAGTTCAAGTAATGTATGATATAGTCTGACAATTATTTTTCTTTTATCCTTTTTATGATTTTGTTTATAGTATAAGTTTGCTTGATCAGGTTTTGGTTTTCACTTTGTATAGCTGACGAATCCGTGTTGTCTTGTTATGTTTATTATTTCAATAAAAACTCCCCTACTCTTTTCGATAAGTGCCATGGGATCTTTAACATCCACCTGAACTACCACCAATCCAGGCAGATGGGACCTCGGTTTAACGTCTCATCCAAAAGACGGCACCTCAGAAGTGCAGCACCCCTCTCATGCTGCACTACAGTGTCAGTACTAGGATATTAACCCAAGTGCCAGATGTGGGAACTGAACCCACAGCCCTCTGATCTCCCGGCCTCAGAGGTGAGTGTGCTACCTACTGAACCACTGATCTGCAATGTTGCCATGTTCTCTATAGTTGCCAACAGTTCTCTGTCTACATCCTCCACCTGCCCTGGGCACCTGTATATTACTCCCATTCTAAGTACTGTTCCCCTCCCCCACTTCCAGGATTAACCACAGTGTCTCTACTTTTCCCCCCTTGTCTTGTGGGACTGTCGCTTTTATCCTTTCCCTGATGTACAATACCACATCTTCCCCCTTTTTGCCTTCTCTGTCCCGTCTGTGCAGTGTGTACCCTGGAATGGCTAGCTCCCAGGCGTGATTGCTGCTGCACCATGTCTCTGTGACTGCCATGATATCCAGGTCCTCGGAGGCCATTAATGCCACAAGTTCCAGGATTTTGTTACCCAGACTGCAGGCACTGGTGCAGATAGCCTTCCAATCACAACCTCACCTCTCTACTACAACTCCAGAACCATCCCCCTTATTCTGTGTCTGTCCCTCCTTTACTTTATATGAGGTCCCTCCTTTTTTACCTATGGCCACTCCTTGCTCATGGCCATGCCTGTTTCCTTTAGTCTGATCTTGGGGGGTTCCCTTCCATTCGCTGATTCCCTTTACCTTCATAACTTTCTGCTACATCCTCACAGAAACATAGAAACATAGAATTTGATGGCAGATAAGGACCGCTTGGCCCACCCAGTCTGTCCATTTTCCTACCTAACAGATAAGCTGCAGATCCTAATTAACCAACAGCTTACTTCCTCCTACCCCCCACTAGGACTGCCTTATGTCTGTCCCATGCATTCTTAAATTCGCCCACTGTTCTTGACTCCACAACCTCCTCAGGAGGCTGTTCCATGCATCCACAACCCTCTGTGAAAAATACTTCCACATTCCTCTCCAGCTCGCCCCCCCTCTATCTTCAAATTGTGCTCCTTGTTCTGCACACATCTCTTTTCTGAAAGATGCCACCCTCTTGGACTTTGTTGATTCCTTGAGGTACTTGAAAGTTTCTATCATGTCCCTCTCCCTCCTTTCCTCAAGGGTATACATATTAAGCTCCTTTAGTCTTTCTTTTCAATGTCTTCTGGTGCAGACCCTGCACCATTTTGGTTGCCTCCTCTGGACAGCCTCCACTCTGTCTATGTCTTTGCAGAGATGGGGTCTACAGAACTGCACACAGTACTCCAGATGGGGTCTCACCAACTGTCTGTACAGAGGGATAACAACTTCTTGTTTTCTACTATTGATGGCTCTCCCTATGCATCCCAGTATCCCCCTCAGCCTTCCTTACTGCCTTCTCACATTGCTTGCCCACCTTTAGGTCATCTGATATAATTACCCCCAGGTCCCTTTCCATTTTTACTGTTGTCAGTATCTCAGTCCCCATTGTGTACTCTTGCCCTGGGTTTTTGTTTCCCAGGTGCATTACCTTGCACTTCTTTGCATTGAATCTGAGTTGCTATACATTTGACCATTCCTCCAACCTTGCCAAGTCCCTTCTCATCCTTTTCACTCCATCTGGTGTATCTTTTGCAAAGAGACATACCTTTCCTTCCAGTTGCTCTGCAATGTCACTTATAAAGACATTAAAAAGGACCGGTCCCAGTACTGAACCCTGCGGTACCCCACTAGTAACCCTCCTTTCTTCACTGTGGACTCCATTTACCACTACCCTTTGTGTCCTGTTGTCTAGCCAATTTTTTATCCAGGCTACCACCTTGGAATGCACTCCAAGGCTGTCTAACTTGTGTATTAATCTTTTGTGTGGGATTGTATCAAATGCCTTGCTAAAATCTAGGTAAGCCATGTCCACAGCCCCTCCCTGGTCTACTACTTTAGTCACCCAGTCAAAGAAATCTATTAGATTCATCTGACATGACCTTCCCATCATGAATCCATGCTGCCTTGGGTCCTGTGCCCCACTGGCCTCTAGGTACTCAACAATTCTTTCCTTCAGAAGTGATTCCATCATTTTACCTACCACTGGGGTCAAACTAACTGGTCTGTAGTTTCCTGCCTCTGTCCTGCTCCCACTTTTGTGAAGAGGAATCACATTCACCCTCCTCCAGTCCTCAGGTACCACCCCATCCTCCCAAGATTTGTTAAAGAGAGTAGACAGCAGTGTCATTAGTTCTACCTTTAGTTCTTTTAGGATTCTTGGGTGAATCCCATCAGGCCCCATTGCTTTGTCCACCTTCAAATTTATTAGTTCTTCCAGAACCCTTTCTTCTGTAAATGGACTGGCATTGACCCTCGTCTTCAGAGTGTTTCTCTTATTTGGTTTAGGTACTTCCCCCTCCTCTTCCTTTGTGAATACTGAGCCAAAATATTCATTCAGTATCCCTGCTTTTTCATTGTCACCCTCTACCCATATTCCTTCCCCTTTATTAAGCCTCAATATCCCTCCTTTAGTCTTTCTTCGCTCCCTAATGTACCTATAAAAGGTCTTATCCCCCTTCTTAACAGAGTTGGCTATCCTTTCCTCGGTTTGGGCCTTTGCTATTCTGACTGCCTTTCCAGCCTTTTTCTACTTTAACTGATAAAGTTCTCTGTCCTTCTCCTTCTGTGTTTCCTTATATTTCCTGAATGCTATCCTTTTCTCCTTAACCTTCCCTGCCACCTCTTTTGAGAACCAAAACTTTTTTTCCTTCGTTGTGTTTTGTTGATTTGCTTTACACAAAGCCTTGTTGCCTCTGTGATGGCTGTTTTGATTACTCTCCATTGTTCCTCCACCCCTCCTTCTTGCCTGTTTGCTAGTGCTTTTCTGAGGCACTCTCTCATTTTCTCAAAGTCAGCCCTCCTAAAGTCTAAAATTTAGGTCTTCTTCTCTGTGCTGGAGATCTCCCAGTTTAAACCCTCCATAAAGACCTCCAACTTCTGCTTAGCACTCTCACTCCTTCTCTGGTGAGATGCAGACCATCATGCATAAAGAGCTTCCTGTCCCAGAAGGTCCCCCAATTTCCAATGCACAGCAACTGCATGGAGCCTCTGCTCCCTGCTTGGCCCCAGCTCACCACGGCACTTGCTCAGAGCTTTGTAGTGTAACCCCCCTGTTATCCGGGGTTACTAGAATCCCAGTAAGGCCTAGTGGTAGGCAGGGAAGGCAGCTTGTGCAACTCCAGTTAAATGGATTTCACACTGTCTCACTCTGTTCTCAGTCTCAGCTGAGACTGAGGGATGACATCACCATAGAACTATCGCAGCTGCATGAGCCACATTGGAATCTGCAGATGGGAGCTAGGTTAGAATGTGGAGAGTTTTTGAACAACAGAGCAGTTGTGTGTGAGCAGTCTGGAAGGGAGGAGCACAGCAGTCTGTGCACAGGCTCTTGGAGCCTAAACTCTGATATAGAGCTACTTCTAGGGAAAGGTGTGTGTTTCCGCCAAAAGAGGAACACAGTAAGCTGCTCTCGAAGTGGTGGAGACCGCTGATACTGGTCTCTGTGCCCCATCCCTGAGGGGATGGGGTGGAAGGTTTGCCTGTTATTCCAGGGGCAACCTCTTGGTCCTGGCTAGGGAAGAAGCTGCCTTATTTTTCAGAAATGTGTTGTGGCACAAGAAGCTCTCAAGATTCGCCTGTGGGACACCTGCAACCAAAGGGTGAGTTCTGCTCTTGTCAAAGGGCCTATGTTTTGCCTGAACTGTGTTAAAATGGGAATTGGACTGCTGAATTAGTGGGAGGCCTAGAGGAATAGGCTTAGCCAAAGTAAAAGGATGTTCAAGTCCAGCACAAGGGGAAAGCCAAGACATGTAGAAGAAATGTGCTATACATTTACCATTTCATCTACATTGCCAAGCTTTCAAAAAGAGTTGTTTAATGTCCAGAGAAATGGCTGGGTATGGATTGTGGGAGCTGGAGGTGGGAGACCCCCCACGTTTAGTTACCAGGTCCACCTCTATGGATTTGCTCTGTGACCCTTTTACTTTGCCTCAGGCACTTGGCCAGTGCTGAGGGAAGTACCCAGATGTGGGATTGAATGGAAATTTCCCTTAAGGAGTCGAAGGCTCTAAGGTAGTTTGGGGAGCCACCAGGAAAATGTGGTCCACTGCCATATGGACCAGGATCAAGTGGCCGGCAGGGGAGCTGGGCCAGGAAAAACCCAAATAGTGTACAAGTCGGGCTGTGTACCCAAAGCAGCATGCCAGTCCGGGCTGTGTGCCTGGTGGGTTCAGAGCCTGAGGGCTGAAATGTTGAAGAAGTGTTCTGTTACTCTTATCTGCATTACCAGGAATGTAGCCCCGTGGGAGTCCGTCTATGCTTTGTTTGTTCAGTTTGGATGTGAATAAAAGCCACACTTTAGAATCCCATTTCCTGGTATTGGACATTACAGTTATTGCTTCCTGTGTTCGAATTTACTTGGGTGCCCCTGTGCAGAGTAGCCAAACTTAGGCCCCTTCTGCTGAGTAACTTAGTCCTCCCCTAACCAAGTCCCCACCAGGTACTGCTGTCAGCTTCAACAGCATACCACCTGTCATTTGCAAAAAGGCAGGGATCCAGGGGTTACAAAATGGAGGCACCGCTTTGGATTTTAAATTAGGGAGGGAAGGTGCTCAGGCAAGGGGCTAGCATTTTGGTTATCTGGCAGTGGGTAGCCCAAAAAGCTGAAGCAAGTTTATCTAGTGTGTCGCTGTGTGCTGTGGTTCATATGCTGCTGTTAAAATGCCAACTGTTTACCAAGGAGCAGTAAAGCTGAAAGAGTATGCCCTTGTCCGCATCAAATATTTACAGCGTTTTGCCAGCTTTTAAAAACTGTGTGATAAAGAAAAGTGTGGAAGACTAGGGTAGCAACAGGAAAATTGTGCCCTGGACATTGGAAATGCTTTAAAGAACTGTGTGTGATAAAGAAAAGTGTGGAAGACTAGGGGTAGCAACAAGAAAATTGTGCCCTGGATGTTGGAAATGCTTTTTAAAGAACTGTTGTGATAAAGAAAAGTGTGGAAGACTAGGGGTAGCAACAGGAAAAGTGTGCCCTGGACGTTGGAAATGCTTTTGATTAAACTGAGAGACTTGCTGTGTTAATGGCCATGCTAAATGGTTGAAATGGGCTCCCGCTGTGGAGTCAGTTCGAAGGAAAAAAAAGTGATTTCTGCAGTTAAAATTTGCCTGCTCGACGATTGCCGTGAAGAGAAGAGCACTCGCGAGGGAAAGAGGCTCATTTGCATGGCGTCGTGTGATTGGTGAGATTGCAATCAGTCCAGCCCCCTCCCAGCCAGCTCTACAGTGACTGCCCAGCAATCGAGAGGAAGTGTGAGAGGAGTGCGTGTACTGGTTTGGTGGAGGAGTGTTGTGGTGATTAAAAAGCGCTGTAAAAGTATTAAAAGTAGACTTTTCTGTTTAAAATCGGGCTCAACCCACATCTCGATCGACTGGATTGTGAGTGTGGTGATCAGAGAGAAGAATGGCAGGACTACCCTCCCGCTCCCTTTCTGAGGCCTCCAAGACTGTCTGCAGGCCGTTTTTCTATTGCAGCAAACAGCTACTGATAACAATGAGTACCAACTGTAATGATTGCTCAAACAGTGATTTTCGGCCAAAAGCCAGCTGAATCTGTGTGCAGCACTGTAGTTGCTTTGCAAATAAAGACTGTGTCAAGTTTTACCAGGTAAAGCAAGTCTGTTAAGCCATTGACTATGAGCATAGTTATGGGTTCAGCATCAGCATAAAGTTTCAAAGCCAGTAGAGAGACTGTGAGTTGTAGAAAAATATGCAGCACTAGTTACAGGCAATCCTGTGCTTGAAATCTTGAGACTTTAAGGGACTGTGAGCTAAAGAAATGTTTTCAGCAAGTGAAGAGTCCATGGCAAATCATATAAATGTGTTAGAAAAAAGAACAGTGCAAGTTTGTGCAGTTTGAGCAAAAGTTATCAGTAGTGTGTGTAAATCGGATGCGCAGTGGCTTGACCCAATTTCTGAATGTTGATGCACAGGAGTGCTGCCGCCGCCATTACAGGGTGGGGTAGTGATGTAAACACAGCAGCAGAGGAGCCATTTTAAAAGTGAAAGAAAGTGTTCAGTGAAGTGGGACTTTCAGTAACAGTGAGCATTTGTTTGTTTTTCCCTACAGTTATGGCCTCAGGACCAGCCCGCTACCCGGATCATGCCCGGGCTGCAGTAGCAGCAGAAGTAAATAAGTTAAGAGACATTGAGAGGTGTTATTATGGAGGACAACTGCCTTCTCATGTGGTGATTCCTGGATAGCCAGTGCAAGTGTGTCTAATATGCTTAAACACTGGAAGGGACGTCTTCATGGTACCTTGCTGTTCAGGGTGCTTAGAAAAATTCGGCTTGTTTAAAGCGCCCAAGATTCATTTGGCTCCCACATGGACAAAAGTTCAGGAATTTGTAGTTGGCAGCACACAGCACCAGGCGGAGCCTGTTGAGGAAGGTCCCTTGGGGGAGTGTGGCACAAAGCTAGAGGGTGCAGATTTAGAGACAGAACCATATGCTGATGTTTTGGATGCTGGATCACAGAATAATAATTCAGACAGAGCATCAGTAGACCCCTGGGGTGGGCCTAGCCCAAGTGTCATAGGAGAAGATGAGATGAGGGAAGCCTTTGAATTGGAGGTATGGACCTCCGTGCCTAGTGATGAGTGGATAGTCTCAGAAGTGAGGACGACTGCTCACTCCTGGGCACAGATTCTCAGTGAGGAAGAAGAAGAGGGGGAACCTATGTGGTCTTGTGAAAAAGGAAAGGGTACACAGCCTCAAGCTCTTGCCTCAGAAGAATGCATGGAAGAGAGTGGTGATGCCACTGCCCTGGCTGTGTGAGAAGAAGTCAGGGATCCATTTTTCATTTTGTTGAGAATGCGTAGCTGGCAGAAGCAGGACTGGCCACCTCCAAGCTAGGCCAGTGGTCTCAGGTTGACCAAAGCTAGTAAAGAGGAGAGACTGGTTTGTAGGAAGCTGGAAAGCAATGGCTGCAAATGCTAGGAGCCTAACCAATGAACTTCCTGAACTCACAACCATCATGGAAGTGGAAAGTTTGGACTGGGTGGCTGTGACAGAAACGTGGCTCATGGAAAACCATGTCCGGGACACAGCTATACCCAGTTACAACCTGTTCAGGAAGGATAGCCAGGGTAAAGAAGGAGAGAGAGTAGCCATTTACATTCATTAAGAAACAAAAGCCACAGAGGTGAAGGGGCACCCTGGGGACACCAAGTCATTGTGGCCAACAGTAGATGCAGGTAAAGGTAAACCCTTAAAAATTGGCATTGTTTACAGGCCCCCAAATCAAGGAGATAAAGGTGATAAAGACCTACTAGAGGAATTCCACAAAATGACTGACAGAGGTGAAGTAATACTGGTGGGGGATTTCAACATACCTGATATAAACTGGAGCACACTAACGGCGGTGACAAGAAGAAGCAGGGATTTTTTATTGTCGCTACTAGGTGTGAGACTGTGCCAACTTTTTAAAATCCCAACAAGGAGGAGATGCTATGCTTGACCTGGTCCTTGCAAACATTGAAAGGACCAAAGAAATTGATGTGGGGTACCATATGGGAAGCAGGAACCATCATATGGAGAGCTGCAGTGTAAACATAATACAGGACACCTGCCACTCAAAAATAAAGGTGCTTGGTTTCAGAAAGGCTGATTTCAAAAAATGAGAAACAGTATAAGAAATTGTTTAATTGAAACAGAGTTTGAAGTCATGTGGTGGAGACTCAAGTGAGCGATCAAGATAGCTACAGACCAACACACCAGGAGGGTCAGCAAAGTGAAAAGAAGTCCTCTATGGTTTTCTAATGAAGTGGCTACCACAGTCAAAGAAAAAAAGAAGGCATACAAATTATACTAACAAACTAAAATGGAGAAAGACTGGAATTCATACAGGAAAAAAATGAAAGAATCCAGCAAAAGAATAAAAAAGGCTACAGCCCAGATGGAAGCAAAGATAGCAGAAGGGAATGAAGGAAGGCAAAAAAGGATATAGTAAAGATTGTTACTGAAGATGTGAAAAATACTGAAGATGACCCAGCGAAAGCCGAAATCCTCAACAAGCACTTCTGCTTGGTGTTTACTGAGAAGGACCAAGGTGATGGCCCAGTCCTGGCAAAACACAACACCCCTGGACCAGAAGTCGACACGAGCCTCTTCACAAAGACTGAAGTATGGGAGGTTCTACTTAAACTAAAAGTTGATAAGGCTATGTGGCCGGATGAGATGCACTCCAGAATTCTATAAGAACCAGGGGTTGGAATTAGCAGCCCCAGTGGCAAATCTATTCACCAAATCCTTGATGAACAGAGTGGTGCCTGAGGACTGGAAAAAGGCAATAGTGGTCCCACTTCACAAGTCGGGCAGCAGGGAGCAGTCTGGTAATTACAGACCAGCAAGCCTCATGTTTATAGTGGGGAAAATGATGGAGACACTACTCAAATAGAGGATCATAGCATTCCTCAAAGCTAGCAATGAAAAGGACCCCGAACAAGAACAGTTTCACAGCAGAAAGGTCATGCCAGACTAATCTGCTTGATTTGTTTCACTACTTTACAAAGGTTGTAGATGATGGTGGGGTGGTGGATGTGGTCTTCCTGGACTTTAGTAAGGCCTTCAACTCAGTTCCACACAGAAGGCTGGTAAAGAAGCTTGACCACACAGGGCTTGGTCTGGAAGTAGTTGGATGGGTACAAAATTGGTTACAGGGCAGAACTCAAAGGGTGCAGGTAAATGGAGTACTATGGACAGAAGGGCGGGTGACCAGTGGTGTCCCCCAGGGCTCAGTACTGGGGTCTATGTTCTTCAATGTTTTCATTGTGGACATCTCTGATGGACTGGAGGGAAAAGTGTGTCTCTTCACAGATGACACCAGTATATGTAACAGGTCTGACACCTCAGATGGCATGGGCAAGATGGAAGATGACCTCAAGAAACTTGGAAAATGGTCTGGAGCGTGGCATCTGAGATTCAACACCAAAAAATGCAAAGTCATGCAGGCTGGTGGCCTGCAACCAGGAGTGTAATCTGGGAATCATAATTTCAGAAGACTTGAAAGTAGAAAAGCAGCGCAAAAAGGCTACATTGAAAGCCAGCAGAATGCTGGCATGCACTGGATGAGGAATCACACGCAGGAGAAGAGAGATGGTTCTGCCACTGTTCAGATTTTTGGTCAGGCCTCAACTGGAGTATGGTGTCCAGTTCTGGAGGCCTCACCTCAGAAATTACATTGAATGGGTGGAAACAGTCCAGAGAAAGGTAACAAAAATGATTAGGGTAGGCAGAAGATGTCCAACGGGGAAAGACTGAGAGAATGAAACATGTACTCCCTGTAACGGAGAAGGGAGAGAGGGGACATGATCAAGACATTCAAATACATAAAAGGCATAAACAAGGTACAGACACAGGAACTTTTTCCTTTCAAGAAGGGCAGTAAAACCAGTGAACATGATCAAAGGCTGCAAGGAGGGAGGTTCTCTACCAACATCAGGAAGTTTTTCTTCACAGAGAGGTTGATGGATGAATGGAACAGCCTGCCCCCAGAGGTGGTGGGGATGAACACAGTGGTGGGATTCAAGAATGCATGGGATAGACACAAAGGAGCCCTCACACCAAAGGGCAGCTAGAGTGTGAAAATAGGTCTAAAACACTGGGCAGATTAGATGGACCTGGCGGACTCTTTCTGCCATCAATTTCTATGTTTCTATATAAAAGAAACCTCGGTTAACATCTCATTTGAAGGATGGTGTCTCACCAGTGCAGCACCCCTTTGTACTGCACTATAGTGTTAGTTATGAGTATTATCTCAAGTGTTTGGTGCTGGGCTGGAACCCACAACCATCTGATTTTCCAGCCCCAAAAGCGAGTGTGCTACCAACTGAGCCACTGACAGTGATAATTAATTTCTAATGCATTTTTTTTTTATTTTTTTGTGTAACATGTAATGTTTGTTTTTAATTCATAATTCATTCTGCAAGGTTACAACAGTCAATGAGAGTTTACTCTCAGTTTTCATACCTAAATAAAATGAAGACTCCAGCTGTAAGGGACCCTATGAGAAGGTTTCTAGTGTGAAGGATTCATATGGGAAGAATATTTGGATGAACCTCTATGGGAAGAGAGCTTATGGAAAGGTTCCTATGAGACAGTATCCTATTACATCAATGGGAAAAGATCCAGTGGGAGGAGTTCATGTATAAAGCCCACTTATGGGATGATCCATTACATGACAGCAACAACCTTTTTCCAACGCAACACTGCAGTGATCGATTTCTGTCAACTGCAAGTTGTGGTCAGCATAAATTCATTGAGAAACTGTTCTTTTTTCCCCAAAAATCCCCCATACGGGGGTCTGCCCTCCACACACCCCATAAAAAAAGATGATTAACTCCAGGTTGGAGTTGATTTGGGGAGGGGGCAAACCCCAGAGAAAGCAGTGCCAGGGTCCTGCAGGTATATTACAGCAGCAACAGCAACTTGCTGCTGTAATGTACTTAGCTATCGAAATGTCACTGCGGCATCAGCACATGCTTATTACACATACGGGACACACTCCTATGGGAAGGGTTATCATTGATGTATTTGTTTGCCTGCTATTTTGCTTATTTGATTCCTTTCCTGTGTGTGTGCTTGCTTTCTGTTGTTTCTTGGTTTGCTTGCTTGTTTTCTTCCTCATTTGTTTGTTTGTTTATTTGCTTGCCTGTTGGTTTCTTAATTTGTTGTACCAGAAAGTTGGATGGGTTAATGTTTAAGTCATGTCTGACAGAGATACAGGGGCACAATAGTTCAACACTGAAACAAAATAAATTAGATAATGTGTACTTTACATACAGTTAATTGGGATCTCAAACATGGCTTGTGCAAATGCATCCCAGTTCATTCAATAAGTTTAATATTAATGTTAATAAAAAATTGGCATGGGACATATTCAGAGAAATACCTAGTGGTGAGTAATTTATGTAATAGTAGAGTTCATTTAGTATGGTGCCTTCATATATGATCACTTCTTCTGGAGGCATAGCATACCGTCTAAGTCTAAGCAGTGATGAAAGTGAGCAGGAACGCACAGGAACTCAGTTCCTGCACCTTTTTTGCAGCAGGAACTGAGTTCCTGTACTTCTTCCCATTGACACTAAAACTGAAATTCTTAAACCACCAACATAGTGACAGTTTCTGGATCTGTGATCTGCTATCAGGTTTTCCATAACACCATTTGACTTGTACAACAATGCTATTTTCCTAGAAACACTTTAATATCTCTAACTGAATCTACTAGCATCAAATTAGATAGTTGTGCCTTGACACCACTATCCTTTACATTGAAGATCTTCATTCTGTATTTCATAATTGCCAGTGCCTGAGTTCCTGTACTTCTTGTCTACCACTTGCACCACTGAGTCTAAGAGATGAAGTCTAAGAGATGAAGTCTAAGAGATGGAGGACATTGTATGAGAAGGACCATGCACTGTCTTTGTTTTTACATCAGTTTTTCTTTGTAGATGCTTGCCTTGTCTGATGGGAGATTGGATTATCCTGTGGTTTGTTAGATAAAGAAGAAGAGGGAGTTGTGCATATACATTTTGTGAGCCAGTTTTTAGGAACCAAATACAATTTTTTTTATCCGGTGTTAGTATTCAAATTCTCACAGAAACTAATGGTGTATCTTGGAAGGTTACATAGCACAAGCGATACTGTTATTGGAAAAAATGTTTTATTTATTTACAGCTGATGTTGAGCTCTATAGCATATAGCAGATAGTTAGGGTAGTCTGGGATTGCAAACACACAGTTCTAATATTGTTATGCTCTGATAAGAATCACATGGGTTTCTTTTCCTGGAGTCATGGCACAGAGCTGAGACAGACATACAGTTTTTCTCCTGGTAAACTTATTTTATTATGAGTAAGTTTGCTGCAAACAGTGCATAGAAAACTTACAGTAGCCTCCACTGGTACCCCTTAGTTTGCTGCCATTGGGGCCCTATAGCATGGTCTGTAGTCTTCTATCCCTGAGGAGTAAGATGTGTGCAAATGCCCATCTAAACTGATTTATTCTTATATACTTTTGCAGTATGACATCATCACTTGCAAAGTTTCTAGCACTAAT
This sequence comes from Neoceratodus forsteri, assembly GCA_016271365.2. Taxonomy (NCBI): domain Eukaryota; kingdom Metazoa; phylum Chordata; order Ceratodontiformes; family Ceratodontidae; genus Neoceratodus; species Neoceratodus forsteri. Next base: position 307,566,178 of record CM057457.1, on the reverse strand, counting down.
GCATGCTTAGAGTAAAAGAGGAAGGTGCTTAGTTGGACAGGCCAAAATCATGTTTTTTTTGTTACAGAAACCACAAACTGTCTGATAGTAAGTGTCCCCTGACCTTTCTGTCACACCAGGCTGTTTCATATAGCCAAAGCAGAAATCATGCTTTTTTGCAAACATGGCTGTACTGCAAGAGCCATCTTGTATATAGAGCAGTCCTGCAAGATCCACCTAGAATAGTCCTTTGTGGTTCCATGTGGTAATGGCGACCGCGTAACAGTGATCACCGTTTGGCAAGTCTACAACGCCAAAAATTAATTTTGGTGATGTAGATTCATGATGCAAAGCAAAAAAGTGCCAGACACTTGTGATTTTACTTTTTATGTGGGGGCTATGCTCCCCACACCCCACCGTGGGAGCTTTGCCACCTGCACCCCACTACTAAAGTAGCCATTTTGGAAAGCATTCAGTCGTGGTCACTCAATACATGGGCTACTGTTCATATCACATCAGTCCCCTCGGAGCAATGTGGGCCTCTGGCACACACTGGTCACAGATTATTATATATTTGCCTGCTTTGCCTAAGTCACACTCTTGAAAAGCTCAAGTGGTGATTCTGTACTACCTCAGGTACAGCACGTCAATATTGCAGTATGGTGGGGGGGATCTTAACAGAATAGCTCAATGTAGCTTGGAATGCCTAGACTGAAACAATCCAACAGCTTCCGTTTAGCAGTGTGGGCTCTCTGGCGCACACTGTTTATGGACTATTATATATTTATCTGCCTGAGGTAGAGTGGCCATTCTCCATCCCAGGGGTTTGAGAGGGGTGCATAGTAACATGTTCAGTGTACTCATGAAGGAGCTGCTGTAAGGGTGTCTCAGTGTATATTGATGGCTGTGGGCTAGCCCTAAGATGACAAAACCTGATTAGGAGAAAGACTACCCCAATCATGATTATAATTGTAAACCAACCCCAAAATGTTCCCAAACCCTAAATCCATCTACCAATTCATCAAGCAACCTTTCCAAAAGCATCCCATAACCTTTCAGGCCTAAGAGCCAAAATATTATTCATTACTTGCCTTGCTGTATTTACATCATCATTACTAGACTGCACATCACATGGAAGGGATGTCAGCATTATAGTTTCTTTTAAGGCAGCAAAATCTTTCAGTCCCTAAGGTACAGAAATAAAATGGATATGTTCAATAGCAGGATACACAGTATATACACTTGGCACAATTGGTAACAAGTTACAATCACAGTTTTGAGTGTGCTAAAGAAAAGTCAGTAGTACAGGCCATGTTGAACCATTTGTTAACATACAGTACAATCAGGATTCAAGATTACATAGGTACCATTTACCAATCTGTGAACCGTGTTATGTTATATTGTTATCCTTTAGTGAGCATGTGTTTGACATTTCACATGGAGTGTATGAATGACCTTCACATATATACAGTCTCTCTTGCCATAGTATGCAGGATGTATGTTTGTATCCTCTCTATTCTCCTGCACTATATGTGATGTTTGGTATGAGTTTTTGGACAAGTCATAAAAGCCATACAACCCATTGGGACAAGCCAAAATAGCTTCATGTTGTAAAATGTCTGTCCTGTTTATAATCTTGGTGGGCCCAGGGAAACCCCCCCTTATGTACATCTCTGTTACCCCATAGACATGAAAGTCAAACCAACTGTTGTCTCCCAGAGTAATTAGTGCACACAGTCCAAAGGCTTCAAAGCAGTTCTGCTCTCGGGTCCCTTTTCCACAGTATGGACATTTAAAAGAAAAATGAAAATTAGGTATTTTTTTTGGTGTACAGGTAGTAAAGATTCTCCAAATCCTTACTAACGTAACCCACCAGGGACCTTCCCTCAGTATTTACGCCTGTTAACCTGAATGTATAGCTCATACCCTCTGACCATCTGCTGGGGGGGTCACACTTCTGTGTGCTTGGTCCCACAATATGCTGAAATTTGCCCTGGGGCCCTTTTTCCCCCTGCCTACTTGTCCTTGAGTGGGGTCCTCTGTGGCTTAACCCATATCTTTAGCCTTGTGGTCAGTGTCTGTATATTGGTTGTTGCTCTGCCTAGCTATATGTTATGTATTCTGTTGCTATCTCCCTAGCAACCTGTTATGCCTGTAATCCCACATGCTGTTATCTACATATCTACTTATTATGCTGGATGTTCTTGTATGTTACCCTGTCTCGACTTGATGATTTGTATGTACCTTGTATCCTCCCGGGTCGTACCTGAAAATGGGCACTTGGCTGTCTAGTGTGCTTACTTGGTTAACAGAAACAAACAAATAAATAAATAAATACAACCCCATTAGGGCTTAAAGGAATCTTTGTTGGTATGACAAGTGTTTGGTCACTCACAAATATTGGATACAACGTATGATCAAACACAATCCTTTTTCCCACTGGCAGTGGTGTGTCCTACTGAGTATAAACCACTTCAGAATGTCCATGTCCCATTATCAAGTTCAAATTCAAGGTGGATCTCTTCATGTCCCATTAACTAAGAATTTGTTCACTTCAATTTCCTTTTCTGATTCACACTTTCCTTTTTCATTCACATTAGCATGCAGCACTGACCATCCCTCTGCATGCATCATGTAAAAGCTGAGCATTATAATCCTTACAATAAGTGTGGTTGTGCAGAAGATGATCACACTAGCAGCTGCCACCAGAAACTGTCTCCCCTTCATGGTTGTTACACCTCCTGTAGGACGAGAGTCTTGGTCCGACTTAGTGGTGCCTTGGAATCCCTAAAGAAGGAAAGGATACTGAAACACACAGATGTTAGCTCAAAGTGCAACTGGTTTACATGCATTCCTGAAATCAAAGTGGTAAAGCAAAATGAAACATCCTGTTCCAGGGCTGATCTCCTGCTTGCAGTTCTGCAAACAGGCTTACAGAGGTCAAAATGCAGCTCAAGGTCAGTTTCCTGCACTCCAGACTGACATACGTACTTCTTTCTATTACCCCCAAATGGCTTCTTGGAATCATTTCAATAATAAAATAATACGCATTTGTAAACCAAAGGATCCCAGCTTCACATAAAAACTCACTTTTTTCTTCTTCCAGTGTAAAACAAAAGAAAGAATAGAAATAATAAAAAATGTGGCCCTAAGATCATTCAGATCTTTGGCACCATGAGAGAAATTTGATCGTGCAACCAGACAACCAAACAGACAGACACACAGATGACAGAACAGGAGAGGACAAACAGTCCTTGGTTTTAACTGTCCCTGCATAACAAATGGTGACACTCTGAACAAAATCACTAGTCATTTTTCATATAACACGTATGCATAAGGACACAGGGAATTCCCATCTATGATGAACTTCAAGGCTGTTTTTTTTTTTGTTTCAGCATTTATGTACTTGAGTTCTGTGTAAAACATCTCTGTCTCTCTCTCTCTCTCTCTCTCTGTCTTTGTCTTGTGTCACAGACCACAACAAATTTCCTGCCCTGAACTGGACTTCTGCCAAGTGTTTATCAACCACATTTTAACTTTGACTATAGTTGAAGCCAGAGTCTTTCAAATTTAACCCGTCCTTAGCTTTACTTTGAAAACAGGTTTAATTTATATTAGTATATAATAGATGTCTTTACCATCTAGGGGAGCTGATACCATCACAGAGGTGCCTTTTTTGGACTTGTTCCTTCCCTCAGGAAAGGCATCTAGTGCATAGATTACTGGACAGGTCTGCTCAAAAGAATCAAAACTTGGCTATTTCCACAGTTATTCCTGACCTTGATGGGCTTAAACATTACTGTACAAAAGAAAAGTCTGTGGCTGTGTAAGGGAATAAAATAGGGGTATATTGTAAGTTTGGCCCCCCTTGTAAATGAGATGACACAAACTTGCAAAGCAATAGAAAAGCCATAAATGACACCAAATAAGCAATATAATACCATTCAGCCACATTTGTACACCGGCCAGATTCAAGTTCCATGCACATGTACCCAAAAGATTAAATTCTGTCTTAAGATGGACTATCCTTGCATAGCAACTACCTGCATTTTAACTCAGACCAACCATAGCCAACTTGTCCCACAGAACTGCCCCTGTAAGATTTTACTGTGGTTTCACTATTGTGCCATAATTACAATACAAGTTGTTTTTTATGTGATTGCGTGCAGCACAAGAAACATATTGTGGCAGCTTGCTCAGAAGCAGGCTGTGGAGGCCAGGCACTGTTGTGGCCAATGCCCCCACAGCCTGCAATGGCTTGTCCCATTTCCCCCAATGACATTGCAGGCTGCTGGTGACACAAGTTTGTAATGTTTGCACCAACCTGTGACAAATCAGCCGCTGCAATCAGGGGCTGCCTCATCATTGCAGTGTCAGTCATCCGCTGCAATGAGGGAGCGACCCGTCATTGCAGGGTGGAATTTAGCAAGTCTGATATTGTTTGTGAACATGGCGGTGGGTTGCCGCCATGTTCAAACAACAATATTACCCCCCAACATAAAGCAACGGGAGCCCACTCCCTCAGCATTAGTGTCACCTCCTCCTTTCATTGTCTGCCAATGGGGTGCCCAATCCCCATTGGCAAAAAGGAATCCTCCCCTTTTGCTGTTTGCTGATGGGGTGCCCAATCCCCATCGGCAGAAAGGAATTCCTCCCTTTTGTTGTTAGCCAATGGAGGTGCCCAATCCCCCGTCGGCTACAGCTGCCCCCCAAAGCAAGACTTCAGTGGCATGTTGGGAGCCCATCCCAACGTGTCACATGCCCCTGTAAATGAAAAACAGTCCTGCAAAGTCTTTTTTTTTTTACACCTGTAAAAAATGAAATGGTCCCTCATAGTCTCTAGGCCCCCCAGCCGCAACCTGCACCCACTCACCCACTGCACACCCTGCCTCCCCACCCCTCTCACCCCATACTTACCTCCAGAGCTCAGCATGATGATCTTCGGTGGACCAGGGACATGTCTGCACTCTTCAAAGCTGACCACGAACTGAGGAAATGCCAGTAAGCTGTATAGTTTAGTATATATAGTACATATCTCGGCATTTTTGGGAATATTTTCACCAAATCTGCACTCTTCAAAGCCAACCACGAACTGAGGAAATGCCGGTAAGCTGTATAGTTTAGTATATATAGTACATATCTCGGGCATTTTTGGGAATATTCTCACCAAATTTTCAACACGGGGTTTTTGGGACCCCTCTTCATGAATTCTTGAACTGTCATGGTGTTATTCGGCCCGGAAAGTTGATTTTTTGGTCACTGCGCGGAATCACCTTTTTTTTCACCAATTATTTTACCAGGTGAGACACACTAAGCTGAAAGCTTGTTTACAGGTGCAACCTGGGAGCACAAGGAAGTTAAGTGACTTGCTCAGGATCACGCAGTATGCAAGTGGGGGCTGTGGGATTCAAACCCAGGTCTCCAGATTTGCAGCTCAGAGCCTTAAACCACTGTGCCATACTGCCTTTTAGGGCCGATTAACAAAACAACAGTGCCAGTGTTCATGAGGTGGGCTCTCAAGACGCCTAGGTTGCAAATTTTGTGGAAAAAATCAAAAAAATTACTGTTTTCCGAGCGTGCGTTGCACAGTTGCTATGCAGGCTCATGACTTCATGAATTTGCAATGTTTTCATGCCAGATTTTCAACATTGGCATTTTGTCACACCTCCTTGTGAACAGTACAGCTATCATTGTTCACATCCTGGCAGAAATATGTTTTCGCACTTGCGGCGCAGAATGGGGCGGTCACTGTCAGAAATCAGTGTTCGGCACAGATTAAGAAAATGACAGTGGCACTGTTCATGAGCAGAGGTCCTAAAATGCCTATGTTGAAAATCTGGTAATGATACTCTGTAAAATGACTGTCTTCCGAACGTGCGTTACACAGCTTGCACGCATGCTCGTACCTTCACGAATTTATAATATTTTCACTTCAGATTTTCAATATTGCCATTTTCCCACACCTACTTATGAACAGTGCAGCTGTCATTTTTCCCATCCTGGCTGAAGTGTGGTTTCGCACTTCCGGCACAGAATATAGCGGTCGCTGTGGGAAATCACTGTCTGGGACAGATTAAGAAAATGACAGTGATGCTGTTCATGAGCAGAGGTCCTAAAATGCCTGTGTTGAAAATTTGGTGATGATAGCCCATCAAATGACTGTGTTACAAGTGTGCGTTGCACACTTTCCATACACCCTTGTAACTTCGCAGATTTGTAATATTGGCATGCCAGATTTTCAACAGTGGCATTTTTTCACACCCCCTTATGAGCAGTACAGCTGTCATTTTTCACATCCTGACTGAAATGTGGTTTCACAGTTGTGGCACAGAGTAACGCGGTCGCTGTGGGAAATCTATGTTTGGAACAGATTAAGAAAATGACAGTGGCACTGTTCATGAGCAGAGGTCCTAAAAGCCCTACATTGAAAATTTGGTGACAAAACTCTATAACATGACTGTGTTACAAGCGTGCATTGAACTGTTTCCACGCACCCTTGTAACTTCTCAAATTTGTAATATGTTGACGCCACATTTTCAACAGTGGCAGTGTTTGACACCTCCTTATGAACAGTACAGCTGTCATTTTTCACATCCTGGCTAAAACATGTTTTTGCACTCCTGCCGGAGAATAGCATGTTCGCTGTGGGAAATCAGTGTTTGGGATAGATTAAGATCGAACAAGTGAGAGGGAGAGTGACCGAGCTCAACTGAGCTCTGTCAGGACTGCTGCAGATTTATCTGTGAGCAGAAAAAGGCCCTAACGCAAGAGCCCAGTACAAAAGGGCAGCCTGCAGCACTGGGATAAACAGAACGAGAGAGCTAGTGAGGAAGGGGGAGTGAGCGAACTCACCAGAGCGCCGTCAGGACTGCTGCAGATTTCTTTGTGGGAAGAAAAAGGCATCAAAGCAGGCAGGGGCCCACTAGAAAAGGCCAGCCTGCAGCGGTGAGAGGAACAGTTTGAGTGAGTGAGACAGGGGGACTGAGTGAGCTCAATGGAGCTCTATCAGGACTGCTGTGGATTTGTTTGTGGGCAGAAAAAGGTGCCAATGCACGGAGGAGCCTCGTACAAAAGGGCTGCTTGCAGCGTCAGGACAAGCAGAATGAGCGTGTGACAGAGGGAGACTGAGCGACCTCAGTGAAGCTCTGTCAGGACAGCTGTGGATTTCTTTGTGGACAGATAAAGGTGCCAATGCAGCCAGGAGCCCCATACACAAGTGCAGCCTGCAGTGCCAAGGGACACAGAACGAGTGAGTGACAGCACAGTAGTGAGCGAGCTCAATGAAGCTGTATTGTGACTGCTGTGGATTTCTTTGTGGGTAGAAAATGCGGCAACGCAGGCAGGAGCCCAGTACAAAAGGACAGCTTGCAGCACCAGCAGAAACGGAATGAGTGAGTGAAAGAGGGGGAGTGAGTGAGCTCAATGGAGCTGTGTCGGGACTGCTTCAGATTTCTTTCTGGCCAGAACAAGCCACCAATGCAGGCAGGAGCCCAGTACAAAAGGGCAGCCTGCAGCGACAGGAGACACAGAATGAGCGAGTGAGAGAGGGGGAGTGAGTGAGCTCAATGATGCCCTGTTGGGACTGCTGCAGATTTGTTTGTGGGCAGAAAAAGGCAGCAATGCATGCAGGGGCCCTGTACGAAAGGGCAGCCTGCAGTGGTAGGAAAACCAGAATGAGTGAGTGAGAGAGGGGGAGTGAGCGAGCTCAACGGAGCTCTATTGTAACTACTGCAAATTTCTTTGTGGGCAGACAAAATCGGCAACGCAGGCAGGAGCCCAATAGAAAAGGGTAGCCTGCAGCAACAGCAGAAACAGAATGAGCAAGTGAGAGAGGGGGAGTCAGCAGATTCAACAGACCTGTGTCGGGACTGCTGCAGACTTCTTTGTGGGCAGAAAAAGCCACCAACAGAGGCAGAAGCCCAGTACAAAAGGGCAGCCTGCAGTGTCAGAAGAACCAGAATGAGCGAGTGAGAGAGGGGGAGTGAGCCACCTCAACGGAGCTCTGTCAGAACAGCTGCGGATTTCTTACTAGGCAGAACAAGGTGCCAACACAGGCAGAAGTCCAGTACAAAAGAGCAGCCTGCAGCATGGGAAGAATAGACTGAGTGACCGACAGAGGGGCAGTGAGCGAGCTCAACACACCAACGCAATCAACATTCCGCATTGACAAATGCTTGTTTATATAGCTTTTTCTCCCAAATGGGCCAGCTTGTTGACTCTCAGCCCTGTCCCTGCCTCCCCCACCTGGCATCTTACAAAGCTTTGGCAATATGGGAGCCGGGGCAGGAAGAAAGGCCTTCACTGGTCTGGAGTCATCCCTTTTCCATTTTCTTACCTGTTCTCACATGCTGGGGCACGCACATAGACATGCGCATGGAGGCACATGCATGCCCCGGAGTCCCGCAACCCTCTCTTCCAGTGCCCTCCTAGACCTGCACTGCTATCTGGCCTCCACCAGGTGGCAGTCTTTCAGTGGAGTGTGCAGGTCCCCTGCCCTGAGAAAGGAGAGCAGCCATCATGTGCTCCATTGTTTCCCTCCCTGGCTGATCCCCAGCAACCTATGCTCACTGCTGAGCTTGGGTTGCGGTGTGGCAGGAGGTAAGGTGCTAGCACCTTAGCCCTCCATGCCACTGAGCCAGCATTACAAGTTTGACCAAACTCAAACTGCTACTAGACCAAGATATTTAAAAGTTAACTGAATTTCCTGCTCCTGAATTGCATCTATAAAAACACTGCCATTTATTTCCATACAGTTTCATGATTATGAGGCAGGCTTGACAGTTTAGATTAATATCCTAGTGTATATACTGATATATATATATATATATATATATATACATATATATATATATATATATATATATATATATATATATGTATACAGTATATAGTTTCCCCCCACCCAGTCCCAGTTGAACATTTTTATTCTGTACATGTACTTTGGGGAAGGGCGAAAAACCATGTAGAATTCAGTACTATAGCCTTTCCCTCACATGTTTTGTACCCTTCAGCCATTTTATACCTCTTATCCATGGCCTCTCTTTTTCCTGTTTTTACAGCATTCATCTGGTTAATCAAATCCTGAATTTGTTGTCTTGTATTTTCATACAGTGCTTAATGTTCTGAAGTTTTCTATAAAACCTGTACATACAACCTGGACATACTTCCGTTTTTTTTCTGCAGCTGTCAGACAAGATCTAATGACTTCCTCTATTCTTTGTAGCTGTTGAAATCTGGTCAAAAATAGCACTGTCATAAACACACTCTTTTAAAAAAATCTTCTGTGGTGAAAATTGTAGAAAAATCAAAGAACGGAGCAACCTCTTTCATAATAACCTTCCAAAAAGTCAAAATCTTTGGACAGGTCCATAGCTTTTGATATAAAGTACCCTTCTCAGTTCCATAAGTCTCGCATAGCGCTGATTGTGTTTTTCCCATCCTGAATAACTTTGAGGAAGAATAGTAAAGGTCATGCAGAATGTTAAACTGTAGTAATCTAAGTTGGTCCTGCTTGACTAAATGATAGATGTCCACCCAGATTGTCTGCCAGTAGGAATCAGGATGGTTGGATTGAAGTAGATTCCTCCAATAATAAGCAATGGGTCTTACCTGGCTCCTAGCCATCCAACAAAGCTCCTGATATAAGTTAGAGATAGGACTTTCATTGAGAACCAGGGTGGATAGCTCATAAAAGACATAGCCTGCTAAGTCTGCCCATGGGTAAGAACCCAGAAATTTTGTCAAACAGTAGTGGATCTGAGCTGTATGAAAATCTTTGTTTGGGCTGAGAGAATACATGTCCATCAGTTCAGCAATGGAAGGGGTTGAGTCACCCTGGATAATGTCATTAATGGACTCCCCCACTGTGCCCTTCCAGTGCTGAAATGATATAGGAGTACCTGAAATAGTTAAATTAATGTTATTGCATAGGGGTTGGCTAATGTCTTTCTGATAAGCTAATTGTATGGTTTTACAGAGCTGCAAATGAGCTTTAATGTCCCACTTAATGGGCATTGCTCGAATGTCTTTAGGAATGTTAGACACTGAAGTATATAGCATGGAAGATAAAGAAATATTGTATTTCTTTACCACACCCATTCAAAAAGAAGCCAGCTTGGGAGTGGATTATGAGTTTCCCCTAAATATTTACATTGGAAATATTTGGATCCATGAAGGGCCATATAATAAAGATTAAACTCGGGGAGCTGTAGTCCTCCCATCTGGTGTTACCTACACAGCTTACTGTAGGCCCAACATAGGGTTTTGCCAAGCCAGAGAAAAGCAGAACAAATTAAATGGATTTTGGCAAACCAATGCTTAGGAAGAAAAATGTTGAGTACATGTAATGTGTACAGAAGACATGGAAACACCATCATTTTTATTACATTGGTCATCCCCCACAGTGACAGAGGTAATCGGCTTCATTAGGATAGGTCCCTTGCAAGTGTTTAAAAACTGCCAAGATTTAATAATTTTAATTGATTGGAGTTGGAAGAGATTTTTATGCCCAGGTAGGACATAGAATATGCTTCCCATTGCAAGCAAAGCTCAAGAACATCAGCTTTTACACATGAGGAGAAAGGGGGTAAACTACTGTCTTGTGTGTAATTAATTTATAGCCTATGAATTGAGAGAACTATTTGATAATGTGCAGGACTGCAGGCAATCACTTTTTCCAATTGGATATGTGGAGCAGAATATCATCTGAAAAGGTGGAGAGCTTGAATTCCATGTCAACAATTGTAATGCGAGTGACTTCTGCAGCAAGATTAATCCTACAGGTTAACGGTTAAATGTATACTAGGTTTACTAGGTTGTTGAGACAAAAGGAGGCAATAATGCCCATCGAAATTATCCCCCACACATGTGGGTAATCAAACCCTTCTATTCTGTGAGTAATACATTCTATCTAGTGCTTTTTTAAAGCAATTCATGTTGGTAAGATCTATAATTTCTTGTGGCAGCCTATTCCATACCTTGATTGTCCTTAAAGTACAGAAATTATCTCTCTTGTTTGTTGAAACATATAGGACATTAAGTTATTTTATTATGGGACCTTAAATTGCCCCTTTTATTATTGTAAGATAAATCACAGTCAGCTATTACCTCTGGAGATTCTAGTATTTTACAAAGTAAAAATAAATCACCTCTTTGCCACCTTAATTGCAATGAATGAAGGCTAGTTTCCAGCAACCTCTCCTGGTAGGGTTTGTTTTTTTAACTTAGGTACAAACTTAGTCACAGACCTTTTGGTGCCTTCTAACTTGTTAATATCTTTAACCAGGTAAAGTGACCAAATGGTGATCCATAGTCAAGGAGTGTTCTTACATAACTCTTGTATAGTGGAACTATGCATTGCTCAGTTTTGCTTACAAAAGTGCACACAATTCTGTTAATCATTCCCTTCACTTTTTGGACACAAAAAAATTAAATAAGAGGAGAAACGGGGGAAACCTTGGCACGTTCTCCTGGCCAACTAAAAGAGGCCTGAAAGTTAATTGTCACAGAGTATCTGTGCCAAGGGAAATGAGTATTGCACTTGAATCCACTGAATAAATTTGGCAGGGGTACTATATATTTTAAGAACCAAGAATAAATAGGCCAGGTAACATGGTTGAATGCCTTCTATGTGTCCAGGGAGACCAGGACAGTTTCCACCATGGAATCCCTGGATGTGAGAACAAATGAAACAACTTACAAAAAGTGCTTACTAGAGTTATGCCCGGACATGAAACCCACCTGTTACAGGCCCAATAAGGAGATCCAAACTTTAGATACTATAATCTGGAATTCAATATTTTGGCACATAACTTAACGTCCATATTTAATAGGGAAATGGGCCAGTAGTTCTCTGCCTTTGTATAGGTCCTTCTCTGGGTTGAGGAGAAGTACAATGCAGGCTTTGAATAGGGATTTGTCTTGAACTGGAGAGGAATGCCAGAAATTGAACATAGTGACCAATGGGGGCAACAGCTCCTCTTTAAAAGACTTATAAAACAGATTGGAAAAAATGTCAGGCCCTGGTGCCTTGTCTAGGGGAGGGTGGCAATTGCTCTGACCACCTCAACATCTGAAATCATCCGCAGAAGAAGAGCTTGCTGATCCTTGGAGACACAAGGAAGATTTGTTTGATTCAAAAAATCTTCCATGAGGTCTACTGAAAAGGGGAAGGGGGGGAGGAATACAACTCCTGATAAAAATTTTGAAAAATGTTGGTCATCTCCTTGGCATTGCCAGTTAAGGAATTGGAATGCGGGTCTAATAATGCAGAGAGCCATCTGGAAGGACTCTGTTGCTTCAGACAAAGTGCCAGAAGCTTGCATGTCTTGTTGCCTTGGCCAATATAGGTGGCTTTTAGGCGGGCAGCAGCTTTGTCCACTTTTTCGAGAATATGAGTTGAATATTCAGCTGTAAGTTGGGACAATTCAATACAGACAGCCTCTAGAGAAGAATTTGAGAGCAACCTTTCTAGGAGGCAAATTCTCTGAAGCCAATTGTCAGGCTGAGCCTGCTGTTTTCTCTTTCGTACTGTTGCCAAATGGATAAGTTCTCCCCTCCAAACTGCCTTTAAAGTGGCTCATAAAGTGTCAAATGCCTGAAGTGAATTCTGATTAGTGGGTATAGAATGAATTATGAATGTCCTGAAATGAGAGACTAATAAGGTGTCTTTCAATAGCAGGTTGTTTAAAGACCACATGTGGGGCTCAGATGTGAAATGAGGAATATCCATGGATAAAACTACTGGGAAATGGTCGGAGAGGACCCAAACTTGAATCCAGCATCTAAAATAAATAGTAATGACTGATTACTAACCAAAAAATAGTCCAATCTAGAAAGAACACCATTGGCCACAGAAAAAAACGTAAAATCCCTGATGATGGGATGTAATAATCTCCAGGGATTGGTAAGCCCAAACTGATCCATAAATTCTTGAAGGGCCCTCTGAGCTAGAGATATACTGGTCTTCTTTCTATCAGATCTGCCTATATCATTGGCAAAGTTCCAGTCACCACTGATGCTGATCAGAAGGTGACTAAAAGAGGCCAGTGCAGAAGCTAAATGAGGGAAAAACATTAGGTTATCCAAATTAGGTCTGTAGACCACCCTTAAAACAATCTCAAAAGTGCCCAGTTTACCTTGCACAAATACAAAATATCCCCCAGGGTCTTTGGTTTAATTTGAAGCTGTGAAAGAAAAAGATGTACCAACCAAAACAGCCACCCCACTACTTCTTGGGCTATTTCCAGCACCAAAGATCTGACCCACCCACGATCTACATAATGAGAAACCCGAAGACAATGAATCTTAACACACATGCACTGAGGCAAGGGTTACCCCAAAGGACATTGGCCATGAAGCCAAGTTTCAAAGAAATACAAAATCACACATACTGCCATAATGCAAATCACCACAGAATATTATGCTGGTTCAACTTTAAGCAGACATGCATGGTGCTAAAAGGCCTCTCTCACACAGTCTGCAAAGGGTGTCAACAGAAGACACAGACACATGTTTCATCCTACCAGGACTCATCAGTGTGTCTTATCTGTATAATACCCCATTGGAATGAACCAGCTATCCTAAGTTGGTCTGTCTGGGTTATGTTGTGGTGAGCCCAATAAAAAACAACAACAAAAAAAACCAAACAACTAAAATACAAAGAACCTTAGTGCACAAGCAATGAGGCAAGGGTAACCCCAAAGGGCATTGGGTGGGAAGCCAAGTTTCAAAGAAATATTAAATCACATATACCCCCATAACACAAAGCATCATGGGCTGTATATGCAAATCACCCCAGAAAGTGAGAAATTAGATTTTATGGAAGGTGGGTTTCCTGAAGAAAAACTACTTTTGGGTCAAGTTTAGCTAAATGCCTCAAAATCACATATTTCTTGGTATTGTCCCCCCCCACCCCCTTAATATTCCAAGTTATTAGATTAAACCCTGTGGCCATATATAAGGGAATAAAAGGTCTAAAAGTCCTCCTGGCCATAAATGTGGTGCATGAGGAAATCCCTCACCCCTAAAATCCCCACCTCAACAATCAAATACCCCAGCTGTACAACAAAACCCTCCATATAAATATAACTGCAAATAAACTTGATTAAATCCAGAAAAAGAACCACCAGGTCATCTGCCTGCTCCTAAGTAATAGGTCCGTGAATTGGGCTGAGGGCACCTCTGTCTAAACCCCACAAAAGAAAAAAATCAAATAAGAGAAGGGAGGAGTACCATCCCCAAATTCTTCCTCTCTCCACACCATTCACCTAGTTTTTCTTTTGATAAGTTGATAACTATTTTTTTGGTCTTTGGTCAGTTCCGAAACTTACTGCTTGGTGACTTACTTTTGTCAATTTATTCTTAGATGTAATTGTCCTCTTCATCTTTGTTACATTTATTCTATTTCTATGAACTTTATATTCTGTATTTTTGTATCTGTTATCTTTTCCCCTTTCCCCAGGACATATCTGAAAATGAGCTGTTACTAGCTAAGAATGTCTTTCCTCATAAAATCTTTGAAGTAAATACAATAAATCCCTTATGGTTGGGGAGGTCCAGGAGTTCCGTCCAACTCAAGCAGTGTTATGTAATGCCAGATCTGTTAAAAACAAGACCGCAATTATTACGGATCTTGTGGGGACAATGGATCTGGCGTGTATCACTGAAACCTGGCTAGATGGAAACACAGGTCCCATATTGGAGGCTGCGGTTCTTGCTGGGTTTTTGATGATTCATCTACCGAGATTGGACCGCAGGAGTTGGGGGGGGGTTGCGGTCTGTTTCAAGACCAAATTGGGTCTCACTAGTGTATCAATTGAGGATGCCAAGTCCTTTGAGTGTGCCGTAGTAGCAGGTGGAGGTTACAGGATGGCTCTCATGTACCATCCACCAGGGGATGAGAACCTTTTCCTGCAGGAAGTAGCAGACTTTGTGGTCAATCTGGCATTTGAGTCACCTAGGCTGATGGTCCTGGGCGACTTTAATGCCTGGATCGACAATGAATTCTCACTTTTTGGTCAACGCTTCCTCCAGTTGATGATATCACTGGGCCTTACACAGGTTGTTACCTCTGCTACTCATAACGATGGTTACTCTCTTGACCTGGTAGCCCTCTTGGGGATTGAGGCCTCTGACGTAGGGATGGAACCCGTCGGATGGTCTGACATTACACTGTGAGATTCAATTTTTGCACCTTCCCTCGTAGGCCTATCTCTGTGGAGATGGTCAGGTACCGCCCTTTATGGGATGTATACCCTGATGGTTTAGCGGCAGTACTTGATCTATCAGAATTTCCTATGGCAAGCAGGGACTGAGAGGTTTTGGTATTAGCCTATAATAAGGCTGTTACTATAGCTCTGGATTCTGTTGCTCCTGTCTGCGTTCATCCTCTCTCCCTCCATCCTCGGTCCCTGTGGTTTGATGGGACTTTGAGGGAGTTACGGCTACTAGGATGAAGGTTGGAACATCATTGGCAGAAGTTCGCCCTAGATGTTGACCATCTTAGACTGTTAGAACATTATCGATTCTACCAGTCAGAAATCTCCTGTAAGAAGGCAGAGTTCCTGTCCGGGGAGATTGCTGCTGCTCAGAACCGACTAGCACAGCTCTTCCGAACCATAGATAGGCTGTGCAACCCAGCCTGTCTGCAGGTTTGGAGAGCTTTTTCACAATTGGAGTGTGAGGAGCTTGCTCGATTCTTTGCTGATAAGGTGGCTGACATCAGGGCAGAGATCTGATTGACCCACTCTATGGGAGCTGCTGATAATCGGCACTTGGTCACTGTCACTCACTTCTCTTGGAGTACCTTCAACCAGCTGGAGATCGAGGCTGTTGTGCAGATTGTCCAGTGTATGCACCTTACGTGCTGTAGTTTAGACCCTGGCCCAACTTTCCTGATTATGGGTTGTTGTGATGTTATCGGCCCAGTCTTAGCTCAGATAGTCCGGTGCTCCCTTGAGTTGGGCGAGTTTCCAAGCTCCCTGAAGGAGGCTGTGGTGACTCCCCTCTTGAAGAACGCTTCTTTGGACCCAGACTGTCTGGCAAACTATAGACCTATCTTCATCTCCCTTTTGTGGGGAAGGTAATTGAGAAAGTAATGGCTGTACAACTGGAGAACCATTTGACCATCCATAGCATCTATGAACCCTTCCAGTCCGGTTTTCAAAAGAGGCATAGTACCAAGACAGCGCTGGTTCAGGTGCTCAATGATCTCCTTATGGTGAGAGATCAAAGGAACCGGTCCATCTTGGTGCTTCTGGATCTCTCTTCAGCCTTTGACACCGTGGATCATGGGATATTGCTCAAGTGCCTCAGGTTCATCTGTGGACTGACAGGTTCAGTCTTCGGATGGTTTAAGTCCTTCCTCACTGGCAGAACTCAGAGGGTGGTGTCAGGGATTTATTCCTCTGACCCTCTCTCTCTGTCATGTGGGGTTCCTCAGGGCTCTGTGCTGTCCCCCATGTTATTTGCGGTGTATATGCTGCCCCTCAGAGACATTGTAAGACAGTATGGGCTGAGGTTTCATTGCTATGCAGATGATACCCAGCTCTATCTGTCTTTTGCACCTGACCAGGATGGAGCTCTCTTGGTTTTTAATAACTGCCTCACTGAAATCCAGGACTGGATGAATTCCAGCTGGTTGAGGTTGAACCCAGGGAAGACTGGGTGATGGTTGTGGATCCTGAACGCTGGATAGGGGGTTAGGGGTGGGTCATCTCTTGGGGCTTTTCCTGGAAGATTCCCAGCTCCTAACTTCTGAATGGGTGTGGGACCCAGGAGTGTTACTTGATGACGGGTTGACACTTTGATTTCAGGTGTTGGCCATCGCTAAGTCATCCTTTTACCATCTGAGGAACATTGCTAGGATCAAGCACCTTGTTCTGTCCAGTGATCTACCTACATTAATCCATGCCTTTGTGACCTCGCACCTTGATTATTGCAACTCCTTTTACTTTGGGCTTCCGGGGGTTGATATCCGCCACCTGTAGCTAGTGCAGAATGCTGTGGCCTGGTTGTTGACAGGGACTCCTCGGACTTCCCATATCATGCCGGTCCTGCACGAACTGCACTGGCTACCAGTTTGGTGGTGGATCACCTTCAAAGTCAGATTACTGACTTACAAAGCCCTACGTGGACTTGGTCCTGACTACCTGAAAGAGCTCCTGGTTTCTTACTGCCCTGATCCATTGCTCTGCTCAACAGATGAGGGGTTGCTAGAGATTCCAAGGGTAGTTTTGAAATCTTCAGGGGCCCGTGCATTTGCCCCTACCCTTTGGAATTCTCTACCCCATCTGATTCGGGAGTGCGCAACCTTGGGGGGGTTTAAGCAGGCGTTGAGGATGTATTTATGGAGTAAAGCTTACTGTTATTAACTGTGCTATTGTTTGATTTTTATGTATTTATTGCTGTTTTATAAGATTTTATATTCTGTCATGTGCCTTGACATTTGAAAGATGCAATATAAATAAAGATTATTATTATTATTATTATTATCACATTAATGTAATAGCAGCCATTGTGGCTCCAGCCAGAGTTTGTGATACTTGTTCTCAGTCATTTATACTCAATTAAGTCAGTTAAAGATTTTGAAGCCTGATTCTGAAAGGGATACACCTGGCATAACTTGACTTACACCCAAAACAAGGGTGTAAGCAGCAAGTTACGCCAGCAGTTGCGACAGTTGTTATTCTGTAATGCAGCCTGTGACATGCACTGGCTACATGAGCCAAAGTGAACTTGTGCCACCATGTACACTGTAAACCCCCTGCAACATTGCACTAAGGGGTTTATGGCATCTGTTGCACCCTATTCAGGAAGGACAGTAACTAAGGTCCTAAGGGCTCTATTCTCTAACAACTCCTAGGGACATCTGACAATGTAAGTTATACCAGCATATAGCTGGCCTAACTGTACCTATGCCCTTGGGGGGGTTTCCTGTATGTGCTGCTGGCCCATCCCCCAACAGTATGCCACCCTCCCCCACCACTACCCTGATCCTAAAGTCATGGTTACAGACCTGCAGAGCTTTCACTGCCTTCCAATGCTCTGACCCCCCAAAGTGCCAGTCAAAGCCCAGCAGAGCTATCCTCATCAGGCCCCAAATGCCCCTACCCCAGTATATGCACATAACCACCCTGCAAGGCTATTCATGCCACCCTCCCAATGCCCCAATCCCTATACTGCCACCACCCACAAACTGTAGCCTCTATACGTGTTCCTCTGCACCCCATAACCCTGGTAGTCTAGTTCCAAATAAATAAATTGGTAGGGTTGTTTTAATAAAATTTTGCAATTTGGTGTTCGACCACTTGAGATCAAACTCATCTAACAAAATCTGTACCTTATTCAACAGGGCTTCAGTTATGATCTGCTCACTCCAACAAAAACATACGGTCTAGGTTTCTGTACTTTTGAAGCAGTAGAGACAATTAAAGAAATATAGCAGTTTATCACTTCTTCATCTGGGATAGATTTTCATAGGTATCATAGGTGCTACAGAGCTTTTTAAAGACTAGCGTCCATTTTAGCTCACCATCAATTTATGAATAACCCAAAATGTTATTCATGCTAAGATGAGTATCAAGACGTGTCTTGAATAAATCCATACTACTGCTGGCTACTACTTCGATTGGAAGTTCATTCCATATCTTGGTCACTCTTATTGAGAACCACTTCTTCCTTTTTTTGTTCTGCATTGTCCTCCCTCCAGTTGTAGTGGGTGGGCTCTGGTGTTGTACACCTGGTCCCTAAGTGCTAAACCTAGTTGTTCCCACAGTAGCATATCAGTAAATGCCCTGTAGATCATACACGTCTCCGCTCAGCCTACGATATTCCAGGGAATATAATCCTAGCTTCTTAAATCTGCTGTCATAATCCATCCCTCTGACCTCCTTGATCCTCTCAATATCCTTAATGACTTCTTTGTCTCCAGGTGCCCAGAATTGTGTGCACTACTCAACGTGGGGCCTCACCTATGAGGTGTACAGAGGCAGCATCACCTCCCGGTTCCTATGCTTGATGTGCTTGCTAATACAGTGTAGTACACTTCTTGACTTTTTGATAACTTGATTACAATGCAGAGTTGGGCTGAGATCATTTTTTACTCTAATGCCAAGATCCCTCTCATCCTCTACCACTCTTAATGCCATCCCACCCAAAAGGTATTGGGCCTGTATATTGTTTTTCCCAAAATGCATAACTGTGCATTTATTGATGTTAAAAGTAAGTTTTTTTTTATTTTTGTCCAACTTTCTAGGTCTCCCAAAGCTGTTTGCAAGGTATTTCTGTCTTCTTGATTGTTCACTATATGCCCAACACAGGTGTCATCCGCAAATTTGGACAGCCATACTCCAGATATTGTGTTCAAGGTGGAAATGTAGACATTAAAGAGACAGGGGCCAAGGACCAACCACTGGGGCACCCACTGGTCACCCCCCCAGTCAAAGTATGATCCCTTTATGCATAATCACTGTTTCCTATCTGAGAGCCATACCATAATCCACCTAGTTATCTTACCATTAACTCCCTGCTCAATTAAGGCATCTACAAATTCCCCATGTGGGACTTTGTCAAAAGTCTTAGAAAAATCCAAAAATATGACATCTACTGAGTCTCATTTGTCAGAGTCTTACTAATTTTACCATAAAATTGTAGCAAATTGATTTGGGATGATCTACCTATGGTGAACCTATGCTGTGTGGGATCTGTATTGCCAGTTAGTAGTTCAGTAATGTGACCCTTAATGATGCCCTCCAGGACCTTACCCAAGACTGCTGTCAAGCTAATTGGCCTATAATTTGCAACCTCCTGCCTAGATCCATTTTTATAAATGGACACCACTGTGGCTTGTCTCCAGACCTCAGGGACTTGTCCTTCATTTATAGATTTTGTGAATATAGCTGTGACAGGGCCTGCCAATGGCTCTACCAGTTCTTTGAGGATTCATGGGTGTAGGCCATCAGGGCCCTGGGCCTTCTTTGGATCAAGCTTCTGAAGTTGTTCCCGCACTGTTGTAGCATCCAATATAAGGTCATTTACAGGGTTTTGGTCCAGATAGGTTTTGGTGGCAAATATTTTTGCATCCAAAACAGAAGAAAAATAGTGGTTGTATTGCTCTGCCATCTGATTATTATTGATAATCATAGTCCCATCCTGATTCTTTAATGTACCAATTGTATTACCACCCCCCTTTTTTTGTTCACATATGCATAAAAAGTTTGTAATTATCATTAACCCTGCTTGCTAGCTTAAACTCATATTTCGTCTTTGCATTCCTAATGCCTTTTTTGGATTTTTTCAGGCATCTCTTATAATTATCCCAACATATTTGGTTTCCACTTTGTCGGGCTCTACAGAATGCCTTATTCTTTGTGTTAATAAGTCTTCTGACAAAGCTGCATTCATCTACGATGGTATAGATTGTTTTGCTCTGTAGTATTTCTTTATAGAAGGTGTATATGTCTGAATCAAAGAGGATAATTTATTATTTAGTAACTGCCACATACTGGAGAGGGATTGATTGATTGATGAAATCATTTTGCCAGTTCCATTTGGCCATTTTGCTCCTTATATTTAGAAAATCATCTTTGTTAAACTTGTAAATGACTGTGCTGCCTAGGTCATGACTCAATGCTCCCATATAGCTAAATCTCACCATTAAGTGGTCACTGGTACCCAAAGGGATCATGACCCTACAGTCTTGAATGTTGTTCCTCATGCTACTCAGGACCAGATCAAGTATATGGTTACCCCTGGTGTTGTTTATGACAAACTGGACCATACCAGCCAGTATAAAGGTCTCTAGATATTGCATTTCCATCTGTGTTTCAGCCCCCAGGGTAACCCAATTAATCCCAGGGAGGTTGAAATCTCCCAATAATATAGTAGTATTATTGGTTAATGATATTGTATTAATAAAATTCAATAATAAAGAGACTTTCTGCTGGGGGATAGACGGTGGCCTGTAGACGAACCCAAGATTAATACTAGCTGAATGTGGTGGACAAAACTTAACCCATAAAGCCTGTATAGTTGACCATTGAGTAATTTCAATGTTATCTGTATTGATATTGTCAATGATATAAAGGGTGACTCCCCCCCTTTTGATTGTGCTCTGTCTTTATGGTATTATGTGTAGCCCGGAATATTCTTGTCCCAGGGATCCTCTCTCTCCACAGTCTGTTTATTCTAGCTGCCTGAATTTTGTAATTTGTCATTTAGTTTGTCTTTTATGTAAACTTCCATCTCCCTCCTTTTGTTTTTCTTGTTCTGTCTTGTCTACACAGCTTATATCCTGTACTACTTCTCTCATCAGGTACTGACTTTATAAATGCGACTCAGTTATTTCATCAATGTCAAGTGATTCAGTGAGCAACCATGCTTTGATTTCATCTAAGCTGTCTAATGAATGAGCATTTACTGTAAATGTGTAAACTATAGACCAGAGTTTGACTTAATTGTTGTGGATATTGGTTATATTGGGCCTGGTTTTCTTCCTACATCCACTACTAAGAGTAACAAAAAGTAAAACCATCTGCATTTAAAGTATGGTAAATGTTTCTGTCTCTGTATTGTCCATACAGCTGAAGACACTGCTATAGGTGAAGAGCCTACTCAGTTGATGTTTATGCATATAATAGAGAATAACGTATGGTGAGGGGTGTATTATATGTGCTTTTTTTCACACATGAGGTGTGTGATAGCCATAATAACCCCAAGTGCTTGGGTATGTAAAAAGAACAAACTTGTACATCACTCACCATGTTAATGTTTTGCATAGTTGCTGGCTACTGAGTAAGCAGGCCAACTACACATGTTTTACAATTTATTTTTTTACCTTGATGGGGGTGGGAGATACTGCTGCAGTTGTTTTCTGGAGTCCATGTATGATGGGAAGAGACAGGAGGCTGGGATGTGTGAAGCAGGGAGAGAGACTTGTGAAACACAGAGAGAGGCTGCAGTCTTCACTGTGTGGCTGGGGGGGGGGAGAGAGAGAGAGAGAGAGAGAGACATGGAGACAGAGTTTGCAATCTTGACTGTGCTGCTGGGAGTGAAAGAGAAGAGGTCAGGATACATGATTTGTTGCCCACAATAATTAGATGAACAAAAGGAATGGCTCTATTAAGAAGTGTAGACATATGCAAAGAGTTGTGACCACAACCAGGGAAGTACAGTACTCGGTCACTGGCATTTGGTTAAAAGAGACCCAAGACTTAAAGATCTTGCTAATAGAGGTTCCAAAATAGTTTACAGACAAGGAATAAAATGTTAAAGATTTTCTGGTACACTCAGTGCAGCTGCTCCCTGAGAGACCAAGGAACTGGTTAACTGAACGGAGGAGTGGCTGCAAGAAGTGTGGCAATTGTAAGTACTGTCCTGAAGTTTAAAACACAAAGGTTTTTCACAATCAGGAAACTGGTAGGAATGTGAATGTGCATGGTACTATCACATGCAATACCTGTGGTGTGATTTAACTCACTGAATGTAGGTGTGGCCAATATTATAGTGGTAAAACTAAAAGGGCTTTAAAAATCAGGATTGGAGAGCACATGAGAGCAATTTGCAATGAAGAGGTAAAAAATGCTCTTGCCATGCACATCAAAAAAACTAGAAATAAAAATGAACATGGGTTTATGTTTACAGACATAAAGAAACAAATTGTATCTAGATGGGGGGGAGATTATGATAACTTGTTATTAATGCATGAACAGTACTGGATGTTTGCCATGAAAGCAATGAATTTCCCAGGTCTGAAAGACAGAATCAAAATCAAACCTTTTCTTAAGAAATAATGATTTTTGCGTTCTCTTGCGCTTTGTTTAGCATTTTTTGACTATTACCTAAGAGAGTGAGTCATGTTTGCACACGGTATACATGCTGCCTTGGCGTTACCATGGACTAGTGCCAAGTAGCTGGTGCTCTGATTGGTTGGCACAGGTTTTTATAAAAATATTTCTATTCATACCTTGTTCTATTAAATGTTTTGTATATATTACTGCACATGGTTGTATCTTTTGACATATCAAGAGTTATGATTATGGGAATTTATGTATCCACATATTAATTTAATCTGGTAATATCTCTTTAATCCCACACTTTTTAAATGGGATAGAGTATGACTAACATCAACCTTTGAGAAAGCACAAGTGACGTGCGAAATGCATCAGGTGACATTGTGGATGGGGCTCTGCTACTGTTAAGTCAGATACCAGCTGCATACCGGCTTGCTGTTTTTATCTATTGGATATATTTGGAGTCAAATGTATATTGGGTACTGTAGCTGAACTGTATGAATCGGCTGTACTGTGAGTGTTTTTATTGCTTATATACTTTTGTACTTTATTAAAGCAAAGCACCTTATTGATTACAGTACTTTGCTTGATTTTTTGGGAGCAACACACAGTGTGCCCTTAGTACAGGTGCCAGTCTTCTCCTGAATCTATTAAGAAGGTGTTTGTTTTCTGATGAATGTAACATTCTGTTGGTGGGTGACCTAAAGTTTGAGGAATTTTCTGCATGTGAGGAGTTTTTTGAGGTGAGATGCTCTTGCTATGAGCAGGTGGCTGTGGCTTATTTTCCCAACATCAGCTGCAGCTTCACTCAAAAAATGTTTTAAAATGGGAAAGCTCTACCATGAGCCAAACGTGATAATATATGGGTAATAATACACATCTGTATATTACGAAGTTTGAGAGTTTCAGTAATCCGTGTACTACATTTTCTAACCAGTAATTACAAGCCAGTAATATTCATTTGTGGCAAGTGATTATATTCTGTATGAATGCACTGGGTAGTTGTGTTTCCTGCATGAACACTCGGCTGCTTAGGTATTGGCATGGCCTGAAGTTGGCTAGCATCTGTACTGTTTCCATGCTTGTTTAATTCCAGCCTAATTAAAAATTGTAGAAATGAACAAACTTGCTGACAGAACAATGGGATTGATTATAAATATGTTTAAAGAACTACAATTTTTAGAGCTAAAATACAGTTTTTGGAGAGAGATAATCATTATAGGACAGTACTGTACTTACAGTCATATTTTCTAAATATAAA
This sequence comes from Neoceratodus forsteri, assembly GCA_016271365.2. Classification (NCBI taxonomy): domain Eukaryota; kingdom Metazoa; phylum Chordata; order Ceratodontiformes; family Ceratodontidae; genus Neoceratodus; species Neoceratodus forsteri. The sequence continues at coordinate 307,542,148 of CM057457.1, read as the reverse complement.
GAAATGTTAGAGTTCCATAAAGGAGTTATCTGAGCCATAGCGAGTGAGTCAGCAAGGAGGGAAAGATCTTTCAGTGATAAAACAAAGCAGGGAACCTGGGAGATTTGGGTTTCAGGCCATGGTGGAGGAAGAAAGAAGAAGTCGTGTCTAGTAGGAGGTATAGTAGTTGATAACAGCCCTACTGGTAGGTGGGAGAGTCCTGCAGGTCATTATCTTGCTCTCAAAATGAAAAGGATGTTACAGATGCATTGAAGCAGATCCTAGAAAGGCAAGGAACTGGCAGAAACATACATAGAAATACAGAAACATAGAAGGTGTCGGCAGATAAGGGCCTCTTGGTCCACCTAGTCTGCCCTCGTTACTCTTGCCATTCCCTATCTACTATCTACTCTATATCCTTGATGTATTCTGATCCACTGCCCCCCCCCTTTACTTCTATGGTCCCACTGTGTCTATCCCATGCTTTCTTGAATCTTGTAATTGTGTCTGATCCTACTACCTCTGCCGGAAGGCTGTTCCACTCGTTTACCTCTCTTTCCATGAAGAAGTGTTTTCTCATATTTCCTCTGAGCCTCCCCCCACTTAAGTTCTGACAAAGCCTACCTCTGGCAGCACAGGGCTCTCCTTTCATCCCTGTAATCCTTTCTATTCTTTCCCATTCTCCTTAGTGAAGCGTTAATAGTAGTCAAAACTCTAACCATTTAACGTGTATCTGCTCTTTACACTAGTACGTATAAAACAATTTAAATTCCGTAACTGTGAAATTGCTGTATGCAATATAACCTTGCCAAGATACCTTCATTTTTGATGTATTGTGACCTTGCTATGTGCTGTAGTGTATGTTCGACACTGATGTGGAACCTTTGTAAATGAGCTTCCAGCTCAAAGGTTGTTTCCAGATCAATTAACTTCAAACTTTTAATTTCTAGTTTCATAGTACGCACCCTTATTCTTGAGCTTCTTTTCCTTTGGAAAATGCTACCTTTCTGAACCTTGTTCTTCCCTGTGATGTATTTTTATGTTTCTATCATATCCACCCTCCTCCTACTATCCTCCATTGAGTACATGTTCAATTCCTTAAGCCTTTCCTCAGAGGTTTTTTGATACATGCCTGCACCATTTTGGTTGCTTTCCTCTGAATTGCCTCCACCCTAGCTATGTCCTTTTGAAGATAGGGCCTCCAGAACTGGACACAGTACTCGAGGTGTGGTCTCACCAATGACCTATACAAGGGCATTATCATCTCCCTCCTTCTACTCATGATGCCCCTGCCTATGCATCCCAGCATCCTGCTAGCCTTTCTCACTGGCTTATCACACTGTCCTGCAACATTTAGATCATCTGCAATAATAATCCCCAAGTCCCTTTCTTGCTCCATGACTGTCAGTGCCACCCCCTCCCCAATTTGTATGTTGCCCTTGGGTTTTAGTGCCCCATATGCATTATTTTTGCATTTTTTAGAGTTGAAACATAGTTGCAAATTCCTCAACCATTTTTCTAGCTTTTCTAGATCACTTTTCACTCTATCCACCCCCCTGGTGTGTCTACTCTGTTATAGAGTTTTGTGTCATCTGTGAAGAGGCATACCCTTCCTTCCAGTCCTACAGCAATGTCACTAATAGACATTGAAGAGGACCGGGCCCAGTACCGATCCCTGTGGCACCCCACTGGTCACTTTGCCCTCTCCTGAGTGTGTTCCATTCAGCACCACCCTCTGAGTCCTAATGCCCAGCCAACCCTCTATTCATTTAACAACCTTAGTACCCACTCCTAGACTCCCCACTTATTTATCAATCTTCTATGTGGAACAGTGTCAAAGACTTTGCTGAAATCCAGGTAGGCCATGTCCACCGCCCCTCCCTGATCCACTTCCCTGGTTACCCAATCAAAGAACTTGATTAGGTTAGTCTTACACAACCTCCCTCCTGTGAAACCATGTTGTCTGAATCCTGAAGACAGCTGGCAACAAGGTATTCCACAATCATTTTCTATAACAGTGATTTCATTACCTTACAAACATGGATGTCAAGCTAACATGCCTGTAGTTTTTTTCCTCCTCCCTGTTACCAATTTTGTAGAGAGGGACCACATCTACCCTCCTCCAGTACCGCGGTCTCTCTCCTGTTGCCAATGACAGGTTGAACAGGGATGTCAGAGGTGCTGCCAACTCTTTTCTGAGTTCTCTCAGTATCCTGGGATACACCCCATCTGGCCCTATGCCTTGTCCACCTTTAGTGTCTTTAGTTCCCCAAGGACTCTTTCCACTGTAAATGGTCGGGTGCCCACTTCCCAGCCCCTAACGCCATTGTCCTTTATTCTTGGCCCATCACCTGCCTGCTTCTCTGTAAACACTGAACAGAAGTGTTTGTTTAATATGTTTGCCTTTTGGTTATCTGCCCCTACACTACTCCCTTCTTCAACTCTGTCCCTCCCTTTGTCTTTCTCGTTTTGCTTATATACCTAAAAAATGTTTTATCCTCCATTTTCTCTGATCTGGTGATCCTTTCCTCTGTTCGCGCATTTGTGCTCCTAACTGTCTTCCCTGCCTCCCTTTGCTTCTCTTGGTAACTCTCCCTGTCCTCCTCCATCTGTGTCATTTTGTGTCTTATAAATAACATTTGTTTCACTCTTACTTTCCCTGCTACCACCTTAGAGAACCATAGCAGTCTCTTCTTCATTTTACCTTTGATAACCTGCCTGACACAGAGATCTGTACTGTTCAATGCCCACTTTATTTTTGCCCACTGTTCCTCTACTCCCCCTATTTTTCCTAACCCAGTTAAGTTGTCTCTCAGGCATTCTCACATTCTCTTGAAGTCAGCCCTCCTGAAGTCCAGGACCCTCTTCCTCATGTGATTCGATTCCAACCCAGGGTCTACATCAGAAACTATAAGAAGAGAGAGTGAGAGAGCTTAATATGTTTACCCTTGATGAAAGGAGGGACAGGGGGACATGCTAGAAACTTTTAAGTACCTCAAGGGAATCAACAAAGTCCAGGAGGGTAGCATCTTTCAGAAAAAGAGATGTGTAAGAACAAGGGGGCACAATTTAAAGTTAGAGGGGGGACGGCTCAGGGGTAATGTGAGGAAATTCTTTTTCACGGAGAGAGTGGTAGACGCATGGAACCATCTTCCTGGAGAGGTTGTGGGGTCTAAAACAGTGGGGGAATTCAAACATGCATGGGACAGACATAAGGCAATTATATTGGAGGGTTGCAGGAAGTAGGCTGTTGGTTAACTAGAATCTGCAGCTTATCCAATAGGTAGGGAAATGGGCAGACTGGATGGGCCAAGTGGTTCTTATCTGCTGTCAAAGTCTATGTTTCTATGTTTCTATGTTCTATTAATTTTAGTACAGAGGAGAGCGAACAGACCAGTGCCTGCACTAGGCAGCCCTGAGGTGCCTTGATCAGTAGCTAATTATGATGGAGCAGGTATCATGCTCCCTCAATCTAGTCTAAGGAAAGGGCAAAGTATTACTTACCCCACTACAGCTCCAAAGTGGCCCATTTATTACCCTCAGGTGCAGTTTGGTGAGACAAGCTAACATTGAATCCAGATTCACACACCCAGGCTGGGAAGTTTGGCATTAGTGTAGATGTGTGTTTCAGCCTTCTAAGTTATCCAAAGGGAAGCAGGTTTACAAAGAAACAAAGAAAATGGCAACAAAAAAGGCCCAGGGGTCCCTCCAGTCTGCCTGCTGTGCCTAACTACCCTAGATTGGACTTAATGGTCATCCTACCCCCTTTCCTCTGCCCACTTCCCAAGTACTATGGCCATGTGTCTGACCCACACTACCTTGAAACTCCCCTCTGTTTTGGCCTTTCCCACCTCCTCAGGTAGTCCATTTAATTTGCCCACCATTCTTCCTGTGAAAAAGTGCTTATGGGCATCCTTCCTGAATAGGGAATGGCATAAAGAAATTGCACTGGAAAGGGGAACCCTAGGACAACTTACTGGATGGGGGTCAGGTTGGCTATTACTACCCAAGAAAAGGACCTAAGAGCCATAGTAGTAACTCTCTCAAACAAACCCATCAATACTACAAGGCCTGCAGCAAGGCGACCAGAAATGCGGGATGCACTGGAAGGGGTTTCTATAGTAGAAGGAGTGATGTATTATAGTCACCGCATTTGTCACTGCTGAGGCTTTATTTGGGGTATAGTGCCAAGTTCTGGAGTCCCCACCCAAGAAAAGATAGGGAGCAACTGGACTCACTTAAGTTAAGGGTCACTAAATTGATTCAGGGCCGAAAGGACAGATCCTATGAGGAACATTTAGAGGCACTGAACATGTGCTCCCTTGAGACCAGAAAAAAGAGGGGTGACATGACAGAGACCATCACACTCCTCAGAGGAATAATAAGGTAAACAGTGAGGAACTATTCAGTATAAATTGGAAGTCAGTATCAAGGAGGCATGAATGAAAACTGGTAGAAGGGAGGTTCAGGTGGGACGTAAGGAAATTTTACTTCACAGAGAGTGATTCAGCCATGGAACAGCCTACCCTCAGAGGTGGTAGGAGCTTAGACCATTAATCGGTTCAAGGTTACTGGGGAAAGAGTAAGAGGTCTGAAAGTTACACTGAAGGGAACTAGTATGGTAGACACAAGGGAGGTGGGGGCGGCAAAACCCTGCCTAGTGAACAGTAGGTCAAGAGGATAACACAGGGACACAAAATATGACAGACTAGATGGACCTGTTGTCTTTTCTGCTGACAGTGTCTGTTTTATGGGGTTTTCACCTTCCCTGCACCACCAATTTTCCACTCCTTCTAGCTGCACAACATCCCTATCTTCCCACCAGTCTCACCCTTCCCTACCGCATCCTGTCACCTGGCACCGAAGGCTTCCCCTGCATCACAGAGGGTCCAGCCTATCCCCGTAAGGGGGGGCCCCCCTCACTGCAGGAGTAAGGCAGGGAGTAGCATTCCTAAGGGGTCCTCCAAGATATGCTGGGTTGAGGTGGCAGGAGCTAGTGGGACTCTAGCATGGAGGACTAGGCAGCTGTCATCTGGCCTGCTGTGATGAGTACTAGTTTCCATTTTCTGGGCCCCTTCCCACACCCCAATGGTGTGTGCTGCAGTGATGCCATGGAGGCGGAGCCAGCCGAAGTGTAGTCACCCACACCGGCAAGGCTCAGCACACCACCAGCTGTCACTCTCGAGTGGTACTCCACAGCACCCTCCACTGGAAGAAGAGCATCCACATTGATGCACTGCCACCCTCCCTGTTGGCCTCTGCTCCTGATGTCCCAGGCTTGAGCCTCAAACCTGGGTTGTCACCGTGCCAAGTTGGTGCCCCACCACTTGTTTCTGTGTTTATCTTCCTCCTGCATGTTTCAGTGTATTCCCCCCATTTCTGTGTTTGTATTCAAGATGAATATGTCTTTGCAATCCACCCTATTTATCCTGTGTAGCTACCTGTATATTTCTATCATGTAATTTTTCTTACTCATAGACTCTAAGGTGCATACATCGAGGTCTTACAGCCTTTCCTTACATGTCAGTTCCCCATATCTTGGATCATTTCAGTCAACCTTCATTGCACCACTTTCATGTTCTTGCAGTTCTTTTGTAGGTATGGAATTTAAAACCTTGTGCAGTACTCCAGGTGTGGTTGCAGCAATGATGTGTAATGTGGAAGGATAACCTCCCAGCTTCTGCTGCTGATTCCCCTCGCTATCTACCCCAGCATCTTGTCCCTCCTCCCCACTTCCTTGCTACAGTGGGCAGTGGAGTTCAGATTTTCTGATATGATCACTTCAAGGTCTTCTCTTTTGCTGTGCTTTCCAGTACCACTCCGTCATTGTGTATTGTGTTCTCTGGTTCTTTTTTATGATGTGCATTACCTTACAGTTTTTCATGTTAAAGCTCAGCTGCCAGATCTTGTATCATTTTACCCAGCTACCCAAGCAATCCCTTTGTTCCCTAATCCCCACATCACTGTCCACCCTTGAGCATACCTTAGTGTCATCAACAAAGAGGCAGAGCTTGCCCTGTATGCCCACCCCTCTGTTGCACATAAGTATATTAAAGAGGATGGGGCCAAAGACTGAAACCTGTGGCACCCAACTCTTGAGTCCAGCAAGTAGTTATAAATATCTGCCTGTGTATTTGCTGGTACCTCCACTACTCCCATAAGTATCCAAGAATGCAACCCATTTGGACACATTAACTTATCTTCCTGCAACTCCCTCAGCCCTTTCAGCACTCTTTCTTCCATGATACAGCCTTGACTGATAGGGCTGTTTCCATCTTTCCCTCCTTCTAAATCCCACCCCACACTCTGGTAATGGCCTCTCCTCTCCCTTGGTAAATACTGAACAAAAATATTGATTTAGTGTCTCTGCCTTGCCTCTGGTCATTGGGAAAATTTCTAGTGCAAGGAGTCCCAGGAATAATTGTGAGCAACAGCAGATACAGTAGCTCACGTAAGAACATGAAGCCATTCTGAGAAGGTCTATATTACTGCAAATGAATACTTCCAGCATGACCACTGGCCCTAAAAAGAATAAAGAAACCAGAATGGCGTTTGGTTCCAGTCGGGAACCACAAACAAAACAATCAGTTGATTGGCTAAAGAACTCACTCTCCAAAAGTACGCTGTACGTAAAACATAAACATTTTCAATTCTTTATTAAAGCTATATGATAGATTAAAGGTTGACCCTACTGGAATCAGTGTTTCACCCATAAGGTTTTGTCAGGAAGTAGGGAAAACTCTATCTGGAATCATAAACAGATAATTTCTAATACGTAAACTACTCCTGGAAAGCCAAAATATACTGATATGTACTGTCTTTATATAACGTCTTTGACCAGCACAGAAAATAATGCATTAGAAATGCCTTGGAGAGTGGCCTACATAGATGGAGACAATAGGATGTGAGAGGACTCAGCTTGGAAAAGCATGAACGAAGACACATTGGTAAGAGAAGTGTCTGGGGTGTTATCCCCTGCATTGAGAGCATTTATGCTAAATAGGTTGCAAAACCCCTTCACAAGAACAATGGCACACTTTTGGTCTCAAACACACATAATGGTAGGCCATAAGCAGGGTTTTTCCTCAAGCTTAGTAATCACCAATGTCTTCTGAGACATGAAGAGATATGATATTTTCTTGCTCCCCAAGCTTTGTTTTCCCAAGTGCCTTCTGAGACATGAAGAGGTATGATATTTTCTTGCTCCCCAAGCTCTATCACCAGTGCCTTCTGAGAAATGAAGGGGTAGGATATTTTCTTGCTCCCCAAGCTCTATCACCAGTGCCTTCTGAGAAATGAAGGGGTAGGATATTTTCTTGCTCCTCAAGCTCAGTTATCACCAGTACCTTCTGAGACATGAAGGGTAGGAAGTTTTCTTGCTCCACCAAGCTTGGTTATCACCAATGCCTTCTGAGACATGAAGGGATAGGATGTTTTCTTGTTCCACAAGCTCACTTATCACCAATGCCTTCTTAGACATGAAGGGTTAGGATGTTTTCTTGCTCCCCAAACTTGTTATCACCAATGCATTTTGAGTCATCAAGGGGTAGGATGTTTTCTTGCATCAGGCTCTGCTGTGGTGGGAAACTCTGGGACTTAATAAGGTAAAAGACTTATGCGTGGAGGGAGTGCTCAGTAACTTCTGCTCAGTATTCACAGCTGAAAATAATGGGCCTCTAACAGAAAACAAGATCAAGGCAGCTACATGGGCTGCAGGCAATGGGGAGGGTAGTGATCATAGCTGAACAGGAGAAAAAAGGGCTGAAGGCCCTCAGGGAGAATAAAGCATGAGTCCAAGATGGCCTGCTGCTGAGGATACTCGAGGAACTGACTACAGAACTAACTGAACCCTTGACCCAGCTGTTTCATGGCTCACTAGATTCTGGGGATGTGCCAAAGGATTGAAGTTTGCAGACATAGTCCCACTCCAAAAAGGGTGATGGGGAACAGGGAGAACCCAGGCAACTACAGGCCAGTCAGTCGTGCCTCCACTGTAGATAAGCTATTGGAGACAAAAGTTATGGAAAGTCTGGTGGCCTGCTTAAATGGACAGTGAGTTGTAGGATGACAAGCAACATGGGTTTGTTTTGGGGGGTGGGGGTTGTGACAGACCAACCAGATCCAGTTTTCTGACTGGGTCGCTAGGGCTGTAGATAAACGGCAGGTAGAAGATTTGCTTTACTTTGACTTCAGCAAAGCTTTCAATTCAGTGCCTCACAGGAGGCTGTTAAAAAAGCTGGAGGATTTAGGAGTAAAGAAGGATTTAGACAGGTGGGTTGGGAACTGGCTAGGGGGGAGTCAACAAGGGGTAGTAGTAAACAGGGCCAAATCTGGAGACAAGGGGTCACAAGTGGGGTGCCACAGGATCAGTCCTGTGACATGTTATTTTCAGTTTGTTCAGTAGTGGCAAAGGGAAGGGTATCCAGGGCAAGATGTGTCTCTTTACTGATGACACAAAGCTGCACATCAAGGTAGACAGTGAGGAAGGGGGATGGGACCTCAGGAGGACCTAGAGCAGCTGGAAAGGTGGTCAGAGATCTGGCATTTGAGATTCACTGCCAAGAAGTACAAGATGCTGCACTTAGGGAAGAGGATCTCACACATCATGTGCTGGATGGGAGGAGTAGGGGGTCAAGCTTTCCACAGCAATAGAGGAGAGGAATCTGGGTGTCATCATCAGTGACACCCTGATGCAAGTCAGACAGTGCAAGGAGTCATATGAGAAGGCATCGAGGATGTAGGGGTGTACTGGGAGAGACTTGCAGCACTGTGCACTATTAAATGACTTAGGCTCACTGTCTGTGGTAGACAGGCAGAAATTTCATTCACTTTCTGCACAGTGATGCCCATGAGGATAAAATGCCTGATCCTGAAGCATTCTGCAGTATTTTGCAGAATTCTGTGGGAAACTGTGCAAATCAGTGGCAGCTATCATGAAGAAAATTCATTACAGATATTTTTTTTTGTTTTTTGTGTAATCTATTTTATCCCCTGTCATGCTCAGGAGCTGCCTGTCCTTCTGGCTGCCGTGACCCCAGACATTCCTCCTACTGTCTCCCACACAAGCCACCTTACCTCATATCCGCAGCCATCCTCAGAAAAACTCAGCGTAACCCTGTACCGGGTGGGTCCTCCTCCTCCGAGGGGGAAGGCACCGGCAGGAGGAAAGCGGCACACTATTTCTTCCCTTCGGTCCCGGGCGATGCGGAGGCTTTGCATGGCCTGCTGGAAGTCTTCAGAGGTGTCCTGAGCTGGCAGCCATCATCCGGCCAGTCTCCAGAGTGGTATTTCCATTTTATGGTGTTCCCCTTGTAGCGATCCCTCTGCAATGCTTCCAGTCTCCACTGGGTGCCGCTGCAGAGTGACCATGCTGCGCCAACCCACCCCAGGGAAGGAGAGCAGTCCCATGGACACTCGATCCTTCTCCAGCCAACCCCCAGCTCCCGAGTCTGTTCCTGAACCCGGGTCGCCAGTGTGGTGAGAGGTGAGGCGCCTGCGCCTCAACCCTCTGCACCACCGGGCCGGCGTCATTACAGATATTTTACAAATTTAAAATATTTGCTATGGTTTGAGAGCTTCATGTGGGCTTGAATTTGACCTTCCTAGAGCAAAGGCCTCAGTTGGATTTTGGGCTTTCTCTTTTACTGGGCCATCAGTTTGGAATCCTGTTCCCTCTCAGTGGTGACCTATGAATGGTAATTTACCAAGTATGTTAAAGAGCTACTGATGCCTCAAAAAAACAATCAAAAAAACATAATAATTTGGTATAATTCTGCTTGTATTCCATTTATATTTTACATATTTTCCTTCCCCATAATTTATTACTAAGGAAATGGGTATGAATATGTGATCGTTGTCTCTTAAAGTTCATTTTGAGTTCATCTGCTTCTATAGCTTACTCCCTACTCCAAGTCATAATCCTCTGTTGTGACATCACAGCCTGTTGCCATAGGAGTAACTGAAATCACTAGTAGTGTTCTATGACTTCAGGTAGGGAGAAAACAGTAGGAATAGATGAACTCTTCAGGAGCAGAAATCCTGTTTTCACACAGATTACCTCAGTAATAAATAGTGGGGAAGAGAAATACAGAACTAATGGGAAATACAAGCTGGATTGTGTCTAAATGTTATGTTTGTTAAAGTTCACCTGAATGTGTCACCAGCTCTTTAAAAACTGCATTATAGAATTTTTTAGGAGGAAGTGCAATGAATATATTGGGTCTGTAAGATAAATGTTATGCATATAGAGAATAATGGATACCCAGCTATCAGTAACAAGCTGGTTAGTTCGTTGAGAGGTTGCCATGGTGACCATTTGAACCTCGAAAGTATGGCTCCAGAGGTTCAGTCATCATGGGCAACCTTGAGATGAACTAACCCAGCTAATTACCATTAGCTGGGTATCCACTGTTTTTTATAGTGTAGGATACCAACTGCTACGAAACGCGACTATTTGGGTGACTTACTTTGGTTTTTTTCTCCACATTGCTGCTCGCTTCACTGTCGTTTTCACTGCCACTGCCGCTTCCTGGTGATATAACGAGCATGCGCTAGCACGTGCGATGTTGTTATGCTGTAGTAGCTACGCAGCTAGTGCAGCATAACAGCTGTGATGACATAGCTACTACAGCATAACAACATTTTGAAAGTGATGGATTTTTAATGCTAACAGCATTCCATCATACACTATAAATGGTTTATTATATTGGGTTTGTAAGATAAATGTTATGTATAAATATTATAACAGGCCTTTTTATAATTGTTTTATTTGTTAATGCATACTGTAGAAACCTTTATAATGAATTTTTATAGGTGTATTCTCAGGGCACCATTAAGAATGAGCTTCAACTCAATGGTTGCATCAGTGTCCTTGTTAATAATAGTAAAAATAATAATATACAGGAAGAGCTCCTTTGGAAAGGTTTTAATGAAAAAGGGCTAGGAAATCCAGCTTGGCACTTTGACCCTGTAAATGAAAAAAACACAGGGAGGAGTCTGCCCCAAGAGGTGGATGCCTAATATAAGCTACAGTAATAACTCTTGGATGATGATCCCACTCACCCGCTGTACCATTTTCCAGTCATAATAAAATTAATTAATGCATTGCCAACATATATTTTAATTAATTATTTGGGTAATCAGGCAAGGCCCATTAAGTAAATGTGCCTGTCTTCAGGGGTGACCAAGGAGCACTGGAGTGCCTATGTGACTTGCTTGGGGTGGTACCTGAGGACTGGAGGAGGGTGGATGTGATTCCTCTTCACAAAAGTGGGAGCAGGACAGGGGCAGGAAACTACAGACCAGTTAGTTAGACCTCAGTGGTAGGGAAAATGATGGAATCACTTTTGAAGGAAAGAATTGTTGAGTACCTAGAGGCCAGTGGGGCACAGGACCCAAGGCAGCATGGATTCACGATGGGAAGGTCATGTCAGATGAATCTAATAGATTTCTTTGACTGGGTGACCAAAGTAGTAGACCAGGGAGGGGCTGTGGACATGGCCTACCTAGATTTTAGCAAGGCATTTGATACAGTCCCGCATAAAAGATTAATACACAAGTTAGCCAGCCTTGGAGTGGGTCCCAAGGTGGTAGCCTGGATAAAAAATTGGCTAGACAACAGGACGCAAAGGGTAGTAGTAAACGGAGTCCACAGTGAAGAAAGGAGGGTTACTAGTGGGGTATCACAGGGTTCAGTACTGGGACTGGTCCTTTTTGATGTCTTTATAAGTGACATTGCAGAGGAACTGGAAGGAAAAGTATGTCTCTTTGCAGGTGACACAAAGATCTGCAACAGGGTTGATACACAAGATGGAGTGGAAAGGATGAGAAGGGACTTGGCAAGGTTGGAGGAATGGTCAAATGTATGGCAGCTCAGATTCAATGCAAAGAAGTGCAAGGTAATGCACCTGGGAAACAAAAACCCAGGGGAAGAGTACATAATGGGGGGTGGGATACTGACAACAGTAAAAATGGAAAGGGACCTGGGGGTAATTATATCAGATGACCTAAAGGTGGGCAAGCAATGTGAGAAGGCAGTAAGGAAGGCTGAGGGGATACTGGGATGCACAGAGAGAGGCATCAATAGTAGAAAACAGGAAGTTGTTATCCCTCTGTACAGACAGTTGGTGAGACCCCATCTGGAGTACTGTGTGCAGTTCTGGAGACCCCATCTCCGCAAAGACATAGACAGAGTGGAGGCTGTCCAGAGGAGGGCAACCAAAATGGTGCAGGGTCTGCACCAGAAGACATACGAAGAAAGACTAAAGGAGCTTAATATGTATACCCTTGAGGAAAGAAGGGAGAGAGGGGACATGATAGAAACTTTCAAGTACCTCAAGGGAATCAACAAAGTCCAAGAGGGTAGCATCTTTCAGAAAAAGAGATGTGCACGAACAAGGGGGCACAATTTGAAGATAGAGGGGATGGCTCAGAGGTAATGTGAGGAAGTATTTTTTCACGGAGAGGGTTGTGGATGCATGGAACAGCCTCCCTGAGGAGGTTGTGGAGTCAAGAACAATGGGGAATTCAAGAATGCATGGGACAGACATAAGGCAGTCCTAGTGGGGGGTAGGAGAAAGTAAGCTGTTGGTTAACTAGGATCTGCAGCGTATCTGTTAGGTAGGAAAATGGGCAGACTAGGTGGGCCAAGCGGTCCTTATCTGCCATCAAATTCTATGTTTCTATGTTTCACATAGTATGCAAGTGGAGGTTGTGGAAGTCAAACCCAGGTGGGCTGGATGTAGCAAGCTCATCCACAGCTTATTACTCCAACCTCAAGGCTATTCTGCCAGCCATGTGAGTCCTGTTGTATCATCAGCATTTCACAGTGATTACCCACTATGCCTGTAAGATGCACAGGGACTCTTATCATTTTTACTGCACTGCAGCTTTGCAGGTTACAGCACAGCATCTGGTTCAAATGTCGATATGTCCACGCAAAGATTTGTATGCATTCCTACAAGTTTAGAAATAAAACCCCCTTAGTTTTTTTTCTACAGCTCTGGTTTTCAGCAGTCTAAGAGTGCATTCCCCATTCAAAGGTTCTATGTGCATGACACCAAAACTATTTCCCAGTTCTAAGTCATTGGTTGCTGAGTAAGAGCTGCCTGAGTAATGGACACAGGACCAGTGAACAAGATAACGCACTCGAAGACTGGGAAGAACTCCTATGGGAAGGCATCCTATCAGAAGAGGTTTTATGGGAAAGTTTTTTTATAGTTAGGGTTCCTACGGGAAGGGATTATTTGTGAAGGCTTCCTATGGGAGGGGTTCCTATAGGAATATACATATGGAAAGGTATCCCACAGGAAGGGTTCTTATGGGCTGAATTTCCATGGGAAGGTATTTTATAGGAATGGCTCACCAGTTTCACTTCATGGATTTATACCAGTCCTGATATCTGTTTCAGGTTGTATCAGTCAGTGATATTAACATTTAAAAATATATCTTTTCAGTCATGATTTCAGTTTATTCTTTGTAATAAAGTATTTTTTTAACTTCAGCATTCTACAATATCTTATAAACTGACCAGAATACAATCGAAGCCATGGTTTTGCACTGTTGAATTTTAATCAATTTTTCTGTCAGAAGTTCCCTTCCCCTTGAGAACCCCTCTCTTATTCTGATCAGGCCTCAGCAGAATAATGTAGCATTTAGGAACAAATATACAACTGAGCAAGCCAGCACTGGAAGACAAGATGGCAAATATCTCCACGGCCACCATGTACTTCCCCTTTGTGCTGAGATAGGCTGGGACAAATGACAGCCAGACACTAACAAACACCAACATGCTGAAGGTTATAAATTTAGCCTCGTTAAAACTATCAGGTAGGTGTCTAGCCAGGAAAGCAACAACAAAACTAACACAAGACAGGAGGCCCATGTATCCCAGCATGCACCAGAATGCAGTACTAGATCCCTCATTGCATTCCATGATTATCGTCCCTATTTGGGATTTCATGTTCTGTTCTGAGAAAGGTGGTGACACATTCAACCAGACAGTGCAGATAATAACCTGGAAGAGCGTGCAGACAAAGACTATTATGCTGGGCAGCTGTGGTCCAACCCACCTTCGTAAGTTGCTGTTTGGTTTTGTGGCTCTAAATGCAATGATCACAATGATGGTTTTTGACAGTACACAAGAGACACAAACAACAAATATTAGTCCAAAGGCAACCTGGCGTATCATTCACAGCACTGACGTAGGCTGACCAATGAATATTAGAGAACAAAGGAAGCACAGTACAAGGCCCAGCAGAAGGAAGTAGCTGAGTCCACGGTTGTTAGCTTTTACAATAGGAGTGTCCCGATACTTGGCAAAGATAACAAGGATGAAAACAGTGACCATGGCACTGAAACAGGCAATGGCAGCCAAAGTCACTCCCAGGAAATCTTGATAGGAGAGGAACTCAGTGGGTTTTGGGATGCAGGCATCTCCTCTGACATTTGGCCAGTGATCTTCTTCACATTTTTTGCACTCAGTAGAATCTAAAGCAAGAAATGAGTTTTAGAACTTGGACCTCAGAAAATTACCTAGATTAAAATTCAGCTGAATTAAAGGGGAACATCTATGTACAATGCCCAGCATAGGTTGAAAGATTAAGAAAAGTTCTTTTAAATTAGGTATTTGGCTTACCTGTAGCTGCCCAAGTATGTTGATCACTGCAGCATGTCTGCCCCATATAGATACCACATCGGCACCATTTATAGAACCTTGTGATGTCACTGATGGTCAAGCTGCAGCTAACCCCACTGTAGTCAAGCACAGCTTGATCATCAGTCACGTCACAAGGTTCTAACAATGGTGGCAATGTAGTATTAATATGGCGCAGACTTAATCATCAATATCTCTGGACTGCTGCCAGCTACAGACAAGCTCAGCACCACATTTAAAAGACCCTTCCATGGCCTTTTAAACTGTTGGGCACTGTTCATAACTGTTCTCTTTTAATTATTATATTTAGACCAGACCACTGGCTTTGGGGGTTTCCAAAGCAGAAGACCCAGGTTCCTGTCCCATGCACAGGACCTCCAGCTTCGACTGGCAGAGACAAGTAAGGTGTCCCAATGCAATGCCACCTGTCACAGGAAGGGAGGTGGGCTTCTGCCAGTGCATGGATGACCTAGGAGGGAATACTGTCTGTACAAGAGTGCATGGCCCAGTAGCCATGCTTGTCATCAATATAGAAGTGGGCATTAATGTGGAGGACAGAGGCACCCCATGTCAAGCTAGACACTGATGCCAATATCCTAAATATAGGATACAGTGACACACCATGCCCAAAGGAAAGCATTCAGCAAAGGGTTTACATCACATAAGGTGATGA
The DNA here is from genome assembly GCA_016271365.2 of Neoceratodus forsteri. Lineage (NCBI taxonomy): Eukaryota > Metazoa > Chordata > Ceratodontiformes > Ceratodontidae > Neoceratodus > Neoceratodus forsteri. Next base: position 307,526,843 of record CM057457.1, on the reverse strand, counting down.
AGTATAGGCTGATAATGCCTCCACACTTCCCTTCACCCTTTAGTAATGTACTGACCCCTGAACCCTCTGCCCCCCCCCCACACACATACACACATGCCTTGAAATGGAATTTTCTGCTAAATCATCCCCTGTTGGCTTGCATTGACCAGAGCAGTAAGTTCAGGAGGTGAAACATAGGCTGGACCAGTATTTGTTGTGTGAAAGTTAGTGGTGCTGGGATTTCAGTTTGGAGATGAGCAAAAACAGTTCTTCTGATCCCACAGTAGAAGGAGAAAAAGCAGAAGGTAAAGAAATTAATAGAACAAAGGTAGCCTTATCCTAATGACTAAGAAGGAAAAGTTTTATTTGTGTGGGCATGGTCTTCACTAGTTCCAAACGAGATTTTATACTGAAGATACCAGTATGTCAGTTACTGTACATGCTTCTACTGCTTTCCCATGGTTAAACTGTCCAAAAATAAGATATCTAAGCTACATTGCTTTCACTAACTCAGGTGGTCATCTATAAAAGAAGCAGGGGCCCGATATTCAAAAGTTTGCCTGGGTGCAAATCCTAGTTTGTGTGTGCAAACTGGGCCTTATGTGAATTTCCCATTTTCAAAAGCCTGGTTAGCGCTGGCAAATAGGGTTTGTACCCGGGCAAACTGTGGAGGGAAACACAATGCAAATTGAGGGGTGGGGACCTGAATATCGGTGCAGTCTGATATTCAGAGTATTTGCATTATGCAAGGGCATTTTGCATGGTCCCCATACACACACAAATACCACTGATCTAAACCACAACTTGCGTGCAACACTAGCGGTTGGTGGAGAAAGTGCATTGGCCTTCCTGACCCCCAACACAGTAGTCCCTGGTGTCTAGTGATGCCCTCCTCTGTTCAATCCCTCCCGTGTATAGAAAATATCATGTCCCTGGTGTCTAGTGGTGCCCCCCCTCTAAACCACCACTCATAAAGTGCAAACAGTTCCATGGTGCTAGTGACCCCCCGCACCCATTTCGATGTTGTAAGTATTATTCCTGGTGTCTAGCAGTCCCTCCCCCACCCGCACCTATGCTTGATGTTTTAAGTCTTGGCCCCTAGTATCCAGTGGTCCCTCCCACCCATGCCCATCCCTGATGTTGTAAGTATTATTCCTGGTGTCTAGCAGTCCCTTTCCCCACCTGATACCAGTCCCTGTATGGATGAAAGCCCTCCCAATTTGTTAAGTTTCCCTCCCCAGTGACAGCTAGCATAATCATGTGGGAAGCCATTTGCAAGGAAGTCCCCCCACAAACAAGCCTTGTCCCTGTACCTCAACGTGACCTGAGCCTCCCAGCCCATCCCTCAGTGGTGGTTAGTGTCCCCCACACCCATTGTACTGGCAACTCACCCCCCAGTCCCACTTACCTGACTGTCAGTGCCATGGTGAATTGACAGCAAACAACACGGCCCTCCACACACCTCCTTGGCTGCCCACCATCTAACAGTAGCATAGAGCATGGCTTATTTATAGGGCACAGGTGATGCACCTTGCCCTATAAATAAGCCACGCTTCCTGCTACTGTTAGATGGTGGGCAGCTGAAGTGGTGCTTGAAAGGCTGTGTCATTCACCGTTGAGTTACTACAGCACTGACAGTCAGGTAAGGGGGACTGGGGGGTGGGTGATTGGTTCCATGGGTGTGAGGGGGGAACACTAACCACCATCAAGGGATGGGCTGGAGGGAGCAGAACACTGTTGGGGTATGGGGTCAGGGCTTTGTTGTGGGGAAGGAGCTTTCTTGTAAACAGCACCCCACATGGCTATGGCAGGACAGCTGTTGCTGTGGGGGGCTGTGACAAACTGGGGACATTCATCTGTACAGAGATGGAGATTGGGTGGGGAGGGACCACTAGACACCAGGGAATAATGCTTACAACATCGGGCATGGGAGCGGGTGGGGGGAGGGGGCACTAGCATCAGGGAACTGTTTGCACTTTATGGGTGTGGGATTGAAGGGTGGGGGCACCACTAGACATCAGGGACATAATATTTTCTATACAGGGGTGGGATGAGAGGAAGGGGGCACCACTAGGCACCAGTGACATGATATTTTCTATATGGGAGAGGGATCAGTGGGAGGAAGAAACCACTACCACCAGGGATAGCTCTCTGGGACCGGGCAATGGGGTGAGGCAGTGCTGCAAAAAACAGTCTGACCCCACTATGCAAATGATCCCAAAATGGGCATGCAATTGCCCCATGGCACCTTGCATGCCCTATGGGCTCATTTGCATGAGTCATTTGAATATCGGAACTTGCATTCAGGCGCTATCAATTGTGGCACCCTATTTCAGGAGCCATGTTGTGCAGTGCTAAGTGACGTAGCACTGGGCTAACATGGCCTTATATTCAGTCAAATAGCACTGGTGCACTATTCCACTGAATATAGAGTCTTTGGGCTCTAGGCTATCGCAAGACAGAGTACAAATCTTTGCACTCTGCTTTGCTAATTTTTGAATATTAAGCCCCAGATATCCAAGCTACCTGCTTTAGCTACCATTCATGGTTAAAGAGTCCAAGAATCAGATATCTCAGCTACCTATTTCTATTGTTTCTCACAGTCGACTTTTCCAAGAATAAGATACCTAACCAGTAGGCTTCTACCATCTCCTGTGGTTAACTATTCCAAGGAAAAATACCAGAGCAATACGTTTCTACTAACTCCCATGGTTAACAATTCTAAGAATAAGATATCGAAGCTACCTGTTTCTTTTACCTGCCATGGTTAACTACCCCAAGAATAAGATACCAAAGCTACCTGCTTCTACTGTCTCCTGTGGTTATCTATGCCAAGAATAAGATATCAAAACTACCTGCTTCTGCCACCTATCATTGTTAAATATTTTAAGAATATGAAATCTAAGCACCCTGCTTCTACTACCTTCTGTGGTTGACTTTTTCAAGAATAAGATATAAGAACATATGAAATTTGCCAGCAGATAAAGGCCTAGAGGTCTATCAAGTCTGCTCGATTGTGCAGCTAGCACCCCTTATTCTGCAGCTGCTCCTCCCTTCCGCCCTTCCCCTTCATTGACCCTCCCCCTTGTCCCGTCCCATCCCCTTTTGAAGCAGTCCACTGTTCTACTGGATACAACTTCTGCTGATGTCCCTCCCCTCTCTTACTTTGAACAGCCCCTCTGTACCTGTCTTGTTTATTCCTTTCATGTACTTAATGGTTTCAATCATGTCCCCCCGTCCCTCCTCTCCTCCAGTGAGTACATGTTCAACTACCTCAGCCTCCTCTCATATGATAAGTCCCCCCAGCCCCTTGATCATCTTTGTCACCCTGCGCTGCACCCCCTCCAGTAACTTAACGTCCCTCTTCAGATAAGGGTGCCAGTACTGCATGCAGTACTCCAGGTGCGGTCTAACTAATGACCTATACAGTGGCAGAATCACCTCCTCCTCCTCAAGGATATACCCCTTGCAATACAACCCAGCATTTTGTTGGCCTTTGCAGCTGCCTTCCACATTGTGCCGAGTTGTTCATTGACCCTGTAATGAGCACCTCCAAATCCTTCTCCTCCTCTGTCTGGGTTAGCTGCACTCCCCCCGGCTGGTAACTCCTCCTTGGGTTCTTCATCCCAAAATGCAGCACCTTGCACTTTTTGGCATTAAACCCCAGTTGCCAGATTTCTGACCAGGTTTCAAGCTTTGCCAGATCATCCTGCAACCCCTGCCATCCCCCTAGGTCATCCACCACTGCTCCTACCTTGGTATTATCAGCAAGCAGACTGATCTTGCTCTTGATGTCCAATGATATGTCTGCAATGAATATCTCAAACAACACTGGTCTCAACACCGAGCCCTGTGGAACACCTCTCGTCACTACCCTTGGGTGTGAGAGCTCCTCACCCACCACCACCCTCTGTTGCCTTCCCTGAAGCCAGTTCCCTACCCATCTCAAAACTACAGTGCTTGCTTCCATTACCTACCATGGTTAACAACTTCAAACATAAGAGATCAAAGTTACCTGCTTCTATTACCTTCCATGGTTAACTATTCCAGGCATAAGATATCTAAGCTACTTGCTTCTCCTACCCCTGAGGTGAACTATTCCAAGAATAAGATATTGAAGCTACATGCTTCCGCTAACTCCTGAGTGTATCTAAAAAGTAATTGGATATCTAAGCTACCTGCATTACTACTGCCATTGTGAACTATTTCAAGAAAAGACATTAAAGCTACAGTACGTGCTTCTATTAACTCCTGTGGTTAACTATTCCAAGAATAATAAGTCAAAGCTACCTGATTCTGCAACCAATCATGATTATTGCAAAAATAAGAGATCTAAGTTAGCTGCTTCTACTAATTTCCATGGTTCAGGGTTCCAAGAATAAGAAAACAAAGCTACCTGCTTCTGCCACCTCCTATGGTTCACTATTACATGAAGAAGAGTATCTAATCTACCTGATTTAGAAGAGAGAAAGGAATAAATTCCCAAGCTAGGATTTGAAACCAAGCCTGTTCGGAATGCTTTCCACTACTCTACCAGTTGCGGTACTAGGACAACTGGAAACCTCAGACCCCCCACCCCCGACACTCTTTTTTTTTTCTCAGTGCACAACCTGGCACTACACAAATTTGAATTACATTTTATTTACAAGGGTGTGGTGTGCATAAATTTGAAATAAATACATTATTTCAGTAAATACAACAACACAAGATCCATTTTTGAACAATCTCTTTCAGTTCCTAAAACCAAAACAGGAGCTGGAACAAGAGCAGCCGTGGACCAAGGTTCACATGGCTGAAAATATTTTCAAATTCTTATTAGGAATAAATCAACCATCAGTATGCTACATACTGTACTTTTATCACATTTCACAAATATTTGCACTTGTTACTAATTTTTGGGGTTGTGATTTGTCTTTTTTCAGATTGTCTTGTCCTTTTCTTTTACATTGTAACCTATCATACATTGTTGATACTACTGTCCCAGAACACCTGTCGTAATGCATCTCGTGAAGCTTTCCTGGCTGAACATTTCTAAATAAATTAAATATTGTACTTTGTGTTAATAGTGTATTAATATGGAGATAAGGTGCTTAAATACAGACTTCTGATGAAGAAACTCACTGACCAGTGTGGTTGGCAATCTCGCCCTCTGAACATGGGATACAGTCAAAGCAACAAATTGGATGTCCCGGCCTCATAGCCTTCCGATGTCCCACAAAGCAACTTTCACTACAGACAGAGCGTGGCATCTGGGGAGGAAACAGAAACGATGCCATTAAGTGATATCTGTGGAAACCTCCTATTATAAGCTTCCCCAGACTATTTTTTCAAATGGAAAGACAGATTTCGTACACATTGGTATGCTGAATACATTTAAAATACACCTTGAAAATGAGTCTACCTGGAATATTCTTACAATTTTATAGACAGCTTTCATTTAGCTCATCGTGTGTGAGGATGATGCAGTATTTCTGCTATACCTGTAACATTGTTTTGGAATTAGACAGCAACATAGTATTTGGATGATAGAAGGGACATAGGGTCCATCTTGTCCACCTCTCCTGTCACAAGGCAGTGGTTATACGCAATCTGAGTATGAGCAAACTTTAGTAACATAGTACTGCCATGATAAAAGGGACTTAATGTTCCCGTCTTCTGCTGCATGGAAATGACTGTACCCTATTAGAATATGGGCATACATCCAAGCTTAGCCTGAATGTAACCACACTCTTGCTGTGTAATCCTTAATTCCATTCACCCTCAAGAATCTATCTAGTCTCGCTTTGAAAGCCTAATAAGTGTTTGCTTCCACAACCTCACTGGCAAGGTTGTTTCATACTGTATGCCACAAATTCTCTGTGTAAAGTAATGTTCGCTTTCTAATATTTACCTTATTCCCCACTTCATCCCCCAGTTTGAGAGCATGCCCTCTAGTTCTGCTTGTACTTACTATCTGTGTATACTCCACCTCGTCTATCAATTTCAGTAGTTTGAAAGCGGGGATCATGTCCCTTCTCAGCCTTCTCTATTCTAGGCTAAATTTGAATACAGCATGTCCAGTCTCTCCTCTTGGGCCCTGTTCACACAAGCAAGATTTTTTTAAAACATTTCATAAAACATTTTCATTTCCATGTCTGAGCACAGTTGTCAGAGTGTCCACATTGCTATCTGACACCATGCTTGTCCGAAGAATTCCCAGGCATGATTGTGGCAGTATCACAAAACATTGTGCATACTGCAGTGCACAGCAAGATACTCACAATCAAGCATGGCAAGTGATTCAAGGAATGACTGCATCCAGTTCAGGAGCTTACTGTGAGCTTGCAAATGTAAGTCACTATTATTTTTTTCTTTTTGCTTCTGTTCTTTGGTGGCTTTTTGCACTACATTAAATACATAATAATACATGAGGTGGTGTGTTATACCCACTGAGGTGCTGGATGCTACATAAACCCTGGGAGCGAAGCTCGAGAAGTTTATTTCAGCATCCAGCACTGAGGGTGTGTGTGTGTAAAATCTCAAGTTAAACACACAGCCTCATATTTTATTTTATATAATTGCTGGGGAGTGTTTTCTCACCACAGCAATTATATAAAATACATTGGTGGTCATCTGGTTGGGATGAGGTGAGGCTGCTTAGCTTTCTGGTTTTATTTTTTTTTTCTTCCTTTTCTTTAAATCGTGGAGCACGACAGTTTATGTCAGAGATGAGGTTTTTTTTTTGTGTTTACTTACCACTGGCGCTGAGTACAACTTGTGGAGAAGTAGCGCTAACAGAGTTAAAAGTGGAGGCTTGTGCATGCGTGCAGCAAGGGAAACCCAGTATGTGTTCACTGTTTTAACCTGCAGAGGACAGTCTGACAAAGTTGAAAGACTGATCAAGGGTTTGGCAACTGGGCTTACTCAAGGGCAATATACCAGATGGGTGGGGAAGTATTGACAACCACAAAACAGGAAAGGGACCTGGGGCTAATAATTTCTGATGACCTGAAGGTAGCAAAGCAGTGTGATAAGGCAGTGGGAAAAGCTAGCAGAATGCTAGGGTACACAGGGAGGAGTATCACTAGCAGAAAAAGGGAGGTAGCATTAACCCTGTATAGATTGATAGTGAGGTCTCACCTAGAGTACTCTGTCCATTACTGGGGGCCCCATCTCCGGATAGACATAGATAGAGAGAAGGCAGTACAGAAGAGGGCAATCAAAATGGTGCATGGTCTGCATCAAAAGCCCTATGAGAAAAGACTCAAGGAATTAAATGTGTACGCTCTAGAAGAAAGGAGGGAAAAGGGGGACAAGATAGAAACTTTCAAATACCTCAAAGGTATTAATAAGATACAGGAGGGTAACATTCTAGATAGATAGATAGATAGATAGATAGATAGATAGATAGATAGATAGAGATAGAGATGATAGAGATAGATAGATAGATAGATAGATAGATAGATAGATAGATAGATAGATAGATAGAGTGTCCTATGACTGCTCTCCTTCTTCCGGGGGGGGGCGGTGAGGTCATGGTCAGTGCATGTGGGACCCCTAGCGGAGGCCAGGGGTGCCACAGCAACTGACGTCCACAAGGTACCTGGAGGCGGGATGTAGGAAAACGTAAGTTGGAGATACAGGGGAGAACGCAGAGCCAGAATTCGACTGGGAGCACACGGAGACTTGGGCAGAAAAAAAAGGAGCAAGGCTTTTAACAAACTAAGAGTCAATGATGACACTGGAACAGTCCCAGGTGATGTTAAAACAGCATTTACAAAACTAGATTACTCAAAAAAGAGCTTGACATCACTTATAACATTATAACACTTGAACAATATTGAAGTAAAGGGCAAGCACCACGAGGTCTCACAATTACCATAGTTCCTTCCTCTGGTTTTGAGACTTTTCCACTTAAAGAACATAGAAACATAGAATTTGACAGCAGATAAGGACCACTTGGCCCACCCAGTCTGCCCATTTCCCTACCTAATGGATAAGCTGCAGATCCTAGTTAACCAGCAGCCTACTTCTTTCTACCCCAACCCCCTAGAATTGCCTTATGACTGTCCCATGCATGCTTGAATTAAACCACTGTTTTTGACTCCACAACCTCCTCTGGAAGGCCATTTCATGCATCCACAACCCTCTCTGTGAAAAAATACTTCCTTACATTACCTCTGAGCGGCCCCCCCTCTATCTTCAAATTGAGCCCCCTTGTTCTTGGGGGCATAATTTGAAGAAGAGTGGTTGGCAGCTGCACTTGCATGCTCAAAAATATTTATTGATTTTACTAATTAAAGCTGACATACAAAAGCAAGAAGAACTGAATGTAGAATTTGAGGTAGCAAAGAAGGAAGTACTCAAATTTAAAGAGACAGCTGCCTTTAAATAGTTGGATAAATCTATGAAAGAGAGACTCTCTAAATATGAGAGTGAAATAGTGAGTAGAAAAATTAAAAAACTATTAAGAGATCAGGAAGATTATGACAGTGAGCAAATTTTGAACTGGAAACGGAAAGGAAATAATAGGAACAGAAGCAGAAGCAGAAGCAGATCGAGGGTGCTGTTTGGAGAAGGGGATAACAGAACGTGGAGGAAAATGGTACACTAAGAAAAAGGAAACCCAGAGGATGAGGGCGGTGTCGGGGCAAGAGCTCCAAGTTTAATTAATTGTTTAATTAGTATTTTGGAAAGACCTTTGAGCGTAAGCTCTTTTACAAAGGTTCCACGTGAGGGTGGACAATAAGACAATACACATATTCAGTGGTTACAGAGGCCTGATCATTAGGCATTACAGAGCGATTACATGACAATTAGACAAATAGGAGAAAAAAAACTGAGCAGTTATAATTGAATACTAAGCTATTTCTAATCGGTTGCCCTAGGTAGCACACCTCTGGAAACCTCCAAATCCATTGATAGACTATGGCAGAGTAATTGCATAGGGTTTAACGCTATCCCAGATGGCGAGAGGCTGGGTGACAGTGAAACAAGGGGGATTGGGTTTGAAATCAGCCGCAGAGAGCGAGAGGTAGGGGGATAGTGAAATGGGGAGGGCCTGTGAAGGGGGGAGCAGCTCCAGAGGGCTTTGTCGAGCATGGTGTGTGTGTGTGTGAGGGGGGTTGGGAGGGGCAGTACCAAGTGCGTTTAAAGAGGACTGATAACTTACTTAAGCCCTTGGCTAGGCTGGAATGGAGGCAAGGTTCTCTAGGTAGCCCTGCTGGGTGTTACCTTGGGGGTAGGTCTGTCTATCAAGTGAGGCCTGAGAAGCAGGTGCATTTTGAGTTAGACATTAGGTGCTGTTTGAGGCCTACTTTGAACTGAGACAGGCTGTTTGTTTGTAATTTCATTGGGAGTTCATTTATCCAGAGGGGGGCCTGATAGGAGAAAGCACGCTGCCCTAGTGAGGTTCAACGGAATGGTATGGACAGTGCTCTATTCTTCCTCCGTCTGGTGATGTGTGTTGAGAGAGAAGCCTCGAGCAGGTTTCCTATACAGGGTGGGTTTTTTCCAAGGAGTGCCTTCTTTCCCAGGAGGCAAGTTTGGTATTTGATCCTGTCTTTTAGGTTAAGCCAGTTTGTACGCTCATACTGGGTGCAAGTATGAATGTAGTGATCTGCACACAGGGTGAGGCGGCATGCCTTACTGTGTGCAATTTGGACCCTTTTGAGCACTGTATCAGTAGCAGCTCCATAGACCACCAGCCCATAGTCTATCGTGGAGAGTATGGAGATGGAGACTGAGATTCAGAGTGCTTCCGGGGTGAGGGATTTCTTATGCCTATGGAAGACCCCGATCTTTGTGTTTACCACTTTGACAAGGGAGTCTACATGGTGCGTATAAGTGAGAGAGTCATCAATGGTGACTCCAAGGTACTTGAACAAGTGCACCTGCTCAATCTGCTCACCAGCCTTGTTGGTGATTACGAGAGGAGCATGCTTGTGTTTGTTGTAGGGGCTGGATTGTAGCATGACCTTGGTTTTCTTGTAATTTAGTAGCAGCTTTTGCCTACTGAACCAGTCCTCAAGTTTATTGAAAGAGTTCTGTAGTTCTGTCTGTAGGGCAACCTTAGAGGTGCTGCTGCTCAGCAGCACGGCATCGTCCGCATACAGAATAAGTTTGGTGTCACAGGCTGTGGGTAGGTCATTTACAAAGAAGCTGAAAAGCAGGGGCCCTAGAATTGATCCTTGAGGGACTCCTAGGAGTACATCTCTGGAGCTGGATAACGTCTGCCCAATTTTGACTTGCTGGTTCCTGTGTGTTAGGTAGTCATTGAACCAATTCACGGCGTTTGGTGCCACACCCAATCTTTGGAGCTGGAGTACTAGTAGAGAGTGGTTGACGGTGTCAAAGGCTTTGGTGAGGTCAATGAAGATGGACCCCACCAATTTGCCTTCATCCAGTGCCTCGTACACATAGTCAATGTATTCCAGCAATGCCATGGTGGTACTGTGTTTTTGCCTGAAGCCATGTTGGTTTGGGCAGAGGAGATTGTACTTATTGAGGTATTCTGTGAGTACCGAATATTTCCCAGAAAGGAACTTTCAGAAACACAAATTAAATTATTGGAGCGTCAATTATCTTTTGTCCCAACACCCCAGTTAAACCCCTTTCAAGTTCAGGTGGATCTTTATAAATTGTTTCTGAAATTGAAACTAAAAGCATTTTTTTCAAAGAGATTGGGACCTGAAGACAACTCTGACATCATGGGCTTTATGGAGACCATGTTTGAACAAGATGATTGGGACTGTCCAGAACTTAGTTCTAATATGGACCATGATGGACTAAGTGTTACTAAGGACATTGATTATATTATGAATTTGATTGAGGGGGATCCCATGAGATCTGGAGGTTTGGATCCCACCACTGTGAGTACCATTTGTAATGTTAAGACTCAGAGAAAAATATTGTTTTCCCCACCATCTGAATTTATTCCAGATGTCTCTAACACTGCCATTTCTACCTTTGAAAATATAGTACTGCAAGAAGTAGATGAAATTCTGGACAGAGCAGGGCAGCCTAAGAACAAGAATCTAACAATGAATGAGACCAAGGCATTAAAAGTATTGGAATCAGAGGAGGGAATAGTGATAAAACCTGCAGATAAGGGTGAGAATATTGTGGTTTTTATGGACAAAGAACATTATGTGAATATTGTAGAGAATCTGTTCAAAGATGTGTCTAATTATGAGACGCTTAATCAAAACCCTATGAGCCAGTATAGAGTTGAACTGAATCGCCTGTTACAGGAAGCAGTTTCAAGGGGTGACATAACAGAAAGAGAACTTAAATTCATGTGGAGAGAGAACCCAAGATTACCCTGTTACTATATTTTACCAAAGATACATAAAAACATGATGGATCCCTCAGGGAGATTGAATATTTCTGCTATTGGGTCGGTAACACAGAAATTAGGCTGCTTTGTAGATTTTTTCCTCCAACAAGAAGTAGTTAACCTGATCTCATACATCAAGGACACAACACATGTTATCAACAAATTAGAAAATGTGCCATGGACTGAAAACATGTTGTGGTTAACAACTGATGCTGAATCACTGTACACACGCATAAAACATGAACAAGGATTGAGTGCATGCAGACATTATTTAGAAAAAGGAAATGCTGCAGAAGACACAGCTGTAGATTTTATTCTGCTGCCTATACATTTTATATTGACCCATAACCACTTAGAATTTTTGGGAGAAAATTATAGACAAATCTGTGGGACAGCTATGGAGTCACGCATGGCACCTTCTTATGCTAATCTATTCCTGGGAAATGGGAAGAACTTTCTGTGTTTCAGAACACTAACCCATACATAGGAAGGATAGTTTTTCTGGACCCGCTTTATTGATGACATTTTGTGTATCTGGGAGGGTGACCCATCAGAGGTAGTTTCATTTGTACAATTGCTAAATGATAATGATATCAATATGAAATTCACATATAAAACAAATCCTGAAAGCATAGAATTTTTAGATCTTATGGTCAGAAGGCCTGGAACACCTGGAGGGGATATCATTACTAAAAACTATAGGAAACCTACAGCTACAAACAACCTACTGAGGGCGGATAGTGCACACCCCGAAAAGCTTAAAGGAGTCATCCCTTGTGGGCAGTTCCTTCTCCTGTGTAGGAACTGCACAGAGAATCTAGACTTCTTTACCCAAGCTGAAGAATTGAGAGGCTGATTTGTCAAAAGATGATATGGAAATGATGTATTGACACAGGCAATGAATAAAGCCTTTACCATGAAAAGGGAAGAAATACTAAAAGAAAAAACTAAGAAAATGTCAGCCACCACTAACTGTGTCACTAACTGTGTCACTGACAGTGTCACTTTTGTTACTGAGTTTAACAATTGGTCAGGCGAGATTGGCATTGTTATTTATAGAAACTGGCACATTTTACATGCAGACAAAAATCTGGGTGCTGCGGTGGGGGCAAAACCACATATTACTTTTTCAAGGGGACAGAACCTGAAAGACAGGTTAGTCCATAGTATGCTTACCAAACCAATGAAGAGCACCTGGTTGGGGAAAAAACCAACAGGGAGTTATAAATGTCAAAGATGCAATATCTGTAGCTACTGCAAAACATGGTCTGAATTTGTACATCCTGTAACAGGACACATACAGTATATGAAATGAAAGATTCTGTGAACTGTGACACCACTTTTGTAATTTATGTTCTGTGGTGTGAATGTGAACAGATATACTGTACATAGGGAGAACTACAAGGGCCCTGAAGCAGAGAATACAGGAACATGTAAGGAACATAATCAATGTTAAGACTGATACCCCTGTTGGGCTGCATTTCTTTCAGAAACATAATTCAGACCCCAAATGCATGAAATATATGGGCATTGATTGGCAACAGCCCCTCAAATTTGGGGGGATAGAACTAGTGAACTGTTAAAGCGTGAAAGTAAAGGAATCTATAGACTAGGCACAGTAAAACCAGATCGACTTAATGTCCAATGGGACTTAAAGCCATTTGTAAAAGACAAGAAGAAAATAAGGAAAGGAATATGTGACAGCATTACTTACATGTAATGATTCAATATGTTAACTCTTTTGACTTTTTCTTTGGTTTTTCTCTTTAGGATCATTGGAGAATGTATGCCTGTAGATCCTCACCTAAAATAGAAGGTCCTTCTCCCATTGTTTGAATGGAAGCTGCATAAGGGTGATCACACTGGGACATCTTCCCCAGTCCTCTCTTCCTCGTGTTTCTTCCCTCTACCCCATCTAGTAGCCTCCTTCCCCATTCCATTTTCTCTCCCCCCACACTTTCCCTCTTCTCTGCTTTTTTCCCTTCCCCCTTCCTCCATCCATTTCTTTTCCCTCTTTCCATTTATTCTCCTACCCTCTTACTTTTCCTTTCCCTCCGTCCCTCCCCTTCACCTTCCCCTTCTGGCTCCTTTCTCTCTGTTCTAATATGTTATCAGTGTTATAACGTAAGATGTTTAGCTTGGAGAAGTTAAAGCCTTGCATCTTTTTGTATGTTTCTGTGTAAACTAAAATATTTTAAGTGGTTTTAGCACATTTGATTACCCTATGGTATGGTTTAAACTAATGAAATTGTATAACTGATAAGGATGTGACCATACTTTACTAATGAATAGGATATATTACTGTTGTTGCTTTAACCATACAAAAAGAGAAAGATAATGATTTTGTCTTTACTGATTTAAGAAGGTGTTTAGTTTATGTGAAACTGACCCTTTTATCCACTCACAAAATGTACAGAAGAACTTTTTATTATTTGTGTATTTTATTATCGCTCTTCACCATTGATTGTTTGAAGCACATTTAGGCACAAGTGTAGTAATTTACTATTTGATGTCTCACTTTAATGATGTCAGAAGCTGTACAAAAGTGATTCTGTAGTTCCTGAAAGCCATACCTCCTTTGAAGTGCAGGGGTACCTGGTTCATTTCTACTGGCATGCAATAAAAAGCTTTCTTAGTGTTTATTTTTGCAAAATTTTCCATCTGGCGTGCTCCATTTGTTTCACTTTCCAGTTTGTATTGAAGTTAGCTACCTCCAGCTGGAGCACCCCCTTGCTTATCGTGCACCACTCACATAACACAATTGACTCTGTGATGTAAGCCAGGTCTACTGGTTATTATTGCCAACTTGTTCCTTATTGACCTGGCATTGCAAAGCACAGTCCGAGTAGGATGAGGGGAGGCTGCTGGATCAGCCCCCTGACCACTATCAAAGGTGACACCTTTGGTTATGGGAATAAGACAAGGAGGACCCCTCTCCAACTCCCATTTTGCCCCAGGGCATCTCCTGGACCTCATCACCTGAATTGATGACTTCCCGGCAGCCACTCACACAGCCCCCCCTCCCTGTTCCCCCCAAATCCCCAAAGCCCTGCATCTCATATAGGATTCTGCAGGTAGTTGGGGGAGTTTGAAGGGACAAAGGTAAAGCAGGTGGGCTGTCGAGTAGCTGCACCTTAGAAACCTATGTCCCCAGTATGTCCTGGCTACTAATTACAGCAATCCCACTGACCCAAAGAACCCTATTTAACCCCCAAAAAAATACTATAGATAGTCTTTATCAACCCACAAAATTGCCACAATCAATCATATACCACACCATTCACACAATCACTCACACCAGCATACACCCACCAAACCTCCCCAACCCACCCAAACCCAACAAAATAATAACAAACAGTCCTATATAATTAATACAACTCTTACAATTTAAGAGGTCCACAGTGCACTTCAATCCATACAGTATAATTATTTGGTTTGCACTATAATGCAATAAAACTCCTACTGTCCAGAGAAAAGTTAGTCCACACAGCTCAGGAACTCTCGCTTTCCAGCAAGCAGATGAGTTAATAGTTACTCTGTACTTTGATTTCTGGCTCTCTCACAGCCACTGTTACAATACTAGGTAGGTTCTTTATTTAGCCCTTTAATACTTGCTACTCAAAGGGCTTTATGTACAAATACATTTTTTTTTACAACAGCACTGATGAAGTTCAGTACTCACAAATCCCAGTTTTTGCTAAGCTGGTTCTTTTATCCGGTTATCCATATATCGTCTCAGAACAATTTGGGAATTTTATTCTCTCATAATTCCAGCCAATAAACAACTTTGTAGCTGTAGAGAGCAAGCAGCGGCCCACTGCAACACAATGCAAACAGTGGCAGTCGATTCCACAACCCCAAATGTTTGCATGGGTCAACTCCCCCACCGGTTGTGGCAATAATAGCCTAGACAAGCCCAACGATGCCAAACAACCCACTACGGGAGCAGCCAAATGTTTACTGCAATCACTACAGCCCACATGGATCTTCCTTACTTCTAGATCGATCTCCGACCACAAATCAGACACAAGTCCTCCTTTACCGGTCGACCTCAAAGTAGGGAAATTTAAGCAATCCAATAGCTCTGAGGGTTTACCTATAGCAGGGCGACATCCTTGGGAATGACAGACACAATGCCGAGTGTCGGCATTGCACTGTTGGTCATGTGTGTGTTTCCTTCAGGAGGCTGTGCCCCTGAACCCCTCATCTAGGGGGCTCTGGCCCCACAGCCCCGGTTTCTAATATACAACTCGAGTTGGAGTATCGCTCTCTGGTTGGCATACTCACTCGAGGCAGTAAACAATTTACTGCCGCGTTTGTTTCAGTTGGTGCAAACTTCTCCACACACCAAACGCCAGGAGCCGATCAAAAGGTCCAAACTCTCTGTGGCTTCAGGCAGACAGCTGTCTTCAGATAGAGTCAACCAGTATTCAATCAATATTTCATCAGTGTTGATAAAAAACTTTCCAGGTAACTGATAACAACTAAGTGCACCACAGTTAAGACTCCCTACCTAAAAACCAAAAAAACTGACTTCTGCACTATGCTTATGACCCTCTAAACTGCTCCTTGATCCCTAAGCTCACCCACTAGCTAAACAAGTTATTAACTAACGTTGCAAACTCTACGGACTGCTACTTTAATAATATTTATTTATTTAATTCTGGGATTACAATTCCCTATGAGTCAGACGACTCTTTTGTGTAGGTTCCACGTCATGCAATGACAAGTAACAATACAGGCAAACAAATTACTAAAAACATCATCATCATATGGATAAATACAATTTCACTTGACAGATTAGTGTATCATAGTCATACAGAGCAAAGGCTACTTGAGAAAACTGAGTAACAGAAACATATATTGCACATAATAGTTAAAAAAGATAATATTACCCCATACAGGAACAGCAAACAGCTGGAGACAGACCGAAATGGTTTTGATGGTGTGAGCTAGTTTGCCGAAAAATAAGACTTCATCCACAAAGTGTGGAGGGGGTGGGAGCTATCATAAATGAGGTTGGGGGAGAGTTAGAGGGTATGGGGGCTGGGAGGGCAGTCATAGAGGCTGTGGGAGATGAGGTGCAATCTCAAGAGTTGTTTAAAGGGGCCCAATGTGGGTGAGTCAACTGTGCCTGCTGGAAGACCATTCAGCCAACTGGGAAACCTATAACTAAAGGACCATTGGGCCTGACTTGTACGACAAAAGGGGACCTGGTATGCAAGATTTATAAAAACTCTTAAAATACACTTAAAATATTGGATCTCTGCAGCATGTATTCAGTGCTGTTACAGACAGCAGCCCACCATCTTGAATCACAGTGTTGCTTTTTGTTTTGCGTTATGATTTTATATAGAAAGAGATGCTCAAGGATAAGGGGTCATAACATGAAGCTGGACGGGGAAGGGGACTGAAAGGGAATGTGAGGAAATACTTCTTCACGGAAAGGGTAGTGGATGCCTGGAAGAGCCTCCCAGCAGAAGTGGTGGGTACTAAAATGGTAAAAGGATTCAAGCATCCATGGGATAGACAAAACGGGACCATAGTAATAGGGCTGGAGGGGTAAGGCCAGAGATCAAGTGGGGTCTGTGGTAGCACAGTAAGTAGGGCATTTAGAGCAGACAAGGTGGACCAAGAGGTCCTTATCTGCTGACAAATTCTGTGTTTCTGTGATGCTATGTTTGTTTGATTGACAGTTTGACTTGATTTGTTGAATTTTGTTAGTCAGGTTAGCTCATTGAGACTTAAAGTCCCTTTTCATGGTTCACCCAGAATTAATTACAATGAGAGAATAGAGAAAATACAATTTGCAGGAATTTAGAATTACATGCAAGCCAGAACAGAATTGCACATGGAGCTTAGACACAGGATAAGGTTAGATGCATTCAAGGTTTTACAGAAGTATGAAACCTAACAAAATACATGGACATGTCTAGGCAGGAAAAACATTCAAGACTGCATAACAATAAGAGAACTTGCAGAAATATAAGGTTATAACAAGACAAGACAAGAAAAAACTGAACACAAGAAGTTCAAAATCATCGACTGCACATGCAACAACTTTTCTTTAGTACAGTAGATGGATCATTAGTCCTTTCCTGAAGTCTCTAAGGGAGGAACAGTTTTGTAACTCTGGTATGAGGGTGTTCCAAAAGGATAGGATGAAGGTTGCAAAAGATCACTTTTTTTTTGCTACTTAGTTTAAATTTATTCATTCAACTACAAGTCATTACGATACAACAATAAACAATATGTAATCCTCCAATCAGAAATAGAAATATATGCAACATTTACATACAGAATTCCAATCCATAACTAAAGCAATGCTGAATGAATCAAGTTCAGTTAATAGAGCAATGCCTTATTTTAAAAGTGCTATTTACTAATATTTTAGTTAACCAAATTCTTATGTAATGTAACTATTTAATGTAGTTACCCTACATGATTTTCATGCCAACCATTAAGAAAATTCCATCCAGCAAGTAGGATAACCACAAACAGGTGTCTGAAATCTGGGGAGAGTCCTCCACAGGACCCACCACCTGCTACCACAGAACACTTTTAACACTTTGGATACTCCCTGAGGCAAACTCCATCACCTTGTCTTTTTATGTCTCAGTAGGACTTCACAAAATTTTTCATCCCGCTAAATGCCTTTGTACAGTTACACTTTGGGTTCATTCATTTCAAGGACCCCCAAAACTTCACATACTGGTAAAATGTTTGATAATAATTGGTCCTGTCCCATTTTACATAGTTTGACCACTGATAGATTCTTCTCCTCACACACATCCTACTGAGAAAATGCACAGGTACACATAGTAAATACCATAGACATCTCTCCCACTTCTCAGACAAGATTCTAAGATCCCCACAGCATAGCAAGTGGCACCTGTTAGATAATTACATAAACATCAATATATTATATAATGAGCAGATGTTCAATAATTGGTTAACTTAAAGCACTTTAGATAAATAGGCTAAAGCTTCCAAATCAACAGATACTTTAATAATTTAGTTTCATTTGTTAAGTTAAAGAATGGGATTTGAACAATAAATTCATTAATCCATACATCCAGCAGCACCCTAACCTTAACAATTTAACATGTTTCACATTGAATTCAAACCCTATTTGGATTTAAAAACTTGCCATCCTGCTTAACCATTCAGTATGTTAAAGACATCTTTGGAGGTTTCAGAAAGTAGACATTCCATAAATCCACACCAGCAAATATTAAGCTCCATTTGTTCAGGGAGTCCAATGATTTATGAGCTGGAACAAATAAACTACTGTAAGTGACTTCTTTATACCTACGAGTCCACCTATTTGTGAACAGGTATCATGCACAACTGACTACGCTCATAATTTAAATTAAACTGAAGCTTAAGTGGTGCCATTAAACATTCAGTGAGTATTCAGAATTCAAATGCCATTCAATGTACAGTATTTTTGTATTCCTTTGTATTCTAAGTTCCACACTTGTCCAAACTCAACAACTTCCAGAATTTTATGGCTCCCAGTGCTCAGCTCCTCAAACACAACACACACAAAAAATATTCGGCATTTCAGCTCCTACAGCAGGATTCCTAGTAATTAAATAATTAACTCTGAATCAATAATGATTTCAAGTAGGAGTCTTGATATCAGAGGGCCATAATAGTGAAAACGAAACATCAGTAAAAATGAAATCATACTGACTGCAAGTGAATTATAATGTAGACAGTGCAAGAGCTGACCATTCAGTTCTTTTATTTGGCCGAGTTAGTGTGGAGAGCTAGAAGTTAAAATGGTATCCCTTAAGAGGATTTTACCCCATATCCAGCATCCGTAGTCGCTGTAAAGCATCTTTTCCAGGTATGAAATTATTGTTAGTTTTTTTTTACAAAAAATCAAGGGAAAGCTCAATCAAATCACAGTGGAACATAATGCCATGAAGCAAATCGCCCATTTTCAAGCCAGGGGTACAGGAGTCCCTTCTCCCATGTCATGGAGGCCTCACAATTAATAGCTCCATTTATTGTTCCCATTTTTTTCTTAATTTGAATCATGCCACACAACTGCAAATAGGCATATCATCCTCCAGAGTTTGTTTGAATCACCTGAAAGGCAGAAAAGCAAAACAAATCACTCCACTAAGCGTAGTTATTTATATCATGAAGTGAAATACTGTGCCCCCCAACCACAGGTAACACTAGCATACCTTCAGTTGGGGTGTAATAAGCCCCTCAACATCACATTATGGCTCTCCAAAAAAGCCTTCATCGACCTGGAGCAAATTCCTTCTCAAGTTCCTCCACACCTCAGCTTCAGTCTCCGTTCTCGCCACATTCCTCACTCTCCATCAGAGTTCTAGTGGGCTGCAACAAACCAATTCAGTGTACTCCCCTTCAGTACAACACCCCAACAAGGATAACTTTGGGAACACAACTCCCCAAAGGAGGACCACCAGAAAGTTCACTATTTAAAATCATAATCCAAAATAACAAGTTTCATTCACCATGCACCAAAATGGTACAAATGTAACAAACTCTGGCAAGGAGGTTGTTAAACATCAAACAAACATTGGAGCAGTAGGGAGTGGAGCTGTTCTGCAGCCTTTTTGTGGCTCCAAAACCTGCCCTGAACATGCCCATTTCCAGGGCAACAGCAAATGAGACACTTCACAGAATAAGAGTGTCACACACACAAAGGAAAGAAGCACCCCAATTTATCATGAGCGCTTCCACAATCTATAAACAGAAGGAGAGCAAAACCCAGTTTAACTGTTGCAAAATACCATCATTCTAGCTATCTTATGAGCTTTGCTCTTACACTTACAGGTATAGTCACTGCAAGTTGCTCTGGGTAAATGATTAAATGGCTCAGGTGAGATTTGAACTTAAACTTGCTGGTACCGAAGACTATTATCTAACCATTACACACCAGTATGGTCCCTCTGCCACATTTTGTAAGGCTGCTTAGCAAAGTTCAAAGCAGAAAGTAGTGGAAATGGGAGGGAAATTTTGGGACTCAGTTCAGGAAGTGAAATTAAAAGGCTGATTCAATTTCAGGACTAAAATAAGGAAGGATTGCTTCTAAGTAAAATGTACACTCCTAAAGACATAAAATGCAACATACAATAAAAAAAATAACCCTAGACCCCTGTCAGATAAGTTCGATACTAGATCAAAGGTCATGGGTTCCCTCAGTGAATTCATAGAAACATAGACTTTTATGGCAGATAAGGACTGCTTGGTCCACCCAGTCTGCCCATTTCCTGCTTGCAAGGCTACACCGTGGTTCAATGGGTGGAGCAACAACTACACCCCCAATCAGGCATTAAAAGGCCGCTCCTCCTGGTGTGTCCAGGATCGTTTTTCATAGCTGCCAGAGGAGCTGCTCTCCACCCCTTCTCTTTCTGGTTTCCTGTGTCAGTGCTTCTTTCCAGTGTTCCAGCAGCTAAATCCAGCCACCGTCTCACTTCTCCCTGTTCACCCTCGCTCTTCTATCATGCCGCTCCTTTGTGACCTTCTGCCCCCATTAGTTCCTCCTGCAGCCGCTGGCTCCTTCTCCTTGCTCTCGCCCATTCTGTTCTCCCCTTCTCCTGTCTGCTGCTTCCCTGGTCACCTCTCCCTCTCTGATTCTCCTTTTTCCTGTACCTTTCCTGCTGCTTCATTTTCTGCACTCGCTCCACTGCAGGTCTGGATGTGCTATCCCTCATCACATCTCAGTGCAGTTCCTCTGGTTTAGAATCCCCGCCCACTCCTGGTGCATCGCTTGTTGTTCCTCTGTGCCACCACCCACCACGCTTGGCTTCCTCAACTCCCACTGCAACTTCTATACCCTGGATCAGATTGTTTGCCTGGATATATGCATATGCAGGCATTACCCGCTTCCCTGCTGGCATTCCATTCCTGCCCTCAGGAAGACTGCTCCACTTCTTTATTTCGAGTTAAACATTTGCCACTTTGTGTCAAGCAGGCACTTCTGGGGTGTGATATCACCTTCCATGCCCAGCCTTCTTCCAGCTATGGACTCCTTCTACCATTGCCTCCCGCTCTTGTTCGTGGACTCCTTTCCTGTCTCCTGGCTTGATTTGGTGCCTTTCTTTATTCGGCGCCAGCGAAGGGTCCTACTGCTTCGTTCACTCTGCATCTTTACCTGGGGCTGACATACTTGAATCCCAGCCTTCCTGCTTACTTGCTACTTGTCTGGAGCCCTTAGGGATTTCCCTCATTTATGGACTTTTCCCCTTTTTCTCATTCATTTTCCTCACCGTTTTACTCACCGAGTCTCTTATTTCTCTTATTGCCAGTAAGTCAGCGTAGCTTCCAGCTGCTGTTCTTTACCCATTTTTCATTTCTCTTCATATTTTGATTCCCTTTGCCTTGTTTGTAGCTTCTTTTGTTTTTCCCATGGTGGGGGACTGTGTTGTTGTGACAGGTACCATGGCTCCAAGCCAGTCTGCTTTATTTTCACACCTCACCTGTTCTCTGTCCTCATTCTGTTGACCCTTGTCCTATCATTACCTTACCTAATTGCATATTTTCCCCCTAGTCCTATGTTTAGAACCCCTCACCTCGTATCTCCCTCTGCTCCATGTCAGACTCCTTTTGCCTTGAACCTCACCCTTCCTATACTGATTTTCACAGTTCCTCCTCCCTACCATTATACCTAGTTTTACTCCTGGTATTTTGTACCTCAACCATCAGCTGTGAGCTTCACCTGGCCATTCTCGGCTGCCTCTCACTCGTGCAATTCAATCCACTCCTAATTTAACTTCTTAATGGATCTGGTTGGTATGCACTCCTGTGGTTATTACCTTTACTTGCATTCTCCTTCTCCAGACCCACATCGGGGTCTACTTTGCTCTGTCCAACCTCTGCTTAGGTCTACTTGTTCACATCAACTATCCGAGCATACTCCTCATATGGGTTTCATGCTACCTCAAATCGATCTGCTCTCCAATCGGAGACATGTCTTCCATGTCTATTGCTCCATGGCTTGGGGCTAGCCCGTAGCTGACAGTCTCGCTCTGCATCCACAAATTCTACATCTAGAGCATGTGAAGCTCAGAGCGGGGTCCTTCTCCCTGGCCTATAGTGAGAATGTCTTCACTCCCTGTGGACCTTCAATTGTTCCTCATTCCAGTGACACCTCTGGATGTAGAATTTATGACTTCAAACTGTAATGGGTGGGCTTTCATTAGAAGGGCCCTTTAAGCTGCCGGAGCGGGTTTGGGGGTACCATTTACACTATTCTCCCTCTGACCGCCTCTGGTTCACCTGGTCTGTTTTGTAGGCTCATGTAGGCCAGCTGAGTGCCTCAGTGTTCCTTTCTCTCCTCCCTTGCTTTTGCATGCCTAGTTGCAGAGATGTCACTTGCAACCCTCAAAAGCATTCCTGTTAGAAGGACAGAGTGAGAGCATCCTCCAAATTGGAATTTTTTCCTCTTCCCTTGATCTTGACTCTAAATTGCAGTAGCTGAGCCGTCACTAACCAAAACATCCTTCAGCCTGGAGGGAAGGTGACTGAGGCCTTGGATCCTCAGAGGTTCCTCCTCAAAGGGTTTTTTTCCTCTCCTCCATGCCAGTGGTAATAATATTTAGATAGGGTTAGTACTTTCATAGATTCTCTGGTTAGGTTCTGCTGTTGGATGGAGTTGGATGGTGGCCCTGGCTGTTCCCTCTCTCCTTAGGAAGTCCTGCCCTCCTACCTCGTGTCAGCTTCCAATCCACTAATCACTCCTCGTTGTCTCCTGTTCCTCTCTGTCCAGCCCATCTACACCTATCGACCCCTGTTCCCGTTCATGATACCATTCTGACACCCTTGCCTCCTTCACAATGCTCAACACCATTTTGGGTACTCTTTTTGGGCTCCTTCCTAAGCTACCTTTAGTCAAGGGAATAATTCCCACGGCACCTATAGGAGTGGAACCCTCATCTAGGGTTCCTTGATGTTGTACCCTTACAATGCAGTATATACCATGGATAGAGAGGCAAACAGCCACAATGTATCTAAGTCACCCAAGCATACATCTTATCAAGTTGCGTAGGCACACTGAACTATTGGATAAGCTGCAGATACTAATTAACCAACAGCCTACTTCCTCCTACCCCCCACTACAATTGCCTTATATCTGTCCCATGCATTTTTGAATTCCCCCACTGTTATTAACCTCACTACTTCCTCAGGAAGGCCATTCAATGTGTCCACCACCCTCTCTGTGAAAAAATACTTCCTCACATTGCTCCTGAGCCGTCCCCCTCTATATTCAAATTGTGCCCCCTTGTTTTGCACATCTCTTTTTCTGAAAGATGCTAACCTCTTGGAGTCTGTTGATTCCCTTGAGGTACTTGAAAGTTTCTGTCATGTCCCCCTCCTCCCTCCTTTCCTCAAGGGGATACACAAGGCCCCTAGAATTTTGTGGCCACAGAATTTTGCGCAGGACTTACAACCTACCTCAGAACTTCTGCAGTGCCACAGAATTCACTGTTCTTGGTGATTCTTTATTAATATTTCTGTTTATCCACAGAACATGCTTTCCTTTCCCTCTTTTTATATCCAAAACCTCTCTATGCTCAGATTGTGATGTTATCAGTGTTATAACATCATACATTAACTAATGAAATGGCTGCATTCTGCCACTGAAATGAATAGTCACTTATCTACCATAACTCCCTCTGCCAGAGGTGGTGGCACAGCACATCAGGTGTGGTGATATCTGCTCAACCTGCATTACAGCCTAATACAATTTTCAGTCTTGCGTTATTACACTAGGGCCAACTTAAACAAAAACTTGACAACAGCATAGACCTGTTATCCATACCTTACTTTGTACAAACTTATTTGTGCCTTTAAGGTATAGAGATGCCATCTGAAACGAGTAACTGGTAATATGAATTAACCTGTCATTTTTAAGAAAAATAAAGTAATTATGCCCAGAAAAGTGGAATATAATAATGTGTAGACCTGTTGAAAGAACAGACCTGTTAAATAAATATTTGCACTGTACACATTTTTATCAGTGTTATTGATTACATATTGTCATTGGTTGATAGAATCACCTAAAAGTTATGGAGAAAAGATGTGTGCAGGGCCAGCTGTTGGGCCAGAAGGTAGCATGTTGTGTTCCCATGCTGATAATTCAGGTTCAGAGATGAGCTCTGGGAGCTGGCTGGGCAGCACAAGGATTGGGGGAGCATACCACTGCTCTGAGCCTGGGAAGGAATGGTGCAGTGTTCTGTCTCACGGGGCACATATTGTGATGGGCTGGAGAACTTTATCTCACAGTTGGTTCACATGCATGTCATGGCCTGATGGTGCTACGTAGTGTGTCAGGGGAAGCGGGTTGGCATGAAAAATGAGTTTTGCAATATCTCCTCTATTCTGTTTATTCCATTTCCATATGGACCTATATGAATGAGGATATAATTTCGTGGAAATTTAAAATATATATATATATATATATATATATATATATATATATATATATTTATTTATAAAATGGGTAAAGAAATGGAATCTATTGGTTGGTTGAAACATATCGCATGACTGTACATATATCAGAGTGTGACCACACACCAGCACGTTTACCCTCCTCCAAAACAGTTCTGCCATTTTATAAGATAGATAACACACTCTTAGGTGTGCAGTTGCGCTCTGATATATGCACGTCTTGGGTGGTTGACACACTCGGCCTGTGGCCTCATGCATAACAACGCACACAAAGGTCGGCATATATCAGAGCGCGACTGCATACCTAACAGTGGCTTATCTATTACATATTATATACAGTATATTTCACTATATAGCTATATAAATACACACACACTTATTTGTATGTATGTTACAGATTCCATATAAATATATAAGCAATATACAGTGGGGACCTCATGAGTGGTATAGACAGCATGAATATAGAAATACCTTATTTATCACATAAGGTCCCCTCTGTGTATTCCATTTATGCAATAGGCTAGAACCTTAAGGGATAGATTTTTTTTTTATTTTTTTAGACATAAAATTATTTCTGTAAGTCTTATTTTTGAACTAGTGTTACTGTGCTTTCCCCCATCCTGATTGCTGTAACCACTGCCATGGACGTGAAGTCAGAATGACAAGCTTTAACGTCTTTATAGGTGACATTGCAGAGGGTCTGGAAGGAAAGGTACGCCTCTTTGCAGATGACACAAAGATCT
The DNA here is from genome assembly GCA_016271365.2 of Neoceratodus forsteri. Lineage (NCBI taxonomy): Eukaryota > Metazoa > Chordata > Ceratodontiformes > Ceratodontidae > Neoceratodus > Neoceratodus forsteri. The sequence goes on along the minus strand of CM057457.1, from coordinate 307,501,367 downwards.
GTAACAGAGTTGATACACAAGGTGGGGTAGAAAGGATGAGAAGGGACTTGTCAAGGTTGGAGGAATGGTCAGACATATGGCAACTTAGATTCAATGCAAAGAAGTGCAAAGTAATGCACCTGGGAAATAAAAATCCAGGAGAAGAGTACACAATAGCAGGGAGTTACTAATACAACAATAATGGAAAGGGATCTGGGTGTAGTCATATCAGATGACCTAAAGGTGGGTAAGCAATGTGAGAAATCAGTAAGGAGAGCCAGGGGGATACTGGGATGCATAGGGAGGGGCATCACAAGTAGAAAAAGGGAAGTGGTTATCCCTCTGTACAGACAGTTGGTGAGACCCCATCTGGAGTACTGCATGCAGTTTTGGAGACCTCATCTACGCAAGGACATAGACAGGATGGAAGCAGTCCAGAGGAGGGCAACTAAAATGATGCATAGTCTATATCAGAAACCATATGAAGAGAGACTGAGAGAGCTTAATATGTATACCCTTGATGAAAGGAGGGATGGGGAGACATGATAGAAACTTTTAAGTACCTCAAGGGAATCAACAAAGTCCAGGAGGGTAGCATCTTTTAGAAAAAGAGATGTGTAAGAACAAGGGGCACAATTTAAAGTTAGAGGGGGGATGGCTCAGGGGTAATGTGAGGAAATTATTTTTCACGGAGAGAGTGGTGGACACATGGAACCGCCTTCCTGGAGAGGTTGCGGGGTCTAAAACAGTGGGGGAATTAAAACATGCATGGGACAGACATAAGGCAATTATAGTGGGGGGTTGCAGGAAGTAGGCTGTTGGTTAACTAGAATCTGCAGCTTATCCAATAGGTAGGGAAATGGGCAGACTGGATGGGCCAAGTGGTTCTTATCTGCCATCAAACTCTATGTTTCTATGTTTCTAAACTAACTCTGTGTTTTGGTAGTTTGTTAGTGCCACAGAACCTCCACAGAAATGACAAACCACCGCCATAGAAGTTCTACGGCAAATGGTAATCTTGCCACAGAACTTGGTCACAATGTGCCGTAGAAAAGTAGGGGCCTTGGGTATACATATTAAGCTCCTTTAGTCTCTCTTCATATGGCTTCCAATACAGACCCTGCACAATTCTAGTTGCCCTCCTCTGGACCACCTCTATCCTGTCTATGTCCTTGTGGAGATGGGGTTTCCAGAACTACATGCAGTACTCCAGATGGGGTCTCGCCAACTGTATGTACAGAGGGATAACAACTTCCTGTTTTCTACTGGTGATGTCTCTCCCTGTGCATCCCAGTAGCCCCCCAGCCCTCCTTACTGCCTTCTCACATTGCTTGCCTACCTTTAGGTTGTCTGGTATGACTACCCATGTTCCTTTCCATTTTTGTTGTTGTTAGTACCTCTCCCCCATTGTGTACTCTTCCTTTGGGTTTTTGTTTCCCAGGTGCATTACTTTGCACTTCTTTGCTTTGAATCTAAGCTGCCATACATTTGACCATTCCTTCAACCTTGCCAAGTCCCTTCTTATCCTTTCTACCACCCCCTTGTGTATTAACCCTGTTGCAGATCTTTTTGTCATCTGCAAAGATGCATACTTTTCCTTCCAGTCCCTCTGCAATGTCACCTATAAACATATTAAAGAGGACTGGTCCCAGTAGTGAACCCTGTGGTACCCCACTAGTAGCCCCCTTTTCTTTAGAGTGGACTCCATTTACTATTACCCTCTGTGTCCTGTTGTTCAGCCATTATTTTACCCAGGCTACCATCATGGGACCCACTCCCAGGCTGGCTATCTTGTTTATTAATCTTTTGTGTGGGACTCTGTCAGATGCTTTGCTAAAGTCTAGGTAGGCCATACCCACAGCCCCTTCCTGGTCTACTACTTTGGTCACCCAGTCAAAGAAATCTATTAGCTTCATCTGACATGACCTTCCCACTGTGAATACATGCTGCCTTGGGTCCTGAGCCCTGCCGGCCCCCAGGTACTCAACAATTCTTTCTTTTCAGAAGTGATTCCATTATTTTCCCTACCACTGAGGTCAAACTAACAGGTCTGTAGTTTGCTGCCTCTTCCTTGCTCCCACTTTTGTGAAGGGGAATCACATCTGCCCTCTTCCAGTCCTCAGGTACCACACCATCCTCTCATGATTTGTTAAAAAGGGTTGTCAGTGGTGTCACTAGTTCTTCTTTTAGTTCTTTTAGAATTATGGGGTGAATCCCGTCAGGCCCCATTGCTTCATCCACCTTTAGTTTTAATTCTTTCAGGACCATTTCTTCTGTAAATAGACTGTTATTGACCCCCTAACCCGAGTGCTTCTATTGTTTGGTTTAAGTACCTCCCCCTTCTATTCTTTTGTGAATACTGAGCAAAAGTATTCATTCAGTATCTCTGTTTTTTCACTGTCACCCTCTGCCCACCCCCTCCCCTTTATTAAGCCTCACTATCCATTCCTTGGTCTTTCATCTCTCCCTAATGTACCTATAAAAGGTTTTATCCCTTTTCTTAACCGAGTTGGCTATCTTTTCCTTGGTTTGAGAGTCTTTGCTATTCTGACTGCCTTTCCCCACTTCCTTTTGTTTTAACTGATACAGTTATCTGTCCTGCTCCTTCTGTGATCCCTTAGACTTCCTGAATGCTATCTTTTTCTCCCTAACGTTCCTGACCACCTCCTTCAGAACCATAGCATTTTTTCCTTTGTTTTGCTCTGTTTATTTGCTTCACACAAAGGCCATTGCAAAGATGCATACTTTGATGATGATACTCTGTGATGGCAGTTTTGATTTTTCCCCATTGTTCCCCAACCCCTACTTCATGTCCATTTGCTAGTGCATTCCTTAGGCGCTCTCCCATTTTTCCATAGTCAGCCTTCCTGAAGTCCAGTACCCTTGCTTTTGTATGGCTTGACTCTATGGCTGTGTTTATTGTGAACCACACTGTTTGGTGGTCACTTGTTCCCAGATGGATACCCACTTATAAATCCGAGATCCTCTCACCATTCCCAATTGAGAGTACCAGGTCTAAGATTGCTTCCTCCTGAGGGGGTTCCAACACTAGCTGTCTCAGGCATGCCCCCTGAATGGCATCGAGAATGATCCTGCTCTTGGATGTGGCTGCAGCAAATGTGCTTCAGTTAACATTTGGCATATTCAGGTCCCCCATCAACAATATCTCCCCTTTTCTGCCATTCTAAAGATGCCTTCTATCATTTCCTTGTCCATTTCCTTCCCTGAGATGGGGATCTGTATACAACCCCTGTGCGGATTGTGGTGCCATTTCCCTTCTCCAGGGTGACTCACAGTGCCTCCTCTCCTCCCTGTTTACCCTTTAGTTCCATTGCTTTGATCTCTTCCCTTACATAGAGACCTACTCCTCCCCCTCTGTTACCCTCACTGTCCCTCCTGTAAATTGTGTATCCTGGTATGTTGACATCCCAGCCATGGTTCTCTTTGAACCATGTTTCTGTGACTGCCACGATATCCAGGCGTCCCTCTTCCATCAAGGTCACTACTTCAGGAAGCTTTATACCCAGATTATGGGCATTGGTACTCATCGCTCTCCATTTTTTGATGGCCTTACCCCTTTTAGCCCCAACCCTGTCCTTACTGCCTTTTTCTCCATTTACCCCAATCCTGCTCCCTATCGACCTCTCTACCTTGGTGTTTACCTTGCTAACTACCCTGCTTTGTGGGGGGAGGCTGTGAATTCCCTGCTCCTTTTCAGTGGCTCTCCCCCTTGGCTAGTTTAAAAGCTTACCAATGAAGCATTTAAACCTATCACCTAGGATCCTGGTTCCCCTCCCGGACAGATGCAGATCATAACACCAGTATAGGCCTGTATCCTTCCAAGTGGACCTCCAGTCCTGAATGAAGTCAAAACCTTGTGCTCTGCACCAGTTTTTCAATCATTCATTAAACCCCATGGTACCATTTCCAACAGTAAAACCAGAGTTCTTGTTAGTGGTCCGCTGGGCATGGCTAAAACTGGAATAGGTGAACTTTACTGTTTTAACCCCTCTGAGAGGAAAAGTCTGCAGGTTGCCGACCACAGCACAGCTGTAATGCAATGCAACAGAGACAATAGAGTGTAGTGGTTAAGAGCAGTGAGCTGCAAACTTGGAGAACTGGGTCTGAATCCCACAGCCAGCACTTGCAGACTGTGTGACCATGAGCAAGTCACTTAACTTCCCTGTACTCACTGGACACATCTGGCAACAAGCCTGAGCTTAGTGTGTCTTTCCTGGCCAAAAGTTGTAAAAAAAAAGAAAAATGCTATAGATTATGTAGAAATATATAGCATTCCATACCAGCTGCTTGAGACCCCTTCCCCATTTCAAGTGGTTCCCAGAGGGTAGCTGAATCCATGCTCCATACACCTTTTTTCCTACTGTTCAGTAAATGTGAAATTTTTACATCACAACAATGCAAGTAAATTACTGCACAACCAAGCCACACATTATTCTATCCCTTACAATGAAATTGGTTCAAAGAATGCTGAATCCTGATTGGTTGAGAGCTACTTTCAGCTGGGTCATTATCTCAGTAAAACAACCTGGCTGAAAGTGGCCCCTGACTGTCAGGACTCAACACATTCAGAATACCTACAGTATATGCTCCTTTCTAAGAACATATTCTCAAATCAAATACGGCTGCTCATCCCAACGGGACCCTACTTTACCCCGATAGCAGTGTCCCAGCCCTGGTCTTGATATTCTTGGTTTCCCTTCTCCCACTTTCTAGTTGGCTGTGTTTTAAAACATTTTATTTATTTTTTTTGTACCGTTGTTTCCTGCTCACCACTACTGCTACGTGACTTGGTCTTGCTCACCATATGAAAATGAGACAGACTGCAACAGACCACAAAATACCATCTAACTACTTTGAAAAAAGAGAAGTGCTTACTACAGATTGTGGCAAGTATCCACCGCTCCCTCTGATTCAACTGACAGCGTAATAATTCTCAGCAGGGGCTAATATGGCTAGTCTGCCCCAATCCCTGACACTAAGTTCAGGCTTCCATCTGACTAGCAGCTTCCAAATCTCTGATGCAGCCTGCTCTCTCCCAACACCATGCTACCATCTGCCTTCCTTCCCTTTGCCTTTACTAAACTGCTGTGTATATACAGCATTAGCGCCGCCTGCTGACAGGCTGATTTAAAGACAATGCCCAAATTAGATTTTTTTTAAATGTAAAGCCTCAATTCAAATTCAGAAAAAGTATTTTTTTAATAATACCACCAGTATTTAAAAAAAATACGTTAAAATGATTAAAAAAAAGTCCCATTTCATAATCGTAATAATACACACCAGAGAGTGCATTATGGTGGGACTAACATCACTTCTCAGGTGGTGTAAGCACTTAGCTTTGCCTCGTGCTACAACCCACTGAGGTGGGCCATTAGCCCTCCATAACACATCCACTGCCATGCCTTATTCCTTAATCAGGCTAATGCATTAGCAGCCATATTGACTCTGAGAAGAGTTTATTTATACATAGAAACATAAAAACATAGAAATTGATGGCAGAAAAGGACCTCCAGGCCCACCAAATCTGCCCAAGTATACTACTTACATGTTAACCAATGACCTTAGCGGTCTCAGGTATTTTCCCACCCTTCCCTGCCTCTAAAATCCCCTTGTGCCTATCCCATGCAGCTTTGAATCCTGTCACAGTCTTGACCCTTGCCACCTCCTCAGGTAGTCCATTCCAACCATCCATGACTCTTTCTATGAAATAAAATTTCCTAGTGTTTCCCTTGAATCTACCCCCTTCTAGCTTCATGTCTGATCCCTCATTTTGGAGTGTCTTTTGTTCAGGAAAATACTGCTATCTGGCACTGTTAATACCCTTAAAGTACCTCAAGGTCTCTATCATGTCCCCCTTTCCTTTCTTTGCTTCAGGGTGCACATGTTGAGGCCCTTAATCTTCTTCTCACATAACAGGTGGCTGAGTTCACACACCATTTTGATTGCCCTCTTCTGCACCTTCTCCACCCTATACCTCCTTCCTGTGGTATGGTCTCCAGAACTGGACACCGCACTTAAGGTGCAGTCTCACTACCTGCTTGTAAAAGGGTATCTCCACCTCCCTCCTTCTGCTTGCAATACCCCTGCCTATGCATCCTCGCATTCTACTGGCTTTTGCCACAGCCCTCTCGCATTGTTTATCCACCTTGAGAGTGTTAGATATGATTGTACCAAAGTCCCTCTCCTACTCTATAGCCTTCAGTACCTGACCACCCATCCTGTACTCCTGTACTCTGCTCCGTGATTTCTGTTCCCTAAGTGCATGATTTTGCACTTCTTTGTATTGAAGTTCAACTGCCACACTCTTTACCACTCCGCTAGTTTGTGTAAATCCCTACACATTTTTTCTACTCCACCCGATGTGTGTACTCTGTTGCAGATCTTTGTATCATTTGTGAATAGACATGCCTCCCCCTCAAGCCCTTCCACAATGTCTTCTATACGAATGTTGAACAGGATCAGTCCCAGTACCAACCCCTGTAGTCACCCTTCCCTTCCTTGTTGGAACTCCATTAACGACCACCCTTTGCCTTCTTCCCTCCAACCAATTTTTCTCCCATCTCATCACCTCTTGACCCACTCCCAGGCCTCTCAGTTTGTGCAGAAGACTTCTGTGTGGCACGGTATCAAATGCCTTGCTAAAGTTGAGGTATGACATGCCCACTGCCCTGCCCTGATCTATTACTCTGGTTACCCAGTCAAAGAACTCAATTAAGTTCATTTGACATGATCTCTCTTCCATGAATCAGTGCTGTTGGTGATCCTGCAGGTCATTTGACTGAAGATATCTAATAATTCTTTCCTTCCGTAGTGTTTCCATTAACTTCCCCACCACTGACATCAGGCTGACTGACCTGTAGTTGTTGACTTCTTCCTTGCTTCCGCCCTTGTGGAGCGGGACCACATCTGCTCTTTTTCAGTCATCTGGAACCACCCCCGTCTCTGATGATTGTTGAACGGGCCAGTTAAATGCTCTGCTAGCACCTCCATCAGCTCCCTTAGTATTCTGGGGTGTATTCCCATCAGGTACCATGGCTTTGTCTACGTTCAGTCCTGTTAGGTCCTTCAAGACCCCCTCCACTTTGAATGGGCCGATGTCCACCCCTCCCTGATCTGTCCTCCTTCCCCCTTCCCCTCCACTGCCCTTCCCCCCTCCCCCTCCACTGTGCACACCAAGCAGAAGTTGCTGTTTAGGATGTCAACCTTCTCCTGGTCTCCCTCCACCACCACCCCACCCTTATTCCTCAGCTTAACTATCCCATCCTTTGCCTTCCTCCTTTTGCGCACATACCAGTAAAAGGTTTGATTACCTCCCTTAACTGATTGAACTATTTTCTCATCAGTCTTTGCCTTCACTCTCCTGATCTCTATTCCTGCCTCCTTTTGCCTGTTTTGGTATGCTTCTCTATACTCCTCCCTCTGCGTCAGTATGTATCTCCTGAATGCTGCCTTTTTCACCCTGAGCTTTTCTGCTGCCTCCTTGCTGAACCATAGTGGCTTTCTTTTTTTCCTGTTTATACTGACTTGTCTGATGCAGAGATTAGTGGCTTACTATGGCCCCCCCTTTATTTTGGCCCATTTTCCTCCACCTCAGATCCCACCCCTGCAGGGGCTTCCTTGAGGCAGTTGCTAATATTCTTAAAGTGAGCTGGCCTGAAATCTCAGACCTTTACCTTATAGTGTTTCCCTTCTGTTACTGCCCTTAGAGTGAAATCATATGATTTTAATTTATTTTTATTTATTTATTGAAAGGTTTCACCAGGAAGGGCACAGTGAACAACAAGTTGTTCGTCTCATGGTGCATCCTGGGGGAAAAGTAACAGGGGAAAATATCATACATAACCTAGAATATGTACAACCAACTGACAATTAATACAGATTAGACGGTAATGTGAGACATGGCAACATCATGGCAGATTAAAATATTGTACCATATACAATTAATGTTCATTAACCACAGAATGCATTTAAACAATTAACAGTTAAACATTTAAGTGGTGAAACAAGACATGGAACATCATAACAGGTTACATAAACATTGTGCATAGATCACTGTACAGAAGTACATACGTTGGCAACAGGGACAGGTAGGTGCAATATGTGAGGGCATCAGCTTACCCAAGGAGTGAGGCTAGATGAATGAAAAGGTGGTACAGGGCAGGTGAACTGAGTAGAGAAGGGAGTAGCGGCAGGATTAGATGCAGGTACAGTTTACCAAGAGGAAGTTGTTTAGGGCTAATGTTAAGGAGTAGGGGAAGGATGATAAGCAGATTTGTGGAGGGAGGGCATTCCATAGTTTAGCGAATTAATGCAAGAAGGCAGACTGGCCCACCATAGTTGAACGATGGGGAATTACCAATAGACGAGAGTCATATAATCTAAGGCAATGGTCTGGAGGAGGCATAGTTTATAGCAAGGAAGAGAGATAAGTGAGGAGAGAGCCAGACCAAACATTTGACACAAATTTGGCACTGTGGAGTAGGCGGCGATTTTCTAGCGAAGTAAGGGATAGGCAGCAATAGAGGTTACAGTGATGGGTGGAAGAGGGGGAGTGAAGAGCAAAGCAACAGAAGGAGTTGAAAAGGGTGTCTAATCTGGCTAGGGAAGACTTGGGAGCGGCACTGTAGACTACATCACAGTAGTCAAAAATAGGTAGGATCACCTTCTGGACAAGTTCACGCCTTACCGTTAGTGGGAGGCAGCTACAGTTCTTGTATAATGCTCCAAGCTTGGGGAAAAGTTTCTTCAGGATGGCATCTGCATGTCCAGAGAAATTGAGGTGTCAGTCAAACCAAACCCCCAAGTACCTAAAGGATGAGGTGTCATCAATGACTGTTCCAGTAAGGGTTCGGAAGGAGGGCAGTGAGGGGAGCCTCAAGAGTCTCTGCCTAGTGCTGAAGGTCATGGAGACAGTCTTCTTAGCATTGAGGGAAAGTTGATGGGAGCTGAACCAGTGCTGAACATTATTGAAGTCAAGCGTTATCTGGATTCAACATCAACCGGGTCTGACCTGACATGAAGATGACCGTATCATCAGCGTACATATGGATAGAAGAGGATAAGCAGGTTGAGGGAAGGTTATTAAGGAATATGGAAAATAAGATAGGACCCAGTATGGACCCCTGGGGTACATCAGTATTGATGGGGGGGAGACAGTGTCAAAAGCCTTTGCTAGGTTGACAAAAATGGTAGAGGTGATCTGGCCACTGTCCATCCCTGAGAGGATGGAGTTGGTGAGCCTAATCAGGGAGGTGGTGGAGTGGTTCTTCCAGAAGCCAGATTGGAAGGGGTGAAAAAATTAGAGTCACAGAGGTAAGAGGAGAGCTGTGAGAGGACCAGATGCTCCTGGAGCTTAGCAAGGGTAGGTAGAAGAGAGATGGGGTGATAGATGGAGTGGAGGGGTCACCACCCTTGGGCAGCGGGAGTACAGTAGCATGTTTCCACATGGACGGGATGGTAGCTATATTGAAGGAAAGATTGAGGAGTAAGGATGGTTGAGATGCAATAGCTGGAACTGATAGGTACAGCAACTTTGGGTTCAGACCATCAGATGAGCTACCTTTAGAGGGGTTGAGAGCAAACATTGCTTGCAAAATGTCAGAGGCTGAGATATTAGAGAAGGAGAAGGAGTGCAGTGCGGCAGGATGCCTGCGAGAGGAGGGGTGTCAGCTGATAGGGGAGTTGGTAAGGAGGAAAGGAGGGCCAAGGCACAGGAGGTAAAATATGAATTAAATTTGGCTGCAACATTAAGATGGTCAGCAACCTGGGAGCTGTTTATCCTGAGAACAAGGGTGGGAAGGGAGGTGGGTGGGGAGAACAAGGAGTGGATCACTATCTAGAATTTGAAGGTCTACTAATATTGGCCTGAAAGGTTGTGCAAATGTATTCAGATTTGGCTAATCGAGTGGCTTTAGTGCATTTGTTGCACAGCCAGGGTAGATGTCATAGTCATGTGGAAGGTTTGTGGCTTTATGTGTTTTCCAGACTTCATCTTGGGCTCTTTGACATGCCAGAAGTTCAGGGGTGATCCAAGGAAGATGATGACCCCTGACCCTGGAACTCTGCAGAGGGTCACGTTTGTTCCAACATTCCAAAAATTTAGACTGGAAATAGCAGTAAGTGTCATCAACGATATAAGCTGAGGTAAAAGATTTCCAGTTTATCTGGCCCATTTCTCGCAAGAGGGGGGTGAGGTTCAGTGAATTTTATCAGCGGTATTGTACGGTTCTTGGGTGGTCACGCAGAATGTCAGGTAGAAGTCCACATTTGACAACTCAGTGGGGTGGGAGGTGAGGGTCCAGTCAGTTAGGGAGTGATTTCCTGTTTTCAGGTTCATATGGGTTGGCTCCAGAATGAGCTGGGACAGATTGTGGGCATTAATGTCATTTCATGGTTTACCGAGGAAGGGGCAAAGCTAGTTTTGGTTGAAGTCACCCATTATATATATTTCACCTGAGGGAGAATGAGAGACTATGAAGCTAATTAGCTCGGTAACAGTGGAGGGTGGGAGACCAGAGTAACAGTAGGCACCAGCAATATAGATAGATACAGAGAACAGGAGGGTTAATTTTAGGATGAGAACCTTGTATGCTTTAGGGACTGATGTGGCAAGGACAGTATTGTATTGTATGTTTAAGGAGACATAGATAACTGCTCCACCTCCCCTAGTGGTTCTGTCTTGTCGACATATAGTGAACCCAGGAATAGAGAGGGAGTGGTTGCCCACTTTACTATTAAGCCACATTTCAGAAAGAATTATAATATCAGGGGTGAGTGAGACAGCTGGTGGCTGGAGAAGGTCTAATTTAGGGAGGAGACTGCGAATATTAAGATGAAGTATTTTCAAACCATGGTTTTTTTTTTTCTTTTTTGTTAGTTGTTTAACCAGGACTAGCACACTAAACTGAAAGCTTTTTTACAGGTGCGACCTGGGAGCACAGGGAAATTAAGTGACTTGCTCAGGGTCAAACAGTCTGTAAGTGGAAGCTGTGGGATTCAAACCCAGGTCTGGTCTGCTAGATGTCACCAGATTTGCAACTCAGAGCCTTAAAACCATTGCACTAAACTGCCTGGGTTTGATAGGGATGGGACAGTGGTGGTAGGTGAGGATGGGGAGGTGTTCAGAGGGCATGGCCCAGGGTGCTGTTTGATGTCTCCTGAAGATAACAGTAAGAGTGCTATGATTAAGAAGTGAATTGTAGCACTGTTAAGCTGGGGCTGGGAACTAGTAGAGGTAGAGAAGTGGAGGTGGGAAGGGGGAGGTTGAAAATTCAGCAAATGTATCAAGGTGAGGTAGGAGGGCATAGGCGGGGGGGGGGACGTAGAGCCAGAATGGTAGTGCATCCATGTAGAGAGGACTACTGAAGGGCTCACTGCAAAGTTATAACCAGTGGTGGAGAGTATGTAGGGGAAGATGGGGACAGGCATAGTAGGAGACAGAGCAGGAGTGAGCATGAAGAGGGGGAGGGATAGTGCAATGAGGAAAGTTATTGATAGCCTAAGAGGGGTTGGAGAAAACATAAGAGGAGACATAACAAGGAGGGATAGGCTTAAGGAGGTAAACATAGAGCAGGTTTAAATTGGAGGAGGCAGCCAGAGAAAGGGGGGGAATGCCAGCAACTAGGGTACCCACCACCCAACTAATTACAGATGGGGAGGTAAGTATTTGTAAGGGGACAGTGACTGCTGTATAAATATTTAATTTATTTTATTAGAAAAGGAGTGCCCAGTGAAAAGTCTTTTGATGATTTCATAATTCTACTAAAGACTTTAAGAATACCCAAGGGGGAGGGAGAGAGTAGATTGCCTTATTTGAGTGGGAGTTAGTGGTGGGTTATGATTGGATGACAATACACTACGGCAGAGCACTGCATGAAGCAAGGGGACTTAAAGAGTGCCAGGTGTGGGGACGGGTGGGAGGGAGAAAATGTGAGCTACAAAACTCTACAAAAATGAGTTTGGCTGCTAAGTTAAAATTAGAAACAGAAATCTCGTAGTAGCAAGCCGAGAGAGGGCTGAGCTATCAGCAGGCAGGGAAGTTCATGGGCAAGCCAATCTGCTAAGCTCCAGCAGGTTGAGACATCCAGTCTGGCAGGAGATTGAGTGAGTGTGCCGAAAATTGAAAAGTGGTGCCTCGGGTAGTGCCCGTACTTGTAGCTTAGGAGTTCGATCGGCCGAAATTGCTGGCAGGGGAGGCGGGCGGCAGCAGGATAGAGAGCTGCACCACCAAGAGCAGATGCCGGTTAAGGGCACTCACTGTGAAAGGCAAAAGAGAGAATTAAACAGAGAAGCTAGTGGTGGGGGTAGCGAGAGGCTGCAAAGGAGTGGATTAGAGCTAAATGGGGGGCACAGGAGCAGACAAGAACAGCAGGGGTCCAGAAACAGGAAGAGGATGATTAACTAAACAGGAGAGGATTAACTTAAATGGGGGGGGCCAGATTCAGTTGAAAGAGAGAGAGAGCAGGGGGGTTGGGTGGGTCAGTGCCCAGCAAACCACAAGGGGTGGATAGGAGAAGGCAGAAGGGTAGGGATAAGCAGATGGAAGAGCAGAGAGAAAAAAGGCAAAACAGGAGAAATAAACTCTAGCACTATAGCACAATAATATACAGTTCAAAAAACAAAATGAAACACCGTTTGGATCAAAGCAGTTTCATATGCAATCTAATAGTAATTAACAGTTTAAGCAGAATGGCTGTAGGCAGTGGCAGCAGAAACAGAACAAGCTAAAGCTAGACAGAAAATATGGGCTACAAAAATGAGTTTGGCTGCTAAGTTAAAATTAGAAACTGAAATCTCAGAGTAGCAGGCCGGGAGACGGCTGAGCTATCAGCAGGCAGTGAGGTTCATGGGTGAGCCATCTGCTAAGGCCCAGCAGGTTCAGACATCCAATCTGGCAGGAAATTGAGTGAGTATGCTGAAAATGGAAAAGTGGTGCCTTGGTGTCGTCAAGGCACAGGTCAGGAAGCATAGGAAAACCAGGAGCAGTTTCAAAATTCACAAGTAGCGTTTTATTATTAATAACAGCAAAATAAAAAAATAAAATTGTTCAGTATAACTATTTACAAAGGCAGCATAAACAGAGAAAGTCCATCTGGGTTTCTTCTCAATTTCCACTCTCAGTCTCTTTTGGTATGCCCACCTGGCTGAAAATTTTGTCAAGCTCTGCTGCCACTTTTGGGGCTGTGACAGTACGCATTGGAACTGCCTCCGGGTCTCGAGTAGCATAGTTGCATACTACCAAAATTAATCTATTACCCATTTTATTTTTGTCTAAAGGACCAACCACATCCATTGCAATTCTCTCAAAAGGCACATCTGTCAAGGGTAGGGGCACCAGGAGCACCTTGTCTTTTTTAATCACTGGGGTTACTTTCTGACACTCAGCACAAAAACTGCAATAGGTAGCAACATCTTAATGAATTCCAGGCCAGTAAAATCTGTACAGCAAATTGGCAAGGGTGCGATCCCTCCTCAAGTGACCAGCCATAGGACTATCATGTGCTATCTGTAATGACTCAGATCAAAACTTTTGTGGTATAACCAATTGTTCTATCTGGTTTTGTGTCTGAGATTTAACCCAAACTCTGTACAGTACCCAATTACATTTTTTAAACATAGGTTCACCCTGTCTTGATTTCACCCCCAGCTGTTTAAAATAACCCTGGAGAGAAACACCATTAGCTTGTTCTAAAAGAAAATCACAAGCAGTGATCAGTTTAGTTTCAGCATTTTCATAGGTTAACACCTTACGTCTATCAGTCTTTTGTTGCCACTGTTTCTTCAGGCATCATCTGTCTTTCCTGGACTTCCAGATCTTGGAGCTGTGCTCAAAGAAGTCTGAATTAAAATAAGTGAAAGGAAGTGTCCCCACCATCTGTGATTTTCTTTGCCTGAGCCCTTGTCACCACTGCAGCTGAAGCATCAGGATTTACTCCATCTTTGATTAACTCAGTAAATCCTGGAAAGTTCATTTCTAATAATCACAGATACAGATAACTTAGGTACTACTCCCACTTTCATTTGGTGCGACACCCCGTTAATAGTCAGTGTCACTTAGCTGGTGGGATATTATTGAGTGTCCCCATGGATGCAGATGACACCAGTGCCTGGTTCTTCTAGACATTGTTTTCCCAGCACATCAATATGTACTAGGATCTGTCTGCATCCTGAATCTACAAGTCCCTTCACAGTCTTACCTCCCACCTTTAAATCTGCTAAGTAATTACCCCAATTTGCTAAGGACAAATTTGCTCCAGTGTCACTCTTCTTACTACAGCAATTTCTTGCAATATGACCCGGCTTATTACAGTTATAGCAAATAAAGTCTTTGGGTGGGATATTCAGAGCAGATGCGCCATGTGCAACAGGGATGCGCCAGTGCAAGTGCGGAAATGCGCCATTGTGCGATATTCAGCGGGAGCCAGCTGCACAGCGCAACAAGCAATGTGCCAGAGCACAACAGTAATGAATGCATGCGCAACTGCAGGGGGCAGAACCATGAATAACATGCGCAGTGCGATATTCAACAGCATGCGACGTGCGCAATAGCGGAGCAAGCGGAAGTTGCGTGACAGCAGAAATGAGCCAAAATAAAAGGGAGCAAGAGAGGGGAGGAAGAATGCACCACAAGGAAGCCATAGGTGGGAGCACGGAGACAGAGTGCCAGGGAGGCAAGATAGGAAGCAGGGCGCAGGAGTGGCCAGGAGTAGGACAGAGCCCACCAGAAGTGTGCCTGAGTGAGGGTAGGAGTGGGTGTGCCCATGCCAGTGTGCGCAAAAGGGCCTGAGAGTGCTACAGTGGACTGAGGGCAGTGGCAAGAGGCAGGCCAGCCACAGGTGAACAGCTGGAGGTGAACCCAGTGCAGGGGAAGCACTAGCAACAGACAGCGGGGGGAACAGGAGAACAGCCGCCCGGGGGGAACACCAGCCAGGGACATGGCCAGTGCCACCTTCCAGATGGAGGCGGTAATGAGGGGTGTGAGAAGTCAGGCAGCAGGGAGGCACGGCCATGGAAGGGCCCATCGGTGGTACACCCAGAACAGGCAGTACAGAGCCCGCACCAGCTTAAACAGTACTCTGACACTGAGATTGTG
Organism: Neoceratodus forsteri; assembly: GCA_016271365.2. Lineage (NCBI taxonomy): Eukaryota > Metazoa > Chordata > Ceratodontiformes > Ceratodontidae > Neoceratodus > Neoceratodus forsteri. Next base: position 307,486,276 of record CM057457.1, on the reverse strand, counting down.
GGCCGGTACTGCCTGAACCAGGCAATTCTGAGGCAGCTCTGTGAGCTGTGCAGTGAAGTGATGCAGGCACCCACACGATGGAGCCATGCGCTGTCTGTGGAGACAAAGGTCACAGCTGTCACCTTCCAGAGACCAACAGGGGATGCGACAGGCATAACCCAGTCGGCCGCGTCACGCCTACTCACACAATTCCTCAGCGCACTGCTGCCACATGCTGCAGAGTACATCCATTTCCCAGCACACAGGTGGAGCGCACAGCACACATACAGGAGTTCCACAGGGTAGCACAGTTGCCTGGCGTGCTCAGGGCCACTGACTGCACCCATGTAGACATCCACATGCCATCTGGCCCGGAGGGTGCGGCATACATCAACAGCAAGGACTACTCGAGCATAAACTGCCAGGTGGTGTGCGATGCCAGGGGGTGCATAATCAATGTCTGTGCCACGCACCCTGGGGAGCACACGATGCCTTCATCTGGCACCAGTCTGTACTGTGCCACAGGTTTGAGAGTGGGGACATCCCCACCGGCCATCTAGTAGGTGAGTATGCATATCACGCAGGATGACGTGAGCAGACGAGGGGGGGTGCATTGTCAGAGGTGCCATGGGTACCAGCCATGATGGCCCATGGCATAGTGATGCAGACCACCATGCTAATATCTCCCCTCTACACACAGATGACAGTGGTTACCCGCTATGGCCCTGGCTGCTCATACCATACTGGCACCCCATGACCCCATCACAGCTATGCCACAACATGGAATGTCATCGAGTGGGCGTTCGGGCTGCTGAAGGCATGGTTCCAGTGCCTGGACACATCAGGAGGTGCCCCACAGTACAGCCCTTCGAAGGCCTGTGAGCGATTCCTGGCCTGCTGTATCCTGCACAACATGGCCACCAACTGTGAGATAGCCGTAGAGGTTGAAGAGGGGGACAGCGGTGGGGACAATGAAGACGCCGGTCCAGCTGGTGTAGGGCAGCCACCCCTGGGCAATGAGACCCTTGGCTGTTCCGGATGGCACAGCAGTACTGGGACACCATCACAGAGGAGCACTTCGGACAACACAGGTAGGTCACGGGGCAATGTGCAACCACCAAGGGCAAGGGCAGAGCCCACAGACAGGCAGGTCTGGACACCAGGGGTGGATGGCAGTAAGGGAATGGGACTGAGCGGGGAACCGCACACGGTGGCAGGGATGGGCAGGGCTGAACACAATACGTGCACACACACACACACACACACACACACACACACACAACACATGCCCAAAGGGCAAATGGCACACCCACCCCAACAGGCACCCCCACACCCTCACAGAACCACACACAACCATGCCCAGTGGCTGGCACTGTGCGTGCCTCAGATGCTGGGCACCATTGCACAGTGGCAGACAGCACTACACAGGCATCATCATGCACACGCCACAGTGGCCAGCAGCCGGGAGGGTGTGCACAGGGACGGTTTGTGTGCAGGGCTGGGAACTCTACCTGTGCATCACACAATGCACACCACAGTGCACACAGGGCAGCGGCAGACAGTGGCCATGGTGGGAGACAGGTCAGTCATGCGGCACAGTACCACATCTGCCACAGATGCATGGGCAACCCCGCCGAGACCTGCCAGCCATGCCAGGCTGACCAGTGGCCTCATGGGGTGGCACAGACAGCCCCCAGGGGTGATGCTGCATGAACGTGACCGTGTCCACACAGGGGTCTGCAGCCCACCGAACATGCCTGCGCCAGGCGTGCTTGGTATGCCCACAGCCAAACCTGGTGTCAACATAGCAGGTGTCACATGATGTCGGGAATGGGGCGTGGACATAACACTGTGTGGTGTCTGTGGTGGCTGGGCACCAAACTGGGTGGCCAGTGTAGGCATGACAGTCACCATTGCAGTGGTCTGCCTGTCAATGGCAGCGATCACATCCGCCCGATGCTGGGCCAACTCTGCCAGGAGCAAGCCGTGGTCTCTGCTGCGCTGCTCGTCTGCTTGGCGCAGAACCGCACTGAGTGCATCCACCGCTGTTACGAGCTGCATCTGCTGATCAACTGAGGCCTGGAGAAGATGGCTGTGGTCATCCAAGGGGTCATCTGCTGGTCCAGCATGCTGTCCCCCATGGTATTCCTGGCCCTGCTGGCCAGCACCCCTCGACGATGGGTGCTGCACACCAGAGCCATTCTGGGGCATGTCCACACGTGGTGCACTGCCACTGCCCCGACACTGTCCCCTGTTGTCATTGGCTGACTGCTGGCGCTGCCTCTGACTGCCGATCGCGAGAGATTCCAGTGCTGCTGCAGCAGCTGCAACAGCCCCACCACCCTGGATGCACACCAGTGCTGCCCCACTGGGGCATACAGACACAGGCTGGGACTGGGTTGTTATGCAGGCAGCCACGGAAGCATCACCCGCGGTATTGCCCATGCGGTTGCCTGCTGTGGGACCATCCTGTGTCCCACATGCGTGCGTCCCATCATCATCGGTGCTGGATCCAGCCCCAATCTGTGTCCCAGCACACTGGAGACTGGGGGCAATGTCATGCTGGGACACAGGCAGGGCCATGTCCGCACCTGCACCACTCACATCAGTCCGGACAGACATGCAGGTATGCACTTGGCCATTCCCTCGGACACTTGTGGAGTGGAGGTGGATGGGAGATCCTCCATGTCCAGGGCCTCCCCCTCAGTGGACACACCCACCACCGATGCCCCATGTAGATGGTCAGGAGCTGTAAAGGAACACAGTAACATTAGTGGCTCTGCCTGGCCCTGTGGCATGCCCTCCACCACCCACACACTGACAGCACCAGACCTACCATGCAGTGATGGGCTGCCACCTGTCTGGAAGCCACCACCAGGAATGCCCTCGACCGCACTACGCTGCATGCTTCTGGTCACCTGCTCCTCCCATGGTGTCAGGTGGGGTACATCCAGCTGGCCCCCACCTGTGGCAGAACATGCCACCCTGATGGCAGCCACCTTGTCCTTGATCCACCTCCTGTATATGCCTACCTTCTTTTTGCACTCCTGCATGGACCACTGGTGGCTGCCCTACTGGTTCAAGGCACACGCCACCCCACCCCATGCCACAGCATGGGCCTGTGGCATTCCCTGCTGTCCACTAAGCAGCAGTTCCCTGTCCAGATATGCCTCAAACAGGGCATCAGATTCAGCCCTGGTGAAGTTGGGCCTCCTCCTTCTCCCCCTTCCCTGCTCCTCCTCTTCCTCATGCTCGGTCATGCTTGCACCTGAGGGAAAGACATGTGTTACCTTGGACTGTGCAGTCCCATGCAGCCCTCCCAAACCACTGTCCCCACATCCCAACAGCATGCAACTTACCACAAAGGACTGCAATATCGATCCATGGCCTCTATAGCCCTAGGTCGCATATATATATATAGTGCAGCGCATGCAAATGAGGGCAGGCGCAACTGTAAGTGGATGGTATTGCAGTGGATGCACCGTGGAATGGCTAATGCACTGATTTGCATAACCTGGCTGAATATCGTGCTATTGCACCTTGTGCAATGTTGCTGATCGTGCTCAGGCTATGGCACACCACTGTTACGTGCGCAATCGGCACCACATCATGCATGCCCAGGGTGCTGATGCTGACGGGTGCTGCGCTGCTGACGTACTGTGTGCAGGAGGCAGTGCAGAGCATGGCCACCACTGTGCCAGTGGCGCTAGTGTGCTGTATGTCCATGGGGTGCTCGTGCTATGGTGCCACAGTGTGGTAGGCCACTGCAGGGCATCACACACATGCAACCTCCCATGCTACATGCAAGGCACACCAATAGCACTGTGGCACTCCATGCGCAGACAGACCCATGACCCTGTGGTTGACCTTTGCTCCCTAGGCACCATGCATATGCATGGCTGCACCCCTATTGCACAGTCCGGTGACAGCACGATAGGGACTGGCAGCGCAGTACCGCGCTGCCTCCACACGTGGGGCACGTGTGCTACAGAGAGCCATTTTGATGCCGTTTGAGACAGCACCATGCTTCAGACCAGAGCACCGGTATGGAGTGCCATCAAACTGCCAAACCTGGTGGCCTTGGTGGAGCCATATGTTGGTGCCCTCTTTGGGCAGGTACCCTTCCAGAGGCCATGGACTGCGGTGTGGCAGGAGGTCGCAGAGGGCCTGGAGGAGGCAACAGGGAACAGCAGGTCAGTGGAGCAGTGTCACCACCACTATGGCACCCTCCAGCGGTGGGATCCTGACCGCCTGGGGTGACTACAGGCACATGCCCGGTGGGGCACTGTGCCACAGCCAGGTAGGTGCTCCATCCCATCACTGGTAGTGTCTGTTTGTCCAGGTATCATTATGGGCATCAGGCCACGCCACAGGGGGGTGGGGGCCATCCTGTGGGGGTGGTGGTGGTGGGGGTGCATCACGGCTGGGTTGTGCGGGCATGGACATAGCGAGGGGGGGCTATGTTACTGACCTGTACTAATGTTTACCTCTCCATGTTTGCACCCTAGGCCCAGAGGATCACCGTAGGGCCTGTTTGGCCCATGGACAGGAACAGCAAGCCAGAGTGGGTGGCGTGGCCTTGCTGCTGGGGCATGGTGGTGGTGCCATGGGTCAGCAGCACCCTGCTGACCAGGATGCAGGTGAATGCTGTGTTTCCCCTTACATCTGTGCATGGTGGGTTGCAGGAGTGGTGGCTGGGCATGGCCATCCGCACTTGGCCCCACTGCCATGCACGCCACACGGTGCACTCAGCACTGTCCTGTGGCACTGCATGTGTGGGTGGGTGTTGCAGGTTGCTGTGCATGCACTGGATCCATGACTGTGCCACTGCCATCACACTGCATAGCCATGTCACTGTACGGCCAGGTTGGTGCTGTGCAGAACATGGGCGGTGGGTGTGTGCAGCATTCCGCATGGCTATGGGTGCCTGGGTAGGAGGGTCTTCTGGGCATGGACACTGTGGGTGGTTGCATGCCATCACAGGGGTGTGGCCCATGGCTGTATGATGTGCATATTGGGTGGGCTGCAGGGATCTGGCCAGTCACTCATACTGACTCTGCTCCCTTGTCCTAGGTGGACAATGCTGAACTACCCTGGAGCGACACATACAAGAGCTCCTACATGTGACCTGGGCTACTCTGGAGCTGCCTCCAGGGAATGGAGTGTGGTGACCAAAGGAGGCACAGGCGGCGCCACAGGGACCGGAGTGAAGAGAGGTGCTGCCAGTAGGGCCTGCAGTGCACGTGATGTGCATTCCCCCCCGGACTGTCTCTCACACCCCTTTGTCCCACTCCCTGATGTACCCCCTTGCCCCATGCCCACCCCCACCTGGATTGTGGCCCTTTCCCCCCACTTTGTACATAGTTCTGTTTGTTTTGTTGTTTGTACAGTTTCCCTATGCATTATAATCTTGTTTAATATGACAACTGTGGTGGTCTCTGATTTGCAGCGGGCGTATGGTGCTTTGCTGCAGTGGTGTGCATGGCATTGGGGGTGGTGCAGGCCTGGGCGTGTGTGTGTGTCTGGCAGGGCCCCACTACTGGTGTGGGTGGGGGCCACGGTCCCTGTCTGTGGTATGTGTGTTGTTCCCTGTGCACTGGATGCCTGTGTGCAGTGGTCCCTGGTGCATGTGCTGTGTCCCTGCCGCCCCTGTCAGTCTGTCCATGGCCCGTGCAGCTGAGCCTCTTGCATGTCTGTCGTATGCACGGTCTGCTGGCATGTCATTGGTGGCTGTCCATGCCAGCCACCCTCTGGGCACGGCACCATGGTGGCTTGCGTCCTGTCACCAGTTTGTTGCACGTCTGCCTTGGATGACACTGTGGGCTATGCTGTTGTCTGCCCTCCATGCTGTCACTGGTGTCTGTTGCGGTGTCTGTGTTCTACTGTCTGTCACTTGTGCTTCGGCTGCATGCTGGTGGTGGATGGCTTCATGGTGCATGCGCCAGATGGCTAGTTCACCAGTGCCACGGTGGGGTGCAGGCCATGGGTACACGGCATCAATGGACACACACCAGCGGCATCTGTTACCCCACTTTTGTGGCCCTGTGTCGGGGTACCCTTGGGACAGGGTGGGGGTTTGTTCATGTCCTATGTCACATCCTGTGTGGCGCATGCCTCTGTGCACCCCAGTGGGTAGCTGTGCTGTCTGTTGGGGCCAGTGCTGGGACAGGGTGTGTGCATGGGTGGATGTGCGGGGTGCTGTCCTGCTGGTGGTGGTGTCCAGGGCAGGTCTTGTTGCATGCGGGGTCCCTTGGGTACTGACGCAGGGTCAACCCCTCTGCTGTGCCATGGGGGGCCATGCAGGGTGGCACTGTGTCTGCAGTTGTTGCATCAGTGGCTGGTGCCACCCACTGTGGGGTGATCACAGTGGGGCTGCCATACATGGCACCATGGTGCACAGGGTTGCATTGTCACAGTGGTGGTGGTGGCATGCATTCGGTGCCATGCACTGTTGGGCACTGCTTCTGGGCCTGGTGTCTGGGGATCACTGTACAGGGTGTGCTCTGCATTGGTGGGGTGGGGTGGCATTGGGGGTCTGGCCCTCCTTGTGTTGCGGTCACTGCTTGCCAGGTGGGTGTGCTGGGGCACTGTGCCCCAGCAGTTGATTTAGTGCTGGTGTTCATAGGCTGGTCGTCCATCCAGCTCACCTCTGGTTGTGCAGTTCATGGGGTGCCTGGGAGGGGGTGGGTCTGTCTGGCCTGCTGCATGATCCTCCGCCAATGGCTTCCATGGGTGGTGCACCCCTGCATCCTGTCCCTGTCCCTGTGCATCACTGGTTGTGCTACTGCACATCGGCCCTGCTCCACTGTGCATCCCTGGTTGCACCATGGTGCAGGTGGTGCGATATTCAGCTGTGTTGTGCAAGCACACCTTGGCCTGTGCTTGGTTTGAATATTGCATGTGTTGCGCAGTGGCACACTGCACTTGTGCCTGCTCCTGCTATTGCTCATATTTTTGGCGCAGTCTGAATATCCCACCCTTTGAGTACAGATTTGTTACCCCCACCAGAGTTTTTATCAGACTTAGAGTTTAAATGGGAAAAAGAGTGTCTTACTGTGCTTGGCTGTTACCTTGCTGCTGTAGCATTTGTCTGGACATTTGGTAGTCTTCAGCCAAAGAAATAGCCTTTTCTCCACTTTCTGCTTGGTGTTCTGTTACCCAATGCTGCACATCTGTAGGTAGGATGTTGATAAATTGCTCCATTGCAAATGTGTTGATGATCTATGGGACTGTTTTGCCCTCTGGTTGGAGCCATTTTATCAAGAGTTCTTGGAGTTGAGAGAAGGCTTTTCGAGGATTGTTGACTGAGTTGTACTTCAGAGATCAAAATCTCTGCCTGTAAGTCTCTCCTGAGATGCAATACCTTTTCAGAATTTCACTTTTCACCCGGTCATAGTTTTCTGACTAGGCAGTGTCCATATTGCTGTAAGCAAGTTGGGCTTTCCCTGTCAAGTAAGGTACCAGTCTAATTGCCCATTGCTGCTTTGGCTACTGGCAGGCTGCAGCAATACTTTCAAAAGTTGTCAGGTATGCTTTGATATCATCTCAGGTACACAACTTTGCAAGTTTAAGGTATTTTAAGTTGTTTGTGTCTTGTTGCTCTGCTGGACCAGTGCCAGATCCTCTGCCTTTGATAGTCTGCAAGGCATCCAGCCACTGCTGCTCCTGTCTCTGCATCTCCTCTCCTCTGCTGCTCCTGTCACTGCATCTCTTCTCTTCTCTTCTCTTCTCTTCTCTTCTCTTCTCTTCTCTTCTCTTTTCTTCTCTTCTCTGCTGTTTGAGTAGTTGCATTTCTTCTTTTCTCTGTGTTTCTATACATTGAATTTCTTGTTCTCTGTGCTTCATCTCCTCTCTTCTCTGTTTCTCCATCTCTTTTTGTTGTATAACCCACTATTTGAAAAAGGCAGTCAGGCTTTCAGGTTCTGTCACTGTCTGTTCTTTTTCTGTAACTGGTGCTAGCTGTACAGTCTCAGGTTTGACTTCAGCCTCTGCTAGTTTGGCTTCCATTCTCCTGGTAACCACTTCTGGGCTTGCTGCAGAATCCATACCTTTCTTCTGTGCTTCCCTGGTACCAGAGCTAGTACCCATGCACAAAACTCCTGGCTTAGAGTATGCATGGTGTAAATCCCACTTAGGATGACACCATCTGTCATCGAGGCACAGGTTAGGAAGCATAGGAAAACCAGGAGCAGTTTCAAAATTCACAAGCAGTAATTTATTAACAGCAAAATAAAAAAAAAATTAAATTGTTCAGTATAACTATTTACAAAGGCAGTATAAACAGAAAAAGTCAATCTGGGTCTTCTCAATTTCCAGTCTCAGTCTCTCTCAGTCTCTGTGTCTTCTCTATTGCAAGAAAGTGCAGCTCTTCTTTTATAAGTCTGCAACCCCTGCTCGTTAAGAAAAACAGCATGCTTCTCACACAGTGTTTTTGTGAGTTTCATTAAGTGCAGCAAATAGAACACTGTGACCCAGAACTGACCTCTTGCTTACAGCTTCTCAGACAGTTTGCAAACAGGTCAACCCCTTGAGTTCCAAACAGCTTTTTGCAATCATTTCAACAGTATAACTATATACATTTCAGCAGTAAAACTATACAGTTCCAAACAAAGGGATCCCAGTATTAGTTGCATTTCCACATAATGATTCACATATATTTTTATACCAGCAGATATGCAAGGGGGATATGCAAGGGAGGGAGAAAAGACAGAACAGCAAGTGAGAGTAGAGAGATAGCGAGAGGCAGAGAATTGCAAGACTGTTGTGGTGATCACGTCCTAGGCCTCATAAGAAAATTTGGTTGTGCAGCCAGACAGAGAAGAGACAGAAAAGGAAAGACTAGAACAGATCCTTACATTTTTAAACTCTTTCTCCATAACAACTGGGACAGGGCCGTATTCAATCCTGTCACACTCGTGTATTGAGCGTACCTATAGTTTAGGAGTTATGTCAGCCAAAATTACTAGCAGAGGAGGTGGGCTGCAGCAGGATAGAGAGCTGCAGCACTGAGAGCAGATGCATGGTCAAGGGGCACATACTGTAGCTTAAGAGTTCCATCAGCTGAAATTGCTGCAGGGTAGGTGGGTAGCAGCAGGTTAGAGAGCCGCACTGCTGAGAGCAGATGCCTGGTCAAGGGGCACTCACTGTTGCTTAGGAGTTCTGCCATCCAAAATTGATGGCTGGGGAGATGGGTGGCAGCAGGATAGACAGCCACACTGCTGAGAGCAGACACCTAATCAAGGGACACTCACTGTAGCTTTGGAGCTCCGTCAGCCAAAATTTCTGGCAGGGGAGGTGGGTGGTGGCAGGATAGAGAGCCACACCTCTGAGAGCAGGTGCCCAAGTCAAGGGGCACTCACTGTAGCTTATGAGGTCCATCAGCCAAAATTGCTAGCAGCGGAGGCAGGTGGCAGCAGGATAGAGAGTCTCACCACCGAGAGCAGACACCCTATCAAGGGGCACTCACTGAAGCTGAGAAGTTCTGTCAGCTGAAATTGCTGGCAGGGAAGGCGGGTGGTGGCAGTATAGAGAGTGCACCGCTGAGAGCAGATGCAAGGTCAAGGGGCACTCACTGCGTATTATGGTCACTTGTGCCTAGGCCTCCCCCACTGAGCACCCCACTCCACTTTATTACCATTTGTGAAATTCAGGTCCACTACTGTCCCTTCCCTAGTAGGTTCCCTGACTAGCTGTCTCTAGAGTGCCCCATGTAAGGATTCTATGATATCTCTGCTTCTGGTAGAGACCGCTGCTGAGGTGCTCCACTGTACATAGCTAGATAGATAGATAGATAGATAGATAGATAGATAGATAGATAGATAGATAGATATTTTATTTATATAGCACCCCTCTTTGGGGACTCAGAAAGCTTCACAATACAATTTAAAAACACACAATGAAACAAGTAACCATACATAAATACAGTACCGAGCAAAGCAGTAAATACATAATAATTAAAAACCATCAAATGCCTAGTGAAATAAAAAGTGTTTTAATCCCTTTTTAAAGGATTCCACCGATTTCACTACATCTAGTAGAGGGAAATCCCCTCAACATCAGCACTCCCCTTCTGTTTGCCATCCTCTGTATTTCCTCCAACATAGTTTTATCCACCTCCTCATTTTGTGTTGGCGGCCTATATATCACCCCTGTGTGAATAACATCCCCTTTCTTCATCTCCAGTGTGAACTGCAGAGCTTCTGCCCCACCACTTACCTAGTGCTTCTGTTGACTTTGTGTTATCTCTCACATAAAGTGCTACTTCCCTCTTTTTTGCCCTTTCTGTCCCTTCTGAATTGAGCATATCATGGTATAGTCATGTCCCAGTCCCCATTGCTCCATGTCTCTGTAATAGCTATGATGTCTAGGTCTGCTTCTGACATCACTGCAGCTAGGTCTGGGATCTTGTTTCCCAGGTTCCTAGCAATGGTACTCATGACCCTCCATATTTCAGACCTACTGTTTTGTCCATCCTCTGTGGTGTCCCCCACCCTCCCTTGCTGTGTAATGTCTCTTATATTATCCTCTTCCCCTCTGCTGACCCTATACTTCCTAACTAACTTCCTCCTTTCTTGTGTTTTTCTGCTACTTGAGTGCCCATTTTTGACTCCTCCTGTTGATTTGCTGGTATCCCTTCCCTTCTTTTCTTCCTCCTGTTGTCCAGCTGCTGGTGCTAATCATTCTAATTGACTAAATGTAAGCATCAAACTTTTGTGCTAGCGTGCTAACTCCATCCCTTGTCAGGCAGAGATCATCTCCCTTAAAAAAGTCTCCTTTCTCAGAAGTCACCCCAGTTGCCGATGAAGAGGTACCCCCTTGATTGGCAAAATTCTGTACCTTCATCCACTCATTTAGTTCCACTATCTCAGTCTGTCTGATTTTTTCACCCTTCCCTTCCCTTCGATGTCCCACACCGGTAGGACCTCTGAGAAGGCCAGGAATGTTGGCCTGCCTCTAGTCTTTTGGCCAGCTTTGCCAGACTGTGCTTCACATCATCAACTGATTGGTGTGCCAGGTCATTGGTACCTAAATGGATTAACACCCCCAGGCCCTCCTCCGTATTGACAATCATTCTGCTTATCATGTCTATACCCCTCTTTTACCTTTCCTCCCCTACTGACTTATTTTCTGTGGATTCTAAGCAGTTATGAATTTCTGTGGGCTGCAAGAGCTAAGCTATAAATAGTACTCTGCAACTTTACCCACAGCAGTTAGGAATCTCAGTATTTTGCAGTTACAGAAGTATGGCTACAAGCAGTTACTCATTTCAGCAATATGCAGATACAGAAGTATGGCTACATAATTGCAGTATGAGCAGCAGTTCTTTTATATGTATATCTTGGAGGGAGGGAAGGAGGCTTAGGGGAATGCTAGGAAGTATTTTTTCACAGAGAGGGTGGTGGATCTGTGGAACAGCCCACCAGTGGAGGTGGAGGAAGAAAAAACAGTATAGGGATTCAAAAGTGCATGGGATAATCGTAAAGGCACCCTGCTGTACAGCAGAGTGGGGGAAAGGTAGTCCAGATAAGAGTAGGGATTGCCAAACCAAGTAGGGAAATGGGCAGACTAGGTGGGCTGTATGGTCTTTATCTGCTGTCAGATTCTATGTTTCCATGTTTCTATGTATCAGTCTAGGTACAGTAAAAATCCAGAAAGTGTTTTTTACTGAGCAATCAATGTTGCTTCCTAATTGCCTATTAGAGCAGTTTTCCAAGTGTTCAATGCAGGCCAAGTGTCTCACTGATAGGTTGAGCTCCCTTTAGTCCCACTTACTTTCTGAGGCATCCTCCAGGGTCCTTCTGCTCACAGTTTACCTATGCCAATAATTTTATAGCTGGCCTTGGATGGAAGGATGCTTGGGGTGGGTGGGAGGGATGAGTATTATGGGCTGTTTAGGACTATTTACTGTTTCTGTGGTGCTGCGAGAGCTTTTGTTCCTGCTTGGAACAAGCAAGTAAATAAACAAAATGAAACGATGTAAGAAACCACTATGGTTCTCAAAGGAAGTGGCAGTGAAGGTTCAAGAGAAAAAGAAAGCATTCAGGAAGTACAAGGAATCACAGAAGGAGCAGGACAGAGAACTGTATCAGTTAAAGCAAAAGGAAGCTGGGAAGGCAGTCAGAACAGCAAAGGCCCAAACCAAGGAAAAGATAGCCAACTCAGTTAAGAAGGGGATAAAACCTTTTATAAGTACATCAGGAGTGAAGGAAGACCAAGGGAGGGTTAGTGAGGCTTAATAAAGGGAGGGAGGGTGGGCAGAGGGTGACTGTGAAAAGGCAGAGATACTAAACAAATATTTTTGCTCAGTATTTACAAAGGAAGAGGGGGAGGTACCTAAAACAAACAGTAGAAATACTCTGGATACAGAAGTTGATACCAGCCCATTTACAGAAGAAAGGGTTCTGAAAGAACTCTTAAAACTGAAGGTGGACAAAGCAATGGGGCCTGATGGGATTCATCCCAGAATTCTAAAAGAACTAAGGGTAGAACTAGTGACACCACTGACTACCCTCTTTAACAAATCATGGGAGGATGGGGTGGTACCCGAGGACTGGAGGAGGGCAGATGTGATTCCCCTTCACAAAAGTGGGAGCAAGGCAGAAGCAGGAAACTACAGACCTGTTAGTTTAACCTCAGTGGTAGGAAATGATGAATCCTTCTGAAGGAAAGAATTGTTGAGTATCTAGAGGCCAGAGGGGCACAGGACCCAAGGCAGCATGGATTCACAGTGGGAAGGTCATGCCAGACAAATCTGATAGATTTCTTTGAGTGGGTGACCAAAGTAGTAGATCAGGGAGGGGCTGTGGACATGGCCTACTTAGACTTTAGCAAGGCATTTGACACAGTCCCACACAAAAGATTAATATACAAGTTAGCCAGCCTGGGAGTGGGTCCCAAGATGACAGCCTGGGTAAAGAATTGGCTGGAGAATAGGACACAGAGAGTAATAGTAAATGGAGTCCACTCTGAAGAAAGGGGGTTACTAGTGGGGTACCGCAGGGTTCAGTATTAGGACCAGTCCTCTTCAATGTCTTTATAAGCGACATTGCAGAGGGACTGGAAGGAAAAGTATGTCTCTTTGCAGATGACACAAAGATCTGCAACAGAGTTGATGCACAAGGTGGGGTGGAAAGGATGAGAAGGGACTTGGCAAGGTTAGAGGAATGGTCAAATGTATGGCAGCTTAGATTCAATGCTAAGAAGTGCAAGGTAATGCACCTGGGAAACAAAAACCCAGGGGAAGAGTACACAATGGGGGGTGAGATACTAACAACAACAAAAATGGAAAGGACCTGGGGGTAGTCATATCAGATGACCTAAAGGTGGGCAAGCAATGTGAGAGGGCAGCAAGGAGGGCTGGGGGGATACTGGGATGCATAGGGAGAGGCATCACAAGTAGAAAACAGGAAGTTATTATCCCTCTGTACAGACAGTTGGTGAGACCCCATCTGGAGTACTGCTTGCAGTTCTGGAGACCCAATCTCCGCAAAGACATAGACAGGATGGAAGCTGTCCAGAGGAGGGCAACTAAAATGGTGCAGGGTCTGCACCGGAAGACATATGAAGAGAGACTTAAGGAGCTTAGAATGTATAGCCTCAAGGAAAGGAGGGAGAGGGGGGACATGATAGAAACTTTCAAGTACCTCAAGGGAATCAACAAAGTCCAAGAGGGTAGCATCTTTCAAAAAAAGAGGCGTGCAAGAACAAGGGGGCACAATTTGAAGATAGAGGGGTGGCTCAGGAGGTAATTTAAGGAAGTATTTTTTCACAGAGAGGGTTGTGGATGCATGGAACGGCCTTTCGGAGGAGGATGTGGAGTCAAAAACAGTGGTGGAATTCAAGCATGCATGGGACAGTCATAAGGCAATTCTAGGGGGTGAGGGTAGGAAGAAGTAGGCTGCTGGTTAACTAGGATCTGCAGCTTATCCATTAGGTAGGGAAATGGGCAGACTGGGTGGGCCAAGCAGTCCTTATCTGCCATCAAAATCTATGTTTCTATGTTTCTATAAGTGATTCAGCAGATCCCTTGTGGCTCGAACACTGCCTGATCTGTGTGGTCTATTGGTGGGGGAGAGGGCTGAATAATAACTCCTCTGCCCTTCTACCCCCGGTGCTGCTCTAAGTTCATGCTGCTTTGTCCTAAGGGCTGCAAGGGACAGGGAGATGATGTGACATACCTCTTCGACACTGGGAATTACATGGCACAGGATGGAGAAAGGGAAGGGTATACCATTTAGACAACACGATAATTTGGCATAGGTTAAGAGAGGGTAGAGATTCCACTTAGACACCAGGGTGTAGTTGGCAGCGTGAGGAGAGGAAGTGGCAGGAAGGGGTACCACTTAGTCACCAGGCTTATTTGACATAGGTTGAGAGAGGGTAGGGGTGCCACTTAGACAACAGGGAGTAGTTGACAGGAGAAGGACAGGAAATGGCATAAAGGAGGGCCTATTTGACACAAGGTAATAGGTGGCATGGGACAGACAGAGTGGGAGGGAGTGTTTTACCTATGGAACCCTTTGAAGTTCTCTAACAAGTTTTTGCCATTGAAATCCCTGGTTCAAAAAACAAGAACCTGTTTCCAGCTTTTCATGGTAATTTCGAATCTCTCATGTCCTCCTCAACCACAAGATGTTTGTCCATCCTTGGATAACACTGTCATATAAAGCTTAGTTCTTTAGAATATCTAGGGGGAAGCTAACAAGATGGCATTCATTTTCATGAAAGGAGTAAAAGTTAAGGGAAATGTCAAGAAGAAATATAAAATGAGCAGTGCATGTATGGAACAGACTCCAAGAGCAGGTGTTATTAGCTGATATGGTATCTAGATTTAAACTTAGACTTGACAGGTACTTTGAAGTAAATGGGGTTACATGGTCTCCCAACTGAGCTGATGAGGGAAAGAACTCAATGGACCTCAGACATTTTTCCTAAAATTGCATATTCCTATGTTCATGATACACTGGTTGTATTCTGGCAACTAACTGGTTCAATGTTTGGTGAATAGTGTGTAGTGCTTGTGTATTCTTAAGCATTGGTCTCTCTCTGTTCCCACCCTTAAGTAGAGGTACTGGGCAGTGTTATGGAAATGGAAGTCTCAGCACAAAGGGTGAATAGAGTTCTGGAGGAGGAGGAGACAGATAGAATGGTGGTGCTTGAAACATGCTAAGCGTGGGCTGCTGGGAGAGGCAGGAAAATCCCACCATCAATTCGGGTGGTGCGAGAGGAAGAGTTAGTTACGCAGTTAACATGGCACAGTGAAGGTGCTGCATGTCGGAGCTCCTAGTCTGAACTGCAAGAATGATCAAACTTTTTGAATCGGGTGGTGAGAGAAGCTGCTGCAGGTAACCCCTCTACTGTCTATATTTTTTGGAACACAGGTAGAAGCATTTTCCCTTTCTTTGCTCGGCATTGGTTCTGTTTCAGAAACTGTGGTTTGGGACATATTGTTGGCATGGCTTTGGTGTTTTTCTCCTCACCAACCTGTGATGGTATTTTTTTGTCGAGTTGAAGGTCCGGGGGTAGATTTAGGAGATTTTATGATAAGGCACTTTACTGCACTCACTTGAATGTATAGCTGTTTTCCTTTCCTTTAAAAACCTGATGGTGTGGGCCATATTTTTAATAATGGTGAATGGGAGGAGTTGTAATCACTGATGAGAACCTGCTCTGGGACATGTTATTACAGTTAAAGTGAAACACTGAAACCTAAAAAGTAGCTTCCTCTTTTCTTTATTTTCGGTTGGTCTTCTGGCTGAATAGGATACAGTTTTTTCCTTTCTCTTGTAAAAAGGTGCAAAAGAATTGGGGGCCCTGTCCTGAATGGCTACTAGACCTAAAAACATAAAGGAGATTGGAGCCTTTTTTTCCAAAAAGGAACTTAAAACCTAAAGGAAAGAGAACTGGGAGACAGATAATTTGCCTTCTGCTGGGTGGGGGGCGGGAGTCGTTCCTCCTCCAGAAAAAAATACATTGATGTCAAGTAATAGTCCATTACCTTTCTTACTCAGTTTTAACCAAACAAATAAGTTAAACATCTCTGGGGCACAATCTGAAGAATTACCTCAACCTACTCCATCTCATATACAGGGTAATTCAAATCTCCCACTTTTAGAAAAGGCTGTGAAAGGTTATGTAGCTGATCAAGGATAACTTTGGTACTTCTTTAAAACAGAACCTGTTACCCAAAATAGAAGGTGAGCAGAAAATCTTAAATATTCTACCTATTTTGGTTTTGGACAAAACGCAGAGTCAAGCTTTAACTGGAGATATGGAGGGAGTGGTTACAGTTGTATGCAATGAAAATAATACAGGCCCTGAAAATGGGGATCTCCCGACCCAGGAAACCGACATAGAAGCTGAAGGAATTGATGAAGGAATCAGCTCTGTGGGGAGTCAGAATAATGCCTCAGTTTGCCCCCCCCAAAAGACAGCGCTTATAATGAAGACAGTAATTCATTACTTCATGCTATCTTACAACAAATTAAAACTGGCTTTCAAAATGTAGAGGAGAAGCTGCAAGGCTTAAATAGGGAAATGAGAGAAGTTAAACAAGAAATTTCAGAACTGAACAGTCGAATGTCCCATTCTGAAGACAGGTTGTCTGGCCTTGAAGATGAGCTTCCCTCCATTAAACAGAAGACAGGAAATCTTTCACAAGAAATGACAATTCTAAAAGAGAAATTGTTGGACTTAGAACTTAGATGAAGAAGAGACAACTTGGAGATCTTAGGAATTTCAGAGAATGCTGAACAGAATGATATATTGGTGTATTGTGAAAAAATGTTAACCACCCTATTTGATAGAAGTTACCCTGAGGACAAGGTCGAGCTACAGAGAGCTCATAGGTTCCCAGTTTTGCAAACCCAAGTTTTAAACACCCTAGAACAATATATGTGAAATTTATGAAACATCAAGAAAGAGAAGCTCTCCAGGCTATTGCTAAAAAGAGGAAACCTCTAAAATTTAACAACAACAATATTCTGATTTACCCGGATCTGGGTCCAGAGACGCAACAACAAAGAGCGTCATTTAAAAACATTGAGTTTTTTTGGGAAAAAATAAATTCCTTTTTTTCACCTGGCACCAATATCACTTAAAATTACATATTTAGGAGTGGGGAAGGTTTCTTTTTCAGTGAGAGAGGCCGAGTATTATAAATCCAATAATTTAAAATGAAAGAACACAAAAAATAACACAGAAACAGGAAGCGGCCCACCAAAATGAAGTGTGCCTTGTTACTGGGCATTATTTACTCCATAGTAAATAGTTTTGCTTCTTGGTTAGAACTCTAGACAAGTAAGATTGGGAGCTTAGATAATTAGCCATAGCACCAATTGTACATATGAGGGGATACAGGGGTCTTTGAATGGTTAGACTCTGTGGGGAGGGAGGGGGGATTTGGTAAAAAATACAATGAGATAATCAGAAGGGGGATAACCAATATTAGAGTTATCTGTTTTTTGATATAATGAAATTGGTATTATGGGTACACAGTAGGGCAGTATTCAGGACCCCTTTTTGGGCATCTTAGGAAAAATAATTAATGCACAGGCAAATGCATTGTCTTTGTTAGTCTGGGTGTCTTAGCGAAAAATGAACAATTTGGAGTATGGCAGATCTTTTAAATGTTATGACCTGGAACGTCAATGGTATCTCCAACCCGATTAAAAAGAAGAAAATTTAGAATTTTGTTAAAAAGAAAGAGATTAACTGTCTTTTTTAACAAGAAACTCACTTGAACCAACTAGAATTAAAAAAATGTTAAATCTCATATTCCTATGTTCATGATACACTGGTTGTATTCTGACAACTAAATGGTTCAATGTTTGGTTAATGGTGTATAGTGCTTGTGTATTCTTAAACATTGGTCTCTCTCTGTTCTCACCCTAAGTAGATGTACCGGGTAGTGTTATGGAAATGGAAGGCCCAGCACAAAGGGTGAATAGAGTTCTGGAGGAGGAGGAGACGGAGGATGGTGGGTGCTGGAAACATGCTAAGCATGGGCTGCTGGGAGAGGCAGGTATTTATTTGATTAGTGGGAGGAGTTTATCCCTCACATTGAACCTTTGACTAAGACCTCCCATTCAATGTTTGGTGAGTAGAGTATAGTGCTTGTGTATATTTGAACTTTGGCCTTTCTGAGTTCCCACCCTCAGTAGAGGTTGTCGCAGGTACAGTATGTGGGTTGCAAAGATAACACAGGACACAATTATCTTTACAACCCATGTACCTGCGACATATGCAGTCCAATAACCTAGGTGGAGGGATGCCTTTCCTATCTTCTTCTTTTCCCTTCTGAAATCTGTTGTGCAATAGTATCCTTCTATGCTATACTTTACCTTTCTCAGCCCCTTGTGTAGCTTGGCCACCTACATCAGTCTTTTTTATTTCTTACTAAATATTTTTCCTACTACCTTTAGTTCTAATTTCCACATTTCCATCCCTCACCAAGAACTTCCCAAAATCTTGCACCAGCTAAAGCTAGCTAGCAGGAATAAAATAAGGTGCAGGTTGAATAAAGTGCATACAGTGCATTTTGTGCAATATTACGAGTTTAAAGTACTTCATAAAGTTAATACTTATGCCATTTTTATGTATAGGGTGCAGGAATGTTTGGAAATGTTTAAAATGCCAGTGAAATACATAATAACATCCACACTGATAGGTGGATTATGGATACAAATGAAACGGTATTATGCTTATGTTGTTTGAATTATTTTGCTGCCACTTAATTGTTATGTAGAATGTTATGCCAAAGAAATCCTGCATCGAAGCAAGACGAATTTGAACTGAGAGGCAAACTTTTCTCTTACTTTTGCTGCCACTCGGTATTTATGTAAATAATTACAGATGCCCCTGTATCATTAGGACTCCTGGCTGCTGGCTTTGTATAAAATATGCTGTAGAATGGTGCCAGCTAGCTGTGGAGGAGTCCATAGCAAGTGTACAGCCAGTCTAGGCTGCTAGAGAGATAGACTTTCCAAATCACTACAGATCCCCAAAGCAGAAGTGGCTAGACAATGATTGTCCTGCAGTCTGCTGCTCTGCTACAACATAGAAAACAAATGATTTAAAGGGACAGGAACATTCCAATGTATGGAAATGCTGTACAAAGAGAGTAGCCCTCAGAATAAGGAGAGGGCTGCAAGATAAACTAAACACAATAAATAAATTAAACACATTAAAGAATAAAGAGACACTGGTTTCTAAAGGGCCCCATTATGTATAAAGCCCTGATATATATATATATATATATATATTTTTTAAGGCTAGTGTGCATGCTATAACAATACAGCACATGTATAAATAGGAGGCAGTATAAGCGCAGTGGTCTAAGGCTCTGAGCTGCAAATCTGGTGACATCCAGCAGACCAGACCTGGGTTTGAATCCCACATCTTCCACTTGCATACTGTGTGACCCTGAGCAAGTCACTTAACCTCCTTGTGCTCCCAGGTCGCTCCTGTAAAAAAGCTTTCAGCTTAGTGTGCTATACCTGGTTAAACAATTCAATAAATAAAAAATAAATACAACAGATGTTTGCACTGTTTATAAATATATATATATATTAAGGAATAAGTAAAACCTCAGGAAGGGGATTTCCTGTAGAGGGACTTCCCATAAGTAAAAACCTCATTATGTAAGAGAGGAGGAGTTTCCCTATTTGGGGACCATTCTAGTCAATTGGAGGTTATTGGATGGACTTCCCCATACATGGGACGGCTATATAAGCCTTCCTTAAACACCAAGAGTTAGATTAGCTATCCAACCAGTCTCACTTACCTGAGGACAGGATAAGAGAAGGACCTGTGCCTGAAACAGGAGTTTATCTCAAACAACAGGAACACTGAATATTGTTTAATAGAGATACCTGAAGTAAGACGGAATAGCATTGAACTATTGTTTATTTTCTAGTTCAGTTTGAACTGTTTATTTCTATTTATTTATTATTTCTGTATTTTGACACTTTTGTATACAATAAAACACACTGTTGGTGTGTTGTACCCAGTAGTTGTGTCCTGTGTTATCTTTGCAATCCACATACCAGTGACATATGGTGTTAGCAGTGGGATACTGAAAGCCCTAAGCTGCAGGATGGATTTTAGTAGGTGTCAGTCCTGACACCAAGATCATATGTCACAGGTACATGGGTTGCAAAGATAACACAGGACACAGTTATCTTTGCAACCCGTGTAACAGAGACATATGCAGTCCGATAACCCCAGTGGAGGAATGCCTTTCCTATCTTCTTTTTTTCCCTTATGAAATCTGTTGTGCAATAGTATCTTCCTATGCTATACTTTATCTTTCTCAGCCCCTGGTGTAAGTTGGCCACTTATGTCAGTCTTTTCCATTTCTTACTAAATCTTTTTCCTACTGCCTTTAGTTCTAATTTCCATATTTGCATCCCTCAGCAAGAACTCCCTAAAATCATGCACCAGGCAAAAGCTAGCTGGCAGGACTGAAATACAGTAAGTTGCTGGTTGAATAAAGTGCATAGAGTGCATTTTCTGCAATATTACGAGTTTAAAGTACTTCATAAAGTTAATGCTTATGCCATTTTATGTGTAGGGTGCAGGAATGTTTGGAAATGTTTAAAATGACAGTTTAATACAAAATAACGCTCACTCTGATTGGTGGATTATGGATACAAATGAAGCAGCATTATGCTTATGTTGTTTGAATTTTTTTGTTGCCGCTCCATTGTGTTGTAGAATGTTATGCCAAAGAAATCCCGCATCAAAGCAAGAACTGTTGAAACCGAGCAGCAAACTTTTCTTTTACTTTTGCTGCCATTCAGTATTTATGTAAATAATTACTGATGTCTCTGTATTATTAGGACTCCTAGCTGCTGGCCTTGTATAAAATATGTTGTAGAATGGTGCCAGCTAGCAGTGGAGGAGTCCATAGCATGTGTACAGCCAGTATAGGCTTCTAGAGAGATAGGCTTTCCAAATCCATACAGATCCCCAAAGCAGAAGTGGCTAGACAATGATTGTCCTGCAGTCTACTGCTCTGCTACAACATAGAAAACAAATGATTTAAAGGGACAGGAACATCCCAATGTATGGAAATGCTTTACAGAGAGAGTAACCCTCAGAATAAGGAGAGGGCTTCAAGATAAACTAAACACAATAAATAAATTAAACAAATTAAAGAATAAAGAGACACTGCAGGTCTCTAAAGGAGCCCAATTATGTATAGAGCCATGAGATATAAATTAAAGGCTAGTGTGCATGCTATAATAATACAGCACATGTATAAATACAATAAATGTTTGCACTGTTTGCATATATATAAAATAAGGGATTTCCCATAAGTAAAACCTCAGGAAGGGGATTTCCTATAGAGGGACTTCCCATTTGGAAAAACCTCATTATGTACTAGAGGAGGAGTTTCCCTATTTAGGGATCATTCTAGAACTAATAGGAGGTTATGTGAGGGACTTTCCCGTAAGTGGGAGGGCTATATAAGCACTCCTCAAACACCAAGAGTTAGATTAGCTATCCAGTCAGTCTCACTTACCTGTGGACAAGGTAAGAGAAATACCTGTGCCTGAAATATGAGTTTATCTCAAACAGCAGGAAAGCTGAGTATTGTTTTATAGAGATACCTGAAGTAAGGTGGAATAGCATTTCACTATTGTTTATTTTCTAATTCAGTTTGAATTGTTTATTTCTATTTATCTATTATTTCTGTATTTTGATACTTTTATAAAAAAATAAAACATTCTGCGGGTGTGTTGTACTCAATAACTGTGTCCTGTGTTATCTTTGCAACCCACGTACCTGCGACAGAGGTGCCGGGCAACATTATGGAAAAAAGAAGACCCAAGAAAGAGAGATTACCTCTTCCAACTCATGGAGAATACAAACAGTAGCATGCATGAAAGGAAACCTTCCTGTGGAGGCAACCTCTGAGGAACCATAGCTACTGAACTGCCCTTCCTCTGAGCATACTAAGAGGAAACTGTCCTAAATGCTTTCTGATTTCTTCTTCTTCTGGATTGGGGATGTATATCTTGAAGCATGAAGAGGCCCATCTTCCAAGTCTCTTGATGATATGAGCAGGAATATTGTTTTTGGATGCCCATAATGCTGCTCTGATCTGAAAGGAATGTCCTAAAAAAGCATAAGGATTAAGTCTGAGCCACAGTAGGAGAGTTCTCACATGCTCCATGAACCATTTGATAGTCAATGCTTTATGACTGATGGAAGTCAGAAGAGGCTGAGAAGATTTAGAGCAAACATGGTATTGTATAAGCTGATCAAAATGAACTACTGGGCACCAGTTATTACGAGTCAAGTAATGTATAATTGGAACCCCTTTGTGCATTCTGTCAGTCTTTGAAGTTGGAGGTAACAGGATGTAATGATCTATTTGTTTTATTAAACTGGAGACTGTGAAGAACTTAGCAGAAGAGGTTGATGATATAGTAAACTCTGTACAATGCAGAAAACCGTAGAAAACTAAATAAATGACTGAGACCATACTGTTCATGGTAGGGTCAACTGAACTGGTATGTAGCAAGTCCAGCAATTTTTGTAATATAGATAATTTGATAGGGAGTCATTTAGGAACTTTAGCAGCTGATGTTCGATGAATTCCAAGCAGGAAAAGTTTAACAGAGGCATTTGATAACATCGAAGATGGATGGATTGGACTAAGATAAGAAGAATATGGTCCCATGAGATAATTTCAATGCTTGATGGCAGTTAAGTAACGAATGAAAGTATGTGACTGCTGGAGAAGGAACCCCTATGGATTGATCGAAAGGCACAAAATGATGAATACTTCTTCCAAGCAGTGGTATAATTACTTGGATTTCATGTGCTAAGGTAGACCACATCAAGGCTTTAGCTTGATGATGATAATAGGTTTAATACTCAAAGTTGAGCACTCACCACCTCTTCAGTTAAAGTGGACACCATGCTTCAGAAGGTTCAAACTTTGTTGTCTTTTTATTTAAAATGACAATCAGAAACCATAATAAGCAAACATATGCTGTACCCACCTGATGTGTTTCAGACTGGTAAGTCCTTTATCATTGAAGAGATCATGAATGCCTAACTTTGAGTATTAATTGTTTGTGTCAAGGAGCACCACCATCCCAGGGAAAAAGCTTTTTGCTTTTATTCATGATAATAATATGCTAAGTCATGATGAGATTGGCAAATTGAGGAGGAGAAGTCATAACTGAGTCTGCTGCAATCAAATTTCAGGAATTGAAATAGAGATAATGAATCAGCCACTTTATTCATGTAACCAACAATATGAAAGTATTTCAGAGTAAAATTACGACACAGAGATAACCAAGTAAGTCTCCCCATAAACAAAATGATGGAATGGGATGATGGCCTGCCCTTATTAATAATGCCCACTATTGGCTGATTATCTGAAAAGATTGAGATGGTCTGCAGAGACCAGAGATGTCCCCAGACAATTGCTATGGCTATGATAGGGTAGATTTTGAATAGAGGAGATGTCGTTGAAAAGTCTCAAAGGTTGGCTATGTCAGGAGGCTAGGAAGTGGCAATCCAGGAGTGCTCAAAAATAGCAGCATAGTCATGAGTTGGTGACATGTCAATGTATATCCTGGGATGTAATTCAGGAAATGGGTCTTTCTAAAACATAGAGCATCCATTCCAGTAGGCTAGAAAATGGGACATAGAAACATAGACTTTGACGGCAGATAAGGACCACTTGGCCCACCTAGTCTGCCCATTTCCCACCTACAGGATAAGCCACAGATCCTAGTTAACCAACAGCCTACTTCTTACTACTCCCACAAGAATTGCCTTATGTCTGTCCCATGCATTCTTGAATTCCCCCACTGTTTAAGACCCCACAACCTCCTCAGGAAGGCTGTTCCATGCATCCACTACCCTCTCTGTGAAAAAAATACTTCCTCACACTGCCCCTGAACCACCCTCCCTCTGTCTTTAAATTGTGTCCCCTTGTTCTTGCATGTCTCTTTTTTTGAAAGATGCTACCCTCTTGGACTTTGTTGATTCCACTGAGGTGCTTAAACATTTCTATCATGTCCCCCTCTCGCTCCTTTCTTCAAGGGTATACATATTAAGCTGTTTTAGTCTCTCCTCATATGGCTTCTCTTGCAGACCCTGCACTATTCTAGTTGCCCTCTTCTGGACTGCCTCTATCCTGTCCATGTCCTTGCGGAGATGGGGTCTCCAGAACTGGATGCAGTACTCCAGGTAGGTTCTCACCAACTGTCTGTACAAAGGGATAACAACTTCCTGTTTTCTGCTGGTGATGCCTCTCCCTATGCATCCCAGTATACCCCCAGCTCTCCCTACTTCCTTCTCACATTGCTTGCTAACCTTAAGGTCATCTGATATGATTACCCCCAGGTCCCTTTCCTTTCTTGTTTTTGTTACTACCCCCCCCATTGTGTAATCTTCCGCTGGGTTTTTGTTTCCCAGGTGCATTATTTTGCACTTCTTTGCATTGAATCCTAGCTGCCATACTTTCAACCATTCCTCCACCTTGCCAAGTCCCTTCTCATCCTTTCCATGCTTTCTTGTGTATCAGCCCTGTTGCAGATCTTTGTGTCATCTGCAAAGAGGCATACTTTTCCTTCCAGACCCTCTGCAATGTCACTTATAAAGACATTAAAAAGGAATGGACCCAGTACTGAACCCTGCAGTACCCCACTAGTAACCCCTCTTTCTTCAGAGTGGACTCCCTATTTACACCACATAAATAGATCAGATTTGACTGCAGCAGTGGTGTTGATGTGATGGTGGTGCTCAGAGTCAGAATATGAGAATGTCAGAAGGTACAAAATAAATGAATGACCTTGTGGAATTATCCACATTGTGAAATTGAGATATCCCAGGAGTGAGAGAAATTCATGTCTGGTACAGTCGGAGCGGATGGAAAAAGATTCCATGAGAGCTTGAATCCTGTGCAGTTTATCAGGTGGTAATCTGGCTTCCATGCATTTCATGTAGAGATCAATACTGAGAAATTCAATGGCTATAGATGGTCCTAATGTGTTCTTCTTGGACAGAGGAACTGCTAATTCCTGGAACAGATGCACAAGTACAGTAATGCCAGTCGCAGGAGGTGAATCAGGAGAATCTATGAAAATAAAGCCATCCAGAAGAAGGATGATGGCTGGATGGTGACAGACATTGAGTAATAACCATCACAGTGTCTTGGAAAAATGTCAATTTCAAAGGTCAGCCAAATGAAGAAGTAGCGGTGATCTTCCCATGTAATGCCATAGGGATGTCACAGAGACAGGTGAATGGGCAGCAGCTAAAATGCATCTGTAATGCCCACTTTTCAGAGCCAGGGCCAGGGTCAAAGCATTTAATGATTGTAATGGCATTGTCAATGCAAGTATAGGAGAGAGAGAGTAATCATCAGATGGAATCAATGAATTGATGCTATGAATGGACATTGACTGAGGTGCAGCTAAGTCAATGATAAGGTGCTTCTTGCCTGCATATTTTCTGGTGGCAACATCCGTAGGATTGGTCCAGTAGGTGGGAAATGGTTACTGCAGAAAAGGATCAAGGAGAAATCCTTTTTGCAGTTGTTTCTGTAAAAGCTGGTGAATGACCTCAAGTTCCTTTAGCAGACTGTAAACTGTGACATAAAAAGGTGTCAGTGGGAAGCACTGAAATACCCATATAGAAACCTTTGAAGAAGCCAGAAAGGAGATGTTCCACAAATGAGTGAGCAGGATGAGAGGCTAGCACTTGAGTTGAGGCTCATAAATTGATCTGAGTAGAGGGATAAAGTGATTATCATTGTTCAAAACAGGACACTTTCGGACAAATAAATCAAGCAGGAGCATCACCACAAATACTGCAGATATGAAGATATGGATGGCCAGAGCCTGGGCAGCATTCGTCACTAAAGTTATTGCAAAATGGTTTGCCTCCTGAATATTTAGAAACATAGAAACATAGAAGTTGATGGCAGATAAGGACCGCAAGGCCCATCCAGTCTGCCCATTTCTTTTTCTACCTTATAAATGTGCCATCAGCCTTTGCTCTGTCAGTGGCCTATCTATTCATACTCATTTGTATTGCTCCCTTATGCCTATCCCATGCCTGTTTGAAGCCCTGCACTGTATTCATAGCCACCACTTCTTGTGGTAAGCCATTCCATGCATCCACCACCCTTTCTGTGAAAAAGAATTTCCTCACATTCCCCCCTTAATTGGCTCCCCTCTAATCTCATGCTGTGTCCTCTTGTCCTGCTATTTTTCTTATATTTAAACATGTTAGACTCTTTCACCTTGTTAATGCCCTTAAGGTGTTTGAATGCCTCGATCATATCACCTCTCTCCCTCCTTTGCTCAAGGGTATACATATTGAGCTCTGTTAATCTGTCCTCATATGTCTTCTGATGCAGTCCCTGCACCATTTTGGTTGCCCTTCTCTGGACTGCCTCAATTTGGTTAATGTCCTTGTGAAGGTGTGGCCTCCAATACTGCACGCAGTACTCCAGATGTGTCTGGCTCGTCTATCCAAATTGGGGCAGAAAGAGGTGTTTCATTTCATTTCATTTTATTTTTATTTAGTCTGGTGGGCAGATTGGCAAGATTACCATTTTTTCATAGTGACCAGTACATAAAAACAAATGCAATTCAAACATTACAGTATGCAAAATATACACAATTGGAATCCAACAACAAATTGTACAATCTAAATTTAAATGAAGACAATTGTACACCACTCAGGACAGACTGAGGTAGATTGTTACAATGAATAATTGCTTTATATTTAACAGATCTTTGGACGAAAGACTAATTAAACTGGGGGATTGTAAAAACGTGTTTTATTTTTTATTTTATTTATTGAAGTCTTGGATACACCAGTGCGCGGATGCTCATTGCAAGGTTCCTCATCAACTGCATTAAACAACAAGGCAAAAAAAAAAAAAAGACAGAGGACAATTTACAGATAATACGAGAGTTCAGTAAACAGATAATGAGAGTATTAAACATAAGGGGTACAAAAAATCCAGCCAGGAACAAGTAAGCTGCAGCATTGTACAAAGTATGCCTGTCTCAGTAGGAGGAACAGGAGAAAGATGGGGGAAAGAAGGGCAAGGTAAGCATAGCAGTGTGGGAAGAGACAGGGGTTTGACTGGGGCAGGATATGGGTACAAGAGGTTGGGGGGATTGCTTAAGTACCGGGGTTTGCCTATCCCAAGGGATAGGGACTGGGAAGTGCTGGTGATTGTCAGTTGCTGCGTGTTTGTTTTGGGACCTGGTCAAAAATATGTTGGAACATCTAGGAAATGTCTCACTCATTGAATTTGGCATAAGGACTAACGCAATTTTATGTAGAAAAATTTAAGCTTTAAATTCAGCACACTGTTTGAATGAAATACATCCCATTAAATTATATAAAAGACAGTGGTGTGTTGCTCCCTTCATCCCAGCTGCAAACTTACATATGGCATTATAAAGTATGTTTAATCTATTAAATACATTTTTGGTAAAAAAAAGATAAAAAATACTTCCATAGTCAAACAGCAACAGACTATTCACCAATAACCTATGTGACTCAGGGACCAAAAACTGAGTTAGTCTATATTTCAGAGGCAGTACAGCCCAGTGGTTTAAGGCTCTGAGCTACAAATCTGGAGACCTGTGTTTGAAGCCCACAGCCCCCACTTGCATACTGTGTGACCCTGAGCAAGTCGCCTAATTTCCCTGTGTTCCCAGGCCGCACCTGTAAACAAGCTTTCAGCTTAGTGTGCCACTTCTGGTTAACAATTGAAAAAAATATATATAGCATGCTCAGCCTATTGTGAATTGTCTTAGCTAACTGGACAACATGATGATCAAATGTAACAAAGTTATCCAAAGTAATCGTCAAGTAACAAAAGCTATCCACACATTCATTTGGGAGCACTGTTAAATCAAAACTGTGAATACTATATAACAACGGTTTATTAGAATGAGAAAAAAAAATTGACTTTTTTTTAGAATTTAAAAATAACTTACGAGACAAAAAACAATTATGAATATGAATGAAATCACTTTGAAGGTTTGTTTTGTAAACAACAAAAATTGTTATCAAAACTAAACAAGACAATATCGTCTGCATATAGAATTAACTTAGATGAGGTACAAACTAAAGGCATGAAATGAAATAATAAAGAAAATAACGATGGGCCCAAAATGAAGCCCTGAGGGACTCCACACTGTATTTCCTTAGTGTCAGATCGAGCCCTTTAATAACAGTGCAATGGGATCTCCCCTGGATACAGCCTCTGAACCAAGAAATTGAATCAGCTAAAAATCCCTATTCCACCATAGTGTGCAGAAGAAGCTCATGATCGACCAAGTCGAAGGACTTAGGCCGAAGGTGTTAGAATTAGCAATTGTGCAGGTCAGCCTTGAAATGGAAAAGGCAGCAGGAGTTGATTCAGCTGCTCTATCACCCCTAGCTGGAATGGTAGATACACTGTTAAATGACAAAGGGAAGCGAAATGGGGAAAGGAGCAGCAAAGCGGGCAGGAGAATGCTTGCTGCCAGGCAAGGTGACGACAAAACAGCTAATTACCCAGGATGGCCCAGTTCAGTTTTGTATTAAAATGAGTCAATGCAGCTGCAGCTTTTGTGGACAAGGACCAATGATAATCATATAAACATGTCCTTCCATACTGCATGCCTAGATTGATCAAGAGATATAAATAGGAGTCCAGTTCCTCATGTCTAGAAGGAAATGCAGAGCAAAGCACATCATGACATAAGCTGAAAGCAAGAGCGAATTCCGGTATAGTCAGTTTCTTAATGAGTCTGGGATCTTTCAACTTCAATATCACAGAAACATCTCCGTAAGATACTATTTTGTTTTTGATGGTATCATGGGATGAGATTAGAAGGAATATCAGGTTTATGTCCTTCCCATCTATAATATCCTTGTGGAGGTAATCAAGGATAAGGTGAATAGGACAGATGAACGGAGGAGAGGAGGAAGTAGTACCTGAATTCCATTAAGTTGGCAGATCTGAAGTAGATGGAGTGCTTATGGTTGGCATAGCACTAGTCAAAGCAGTATCCTCTTGGGTATAGCTGGTAGATGGAGGGACAACAAGTGCTGCTAAACCTGAGGCTGGAGTAGGTTGTGAGGGAAGGTGAGCTTTGAGGAAGAGATACAAGATTGTAGCTCTGATACACATGTGAGCTGAGTCATACATTCTCACATTGCAGATAAAGCAGCAGGAACTGGCTGGGGAATGAGCTTGTTAGGTGCAGAATCCCTGGCAGGCTGAGATTTAGCAGCTATAAATAAATTGAACAGTTCCTGTTTCTGGGCTGAAGCTGAATGTGAAATACCAAGTTTTTTCAATTAACACATAAGGCGGGGGACAGTCCACTCCTTTAAGGAGTAATTTGATTTTGAAGGTCTTTTGTGAGATGGTTGAGTTTCTCAAGAAGTCCAAGGAGACTCTGAAGGACCTTCTTTGGGATCTGGGGATGGAGTGCCGATAAGAGTGGTAGAAGCCATAGTGCCAATATGCCATTTTGTATTGCACTTTAGTGACATGAACCTCAGTGGAGAAACTAGAGCCTTTTAGGAACCTTGGAGAATAGAGGGACAATTCTACTCTCATAAAATTCATGTGGAAGTGTTACTACTAGCAGCAGTGAGAAGAAGAAGGAACCCCAGGCATCTAGGGCCAGTTACTGGACATTGTCATGGAGGACACAGCTCCAGTGGGGCTGTGTTTGCTTTGCAGCTTTGCAGGTTGCAGAATCACACCTCTAGTGGATGAAGTCTAGTCCTAATACACATATATCATTTGAAGAACTGCAAGGGTAAGTACGTGAGATGTGAGTCTGATAAGTTGCTGATGGATTGAAAGTTGCAGACTCCTGTCTCTGGCAGATGAAGTCAAATCTTACCTACATTCATAGACCTCCTAAAGATATGAATTAGGGAGATGGAGTCCAGTAGGGCTGCTGTTAAGGGCTGTTTAAGGACAAGAGATGCAGCAGATTGGTTGCTTAGGTAGTTGAAATGAAGGCGGAGGAGTAGGAATATGAAGGAGTGAGATGCTAGGCTAAGAAGCAGAAACAAGAAGTACCGAACAGCAGAATGATGAGGAGCAGAACAGAAGGAGAGAATTAAATCTATAAGGAACAAGCAACAGTAACTTAGCTGGCAAATTGGGGGCTCTAGCTTTAAGCCAGGCGGTGAAAATCAGCTTGCATCATGAACCCAGAAGAGAATGAGAGATGACTCTGAGAACAGAGTGAAATGGAGGAGAGAATCCCAAAAGGAACCCAGACAGCCAGCACCAACAAGGAGAGAAAGTGCAAAGACTCAAAAGGAGAGAAACACAGGTGATCCCAGAGGAAGAAAGGAGAGGTATGGGGAAGGGGGAAGCAGAGGATTGTCATCTGAAATGCTGCAGGGATGATGAAGCAGCAGAACACAGCAGAAGAGAGACAGGGAGACAGGGCAAGCAAAAGATGGAAAGCACAGAGAGAGAGAAGAGAAGGGAGGAAAAAGGTGGCAGGGGCAAGTGGGGGTGGCAAGGACTGCTGAGGAAGGGCCACAGCTGTTGCGGAAAAGCAACAGAAGAAGGCAAGGAACAGGGAAGCAAAAGAAGGCAACACAGGAAAAAAAAAGACACAATGCGCAAACAGGAAAGGCACAGAACAGCCACACAGCTAAGCATGGTCTGCTGGGAGAAGCAGGTATTTATTTGATTTAAGAGAGGAGTTATTCCCCCACATTGAACCTCAGACAAAGCACATCCACTATAAACTGGTTATGATATTATCTGGAACTTGACTGTGAATAAGCTGGTTATAGTCAGGGTGTTTATCAGTTTTAGTCTGATAATGATCTGCTTATAGTGTGGGAAAGAACAGGGTTATAGACAAATAAATAACTTGTTATAGTCTGTGAATGAAATGATGTAGTTGATTTTATTTATGTTGACACCTTTCCCCTGAGGTTCAAAATACCTTACAGTGCTGTTCAAGAAGAAATCACGCAGTCATAAAATAAGTATATACAATTCACCCCACTTATAATGAACTGCAATATGCCAGACAAGCAGTTATAGTGGACAAATCAGATATTAAAACCATTCCTCATTGACTGCTATATGTATGTATGTCTGTAGGTATGTATGTACGAACATACATATGAACATACAAAACGTGCCAGCAGAAACAGGCCTTATGGTCTATCAAGTCTGCTCGTATGTGCAGCTAGCACCCTTGCATTGCAGCTGTCCCACCCCCAACCCTCCATTCTCTTTGTGATACTGTTCAGCGTCATGTACACAGGGCCCCCCCTTGCCCTATCTATTTATATATATATATATATATATATATATATATAGATAGATATCTGTAATGTTATGTCATACTTAAGTCGCCATTCATAGCAGATAGCTGAGTGTGGGGAAACAAACACTTTCATATCAGCTGTTTGACCTGCCACAGTTACGCAAACCCTATGTCACTCACCTGAACAGTGGTTTGAGCTATCGTGACTGCACAAATCTCCCTGTTACTCACCTCTATCAGCTGATAACTGCTGACATTCATGCTAGCTGATTAATTCTGGCTGTCAGCCTATTTCCAGAATGGTGAGCAGTAGCAGCCGTTAAGTGTAAAAGCTTATCCTTGGTATGCAAAGTTGAGATCTTAAACGAAATTGACACTCTGCCTAAGCAGAGTCTGAGAGAGCTGTCCCTGCATTTTGGCATCCATAAATCCACACTCAGCAATCTTACTAAAGGCCATGACTGGATTCTTTCTGAATTTCACTCTACTCAGAACCCTGATCACAAATTTAAAAGAGAGGCCAAGGATGCTGAGGTTGAAGAAGCCCTACTCGGGTGGTTCAGCAATGCGAGGGGGAGAGAGGCCATGATAAATGGCTCACTGCTGCTTCAAAAGTCACAGCAGTGGGCATTGGCCATGGGAAAATAAGACTTGTACCCCACAATGACTGGTTCCGGTGCTGGAAACAGAGGCAAAACATTGGCTTCCAATTGTGCCCATGGGGAGAAATTAAATGGCAATGTCGAGAATGTCCAGCAGTGGCTGAAAAGAGGAAAGGAAAGGGAAGGGGAAATTGTTTAACCAAATAAGGCAGAATAAGCCAGAGCTTGTTTCGAGGTGTGACCTGGGAGGACAAGGAAGTTTAGTGACTTGCTTAGGGTCACACAATATGCAAGTGGGGACTGATTGGATTCAAACCCATGTCTCTCAGTTTGCAACCCAGTGCCCCAACCACTATGCTATACTGCTTCCTCAAAGACATGCTCCCTGATGTTCTGAAGGGTTATTCACAACAAGACATTTTCAGCTGTGATGAAACTGGGTTGTTCTACAGATGTGTTGGACAAGGCACACTCAACTCTAAAAGTGAAACCCCTTTCAAACTTAAGAGGGCGAAGGAGTGGCTGTCAGTGCTACACTGCTGCAATATGAATGTCGACAAAAAGAGAGATCTGCCCGTGAACAGGAAGTCCACATAACCATGTTGTTTTCATTGTGTTTCGCATCTCCCAGTGACACACCAGACTAACAGGAGCTCTTGGATACCATTGATATTTTTGAGGTGTGGCTAAGGGACTGGGACAAAAAACTGAGATTACGCAAAACAGTGCTCCTGCTTGACAATATCTCTGGCCATCCTGAAGTCAGAGGCTTGAGAAACATAAAGCCTATTTTACTCCTCTCAATACAACCTGCATCACCCAGCCCCTTGATCAAGGCATAACTGATGCCTTTAAAAGACACCATGAGCCAGATATTTAAATAATTGCACAGGCACAGTGCAAATGTTTGCACTGTACTGGTGCCTGCACCCTACCCGGCTACTGCTATAGTCAGTCTGAGACAGTAACAAAACATTGAGGTAAGCACCAGGAAAGAGCCCTGGTGCTACAGAAACTCTATCGAACAAGGCAAAAAACATCAAAGCACCCACAGAAAAAAATAGGCTCAGAGAGTAAAAAATATGCATTCATATGAAAACAAACTCAGCCTGCTACATCAGCTTAATGATGCAATAAACCCACTGGTAGCAACTAGGTGATGTAACAACTAAGGTGACAGTGAACCTGACTTTTTGCTTAGGCTCCCCCAAGCTTCTACAGAGTGAAACTGAACCAAAAATTCACCCCTTACATAATGTGCACTGAGCTAATCATCCAATTAATTAGGTGAGCGGTGAATTAAAATATTCAAAACAAGAGTCATGACTAAGACCAAGCACCACACTTAGTTTACAAAAGTTCTGTTCAAGGACCTGCATAGTAATAGAAAAATCCAGCCATCTGTTAAATAAAGTTGGATAATACTATACTGAATAAGACTGCAGTGGTAAAAATAAACAAAACAACCACACCATTTATATTAGCCAGTCAGCTGGTTACTTCTCATCCCAATGTCAAACCCCTCTTGTCACATTGGAGGCTATTATACCTCTTACAGAAAAGTTTGCTAAAAGGGGAGACACAAAACTTAATTGGCATTTTTATGTAAATATTAAAAAAATATATTGCAGAGTGACGTCTCTAAATGTATGGTACTGATAGACAAAATAATATTTTTGAAATATCCATGGAATAAAGAAGGCGAAATAAATACCCCTCTCTTACCCGCACAAACTTCCATACTACAAAGGAGTAAATACAGTATGCAGGAGACAAAAATGTGTATAACCCTGTTTAGGAAGGAACTGTCTATTTTTACGGACCACAGACAAATTGTGGAAGGGGGATATTCAATAATTCATGGCAACGAGGAACAGCGACTTCAGTATACAAGAAGCAGTGATATGTGCCAGCAGGCACAACACAGCTATGTACAGGATGCAAATGCCACTATAAACACTAATTTGCAAAAAATCCATAGTTAGTGTACAGGAGATGAAAATACATGTCACCCTGTTTGACAAGGTCCTACCTGCTTTTACAGACCACAGGCCAATAACAGAGGGATATTCAATAATTCTTAGCAGTACATAAAAACAGGCCCAACATACAAAAAAGTTGACATGTACCAGCTGACACAACTACGCATGGCTGTGTTTGGGATATTAATACTGCTGTCCTCCCTAGAGTGAACCCCATTTACCAGTACTTTTTGGCTCCTATCACTAAGCCATCTCTCCACCAATTTTATGAGTTTAGGACCTACTCCTAAGCTACTCAGTTTGTTTACCAGCCTTCTATGTGGAACGGTGAAAATGATCCTGTTTTGGAGGAGAGAGAGTCTTGAAGGGGCTCACTAATCTGAAGATGTACAAAGCAATGGGACCAGATGGGATATATCCAAGGGTATTAAAGGAGCTCTGGAAAATACTCACTGTACCTCTGACTGTCCTGTTTAACAACTCATTGGGAACAAGAGTGGTTCAGAAGGGCTGGGGGGAGGGCATATGTAGTCCCACTACACAAAAGTGGTAGCAGGGAGGAGGCTGGCAATTATAGGCCACTCAGTCTGACATCAGTGGTGGGAAAATTAACAGAAACACTACTGAAGGATTATGGAATATCTTGAATCCAGTGGGTTACAAGACACCAGGCAGCATGGTTTCACAGGGGGGAGGTCATGTCAAATGAATCTGATAGATTTCTTTGACTGGGTGATAAAGGAGTTAGATCAGGGTGGAGCAGTGGTCATGGCCCACTTAGATTTCAGTAAGACTTTTGACACTGTTCCACATAGGAGACTACTATACACGCTGGATAGCTTAGGAGTGGCTCCAAAGGTGGTAAACTGGGTAAGAAATTGGTTAGGGGATAGGCAACATAGGGTGGTGGTAAATGGAGTTCACTGCAAGGAAGGGGAGACTGACCAGTGGGGTACCTCAGGGATCAGTTCTGGGTCTGGTTCTCTGTAGAGTCTTTATAACCGACACTGCAGAGGAGCTGGAAGGGAAGGTCTGCTCCTTTGCAGATGACACCAAAATCTGCAATTGGGTTGACGCTCCAGGGGAGTGGAAAGGATAAGTAGAGAGCTGAGAAAAGTAGAGGAATGGTCAAGGGTATGTCAGCTGGGTTTGAATGCAAAAAAGTGCAAATGAATGCATTTAGGGCACAGAAACCCAGAGGCAGAGTACAAAACTGGGTGGAGTGGTATTGACAACCACCAAGCAGGAAAGAGACCTGTGGAGTAATTGTATCAGATGACTGAAATGTGGCTAGGCAGCATGACAGGGCAATCGAGAGAGCTAGTGGGATGCTGGGGTGCATAGGGAGGGGTATCACCAGCAAAAAGGGGGAGGTGGTGTTACTTCTGCGTAAATCTCTGGCAAGAGCCTACCTTGAGTACTGTGTGCAGTTCTGGAGACCACATCTCCAGAAGGACATAGACAGAGTAGAGGCTGCCCAGGGGAGGGGAACTACAGGAGAGAAGTATTTTTCAGAAGAAAAGGTGCTCAAGAACAAGGGGACATGCTATGAAGTGGGGGGGGGAGTCTTAGGAGAGATGTTAGGAAGTATTTCTTCACAGAAAGAGTGGGGGATTCCTGGAATACTTTTCTAGTGGAGGTGGTGGGGGTGAAGACAATGGCGGGGTTCAAGAATGCGTGGCAGAGGCACAAGGGAATCATACTGGAAAGGAAGGGAGGAGGGAGAAAGAGCAGTAAATTAAGTACAGTCTGTGGTAACAATGTAGTTAGGGAAGAAAGGGCAGACTGGGTGGACCAAGTGGTCCTTATCTGTCATCAGATTCAATGTTTCTATGTCCCTTCAAAACTCAGTTTTCCAGTGATCTAGCTACACTTCTCACATCTTGTTGTGCTATTGGCTCACTAGCTGTGCTAGTGATAGATAAGATAGTATTTACTTCACTGCAGGTGCAAAAACCATATCGGCAAAGCCGCTAGTCACATTAGAGCCACTCGGTTCCTCCCATCTCTCTTCCTTGGCCATGTTTGCCATGTGAGGACTTAACAAAAACTGGAAGGGAAAAACTGAAAAATGAGTGAACTGAAATTAGTTCACTCACACAGACTGATGAGGCTAAGCACACTGATAGTAGGAGTGAGACCACTCTCAAACAATAAGTGAGATGGCATCATGGACATTTTAGGTACTGAGAGTGTACAGTCACTATAGCTTGCTACATACTGTTTTTGAAAAAGCACGGAAACCAAGCTGATCATCTGCCTGGGCTCCCAGCAGGCCTCTGGTTTAAATGACAGACTTATTTTCTACTAACTTCTGTCAGCCACCTTATAGTTTACTACTGTAGTTTGTCCTGTTTTACACCCATCCCCCCACAATATCTTTGATTGCATGTGTACATGGCATATTTGCATCTGTGAGCATGCCTGCACACACTTTTTCCATCCAGTGTGTGTGTATGTGCACGTGTGTGTGCTCACAAAGGCACATATGTGTATGCATCTATTTTCATTATCTACAGATGTCTCTGTCTCCTTCCTCCACATTTGTCCCCATTTAGCCTTTTTACTAGGCCCTATTAACTTGTCATCACTTGATGACTCCTCATCTCATTCACTCCTACTATGCCTTTTTCATATACACTGTTTTTGTTTTCCAGCCTGTAGTCTTACCTTACCTATTGTCACTTTTTCTCCTCTATCCTTCCGCTGTTTTCTTTACACTCACACACAAACACACACACACACACACACATATATATATTTGCCTTCTTTCCCCTTACCTCTCCACTAACTTGACTTTTTTTTCCCTTTTAGATAATTCCTGAAGAAGTCCTATGATCAAAACATTGATTCTTACTCTCTTTTTATTTTCATCATGCATTTAATATTACCATTTTGTTTTGTTTTCAGACCACATGCTGACACATCACATTTTTTTTTGTTCTCAAATACTGTTGGCCTACTACTTTGTTCTCATACGAACATACAAACTACAAAATTACCTGCAAATAAAGGCCTTATGGTCTATCAAGTCTGCTGGATTGTCCAGCTAGCAACCCTTATACTGCAGCTGCCCCTCCCTCCTCTCCCCACTCCAGTGACCTTCCCCCTTACCCTGTCCCATCCCCTTTTGAAGCAGTCCACTGTGCTACAGGATACCACTTCCTCTGGCAATGCATTCCACCCAGACACCACTCCCTCCGTAAAAAAGTGTTTCCCGATTTCCCTCCTCAACCTTCCCCCTTCCAGTCTCAGATCGTGCCCTCAAGCATCCCTCCCCCTCCTTAATTTGAAAAGCTCCTCCGTTCCCATCTGATTTATTCATACTAACATACTAAAATGCCAGCAGAATAGGCCTAACGGTCTTTCGTGTCTGCTCGTTTGGTCAGCCCCCACCCTGGGTGCTGACCTTGCTGCCCCCCTCGCCTTCTCTGGCTTCTCCCTTCCCAGTTCTGGATATTTTTGCTTCATTGGATTTTGCTTCCAGAACCCTTCCCCTGTACCTGTCCCACCCCCTCTTGAACCCCTCCACCGTCTCTGCCTCCACCAGCCCCCTAGGCAGTGCATTCCATGGCTCCACCACCCTCTCAGTGAAGTAGCACCTCCTCCTTTCTCCCCTGAATCTTCCCCCCTCCAGCTTCCACCCATGCCCTCTAGGGCCCCTCCTCCTTCCTTCGAAGCACCCTGACTGTTCCTCCTCTATTTACCCTCTTCATGTACCTGAAGACCTCTATCATGTCCCCCGGTCCCTTCTCTCTTCCAATGTGTACATATTTAGCTCTTCGAGCCTCATAGGTCCTGTCCCCCAAGCCCCAAATCATTTTGGTTGCCCTCCTCTGGACCCTCTCCAGGAGTTTAATGTCCCTCTTTAAGTGTGGCCTCCAAAACTGCACGCAGTACTCAAGGTGCGGCCTCACCAAGCAGTTATACAGAGGGAGTATCACTTCCCTCCTTCTGGAGGTGATCCCCCTAGCGATGCATCCCAGCATCCTGTTGGCCTTGGCTGCTGCCCTCCTACAAGTCTCAGAGTTGTTCATCTTGACATCCACCACCACCCCCAGGTCCCTCTCAGCCATCGAGACTTGTAGCAGTTCCTCCTCCAGGGTGTACACTTGGCCCAGGTTTCTGGCCCCCAGGTGGAGTACCTTGCATTTCCCTGCATTGAACCTCAGCTTCCATTTTCTAGACCATCTTTCCAGAGCCTCCAGGTCCCCCTGTAGGGCCACCCTCCCCATCTCCCCATCCACCACCGCCCCCAGTTTTGAGTCATCCACAAAGAGACTCATCTCACTCCTGATTCCTGTCCTTATGTCAGAGACGTAGGCATTGAACAGGAGGGGTCCAAGGACTGATCCCTGTGGGACCCCACTAATGACCCTCCTTGGGGATGAGACAATACCGCCAACTATGACCCTCTGGGTCCAGTCCTGGAGCCAATTGCCTATCCATCTGATCATCTGGTTCCCCACAGCCATTTCTCCCAGCTTATCCAACAGGCCCACATGAGGAACAGAGTCAAATGCCTTGCTGAAGTCTAGAAAGAGGACGTCCACTGGACTACCCAGGTCCAAGGCACTCGTCACCCAGTCATAGTCATATTCCCTTCATGTACTGTACTTGAAAGTTTCAATAATGTCCCCTGTATCCCTCCTCTCCTCCTGGGAGTACATGTTCAATTCCCTCAGCCTGCTCTCATAGGGTAAGTCCCCTAGCCCCTGGATCATTTTTGTTGCCCTGTGCTGCACCCCCTCCAGTTAGCTAATTTCTTTCTTCAGGTGCAGTTGCCAGAAATGTACACAGTACTCCAGGTGTGGTCTAACCAGTAATCTGTATAGCAGCAGTATCACCTCCCCCCCCCCCCCCGGAGGATATGCCTCTTGCAATACAACCCTGCATCCTATTGGCCTTTGCAGCTGCCTTCTACGCCATGCTGAGTTGTTCATTGCTGCCACTATGATTACCCCCGATCCTTCTCCTCTTCCATTTTGGCTAGTTGAATCCCTCCTAGCTGGTAACTCCTCCTTGGGTTTTTGTGCGCTGAAATGTAGCACCTTGCATTTCTTGGCATTGAACCCCAGCTGCCAAGTGTCTGACCGGGCCTCCAACTTGGCCAGATCATCTTGCAACTGCTGCCACCCTTCTGAGTCATCCACTACTGCTCCCATCTTGGTGTCATCTGCAAACAGACTGATCTTGCTCTTGATGCCTAGTGA
The DNA here is from genome assembly GCA_016271365.2 of Neoceratodus forsteri. Lineage (NCBI taxonomy): Eukaryota > Metazoa > Chordata > Ceratodontiformes > Ceratodontidae > Neoceratodus > Neoceratodus forsteri. The sequence continues at coordinate 307,447,196 of CM057457.1, read as the reverse complement.
GATATATGCTATGAAGATCCCAAACAACAAAGGCCCCAGTACAGAACCCTGTGGCACCCCACTTGTCACCGCCCTGGGAGATGAGAGCTCCTCTCCAACCATCACCCTCTGCTGTCTCCCTTGCAGCCAGTTCACCACCCATCCCACCATCTTCACCCCCACCCCTGTGCCTTCCAGCTTACTTCCTAGCCTCCCACACAGCACTGAATTGAATACCTTGCTGAAGTCCAGGTACAGGACATCCACTGCATGGCCCTTGCCTAATTGCCTGGTTACCCAGTCACAGTACTCCACCAGGCTGGTCTGACAGGATCTACCTGAGACAAACCCATACTCTCTGCTGTCCTGCAACCCATTAGTCTCAAGGAGGGAATCCCACCTCTCCATCAGGATTGTCTCCATCAGCTTTCGCATGATGGATGTAAGGCTTATTGATCTATAGTTTCCTGGCTCATCCTTGGGGCCACTTTTGTGCAGGGGTACCACATGCACCATCTTCCAGTCCTGAGGTATGTTCCCCAAGTCCAGGAAGGCATTGAAAAAGTCTGCCAAGGGTTCTGCCAGGACTTATGCCAGCTCTTTTAGCACCCTGAGGTGTATACCATCTGGCCACTGTGCCTTGTTCACCCTCAGTGCCCTCAAGCCCTCTAGTACCCTGCCCACTGGGATTTCTCCCCATCTGTCACCTCCTCCCCTGTGCCCACCTCCCACCCCCATTGGGTAAAGCTCCCCTTCTCTTTAGTAAATACTGAGCAGAAGTACTCGTTTAATGCTTCTGCCTGTTCTGTCCCTGTTTCCACACACCCCTCATCCCTCTTAATCCTTACTATCTGGTCCTTACAACTCCCTTTCTCCCTGATGTACCTAAAGAAGTCCTTCTGCTCCTCTTTGATGCCCTGTGCTAGCCTGAGTTCCCTGGACGCCTTGACTACCCTGACTGTCCTTGTCACCTCCCTTGACTCCTTCAAGTATTCCTCCCTGTCCTCCCTTCTCAATTTTTTTGTACCTTCTAAATGCAGCTCTTTTCTTCCTTACTTTTTCCATGCTCCCTATTCACCCAGCTAGGCTTCTTGGCCCTAGCCCTCTTACTTTGGACCCTTGTACATGTTGCGCTTGCATCCTCAATTCCCAGTTTAATGACCTCCCACTTCTGCTTAGTGTCCATATTTGGATGGATCCTGGCCAGATACCCCTGTACTATTTCCCTCATCCTCCAGAAGTTGGCCCTCCTGAAGTCTAACACCCTTATACCTGTTCCTACATCCCCTTTCCCCATGTTTATTGTGAACCACACTGAGTGGTGGTCACTCCCTGGCAGTGGTTCTTCCACGCCCCAGCTCACCTCACAAACTCACGATTTGCCAGCACAAGGTCTAGGGTGTTCCCTAACCTGATTGGCTCATAAATTCAGATCAATGCTTTTGTTTATGGATGAGAGAATTTGTCAATAATGGGTCTTCTGTTGTATTTCATAGATCTGATACTATCAGGGACTACTGAGCTGTGTTTAGTTTACTGAGGGCACTAAATACAAGGGACACTGGGATGCTTAAATGTGGTAGGCGCCTACACTGTCTATATGTGAGACAAATGAAAATATTTCGGAACCCTAGTAATTAGAGAGAGGTTGTCCTTAAAGATTTTGTCAATTGTAACACTTTTGGTGTTGTGTATTTACTTATCTGCAGTTGTGGTGCCTCTTATGTGGGCCGTACTATGCATCAGTTGGAAACACGTGTGGGAGAATATGTTAGAGCATTACAATGTGGGGATAATATGTATTCTATAGTTAAACATGTTCAGACTAATGCTGGGGGGAATCACGAAATACAGTTTGTGGGCACAGAGAACGTCATCCTTGGCCATAGAGGGGAAACTGGTAACAGAAGATAGGGCAAAGGGAAAGCTACTGGATCTACGAATCAGGGGCCTGTGAGGGTACTGGTCTAAATGACAGCATTGATCTGGCCACTCTCCTATAATACTATATTTATGGGAACAATCCACACTTGTTATCAACATCAAAAAACAATGTGTATGCCAGCTATTGTAGTTGTATACTCTCAGTACCCAAAATGTCCATGATGCTATCTTGTGGTTTTGATTTTTGTATAAGTATGTTGACCCCAGGTTTCTTTAGCAAAGTGGTGGGTGCAGGGGTATTAACTTCCCAAACACTGCGCATGTAATTGTGTCAGCTGGTACATGTCCCTTTTGTCTGTTTTGGACTTGTTTTTATACACTGCTGAGAATTATTGAATATCCCTCTGCGTCCATCCTTTGGTTCGTAAAAGTGGACAGAATTTTCTCAAACAGGGTGACATATATTTTCATCTCCTGTACACTGACTACAGGTTTCTTTTGCAAGTTGGTGGTTGTATTGACAGTAACATCCCTCACATAGCTGCGTGTTGTTATGCCATCTGGCGGACGTTTCCATTTCTTGTATACTGGATTCATTATTCCTCGTTGCCATGAATTATTGAATACCCCCCCCCCCCAAAACACAACATTTTTCTTTTTTCCATAAAAGTGTACAAGCTCTTTCTAAACTGGGGACACATGTTTTTGCTTCCTGCACACTGTATTGGCTTCCTTATCGTATGAAAGTTCATGAGGGTGAGGGGGGGGGTTCTTTTGCTTCTTTTATTTCATAGATATTTAGAAAAAAGCTGGTTTGCCTATCAGTATCATATGTTTAGGGGCTTCACTTTACACATAATTTTTATTAATATTTACATAACAATGACAATTAATATTTACTAGATTGTCTCCCCATTTGGCAAACTTTTCTGTAGAATGTATAGCACCCTCTGATGTGGCAGGAGGGGTTCGACACTGGGATGTGCAATTCCTGGCTGATACAAATTATTTGGTTGGTTTGGTTATTTTACCATTGCAGTTTTATTGAATATAGTATTATTTAACTTTATCTGACAGATGGATGGATTTGTCTATTACTGTGCAGGTGCTTGAACAGAATGTTTATAAACTAACAGTGGTGCCTGATCTTAGTCATGATCATGTTATTTTTAATATTCTAACTCACTGCTCACCTTATTAATCAAGTGATTAGCTTACTGCACACTTCATAAGGGGTGCACTTTTGGTTCTGTTTCACTCTGAAGAAGCCTGGGATAGCAGAAGTGATACATCAGGTTCACTGTCACCTTAGCTATTACATCACCTAGTCGTTAATGGTAAGTTTATTCCATCAGCTTGCTGATGTAGATGGCTGAGCTTGTTAACACATGGATGTAATAAATGGTAAGATATATACTTTTTACTGTCTGAGTCTATTCTTTGCTTGGGGCGCCTATATTCAATTGGGTAGCTAGAGACACTATAAGCCTGAATATCAGGCTGTGTCAACCCAGTGCTAAGTGCAACTCTGCTGCCCTGACATGGACCTGGTTTGTATATAGCCCACAGGGACTAGAGCTGCCTGATACAGGGGAGCACCAAGACCCCAGAAGGCTATATTCAATATGAACATGCCAGTAAGACCACTGGGAATGCAAGGTGTTAAGGGGCCATTTGCATGCCCCATTATGGACTCATTTGCATGAAGTACAGCAGCCTCTTAGCGCCATTGCAAAATACAATGTAAGCCCTGGATGTCTCGTGTGACTTCATCACTGATTGCTCTGCTGAGCATATTCTAATCATCCCTGGTGCCCCCCCCCAACCAATCCTCTGAGCATATTTTAAAATACTCTGGTATTCCAATGTGACTGCCTCCCCAACCCCCACTCACTCATTTACACATAGAGATATGAATGCCTGGTATACAGTGGTTCCCCACACCCGCTCACTTGCCCATTAATGCATACAGTGAAGCTCACCAGGATGAAGTCCAGCTTTGCAGAATTCTGCAGTAGAGTTACTGCAGGAAACCATGCAGTTTCAATGGGAGTTAATCCCTTTTGTCATGCAGGGAAACTGTGGCACTGCGCTTCATCCTATCGGGCTTCACTGTACCTGCAGATATGCATGCCCTGGCGCTATCTCTGTTACAGTCTGGTAACAGCATTTATTGCATTCAAGTGTCCAAGTCAGAGTCATTCTCCTCCATCTCCCTTCATTGTGACTTGACTGAATTTTGCAGATCAGCTGAAATGACTCATTGGGATTGCTAAATAAATAAGTTTGTCCATTGTGCTGAAGTCTGAGCTTAGCTGGAGAAACAGAGTTCAGCTGGATGTTTAATTCAAGGAGCTTTTTCTTGGCCCATCAAATATTTTCAGTTTTTGCTACAGTGTGTTGAACAGCTCAGATTAGGATAAAACCAGACACTGTGTGTGTTCATGTTTATTTTACGGACCCTATGAGACACCATCAAAATCAAATTCCATTGCATGTCTGTTCCCATTTTTAACAATAAAGTACGTGGCTTAGTCTCCCTAGTTTTTCTTAGTGTAATGTGGTAAAGTTGTTCAATAGAACCCATACGGAAATATGTAAACTATATCTGAATGTGCCTAAATATATCACATACATATTTTAGATATATGTGCATTTTTTCAGATATATTTTATATATCTCCCTCCTCCCTGCTCTGTCGAAGCTGCAAGAACACATAGTGCTTAGCCAGCTAAACTCCAATCTCGCCAACTCAAATTTCTTCACACACTGCCAGTCCGGATTCAGGAAAGATCACTCCACTGCCTCCTCTTTACTAAGGCTCACTGACACCATCCAATCTGGAATGGATAGAGGTCTCATCACCTTTGCCATTTTCATCAATCTGGCCAAGGCCTTCGATACAGTCTCCCACACTCTGTTACTATCTAGCCTCTCTGACTCTGGCCTCTCCACATCTACTAATGCCTGGTTCAGTGCCTATCTTACAGACTGCACTCAATCTCAATTGTGGATGCTATATCCCCTCCCCTCCCCATGTCCACCGGTGTCCCCCAAGGATCAATGCTTGGGCCTATGCTATTCTCTATTTTTCTAAACAACCTGCCCCAAACTTGTTCTGCCTCCTCGATCCACATGTATGCTGATGATACTGTCCTATTTTCTTCTGGCTCCTCCCCAGCCTCAGTTGCCTCTACCCTCCAGGTGGATTTTAACAAAGTCCAGCTCTGGTTCAACTTTCACCAGCTCTCTGTAAATGCTAAAAAAACTATAACTATGACTTTTGGTACATCCCAACGACTAGCCAGGCTCACCTCCCTCCCACTTTTCCACACCCTTGATGGGTCAGAGCTGGAGGACGTCACCTCCTTCCAGTATCTTGGAGTTTGGCTTGACCGCCACCTCACCTTCGCAGTCCATGCTGACTCTATACTAACAAAACTCTGCCCCAAGCTCGGAGCTTTATATCGGAACTGTTCTAGCCTCCCCTATCCGGTCCGTTATGAGCTTATCCAGAAGATGATACTTCCCTCCTTTGATTTTTGTGATATTGTTTACAGTGCCACCCACAAGTCAGTTTTATCCAAACTGGATACCCTTTTTAATGCTTTTTGCCAGTTCGCTCTTGACGCTCCTCCTCGCACCCACCGCTGCGAGCTATACTGCTCCCTTACTCTCCCCTCCTTTGAGAATGGCCGCCTAATACACTGTGCCAAGTTTATCTCGAAGAACTGGTTTGTTACCCTCCCAGTGTATCTGACCTCTGTACTATCACCCCCACTGGCACCCACCTATGCTCTGAGATCTCTAGACTCCCGGCTCCTGTTAGTCCCCAGACATTGGACCCAAGCTAGCCAGGCCACCTTCTCTCACCGCTTCCCTCAACTCTGGAACTCTTTCCCTGCTGAAATTCGCCACTCTTCCTCTATCCACTCACCATCCTATGCCCTTGCCAACCACGGCTCAGTAAACTGCTCCTGCAGCTAACTCTCTAATCTATTCTACCTCAGACACTCCTATATTTCTTCTCCCAGTAGGCCCAATGGTGCTACTTTGCTAACCACACCCAACTACTGCACTTGATCCCAACTTTTGAGCTAGCTAGCTTGCACTTACCTCTATCTCATTATATACCACAACCCAATACCTTAGCAGGATTTTCTCATTGTAACTGTTAGGCCCGACTATTAGGGTATATGTATCAATCCACACTCACCTATTCCTGTCAAACATATGCAACTGTATTATCCAATTATATGTTTTCAAGGTATAAAGCATGACTTCCCCATGTAGTTGGTGGTATACTATAAGCAAGGGTAAATTGTCATCTACGCCCAACTATTTCTGTCAAATGTTTTCAACTGTATTGTAATTGTATGTATATATGTCAGGACCTGGACTACCCTTGTCCTCTTCCCCACTGTATCCCTCCTCCCAGGTCGCACCGGGAGACGAGCAGTTCTTGCTCAGTATGCTTTTCCTGGTGAAACAATTTCAATAAATAAATATTTACAGAACTCAATGAGATGTGTCTTATACTTGGCATTGATACACTAAGGCCTGGATATTCAGAAATGTGGCAAAGGCTGGTACAAGTCCGGCGCAGTGCAAATCCGATGTGCCATGGTGCAACTGGAGCCATATTCAGCTGATTTGAAGTACCCGAAGGCCGAGAACGGAGTGCCAAAAATACATCGCAAACTGGCTGAATATGGCAGAGTTGCACCATGGCGCAAACAGAGTTGCGCTATGGTGGAAACAGAGGTGTGCCATGGTGCAAACAGAGATGCTCCAGTGCAACCATGGCAGCGCAGAACAGCACAGGAACTGAGGGGGCAGGGCACAGAGAACAAACCCAGGGACAGAGCCATGGAAGCACAGTGATGGCAGCCACAGGAAGCCTCCACCAGCAGGGCATAGCAGGGCACACACAGGCACCCAGACACCAGACCCCAGAACACAACGGTGGCATGCATAGTAGGTGACAGAAGGTGCCAATGGCCAATGAAGGGCCACCAAAGTTGCCCTCACCCCCCCAGGCAGGCTGCTGGCCATGTCCCCCCACCACAAGACCATAGCAGTCCACACCCAGGACCATGCAGCCAAGTACACACACACACACACCACACAGGCACACAGGCAGCCCACATAGCGGGCACAGAACGGGCCAGGATGCAGGCAGTGTGGCAGACCACATGGGACAGGTCACCCAATGCCAAGCAGAGGACCCAAACACAGTGTGTGTACAGTACTCAAACAATGACCAAAGCTGTGTGCCACCACCACGCACACACCTGCCACACAACCCTGACTGCTGCCCCATGGACACCCCAATGCACAGCCACTGACCCAGGGGATGGACACCACCACAGTGGAACACTCCACAGCACACAGCAGGGAACCACAGGAGCACAACACATGCCCCCTCTCATGCACACAACACGGACAGACACCAGACCACTGCAGCATGGTTTCTCACACCACCTACAAAGCAGACATGGCACAGGCAGGCATGTCAGAAAATATTTATATAACAGAACTATTTACAAATATAACAGGCTGGGAAAGGGTAGGTACAGTGAGGGAAGGGGACAGGGAACAAGGACTGTACTGCAGGAGAGGGAACTGTAGGGGAAGGTGCAACAGGAGAAACAGGGTAAAACAATAGCAACATCAGCTTCGGCCCCATCAGGCCGCCCCACCAAGCCTTTTCTCCCTCCGCTCTGCTGTCACCATTTGCCATATGGCTATGACCACCTCCAAGACATCCAAGATCAAAGTCTTTTTATATTTGCAATCAATGTAATGTATTTGGAAGTTTGATCTATTGATCACATATGTTGATGTTGGTTATGTTCTGTATATTTATTATGTTTAATGTATGTATGTAAGTGTTGTCTAATTTATGTGGAACTTTGCACTTTATTGAACCTGGAACTTCACTGAAAATGAGCTTTGCTCATTGGAATGTCTCCAGTATTCTCTTTTGAATAAAAATGATTTACTACTACTTACTGATTTACTAAGATGCTTGAGATCACCAACAGTGTCTGCTGCATGAGACAGCTTAGCATTCATCATGGTGCTGTCCGCGCCGGACATTGGACACCTATTGCAAGGGGCAGGACAGGTGATCAGTGCAATGGCCCAAAGAACCATGCCCACCCACAGTGCGCAATGGGCAGTGGAACCACACCCCCCTGGAGGGCCCGTAATGGACACCCGCAGGGGGGTGGGCCAATGACAGCCAGCAACATGGCACACCACGGCATTGCATAGAGGTGTTCCCCACCGCACAATGGCCACACGACTGCACAGTGACAGTCACATATCACACTGCACCGGCAGCACCACAGCAAGAATGGTGGAAGCCGGGCACATGCCCACCCCACCAACAGCCGGCACACATGTCCAATGGATGCACCACAGTGGCGTGCACCACACCAAGTGTGACACACACAGCTGCCGTGGCACATGGCACAGGCAGCCATGCCTGCACCCAGTCCCCACTGCCACCCCCCATGTACAGTGGGAAGGACCATGACAGTGCTCACCTGCCCCCTGCGGTGCTGCTTGTGCCAGTCTGCCTCCATCAGGGAGCACCACCCGGTTGCATGCCACTGCCACCCTGGCCTGCCTGCAGTCCTTTGGCCCTGTGAATGGAAAGAAGACAGGTGCACATCAGTACCCGACCACACCAGCTGCCCCCCCAGCCCGCTGTGCACAGGGCATGCCCCTGCCCGACATGTCCCACATGCCAGCACGGCTGCATCATAATGCAAGTGGCAGCTGACAATGCCACTCAGTGATGCGCATGATGACAGTGTACCCCACTGCAGGGCATGCCAGGCAGCAAAGCCAACACCACAGTACAGCACCACGGCAGACATGCAACATGGGTAGACTTACCTGGCTGTGGCACTGCACCATGACTGATGCGTGCCTGCAACCTCTGGAGACGGTCAGAGTCCCTCCGCATCAGGTCACCATAGTGGTGTCTGCACTGCTCTGCCATCCTTGGCCCCCTGTTTGCCTCTCCATGCTGACTGAAATGTCCTGCCACACACTACCTCTGAGCTGCTGCAGGGGCACCTGGTCAAACAGCTGTTGGCTGTAGTGCTCGACACAAATGACCAGGTTGATGCTCTCCAGGTCACTCCAATTACAAGCACAGCATCTCTGACCCTGCACTATGGCTCTGGAATGGTTTGGCAGTCAAAATGGCAGGAACACGCACACATGGCCTGCACAGGTGCTGGATGCATGATGCGTGGGAGAATGCGCAGTGCCCACCCATCGTGCAGTGCTGGACATGCGCAGTAGGCATGGCCAGACAGGGTCACGGGGTCATGGAGGTGACCCAGGGGTCAGAGGTCACCCGTCAGTGCGCAGTGTGGATGGGTGCGATAGGGCACGTGCCATCATGTGTGACCATGTGCGTAGCTGGCCATGTGCAGTATGCGCAGTGCTGCTGCATCACGCTGTCCACACATGGTGCGTGATTGACACCATGACAGTGTACTGTGCAAGCACACTGCAGGCCTGTGCACCGCGCATGCACAGGCATTGTGCCGTGGCTTTCTCCAGTGCAATTCCATTGAATACAGTGCAAATTCTCGATATTCAGTTTCCACATACAAATGAGCTCGTCAGCCAATGCGTGGCACAGTGGGGTGCATTATCATGTCATTACCGTTGCACACAACCTCATTTGCATGTGTTGCACCTCATAAGTGCCACGTAACAGCACAGGCCATGTACTGGTATTACAGCTTTGATAGGTAAGTGGTGGACGTCAGAGCAGTACGCTGGGAGCAGACAGCACTGCAAAGTGGGATGGACCAGGGAGATGCTGCCACTGACACACTGTGCTGTTCATGTTCACAGGAGGCAACATGTCAGCACAGGAGGAAGGCAATGAGTGGGAGCCTGCATGGAAGCACAGGCCCAGCTTCATGAAGGGAGAGACGGATGCCCTGTTCAAGGCCTACCTTGACAGGGAGGCCCTGTTGAGTGGTGCCATGGGCACACCACAGGACAGGGCTGGTGTATCGGATGAGGTGGTGATCTACGTCAACCAGCACGGCAACCACCAGCAGTCAGCACAGGAGTACCGCAAGAAGGTCAGGACTGACAGGTGGCACATAAAGGAGAAGGTGGCAGCCATCACAGCATCCTGTAATGCCACCTGAGGAAGGCCAGCGGATGCATCCACACTGATGCCAATGGAGGAGTTGGTGGCAGCCACCATCTGCCGCACCTTGGTGGAGGGTTTGCCTGGTGGAGGCTTCCAGATGGGGGGCAGCCCATCACTCCATGGTATGTATGTCAGCCACGCACAGCTGGTGGCCCGGAGGGTACGTACACGGGCGTGCTGGTGTGCATGCAGCTGTCCTGCATGTCATGTGCACGTATGCACACACGCACATGCCATGCTGCAGGATATATGCAGCGGCAGTGTAGGGGGGCATATGTAGGCAATGCATCACTTACACGCCATCCTTCTCTTGCAGCACCAGCACACCTCTGTGCAGTGGATGGGGCACCGGCAGTGGCAGCGGCACCTGTGGATGCTGGCACAGCCCCGGAGGATGAGCCATCAACATCCACAGGCATCTGTGGGCCCAACAGGTTGCAGATTAGCACCATGGTGCCTGTGGATGTCCTAGGCCTAGGGTTGGATGAGGCCCTGGATGTGATCCTGCAGGATGCCAGCCTTGGTGTCCTGTGTGCAGAGACAGAGATTGGAGCGGGGTCCGACTCCGATGATGACTACATATACCTCCTGGACAGCATGGGCGACATTGTGGGTGTGTCACCCCTGCTGGCATCACAGCCACTTACCACACCCAGTGTAATGCCAGCGGCAGCACAGCTGCCTGCCACCACTGCGAGTGCAGTGGTGTATGTTGCCATGAATGTGCCCCGCGTTGGTGGTGGAGTGGCCATGCAGGCACAGGGCGGCGTACAGCGGCTGGATGGGTAATGGCAGCAGGCTGTGGGTGCCACTAGGCAGCTGGACACAGGGTTCACTGCTGGTGCACCTGCTATACCCATTCCCCCTGTAGACCACACTGTGCAGCGTCCACCAGAGGGGGGGGCTGTGCAGCATGGCAGGTCACCCCCCGAAGATCGGTGTCCCACCCAGGAGCCCCAGGATGCGGACCATCTGGCTGAGCACACCCGGCTGCTGTGGGCATCCATTCAGCAACAGGTGCTGCTCACCACTGGGTTGCGTGCACTGCATGTGGAGGTGCACCAGTTAGCTGAGCAGCAGGAAAGAGGCACTGCACAATCCTAGAGGGGATGCAATGCATTTAGGAGGCCACAATTGAGTCCTTGGATTGCATTGCCAGTGCAATTGTGGATGACTTTATGTTGTTGGCTGCCACAGGGCATTGCCATGCACAGGAGACCCCCTGCAGTGTGCTGCCCACCCCACAGACCTGGTGTCGGGTGACCCCAACACAGTGGATGCCGGGCTCGGATGTGGTCATCCCAGGCATGCCCGGGCCTAGCCTGTTTTGGTATCTGCACCCCTCAGGGAGGACATGGTCGTGGTCCCATGCTTCCACCCCTGGGGGGCTGTTGCACCCCCCCCCGGCTGATGCACAGCCTATGGCTGCCAATTGGCCCTGGCACAGCTGCCCCCATGGTTGTGGTGGCCATGGTACTGTGTGGTGGCCCTGATCTGCAGGCTGCCCTGACCACAGTCTGCAGCTGATGCCCTGTGCGCACATGTGTGGTGTGTGTATGCCGTACCAATGGTGGTGCACCTGTGTGTCATGCCACATGCTGCCTGTGTGTGTGCATGCCTGGCCGCTGGACCATGTGGCATGGGCGTGATGAGGGCAGTCTAGCACTGGTTGCGCCTGTGCACCGGTGCAATGCGTCTGATCCACTCCACAGTCCAACGCCTGGGTGGGTGGGTGCCGTGTGTGTGTGTGTGTGTGTTTGTGTTGCTGTGTGCGTGTTTCTGTGTGTGATAGTGTGCCACTGACTCCCCTACCCCTGCATCATGCCTCTGTGTGTGCATGCCCCTCACCATGCATGTACCTGCATGTGTGCTGTACTTGTCTGTGTGGCCCATGCAAGTGTACCGTACCACCTACTTGCGTTCACCAAAGTGTTCCTGTGCAACAGTGTCGTGGTGGCATCATGCCTGCTGCTGGAGTCGGGGGTCCCTCCAACCAGGGGGTGGCTGTCCACCACCCTCCAGCCCATTGTCTCCATCATCCCCACTACTGTTGCTCTCATCAGCCTCGACAGCTATCCCACGGTCAATGGCCATGTTGTGCAGTATGCAGCAGGCCAGGAATAGGCCACAGGCTTTCGAGGGGCTGTACTGTAGGGTACTGCCTGACCTGTCTAGGCAACAGAATTGTGTCTTCAGCATGCCAAAGATGTGCTCGATGATGTTGCGTGTGCTGGCGTATGCCTCGTTGTACCGTTCCTCTGCTGGGGATGCCGGTCGCCAGTAGGGGGTGAGCAGCCAGGGCCTCAATGATTATGCACTGTCACCTGTGTGAAGAATGACATGGTTAGCCCTATGCTATTCTGTGCTGTGCCCCTTGCCTGTCCTTGTCACCCACACCACCATGCACACCCTGCCCACCCCCATCCCCAGGTCTGCTCTGCCCATTGCACCTTGCCTATGCCATACTAACCCACTAGGTGGCCTGTGGGGATATACTCACATTCAAAATTGTGCCACAGTTTAGAGCTGTGCCATATGAATGTGTCATGTGCACTCCCAGGGTGTGTGGTGCAGACATTGATGATGCACCCCATGGCATCGCACACCACCTGGCAGTTTATGCTTGGGCTCCCCTTCCTGTTGATATAGACCAGTCCCTCAGGGCCAGGTGGCTTGCAGATGGTCATGTAGATGCAGTCAATGGCTCCAATCATGTCGGGCTTGCATGCCACCCTGTGGAAGTCCTGCATGTTTGCCGTATGCTCTGCCTGTGTGCTGGGGAAATGGATGAATTCCGAAGCATGTGGCAGTGGAGCATTGAGGAACTGTGTGAGGAGGCAGGGTGTGGCCAACTTGGTGATGCCCGTGGTGTCCCCTGTTGGTTGTTGGAAGGTGCCTGTGGTGAGCAAGCACATGACGGCGGTCATCTTTGTATCCATGGACACGGCGTGGCTCCGTCTGGTGGGTGCCTGCATCTCCTCACTGCACAGCTCCCAGAGCTGCCTCAGAATGGACCTGTTCAGGTGGTACCGGCCCACGATCTCTGTGTCACTATAGTTCTTAAAAGTGATGAGGGCATGGTTCCACCTGTGTCAGGCATACCGCCGACGGGCCCTTCGTCAGCCACGTAGCTGTTCCTCCTGCCTCCTCACACCCCCTCATAACTCCCTCCATCAGGAACGGTGCACTCTTCATCTCTCCTGCAGTCCAGTGTCCCCCTGGGAGGCTGGCTGCTGTCTGTGTGCCACACTGGTACACTGTTTTTCTGTCTGCGTGTGTGTGTGTGTGTGTGTGTGTGTGTGTGTGTGTGTCTCTCTCTCTCTCTCTCTCTCTCTCTCTGCCCCTCTCTCCCTCTCCCACACCACCTCTCTGTCTCTCTCCCTCTGTGTCTGTTCTTGTGTCTGTCTGTCTGTCTGTCTCACTATCTCTCCCTCTCACTCTCACTGTCACTCTTGATGCAATTTCTGTCTGTGTGTTTGCGCCCTGTTTTTATAGGAACAAGTCTGGCCAGCACATCTTCGAGTTGCTCCACACTTGCGCCACGGCTTCATGGTTGAATATACCATTGTGCTGCATATTCATGGAAATGCCCTCTGCACTTGCATTGCATATATTATAGTTGCGCATCTGGCACAATGGGTTTTGTGTTGTGCTGCGGCTTCTGCTGAATATTGTTCTCAGTGTATCTCTGTATTTATGTTGAGCAAGAATCTCAGTTGTGCCATGCACAACTGCTCTGAATATTTGGGCCTAAATGTATATATATTTTGTTATACTATCAAAGAAAATATTTTATTTTGCTTTTTAATGTTTTTATGGACTCTAATGACAAATTAATATATTTTCCACAAGTGTAATTTTACTCTAATTTCTACAGTAAGTGTATGTTAGCAAACATATTTTTTTAATATATTAGAGATGTATATCCTAGATACATTTCATATATGTTAAAATGTGTTTGACTGATATTCATCTGCAAAGTATTTGTAATATACGTGTTATCATCTGTCTGTCTGTCTGTCTATCTATCTATCTATCTATCTATCTATCTATCTATCTATCTGTATACCGATAATATATTTGTTCCTAGCAATATTTATTAAATGCAGCTGACAAGGTCACATTCCATACACATGAAGGGAGAGCATAGTACTTATTCAATTCAACAATCAGCACTACAATTAGTCATCACTGTGCTTTCAAGAACAATACTTGTCCAAATTATTTTTGTAATATTTCATCAATAACCTGTCATATTCTTTTTTGGGTATAAGTCCATCATTTCAATGAAAGAGGCAGGTGTTCAACCATCAGCTAGAGAGAGGCAATTTGCTCATAAAAACGTTGCCTTTTGTCCAGTTCCCATATTTAACTGGCGCCTCTTTAGGACCAAATATTTTAACCTTGGAGCCCCAAATCCTAACAGGATAGAATTAATAACAAGCTTAATGACCCATCAACACATAAAACTAGTATTTTAACAAAAACAAAACCAGTTGTCACATATATTTAATATCCCATATCATAATAAGAGAACATGTGAGGAGGGAGAGGGGACCACCCACCAGCAAGCCACACCTTGTAAAACTTTAGTGACACTGGGGTCTCCAGAGCCACACTGAACCTCATACCAAAGGTTGATCTAGAATTGATATGCTGTCCCTTTGCTCTCAAAAGTAAAACTAATTCAGCCACCTAGAATTAAGTTGTCCTAATTGTAAATGCAGTCTGGCTGTTATCGCCTCCATACTTTTAATACTCTGTTTATTACATAGCCAGTGGAGAAGACCAAATGCATTAGCTGTGAGCCAGTTTTGAGTTATCACTTTATTCACTGCTGCTACCAAAATATATAATAAATATCTTGCATCAGGAGAATTAACTCCTCTGGGCGGTAGGCCTAAAACCATGTTTTCAAAAGTAGGAGGCAGAGGCAAATTCAGTATCTCCATAATCCTCTCCATCACCCCCTGCCAATATGATTGTAGCTTTGGACAATGCCAGAAAATATGATAGTGATTCCCTAATCCTCCATATTGCCGCCAGCAGTGGTCAGAAGTGTAGGTACCAAAACATTTAGTTATGGTCAGTGTAGTGAAAAATCTCGCACAACCTTTCCAGTGGAATTCACACCAGGAAGGGGAGCCTGTAGTTTTATGTACACAATGCCATATTTTCATCCAACTTTGAGGGGGCAAAGTGCTACCCATCTCCTGTTACCAGTTACTTTGGATGTTCTCAATAGCTACTTGACGTCCCCTTCTCGTAACATAACATATATCAAGGAAGAGCAAGATCATGCACATAGGGAAGAGAGACCCTGAAGCCACCTATAGAAACATAGAAACATAGAATTTGACGGCAGATAAGGACCGCTTGGCCCACCTAGTCTGCCCATTTTCCTACCTAACAGATAAACTGCCGATCCTAGTTAACCAACAGCCTACTTCCTCCTACCCCCCACTAGGACTGCCTTATGTCTGTCCCATGCATTTTTGAATTCCCCCACTGTTCTTGACTCCACCACCTCCTCAGGAAGGCTGTTCCATGCATCCACAACCCTCTCTGTGAAAAATACTTCCTCACATTACCTCTGAGCTGCCCCCCTCTATCTTCAAATTGTGTCCCCTTGTTCTTGCACACCTCTTTTTCTGAAAGATGCTACCCTCTTGGACTTTGTTGATTCCATTGAGGTACTTGAAAGTTTCTATCATGTCCCCTCTCTCCCTTCTTTCCTCAAGGGTATATATATTAAGCTACTTTAATCTTTCTTCATACGTCTTCTGGTGCAGACCCTGTAGTTTGGGAGGGGAGGAGACTTGGGCATCATCATCACAGATGACCTGAAATCATCCAAGCAGACTACTAAAGCAGTAAATAATGCTAGAGGGATGTTGGGGTATATTAGTAGGGGTATCACAAGTCATGAGAGGGTTGTAATAATCCCTCTTTGCAAGACACTGGTTATGTCCCATCTGGAGTACTGCATGCAGTACTGGAGGCCACACCTACACAAGGACATTAACAAAATGGAGGCCATCTAGAGAAGGGCAGCCAAAATAGTGCAGGGACTGCATCAGAAAACATATGAGGACAGATTAACAGAGCTCATTATGTATACCCTAGAGCAAAGGAGGGAGAGAGGCGATATGATCAAAACATTCAAACAACCTAAGGGTATTAATAAGGTGAAAGAGTCTAACATGTTTCAATGTAAGAAAAATAGATCGACAAGATGACACAGCATGAGATTAGAGGGAGGCTGGTTAAGGGGGTATGTGAGGAAGTTCTTTTTCACAGAAAGGGTGGTGGATGCATGGAACGGCCTACCTCAAGAAGTGGTGGATATGAATACAGTGCAGGGATTCAGACAGGCATGGGACAGGCTTAAGGGAGCAATACAGATAAGTAGGAAGAGATAGGCCATTGACAGAGTACAGGCCTATGGCACATTCATAAGGTAGAAAAAATGGGCAGACTGGCTGGGCCTTACGGTCCTTATCTGCCATCAACTTCTATGTTTCTATGTTTCTGTGAGATAAATTTACTACTGTCAGAAGTGTACCCTTCAGTCCAGACAGTTCTATGCCTGGATGCGGTTGTTTCATTACAGCCATTATTTCAGGGCCTTTCAAAATGTAGTGCCTGAACTGTAAAAATCTATGAAAATCTATGGCTTTCAGGTGAAATTCTCACTTTAAAGTGCCAAAGCTCTTAACCATGTCATCTCCAGATAGCAGCTGCAGTGAAATGTGTAGGCCATTCTGTGCCTAGGTCTGGAACCTAGTATCCCATCTTGACACCACAACAACAGGTAAATATTGTATTGGTATATAGTGCAAACTAGAATCAGAATTTCCCATCTCTATTGAGCCTGGAGTCACATGTGAAGACTATGTGTAGTCCAAGGGTAATGAATACGTTTAAGTTCAGGGGTAGAGATTACCTAAGGGAGGACTTGAAGTGGAACATAGGTAACTGCATCCCTTTCCATGTCAGTCCAACCCCCTGAGCCCTCCACTCAGAACATTCTGATCAATGGGATTAACTGGGCTGCCTTACAATACTTCTGAAAACTGGAAACTTCCTAACCACTTTTAGCTTTACTTTCTAGCAATGCCTGCCAATGAATTATAGATTTATTCCCCATCCAAATGAAATACAGTTTCCATTTTAGGTCTTTCCAGTCTTTAAATGGTATAGGTAAAGCCAATGTAGAATATTGGAATAAATACCATGGCAGGACATTCATCTTTATGGTATCTACATGATTTGAAAATGTGAGTGGGAGGGAATGCCAGCAGTTAAGGCCTTTGTATACCTGTTGTCTCAATGTTTCATAGTTGTACAGATATAATTTTATTGATAATAAATTTTAAATATGTTTTACATGGCAAATAAATATGTTTAACAGTTTATAAGTATAACTGGAATATATATATATATATGTATGTGTATATATATATATTATGGTAGCATGGTAGTGCTACCATAATTAGGGTTGAGGAGCCATTTACATGTTAAACCCAAAATTTTGCACCTTAATAACTTTGCAATCGTTTGACAGATTTGCCTGAAATTTGGAATACACAATCAAGATCCATATGCCTTGGGATCTGCCAAGTTTTGTACTGGTTGGATACACAACTGCGGAGTTATTAAGCATGATCTGCACATGCGTTTACGCTTTTTCTGGAATTCTACGGTCGCGCCTACAGGTCGCACGGTTTGCGCGACTGAGTCAAAATCTTCAGGAAACATGCGGCCAGGGTCCCTGATGTGCCTTTTGAAGATTTTGTGAAAAAATATTAAACTGTTCAAAAGTTATGGCAGTCTGAGCGTCTGTTTTTTTCCCATAGGATAACATTACTGCATTCGCCTCGCCTTTGAGGGCCCGTATCTCGAAAACGGTGCGAGATGCAGAGTTTTTGTGGAAAAATTATAGCCCCCATAAAATACATTTAAAACTAGCTAGGAAAGTGATAATACATATGACTTTTAAATTTTTTTTCTATGTCGTATGGTTACTGAGATATAAGCAATTTACTATTACAACTACTGATTTTTGTGTTCCGAGAGTCATTATTTTGCATACATTTTTCTACTCACTGTCTTTCTCTATACAGCTTTTGGGGAAAACCAGTCTGTGCGCTTACATTACTCTTACCATTACCGTTTCTGCTTGCGGTTCCATACCCGTTTCACTTACCGTTCACGTTTACACCACCATGTGCGTTACCCTTTGCGTTTTCATTTGTGGTTGCATTTCTGTTGTTTTTAACATTTCTGTCTACAGTACTGTTCCTCTTTCTATTTCGCTTTGCGTCACCATGCGCATTACAATTTGCGTTTGCGGGCACAATGTTACAATGTGACAAGACATCACCCCCGCGCTCCCGCCGCTGCATTACATTCACTATTTCTCATTATCATTCTCAAAAAGAAGGGAAATTAGAGGCAAAAAACTCCATTTAATGCATCAGTTAGGGTTGTTCCACAGCGACAAAAGTGAGGAAATTTTATGTTAGGGTTGAAACCCCCTTTGAACCCCTCCAGCCCATCCCCCCAACTGGAATCGGGGTGTACATTGGGGTCATCGGTCCTAACTGTCACCCCATTCTCCTATTCCTCAGCTTCTTTCCACATGTGATGGGGTGACACTTAGGGCCGATGACCCCAGTGAGCACCCCGATTCCAGTTGGGGGGATGGGCTGGAGGGGTGCAAAGGGGGTTTCAACCCTAACATCGAATTTCCTCACTTTTGTCACTGTGGAACAACCCTAACTGATGCATTAAACGGAGTTTTTTGCCTCTAATATATATATACACACACATATATATGCATATCTTATACTGGTGCTGTAGCACCAATATAGTTAGGGTTGAGGGATCACTTCTATGTACACTGCCAGTATAGTTGGGGTTGAAGGATCACTTCTATGTTAAAGCCAAATTTTTGAATCTTAATAACTTTACAACCATACAATGGATTTGCACGAAAGCTGGCATGCAGAATCTCTTGGAGAAGGTCTTTTTGACCTGCCAATATCATATGAATCTATTGTGTGGTTTCTGAGATACAGAGTGTCAAACATACCTAAATGTACGCATTTTATTTTGTTGTTTCTTTGTCTACCTATATCTCAGAAACTGTTTTAGGTTGTGGTCTGAAATTGTCAGGGTATAAAGCCTTTGCCTCACAGATGTATAGGTTAATATGCCCCCCATGGAGACACTTGTTGCTGCATAAGAGTGGTTTCATGCACCTTCGACTGGAGCAAGAACAGTGAAGTGAAGCTGAGCTGTTCTGGCTCAAGCTGAAGGCAAGTGAAATCACTCTTATACAGCAATGAGTGGCAATGGGGGATGTATTCATATATTATTGATTGAGAGCGATCAACAACATATTTAAAAAAGAACTGTTCCCACAACGTGTCCATTTCTAGGGCATCTGCACATGAGAAGCTCTTCACAGAATACGATCGTCTCATGTGCAGGAAAAGGAGTGCTCTGATTGGTCAGGAGCACTCCCTCAATCTATAATGCCTTTTGAAGGTTTGGTGAAAAAATATTAATTTGTTTCAGAAATGATTACATTCTGAATTTACCATTATTTCCTAAGGGAAAAGTTAGATGTTCCACATGAAAATAGATTTATTTTTGCGGGTACTACTATATTTTTACAGATGGAGTCCTATGGTGTCACAGGGAGCCTAGTATATTTTTGCAGAGCTCTGCTATGTCTACCATATTGTTTTCCAGTTAGCGAGAGACAGAAAATAAAGAAAACACATAAAATTGAATGGAATTGAAAAAACAAACATCCAAACCTAGCTAAACGGGACTCATTTAGCTACATTCTGATGTTTGCTTTTTTTAACTTGTGGCTATAAACACCTTTTTTGGGCACCAAAAATCCTGGGTACCCAGCTAAGTGAGAGGAGTGCATCCCCTGCATTCTCTGTATGAGAACAGTGGAATTTTCTTGACTTCAGCAACCACAGCTGGAACTCATGCTGCCGGCTGCGGTGCAACCTCAGAGCCACCCTTTTCTCTGGTGTCTAGTGGCAGCCCCCACCCTCCAATCGCTGTGTCCCTTATTTTTCAATTTTATTTAATATATATTTAGATAATCTGAGACTGGGATTCCCACCCCTGGTGTTGGATGCCCTCCATATAGCCCGTTGTTTAATTGAGTGCACTGACACTGGGGGGGGCCCAATCCCCATGTCAGCATTACAACACCCCCCCAGCAGTGTGGGACACTGGGGAGCCCACTTCCAGTGTCCCCAAATATTTATTTACTTTAACCGTGTAAAGAAAAAAGCAGTCCCCTGACGTCTTTTTTAACCTGAAAAAAAGAAAACTGCCCCTCGTCGTCCCTGTCAGCCCCTCCCCCATCCTGACCCTCCCACTGAACACCCACCACTCTACACACCCCCTTGCCCTTTACTTACAACCAGAGAACATGGGCTGTCATCTTCTGTGAAACATCATACATCTGCACTCTTCAAAACTGAACCATAAACTGAGGAATTAAGGTAAGTACCGTATAACGTATTTCAATGGAATTTTGAACTTATGTTCATAACTTTTCAATTTTTTTGAAATTTTTTTCTACAAATTTCCAACATGGCCTTTTTTGGGGCCCCACCTCATAAACACTGCCACTGTCATTTCATTAATCGGGGCTGGAAGGTGATTTTGCGGTCGTTGCGTGAAATCATCTTACAGGACAGAATAGCAAGATTTCACCACCAGTGTTCATGAGGTGGTGTCCCAAAAAGGCCATGTTGAAAATCTGGTGAAAAAATTCCTAAAATGGCTGGGTCATGAGCGTTTGTTTAAATTTTTCTGTGGACATGCCTAACTTTGGTAATTTTCAACATTTTGACTCCAAATTTTCAGCATAGCCATTTTTTCACACCACCTCATGAACAGTACAGGTGTTATTTTTCACATCCTGTCCAAAACATGTTTTATGCACCTGTGGCATGGAATGGCATTTTGGCATGGATTTGAACATTTTCTATTTTTTTGCAACTTAATATGCTTTATTTAATATATATAAGAAGGACATAACAATAACATAACTCTAATAAACAAAAATTAGCAGCAAAACATTCAGACAATAAGATAAAGCTAAAGTGCAAAACAAAAACCAACAACCAAACCCTTCCTTCCTCCCTCCATCCCCCTAATTCCATACCCCGCTGTGCAATGATCCTGGAACAGTCCCGGGGAAATATCCCATTCAGTAAAATAACTAGCTGTCGTCAGTTAACAGGCCAATAAATATCACACAAAAAAAGAGCAGTCAGTACTATCTTAAAACCAAAAATGGAGAAAATGACAGATCAGGGAGAGGCCTTATTTGTTGAGAAATATCTTTAGATCAGATCAGCAAGCCTGACATCTGGTTATATTACCATTGCATTTCACAATAGCCTTTTCTGCATGAAAAGCACTTAGGCACTCCTGTACCCATGAGGTGTCCAATCCCCCAAGCAGTGATGGACAATAATTACCTTAGTCACAGAGGAGACAAGGGCTATATAAAATTTATGTTTAGGAATGGAGATTGACGAATAGTCTCCCAGTAAACAGATCTCTGGTATAAAATAATTAGCACTATTAAAAATTGGGGAGCCTTTCCTCTGTACTAAAGTCCAGAGATTTTTAGCTAAGGAACAGGTCCATAATTTGTGATATAATGTGCTCCTCTCCCCTGGACAACGTTCATAATCTGGTGGGGAAAGTTTCCTCATTCTATACAATTTATGGGGGGTGAGATACTGTACAGATCATGTAAGATGTTCTACTGTAATAACCTTAAATGGTCCTGTTTGAGAAATCTATATACATTATTCTACATAGATGTCCAATCGAAGTTAGACCAGTCTTTCTCTAGGGTACTCTGCCAATAATATGCTATCGGAGTAACCAGGATACAGGCTTGCTTAATAAGTTTTTTGTATGTAAGGGATATAGCTCTCCTCTTGGAGATTCCCTCAATCAACTGGTGAAAAAAGAGAGGTGGCAGAACTAGGCCAGGGGGGAAGGACCTAATATTTTTTAATACAATGACTAAGCTGCATGTACTTGAAATATGAGGGTAGGGGGGACAGCAAACTTCTCTCTTATTTTTGTGAATAGGAGTTTATTTCCAGTAACAAATTCCTCCAATTTCACATCAGATGACTCAGGCCAGTGGGATGCCAGAAATGGTTTGCCTGTGATACATAGATTATCATCATCATCATCATCATACTTTATTTATAAAATAACACTGTTCCAAAAACCATAGCGCTAGTACATTAACAATAAAAAAATTCATAATAAAAACAACTATAGCAGTTCAGGTATCAGGAAATGCCAAAGTAAACAAATAGGTTTTTAGGGCAGATTTAAAACTCTCCACTGTCAGGCACTGACAAATCTGTTGAGGTAGAGAATTCCACAGGGATGGGGCCACAAATCCAAATGCACGGGCCTCAGATGACTTTAAATGAACCCTGGGACACTCTAGCAATCCCTCATTGGAGGAGCGAATCAGCCGGGAGGGGCAGTAGGGATGAAGAAAATCATGCAGATAACTCAGTCCCAGTCTGTGAAGGGCCTTATAGGTCAGTAAACTGACCTTAAAGGTGATCTGCCACTGAATAGGCAACCAGTGCAGATCGCGCAGCACTGGCATGACATGACAGCTACAAGATAGCCCAGTCAACAGTCTAGCTGCTGCGTTCTGCACCAGCTGCAAGCAGCAGATATCAACCCCCAGAAGCCCTAAGTAAAGGGCATTACAGTAATCAAGGTGTGAGGTTACAAAGGCGTGAACCAAAACTGGTAGGTCATCGGGCAGAACTAGGTGCTACATTCCTTAGATGGTAAAAGGCAGTTTTGACAATGGACGACACCTGATGTTTAAGCATCAATCCATCATCAAGAATCATACCCAGATCTTGCACCCATTCAGAGGTCATCAGCTGGCTGCCACCGAGCCAAAGCCCCGAAGCTTGCCCCTCTGATGGCCCCTCTACCCGATGGCCCGGGTCTACCACCAAAACCTCAGTCTTTTCCAAATTCAGCCTGAGCCAGCTGGCACTCATCCAGTCCTCAATCTTGGAAAGGCAGTTGTTAAAACTCAAGATAGCTCCCCCTGATCAGGCACAAAGGAAATGTAGAGCTGAGTATCATCTGCATAACAGTGAAACCTCAGCCCATACCACCTTACAATGTCTCCCAATGGCAGCATATACACTGCGAACAACATGGGGGACAGTACAGAGCCCTGTGGGACCCCACATGGCAGGGAGACCTTGTTGGAGGAATAAACCACCATAGACAACTCTCTGAGACATGCCAGTGAGGAAAGAATGGAACCATCTGAGGACTGCACTAGACAGTCTGCAGATTAAATGCAGATGCTTGACTAACACTCCATGGTCCTCAGTGCCAAATGCCACTGAGAGATCAAGAAGAACCAAGATGGAACAGCTCTTCTGATCTCTAGCTGTTAGGAGATCACTTAGGACCTGAACAAGGGCTATCTCAGTACTGTGCTGTTTCTGAAAACAGGACTGGAGAGGATCATAAATGTCCTAGTTGGTCAAGTGATCCTCCAACTGCAGCATGACCACCTTCTCAATAACCTTACCCACAAAGGGAAGGTTAGAGATAGGTCTGTAGTAAGCAAGACAGTCTGGGTCAAGAGATTCAAGTTATTAAATACAGGTGGTCCCAAATCTTTATAACACAATATCTTGAATGGCCTACAAAGTTGTGAGTGGGCTCTAATACTCCAGCCAATCATTGAAGCCTGCAGCTCTTGTGGTAAAACCGAAAAGGGCAGATACACTAGGGAGGACAAAGAAAGTTTATGTTTCTTAACCAAGAAATGTTCTATTGTTAACCAGCCATTTGTAGGGACATTTAACCCCGTCGATGCACCCCATTTAAAGCATTTGGCATCATGGAAAGCCAAATAATATATTGCATAAAGAAGTCGGAGAGGTGTAAGCCTCTTAGATTATACAGCCTGCACAACTTCACATAGGCTTTATGTGGAGGTTTATCAAGCCACAAAAATGAGGAACTTATCAAACTTTCCAAACCAACCTTTAGGGAGAAAGATATTAAGCACACCTAGAGGGTAGAGCAGTTTCAGTAAAACAGACATTTTGATTAAATTAGTTCTGCCCCACAATGAGAGTGGCAGGTGACGCCATCTGGCCAAATCCTCATTGATTTGCTTTAACACCAAGTCAGGAGTTAGCACTTTTAATTTTGTAAAGTCTTTAGATAATTTGATACCAAGGTATGGTAAGGCTGAAATCTCCCATTGTAGACCTAACTGTTGACACAGTTCTTTTGAAAAAGAGGAAGACAAAGGGTAAATTGTAGATTTATGAGTATTTAGCTTATAGCCTGACAACTGACTAAAGTCAGTGATAATTTTGAGGACCTGTGGTGATGACTTGGTCCAGTCAGCAAGGTGGAGTAAAATATCATCTGCGAATGACCATAATTTATAGTTTGTAGTGCCCACAGTAAATACCCTTAATAGAAGCTGTTAAGTTTATCTTCCTCATAAGGGGTTCTAAATATAAATTAAACAGGTACAGGGATAGGGGACAAACTTGCCTTGCCCCACTAGACAATGGAAAAATATCAGATAAAACAGTATTGCCAAGAACGTGGGTGGAGGGGAAAGAATAAATCATTTTAATTGTATTTATAAATTCATCTGGAAGCCCAAAGGTCTCCAGAATTGTAAAAAGGTCAGGCCAGGCTATGTGGTTGAAAGCTTTCTCTGCATCTAGGGAGACCAACACTGAATCCTGGTTGGCCACCCGAGACCCAGAGAAAAGGTGAAAAATCTTCTTAAAATGAGAGCTCCTGCCAGCCACAATCCCCACTTGCTCCAGATCCAGAAGAGGTTCCCATATAGATGCCAAATGAGAAGCCAAAACTTTGGCATATAGTTTAACATCATTATTAATTAGAGAGACTGGGTGGTAGTTTTCTGGCTTCAATGGGTCTGTGTGAAAAAAAATAATACAGGCTTCAAAAAGAGTAATAGCTTTAGGGGTTGGGAGAGCTAGGAATTAAATAATTTAACAAGTGGAGGAGTTAAAATCTCTGCATAAGTTTTGTAACAAGCTGAAGAAAAAACATCAGACCCTGGGGCCTTATTTAAAGGCAAGGATGCTATTGCTGCATCCACCTCTGCACTTGTAATAGGACTTAGGAGGGGACTCTGTTGGTCATCTGTAAGCCAAGGGAGATTTAGTGCCTGAAGAAATTTATTCTGAGTTGTCAAAGTCTCTGTGTTTATTTCCAGTGCTGTGTAAAGAGAACAGTAATAATCCAAAAATAACGAAGTCATAACTTGAGGGTCTGTGGTCGGCAAATTAGTATTAAGGTTTAATAAGGCCAGTACCCATCTCTCTGCATTCTGTTGTTTAACACAAAGCACTTTATTTCCCTGCCATATATATGTAGTCTTGAGGGATGAGACTGTTCTATCAACCAGGCTTAATAAGTGCTGAGAGTATTTGGCTCTGAGCTGTACCAACTCCAAATGAATTCTTTCTGGAGAGGAGGCAGAGAGACTATTTTCCAGTGTTCTAATGCATGAAAGCCACTCCTCTGTTTTGGCCCTCTGTTTCCTTTTATGGGTAGCAGTCAGCTGGATTAGTTCACCTCTCCATGCTGATTTGAGACCACCTCAAACAAAGTCAAAGGACACTGGAGAGTCTTGGTTATGCTGACTGGAATGATTCATACAGTCCTTAAAACCACAGACTAATATGTGATCATTCAGTAGTTGGTTGTTTAATGACCATGTATGAGAGCATATAGAGAAGTGAGGGGCTTCATTAGGTAACAATACGGGGGAATGATCAGAGAGAACTTGAGCATGAAATTGACATTATATTAGCCAAGGGAGCAGCTGTTTACTGATTAGAAAAAAAAAGTCAATGCTTGACAGGACTTTATGGGGCAGTGAATACAAGGTAAAATCATGGGTTGTTGGGTAGAGCATTCTCCATGGGTCCATGAGTCCTAGGTGATCTATGAATTCCATAAGGGCCCTCTGGGCCAGGGAAAGACCCATCCTCAGATGGTATGTCCTATCCAGGGCATTGACTTGTACCAAGTTCCAGTCACCCCCCAACAAAAGTGGTGGGTGACAGAAAGGCACCAATGCGTTAAGGAGGGAGGAAAAGATCAGGGTATCCAGATTAGGTCCCTATATTGACCCCATTACCAATTCAATGTTCCCCAACATCCCATGTAACAGCACATACCTACTCTCGGTATCCCTAACCACGTCTATCAAGGTAAATGGAGTACTTTTGGATATCAGTATGGCAGTGGCTCTTTTTTTTTTCAATCTAGGATTACAAGTACCTTTGAGCCACAGACTCTTTTACAAAGGTTCCACGTCAGATGATGGACAATACTAGACAAGACAGTTTGAAACTGAACAACTGGAAAGAGCAATGCAATTTGAGATTGCAGATTGCAATACAGATTACAGTCAATTCCAAACAGTTACAAACATACATTATTATTGGTACAGCCAATGGCAATTGTCAGGAACAAGAAAGTGCAAAAGGGGAAGGGGGAGAAGGTTAGAATGGAGGGGGGTGTGGTAGAGGAGGTGAACGGGAGGTATATAAGAGCATTAATTAGGTGGAGCAGGTTAAGCCAGACAATCACAGGAGCTGGCAGCAGAGAGTAGGAGGCGGAGGTTATATTTGAAGTGGCCTAGCTTAGGCAGGAAGGATATGTCATTGCCGAGGCCATTGAGCCAGCTGGGAGCTCTGTAAGTGAAAGGCCTTGGCCCCTGCATGGAACGGCATCATGGAATGTGCAGAAGCTATGATTCTGAGCCCCTGGTGGGGTGAGGATTCTGCACCCTGCAGAGAAGTGCTTGGACACTTGGGGATGCTAAGTCCATTGTTATTTTTGTGCCATTAAGCAGGTCTGATGCGATTAGACAATTAGAGCCAACCAGTTTGAGAGTATAGATCTCAGGTGTGGGTGAGGCAGTGGGAGCCAGTGATGAGACTGCATGCTTTGTTAAGGGTCAAGGATACACACCTAAGAGTGGAGGTTGAGGCCGAGCCATAGATGATAAGGCCATAGTCAATTAGTGAAACCACCAAGCTCTGCACTGCAATCCTTAAAGCATCAGTGGTAAGGCATTGTCTATGCTTGTAGAGAAGGATGATGTTAGAGTTTGCAGCTTTCGAGACATTTTCAATGTGGGTGCTATATGATAGATAACTGTCAATAGTGACTCCAAGGTATTTGAATGAATGAACCTGTTCAAGGGCTGCACCAAGGACATTGGTGATCAAGAGGGGTTGGGACCTGTGTTTGTTGTGAGAACTGCTGAAAAGCATGGACTTGGTTTTCTCGTTGTTGAGGACTAATTTATGCTTACCAAACCAGTTTTCAATTGCAGAGAAACCAAGCTGAAGGTTGTGTTGAAGGAGGTAAGGGTCCTTGTGGGTGGAGTAAATGATGGCATCATCTGCATAGAGAAGGACTTGTTCAGTAGACAATAGTGGGAGACTGTTTAGGAAGAGGCTAAACAGGACTGGCCCAAGGATGGTACCTTGGGGGCCTCCTGAGCAAACTGGCCTTTCAGCAGAATGAGCATCAGCAATTTTCACTCTTTGAGAGTGGTTTTCAAGGTTGCACTGGAATCAAGCAGTGGATTCTTTGGAAAGACCAGCAGAATGCAACTGAGTGGTGGACAGGGTCAAAGGCCTTGGTAAGCTCTATGAAGACCACTCCAGTGAGGAGACTGTTGTACAGGGAGTGGTGGATGGTACCTGTGCACTCGAGAAGGACAGATGTAGTGCTGTGACCTTTTCTAAATCTGTGTTGTTGGGTACACAGGATGTTGTATTTGTCCAGGTAATCAGATAGCTGCTCAGCTGCTATACATTCAAGGGCCTTGGAGAGTGGGGGTAATATGGAGATGGGTCGATAGTTTGAGTGAAGGGCCCTGTCACCACTCTTATAGTGCTGTATTTCCATCAGTCAGGAAACTGATCAAGGGATCGAAAGAGATTGAAAATCGCAGTAAGAGGTGATAGGACTTCGTCGAGAGTAAGGGACAGTAATTTGAGATTAAGGGAATCACTACTTGTCCGGGATCTGGCAATTGCCTTACTGCTGTAATTGCGGGCTTCAGGCATCCTGACTGCTTTGAAGTAGAACAGGGGGTGGTTAGCAGGGGGAGTGGTGGAGGTAGGGAATGTAGGCGGAGTATCCACATCGAAGTAGTCCAGTGGAAGAACACTACTGAGGTCTGAGAATGTGCTATTGAATGTATTGGCAATAGAGACTGGGTCAAGAGTTGTTACCCCATCAACATTCAACATGGTAGGTGAGGTATGAGATGCCTTTCCAGTGATTTCTTTAAGGTTGCTCCAGAAGGATTTCCCCTTACCCCAGGAGTTAGTGAGAACTTTGTTATAGTATGTACTTTTGGTCTTGTGGATGGATTTTGTGCATTCATTATGAGCTCATTTGTAGTTGAGTATATCAGCTTGGATCCCTGTTTCCTGAGCCAGATGCCAGAGATGATCCCAAGCTTTTATTTGTACTAGGAGTTCTGCAGAGAGCCATGGATTACAGAGGCCTTTTACTCTGTGCATTTTGACAGGGGCATAGGAGTCACAGGCAGCATTGAAGGAGCTGATGAAATAGTCCAGGGTCAAGTTGACATCGTTACGCAGAAGATCGGAGACCAGTCATGTTACCTGAGCTCTGATTTGAGGTGTTTCAGCTGGCACCGGGGATGGACTCTGCTGTTGATTAATTTGGGGGGGGCATGCAGAATTTATTCGACCATTGACAGAGGACTGGGGAGTGGTCACTTAGTGAGTCAGGAAGGATGGACATATTTGAGATACATGATGGATGGATGGCTAGGATCCAGTCCAGAAGGGTACTAGAGTCAGTTTTGTAGTTGTGTGTGGTAGGGGAGTCAACTAGCTGGACTAGATTGGTTGCTGCAATGGCATCCTTGAGGCACCCTGTATCTGATGCCAGCCAATTGATGTTAAAGTCACCCAATATTATTGACTCAGAGCCTGGGGGTAGGGAGTGGATGAGGTCCAAGATGGAGTTGAGGCCTTTAAGTTGCTCTTTAGGGGGTAAATATACAGCAGCAACTGTCAGAGATTTGCTATGGGTCCCAAGCAAGATTTTGATGGGAAGAATCTGTGAGGAGGTATCCGAGATAGGAGAACATATAGGGTGGCCCAGGAGAGACTCCTTAAGGTATATAGCACAGTCATCTCCTCTTTTAGAGCTCCTATCAAGTCTAAAGACGTTATAGCCAGGCAGAGTAATTGCCATATCAGGGATTTTAGGTGAAAGCCAGGTTTCAACAACTGCAATAATGTCGGGATTGTGCAGGGTAGTGAATATTTGAAAGGCATTGAGTTTAGGCAAGAGGCTACAGACGTTGACAGTTGCAAAGGTGAGCATCCCAGAGTGACACAGATTGGAGGCTGAGCGAGTGGTAATTGGACCGGGGTTAGGGTGAATATTCCCAGATAGCAGCAGCACTAGGAGCAGGAGCTTCGGAGTGCACCAGCGCAGTTGTTTGAGGAAGGATTTGTTCCTCCGTATCATGCAAGTGCGATGCTGGTGAGGTAGGCTAAGGTCCCAGAGAGAGGTCCAGTATGTCAACGTGGAGAGTGGGAGCAAATGGACATATGGCACCATCACATAGTTCCAATAGTGCTGCCAGCCATTCATAGATTTGGTTGAAATTGGGGGGACCATATTTACAGGGCAAGTGCCCTTGTTTGAGTTGTTATGGGCAATATGGTAGCTTAAAGGGTAAGCAGGGAGAGAGGCTCCAGGCAAGTAGAAAAGAGAAAAAAGAGGGAAAAGGATAAACAAATGGAGAGGTAGAAGGTACCAAGCTATTATGCTCAGAAGGGATAGGGGATATAACCAAGGGGAAACAAGGATGGGAGAGCTTGGTAATGATGGCAGGCAAAGAGTAAAAGGGAGGAGGGTAGTGGGGAGAGGAGAAGGAGGAGCGCTAGTGAGGAACTAAGGGAGCAAGAGAATGCTGAGAGGAGATAGGGGATGAGGATGGACAGGAGAGAGAGGAGGACCAAAAATTTGGTAGGTCCAATAAGGAGTGGCAGGGCAGGGCTCAAGAGAGAGGTGGGTGGAGCTACTGCCTATATAATTAAGGTAGGAGGTGAGGGAAGGGCAGGTGGGCATAAAATTTTGCTCAAAGCCGTACAATGCTATAGACACAAAAGCCCAGAAAATCAAATGGAAGAACAGAGTTTGCAGGGCCTATCAGTGGCCGGGCAGAGATCAGGAGACCAATCAGCACTGATCTACAGCAGGCGGCGGCCAATCGGAGCTGCTCAGTGCTTCCTGCTGAAGGCAGTAATCTTACCCAGCTAAAGGGGTGCTCCAGGCAGCATGCTCAGGTGGATCAGGTGGCTGGCTATGGTAGCTGCGGCCGCTTGGGAGGTAGCCCAGTCAGGGGCTGGCGAGATCTAAGGAAGGGAAAATCAGAGCAAGATTAGTAAGGGAGGCAGAGAAGAGTGAGACAAAAGGTGATGTGGCAACTGCAGAGGGGGCATGGAGGGCAGACAGCGAAGTGGGGGATTAGGAGGAGAGAGAGAGAGAGAGGGGTGGGGGCAGCAGCAACCAGAATCCAGACAGAGGAGGCCTGGGAAAAGGCACCAAGATAGGAAAAGGGAAGAATAGACAGAGGCAAAGCAAAGAGATGGAACTCAGTGGGGGAGGGAGGGAGGAGGGAGAAGGTTAGGATCAGAGGAGAGTTTTAGGGAAGGCAGGGGGCCAAGGGCTGTCTTAGCTAAATTGAGAACAGTTGTATAATCAAAACATTTCCAGGAACAGTACACTTAAAAGGCTGCAAATTGGTTAACTAAGCTAGCAAAGCACAATACAGATTAGGGGAGATGAGGGTCCCAAGGTAGGCAAGATAAATCACTAGCAGTCTTTATACAAAGTAAGCAGAAACAGTACACTTAAATGGCAAGTATTAGGCTAACTGGTCAAGGAAACACTGTGGGGAGCAGGCAATAACAAAATTTTGCTCAAAGCATACAATGCTATGGGCACAAAAGCCCAGAAAATCAAATGGAAGAACAGAGTTTGAAGGGCCTATCAGTGGCCGGGCAGAGAGCGGGAGACTAATCAGTGCTGATCTGCAGCAGGCGGTGGCCAATCAGAGCCACTCAGTGCTTCCTGGTGAAGGCAGTAGTCTTACTCAGCTAAAGTGGTGCTCCAGGTGGTGTGCTCAGGTGGATCGGGTGGCTGGCTGTGGTAGCAGCGGCCACTCGTGAGGTAGCCCAGTCAGGAGCTGGTGAGATCCAGCTAAAGGGGTGCTCCACGGGGCCTGCTCAGGTGGATCTGGTGGCTGACTGTGGTAGCCACAGCCACTTGGGAGGTAGGACAATTAAAAAATGTATTTCTAAATGCATTACTAAAACCAATGCTTCATGATTAAAATAATTTGAACACCCTCCCCCCAAAAATGTGCTGTGACAAATTGCACTCTGGGAAGCTTGCCTGGGACAAGATGCAATAAAAAAACCTGAATAACAGGTTACTAGGAGTAAATGTTAACATTCTGATTCTAGTGTCCCTGATAAAATGAAATAAAAAATACAGTTGAGATTTTTTTTAATGTCAGGTCTGATCAGAATAGCTTTTAAAATCACCTATTATTTTCTTGTTCAATGTTTTCTAATATATACTTCTCAAACTTACAAGAAAAAACTAACTTTATCATCAAAGTTTGTGTTTATCAAGTACTGTGCCCAGGATTAAAATAATTTAAACCCCCTCCCCAAAAAATGTGCCCTGACATGAAACTGCATGTTTAACTTAAAGGCAATTAAAAAATGTATTTCTTAAATGCATTACTAACACCAATGCTTTCAAAGTTTTGAAACTACTAAAAAGACACATTATATATAAACCATATATTGAATATGGTAAACAAATATTGTTAATCCCAAAAGCTGAACTTTATGTTTTTAGTATATAAATGTTTAAGAAAAACATGTGGCTCTTCGTGTAAATTAAAATGCTGTGTCTATGTTTTGTTTGGTAGATGTAGTTTCACTTGCTGTCTCCTTCTGAGGCCCCAGGTGGCTCTGATAATCATTTGTTCCAAAGGTTTCTTAAGTCAGTTTGAAGGTACTAAAGAACTTCTGTTCTCCTAGTCCTTAATAAAGGCATTAAGTATCTTCTGTTCTCCTAGTTCTTAATAAAATGCAGGGGCTCAACAGAGCTATTGCTCCACACCATATGCCTGGGTTACCCAAGATTTTGAAGATACCCCATCTGATTATGTTCCAGGTGGGTTTCCTGGAGAAATACCAAATGAGGTTGGAACTTTCGCAAATTATGTCAAATTGCATATTTTTTCTGTTATCTCTGATCCCCTTTATGTTCCAAGTGATAAAGGTTAGATCATTATTCATATTATACAAGGGTTAACCTTGGTGGAGAAATAAGCCAGCCCCAGGAGTGATGCACAAGGTCCCACCCCACCCTCCCTCCCACAAATAACCAGCAGTAAGTAAAGGATACTAATAAAACAATAATAAACTTAGTACAGTACACAACTAAGCCCAAGGTAACCAGTCCTATAGCCCACTCCTAAGTTTTAAGGTCCATGTGCAGTGTTGAGTGAGCCCAACAGGTAACAATACATCTACCAACAGGACTAACCCCCACCTCCCCCAAGTAATTTTTCTCTTCTACTGATGCAGCTATAAAAAAAAAAGGAGAAGTACATTACAGGCAATGACCTTAAAATGAGAAATAAAAAAATAAATATAACATTGAAATAGTGTATGTAAAAAGAAAACAATATGCCATCTGCACCTAGGGTGTAAGTGTTATCCAACAATGATAAGAGTAGGTTACTGATTAGTAAAACCATCATAATACCAATAACAGCTAATCAGGGTACAAATATAAAAATCATCAACTGATGACTTTCTATCAACCAGATTAATAAACTATATGAACCAGTCCTGGTAACAATGCCAGTATATACATCCTCTGACAATTGTGGATACCTTCAGCATTCTTAAATGAGTTTTGTGCTGATACAGTTCAAAGCATTGAAAGAACAATTGTTGTAGGCTGGAGGAAATACCTCACAAAAAGATTAAATGCCTGCAAAGGCGTGATCCAAATGGCAGCAGTTTTTGTTGCAGAAGCAAATGAAAATAAAGGAGGCTGACATCCGTAATGCAATGTTCACAAAACTTGGACAACAGAGCACTTTATAGAGAAGAAGGAATGCAAAAATAAAGAAAGTTTGCAATGCACATTATCTGACCAGGCCAAGCCACTAGGAAGAGACAGTCGCTCATCACACTACTGATAAATGCTGGATTTTCGAACTAGTCTAAAAAGATCCACTAAATGCAAGGCGAGAACATTGGAGGAAAACCTCACGTCAGCTGGAGTGCCCAAAATTAACAAAAGAAGCCGCATCTTAGCCAGTCATTCAGTTTCTAGGTACAAACCCAGGTTCAAATTCACAGCTAAGACAGTACCACAAAGTAATCTCAGAAGAAAACAATAAGTCAGGGTGTGAATCATAGATACATAGATACATAGATACATAGACAGTGTCGGCAGATAAGGGCCTATGGCCCACCTAGTCTGCCCATTTGAGCTTGTAAGTTCAGTTTGTTTTCCTAGAAGTCTATTTCCCCTTACCCCTGACCTCTAGAATTCCTTTATGTCTATCCCATGCATTCTTAAATCCCGTGATTGTTTCAGCCCCCACCACTTCCTCTGGCAGGGTGTTCCACTTGTCCACCACCCGTTCTGTGAAGAAATTCTTTCTCATGTTTCCTCTGAATCGTCCTCCCTCCAACTTCATCCCATGCCCGCTAGTCCTGAAACATCTTTTTCGCTTAAAAATAGTGTTTTCCTGCACCCTGTTCCTTCCTGTAAGATACTTGTATGTCTCTATCATATCCCCTCTCTCCCTCCTCTCCTCCAGGGAGTACATGTTCAGTTCCTTCAACCTGTCTTCATAGGACTTGTGATGCAACCCATGCACCATCTTTGTTGCCCTCCTCTGAACCTTCTCTACCCTGTCTATGTCCTCACGTGATATGGTCTCCAGAACTGTACACTGTACTCCAGGTGGGGCCTCACTAGTGTCTTGTATAGCGTGAATTATGACCTCCCTTTTCCTGCTGGTGATGCCCCTGCCTATACATCCCAGCATCCTATTTGCTTTACCTGATGCCTTGTCACACTGTTTCCCTACCTTGAGGTCATCAGAGATGACAACCCCAAGATCCCTTTCCTGCTTGGTGCATGCTATATCCTCACCCCCAACTGATATATTGTGCCAGGGTTTTGTGCCCCATATGCATTATCTTGCACTTTTGCATTGAATTTCAACTGCCAAACCCTTGACCATTCTTCAAGTTTCTGCAGGTCCTTCTCATTCTGTCTACACCCTCTGGTGTGTCTACTCTGTTACAGAGCTTTGTGTCATCAGCTAACAGTGAAATTCTGCCTTCTATATCCTGTGCAATGTCACTGATGAAGATGTTGAATAGGACCGGTCCCAGCACTGATCCCTGTGGTACCCCACTGGTCACTCTTCCCTCTGTGGAGTGACAGCCATTTACCACCACCCTCTGTGTCCTGCCACCCAGCCAGTTACCTACCCACCACACTACTGTCCTGCCCACACCCATATTCCCCAGTTTGTGTAATAGTCTTCTATGTGGCACAGTGTAAAAGGCCTTGCTGAAGTCCAGATAGGCCATGTCCACTGCCCTCCCCTGATCCACCTCCAATCACTTCAGTTTACATAGGTGCTCCACATTATAGGTAGTAACATGCTATAGCTCTGGGAGAACACAAGTGTAAAGTAAGATGTCCCAGAGTGGTCGCAGCCAGAAACCAGACAGCTCACCCTGGGATAGTTTTGAAAAGGTCAGGGTACATTTTAGGAAGTTCCTTACCAGCCTGTTCTGCAGTGTCAAATCATCGGCATCCAGAATCAGTAGATATATCTAAACAGGTGAGGTACAGAAGTCAGCCCAAAGTTTATTAAGCAGGGGTCGGTACTCCACTCTGGCTTGCTTGGTTTTAACAGTCATGTCAGGTACGATATGGAGTTTGCCACTAGGCCACGTTATAGCTTCTAATTTCCATGACTCCTGAAGTATAATCATGATCTAAAAAATTAAGCAGCTTAAATATGATAAAGCAAGGAGGATCTCCCAGGGTGGCTTGGCCTGAAGTGCCCGATGAGCCCTCTTGATAACATAGCTTGGGCCATTAGGTGAAGAGCCAACCACTTTCTGGCAGAAGCGCTGCATAAAATCAATAGTATTATGTCCCTCCTCACCTTCAGGGAGCCCCAACAACACCAAGTTGTTGTGTCAATTGCAACCTTCTAGGCCGTCCAATTTGGCCTCAAGACTAGAAATGGCACGTTTAATCTGCACAATATCAGGGTCTATTCTGTTTCTGTGGTCTTCCAAAGAAGAGATTTCGGCTTCAGCATTGGAAGCCCATCTAGAGAGATCCCCCAGTGTTGGTTTAATTTCCTTCATATCGGCCACAGTTGTAAACACTGCTTCTTTGAAGGCTGACAGATCCATATAGATCTGAGCCGGTGACAAATACTCAGGCACTGGGTGAGGTAACTCTCCAGAAAATGTGCTCCAACACAAGCACTTGGCCTCCATAATGATCAGCTGGTCATGTTTTCCCTCTGGCAAGTCCTCTGATTTCTACTCCTGTAAGGTAACAATTTCCATTTCTTCCATAGCCATAATGAGCAGTAGGGATTCTGGCACTGTTATATGAGAGTCCACAGAGAAAATTATTTATTTAAATGGGCTTCAGGTTAGTTTTATGTCCCAACCAGAGCAGAACTCACAGACCAAGCTGTTAACTCAATGCTGGCATCATGTGACTCCCTCAGATTTGAACATTTTCACCTATGGGGTTTGTGAGGTGGGGTCATAAGAAGACTTAAGTTCAAAATATAGGGTCAAAATATGAAAAAATGCCAAAGTTATGAGTATGCATTGCAATTTCACTATGCCAGCTCATTACTTTAGAAATGTAAAATATTTTGACCCCAGATTTTCAAAAGAACTTTCTTACTACCCCACCTCATGTATGTCACTGCTGTCATTTTTCAAATCTTGCTCAAAATGTGGTTTTGCACCTGTGGCATGGAATGGCATTACAGTTGTGCAGAATTATGTTTTGACGGGGATTTGAAAATGTTATGTACCGGGTAAATGAGGTGGGATAGTAAGATGGTGATCCTGACAATTTGGTCATAGTTGTTCTGTAAATGGATGTGTAGGGCCCAGAGAGCCCTGTGCTTTCACAGCTGTATACATATACACATCTAAGGAGGGATGGGAGCGCAAGGCCCTCCAGGCCCTGTGCTCCCACAGACAAATAAGGATATGATTATACTATCTGAAAAAGTATGGAAATTCATTGCAAAAATTTTGTTAATGCATCAGTTAAGGTTGTTACTAAAGTGACAAAAGCAGGGAAATGTGGTGTTGGGGTTTTCCAACCCTAACACACCACCCTCACCCTGCAGACACTGACAGGTGTCAGGGGTGTGCATTGGGGTTGTCAGCCCTAATGCTCACTCTATTCTCCTATACTGTATCCATCTCAACTTATTTACTTACAGAATGGGGTGAGCATTAGGGTCAATGACCCCAAGGAACACCACCAATGCCTGTCAGTGTCTGCAGGGTGGGGGTGGGGTGTTAGGATTGGAAAACCTAACACCCTAACACCACATTTCCCTGCTTTTGTCACTTTAGTAACAACCCTCACTGATGCATTAGCAAAGTTTTTTGCAATGACTATATATATATATATATTAGAGGCAAAAAACTCCATTTAATGCATCAGTTAGGGTTGTTCCACAGTGACAAAAGTGAGGAAATTCAATGTTAGGGTTGAAACCACCTTTGCACCCCTCCAGCCCACCCCCCAACTGGAATCGGAGTGCACTTTGGGATCATCGGCCCTAACTCTCACCCCATCACATGTGGAAAGAAGCTGAGGAATAGGAGAATGGGGTGAGAGTTAGGACTGATGACCACAACGTGCACCCATTCCAGTTGGGGTGGGCTGAGGAGTGCAAGGGGTTTCAACCCAAACATCGAATTTCCTCGCTTTTGTCGCTCTGGAACAACCCTAACTGATGCATTAAATGGAGTTTTTTGCCTCTAATTTCCCTTCTTTTTGAGAATGATAACGAGAACTAGTGAATGTACTGCGGCTACGGGACCCGCCACGTGATGTCTTGTCACATAGTAACATTGTGCCTGCAAACACAAATCATAATGCACATGGTGACGCAAAGCAAAACAGAAAGAGAAACAGTACTGTAGACAGAAATGTTAAAAACAATGCAAATGCAACCACAAATGAAAACGCAAAGGGTAACGCACATGGTGGCATAAACGTGAACAGTAAGTGAAACGGGTATGGAACCGCAAGCAGAAATAGTAATGGTAACAGTAATGTAAGCGCACAGGCTGGTTTTCCCCAAAAGCTGTATAGAGAAAGACAGTGAGTACAAAGAATGTATGCAAAATAATGACTCTCGAAACAGAAAAATGAGGACTTGGAATAGTAAATTGCTTATATCTCAGGAACCGTATGACATAGAAAAAAAAATTTAAAAGTCATATGAATTATCACTTTCCTGGCTAGTTTTATACTTAGCAGGGGGCTAAGCACTTTTTTGATGAAAAGTCCGTATCTCGCACCGTTTCCGAGATATGGGCCCTGAAAGGCGCGGCGAACGCCGTAATGTTATCCTATGGGAAAAAAAACAGAAGTTCAGAGTGCCATAACTTTGCCTCCCTGTAATATATTTTCACCAAACCACTGAAATGCACATCTGTGGGATGTTTGCTGTGTTCCCTGCAAATTTCAGCCCAAAAGACCAAACAGTTATTTTGCAGCAGGGCGCCAAATGATTGCTGCAGTGCATCGTATGCCATTCACATATCTGGACTGCCTTGTATGGTATGGGCCACATGCCCATTGTCTCTTGCTGTGAACCAATGGGCATGCAGCCCTACCGAGCAGTCAGTCGGTGGGCGGCGGGGCGGCAGGGCTGCCGCCTGCTGGCTGATGGGGAGTGGGTGGTGGGGCCGTGGGTGGGTGGGGTGGGGCTACTAGATCACCAGGGTACTTGAGCTGGGGGTTGACTCTAATGCCCGCGATCGGGCTTCGCGATCCACTGGACTACCAGGGATATTGGTCTTTGGGGGATTGAACTCTGTTCTGCCCGTGATCGGAGCTAGTTGGGGGTGGGGTTCAGTTCTGTTTGCCCACGATCAGGCCAGTTGGGGGGTGGTGTTGCTAATGTTATGCCCTTGATCGGGCCAGTCAGAGGAGTTCAGTTCTGATTGCCCGTGATCGGGCCAGTCTGGGGTGGGTTCTGTTTTGCCCGTGATCGGGCCAGTGGGGGGTTATTAATGTTGTGCCCGCAATCGGGCAGGTGGGGGGTTCATTTCTATTTTGCCCATGATCAGGCCAGTGGGGAGGTTGTTCAGTTGTTGTTCTGCCGCGAATCGGGCTACGAGATACTATTATGCCGCGATCGGGCTGCAGGGGCACAGGAAGAGTGGAGGGCCACCCACAGGTGGAGCTGCTGTGTTGTGCCCTGCAATGTGGCAGCTCAACTGTGGGTGGCCCTCGATTTACCTTTTTTTTGCTCAAAGTTGTGCAGGCGCAGGTTAGCTGCGCTCAGAACCTCCGGCACAGCCCGGTTGAATATCGGCTGTAGTTTATGCATGGTTCCTCCTCTGGTTGAGCATGCCTTCATTAGCATTGCGCTGTTGCTCAGCATGACTGGGGGGGCGTAACTGCCTCCTGCTGAATATCGCAGAATGGCACAATTTCGGACTTGCGCAGGCACAACCCTATTGCTCATGGCGCAGCCCTTTTGACTATCCTGCCCAGTATGTCTTTGATCAGTGAAGCTGGTCCTGAACCTGGGACCTCCCTAGGTGAGTGGCAGTTTGTGGGGATGTCACGGGGCTGTGGGGAGGTGGGTGCACAGTGGATGGTCATGTGGGGGTTCGGGCATGTTTGGCGATGGACTTTTTTTTACAGCTTAAGAATGAGCAAGAGACAATGAGGGGAATCTTTTTCTTTTCAAGGAAAAAAAGGGACAGTGAGGGGGAATACCACTGCCACCAATCTTTACTGGGGCATTTGAGGGTGGGGGGGTACCAATAGATACCAGGGAGAAAAAAAATGGGAGAACTGTGACCTCCCCAAAACAAAGGTGGGTCTGGGTAAAACCAATAAAAATAAATACATATATATAAATAAATATAATATAAATAATACAGGGTGGTGTGTGCCACTAGACACCAGGGATTTTCCTATGGGGGTCATATCATAAAAAAGAATAAACAAATAAATGAAAGGATTGTTTTTTGCCAGGTGGAGTCTTTTTCTGCCAGGTGAACTCCTTTTCTGCCAATCCTTTCCTGTGGTGGTGGAAAAAGGTTCCATCTAGCATAAAACAATCCTTTTTCCCAGACCAGATGGCTGTGATTTTGGGGACCAGATCTCCCAAAAAGGCATTTTCACAACAAGATGGCTGTGTTAAAATCCTCTTTCACCACTTGGATCCTTTTTCATCATTCCTTATTCATCACACGAAAAAGGATATCAGCTGGCAAAAAAGGATTTCCAATTTTTCCAGCTAGATGTCCTTTATTGATAACCAGATTTAAATTGATAAAAAAGGATTTAAATTGATAAAAACAATTCTAGGAGTGTACAAAGGTCAGAAACCACAAAGAAATGCTCTTCAACTCCTGATGAGCAAAAAACATAGTTAGATGTCTAAAACATCCATGAGCAGAGTTATGGCAGTTTTTTTTTAGCAAGATCAAAAACAAAAGATGGAAGCTTATGAAAAAGGAATTTCTTCAAGCGAATAAGGATTGGCCCCTCAAGAAAAAGGATCCTTGTTTGTCAGAGCAGAATCCTTTTTCGTTCCATTCCTCTTTCCAACAGAGTGAATTGAGCATGCTCAAAACCAAAAATTTTAAAATTAAATACCTTTGGAGTGGATTAATATGTTTTCATCAAACCAACAGAGACATGTGCTGTTGGGCAAACACTTTCTACTCTGAAATTTTCAGATTAAAATTCCAAACTATTTTCCTCCAGCGCAATGATAAAAAACTGCAAAAAAAGGTGAATTTAACATGTTTTCACTATGCACAGAGCAAAACCTGCCAATCTGACCAACACGTAATTTGGCATGCCATAAGATTTACCCCAGGAGACTGTGCATGCAAAAGTTTGTGCAAGTCCATTGAACGGTTGCAAAG
Organism: Neoceratodus forsteri; assembly: GCA_016271365.2. Taxonomy (NCBI): domain Eukaryota; kingdom Metazoa; phylum Chordata; order Ceratodontiformes; family Ceratodontidae; genus Neoceratodus; species Neoceratodus forsteri. The sequence continues at coordinate 307,406,690 of CM057457.1, read as the reverse complement.
TTATTAAAGTGCATAATTTGAGGTTTAACATTAAAGTGCCTGCTCAACCCTAATAGAAGGGTGCTACTGCACCTATATATATATATTTATGCCATCCCTGTGAGGATAAAAAAGGCAAATATTTTCAATATTCTCAGGGTGGTAAGCCCTACAGTGAGAATATTACATTTATCCTCACTGTTGGTAAGTTTATCTACACAGTAGATAGTGGTTGGCTCATTAAGAACTCATTTGCATATTCGGCCACAGTAGCAGTACTAACCATATTCAAATGTAAATAACTTTAAAACAAAAAATAATAGCATGGTACTGTGAGTAATAAAGTTGTTTAACACAAAAATATCTACAAAAAGAGTGGTGTTTCATTTACAACTGTCATAAAATGCTATCATGCTTCATCGTATGAACTAATGTGTTTGCTTCTTGTATATAGTACAGTTTAGTTTTTTATAGCTATTTCCTCTTTGTAACCACAGGATTTTACCAATGATTATAAATTGTGTTGTACTTGACTATGTTTATACCTTATGTTTTTTATTTTGTATGCACCAATTGTTTGAACCTTACCTGAAGTGGAACCTTTGTAAAAGAGCATTTAGCTCAAAGGTGTAACTCTGAGATGACAAATATATAAATTAAATAGCTCACTTTTATTTTTTGTTATAACTGGCAACAAAAAAGCAAACCATTATTTCTTTTAACTTTTTTGACAAAAAAATGCGAATAACTTTAAAAAGTGAAATGATAGCATGGTACTGTAAATAAGAAATGTGTTCAGCACAAACATATCTACAAAATGAGTTGTATTTCATTTATAGATATCTTTTAGATTTTCTATAATCACCATAGAAAGGCAAGAAATGAATTATTTTTTCACTTTTTGTAGGTATGGCATAAATGGAATATGCAACCCCTCTACTGGAAATATCATCAATATTTTTTGTTCTTGTGCTGATTGACCCATTGACATCACTCATGGCTTCTCCATTCATGATGTTATTGGGCCAATTGGCACTCAAACAAAAAATATTGACAATATTTCTAGTGTCGGGGTTGTGTGTGTGTGTGTGTGTATATATATATATATATATATATATATATATATATATATATATATATATATATATATATATATATTTCTATAAAAACTTTGTAAATGCATCAGGTAGGGTTCTTCTACAGCAAATAACATGTAGAAATTCAATTTTAGGGTTCCCACCCTTGCATCCCACCCAGCCTGCCCCCACCAACAGGCATCGAGGTGTGCATTGGGGTCATCAGCCCTAACTCTCACCCATCCCATGTGTAAACAAGCTGAGGTGGTGCAGTGTAGGAGAATGGGGTGAAAAGAATAGCATGATCTCAACGCGACACCCCGATGCCTGTTGGTGGGGTGGGTTAGGGGTGGGGTGCAAGGGTGGGAACCCTAAAATCAAATTTCACTCTTTTTTCACTGTAGAAGAACCTTAACTGATGCATTAACGAAGTTTTTTGCAAAGAATTCTCCATTTTAGAAAGAATAAAAGTAGAGTTGCACGTTGGTGAGGCCACGCTCCCACCAACTTGTAAGTGTTGGGCCACATTACACAGCTGATGACTAAAAAGTACAGTGATAACAGCACAACCAGCCACTAAACAAATATGAATGTAGTAGAACAATAGAAAACACTGTCCACAAAACATTAAGTGTGCCACGCAATCTCTCCACAAAAAATAAATTGTCTGAGATGTAAACACCGCATTTCGCATCTACAGGACATCCTGTCAACACTCTCCAAATTTCAAGTGAAAAGACCAAACTGTCTGTGAGATATAACATGTTACAATTTGAAATTTTCATTCATCAGACTGGCATAGTTCCACACCTGTTGACATTTAACACACACAACAACTGACAACTACATCCATGACACTAAGGCTAGGTATTCTATCAATTTCAAGGCACCACCACAAGCAAAATGCTGTCTGCAGAACATAAACTGCACCACACCATATCTCCAGCAAAAAAATGTTTCCCCAACACATAATCAGTGTAATGTACATGCACAGAACATGCCGTAAACACCCTCCAAATTTCAAGTAAAAAGACCAAACTGTTTCCGAGATATTCAATCTTAAAGTTTGGTAAAATTTCCCTATCTATTCCATTATAAAAAATCTGGCCATCTTTTCCTGCCCTCACAATCAAAGATGGCGAGCAAAGAATCTCACGATCAAAGAATTTGCAGGCTCATGATCAAAGAATTTGCAGGCTCACGAACAAAGAATAAAAGCTTTTGTAATTTAAAAAATTGAAAAAATTGCCATAAACAACCACGATGGTTCGATCAGAATGAAGCCCCCTGAGCAAAACCCACTCTCATTTGACTTCCCAGGGCACCCCTGGGCTGAGAAAATATATTTTTTAATCTGGCCATCTCGTCCTACCTCACGATGCATGATCGTAATCAAAGAATCTCGCGATCAAAGAATTTGCAGGGTCGTGACCAAAGAATAAAAACTTGTGTAATTTACAAAATTCAAAGGATTGTGGTAAACCACTGCCATGGATCATCAGAACAAAGCCCCCTGAGTAAAACCCACCCTCATTTGTCTTCCTAGGACACTCCTAAGCTGAGAAAATTGATTTATTTATCTGGCCATCTCATCCCTCACGCGTGATGCACGATCACAATCAAAGAATCTCGTGATCAAAGACTTTGCAGGCTCACAATCAAAGAAATAATTTCAGAGCACCTATTTGAATTACCACTGGTAATACACACAGTTGGCAGCTGGCCGTGGAGATGAGAGGTAGGCTGTGCCAGTCGCGGGCTGGGGAAGGGTGGGGGGTGCTGGGTGGCTGGCACGGCTGGGTGGGGGGCCACTAGACTACCAGGACATGGAAAATGCTTATTTATTTTATTATGATGGGGGGGACTGCTAGACTACCAGGGATATGAAAAAAAGATATAAATAAACACACATGGGGGGCACTAGACTACCATGGATAAAAAAGAAAACATACTAGTAAGATACTCATTGGGTGGGCCACTAGACAACCAGGGATACAGGGATCGCTATGTAGATTATTATGATGGCTAGGGGGCTGCTAGACTACCAGGGATAATGAAAAGTAATGTTTTTTTATTCAGATGGGGCAGAATGAAGCCCCCTGAGCAAAACCTACCCTTATATAACTTTGTAGGGCACCCCTGAGCTACAAAAATGCATTTTAAAATCTGGCCATCTCATCCCTCACTTACGATGCACGATCGCGATCATAGAATCTCGCGATCAAAGAATTTGCAGGCTCGCGATCAAAGATCGTTAGCGAGCCACGAACGAAGATTTTAAAAGCTAATAAATCTAGTTTTAGACCAATTTGGATGGAACCAAAGGCATGGCTCGATAGATCGGGGGCCCCTGAGTAAAACCCATTCAAGTTTTACTTTAGAAGTGACCTCTGAGCCGAGATATTTGTGTTTTTCCGATCGGAAAACTGAAAACAAGATGGCGGACCTCACGATCAAAGAATTTGAAAAATCCTCGGGTACAAAGATTCCTTGAACCATGAGGTTGCAAATTCTTTGACCACCAGGAGGGACCAGATGGCCAGAACCCCATTCTTTGTTCGCAAAATACATATAAATTTTCCCATTGACTTATAATGGGAACTTAAAAGTAGCATAACTTTTGAATGCCTTAATATTTCTTCACCAAATGAAAAGTGTCATGTTCGGCCATCAAAGCTCTTTCAAATGAGCCATCTTACAGAGCAGCATGTCACACAATGGCCATGCAGGGGCATGTCCAAAATCCCTAAAACTGCCTCCAAAAATGGATAATTTTGCATTTTTCAGTGTTTTTGTATGCAGAGACCGGAAGTCTGACTGAAACACAATTTAGCAAATCAAGAGATCTACCATGCCCCACCATGTGTACCAAATTTCAGGCAAATCGGTTGAACAGGTCCAAAGTTATTAATGCCCAAACTTTTGACTTTAGTATGTAACTGACCGTTGAACCCTAACTATAGTGGCGCGACCGCGCCACTATAATATAAATATATATATAGATATATAACACACACACACACACACACACACACACACACACACACACACACACACATATATATAGATATAGATTATGGTGCCACAGTAGTGGCACTATAGTTAGGGTTGAGTAAGCACTTTTAATGTTAAACCTCAAAATGTGCACCTTAATAACTTAACCACCGTATGACGGATTTACCTGAAAGTTTGCATTCATGGTCTGGTACCACAGATCTCTGGATCTGACAAGTTGTGTAATGGTGGAATGTACAATTGTGGAACTGCAGAATGCCAAAAACACACCAAAAAAAGGAATATTTGCACTTTTCTTTGCTCGCGCCCACAGCCTGCACAATTTGTCTGTTTGATCTGAAATTTTCAGGGAAGATGCCATCTGTGTTACTCGTGACTTCTGAAGATTTGGTGAAAAATATTAAACCATTCAAAAGTTATTCAAAAAACAAATTTCCCATTATAGTCAATGGGAAAAAAATATATGTGTCTCACTAAAGGTGCCTCCAGTACATTTTTCTTTCACAAATGGCCCTTTTACTTCCATGCTGCCACCATCTTGTTTTCAGTTAGAGTGAGAGAGAAAAATGATGGGTGTTTAAATTTGGGACCCCCTAGGTAAACACTGACTGCTGGGTTTACCTAGTCGGGTCCCGAGGATGCCAGCCCTATATTTTTTGGGGGGTAAACCCCCCCAGAAATTCAGTTTTTAAAATCAGTGCCTCAGTACTTTTGCAAATTGTGATAGAATCAGCCATGACACTTTCGCAAACACAACAGTGTTGTGCTTTTTTTGCAAAACTTTCACAATTTATGAAAGAACTTTGCCCCAAAACTGTAAATTTTTGCCATCCCCCTGCAACAAAATGGTTGGGGCTTTTGGGCTGAAATTTGCAGGGTGGCAAGCCCTTGTCCCACAGATGTGCCTTTTCATGGTTTGGTGCCAAAACATTCAACAGGCCCACAGTTACAGCATTACAAAGTTCAGAAATTTCCCATAGAATAACGTTGTAGCATCCGTGGTGCCTTTCGCCGACCATATCTTGAAAACAAAGCGAGCTACGGAGTTTTCGCTACTCACACATTAAATCTTCTTTAGGTGATCTAACCTGCAGAAGCAAGTTTGGGAATCATAGATTACACCAGCAGTGGAATTTTTTCCTACTTGCTATAGTTACAGAGACATTGGCAAATTAGTGCCACAAGGGTTCCATGGGTGCCTTTTCAGCACTTTTTGGTGCCCATATCTTATAACCCTAACACCACATTTCCATGCTTTTGTCGCTGTGCTATGAACCCTAACTGATGCATTAATGGAGTTTTTTTGCAAAGACTATATATATATATATATATATATATATATATATATATATATATATATATACACACTTTGGGCTGCCGAGGGTAATTTTAAAATCTTCTGGCGCCCGAGCTTTTATGTTCGTGGTGCCGACCCTCTGGAATTCTCTACCACGTTGGATTAGAGAGTGAATGACGGTGGAGGGTTTTAAAAGGGGCTTAAAGTCTTTTTTATGGAGCAAGGCATTTGCAGATAAGTTGGATGCCAATTAATTGTTTGTAGCAAACTGAGTTTTTAAATGTGTTTTTATTGTATTTTATTGTAATGTGCCTTGGTTTGAGAAAGGTGCATATAAATAAAGCTTATTATTATTATATATATATATATATATATAGTATGTCAGAATCCATAGAACACACTGTTCATATGTCACTGTGGCACACTGCCTTCTTAGTCCTACATCAAGATAATGCAATAATATCCATATGTCACATTGTACTTATGTCACAGTGAGAACACAGGGTAGTTTGGACCGTGCACTACCATTGCTCTATTGAAATAGTACAAGGCAATCCATGTGTAACACTATCCATGTGTTGCATTTTTGTCATTGTGACATATAGGCAGTATGACATATGTATTGTGCTGTAGTATGACGATGGAGGAATTGGACAGCAAAATACGAAACACCCTGTACTCTCACTGTAACATATGAATAGTATGAAATATAGATTGTATTGTACTCATATCTTGATGGAGGAATGGGAGTGCAGTATCTGAACAACAATCGGGTGACACTGTGACATACGGACACAGTGGCACATAGATAGTGTTGTACTATGCTTATGCAGGGATGGTAGTGCAGGATACATAGTACCTTGTGGTCCCTCTGTGACATATGTAGAGTGTTGCTGTATCTCAATTGAAGGATGGAAGAACAGGGCTCAACTTACCAGGTTGTCATACCATGACTTATGGGTACTGTTGTACTACCTGCATGGAGATATACAGTTCATGTACTGGCTATCTTCTGTGGTTGCACAGCATGTGGGTGTGCCCCCCCAAGACACTGGGATGACAACAGAAGTGATACAGTTGCTGAAAGATGATGATGGATGCCTCTTGTGGTATGTTTACGGAGTTGCATGTTCTTTCTGTTACCTTATGGTGCCTGTTTCTGATTGGTTGTATTGTCTTGTACTGTCCCCTGATTGTATGTGTGTTACATATGTGTGTGTGAGGAGGGATTTGGAGTTAGGGTTGAAAACTCTAATGACAAACTTCCTTGCTTTTGTCACTGTGTAAGAACCCTAACTGATTCAGTAACAAAGTTTTTGCAATGAATATACATATAAATAAGGGATACATGATGGGCACAAGTGAGATATGGAAAATATTTTCACTCTTCTAGAGTGACCTCTGGATATTCACTCATGGCAAAGCCTCGAGTAAGTGTCCAGAGGTCACAGTGCAGGAGTGAAAATATTTTCCATATCACACAAGTGCACATCATGTATCCAATTTATACAATAGGGGCCCCTATTGTTGCAAAAGTTACCATTTGTGCAGGTTTGCACAACTTTGAGCAGCTTTGCATGGTTTGCACAGTTTGCACAGGTTTTGCTGGGTTTGTGCAGGTGTGATAAATATATTTATTTCCAGTGTGGTGATGTCATCAGCATGTATCTCACTGCAGTGAGAATACATGCTTTTATTTGCTATAGTAAAAATCTCACCCCATTGTATAAATATATACAACATATACTTTTAAAGGTGATAGGAAACATATTTTATACCCCTAGATGCCTTCCTGTTGACCCTTTAGTGTCTGTCCAATATTTTTGTTAAATTAATAATCTGTTATTTTTGTCTTTGTAAATAACCTGTATGCCTCTCTGCTCAGCAGTTGCTGCCATCTATTTTCATACTGCCTGGATATTATTTGACATGAATTATACCATTCCAGGCCATACAGATGAATGGCATGGAATGGTGTTATTGATGTCATAGAATATCTCTAAGGAGGCGGTATAGCGCAGTGGTTTAAGGCTCTGAGCTGCAAACCTGGGAGACCTGAATTTGAATCACACAGCCCCCACTTAAATACTGTGTGATCCTGAGCAAGTCAATTAACTTCCTTGTGCTCCAAGGTTGCACCTGTAAACAAGCTTCAGTTTAGTGTCTCTCTCCTGGTTAAAAAAACTGTCTTAGAAGTATGAAAAAAAATAATAGTAGCTGGTGAAAAGAGTGGAACTCTATGTATATTTGAGGGCACCCCAAAGCTAGATTATGCATTTATCAAAAATGTACATATCAGAATACATAACTGGCATGGAAAGGAAGAAGGAGGGCAACTAATTTTGCAAAAATAATTTCCTCTCAGCTTTGAAATATATATTGACTACATTCTATAAATATATAGTTATATAGTATGTATTATTTCTACATATTTTCTCATAGTCAAATATGTATAATGTACAAGCAAAAAAGGCAGCTCCAAAAGGCACAAACTGAGGAAAAGATAGCCAACTTGGTTAAGAAGGGGGATAAAACCTTTTATAGGTATATCAGGGAGCATAGAAAGACAAAGGGAGGGATAGTGAGGCTGAATAGAATGGATGGTGAGTGGGCATAGAAACATAGAAACATAGAATTTTGATGGCAGATAAGGACCGCTTGGCCCACCCAGTCTGCCCATTTCCCTACCTAATGGATAAGCTGCAGATCCTAGTTAACCAGCAGCCTACTTCTTCCTACCCCAACCCCCTAGAATTGCCTTATGACTGTCCCATGCAGGCCGTTCCATGCATCCACAAACCTCTCTGTGAAAAAATACTTCCTTAAATTACCTCTGAGCCACCCCCCCATCTTCAAATTGTGCCCCCTTGTTCTTGCACACCTCTATTTTTGAAAGATGCTACCGTCTTGGACTTTGTTGATTCCCTTGAGGTACTTGAAAGTTTCTATCATGTCCCCCCTCTCCCTCTTATCCTCGAGGCTATACATTTTAAGCTCCTCAAGTCTCTCTTCATATGTCTTCCGGTGCAGACCCTGCACCATTTTAGTTGCCCTCCTCTGGACAGCTTCCATCCTGTCTATGTCTTTGCGGAGATTGGGTCTCCAGAACTGCACACAGTACTCCAGATGGGGTCTCACCAGCTGTCTGTACAGAGGGATAATAACTTCTGTTTTCTACTGGTAATGCCTCTCCCTATGCATCCCAGTATCCCCTCAGCCCTCCTTGCTGCCCTCTCACATTGCTTGCCCACCTTTAGGTCATCTGATATGACTACCCCCAGGTCCCTTTCCATTTTTGTTGTTGTTAGTATCTCACCCCACATTGTGTACTCTTCCCCTGGGTTTCTGTTTCCCAGGTGCATTACCTTGCACTTCTTAGCATTGAATCTAAGCTGCCATACATTTGACCATTCCTCTAACCTTGCCAAGTTCCTTCTCATCCTTTCCACCCCACTTAGTATCAACTCTGTTGCAGATCTTTGTGTCATCTGCAAAGAGACATACTTTTCCTTCCAGTCCCTCTGCAATGTCACTTATAAAGACATTGAAGAGGACTGGTCCTAATACTGAACCCTGCGGTACCCCACTAGTAACCCCCCTTTCTTCAGAGTGGACTCTATTTACTATTACTCTCTGTGTCCTATTCTCCAGTCAATTCTTTGCCCAGGCTGTCATCTTGGGACCCACTTCCAGGCTGGCTAACTTGTATATTAATCTTTTGTGTGGGACTGTGTCAAATGCCTTGCTAAAGTCTAGGTAGGCCATGTCCATAGCCCCTCCCTGATCTACTACTTTGGTCACCCAGTCAAAGAAATCTATCAGATTTGTCTGGCATGACCTTCCTGCTGTGAATCCATGCTGCCTTGGGTCCTGTGCCCCTCTGGCCTCTAGATACTTGACAATTCTTTCCTTCAGAAGTGATTCCATCATTTTCCCTACCACTGAGGTTAAACTAACAGGTCTGTAGCTTCCTGCTTCTGCCTTGCTCCCACTTTTGTGAAGGAGAATCACATCTGCCCTCCTCCAGTCCTTGGGTACCACCCCATACTCCCATGATTTGTTAAAAGAGAGTAGTCAATGGTGTCACTAGTTCTACCCTTAGTTATTTTAGAATTCTGGGATGAATCCCATCAGGCCCCATTGCTTTGTCCACCTTCAGTTTTAAGAGTTCTTTCAGAACCCTTTCTTCTGTAAATGGGCTGGTATCAATTTCTGTATCCAGAGTGTTTCTACTGTTTGTTTTAGGTACCTCCCCATCTTCCTTTGTAAATACTGAGCAAAAATATTTGTTTAGTATCTCTGCCTTTTCACAGTCACCCTCTGCCCACCCTCCTCCCTTTATTAAGCCTCAATATCCCTCCCTTGGTCTTCTTTCCCTCCCTGATGTACCTATAAAAGGTTTTATCCCCCTTCTTAACTGAGATGGCTATATTTTCCTCAGTTTGTGCCTTTGCTGTTCTGACTGCCTTCCCAGCTTCCTTTTGTTTTAACTGATATAGTTCTCTGTCCTGTTCCTTCTGTGACTCCTTGTACTTCCTGAATGCTTTCTTTTTCTCTTGAACCTTCACTGCCATTTCCTTTGAGAACCATAGTGGTTTCTTACATCATTTTGTTTTGTTTATTTGCTTCACACAAAGGTTTGTTACCTCTGTGATGGCAGTTTTTATTATTCCCCATTGTTCTTCCACCCCTCCTTCCAGCCCATTTGCTAGGGCATTCCTTAGGCACTCACCTATTTTGGCAAAGTCAGCACTCCTAAAGTCCAGTACTTTTGCCTTTGTATGGCTTGACTCTATTGCTGTGTTTTTTGTGAACCATACTGTTCGATGGTCGCTAGTTCCCAGATGGCTACCCACTTCTACATCTGTGATCCTCTCTTCATCTCCATTTGAGAGAACCAGGTCTAAGATTGCTCCCTCTTGAGTGGGCTCCAATACTAGTTGTCTAAGGCATGCCCCCTGTAGGGCATCTAGAATAACCCCACTCTTTGAAGTGGCTGCTGCAACTGCACTCCAGTTAACATCTGGCATATTCAGATCACCCATCAGCAATATCTCCCCTTTTCCTGCCATTCTAAGTATACTTTCTATCATTTCCTTGTCCATTTCCTCCCCTGAGAAGGGGGTCTGTATACAACCCCTGTGCGGATTGTGGTGCCATTGCCGGTCTCCAAATTTACCCACAGTGCTTCTTCTCCTCCCTGTTTTCCCTTTTGTTCTGTTGCTTTGATTCCTTCCCTTATGTAAAGAGCTACTCCTCCTCCTCTTTTACCCTCCCTGTCCCTCCTGTAGATAGTGTATCCTGGTATGTTTACGTCCCAGTCATGGTTTTGTGTGTACCATGTTTCTGTGACTGCCACAATATCCAGATGTTCCTCCTCCATCAAGGCCACTAATTCAGGAAGCTTGTTACTCAGACTATGGGCATTGGTACTCATTGCTCTCCATTTTTTGATGGCTTTACCTTCTGTTGCAGCATCCCCCACTGATCTTTCTACCTCGGACTTTTTCTCATTTAGTACCCTGTTTTGTAGGGAGAGGCTGGGATTTTCCTGCTGCTTAGCAGTGCCTCCCCCCTTGACTAGTTTAAAAGCTTGCCAATGAAGCATTTAAACTGATTGCTCAAAAGACTTGTTCCCTTCCTGGACAGATGCAGACCATCCTGCCAGTATAGGCTGGTGTCCCTCCAGGTGGAACCCCAGTCCCCAATGAAGCCAAACTGCTGTGCTCAACACCATTTTTTCAACCATTCATTAAACTGCATGGTGCAAAGTACTCTCACCTCACTCATGCCATTGACAGGCAGCACCTCTGAGAAGGATACTGTGTGTGCTACTTGTCTTAGGCCCCTCCCCAATTCTACAAAGTTCTTCTGCACTGCTTTAATCTCATGTTGAGCCAAGTCATTTGTCCCTAGGTGGACAATGATGTCCAGCTCAGACTCCCGTGCAGCTGTTCTCGTGATCCTGAGGATGCGCTTCCTATCCCTCCAAGCCATGGCACCAGGCAGGCACCTTACTTCAGTTTTCCCTGCTCCCCCCAGTTCTATCCCCCTAATAATTGAGTCCCCCACCAGGAGCTGCTTCCTTTCTTTGTGGTGTCCTCTGCCTCCTTCCTGTGGCCTCCCTTATGACAGTTGTCCTCAGCCTCCTTAGTCTCCTCTGCAGGTGCATCCATAGGGGAGCTATGCTTCCCCAGAATGGTGTATGGATTGTGGAGTGGAACAACTGACTGGGTGTGTCTCTGTTCCACCATCCTCACCCTCCCTGAGCTCACTGTGGTCCAACTGCTGTGATTTCTTCACAACCTCTGAGGTAGTGGTGGTGGCTCTGGTGCTCCCTGGATGGGGGGAGGTTCCCTTCCTACCATCCAGTGTGGCCTAGGGGAAGGTTCCCTTACTACTGTCCAGTGTGGCCTGAAGATGGGCAACTTCCTCCCTCAGGGCAGAGAGTGACAGTGAAAAAGCAGGGATACTGAATGAATACTTCTGTTCAGTATTCACAAAAGAGGAAGTGGGGGAGGTGCCTAATCCAATTAACAGAAGCCCTCTGGAGAGGGGGGTCGATCCCAGTCCTTTCACAGAAGAAAGGGTTCTGAAAGAACTCTTAAAACTGAAGGTGGACAAAGCAATGGGGCCAGATGGAATTCACCCCAGAATTCTAAAGAATTAAGCAGAGAACTAGTGACACCACTGACTACCCTTTATAACACATCATGGGAGGATGGTGTTGTACCTGAGGACTGGAAGAAGGCTGATGTGATTCCCCTTCACAAAAGTGGGAGCAAGACAGAGGCAGGAAACTACAGACCTGTCAGTTTGACCTCTGTGGTAGGGAAAGTGATGGAATCACTTCTGAAGGAAAGAATTATTGAGTACCTAGAGGCCAGTGGGGCACAGGACCCAAAGGCGGCATGGGTTCTGGCAGCGGAAGGTCATGTCAGATGAATCTAATTGATTTCTGTGACTGGGTGACCAAAGTAGTAGACCAGGAGGGACTGTGACATGGCCTACCTAGACTTTAGCAAGGCATTTGACACAGTCCCACACAAAAGATTAGCAGTCAAATTAACCAGCCTTGGAGTGGGTCCCAGGGGGGTAGCCTGGGTAAAACATTGGCTAAACAACAGGACACAGAAGGTAATTATAAATGGAGTCCACTCTGAAGAAAGAGGGGTTACTAGTAGGGTACTGCAGGGTTCAGTACTGGGTCCAGTCCTTTTTAATGTCTTTATAAGTGACATTGCAGAGGGACTGGAAGGAAACGTATGCCTCTTTGCAGATGTCACAAAGATCTGCAACAGGGTTGATACACAAGGAGGCATGGAAAGGATGAGAAGGGACTTGGCAAGGTTGGAGGAATGGTTAGAAATATGGCAGCTTGGATTCAATGCAAAGAAATACGAAGTAATGCACCTGGGAAACAAAAACCTAGGAGAAGATTACACAATGGGGGGGGGGTAGTAACAACAACAAAAATGGAAAGGGACCTGGGGGTAATCATATCAGATGACCTTAAGGTTGGCAAGCAATGTGAGAAGGTGGTAGGGAGGGCTGGGGGGATACTGGGATGTATAGGGAGAGGCATCACCAGCAGAAAACAGGAAGTTGTTATCCCCCTGTACAGACAGTTGGTGAGACCCCATCTGGAGTACTGCATCCAGTTCTGGAGACCCCATCTCCACAAGGACATAGACAGGATGGAGGCAGTTCAGAGGAGGGCAACTAAAATGGTGCAGGGTCTGCAAGAGAAGCCATACGAGGAGAGGCTAAAGAAGCTTAATATGTATACCCTTGAGGAAAGGAGGGAGAGGGGGGACATGATAGAAACATTTATGTACCTCAGTGGAATCAACAAAGTCAAAGAGGGTAGCATCTTTCAGACAAAGAGATGTGTAAGAACAAGGGGACACAATTTGAAAATAGTGGGAGACAGCTCAGGGGCAATGTGAGGAAGTATTTTTTTCACAGAGAGGGTGGTGGACACATGGAACAGCCTTCCTGAGGAGTTTGTGGGGTCTAAAACTGTGGAAGAATTCAAGAATGCATGGGACAGACATAAGGCAATTTTTGTGGGGGTAGGAAGAAATAGGCTGTTGGTTAAATAGGATCTGCAGCTTATCCTCTAGGTAGGGAAATGGGCAGACTAGGTGGGCCAAGCGGTCCTTATCTGCTGTCAAAGTCTATGTTTCTATGTTTCTATGTTTCTATGTAGTGGTGCTCACAACATAAATGTAAATAGTACTCATGGTAAAAGTTAGGTACACACGCACACACTGGATCAGGAACTCCAGAAGGCACTTGTCTGATTTTCCTCCACAGTCTTTTTGTGCAGAAAATAAAATGTAAAACAAAAGTTAAAAGTAGCTATAGTAAAAAACAGACCTCCCCACAAGACTGATATTTCGTGCTGTTCTCATGCTTTTTCAAGAACAGTGTGAATTGTCAGTCCTGTGGCAAGATTTGCCTTTTCCTAGTACTACTTTTGACTTTAGGTTTACAACATTTTCTTTATTGTACAAATAAACTTTGTGGTGGAAAATCCAAGAAGTGCCTTCTGGTGCTTCTGGTGTGTGTGTGTGTGTGTGTGTGCATGTGTGTGTGTTCCTAGCTTTTGCTGTAAGTAAAATATATATCTTGTTTGCATGCTAGACATAAGTATGTGTAGAATATATATATATTTTTATATGTCAAATATATTTTTGTTAATGCAGTTTTGGTACTGTGTACGTATTTGCATAACTAATTTGCATATTTCAAATGTACAGTTTATCAATCAGAATCATGGTAATTTCCATTTTTAAAATAATTTTGAATTGACGGCATTAGCTTACAGACCAGGTGGAAAAAGTAAAGGGTGAAAAACAAGTAGATGTACAGTAAGAACTCAATAAAAGTGAACCAAATAAGGGTGGTATAAATACCAATTTGAGGCTTCATAAATCAAAAGATTGAGAGGTAAGTCCTACAGTATGTGTAAGTATAAATGTATAATCTGTAAGTCTGATTCAATGGTGCATTATTAAATGATAATTCCACTATAGATATCTAAATGGTTGCTAATAAGATGAATTGTACTGTATGTGTACTGATAAAGATATGTTATAGAAAGGTTAATCAATCATTTTTTTTTGTCTTGGTATTTTAAGATATTGTTACAAAGCATATATTTACAAAATTTTTTAAATATATGTCAACTACATAAAAAAGTGTATCTATTAAGTATTCAAAATATAGGAGCAGATATATAAAATACATATCATGCACCTAGAATAAATATATCATGGTAATATATTTATGATATATACATTTGTCATATGTATTCTGTAAATCAATCAGATATTTCAAATTGGCCAGTTTGATACATTTTGCATGTACTTCAGACATATGATGATAATATGTTTGAAAATGTATTTGAAGTATACCTTTATAGATATATTAAAAATATATTTAGTTTCCATATGGGAAAGGTTAATTTGCCCACTTATACATGTTCAGATACCTCGACACTTAGCTCTGACACCCTCTCATACACTGCATTCTGTCCACACAGTATTTCCCACTCCATCAAAATCACATAAATACATTTCCATAATTTTATTTTCTCTGCTGTGACTGGCGACCTCCAAGCCCGATATGATGACCAATACAGTCCTCCTCTCACCTCCTATGGACTAACTGCTGTATCAAGCTTGGAGGAGCGCCAGCCACAGCAAAGAAGATATAATTATGAAAATGTATTTTATGCATGAAATTTGATTTGATGGGAATTTCTGTATGGACAGAATGCAATGTATTGGGGTTGGGAGCAGAGCCAGCTGCCGAGGCATCCAAACACATATAGCAAAAAAAATGGTAATGTTAAATGCACACAGAAAATTGAAAACAGAGTTAAAATCAATGTTTCAACCTGAGGTCTTTTCCAGAATTATTTAACAGAGAAAGAAGCTAACTAATTTTGCTTTTTTCTCTTTTAGATAATTCCCAGAGAAGACCTAAGGTCAAAACATATTCTATTTTCAGCATGTATTCAATGCTACTGTTTTGTTTTGTTTTCAGACCACAAGCTGATGCAGCACCTTGTTTTTTGTTCAAACATGTGTAAGTGGGCAAATGAGCCTTTCTATTGAATGACTTTACCACATCAGACGTCTACCCCGAGCCAGATCAAACCATATGGTGCTATAGTCAATGGACCCCAGTGGTTCCCTAACTTGCACTCAAGTGTACCCTTTCTAAGTTGGTTAGCACAAAATTGAGAATGGCAGCCTGCCTCATGGGTTCACCAGCCAGCTGCATCAGTTGGCAGTCCTGTAGCCTGCATGTCTTATTGAAGGCCCTTGGCTGCACCACCTGCATTACAACCCCTGAGGGTGTTCGGTTATAGCAATATTGTCACACACTCAAGGAAAAATTATTCCTTACATAGTCTGGTAATCCTCTGGTTATAGTTTTGGAAGGAAGTGGTACCATCCGGGAATAAACTGGCTATAGTTTGAAAATGCGCCGTCAACAAATTCTTTACCGACCTTTCAGCCTGTACTGGAGCTTTTCACCCCTCCTCGCCTTGTCAGACTCCCCCCCCCCCAACTCCAGAAACAGTGCAACATCCTCCTTTCTACCTTAAATACATTAGGGACTCAGAGGTGTGTAAACTCCTGAGGCATATCCTTGATTCTAAAGCTGCAGGCTCTGATGGGATTGAGTCCAGACTCCTCAAAATTTCAGCTTATGAACTTGCTTCCCTGATAGCCAGAATCTTTAATAAGAATGGGTTAACCTGTCCCTATCCTTCTGCACCATTCTTGATATATGGAAGATGTCTCACATAGTGCCAGTGTTCATAAAAAGGCAATAACAAAATTATCAGCAACTATAGACCTATTGTCATCTTACCTGTTCTCAGCAAGGTCTTTTAAAATATGGTCTCGACCCAATTTACTGATTATTTCTCTGCCCATGATCTTCTCTCCCCCGCACAGCATGGTTTCCACCAGAACCATAGCACCAATACTGCAATGCTTACCCTCACCAAAAGCATTTCTAACTCATTTGACGAAGTGGAGTTTACAGGCCTTACATAACCTTATTAAGGCCATCGATATGGTTGATAACACTACTTTGAAACAAATTAATGGCCATGGGAATATCTGATACTGCCCTCCCCTGGTTCAGAGGTTACCTGTCCAGTAAGCAATGATGAGTTAAATTTGGATCCTGACTATCTGATTCTGCCCCTATCACTATTGGTGTTCCTCAAGGCTCTACATTGGGACCCCTTTCTTCTGCCTCCATATTAACTCTGTCCACCACTGTATCTCAAATAGTACCCAACTCTTGTATGCTGACGATTTGGTCTTTTTTGCTAGTTCCCAGAACATGGTTGATATCAACTATAAACTGCCTTCTGACTTACGGGCCATCCAAGCATGGTTCCTTGAAAATGGGCTCTGAATGAATCCCACCAAGTCACAGGCAATGTTATTCAGATTGGTCAATTGATTAAAGAACAACCAAACTCCTCTGTCAGTGTCCTGTGACAATAGTACACCACCTGTCACTGTCCCATCCTTTAGCTACCTGTGTGTTATGCTCAATCCCTCCTTTGATTTTTCACTTCATGAAGAATGCATGTGTAAGGCACTCAATGTCAGACTTGGACTTGCCTACAGAGCCAGTCAAAATCTCTCCCCCATAGCACAAATTGATATTATCCAAGGTATTTTGCTCCCCAAACTCTCCTACAGTCTACCTGTTTGTTTTTTCAGAAAACTCCAACTCCATCTTATACAAATGGAATTTTGCTTACAATAACAGCTGCCATTTTGTCCTTCCTTGTACCTTACTAGCCCATCATTGCACCCTGTTCTTGAAGTTTGGTTGGTTCCTGCCAGCTGTTTTATGTGATCTCCTGGGAGGCATCACACAGTATGCTTCTGAACCATGTGCCATTATCTTTTGCCTCCCTTCTGTTGCCCTACAGTGATGCCTACCCTCTCAGATCATCTGACCTTGACCTGCTAGTCATACCTAGAACTAGAACCAAACTAGAGGAGGCAGCTTTCACAGTCTCTACCCCTAAACTATGGATCACAATACCAGCCAACAACAGGCAATATTTTGTTACCCATATTTTCTGGAGTTAGTACAACTCCCACTTACAACAGTCAACTGTTTGTACCTGTTGCTAGATTTGAACTCTGATAACTTTTACCTATGTATTGAAAGTCCTTGCACTTATGTTGGTTGTATACCAGCTTTATGCCATTTGAGTTTTACCAGCTATGTTTCTATCCTCATGCTTCTTCTAGTTATTGTCATGCACTGTACTGTTCGCTGGTTTGTACTCTCTCAGGTTGTACCTGAAAATAGGCATCTGTTTGTCTAGTGCACCTTACCCAGTTAAAATCTAACTAAATAAATAAATCATGAACTGGCAAGCTGGTCTAATGATGTGGAGGGCTGAGGCATCATGCCTTACCTCCTGCCACACCGGAGACCCATGTTCATGGTGTGAGTTGGTCACTGGGGGTCGGCCATGGAGGAAGAGGATCGAGCATCCAGGGGACAGCTTTCTTTTCTTGGGGAGGGTGGTGAACAGAGACCAGCATCTGCCTGACACCTAGCAGTGGCTGGGTGTTGGCACGCCAGGTCCCATTAGATGTGGGTGGAGGCAGAGCAGCCAACTGGTGTGCTGCATGCGTAAGTGTGCATGGCTCTGCCATTGTCAGCATTGCATGCTCCCCACTGAAGGGAAGAACAAGGGGGAAAAACTGTGCTGGGTGAGTCAGATGGTCGCTGTACTCCTGGGTCTCACTCCAGTCAGAAGGCGTCTCTTCGAATTGGATCCAGTCTTGGTCGGTCAAGATGAGGGACTCCCCACCATCCAGCCATGTAGGCAAGCCGTGTGGAAAGGAGGGAGGCAAGTCCTGTGGTTGGGGGTCATAGCTGGGGGAATGGCATGAATGTGGGCTGACCAGGACACAAGGGATAAAAAATACAAGAAAAAATAAAATAATTATCTGGAAGTGCTCTGGTTTTATTCTACTAACTAACTCGTTATAGCCAAGGCCAATGATTTATGATGATTCAAGTAATGAAATTCTGTTTTCAAGACTTGAAATGTCAGGAACTGCAATTATTATTATGTGTAATGTCTGTTTTTTTTTTACCAGGATTCTGCTGTCATTCTTTAAGTGTGTGTGTATAAATAATCAGAATAAAAGCAGGCTTAATATACAGAGCATTAGATGAAGCAAACTGAAAATATTACAGGAAGCAATTGAAAGAAAAACACAACTTCTGTAGATTTACTGACCTGGCATAAAACATCAAATTCCATGAAATTCCTTGTTTTTTCCTATGTGTAGGGCATTCAAACTGTAGAATTTTACTGGGTTTTCTGGTAACCCCTCCAAACCAGTGGCCTTGGTTATAACCTGGTACTACAATGGTTATATGTCAGAAACTGGTACAGTTTGATAATGAAATAATCTGGCTATAGCCCGGGAATTAACTGATTATAATATGGTAATAATCTGGTTATAGTTTGACAATGAACTGGTCATAGTTTAGGGATGATGACCTCTTAATGGTTTGACAAATCTTCGGAATAGTTTTTTAAGGGACATGACTTTGTATTGTAATGCTTTCTACAGACGTTATTACATTACATATAGCTTTTTTTATGCTCTTGTGTCATAAATATCTCACCCTACAATGAATTAAGTAACCTGATGCTAAGTAGGTACAGACCTTTGTACGTTCTTCGCTCCATGCAATCATGCTCTCATTTATGACCAAATCATGGCCTGATGGGGCTATTGAATCAAAGCGCCCAATGTTCCAATACCTGGCAATGCCATCTTGGGTCGTTCGGCAGTTTAATATGTCATACTGGGCTGGTGGGTTTCCATTGGCATCAAAGAGCACATCATCTGTGCCACTGATTTTAAAGCGGACATTTCTCACATAATGGAAGACCTGTACAATCCAAAGAACACATGATTTTTATTTCTAAAAAAACTAAATATTCATACATTTACAAAACAGATATATTACATTTGGCATAAATTCTACTGAAGCAACCAAAGCAATTGTCGTGGTCAAAGCTTTTTTTGTTTGTTTGTTTTAGTTTCCTCTCACTGAAAACAAACCTCCTGCTTCCCATGAGGCAGCTGTGACTGGTAAGTAAATGGCAAGGAAGAATTTTTCAGTCTGCCTCTACTTCCTTCTCTTTTTAAGGACAACTAAACCACTATGTTTACAAGAAACTATTCAAATATCAGGCTTCACAGAAAGGTAAAGGAAATGCTGCTGTTTACACTGATACTAAAAGTGTATTTACGTAATGAACAGGTCTGAAAGGATGATACTGGGGAATTATTCATCAGGCCCAATGCACCTGCCTGTGGAATCCCACAAGGCTCTGTCCTCTCCCCATGTTATTTGCAGTGTACATGGTGCCCGTGGGCAAGGTTATAAGGTGGTATGAGCTGAGTTTTCATCGTTATGCTGATGATACTCAGCTCCACCTGTCCTTCGCACCTGGTAGATTTGACACAGTCGACGTGCTGAATGACTGCTTGACTGAGATCCAGGCTTGGACGGAGTTGAACTGGCTGGGACTTAACCCAGGTAAGACTGAGGTACTGGTAGTTGAGCAGGATCAAAGGGGAGGAATGGGGGCCTCTGGGGATAGGTTGGGTTTTTATTGGTCTTACCAAACTGGAGTCCTCCCCAAAGGTGAGGAATTTGAGTATTGTTCTGGACAATGAGGTGACACTTGATGCTTAGGTGTCAGCTGTTGTCTGGACTGGTTTCTATCATCTCTGGAACATTGGCCAAATTAAATCTCTTATTCCCCCTGATGACCTGAAGATGCTGGTACATGCATTTGTCACCTTGAGACTCAACTACTGTTACACACTCTACCTTGGGGTCAGAGGTTTGATGTGGTACCTGCAGCTTCTGCAGAATGCAACAGCCTGGTTGTTGACTGGACACTCAAGGTTCAATCACATTGCACCAGTGCTGTGCAAGCTGCATTGGCTGCCAGTCCTCTGGTGCATCACCTTTAAAGTAGGTCTTTTGACCTGTAAGGCCTTACATGGGTTGGGTCCGGGCTACCTGAAGGAGCTTCTGCATCCCTACACCCCAACACGCTGTCTTAGATAAGCTGGAGAGACCTTCCTGGAGGTCCCCAGGGCTAGGTTAAAATCTTCTGGGGGCCGGGTGTTTGAAGTGGCAGCCCCAGTCCTCTGGAATTCACTGCTGGGGTACCTCCTGGAGGTGCCATCCATAGAGTTTAAAAAAAAAAAAAATCTTAAGACCTTCCTGTTTGAACAGGACTTTGGGACCTGAGGAATTTATTTTGGGACCATCAGACAGCTTGGGAATTAGTCTGTTTTATATTTTAATGCGGTCTGTGTATAAACTGTATATATTGTATGTTGATTGTTCCTTATTGCTGTATCTGTATATTTTGCTGTAAGGGTGTCCTGAGCCTTCAGGGAAGGGCACCTGAAATAAACTCTACTACTACTACTTCTACTACAACAAAATAAATGCAGTTTTGCAGCATTTGAAAAATGTAAACATCAGCCTTCCTGTTTCAAAAATCCCGCCCTGTCTGCTCCTTAAAATGGCCACAGAATGTGCTACATGATTAGTTCACAGGAGCAAGAGGCAGACAGCTACATTGCTTTCTGTAGTTTTAACAATGCACACGATAGGCTATAGGTTTGTTGCATACTGTATACTGTATATATTTTGTTCTACCTTGATGCATTTATTTATTGCCTGTATTACTTCCTGTACTACCTTATGAATTCCTTGTTTTCTTTATAATGTCTTGTAAACGTACCCAGGTCCATCTTGTAAATAAGTATTACTCAATGGTGTTTCACCTGGTAACATAAAGATTAATTGATTGATTGATTATTTATTTAAACCTGCTGAAATTGTGTTATAATCTAACAACTTATCTATGCAAACCGCAGTACAATAGACCTTTTCAACCACCTGGTGGTCTAGTGGTTATGTTGAGGTGCTGGTCCGGGTCCAGTGCCAAAGTTCTTGCTGTCTTAGGGTGTAAAGTAATCCTGATATACTGTTAAATAAATATATTCTATGCTGTCAACTTTTTCTCATTCCATCAGCCAGCCTGCTCTGTCACTTGCCTGAGGTCACACACTCCTCTGTCTACGCCACACTCCAGTTTGAACTGTTCTAGATCTGGTGCCACATATCTTGCCGGTTCCAAGAAGAGAAGAAGCACACTTCATAATCTTGTACCCGATCCTCCGAGAGAGCGCATGCCTTTACTGATACATTCAATGCTTCCCAGCTGGCACTATTAAATTATGCACAAATGTGTATGTGCATCACTTCGTAGAGCCAGACAGAAAGGATGGAGTGTAAAAGGCAGGTGCTCTCTCAGAGACTCAGGTACAAGATTATAAGGTGTGATTCTCTTCTCTTCACGGGACCAGCAAGATATGCAGGAACTGAGCGAGAACAGCTAAGGAGTGTGAAGTGGATGGTGGTATGTGCAATGGCAGGCAAGTGCACAGGTGGGCTGGCAGCTCTCAATGTTGCTGGTTGCCATAGAAACCTCTCTCTTTGCAGACACAGGCTTGTTGAGTATGGTTGCCCATACATTTTTCTCTCTCTGTTTCCTTCAATCCTGCTTGACTGTATCTTTTTTCCAACTTTATTTTTATTGAGTTTTCCATTGGTACACTGTTCATAGTATCATCATGCCATACTGCACATGTACACAAATATCTACAGGATTGGCATAAAAGCTTTACAAACAAATGCATTCAGCGTAGGGTTAAATGAAGGATGCACCTCGAGGGGCATCTATCATACAGAAGTAGGAGCCAGGGTTTCTCCTCATCTCCTAATAAAAGTAAATGAGGGGTACATATTGAATTCATAGGGCTGACCAGCTTGATCCCATGGCCACCCCCATCCCACCCCACCACTATGGGATAAGACCAGTTCTATGGCCAGCAATGCTTTAGAAACAAGCTGTCAATCTATTCTGCATTTCTACAATATTGTTTTGAAGTTATTCCATCATCTTTTTCATTGTGTATATGTCATATATAATATCCTCCCATTGTCAAATCTGTGTAGGAGAGCACTGTAACCACAGTTTGGTAATAACATTTTTACAGTAGCTGCTGTCAGTATTTTCTGAAGAAGATAGTATCTGGTGTCCCTGTTTAACCGGGGGAGAGTAGTAGGGCAATTTCTGAAGTGAGAGTGCCAAATTCTGGAAATAAGGCTAACAAGGGACACTCCAACTCCCTCCAGTATAAAAAAAGTACCGGGCAAGACAAAAATATGTGTGTGTGCATGCACTAAACATCTGCAACCCCTCCAGCAGGATGAATCACCAGTGGTATGGAATTTGGCCATTATTTGTAGTGTTCTAAAAAAGTGGCTGGTGACTTTCCACCCAAATTTCCTCCATATATAGGACCTGCAGACTCCATGCTGCTCGCTCCAAATTGTCTGCCACAGCAAAGGGGATAACGTTACAGAAAACTCCACCTCTCAGTTGAATTGTACAGTATCCATTAGAGTAGTATGTACTGTACATCTGTTTATGCCCAATAAATTTGGGATATTAACCGTGGAGGAGAAGCTTCAGTTCCGGCAACTAAAAGCAATGGAAAGATAGGAGCAATGGTTTGCATGTCCAGTGAGTGACCTACAGTGTTGCTTAAGAAGTGCTGGACTTGTAAATATTGATAGAAGTCTACTTGCAGCAGCTGCAATTCTGTTTGTAGTTGCATGAAGGTCTTAAAAACCCCATTCTGAAAAAATTGGTAGGCATGCGAGAGACCCAGATAAGACCACAAATGGAACTTATGATCATTTTTGCTGGGATGATGGATGGGTCCAGTGCAGGCACCCCAACCCAATGGGCCCCTATGATATTTACTTTTTTACACAAGAATTGTTTCCAATGTTAAAGTAACTCTGCTGTGTAAAGAGATGGCTCTTTAGATGTGTTCAAACTGTTCAGCTGCATAATTGTGCTTATTGTTAGGTTTGCATGTGCTAACACTCTCTCTCTACCTGGACCCACTGAGGGTCTGTCAGGGCCAGTCGGAACCAGTGTAGGATATGAGTGAGTAAGGTGGCCATAACATATTGAGTAAAATTAGGCAGGGCAAGGCCCCCTCTAGATTTTGGTAGTCACAGTTTTTTTAAGGCAATTCTTGGACGTTTCCTGTTCCACAAAAAGTGTGAGATCATTCTGTCCCACTGCTGAAATTCTATTCTTTCGAAAGAATTGGAATGTTTTGATATAAATAAAACAGTCATGGCAATATATTCATCTGAATAACTTGAATTCTGTTAATTAATGACATAGGCAAATTGTGCCAAATTTGTAAATCTAGCTTAATTTTTTCCTTCAAGGGAGCAACATTTTTGTGGAAAAGGTCCATTGGAGCTGGTGTCAGATTTATTCCCAGGTGCCTAACATGAGGATTATGCCACTTATAAGGGAAGTTCTGTTTTAGTTGGGATGGGAGAAAGTGAAGTTGCAGGACCTCTGTCTTTTGATTATTCAGTTTATAACTGGAGAGTTGTTCAATTAGTTGGAGAGTTTGAGTCAGTGCTGGTAGGGAAGTTTTAGGATCAGTTCTATAGACAAGCAGATCATCTGCATAGTAAGTTAGTTTATGCAGGTGATCTCCCACCTGATAGCCATGAATTTGTACGCATTGTCTTAGATATTGAGCAATGGATTCCGCATATACAGCGAACAGATGGGGGACAATGGACACCCCTGTCTGGTGCCTCATGACAAGAGAAATCTAGGGGAAAGTGAGCATTTAATTTCTATAGATGGCTGGAGATTAGAATACATTCCCTTGATAACATTCAAAAATTCCATGGGGAATGCAAATTTATTGAGGGTCTCTTGCAAGAAGGACCATGAGACTCTGTCGGACACTTTTTGGGCATCTAAACTCAAGATTAATAAGGGTGTTTTAGTGTGATGGGCATGGTCAATAATACAGAGCGTTTGTTTAATATTGTCAGTAGTTTGTCAGGATCGTATAAAGCCAGACTGGTCTAGATATATAAGTGCTGGGAGAATTGAGTCCTATCTATGGGCCAGTATGCTGGTATAAATTTTGTAGTCTTGGTTAAGAACTGAGATGGGCCAGTATGAGTCACATAAATGTGTGTGTTTTTACAGTTTTAATATGGCTGTAATAGTGGCTTGCTACCAGGAGATGGGATAGTCTGCCATCTCATGGCTGGCTTGTAAGGTTTGAAGGAAGGTGTCCTGTTTATGAGATAGTGCAAGCTTATAAAATTTCACTCCATACCCATCAGGACCTGGGCTCTTCCCATTCTTTAAGTGGCAGATAGTAGTTAACATCTCTAAGGTTGAGTTGGGCCCAATAAGCAATTGTTGTTGTGTCTCTGTGAGAATTGGCAATTGCAAACTCTCCAGGAACTGTATCACTGACTTCACCGGTGTGTGTGTGTGTGTGTGTGTGTGTGTGTGTGTGTGTGTGTGTGTGTGTGTGTGTGTGTGTGCGCTGTCCCCTGTATAGAGCCAGAAATAGTAATCTCTAAATATTTTCAGAATCTCAGGGTGGCCAAGGTCATTTTACCCATATGAGGGTCTTTCATCTTGGTAACTGTTACCAAATTGTTCTGCTTACAGAGTCTATAAGCCAAGTTGTAGAAGTTCTAGCTCAACTCTCATAATATTTTTGGTGAAGCCATAATAAAGCTTGTTCTGTCTTACATGTCAGTATATTTTGAATTTTGTTTTGTGTCTGCTGGATTAGGGGAAGGAGGGAGTGGAGGGGAAGGAGGGAGCGGTCCCCCTGCATGTGTGCCAGTTGCAGAAAGCCCAGCTTCTTTTGGAGTTCCTGCAACTGTGCCTCTCATTGTTTTGTAGTCTAAACATGAATAGTGTTTGTGAGAGTAGTAAAAAAAGAAAGTAAACTGTCTAGTGGTAGGGTAGTGAAATCTCTACAAATCCTACAGGCCCACCTCTTTAAGTAAATAGCATAGATGCTTCTGTCCTGCGGTGGACTTGAAAAGCCAGGTAGCAGAGGTGTCCCAAGGCAGGGTTAAGGCGACAATTAAAGTGCCCTGTCAAAATAGGGGCTCCTTTTTTATGGGTCACAATAGTGTCCATTAGTCCAGACACTGTTTCAGAAAAATAGCTGATGTTGATGCACTTTGGAGTAGATGCATCCTTTATCAAAAAATGAGCCCACATTTACAAACCACCATTTTTATAGTCCCAATAACATCATACAAAAGTGAACGTGATCAAAAAACACACACATCCATTAAAGACATAGTATCTTATATTAAATAATACAAAACACTTTTAAAAAAAGGCTATGTTACAAATACTGATTTTATTATACAAATAATAATAATTAACATTACTTTCTTGATTATTAATTTCTAGGGTATCTTTTTATCACAGTTTCTTAGGTTATTTTTTAATTCAGAGTCTTCCCCATAGGAATAGAAAATGAATCCATTCCAGTTCTGTCAGCTTGGTATCTGAAAGACAAGTATAATCTCATGAGATATAATATAACACCGTTTGTGGTCAATTAATCTTTTCTATGTTGTACACTATCATTTTCCATATTTTAAAATCTTATTTTCTCTTTTACACAGTTTAGTAGTCTCATATGTATTCTCCTTTTCTATATCTCTTCAAAGATCCTAATTTTACCCACATAGGTCAGATCATATATCCATTTTCTTACATTTAAGGCATACCTCTTAGATTTCTGTAAGTATGGTGATATTTCAAAATTTCCATTAATACCCAGGTATTTACAAGCCCCAAGGGTATAGATCCAGACAACCTCCATTTGCAACAACAAATTATCAAGATCCCCCACCCCTTTGTTTCCAGCTAACCCTACCAATCACACAAAAACT
Organism: Neoceratodus forsteri; assembly: GCA_016271365.2. Taxonomy (NCBI): domain Eukaryota; kingdom Metazoa; phylum Chordata; order Ceratodontiformes; family Ceratodontidae; genus Neoceratodus; species Neoceratodus forsteri. The sequence goes on along the minus strand of CM057457.1, from coordinate 307,380,365 downwards.
AAAATCGTGTGCATTTTTATCTAGCACTATAGAAATGTGTAGAAGTGTGACATATCTTATGTCTTTATTAAGTATGGCTCTACAGTGTTCTCTGACCCTTACTTTAAATTGTTGCTTGTTTTTTCCTACATAAAAAATATCACATTTATAAACTGCCACCCAAGATATGTAATGAAAAATATACCTAAGGGGCAGTTTTACAGACTAAGCTGAAACTGCAGTGACTTAGAGATCTATGGTGAGGCAGCCTAACTAATCAGTTCTGTGAAAGGGGCTATGGAAAAGAATCGATATACCATGCAAAAGAGGAAGCTAGATCTAAGGAGAGGGAGGAGTTACTGATACAAAGGGAAAGAAATATTGAACATTCTGGTAGATTTAATTTTGTCACAACTTTTTCAGCACACAGTGGCTTGGTGGAACAGATTCTGAAATGGAACTGGAATGTACTACGGGGAGACACAGGACTCTGTGAAATCAACCAAAACCCCCATGCATGGCATATAGGAGAGCCAATGCCCTTAAGGATCAACTTGTTCATAGTAGGCAAGTAGTACCAACTAAACATACCTGGCTTACAAATGTGAGAGTGGGATGTTTTCAATGCAAAAAAATGTGTGTATGCGCATAACAAAAGAAAGTATCATGCTAGACAGTTCATCACATGTGAAAACAGTGGAGTGATATATGCTGCTGTTTGTAAATGTGGTGTTTTTTATGTATGAAAAAACAAGAGAAAATTCAAAGAAAGGGTCAGAGAATACAGTCAGGTAAATAACCTAAATAAACCTTGTGCAGAAAAATCAGTGATTTAAAACTAAATGTTTCAGACTTACTGTAGATAAACAACCAAAAGACCTATACAGTTGACAGTGATGCGCCATTCGTGGAAGACCAGTAGGAAAGCAAATAATGTTATTAAATGTAGACCTAAATTTGGTAAGCACTTTTTCAGATGAATAAGAATACACTATTGAACCATAGTCTATAACTGAAATTAATAAACTATGAGTAAGGATTAGCTTGGTTTCAAAGGTAAGATATTTGTTAATTCAATATAACAACCTCAATCTCTTATGAAGATTACCAATTAAGGGCCAGATATTCAAAACTTTGCCCCGGGGCAAAATTAGCACTGCCCAGCGGGCAAACTTAGCCCGGAGCACAGAGCACGCTATATTCAAAAGGAATAGCCCAGGGCAAACAGCTTCCGAATATGGCATGGTAATGAGGCCATGCAAACTGGGCTGGGAGTGCAGGGCAAAAATAGCCCTGGAATAAGACAGCACTGAATAAAGCAACCAGGAAGTGCAACCCACAACAACAACACAGTACACAGCAACATGAGGGCAGGTAAGACGAACTACGTGGCTAATGTGTGTGCCAGCAAATGCATGGATTTCAGTACAGCTGCAGGAAGCAGCAGATGTGGAAGAACAGTGATCAAAACTGTATAATATTCCCCTGTGCCGTTAGCGCCACGCTAACACATTAGCGCGCATTAGCGCGAGTTAGCAGTTAGCCCGAGCAAACACGCTTGCCCTGGCTAAATGTGCCATATTCAAAAGTGCCATGCAAATGAGCCTACTTACTTAGTCTCTGGGCAAACAACCGGATTAGTATCTCATTATACCCTGATTTGCATGCAGTTTGCCCAGCGTTACTGCAGAGTCCCACAGAGCCACCTGTAGGTCAGTCTGGAAGTACAGGGGCTGACCAGGTCCAACCGCAGCTCCACCTGTAGGTCAGTCTGGCAGTGATGATAGCTGCAGGTTACATGTAAACAGTACAGCATAGCATAGCATATTATACCCCAGGGGACAGGACACCATAGGCACAGGTGGTGATGGTGCTGCATGCCACTGTCACATTGTAGGGCATGCTACAGTGCACAGCAGAAACTACAGTAGCAAGGGGCCAGTGCGTGGACACAGCAATGTCTATGGTGTGTAGGGCAGTGATGATGACTGCACCTATACACAGTGAGCGCCCAACTCATGGATGTTTTCTGACACTGACATTACTGTTACGCTATTGTGTGACCTACAGATGCTGCACGGTGGTATGGATGCTCACAGTGACATGTACATTTCTGGCTTTTGTGTGCTATGGCAGTTGTACAGCTGTGAGGTATGTGGCCGGGGGGCATATTTTTCCGAAAGGCACACTGGTGCTTGGGGTATTCCCACTACTGACCCATGTACACTGCATGATGTGTCCCAGCCTTGTGGCCACACCTGATCTGTAGCACAGCCTCGCCAATTCGTATATGCTCCCTCAACATCCTCCATGCCCGCAGTGCTGCATGTGAGCTGGCATCTGTTGGTGTCCACGGAAGTGTGGTCCAGGTGTGTGTTGTATAACCACACCGCCGTGCTGTCCACTGGTGGCAGGGTCACCACTTACTGCCTGGCATGGCTGGGACTGATGGCAGATGATGGCATCATTGTGATGCCATCAGTTAGCAGCATGCTTCCTCTATGTTTGGCTTTATCTATGTGTCATATTTATTTGTTAGGGTCATGCAAAACCCGCGCTAAACCCGCGCAAATGGTTTTTGCCCAGCGCAAAGTTTTGAATATCTGGCCCTAAATGTATTATATGCTGCTCAAAAGACAAATTAAACTTATATTGTCTGAGCAATTCATATGCCCTGGACCTGTGGATTTACCTGTAATCATCGCAGCAATGGTTCTAAATACAAATTAAAGAAAAAGTGGGATAGGGGACAACCTTTATGGGTTCTAGAGGAAATAGAAAATGGTTGAGCTATAACATCATTACAAGTTAATGTAGCAGAAGGGGAGGTACATAAAACCCGAACCCATTGAATAAAATCTGATTGGATGTTACAGGTTCTCAACACTTTAAATAACAAAATCTGGTCAGCTCCACCATGGCTGCATAATGATGTTAGTGATGTTGTGTGGAATTGCTAAGGAGGCATGGAGAAACTGAGGAGGTGTAAAAAAATGGTAATGTTGAAAATCTGGAGTGAAAATTAAAAAAAATTGATGAAGTCATAAGCTTGCATAGAAACTGCGCAACACACACCTGTAATGCAATTATTTGGGGGATTTGTTACACCAGATGTTCAATATAGACATTTTGGGACATCTGCTCATGAACAGTGGCACTGTTATTTTCTTAATCTAACCCAAACATTGATTTCACACAGCGACTGTGCCCACTGTACTCCAGATGTGCAAAACCACATTTTGGGCAATATGTGAAAAATGACAGCTGTACTGTTCATAAGGAGGTGTGCAAAAATGGCAATGTTGAAAATCTGGAGTGAAAATATAAAAAAATTCTCAAAGTTATAAGTGTGCATGGAAACTGCGCAACGCATGCTCATAACATAGTCATTTTGTGGAATTTTGTCACCAAATTTTCAACATAGGCATTTTGGTACCTCTGCTCATGAACAGTGCCACTGTGATTTTCTTAGTCTGTCTCAAACATTGATTTTCAACAATGACCGTGCCCTTGTGTGTCAGATGCGTGAAAACACATTTCGGGCAGGATATGAAAAATGACAGCTGTACTGTTCATGAGGAGGTATGAAAAAATGGCAATGTTGAAAATCTGTAGTGAAAATATTAAAAATTCTTGATGTTATGAGTGAGTGTGGAAAGTGAACAATGCACGCTCATAACACAGTCATTTTTTTGGAATTTTTTCACCAAATTTGAAACATATGCTTTTGGCAGCCCTCCTCATGAACAGTGACACTGTTTTGTTAATCAGTCCCAAAATGTGATTCCACACAATAAGTGCAAAATCACCTTTTGGGACCAAATAATGACATGACAGTAACTGAATTCATGAGGTGGGGGTCCCAAAAATCCCATGTTGAAAATTTGGCACCGAAAGTCACAAAACTGGCTGAGATATCCACCTAAGTTGAAAAAAAAAAACATTTACTGTATGCCATTATTTAGCTTACTGGCATTTCTTCAGTTTGTGGTTGGCTTTAAATAGTGCAGACATGTTCTTGCTCCACCAAAGATCATTGTGCCAGGTTCTGGAGGTAAGTATGGGGGGAGGGTGGGTGGGGAGGTGGGGTGTGCAGAGGGTGGGTGCAGGTTGGGGGAAGAGGCACTGCAGACAATGAGGGACCAGTTTGTTGTTCACAGGTTAAACAAAATAAAAAAAACTTTTGCAGAAAGGTTTTCTTTGTTACAGGGATATCTGGCACACTGGAGGTGGGCTCCCAGCATGCCACCTAGGAGTTTTGTGTGTGTGTGGGTGGGGTGACTGGAGTCAACAGGGATTGGGCATCACATTGGCAAAGAAAAAAGGGTCTTTGTTTGGGGGGCATGATGCCAAGGGGGATTGGGCTTTCCCTCAGCAGACAAATTATTGGATGGGAGACCATTATGCTGATGGGGATTGGGATCCCCCATCAGCAAATGAACTGTGGAGGGGGCATGCCTACAGGGGGGATTGGGCACACCCAATGTCAGCTTTCTGGGGACTAGAGGCAGACGTCGACAGTGACAGCTGCCACTATGTTTATTGAAATGTTACACTAGGCAAGGCATGCCCTGCAATTAGGGGGTACTCCCTCATTGCAGTGGCTACATTTTTTCAAGTTGGTGGCATGCATTTGCACTGTTGTCATAGATTATTGTTGTGCCAGAGACAAGCCCCACAGAGCAGTGGGGGCATTGGCCACAACACAACAGCACATCCACAAACTGCTACTCCTGCAAGCTGTCACATATTTCTTGCACATGTACACAAGCAAACATAAAAAAATGCCTAAAATATAACATGGCATGATCAGTCTCTGCAGTCCTGTAACTATCAGAGGTTGGCAACTCTACTGAGAACTTTTTTTTGGGTCTGCTGCCAAGTGTGTAAAATTAATAACACTGCAGGAACCTGTGTGTGTGTGTGTGTGTACATGTGTGAGGGAAGGAAGGACTCTGCAGGCAGCTGAGTCTTTCCAGTGCACACATTTTGACTGTGATGGTTAATTTCACTGTTGCAGTATATGCTAGCACAACAGAAAACACAAGGGGAAACAAGCATTTGTCAATGACAAATGTTTGCTTGTTGGTATTAGCATTGGAAATGCAGGAGTTAGACAGCTGCAGAATAGGAATGGCAGTGAAGTATTTAACTTCATGCCAACCCCAGCTCCACCATGCAGAGATGGACAGGCATTGGGGTATGTGATTGTGTCATCGCCCACAACATTCGTTCCATTTCACCTCACCCTATCCTACAGACATCGATAAGTGTTGAGGTGTGCCTTGGGGTGTTCAGCTTTACAGTCACCCCATTCCATAAGGATATACACTGAAATGGGTGCAGTATAGGAGAATGTGGTGAACTCTGGGGCTGAAGAGTCCAAGGCACACCTTGATGCCTGTCACTGGCTGCAGGATGGGGGTGGAATGGCATGAGCATTACAGTCGGCAATCCAAAGGCACACCCCTGATGCCTGTTGGTCTGTACAGGGTGGGATGTTATGGTTAGAAACCCCTAATGCTCCTGGCATTTGTTGGTATTTGCACTACAAATTTTCAGCATGGCCTTTTTGTGACCCCACCAGATGAAAGCATTGGGGACCTCTGCTCATAAACAGTGGCACTGTGATTTTGTTAATCTGTCCTGAATGTTGCTTTCCAACAGCGACCGTGCCATTCTGTGCCAGATGTGCAAAACCACAGTTCAGGCAGGATGTGAAAAATGACAGCTGCACCATTCATAAGGAATTGTGAAGAGATGGCGATGTTGGAAATCTGGGGTGAAAATATAAAAAATTCTCAAAGTTACGAGTGTGCATGTAAACTGCGCAATGCACACTCGTAACACAGTTATTTTTTAAATTCTTTCACCAAATTTTCAACTTAGGCATTCTAGGACCTCTGCTCATGAATAGTGTTGTTATGATTTTCTTAATCTGTCCTGAACATTGATTGCCCACAGTGAGAGCGCCATTGTGCGCCAGATGTGCGAAACTACATTTTAGGCAGGATGTGAAAAATTACATCTGTACTGTTCATAAAGAGGTGTGCAAGCATTGCAATGTTGAAAATCTGGAGTGAAAATATTAAAAATTCTCAAAGCTACAAGTGTGCATGGAAACCGCGCAATGCATGCTTGTAACAGTTATTTTGTGGAATTCTGTCACCAGATTTTCAACATAGGTATTTTGGGACATCCACTCATGAACAATGGCACTGTGATTTTCTAAATCTGTCCCGAACATTGACTTCCCACAGCGGCCATGCGATTATGCGTCCGATGTGCGAAAATGCATTTTGGGCAGGATGTGGAAAATTACAGCTGTACTATTCATAAGGAGGTGTGAAAAAATTGCAATATTGAAAATCTGGAGTAAAAATAATAAAATCTTGAAGTTATGAGCGTACGTGGAAACTGCATAATGCATGCTCGTAACACAGTCATTTTTTTGAAATTTTCCACCAAATTTGTGGCATAGGCTTTTTGGGAACCCACCTCATGAACAGTGGCACTGTCGTTTTGTTAATCGGTTCCAAAAGGGGATTCCTTGCAGTGACCATGAAATCACCTTTCAGGACTGAATAACGAGATGACAGTGACTGAATTCATGAGGTGGGGTCCCAAGAGCCTCATGTTGAAAATTTGGTGCCAAAATTCACAAAAATGGCCAAGATATGCACCAAAGTTGAACAAAAAAAAAACATTTGTGCCATTATACAGCTTACCAGCATTACTTCAGTTCATGTTCAGCTTTGAAGAATGCAGATGTGTTGCCGGTCCACCACAGATCGTTGCGCTGGGCTCTGGAGGTAAGTGTGGGGTGAGCGGGTGTGTGGAGAGGTGAGGTGTTTAGAGGGTGGTTGTGTGTTGGGGACGGGGCAAGAGACTCAATGAGGGACTTACAGGTCTTAAAAAAAATGTGGGACTTTTGGCATGCTATGGTGGGATCCCAGTGTGCCACCTAGAAGTTTGTTGGGGAGTCATGGAGCTGACAGGGATTGGACACCCCTGTCAGCCATACATTGCGTGGGGAGCACATGAGCATGCTGGGTGGGCCCCAGTGTGCTACCTGGGTGCTTGTTGGGGGCTGGAGCTGATGGGGATTGGGCACCCCATTGGCCATACAGTGTGCTTGGGGGAGGGTGCATCAGCCGAGGGGGATTGGGCACCCCATTAGCACATAACAAATGGGGGAGGGGAGCATCATGCCAATGGGGATTGGGCTACCCCATCTGCAAATGAACTGGGAAGGGGGCATGCCAACAGGGGGATTGGGCACCCCTGATGTCAGCTTTTCTGGGGACTGTAAGAGGCGGACAGCGACAGCCACCATCAGGTTTATTGAAAGGAGACACCAGGCAAGGCACGCCCTGCAATGAGGGGGTACTACCCTCATTGCAGCAGCTAAATCATTTTAAGTTGGTGGCACGCTTGCTGAACTTGTGTTAGCTGCAGCATGCCACCGCATTGGGGAAAGAGGGCCAAGCCTCCAAATGCAGTGGGGGCATTGGCCGCCTCGGTGCCACACCTCCAAAACCCCGCTTCTCTCCTAAGCTGTCACATAGGCCCAGATATTCAAAAGGGTTGCGCCACGCGCAATAGGGTTGCTCTAGTGCAAGTCCAAAAATGCGCCATTCTGCTATATTCAGCGGGAGACAGATGCGCCCCCCAAAGCACGCTGAGCAAGAGAGCAATGATAATGAATGCACACACAACTGAAGGGGGAGGAACCATGCATGAATGGTGCAGTGTGATATTCAACAACATGCACCATGCACAATAGGGGAACAAGTGGAAGTTGCGCGATAGCGGAAATGAGCCAAAATAAAAAGGAACAAGGGAGAGGCGCAAGAACGCTACAGGGAAGGCACATGTGGCTGACCTCTAGGCAGACACACAGGGCAGGACAGACACACAGGGCAGGACAGGGAAAGGGCACCCTGAACCCTCAGGCACAGGGAAGGTGTGGGGAGCCACAGCCAAAGACAGTGCAGAAGGGGGAAGTGCCACACAGCACTGAGGCCACCACAGAAAGGTGTTCCCGGTGCAGGGGAAGTAGCAGCCAGGACAGCGGGGGGAACACAGAAACAGCTGCTGGGGGGGAACACAAGCCAGGGACATGGCCAGTGCCACCATCCAGATGGAGGCAGTAATGAGGGGGTGAGAAGGCAGGCAGCAGGGGGGCGTGGCCGTGGAAGGGCCCGTCAGTGGTATGCCCCCAACAAGCAGTAGCGAGCCTGCACCAGCTTCGAGCTGTACAGCGATATGGAGATCGTGGGCCGGTACCACCTGAATCGGGCAATTCTGAGGCGGCTCTGTGAGCTGTGCAGTGATGTGATGCAGGCACCCACACGACGGAGCCATGCTCTGTCAGTGGAGACTAAAGTGACAGCTTGCATGTGCCTGCTCACCACGGGTACCTTCCAGATACCAACAGGGGACACCACAGGCATAACCCAGTCGGCCGCCTCACGCCACCTCACCCAGTTCCTCAGCACACTGCTGCCACATGCTGCGGAGTACATCCATTTTCCCAGCACACCAGTGGAGTGCACAGAAAACATACAGGAGTTCCACAGGGTAGCACGTATGCCTGGCATGCTAGGGGCAATAGACTGCACCCATGTGGCCATCCACACACCACCTGGCCCAGAGGGGGCTGCATATATCAATCGGAAGGGCTATGCAAGCATCAACTGCCAGGTGGTGTGCGATGCCAAGGGGTGCATAATCAATGTCTGTGCCATGCACCCTGGGGGAGCACATGATGCCTTCATCTGGCACCAGTCGGCACTGTGCCACAGATTCCAGAGTGGGGACATCCCCACTGGCCACTTAGTGGGTGAGTATGCAAACCATGTGGAAAAACATAGAGCTTGGGAGGGGCATGGTCAGAGGTGACATGGGTATTGGCCTACATGGCCCAAGACAGGGCGATGCTGATCACCAAACTAACCTCCACCCCCTACACACAGGTGACAGTGGATACCCACTCCATCCCTGGCTGCTCACACCATACCGGCGGCCCATGACCCCATCGCAGCAACGCTACAGTGAGGCACATGCCACCACATGCAATGTCATTGAGCGGGTGTTCAGGATGCTGAAGGCACATTTCCATTGCCTGGACACCCCCGGCGGTGCCCTACAGTACAGCCCCTCAAAGGCCTGTGGGCTATTCCTGGCCTGTTGCATCCTGCACAACATGGTCAACAACTGTGGGATAGACGTACAGGTCGAAGAGGGGGACAGCGATGGGGACGATGAGGACGCTGGTGAAGATGGTGATGGGCAGCTCCCCCTTGGGTGACGGGACCCCCGACTGCTCCAGCTGGCACAGCTGCACCGGGACACCATCACAGAGGAGCACTTCAGCCAACCCAGGTAAGTCATGGGGCCATGTGCAACCACCAGTGGCAAAGGCACAACCCACAAACCTGCATGGACACACACCAGGGGTGCATGCTGTCAAGGGAAGTGGCAGAGCATGGAACCGCACACACCGCCAGGGATGGGTGAGGTCTAACATGGCACGCAGTCAAACACACACACACACACACACACACACACACTTTACAAGACATGCACAAAGGGTAGGAGGGACACTGACCCAGACCACCACCCCTAGCCACACACACGTCCACAGACCACCACGCCCACTGCCTGTCATTGTGCGTGTGTCAGACACTGGGCACCATTACACAGTGGTGTACAGCACAACACAGGCATCATCATGCACACGCCACAGTGGACAGCAGCTGGGAGGGTGTGCAGATGGAAAGTGTGTGTGCGTGCAGGGCCGGGTACCCCACCCGTGCATTGCCCACTGAAAGACACAATGCACACAGGGCAGCATCAGACAGTAGCTGTGCTGGGAGACAGGTCAGTCATGCGTCACAGTGTCACAGCCGCCACGGATGCATGGGCGGCCCCACTGAGACCTGCCAGCAGTGACAGGCTGACCACTGGCCTCATGTGGTGGTACTGACGGTCCCCAAGGGGTTCCACTGCATGAACACGACCGTGCTCGCACAGGGGTCTGCAGCACACCGAACATGCCTGCGCCAGGCATGCTTGGGATGCCCACAGCTGAACCCGGTGTCGATAAGGATGGTGTCGCACGACGCCAGGAATGGGGGGTGGACATTGCACAGCGCGGTGTCTGCGACGCATGGGAAAATAACTCTGTGCCCATTGTGGCCATGACAGCTGTGAATGCCTGTGTCTGCCTGTCAATGGCAGTGGTCACATCCTCCCGCAACCGGTCCATCCCTGCCAGGAGCAGAGCGGTGTCTCTGCTGCGCCGCTCCTCTGCCTGGTGCAGAGCCACACTCAGTGCATCCACCGCCGTCACAAGCCACATCTGCTGATTGACTGATGCTTGCAGTATGCGGGTCTGCTCATCTAAGAGGTCATCTGCCTAATCGGCATGCTGTCCGTCAGGGTGTTCACGGCCCTGATGTTCATCACCCCTTGAGGGTGGGTGCTGCACACCAGAGCCAGGCCTGGGCATCTCCACAGGCAGTGCACTGATGCCACCCCCTGACACTGTACCCCCATGGCCATTGACCGACTGCTGATACTGCCCCTCCGGCTGCCACTCTCCAGGGCTCAATGGTGCAACCGCAGTGGCCGCAACAGTCTCACTGTCCTGGACACACACCAGTGCTGCCCCACTGGTGCAGACAGGCATAGGCTGGGACTGTGATGTCACGCAGGCCTCCACGGCGGCACCACTCACAGCTATGGCCGTGATGTCACCTGCTGTGTGGCCATCCTGTGGCCCACACGTCTCACTGCCCATGACGTTAGCTCCATCATCATCGGTGATGGATCCGGCACCAGCCTGAGTCTCAGCATGCTGGCATCCATGGACGCTGGCACGCTGGGACATGGGCCGGGCCTCCTCCACACCTGCTTCACCAACATCAGTCCAGACGTCCAGGCGGGCCCACTGTCGCCCTGACCCCTGTATTCCTGTGGAGGTGGATGGACCCTCCTCCATCTCCATGATACTGGCCTCAGTGAAGAAGCCCACCACCGCCGACCCATGTAGATGCTCAGAAGCTGTAAGGGAAAAACAGTAGCATTACTGCATGTGACCTACCCTGTCCCCCCCCCCAATAGACAGACCATGACCTACCATGCAGTGACAGGCTACCACCCGTCTGGAATCCACCACCTGGAACACCCTCAATGGTGCAACGCTGCATGCTGCCAGCAACCCGCTCTTCCTGTGGGGTCAGGCGTTGCACCTCCAGCTGTTCCCCACCGGTCGCAGACCGTGCTGCCCTGATGGCAGCCACCTTCTCTTTAATTCTCCACCTGTCCGTGCCCATCTTCTTTTGCACTCCTGCACGGAGCACTGGTGGCTGCCATGCAGGTTGACAGCACGTGCCACCTCCTCCCATGCAGCAGCATGGGCCTGTGGTGTTCCCTGGTGTCCTCTGAGCAGTGGCTCCTGGTCGAGGTAGGCCTCAAACAGGGCATCTGTCTCTGCCTTTGTGAAGTTTGGCCTCCTCTTCCTCCCACAACTCTGTTCCTCATCCTCCACCTCACGCTCGGTCATGATTCATCCTGTGAGAATGACAGGTGTTACCTGTGACTGTGCAGTCCCATGCATGTCCCAAACACCACAGTCCACACTCCCAAACAGCATGCAACTCAGTGCAATTAGACTGCAGTAACCGACTATGGTCAATGCAGCCCAATGTCGCATTTTTATAGCGCAACCCATGCAAATGAGGTGAGGCGCATCTTTAAGTGGATGCAAATGCAGTGACTGCGCCATTGAATGGCTGACTAGGTGATTTGCATATGCTGGCTGACTATCGCGCTGTTGCACTTTGCGCAATTGTGTTGAACGTGCTGAGCCAAGGGCGCAGTTCTGTGACATACGTAGTACACACCTAACTGTGCATGCCCGGGTTGATGATGCAGGCACCTGCCATGCTGCTGACGTGCTGTGGGCAGGAGGCAATGCGGGGCACAGCCACCATTGTGCCAGTGGTGATACAGCGCTGTTCACATATATGGTGCTGTGGCACTGGGGCATCATAGGTGCACTGGGGCAACAGCGCTGTAGGCTGCTGCAGGAAGTGGCACACAGGCACCCAATCGCTCTACATGCATTGGGTTCCAACTGCGCTGTGGCTGTCCATGCACCAGAGACCCTTGACCCTGTGCCCAACCTTTGCCCCCAGGCGCCATGCATCAGGCATGGGTACACCACTATCGCGCTGTTCGGTGACAGCGCGATAGGGAATGGCAGCGCCGTACTGCGCAGCATCTGCTCATGGCAGGACCGCGATGCCGAGCGCCATTTTGATTCAACCACACAGCAGAGATGGCGCAGAGGCGTGCGGTCATTTGGAGCCAGGTTGAGCTAGCCAACCTGGTGGCAATAGTTGAGCCCCATGCTGGGGCTTTGTATGGAGAGGCACCCCTGGACAGGGCCAGGAGTGCAGTGTGGCAGGAGGTGGCCGACGCCCTGGAGGAGGCCACTGGTATGGGGCACATGGCGGAGCAGTGCCACCATCATTACGGGGATCTGAGGCGCAGGGACCTGGACCTGCTTGCCTGCCTGCGGGCACGTGCCAGGAGGGGCACGGTGCCATGGCCAGGTAGGTGCAACATCCATACAGTATTATCATCCATACGGGTATCACTGTTGCATGTGTCCCGCACATGGGGGCGACTGTCCGGTGTTTGCCGTGGTGGTGGTATCGGGGTGTGGGGTGGATGGGTATGGCTGTGTGGGATTGCACACACATGGGGGCGGGGGGACTTTGCTACTGGATTGTACTGATGTTCCTCTCTCCATGTTTGCACCTTAGGGCCTGAAGAACGTCGGCAGAACCAGGACTGGAGGCGCCACCTGGAGGAGCAGCGGGCCAGGAGGGATGATGGTGGTCAGCGGCGCATGGACCAGCCTGATGATGGTGAGTGCCTTACATCCATGATTACTATTGCATGCTGTATAACTGGGCGGGCAGCGGAGCATGGCCACCATCCATTGACACCACTGCCATGCACGCAACTTGTTACAGCCAGCACTGTCCAGTGGCACTGCATGTCTGGGAGTGCGTCAATGGTGGTCCATGCATGCACCGGACACATGGCTGTGGCACTGCCTTCACACCGCATAGCCAAGTCACTGTACGACCATGGTGGTGCTGTGCAGGACATGGGCGGTGGGTGTGTGCAGTGGTCCACATGCCTGTCGCTACCTGGGTGGGCAGGTCTTGTGGACATGGTCACTGTGGGTGGTCGCACACCATCACAGGGGTGTGGCACATGGCTGTATGCCATGCACAATGGGTGGGCTGAAGGGGGCTGGACAGTCACACTTATTGACTCTGCTCCCTCGTCCTAGGTGGAAGATGACTCCAGGAAATTCAGAGGGGTATTCGTGAGCTGCTCCAGGTGGCAAGGGAGACTTTGGAGCTGCTTCATAGGATCCACCACCATGGGGTGAGGAGGATGAGGAGCAGTAGACATCGGCGCCATGATGAGGAGGACTGGGACACACGTTGATGTCCCCATGCCCCTACTACCACCGTCCCCCCTTGACCCACCCTCACACCCCTTCTTCCCGCTCCCATATGTTCACCCCTGCCCCTTACCCACCCCCACCTGTTATGTGGCCCTTTCCCCCTCTTGTAAATAGTTGTAAATAGTTTTTAGTTACTTCTTTTAAATATATGCATTTTGTTGACAACTGTGGTGGTCTCTGATTTGCAGTGGGCTACAGGTGCTCAGCTGCAGTGGTGTGCATGGCATCTGGGGTGGTGCACGTGTGTGTGTGTGTGTGTGTGTGTGTGTGTGTGTGTGTACAAAGGTGAACCACCTATGGTGTGGGCAGGGGGATCAGTCACTGTCTGTGGTTTGTGTGTTGTACTCTGTGCAGTGGATGCCTGTGTGAAGTGGTCCACGGGGCCTGCACTGTGTGCATGGCATCCCTGTCAGACCATCCATGGCCTGTGCAGCAGACACCCTTGCATGTCTGTGATATGCACAGTCTGCTGGCATGTCAGTGGTGGCTGTCCATGCTAGATAACAACTGTACCCGGCACAATGCCAGGTTGCCTTCCAGTATGGTGCACTTCTGCCTCCAGTGGCACTGTGGCCTCTGCTGTTGTTGTTCCCCCTCCATGCTGTCGCTTGTGTCTGTTGTAGGGGATGTGCTCCAGTGTCTGTCACCTGTGCTCCGGCGGCATGCTGGTGGCATACAGCTTCATGGTGCCTGTGCAGGGTGGCTGGCACACCTGTGCAATGTAGGGGTGCTGGCCATGTGTACATGTCAGCAGTGGCCACACGCCAGTGGCTTGGTTGACCCACTACTGTGTCCCTGTGTTGGTGTGCCCTTGGGTATGGGTGGGTGTTTGTCCATGCACTGTGTTGCATCTTGTGTGGTGCATGCTTCCATGCTACACTGTGCATGTCTGTGCTGGCTGTTGTAGCCAGTGCTGGGATGGGATGTGTTCTTGGGAGGATGTGCAGGGTGCTGTACTGCTGGTGGTGGGGTCCGGGGCATGCCCTGTCGCATGTGGGGTACCTCGTGTGGCAACGCATGGTCAGTCTCTCAGCTGTACCTCAGGGGGTACGTGCAGGGTGGCACTGTGAATGCTGTTGTTGCACTGCTGTCTGCTGCCACTGGCAGCAGGGTGCACATGGTGGGGATGCCTTGCATGGCTCCATGGTGCACAGGGTTGCATTGTCACAGTGGGGGTGGTGGCATGCATAGGGTGTCCTGCATTGTTGGGCGCTACTCCTGGGAAGGGTGTATGGTGATTGTGTTGCAGGGTGTGCTCTGCATTGGTGGGATGGGGTGCCATGGGGTGGTCGGCCCTCTTTGTGTGCCAGTCACAGCTTGCCGGGGGGTGTGCTGGGGCACCATGGCCCGGCTGTGGGTTGGTTGCTGGTATCCATGGGCCGGTGGTTATTCCAGCTCTTCCCTGGTTGTGCAGTGCATGGGGTGTGGGGGACAATGTCTGTTCTGCTGTGTGCTCCTCTGCCCATCTGTAGCATGGGTGGTGGGCCCCTGCATCCCTGGTTGTGCTGTTGCATTGCTGCCCTGCTGCAGAGGGCATCCCTGGTTGCACTATGGCACATCTGGACTGCTCCACTGAGCATCCCTTGTTGCGCTATGGCGCATCAGATATGCTCAGCTTCACATCCCTTGTTGCGCTATGGCGCATCAGATATGCTCAGCTTCACATCCCTAGTTGTGCTATGGTGCAGGTGGTGCGATATTCAGTCGTCGGCCGTAGGCGCATCTTGGCCTGCACAGTTTTTGAATATCGCGCTTCTTGCACATGGGCGCAGTGGACTTGCGCATGCTCGTGTGTTGCACACTTTTTGGGTGCAGTTTGAATATCTGGGCCATAATATTTTTGTGCATGCATACAGGCAAACATAGAAAAACAGCAGTACAGTAAGCAACCCAATATTCTATCCTGAAAATTATAATAATTTCTCCATGTCCAGTGTTTTATGCTTATATTGTCTGTTTATCTGCTTTCAATGCTTATCAGTAATTTTGGCCATTGACACACAGAGGTCACTGATCTGTGCAAAAGGTTATACAACTTAGGTTGTACCTTGACTTTAAACCTCCAGGTACTGCTTTTTTTTTTGTCATAGGGTACCCCCCCACCCCCGCTGAATGCAGGTCTGTTTACTCATCAGTGTTCAGATATGCTTCACTCACATGAATGTTTAATAATAATGTTTGTAGTTTGTTTGTAGATATTATTTCTGTGACCTACACAGTGTTCTGATATGCTCCACTCACACAACAGAGCTTCCTTGCTACTATAGTATCCCCTTTAAGGTAATCACTTATCTTGTCTACCCTTCCCCCTTCCCCGACCCTATTCCCATTTCATTATACTTAATGCATCATTTTATCTTTACAACTGTTCATTAATGTTCTCCTCCCATTTGTAATAATTCATTTATGTTAATGGCTCTGTATTGTATGTATTAGTCTCTGTACTTAATTGTATGTTACTTTGTCCAGGACCATCTTGCAAATGAGCTTGCTCAAGGATGTTTCTTGCCTGGTTAAATAAAGTTTTTTGATTAATTGATTGATATTTAATTTGGGTCATACTGCCAATTGCATTCTAGATTTCCTTTCTGTGACATAACCAGTGCTCAGATATGTGGAGGCTTAAAGTCACAGATCAACTCTAGCGCAGGTTACTTAATAAAGAAAGATCCACAATAATGTTTAATATTTTCTCCATTTAATGGTCTAAACAAACACTGCATGCCCCACTTGTCCAGGGAAAGATCACTATGGAGAGCATTTCTTGTAATGTTTGCTGTGACCATTACATGGAGAAAATATCTGGTAAACATTAGTGTGGATTACTTTAAACCTCCAAGTACTGTTTTTTTTTGTTACAGGGTACCCCCTCCCCCACCCCGCTGAATGCAGGTCTGTTTACTCATTAGTGTTCAGATACACCTCACTCACTCTGAGGTTTAATAATGTTCATACTGTGTTTGTAGATTTAATTTCTGTAACCTTCAGTGTTCAGATATGCTTCATTCACACAACTGAGTAATAAATTATTTTGTATAAAGCTTCTTTTCCTACAGCCTCCATCCTCTTCCTCTGCCTATGACATTATCACACTCTATATATTAAACTTCAAAGCACGAAACCTGTTCATATGCTAACATCGCCAAGCATTCAGTCACTTCACACAATAATGGTAAATGTCAGTTGCCAGGATCTGAAGGAAAACTGCCAGACTTTCTGTCTGAAATGCAAATGACTCTGTGCTGTCCTCTATGTGTTCGCTGTGTATTTGCTGCCATTAGAAGACATTGTAAGATGGCATGGGCTGTGGTTTCATTGTTATGCAGATGATACCCAGCTCTTCCTGTCTTTTACCCTCAACCAGGATAGTGTTTAATAGCTGCCTTGCAGATCTCCAGGACTGGGTGTGGGCCAGCTGGCTAAGGTTGAACCCCGATAAGACTGAAGTGTTGGTGGTGAATCCAGGTCATGGGATAGAGAGGACGGGAGCATGGCTTGACTCAGGGCTTTGGCTCGGGGGTAGCCAGCTCATGTTGTCTGTTCAGGTGCAGAATCTGGGTGTGATATTTGATGAAGGGCTGACACTTCATTTGCAGGTGTCAGCTGTAGTCAGATCCTCTTTTTACCATCTGAGGAATCTAGCCCAGATTAAGCACCTTGTTACATCTTGCGAACTTCCAAAGTTGATCCATGCCTTCATGACCTCCCACCTTGACTACTGCAACTCCCTATACCTAGGGCTCCTGGGGGTTGATATCCACCACCTGCAGCTGGTGCAGAATGCTGCATCCAGGTTACTGGTCGGGGTTTCCCGGACTAATCATATCACCCCTGTGGTGCGTGAACTGCACTGGCTGCTTGCTCAGCGGAGGATCACCTTCAAGGTCAGTTTACTGACCTATAAGGCCCTGCATGGACTGGGTCCTGGCTACCTGCAAGAGCTCCTGGTTCCTTACTGCCCCCTCTGACCCCTCCGCTCAGCCAACGAGGGATTGCTAGAGGTTTCCAGGGTTTGATTGAAAACTTCTGGTGTGAGAGCATTTATGTATGCAGCCCCAACCCTGTGGAATTCTCTACCTCACTGAATTAGAGAGTGCCTGACCATGGAGAGCTTTAATACAGCTTTAAAAACATATTTATGTAGCTGCACCTGTGGGGATTGTTGAAGTTGCAATACTGTATTTTTATTGATATATTTTAGATATTTTATTGTTTATTTATGTTTTAATCCCTGTACAATGCTTTGATACTAGTTGAATTGTGCGTTATAAATAAATTTTATTATTATTTTATTATTATTATTTTATTATTAATGAAATAGTCAGCATTGCAGCTGACACACAAGTGTGACTATATGCTGATGATGTATTTTTAATAGCAAATGGGAACACGCTACAAGGGATGGAACAGGGATTACAAACAGACTTCACAAACTTAGAAAAATGGCTTGATAATTCTAAATTAGTTTTAAATAGCAAAATAAAACTATGGTATTTAATGCAACAAAAAGTAAAAACCGACATGAATATTAGAATATTAATATAAAAACAATTAACAAGCATTTGTCAATGCCGAACGTTCGCTTGAAGGTATTTGCAGTGGTATTTGGCACTTGGACAAGGCTTAAAAAAATCAGTGACAAAGAAGTACAAACATTTGTCAATGTCGAATGTTGCTTGCTTCTATGTGCTGTTTAGGTATTTGGAAGTAATTGGAGTGCAAATATTGAAAATTCGCGAACTTACGAGCATGTGTAGGAACTGCACAACGCACGCTTGTAAAACAGTCATTTTTAGGAATTTTTTCACCAAATTTTCAACATAGCCATTTTAAGACCTCTGCTCATGAACAGTGTCACTGTGATTTTCTTAATGTGTCCCATACATTGAGTTCGCACACCGACTGCGCCATTGCGCTACATGGGCGGAAACACGCTTTGGGCAGGATGTGAAAATGACAGCTGTACTGCTCATGTGGAGGTGTGGTAAAATGGCAATGTTGAAAATCTGGAGGAAAAACATTGAAAATTCGCGAAACATAATGAAGGCATGAACTGTAATAACGACGCCATAAACACAGTCATTTTTAGAATTTTTCACCAAATTTTCAACATAGCCATTTTAAGACCTCTGCTCATGAACAGTGTCACTGTGATTTCTTAATGTGTCCCATACATTGATTTTGACACCAACTGCGCCATTTGCGCTACATGGGCGAAACACATTTTGGGTGAGATGTGAAAAATGACAGCTGTACTCTCATAAGAAGGTGTGTTAAAATGGCAATGTTGAAAATCTGGATGAAAATATTGAAAATTAAACTTACAGGCGTGTAGGAACTGCACAATGCACGCTCAATAAAACAGTCATTTAGAATTTTTCACCAAATTTTCAACATAGCCATTTTAAGACCTCTGCTAATGAACAGTGTCATGGTGATTTTCTTAATGTGTCCCATATATTGATTTTGCACACCGACTGCGCCGCCATTGTGCGCTACATGGGCGGAAACACATTTTGGGCAGGATGTAAAAATGACAGCTGTACTGCTCATAAGGAGGTGTGCTAAAATGGCAATGTTGAAAATCTGGAGTGAAAATATTGAAAATTCATGAACTTACAAGCCTGTGTAGGAACCGCGCAATGCACGCAACAGAACAGTTTTTGATTTTATATTCAATTAACATGGGGTTTTGGGACCTTCTTTCATGAATGATGTTACTGTCATGGTGATATTTGGGCCAAAGGGTGATTTCACACAGTGACTGTGCAGTGACTGTGAAACCCGGGTCTCATAACGAATGACAGTGACATCATTCATAAGAAGGCACCAAAAACCCATGTTGAAAATTTCCGGTGCAAAATCAAAAATGCCTGAGATATGCAATAAAGTTGAAAACCCCCATCTAGCCCATTATACAGCTTACCGGCATTTCCTCAGTTCGCGGTCGGCTTTGAAGAGTGCAGACGTGTTCCCGGTCCACTGAAGATCATTGTGCCAAGCTCTGGAGGTAAGTATGGGGTGAGGGTGTGTGTGGGGAGACAGGATGCGCAGTGGGTGGGTGTGGGTTGTGGGGGGGCTGAGAGAAGCGCCGTGGGACCATTTTCAATTTATAATTTTCAATTTATAAAAAAAGACAATGTGGGATATTTTCCACACTGGGGTGGGCTCCCAGTGTGGCAGAAGGATGGCTTCAGGGGCCGTGGAGCTGACGGGGGATTGGGCACCCCCGTCGGCAGATGACGTGGGATGTTTGCCATGCTGGGGTGGGCTCCCAGTGTGGCAGCAAAGATTTGGGAGGGGGGCAGCATGACGCAGTGCAAGCACACAGCGGTGTTTTTCTTTGAAGAGAAGACCACCGCTGTCATACACAGCACCGCGTTCGATTGGTGCAGGACTGCCACGCCTGCTCAATGGAGCAGGGGATTGCAGAGGAGGGGCACACCTCCAAAGTGTACCATTCTCCCAAGATGTTCCTTGCGCATGCGAGCAAGTGAACGTAAAAATGAAACAGTAGGACAAGAACCCCAATATAAATACTTAGGGGTCTGGATAGATGAAGAACTAAAATTTGATTATGACATTAATGATTTAATTGGTAAAACAAATTAAAAACTGGGAGCATTCCATAGATCACGGTTCTGTACAGATGTCACAATGAGAACCGATAGTGTAAATCAATTATTAATACCTTGTCTTGATTATGGGAGTCATATCTACAGAATAGCTGGTAAAACTAACTTAAAAAAGGTTGATGTGACCTACAACATTTTAACCAGTTTCATTTTAGATGTGACTTTCAAAAGCATCATTGTGAAATTTATGGAGCCTTAGAATGGATGGCACTTGAAAACAAAATAAATTTGGCTTGGGCACATCAAATACATAGGGTTCACCACAATGAAATGTCCAAATACTTATTGGAAAATTTGGAAAAAAAACGAATATAAGCATAAACATAAATTAAGAGATTCTCAAAACAGGATATTACATATCAAAATCAAAAATAGATTTGGTAACATGACATTCATTGCTAAATTTCTTTGAATTTGGAATCCAGTAGATGATTTGAAATTCCAGAATATTAGCACTAAACACTTTATAAATCTACTGAAACATGAGCTGGACACAAAATGCATGTGCAATGACTAAAGCAAGTCAAATCCCCAAAATGTCCCCAAAAATAAATTAAACCTCTATATTGTGCTGGAAAGAGTTTGTTCCTGATGCTATGCAAAATTTTGTGTAAATGTTGTAATGTACATATACTGTGTTAAATTTTAATTTTCTTTACTGGACCATCTTGAAAATAGGTCTGTGACCTCATGATGTTTTATGAGATCTATTCCTGTATAAAAATAAAATATTTCTACTACTACTACTACTACTTAAATCATGCAAACCTCTTTGGGCAGAGGCAAGGCCTTTCCTGGGTACACTCGTTCAATCTATTTTGATTGATAAACCACATTCCACTCGCCACCTAAAATTATAGGGACATGAATATAAGGTACAATTAAGGAACTCAAAGTGGTGAAAAATTGGGGTTTATCAACAGTGAGACCATAGATGGAACCTAAGACAAGTTCATGTAGTCCTAATCTGTCATAAACCAAAATAAATCAACCATCTGGATCCCAATGCTCAGCCAATAGATGAAAGCAAAAGGGAAAATCATTTAACCAGGAAAGGCACACTAAGCTGAAGCTTGTTTCCAGGTACGAGCTGGGAGCACAAGAAAGTTAAGTGACTTGCTCATGGGTCACACAGTATGTAAGTGGGGACCATGGGATTCAAACCCAGACCTTCAGGTTTGTAGCTCAGTGTCCTTAATAACTATGCTATACTGCTTCTAGACCGAATATAAGCTCTCTGCGTATACTAATGATAGCCTGTTGCATCTTTCTTACCCAGAGACTTTGAGCAATTAAAATACATACCCTCAATTTCTTGGTGCTATCATTTGCACCATATACCTGGTCCACCTACAGGCATCTAAAGAAAGTGATCTGATCCTGTTTCAAATGAGATTCTTGAAGAAAAGTCACATCAGTCCCCAGCTGCTTCAGGTGTTTAAGGAATGTGTATTGTTTTTTGACATCCTAAGCACCTTTACTATTACAAGTCAAAAACATAAAAGAGTTACTCATAATAAAACAATTATAAGAATAATCAACAGTATAGGAAAAAACAGTCTCACAGGGAAAAGAAAACAGATGCCTAGGGGCAACATCACCCACCCACCCTCCCCAAAACAATAACCCCACTTCTAATTAACAAGCTAACTAAAAGGAGTAACACAGATTTATCAGAAAAAAAATTTAACAGTAAAAAAACAACAATTTATAAAACAAACTACAAACCTTACAACAGACCCCTAAGGGTATCCCTCCTACACTACTCAGTCCATGATTAGTCCATGCCATATCACTCCATAATGCACATCTCCAAGTGGTTCATACACCCCCTCAAAAAAGAAAGGAGATAGCTATCCAGGAATAAAGGAATGTAACCCCACCTCCACCAATCAATGGGATTAAGACATTAAGAGTAAAACAGGAACAAAACTTTGTCTCTATGTGATGAAAACTAAAAGAAAAACATCCTATTTGGAAAGAACAAAAAAGGAATGTAGAAAACAAAAAGTGGGGGAAAGAGGGGAGTGGAGGGAAAGAGAACCCTATACCTGAAAAAAGATATCAAAGAAAGGAAAAAGAGAAAAAAACA
Organism: Neoceratodus forsteri; assembly: GCA_016271365.2. Taxonomy (NCBI): domain Eukaryota; kingdom Metazoa; phylum Chordata; order Ceratodontiformes; family Ceratodontidae; genus Neoceratodus; species Neoceratodus forsteri. The sequence goes on along the minus strand of CM057457.1, from coordinate 307,358,101 downwards.
AAATAAACAAGGCTCCCAAAATTAAAATGTCTTTAATAGCCTATAAGAGTGAACCATTTCTACAAGAGAACTGACCACAAAACAAACTATCAACAAGGAAGTCAACAAAGAATTATAATAAGCGGTCTATTTATAGTAATAACTAACATCTCTAAAAGCAGTGATCAGAACTAAATATATTAAAATAAGATATTACAAATACAAGAAGGGGAAGATTTAATGAATAAACATGGAAATATAGAATGAATGAACATGGAAATATAGATCTCCACTATCAGCAAACCTGGCGGTTACCATAAAACTAAGCTACCCTACCCAAGAAACAATAAAAGTAGCAGGGGCCAAAAACAAACAAACAAAAAAGGCACAGTAAGTAATGAACACATAAATACCACCAATCAATTGATAGATTACTTACAAGGGAACCAACATACTATTTAAGCTTCTTGTGTCATAGCACTAGGTTCAGGACACTATAAAAGCCCTCCTCTACCCAAATCTGAACATAGTCTACTTGCTATAGTAAAATAATCTACCAAGTAGTGAACTTATAATGCCTTTTCATGATCTGCACATGATAAATAGGAGAAGAGAGGAAATAAAAACAAACAATAACAAGTAAATCAACAAATTATTAATGCCTGTAATGTACCATCAAGGTAAGATATGAGTATGAAACAACATAATTAAAAATTAATAATCTATCCATAGAACTATTGAGTAACCCCTAAAACCATCATAAATAAAATTCCAAAGAACCATATCCTGAACCACAACTGCTATATTTCCAGTTCTTAGTACAAAACTATGTTAACAAGACAAAAATCACTGATAATATTTCCCAGTCCAAGTAAAGGTAAAAATGAAACCAATTCCAAAATATTGGTACAGGTTGTCCTGTTTATAATCACTTAATACACCTGGATCACCTTACTTGGCATACTCAAACAAAATACATAAACATTGTAAGACTGATATCCAGTAGTACATGTATTCTTTATAAAAAGTTCTTATTTTTTCTTGACTTCACACCATATGAAACCACTCATGAAGTGGAATCCAAATGATGCACACTGCAGTCGATCATGAGAGCTAAGTATTCCAGAAGTAATGCCCATAGCTATAAGAAAATAATTAAATATAACATCCCCAAGGAACATTTTTTATAGAACTATGTATATATTTACAATAAGCCAGAATGTAATCATACCTCTCAACCTGTGCTGCAAACAATAAGAAACGTGGACTTATCATTACATACAGAATAAAGGAAAATAAAGAACATGAACCCTCAGAATAAGGAGCACTTCTCAATACATATAAACACAGGCCCAAAACATTGAAGAAACCTTTGTGCCCATCTGCATGAATCTATTTCTGAGTAAGCATCCCATAACATTACAAAGGTCTACTCTATATTCTAATCTGAGTTACAGCACACTTCGCTTAATTCATGAGGAACACTTAAAGGATAGAGCAGCTCAGTACATTGTAAATTGATCCAGCCATTTAAGTAAAAAACAATACAAGGAAAAGAAGAGTTCAGAGCCCAAGAGATGCCATAAGAGAAAACCATAGTGTATATTAGAAATGGCAAGGTTCAGAGAGATTTAAATAGGTCAGGAAACAACACCCTCAGTTCCAAATGTGCTTGCTGAGGAGATGCAAAAACCCAATGATCACCATTCTTATACACCTGCCATTTTGGAGGTTAAATAAGGCAATGTTTAATACTGGCCACATGGCGCATGATGGATAAAGAATGATATGCAGATCATGTCTAATGAATCTAGTATGGTAAACCCTGCATCACCAAAATATGGCAGTTTTCCAGCTCCACTTGAGGTTGACTCTGAATCGTCTGAAGAATATGCTGTCTGCCTAAATAATTAAGATGCTTAAAGAGCAAAGGTCAAGGCTACTCCCCATCTGCCAGCATGGCTTTCAAAGCCTGGTGAGCCTGCTTAGTCACGCACTGTGGGTCATTCGGGGAAGGACCGGCAAGATGCTCACATAAAGATTGCACAAAAGAGAGCACATCCTTTCCTTCACAATGTTCTGGAAATCCTAAAATAACATTACTTCTTCTTCTGCACCCTCTAGGTCATCCACACATTCTTCAAGCTGTGAAATATTTTGCCACAGCTGGATGACTTTGGGTTGATTTTATGCTGCCAATCTTCCAGGGAACTTTGATGGACTTCCAAATCAGTCACCCTTTCGATGAGCTCTGTGAGTGCAGGATGTAGATTTTTCATATCATCTGATAAACTGGTAATGGTGTCCCTCAATAGCATTATCTCCAGTAGAAAATGATCTACAGTAAGAAGAGCAGGCTCTGAGAGAGTAGCAGATATGGTTGTAGTGGCCTGTTTAGATAGTTTTGAACCATGGTCTTTAACTGGTGTCTCCAGTGGGGTATGACACACAACTGGCTGCTTTTAAAAGTGTCCATGAAAAAAACCAAAAGTTAAAACTCAGTGAAATCTAAACACAATAGTAACAGAATAGGCTATAACAATGTGGCAGAGATGGCTGAAAAGGGAAAGTTATTAGGTCCTGGAGCTTCACTAGGGAACTGGCACGCATAGAAACATAGAAAGTGATGGCAGATAAGGACCGCATGGCTCATCCAGTCTGCCCAAATATCAGAAGCAATAAAGAACCCTTGTTTTTCCTTGGGTTATTTCTTTTTTCTAACGCCAGGGTACCTTTATGTTTATCCCAAGCATTCTTGAATTCTCCAGCTTTTTTGGCCCCCACCACCTCCGCCGGAAGGCTGTTCCACTCATCCATCACCCTCTCTGTGAAGAAGTACTTTCTCACATTTCCCCTGAAGTGACCTCCCTCCAGCTTCGTATCATGTCCCCTAGTTCTTTTGCATCTTCTTTTCTGAAAAATGCTACCCTCTTTTACCTTGTTTATACCCTGCAGGTACATGAAAGTCTCAATCATATCCCCTCTTGCCCTCCTCTCTTCTAGGGAGTACATGTTGAGTGCCTTTAACCTCTCCTCATAAGACATTCCATGCAGTCCCAGGACCATCTTGGTAACCCTTCTCTAGACAGCCTCCAGTTTGACCTTGTCTTTTTGGAGATGAAGTCTCCAGAATTGGACACACTACTCCAACTGAGGTTGCACCAGTGATTTGTATAGTGGCATAACAACCTCCCTTTTTCTACTGGTGATACCTACCCCTATGCATCCTAGCATCCCACTTGCTTTCCCCACAGCATTTTGACATTGTTTGCACACCTTAAGGTTATCAGATATGATAACGTCCAGGTCCCATTCCTGCTCAGTGACTGCCAGTACCTGTACCAACATTCTGTAATCCCCCTCTGGATTTCCACATGCCAAGTGCAAGACTTTGCACTTCTTGGGATTGAATCTGAGCTGCACATGTTTGACCACTCCTCCAGTGTGTTGAGGTCTCTTCAATCTGTTCATCCCATCTGAAATGGCCACCCTATTGCAGATCTAAGTGCCATCTGCAAATAGGCATACCTCTCCTTCCCTTCCAGCCATTCTACAATGTCACTTATGAAGACATTGAAGAGAACTGGCCCCAGCACTGACCCCTGTGGCACCCCACTTATCACTTTCCCTTAACCTGATTGAACATCATTTACTATCACCCTTTGTATCCTGCCACTCAACCAATTTCTGACCCTGTTTGCCACCTTTGGGCCCACTCCCAGGCTGTCTAGTTTATGTACCAACCTACTATGTGGGATGGTGTCAAAGGACATGCTGAAATCGAGGTAGCCTATATCCACCGCCCCACCTTGGTCCACCTCTCTGGTGACACAGTCAAAGAAATCTATTACTGTAGATTTGTTTGACAAGATCTTCCTGTTGTAAATCCATGCTGACTTGGCACTTTCTGGCAGGAATAGCAAAATCCTCTCTTTAAGGGGTGTCTCCATTAACTTACCTATCACTTAGGTCAGGCTTACTGGTCTGTAGTTACCTGCCTTTACTTGATAGCAATCTTGTGCAGAGTGACTACATGTGCCCTCCTCCAGTTTTCTGGGACTCTTCCTGTCTCCAGTGAGCTGTTTAACAGGTTGGTAAGTGGGTCTGACAGTACCTCTTTGAGCTCCTTTAATATTCTGGGGTGAATCTTGTCTGTCCCCATTGCTTTGTCTGTTTTCAGTTTCCCATGTTCCACCTAGCACTCTCTCCACTGCAAACAGACTGGTATCCATCACCCCCTGTATTTTTTTTATTTCTTACTTGTGGTGGGTCACCTTCCTCCTCTTTGGTAAATACTGAGCTGAAGTATTCATGGGAAGATCGTGCCAGACAAATCTTGTTGAGTTCTATGACTGCGTGATGAGGGTCCTGGACCAGGATAGACCAGTGGACATTCTCTTTCTGGATTTTAGCAAGGCATTTGATTTGGTACCCCACAGTGGCCAGCTGGCTAAGCTAAAGGAAATGGGGGGTAGGGAGACAGTCGCTAATATGGATAGGAAATTGGCTCTCTGAGCATGCTCAGAAGGTGGTGGTTGGAGGGTTAGCCTCATCCCCAAGGTTGGTTACTAGTGGGGGTTCCCCAGGGGTCAGTGCTGGGGACACTCCTGTTCAACACCTATATCTCAGACATCAGGAGGGGGATCAGGAGTGAGATGCGTCTCTTTGCAGATGACTCAAAGCTAGGTGCAGTGGTGGATGGGGAGGATGGGAGGGTAGCCTTGCAGGAGGACCTGGAGGCTCTGGAAAGGTGGTTGGGAAAATGGAAACTAAAATTCAATGTGGGGAAGTGCAAGGTTCTTCACCTGGGAGTCAGAAATCCAGGCCAGGGGTATACCCTGGGGAGACATGATTCAAGTCACGGAGGATGAGAGGGATCTGGGGGTAGTGGTAGATGTCAAAATGAACAACTCAGAGACCTGTTGGAGGGCAGCGGCAAAGGCAAATAGGATGCTGGGATGCATTGCCTGGGGGATTACTTCCAGAAAGGTGGAAGTGATCCTTCCACTGTACAACTGCTTGGTTAGGCCACACCTCGAGTATTGTGTACAATTTTGGAGACCACATTTAAAGAGGGACATTACACTCCTAGAGAGGGTCCAAAGGAGGGCAACCAAAATGATCTGGGGCCTGGGGGAGAGGACCTATGAGGAGAGGCTCAAGGAGCTCGACATATACACCCTGGAGGAGAGGAGGGATGGGGGGCATGATAGAGGTCTTTAAGTACATGAAAGGGATCAATAAAGGAGGCCCAGTTAGGGTGCTCAAAAGGAAGGAGGGTGGAGCAATGAGAGGTCACAGGTGTAAGCTGGAAGGGGGACGGCTCAGAGGGGAGAGGAGGAGATGTTATTTTATTGAAAGGGAGGTGGGGCCATGGAATGCACTTCCCAGGGAGCTGGTAGAGGTGGAGACTGTGGACAGGTTTAAGAGGGAATGGGACAGGTACAGGGGGAGGGTAAATCTGACCAGGCCCAATACAGGTGAAACATCTGTGACTGGGGACAGTATAACCCAAGGGGGAGTGGGAGAACACCAAAATCGGCCCTCAGTGCGGGTGCTGAAAATCGAGCAGACTCCAGAGACCATTAGGCCTATTCTGCTGGATTTTTAGTATGTAAGTATTCGTTCAGTATTGCAGCCTTTTCTTTATCCTCCTCAGCACACCCTTCTCCCTCCTTTTTTATTCTGACAATCCCACTCCTAGTCGTCCTTCTTTCTCTGATATATCTGAAGAAGGTCTTGTCACCTTTCTTAGCGGCTTGGGTTATCCTTTCCTCTCTTTGTGCTTTTGTGCATCTCACTGCCTTTCCTGCTTCCCTTTGTTTTTCTAGAAATTTCTCCCTGTTCTCCCCCTTTGTGTTTCCTTGTCTCTCCTGAATGTGCTTTGTTTAGCATTTACCTTCTTTGCCACTTCCCTAGAGAACCAACGTGGTCATTTCCTCCTCTTACACTTTTGTTGCAGTTTGACATAGTTTTGTGTAACCTCTATTATAGCCCCTTTTAATAATAATAATAATAATAATATTCTTTATTTATAATGCGCTTTTCAAGAAATCAAAGCACAGTACAAGTTATGGAATCACAGCGTAATAAAACATTAATATAAAATACAATGAATAATTAATGCATTACAGCAAACATTCATAAAACAATAATAAAATCGAACCAAAATCAATCAGTCACTTCCCCATAGGCCTTAATCCATAAAAAGGATTTTAAGGCTTGTTTGAACCCCACTCCCCCCACTGTCATTGCACTCTAATCCGGACGTGGTAGAGAATTCCAGAGGGTTGGAGCCACAAACGCAAAGGCCCGGGCACCAGAAGACTTCAAAATGACCCTCGGAATCTCCAGCAACCCCTCGCTGGCTGAGCAGAGCAGTTGCTCTGGGAGATAGGGAACCAGGAGCTCTTTCAGGTAGTCAGGGCCCAATCCATGCAGGGCTTTGTAGGTCAACAGACCCACTTTAAAGGTGATCCGCCACTGAACCGGCAGCCAGTGCAGTTTCCGCAGCACCGGGGTAACATGGGAAAAACGAGAAGTCCCAGGTAACAACCGGGCTTCAGAATTCTGCACTGGCTGCAAGCGGCGGATATCAACCCCAGAAAGCCCAAAGTAAAGGGAGTTGCAGTAGTCAAGACGTGAGGTCACAAAGGCGTGGATCAACGTAGGTAGGTCCCCGGACGGAACAAGGTGTTTAATCCTAGCGATGTTCCTAAGATGGTAAAAGGAAACTTTAACGACAGCCGACACTTGATCAAGTAGTGTCAAATGATCGTCAAGAATCACCCCTAGGTTCCACACCCATTCAGAGGTGTGGAGCTCCACACCCCCCAGGAGTAAACCTGAGAGATGGTTTATCCCCAACCCCCCTGTCCGGCGACCAGGATCCAGAACCAGCACCTCCGTCTTCCCAGGATTTAACTTCAACCAGCTGGACCTCATCCAATCTTGGATTTCCCAGAGGCAGCTATTAAACACCGAGAATGCTCTATTCTGGTCAGGTGCAAAAGACAGGTAGAGCTGAGTATCATCGGCATAACAATGAAACTCCAGCCCATACCGTCTTACAATGTCTCAGAGGGGAAGCATGTACACGGCAAACAACATGGGAGACAACACTGAGCCCTGAGGCACCCCACATGACAGAGAGGCAGGATCAGAAGAAAACACTCCCGATACTACCCTCTGAGTTCTACCGGTGAGGAACGATGTAAACCATCTGAGGACCAATCCAGAAAGCCCACAGAAGGTTCTCAGGCACTCAAGTAAAACCTCATGGTCTACTGTGTCAAATGCTGATGACAGGTCCAAAAGGACCAAAATGGACCATTTTTTCTGGTCTCTCGCCATCAGGAGATCATTGAGCACCCAAACCAGCGCAGTCTCGGTGCTGTGCCTCTTCCAAAAACCCGATTGAAGGGGATCTTAAATGTTATGGATGGTCAAATGGTTGTCTAACTGGGTAGCCACTACTTTCTCAATTACCTTCCCAACAAAGGAAGGTTTGAGATAGGCTGGTAGTTACTGAGGCAGTCAGGGTCCAAAGAAGCCTTCTTCAACACTGGTGTCACCACTGCTTCCTTCAGGGAGCAAGGATATTCACCAGAGTCTAAGGAGCACCGGACTATCCTGGTCAGGACCGGGAAGATAGTCTCCCCACAGCCCATAACCAAGGCTGTGGGGCCTGGATCTAAACTACAGGATGTAGTGCGCATACCTCGGACAATCCTCATAACATCCTCGATTTCCGGCCTCTTGAAGAAAGCCCAGGGAGTAGGAGGCCAAGTGACCACGGCTGGGTCCACGGCAACTCCCATAGAGAGTGTTGTGTAGGTCTCCGCCCTGATGTCTTCCACCTTATCTGCAAAGAACCGAGCGAGCTCCTCGCACTGATATTGCGAAAAAGCTCTACGAACCTGCAGACAGGCTGGGTTGCACAGTCTGTCTACGGTTCGAAAGAGCTGAGCCGGTCGGTTCTGAGCAGCAGCAATTTCCCAGACAGGAATACTGCCTTCTTATGGGCAATTGCTGACTGGTAGAGTTGATAATGTTCTAGCAGTCTAAGGTGGTCGGCATCTGAGCTGGATTTCCGCCAACACCTCTTTAACCTGCGTCCGAGTCGACGCATCTCCCTCAAGTCCCCATCAAACCAAGGGGACCGAGGGCGAAGGGAGAGAGGATGCACATGGATGGGAGCAATAGAATCCAGGGCCTCAGTGATGGCCCTATTATAGGCCAGAACCAAGGCCTCAGGATCCATGCTCATCATCGGAAATTCTGATAGGTCAAGCACTGCCGATAGACCATCGGGAGTCACATCCCGTAAAGGGCGGTACTTGACCATCTTCACAGGGATAGGTCTATGCAAGGGGGTGCAGAAATTGAATCTCACAGTGTGATGATCAGACCATCTGATAGGTTCCACCCCCACGCCGGAGGCTTCCATCCCCAGGAGCAAGACCAGGTCAAGAGAATGGCCATATTTATGAGTGGCAGAGGTAACAACCTGTGAGAGACCCAATGAATTCATCAATTGGAGGAAGTTCTGACCAAAATGCGAGAGTTCGTCATCGATCCAGGCATTGAAGTCACCCAGCACCATCAACCTGGGAGACTCCAATACCAGGTCAACGACGAAGTCTGCCACTTTCTTCAGGAATGGCTTCTCATCTCCAGGTGGATGGTAGATGAGAGCCACTCTATAGCCCCCACCTGCCACTACAACACATTCAAAAGATCTAGTCTCCTCTACTGGAACACTAGTGAGACCCAATTCTGTCTTAAAACAGACCGCAACTCCCCCACCCCTGCGATCCAATCTCGGGTGGTGTATCACCGAATACCCAGCCAGAACGGCCGCCTCTAGAACGGGGCCAGCATTACCATCCAGCCAGGTTTCGGTGATACAGGCCAGATCCACCATTACCACCAAGTCCACCACAATGGCCGTCTTGTTGACAATGGATCTGGCATTGCACAGAACTGCCCGAGTTGGACAGAGTTCCGAGGCTCCCCCAACCACCGGCCCACCGTTGTTAACGACGGTGCCCTTGGGTATGGGGATCAGACAGGGAAACCCATGTTCTGACCTCCATTTCGCCCCAGGGCATCTTCTGGACCTAACAATCCCGATTTGAGCGCTCCCCTCATCCATCCTCCACTGTTCAGGCCCCGCCCGACCCTCCTCCTTCATCGATTCCTAGAGGCCCTACAATGTTGATAAATGGAAAGCGGTAGAGGAGGAGAGGAGAAAAAGGTGGAGGCCAGAAGAGCAGAGGATGAATAGCACTGACGGGGGGGGGGGACATAATAACACATACCTACAACCTACAGAGAAAACTAATAAAGTCCTTACTTTAACAACCAAAACAAAAAATAACCCCCTCAAAATTCAAAACATCTACTAAATAACATAAACAAAAATTAAAATTAATCCCATTTGCCCCCTCTTTCTCAGAAAGAAAAACAAAAGACAAAAACAAAAACCCACTTTCCGGGACCTAAAAATGAAAATAACTAAAAATAACCTACAAAAAATAATAAAAAGTAATAACAAGCAACACAAGCAGCTCACCTGAGGAGCTGAGGAAACCGAATTTCCAGCCTGATAACTTTCGAGGCAGCCCCCACCAAGCTAGGCACTTGGGACAAACAAGCAACACAAGCAGCTCACCTGAGGAGCTGAGGAAGCCGAATTTCCAGCCTGATAACTTTCGAGGCAGCCCCACCCCAAGCTAGGCACTCGGGACAAACAAGCAACACAAGCAACACAAGCAGCTCACCTGAGGAGCTGAGGAAGCCGAATTTCCAGCCTGATAACTTTCGAGGCAGCCCCCAAGCTAGGCACTCGGGACAAACAAGCAACACAAGCAGCTCACCTGAGGAGCTGAGGAAGCCAAATTTCCAGCCTGATAACTTTCGAGGCAGCCCCCCCCCAAGCTAGGCACTCGGGACAAACAAGCAACACAAGAAACACAAGCAGCTCACCTGAGGAGCTGAGGAAGCCGAATTTCCAGCCTGATAACTTTCGAGGCAGCCCCAAGCTAGGCACTGGGGAACACAAACAAGCAACACAAGCAGCTCACCTGAGGAGCTGAGGAAGCCAAATTTCCAGCCTGATAACTTTCGAGGCAGCCCCCCAAGCTAGGCACTCGGGACAAACAAGCAACACAAGAAACACAAGCAGCTCACCTGAGGAGCTGAGGAAGCCGAATTTCCAGCCTGATAACTTTCGAGGTAAAGAGAGCCTCTTCTCTTCATCTGGACACCTGCTACCTGATGAACACTTATATTTTATGAACTTTGTTCCCTGCTCACCACTGGGTGGTCTTGTTATTTGCTTCTCTTTGTGCTACTAATGCTGAAGTGTAACGCTAGGGACTCACTGGGTGCCCTAGAGTTGCCTTGCTGATTATACCTTAAAGCCAGATATACCAAGCAGCTAATATAGAGCTGACTTGTTTAATATTGTGGTATTGGATCTAATTGCTGATTATACCTTAAAGCCAGATATACTAAGCAGCTAATATAGAGCAGACTTGTTTAATATGGTGGTATTGGATCTAATTGCTGATTATACCTTAAAGACAGATATACTAAGCAGCTAATATAGAGCAGACTTGTTGAATACTGTGGTATTGGATCTAATTGTGCTTGTAACTGAAGGTATTAGGATAGCTGGGTCCTAGTGTGACCTCATTTTGGAATAGCCCTGTTTGCTTAGAGTGGAGCTCCTTTTTGAAAGTCACAACATATTTTCCCGCTGCATAGTAATGAGAGGCTTTGTTTTCTCCACTACATAGGCAGCCCCCAAGCTAGGCACTCGGGACAAACAAGCAACACAAGCAACACAAGCAGCTCACCTGAGGAGCTGAGGAAGCCGAATTTCCAGCCTGATAACTTTTGAGGTAAAGAGAGCCTCTCTCTTCGTCTGGATGCCTGCAGGGGTGCTAGCCCTGACGCCTTCGCGCCGTCTGCCCTACTGCCCAACCACCCACCCACCCAGGGGCGGCTGTCAATTTAAGGATCCCCAACATCACATCCGGTGCCCAGAACCTATCTCCCCACTTTCCCATTTGCAGGTTATACCTGCTGGCCACTAGAGAAATTCCTATGCTCCCTCGCTACTTCCTACTCCTACCTGTACAGTACTACTTCCCTTGGATCTTACTCACCACAATGTATTGGCCCTGCCTCACGCTCTGCCTGTGCCTATCCCCACTAGCAGTGCATTTGCCCACTTACCCATCTGCTACTCCGCACTGTGCCCTGGGACCCCTCCTTCCCCTTGCTCCTGAACCTGCTCTCCTGCCCCTTGGAACCTCTGTGTGTCTCGGTCCTCCCTGCCCTCCCCCTAGCTTCCTCCTCACCTCAGGCACATCTGGGTGTCTTCTTATTCTTGCCTTGCCTTCCGGTACCACCCTGACCACCCCCTGCTCCCTTAGCCTCCCCTCCCCCCCTCTCATGTCAATCGTAGGAAAACCTCTCACCATCTCCCAGTCAGGGTGTTAGTTATGCTACTACTCCTGTCAGGGAACATTCATCCAAACCCTGGCCCGGTTCCCAGAAGCTCCCCGACTAGCACCACAGGCCTATGCATGGTCTCCATGAATATCTGTAGCCTCCTAAAAAAGTTTGACTCACTACAATGCCTGGTAACATCAATTAACCCTGATGTCATCGCTCTGGTTGAGACTTGGCTGTCGAAATCCTCCCCTGACTCCCTAGTCTCCCTTCCTGGTTTCACCCTCTTCCGGTCTGACTGTATTGGGAGACGGGGCGGCGGCTGCGCTATTTATGTCAAGGAATCTCTCCCAGTACTAGCCTTGCCTGCTCCCATCCTTGACTCCAGGGCCCAGGCGCTTATGCTGAAACTAACCCATGACCCTTTAAAGGGACCCCTTTATCTGACTACTGCATACGTGCCCCCCAGGGACCAAACGCAGGCCATTGCCTCTCTTACAGAATACCTTTCCTCACTACCTCCTTCCGCTGATCAAATTCTGGTGGGTGACTTAAATGTCAACTGGCTCAGCTCCTCCTCCTCCTCTACTTGAGACTCCTTTTCTGCAATAGACCTAACGCAACTAGTTACCCACCCTACCAGGACTAACCCCAAGAGAGGCTCCAGTACCCTGCTTGATGTGGTACTCACCAACCGCCCTAATCAGATCCCCAATGTACAAGTCCTCCCAGACTCTCTCAGTGATCACTCTCCCATTCTATTCCACTGGTCATCCTCAGTCCCCAAACCCATAGCACAGTCCACATGCCGGCGGCGTCTAATACCTGGTGGACTGATAAAACTAAGGAACTTCTGTCCCAAATTGACTGGTCTCCTATACAGGCAACTCCTGACATCGACACAGCTCTCCCCTTCTTTACCGAACTTTTAATAATGCCTGTGATATCTTTGCCCCAATGTTGACCATGGGTTCTAAAAGGCAGAATGCCCCTAGGTAACCCCAGCTTTGATCCACAAACTCAAACATAGGGACAACCTATGGCACCGATGCCATGAGACTGGTTGGCCCAGTGACAGGCAGTTATATGCTGCCGCCCAAAACAAGTGCACTCGGGCCATCAGAAAAGCCAAGTCTGAGCACCATCGGTCCTCACTCACTGCCTCATGGGGGAACCCCAGAACCTTCTGGGATAACATTAAACAGTTAAATGGGAGTGCACACTCCCCCACCCACCAGATCAACATTAATGGCGTGATCTTCTCAGACCCAGCCCTCATAGCCAACCACCTCAACACCTCATTCACTGACCTTAGCCCTATCCTCCCTACAAATGTTTTTGACCCTCCTCTCCCAGCACCTGCCGTAAATCTTTCTCACCCTCATTTTCTCCTCTGCCGTGTTTCTGCCCAAGAACTTAGGCCGCACCTTGTCACTGCCCTCAAGAGTAATAGTACAGGCAGTGACACCCTGGATCCGTGTATCCTACGGCTGGTCTTAGACACAGTCCTTACCCCGATCACGTGCCTCATCAACCACTCTCTTTGCCTGGGGAAGGTTCCAACTGCCTGGAAAGTCACCACTGTCACCCTATCTTTAAAGGTGGTGATAGGACTGTGGCTGAAACTATCGACCAATCTCCATTCTCTCTCCTCTCTCAAGGCCTTGGAAAAAGTGGTGGCCTCTCAAATCTCTGACTACCTCTCCACCTACAATGTCCTATGTCCTGAGCAGCATGGCTTCCGAGTGGGCCACGGTACCAACACAGCCCTCCTAGAGTTCTCCAACTTTCTCCACTTCTCCTTAGACACTTGTTCTCTGGCTGGTGCGGTCTTCATTGACCTCTCTAAAGCTTTCGACACTGTCTCCAACCCCCTCCTTCTTGATGCTCTTAGTCTGTCTGGTTTTGCTGCTGGGCCTATCTCCTGGTGCACCAGTTATCTGTCTGACCGCTCTGGCGTGTAAAATTAATGGGACCTACTCGGACATCTGTCCCATCTTTTCTGGGGTTCCCAGGGCTCCATTCTGGGCCCCTTACTATTCTCCCTTTACCTTAACACCCTTCCACGCTCTTGCTTGGGGAACATTCTATTGTCGCCTGATGATGCAGTCATCTTTGCCTCAAGTCGTAACCCCTATTGCCCTCAGGACTGCATGCAGAAGTCGCCTCGGCTGAAGCCGAGGGCTGGTTCAAGAACATAGATTGGTGATAAATCTTAAAAACAAAAACCATGTTCTTCACTCTTCCTCAAAACAAGTCCTGCAACTTCAAACTCCTCATTCACTCTGGGTCCTCTTTCCCTCGAACAAGTTTGCTCCTATAAATACCTAGGGATCCATTTTGACCCTCCTCTCCTTCCATGGACACATCGCTGCCCTAGCCACTGCCACTAATATCCGATTGGGCATCTTACATTGGTATAAACACTGCCTCCCCAGAGCTCTTCGACTTCAGAGTCACCTCCTCTATCCTGTCCCTAGTGGACTATGGACTGCCGGTGTATGGTGCTGCTGATCAGACTGCACTCCATAAAATTACTTTTCTCTGAATAAGGCCTGCAGGTTAATTACTGGGGGCACCTAGGCTAACACACCCTGTCTACTGTGCAGCTAAAGCTGGATTGATCTTGATGAGCACCTCAAATATATGACCTGTACCCTTACAAAAGACCCTCCTTAGGCTATCCCGCCAGGATTGACCACCACCATCGCCGCTCTGTCCCACTAGTTCATACTCAGACCTCTGGGAAAACCTCTCTTGTTATCCCTAGAGCTGGACCTCTCCACGGCCAAGAGGCGTTCAGCTTTAGGGCCCCCTCCTGGTTCAACACACTGCCCTCTCCATCTCGAAGCTCCAACTATATCGTGTTTCAAAACTTCCTTACGTAACCACCTTATTAACACCCGAAGCTGTAATTGCCACTAGTCAAAGCCATACTCAATACTTATGACAAAGCTTACTACTAAGCTGCTAAGGACAACATAACTCTGGTATTGTTTGCATCAATCCTACCTGTACCAGCTTGTTTGTATCTATGTCTTAAGTTACTGTTATACTGTGTTGTACTGTTATACTGTGTATTTTCGTTTGTCTTACTGTGACAAGGTAGCTTTGTAAATGAGCCTATGGCTCAAAGGTTTTCCAAACTGCTGTTTAAATAAATAAATAAATAAATAAAATACAAATACAGATGGGAGACCCTCCTCTCACAAGCATGTCCCATCAAAAACTCAAAAAAAAACAAAAACAAAAAGAACACACATAAAAACCAAAGAGCCCCAAAACAAATAACAAATTTGCCAAGAAAACATGTACTCCCACTACACATTAAATTGGTACCAGGTCTTCTCACTACCTGAAAATAAAATAACATATAATGCACGAAACAATAAATAAATTGTGAGTGGGCAGGGACTCACACTCCCCACGAACATACAGTAACCGAGCAGTCTCACTGCTCGAACAAAGAATTTAGGTCCAGGAAAACAGGTTTCAGTTCAGAAATGCATCCAAAAGCAATAGTCACCAAAATCAGTTCACAGTCACATAAATCTTCAAAACAGGAAGGTACTCGAGACTGATTTAGCCCCCTAGAACACGCTGGGCGGGAAAGGGAGCCCAACAGACCCTACCCCTCGGGTCAGGACCCCGGAGACAGGGCGGTATCACAACCACCCCAGCACCACAGACCCCTCGGGGCAGCCAAAGGCTCAACCCTCCAGGTGGTCGACGACTAGCCCCCCCACCCTCGGATAGCAGGGACCGAGGGATCCCACCCACCACAGCCGTCTCAGGACAAGGCCCGGCTGCAAAACTTTCCTTCCACGATGTCAGGAGAACTTGCACTCGTTAAGAGTATCAAATCCCCCAAACGCCTGCCAAAGGGGAACCAAGTCCAAAAATCAATAAAAGCTGGTGAGGTCTGCTCCAAAAGCTTAATAATCACGTATGAGTAAAGTAGAAAGACTGTGAGCTTCAAAACAACCACACGTTTGTGGAAATGACTAAACAAAGCCAATCTGTAGTTCCTCACATCCAAAGACAAAAGGTTTGTCTAAGCTTTAAGTTAATATCAGTACCGATAATAACAACTCAGCCAGGTCGTACTCACGAAAACGAAAATTGGTCCAGTTAATTCTTCCTCGACCTTTACAGTCTGGACTTGCCCACAATCACCTCATTAATGTTTCCAGAGCAGAATAACAACTCCACTCATCAGCTGCAATAGTCCCACCTAGGCTAACTACATGTTGAAACAGGACTCCAACAAGACAGGGCACCAAAGCTCCCAAACTCGATCGCAGTCCTCCTGAGTCATTCTCCACAGCAGTCGGCCACCAACATGCGCCAGGCAATAGCTCCCAAATCAGCTGAGGGCCAGACCTCTCTGGTGCTATGCAGGCACCTTAATACAAAGTTCTGCACTCTGTGCCGAATAGACGCCAGCAACACAAGCAATCCCAACAGATGACGATGCCGGGCAGACCACGATTATACCAGAGCCAGCAATTGGAATTAAAAATGAAGCCGACTGTGATTTACACTATTCTCGATTACAGATGTTTAGCAGCCAGGTTGACAAATACTGTCAAACAAATAAATTAGAGCAAATAAAGCATAGTAAAAACATTTAAAAACAGTACGCTACAGAGCTAAATTGATGGCTGACCCAGCGTGGTCGCCATCTTGAATCAAATTAGAGTAGCCCATTGCTTTTCCGTGTTCCTCCTTTCCTCATTGTTTGCCAGGGATTCCCTAAGATTATGTCCCCATTTTTAGAAAGTTGGCTCATCTGAAGACTAGGACTTTTATACTTATGAATGATTTGCCTCTTCTACGATGGTCATGTTAAACCATACCATTTTATGGTCACTAGAACCTATGATACTGCCTACCTTTACTTCAATGATCCTGTCCTCATTTGTTAGCACCAGGTCTAATATAGCCTTTTCTCAGGTTGGTTTCTCCACAAGCTGTCTCAGGCTTGTTGCCTGCAGGGCAATCAGGATGTTCCTGCTTTCGGCAGTACTTGCAGTCTGGTTTCTCCAGTCTATATCTGATAGATTGAAGTCACCTAACAGCAGCAGTTCTCCTTTGGCTGCCATTTTGTGGATGGCTTCCACTAGTATGTCATCTGCCTCTTCACCTTGTGCTGCTGGCCTATATATTATTCCTGTGTGAATGGTGGTCCCATATCCTGTCTATATGATCATCCACAGAGCTTCTGCTCCATCCTGCTCCCCTTGAACCTCTGTGGCTTTGATTCCTTCCCTTACATACATAACCATTCCTCCTCCTTTTCTGCCCTCACTGTCCTTTCTGTACAGTATGTATCCTGGTATGGTTATATCCCAGCCATGGTTGCTTACGCACCATGTTTCTCTAACAGCCACAATGTCTAGGTCTTCCTCCACCATCGCTGCTGTGAGGTCTGGGATTTTGTTTCTCAGGCAATGAGTATTTGTACTTAATGCTTTCCATGTACGGTGACCTTTCTGCTTTTTCCACTGTGTTGTCTGTGTTCCCTCTTTGTAGTGCTTCCCATTTGATTTCCCTTGCTGCGTACTAGCTCTGCTTGATTTCTGTTTAATCAGTGAATTTATATCCCCAATTTCCTCTTTTATGTCTCCCTTGACTTGGGGGGGGCTAGTTCCCTGCTTCTTTCATGTCTCCCCTCATCTAGGTTAAATGGCTTCCAAGGAAACATTTAAACTTTTCAGCAAGGATCTCAGTGCCCCCCCTCCCGGATGGATGCAGGTCATCTGGCCTATACAATCCTTTATTCATCCAGGTGGGGCCCTGTCGTCAAGGCACAGGTGAGGACGCATAGGAAAACCAGGAGTAGTTTCAAAATTCGAAAATAGCATTTTATTTTTCTCAATAACAGCAAAATAAAATATAAAAATTATTCAGTATACCTATTTACATAGGCAGTTCAAAAAGAGAAAACAAAGTCCTTCTTCTGAGTGTTTCTTAATCTAAGTTTCAGTCTCTCATACGAACATACGAAATTTGCCAGCAGATAAATGCCTAGAGGTCTATCAAATCTGCTCGAATGTGCAGCTAGCACCCCTTATTCTGCAGCTGCCCCTCCCTTCCACCCTTCCCCTTCATTGACCCTCCCCCTTGTCCTGTCCCATCCCCTTTTGAAGCAGTCCACTGTTCTACTGGATACCACTTCTGCAGGTAACGCATTCCACCCAGCCACCACCCTCTCTGTAAAAGTGTCTCTCATCTCCCTCCTGAACCTTCCTCCTCCAGTCTCATGTCATGGCCCCTGTGTCCCTCCCTCCTTACTTTGAACAGCCCCTCTGTACCAGTCTTGTTTATTCCTTTCATGTACTTAAAGGTTTAAATCATGTTCCCCCTCCCTCCTCTCCTCCAGCGAGTACATGTTCAACTCCCTCAGCCTCCTCTCGTATGATAAGTCCCCCAGCCCCTTGATCATCTTTGTCACCCTGCACTGCACCCCCTCCAGTAACTTAATGTCCCTCTTCAGATAGGGGCACCAGTACTGCACGCAGTACTCCAGGTGCGGTCTAACTAATGCCCTATACAGTGGCAGAAACACCTCCTCCCTCCTCGAGGATATGCCCCTTGCAATGCAACCCAACATTTTGTTGGCCTTTGCAGCTGCCTTCCTACATAGTGTGGAGTTGTTCATTGACCCTGGAATGAGCACCCCCAGATCCTTCTCCTCCTCTGTCTGGGCTAGCTACACTCTCTCCAGCTGGTAACTCCTCCTTGGGTTCTTCATCCCAAAATGCAGCATCTTGCACTTTTTGGTATTAAACCCCAGTTGCCAGGTGTCTGGTCAGGTTTCAAGCTTTGCCAGATCATCCTGCAACCCCTGCCATCCCCCTAGGTCATCCACCACCGTTCCTACCTTGGTATCATCAGCAAACAGACTGGTCTTGCTCTTGATGTCCAATGATATGTCTGCAATGAATATCCCAAACAACACTGGTCCCAACACCGGCCCTGTGGAACTCGCTCGTCACTACCCTTAGATTGTGAGCTCCCACCACCACGCCCTCTGTTGCCTTCTTTGAAGCCAGTTCCCTACCCATCTCACCAGCTTTGCACCCACCCCGAGCCTTCTAACTTACTTCCCAGTCTTCCATGCGGCACCCAGTCTAATGCCTTACTGAAGTCGAGATACAGAACATCCACTGCATGGTCCCTGTCCAGTTGCCTAGTTACCCGGTCATAGAACTCCACCAGCTTAGTTTGGCAGGATCTGCCACATATGAAGCCATGCTGTCTGCTGTCCTGTAGTCCTTTGGCCTCTAGGAAGGCCACCAGCCTCTCCTTCAGGATAGTCTCCATTAGCTTACCCACAATGGATGTGAGGCTCACTGGTCTGTAGTTTCCTGGTTCATCCTTGGGACCACTCTTGTGGAGGGGCACCACATGAGCCATCCTCCAATCCTGAGGTACACACCCTGAATGTAGTGAGGCATTAAATAGGTCTGCCAAAGGTCCTGCAAGGACCTGTGCCAGCTCCTTCAGTACCCTGGGGTGGATGCCATCTGGGCCTGGTGCCTTGTCCACCCTCAGTGCCTTCAAACCCTCCCAAACTCTGCCCTCCATGATTTCCCCATCTGTCATCCCCCTCCCCCGTTTCTGCCATCCCTCCCCCTTGGGTGTCACCCCCCTCTTCTCCTTAGTAAATACTGAGCAGAAGTACTCATTTAGTGCTTCTGTCTTATCGCACCCTGCTTCCACCCAACCCCCCTCCTTCCTAATCCTTACTATATGGTCCTTACAGCTCCTTTTCTTCCTGATGTACCTAAAGAAGTCCTTCTCCCCCTTCTTAATGCCTTGTGCCAGCCTGAGTTCCTTAAATGCCTTGGCTCCGCTTACTGCCCTCGTCACCTCCTTCGATTCTGTCAAGTACTCCTCCCTGCCCTCTCTCCCCTCCCTGTTTTCTTGTACCTCCTAAAGGCAGCTCTTTTCCTCCTTACCTTTTCCATGACCTCCTTGCTCAATCAGCTCAGTTTCCTAGCCCTAGCCTTTTTGCTCTGGGCCTTGCAGCAGGTTTTGGTTGCCTCCACTATCTCCAGCTTTATGAGCTCCCACCTCTGGTTAGTGTCCATGCTAGATTGAATTCTGGCTAGGTACCCTTTTACCACTTCCCCTATCCTCTCAAAGTCAGCCCTTCTGAAGTCCAGCACTCTTGTGCCAGATTGCAATCCTTCCTTGCCCATATCCTATGTAAGCCACACTGAGTGGTGGTCACTCCCTGACAGCGGTTTCTCCACTGTAAGTTCTCTCACAAAGTCCCCATTTGCCAGCACAACATCAAGGATATTCCCTAACCTGGTTGGTTCGCTGACCATTTGCAGCAGGAAGCTGTCCTGGAAGGCATCCAGCAGTACCTGCTCCCTTCTGTTCCTGGTTGTTGGGGTACTCAGTCCACCCTGGCATGTTGAAGTCCCCACAATCACCACACTACCCCTTCGCAAGTCCTCCTGATCTGTCCTGCTAGTTCCCTGTCTAACTACTCCATCTGAGATGGTGGCCTGTACACCACTCCCATTCTAAGAATCCTATTCTTGGAATCCTGGATTTGCATCCAAAGTGACTCCGTACTACCCTCCTCCCCTTCCTCCCTTACACACTTCAGTCCTTTCTTCACATATAGTGCCACATCCCCTCCTTTCCCAATCACCCTATCCCTACGAAATAACCTGTACCCTGGTACAGCCAGGTCCCAGTCATTGTATTGGGTGGCCCATGTGTCTGTGATGGCTGCAATGTCTACCTCTCCCTCTGCCATGAGCACCTGTAACTCTGCAATTTTCCTCCCAAGGCTCCTTGCACTAAAGGTAACCACCTTCCACCCATTCCCCCCCCATCCTGCCCTCCTTTACTAGCATCACAAATAGTACTTGCCATTTGTTCTTTGTCACTGTTATGGGGGGTGAGCTCATATGGTTTCCCAACCTGTGGTCTCTGCATGTCTCTTGCCCAATTACCACCCCCTGCTCCTAGTTTAAATTCCCAACTTCCTCTATGTACTCCTCCATCCTCTGTTTCAACACTTTCTTTCCCTCCTCACTCAAGTGTAGTCTGTCCTTGGCATAGAGACTACTGTCCTCCCAGGTCCCTCCCAACCCCCTCAACAGCCCATGCCCTTTAGCACAACACCAGGTTCTTAGCCATCCGTTAAATTCCTCTATTCTCAGCTTCTTGTTGTGCTTGCCTTGGGCACTGGAAGTATCTCTGAAAAGTTACTGATTTTCCTGCCCCTCACATAATTGTTCTAGTTCCTCAAACCTCCTTTGGACTATATCTACTGTCTTGTCAGCCAAGTCATTCATCCCAAGATGTATAATTAAATGAGGCTTGTCCCTACCCCTTCTAGCATATTTCAGAACAGACTGTCCCACCCTTTCCACTGTCATTCCTGGCATGGCCTCCACCCAAATGTGACTATGCCTCTCTCCCTTGCTACCCCACCTGACTCCTCTTAGTATTGAGCCCCCCAGCACTAAGATTCCACCCTCTTATTCCCTGCTTGCTTCCATTCATCTCCCTCTCTCATTTCCAGCTCCTCTTCTTCCTCCTACACATTATTTCCCCTTTTGCCCCTATTGCAATTCTCCCAGCAGAACTTTCCAGTTTGGTCCAGGCATTTATCAATTACTCCTCTAATTTCATCATTTTCCTCCTCCTCCTTCTTCTTCCTCTCTAGCAGTGCAAAACTATTTTCTGAAGACCCTTCACAAATGCCCACTCCCTCTCTCTTCATAGCAACCTGTTCTCTCCTTCCACTCCATGATTTTTGCCACTTCTTCCCTTCCCCTCACAAGTCCCTATCTCCTCATTCCATTTGTCTTTTGTCTCCTGACCTGGTTTCCCCGGCGATCATTCTTCCTGGCCTGGGCCCCTTTGTCTCTGCTTTCCTTCTTCTGACCCTCTCCTCACCACTGTTGGCTCTAATCACCCTCCCTTCCTTCCTCCCTCCCTTCAGTATTGGGCTAAACCCACCCCCAGTCTGACTTGCTTGTCTTAGTTCCTCCTGCAGACCCTCAATCTCCTTTCTAAGTTTCTCTATGTGGTTGCACACTAAACATCCCCCCACACTCCAGGCAATTTTAGAAAGATTGGTGCACCACAGTTGTTGCAGCCTACCACCCTACCCATTGCTGTCGTTGCCCACCAGTGACCCCCACCCTTCCAGATGTAGGATACCAAACACTCCCCCAAGTCTCCCCTCTCCCCTCTATCAGTGCAAAACATTATTTTCTTAATTTACCTTACTGCCTTTGTTGTACACATTTAGATAGATTGAGCAACTGCTTTCCTATCCTTCCTATCCACACCCAAAAAGAGACTTTAAGTAGCTATTGCACAACCTTCTTCAACTCCTACTCCTCCTTTCCACAATGCAATAGAAATGCAAAGAAGTAACAATGAAAGCTCCTTGATTTGCAGTTACTTCCCTTCCACTGAGATAGCAGTCACCTCTTCACTCACTGCTGTTCCTTTCCTGGATGTCTGCTTCTCCTATGACCGGTGCATATCCTTTGCCTGTTTGAGGAAGTGATGTCAGGACCCCTGGTATAAAGGAAATCATGGACTGGGGTGGGTGGGATGAGGGGTTGGGAGTGGGACCAGCCCAAGTCTTCCAGAAACAATCATGTAGCTGAGGCCCCTGGTCAGACCATTAGCACCCTTCCCCCACTGTGTACAAACCTTTGCAGCTAGTGAAGCCAGCAAAAATGAATCACAATTCTACTCAAAGCCCACAAAATAGGTTTGCTACCAAAAGAAACAGGTCTCCAATTCAAAGAGCTTCACCAACAACACATAAAAATAGGCTTGAAATTAGAAGATATAGGTCTCCAATTCAAAGAAACAGCCCCAATTACATCAAACCAAATTGGGTTTAAATCAGAAGAAATAGGCCTCCACAATGCAGCCTGCTACCCAGTGAAATATCAAACACTTGAGCCCACTTATAGCCAACAAAACAGGTTTCAAAATTCCAACAGCCCTAAAACACTACCCTGTAGCCCCTTAGAAGTAGTAAGAAAGAAAATAAATAACCTTCTACCAAGTACAATCCACAAGAAACAATGTAAAAATAACAAGAAGAAGCTACTGTACTGGAACAGATCTGATCTTTTCCCCTTCTAGTTCCTTCTGAGAAGCCAAAGCAACTGACACCACAAACCTGATTCAGCTCCACCTCCAGATAGCTGAGTGAGACCTGGCCAGACCATTAGCACCCTTCCCCCACTATGCACTAACCTTTGCAGCTAGTGAAGCCAGCAAAAATTAATCACAATTCTACTCAAAGCCCACAAAATAGGTTTGCTACCAAAAGAAACAGGTCTCCAATTCAAACAGCTTCACCAACAACACATCAAAATAGGCTTGAAATTAGAAAATATAGGTCTCCAATTCAAAGAAACAGCCCCAATTACATCAAACCAAATTGGTTTTAAATCAGAAGAAATAGGCCTCCACAATGCAGCCTGCTACACACTGAAACATCAAACAAATGATCCCACTTATAGCCACCAAAACATGTTTCAAAATTCCAACAGTCCCAAAACAATACCCTGCTAGCCCCTTAGAAGTAGTAATAAAGAAAATAAATAACCTTTTACCAAGTAAAATCCACAAGAAACAATGTAAAAACAACAAGAAGAAGCTACTGTATTGGAACAGATCTGATCATTTCCCCGTCTAGTTCCTCTCTATCTCAATCTCTGTCTTTTTTTGTCTCTCTAGCAAAAGCATTACTGCTCTTTTTAGAAGTCTTTGGGAACTTGTTAAGAGAGCCTGCTTCTCACAGAATGTTCTTGTAAGTGTTGATGCAGGTGCAGCAAAAAGAATATAGTGACAGAGAACTGACCTCCTCTTGTTTACAGCTCTTCAAAAATTTAAAAACTGCATCTCAGGGAGTTTGCAAACCATCTTCTCAGGAGTCACATACCCCCTCTTTAAAAACAGGTTTCCAGAATGTTCTATCACATTCCTGTCTAACATTAGTGTATAACCTTTACAATTCAGTGCATATGCAGCATAGCAAACAAAGAAGTTTTAACTCACATTTTTTCAACTTTTGGAAATCTCTATTCCTGATCCATATCTTGACAGAAAATCATCATTGGCATTCTCTTTCCCAGATTTGTGCCATCACTTTAAATTTAAATGGATGTAGTGCCAGAGACCACACTGTGATTCTATAATTTTTATCCTTCATTTGGTTAAGCCAACAGAGAGGATTGTGATCTGTTATCAGTTCAAAATTATCTCCTAGCAAGTAAAACTTAATGGACTTCATGGCCCACTTTGCTGCAAGGCATTCCTTTTCAATGGTGGAGTACCTTTTCTCTCTGTCATGCAATGTCCTACTTATGCATAGAATAGGATGTTCTTTCCCATCTACAGTATATGCTGGTTCAAGACTGCACTTAGATCTATCTCTGATGCCTCAGTCTGTAACAGAAATTGTTTCTCAAAGTCCAGGATTCTTAAAACAGGGGCTGAACATAATACAGTCTTAATGGCCCAAAAAGCTTCATCTCACTCTGGGGACCATTTCATATTATTCAGGTACCATTTCTCGTGAGTTCAGTGAGGGGAGTAGTGAACTCTGCAAAGTTGGGAACACATCTCTGATAATAACCAGCCAGCCCTAAAAATGACCTGACATGCATCTTTGTTTTAGGGAAAGGGCTTTTAGCTACAACTTCTATCTTAGAAACCTCTGGATTGACTTCTCTATTTCCCAAAACATAGCCCAAATATCTGGTTTCCTGCATACCCAATGCACACTTGGTAGGATTAATTGTCAGACCTGCCTTTTTGATCAATTGGATAACTGCTCATAGGTGTTCCAGGTGGCTTTTCTAGTTTGGACTGTACACCACAACATCAGCCAGGTATGCAGCACAATAACCAGTGTGAGGGGAATTAAATTATATCCATGTACCTCTGGAATGTAGTGGGTGTGTCATGTAAACCAAGCGGCATGGTGGTGAACTGATAGAATCCTATTGGAGTGGCAAATGTAGTTTTGTCTCTGGATTTTTGCTAGGGGGATCAAGGATACTGATATACTTGGCACTCCCCAGTCTGTCCATCAAATTATCTATTCTGGGCATAGGATAACTATTACATTTTGACACTTGTTTAAGTTTCCTAAAATCAAGCCAGATTCTTACACCCCCTTCTTTTTTTTTACAGTCACCATTGGTGATGACCAAGGAATTTTCAACTCTTCTATGTTACCCAGTTCTTTAATTTTTTGTGTTTCCTTAACCACATCTGCTCTTAGCTGCTCTGGTAGTCTGTATATCTTCTCTATCACTATTATGTGTGTTCCCCTTTTGCTTGGCCTGGCACTGTGGTAAAAATACTGTTAAATGTCTTTAGCAAGTTACAAATTTCTGTGGTTTGTTCGGAGGTTAAGGAAACATTCACCTTTACAGCATCAGCAGTTACAGTTTGTTCCAGTCTGTCACAAGTGATATCAATATCTTCTTTACCAGTTTCTGGTAAAACCAGTAAAGCAGCCTTTGGTGTTTTTCAACCCATTTCTGGAGGAGGTTAGTAGGCTTTTTTTCTATCTCTATCTCATAGTTAACTTTGCCAGTACACCTAAGTACTTTATAAGGCCCTTGCCACTTCATTAACAGTTTATTTTTTGTAGTGGGTAACAGTAGCAAGACCTTTTCACCTGGCTCAAAAACATTTTCTTTTACCCCATGGTCATAATACATCTTCTCCTGGATTTGGGCCTCTTCCTGATTACTATGGGTGGTTTCAACATATTTTTCCAGCTTCTTTCTCAGGGCACACATATAAGATGTAATAGATTGTTTCTGACTGGGATTATCTTCCCATGTTTCTTTTTATTACATCTAATGGCCCTCTAGGCTGTCTACCATACAGCATTTCAAATGGTGAAAAACCTGTTGATGCCTGTGGCACTTCTCTGTAAGCAAAAAGCAGGTAAGGTAAGTATTGGTCCCAATCTTTCTCTTCCCCTTTTAAAAACCTTTTTGACATGTGCTTTAAGGTTTTATTAAAATGCTCAACAAGAAAATCTGTCTGAGGGTGAAAAGGGGAGGTTCTTATGGCAATGGTACCTAGTAACTAGTAGCTAACCAGCGTGCATTTGCTGCAGCCACATCAAAGAGCTAGATGCCCTGTAGTGGGCATGCCTTAGACAACTAGTACTGGAACCCACTTGGAAGGGAGCAGTCTCAGACCTGGTACTCTCAAATGGAGATGGAGAGAGGATCACAGATGTAGAAGTGGGTAGCCATCTGGGAACTAGCGATCATCGAACAGTATGGTTCATGATAAACACAGCAGTAGAGTCAAGCCATGCAAAGGCAAAGGTCTTGGACTTTAGGAGGTCTGACTTTGACAAAATGGGTGAGTGCCTAAGAAATGCACTAGCAAATGGGCAGGAAGGAGGGGTGGAAGAACAATGGGGAAGAATCAAAACTGCCATCACTAAGGCAACAAGCCTTTGTGTGAAGCAAATAAACAAAAAAAAATGATGTAAAAAAACACTATGGTTCTCAAAGGAGGTGGCAGGGAAAGTTAGGGAGAAAAAGATAGCATTCAGGAAGTACAAGGAATCACAGAAGGAGCAGAACAGAGAACGGTATCAGTTAAAGCAGAAGGAAGCAGGGAAGGCAGTCAGAACAGCAAAGGCCCAAACCAAGGAAAGGATAGCCAACTCAGTTAAGAAGGGGTTAAAACTTTTCATAGGTACATCAGGAGTGAAGGAAGACCAAGGGAGAGAGTGAGGCTTAATAAAGGGAGGGGTGGGAAGAGGTGACTCTGAAAGGCACAGATACTAAACAAATATTTTTGCTCAGTATTCACAAGTGAAGAAGGAAGTACCTAAACAAACAACAGAAACACTCTGGGTGGGGGTTGATACCAGCCCATTCACAGAAGAAGAGTTCTGAAAAACTCTTAAAACTGAAGGTGGACAAAACAATGGGGCCTGATGGATTCATCCCAGAATTCTAAAAGAACTAAGGGTAGAACTAATGACACCACTGACTACCCTCTTTAACAAATCATGGGAGGATGGGGTGGTACCCGAGGACTGGGGAAGGGCAGATATGATTCCATTTCACAAAAGTGGAAGCAGGGCAGAGGCAGGAAACTACAGACCTGTTAGTTTGACCTCAGTGATAGGGAAAATGATGGAATCACTTCTGAAGGAGAGAATTGTTGAGTACCTAGAGGCCAGAGGGACACAGGACCCAAGGCAGCATGGATTCACAGCAGGTAGGTCATGTCAGATGAATCTAATAGATTTCTTTGACTGGGTGACCAAAGTAGTAGATCAGGAAGGGGCTGTGGATGTGGCCTATCTAGCCTTTGGTAGGGCATTTGACACAGTCCCACATAAAAGATTAATATCCAAGTTAGCCCACCTGGGAGTGGGTCCCAAGATGGTAGCCTGACTAAAATATTGTCTGGAGAACAGGACACAGAGGGTAATAGTAAACGGAGTCCACTCTGAAGAAAGGGGTGTTACTAGTGGGGTCACGCAGCATTCAGTTCCAGGACCAGTCCTCTTCAATGTCTTTATAAGTGACATTGCAGAGGGACTGGAAGGAAACATATGTCTCTTTGAAGATGACACAAAAATCTGCAACAGGGTTGATACACAAATGTGAGTTGAAAAGAATGAGAAGGGATTTGGCAAGGTTGAAAGAATGGTCAAATGTATGGCAGCTTAGATTCAATGCTAAGAAGTGCAAAGTAATGCACCTGGGACACAACAACAGACGGGAAGAGTACACCATGGGTGGTGAGATACTAACAACAAAAATGGAAAGGGACCTGTGGGTAGTCATATCAGATAACCTAAAGGTGGGCAAGCAATGTGAGAGAGCAGTAAAAAGGGCTGGGGGGATACTGGGATGTATAAGAAGAGGCATCACCAGTAAAAAAACAGGAAGTTGTTATCCCTCTGTACAGACTGCGTGCAGTTCTGGAGATCCAGTCTCCGCAAGGACATAGACAGGATGGAGGTAGTCCAGAGGAGGGCAACTGAAATGGTGCAGGGTCTGCACCAGAAGACATATGAAGAGTGATTTAAGTAGCTTAATATGTATACCCTCGAGGAAAGGAGGGATGGGGGGACATGATAGAAACTTTTAAGTACCTCAAGGGAATCAACAAAGTCCAAGAGGATAGCATCTTTCAGAAAAAGAGATGTCCAAGAACTAGGGGGCACAATTTGAAGATAGAAGGGAGATGGCTCAGAGGTAATGTGAGGAAGTATTTTTTTCACGGAGAGGGTAGTGGATGCATGGAACGGCCTTCCTGAAGAGCTTGTGGAGTCAAAAAGAGTGGGGGAATTCAAGAATGCACGGGAAAGACATAAGACAATTCTAGGGGTTGGGGTAGGAGGAAGTAGGCGGTTGGTTAACTAGTCTCTGCAGCTTATCCATTAGGTAGGGAAATGGGCAGACTGGGTGGGCCAAGCGGTCCTTATCTGCTGTCAAATTCTATGTTTCTATGTTTCTATGTAGTCGGTACAGCTCCTTCAGTAATGCAGCACCAAAATTACTACCCTGATCAGTAATAATCTTTTTAGGTATGCCCAACCTGCTGAAAATTTTGGCAAGCTCTGCTGCCACGTTTGCGGATGTGACAGTAACACATTGAAACTGCCTCTGGGTATCAAGTAGCATAGTCACATACACCAAAATGAATCTATTACCCTTTTAACTTTATTTTTTCTTTATTTATGTTTTTGGTAACCAGGTAAGTGCACTGATCCAGACTGATTTTCAGTCATGACCTGGGCCATTGGGTGGCGATACAGTAAGAACATCAGCAAACGACAATGTACATTATGGTAAGCAGTCAAGTGCAAACAGTTATGAACAGTAAAAAAAAGAAACAGACATAAACTTACTTGTTGTATACAGGTTTGAGAGATAGAAAGAAACAAGAATTTAGGCAGAAAGTACAGAGAAGAAAGTAGTTAAGCATTTGCACTCAATATGCAATATGGTGCTCCGTAGATTAAGCATTTGCACACAATGTGCATTATGGTAATCAGTCAGTTTACATTATAGTAATCAGTCAACTGCAAACAGTTTTGAACAGGGAAGAAAAACAAGCATAAATCATAGGCATTGGCAGATCAAAGAAACAAAGAAATACAGGCAGAAGTACAAAGGAGAAAAGTAAGAAGGCATTCATGCAAGCTAGACCAGGGTAGTTGAAAAATCAGCAGACACACTGACAATTTGTCTAGGGTAGACTTGCGTTTTGTCCTGGCATATTGCCGGAGCATGCCAAGTTGACAAAGCCTACCAGGTAGGTTATGTGAGACAGAAAGAGAGAGGCGCACGTGTGGTGGTGCACAGGAGAGTAGGGGGCATAGGCGGAGAAAGGAAGAGAGGGGAGCATAGCAGCTACTGATTGGGTAGGTTTAAGGTGGTTTTCAGGTTTCTGCACAGCCCAGCGATCATTTGCAGGTGTACTCTTCCAGTAGCCAGGCCTTCAGGTTAGCTTTAAATGACTCATGGGGTGGAGATGCGTGAATGAATGCAGGAAGATAGTTCCAGAGGGAGGGGGCAGATACAGAAGAGCCTTACTACCCATCACTATAGAGACACGAGGAACTTCTAGGGTGGAAATGAAGGAGGCACTAAGAGGTCTAGTGGCCATTCTATTTATGAGAAGGTGAGCATAGGGGGACAGTTCATTACTCCTGAGAGCACTGTCCACCAGACGGCCAGTGGCATAGTCAAAGTGTGCCTGGAGAGGGAGCCATCCCAGTGACTGGTGGAGAGTCAGTGGTGGGTAGATGAGGGGTCTTTGAGAACAAAGTGACAGATAGCATTATCATGGACAGGCAGCAGTGTTGCTTCGTGGAAGGAGCCAACCACATGCATTACAATTCTCTCAAAAAGCACATCTATCAAGTGTAGGGGCACCAGAGGCACCTTGTCTTTTTTAGTCACTCGGGCTGCTTTCTGAAACTCAGCACAGGAACTGCAATAGATAGCAACATTTTCATGAATTCCAGGGCAGTGACATCTGTACAGCAATCTGGCAAGGGTGTGATCCCTCCCTGAGTAACCAGCCATAGGAATATCAAGTGCTATCTGTAACAGCTCAAATCAATACTTTTGTGGTATAACCAATTGTTCTATCTGGTTCTGTGTCTGAGGTTTAACCCAAACTCTGTACAGTAGCCCATTACATTTTTTAAATATTGGCTTACCCTGTTTTGGTTTCACCCCCAGCTCTTAAAATAACCCTGGAGAGAAACATCATTAGCTTGTTCTGAAAGAAAATCACAGTCAGTGTTCTGTTTAGTTTCTGCATTTTCATATGTTAAACCCCTTATGTCCAACAGTCTTTTTTGTTGCCACTGTTTTTTTAGGTGTTGTCTTTCTTTTCTGGACTTCTGGATCTTGGAGCTCTGCTCAAACAAGTCTGAATCAAAATCACCGAAAGGAAAAGTGTCCCCACTATCCAAGATTTTCTTTGCCTGAGCTCTTGTCATCACAGCAGCTGAAACATCAGGATTTCCTCCCTCCGTGATTAACTCAGACACAAAGGGCAACCCAAGGAGGCATATACCAAGTCCAGTCCAGCCCCTAGCCTTACTGTCTGCTGAGCTTCACTGATCTTCACTGACTGGGAGAGAGACCAATCATGGAGGGATGGCAGACTCCAACAGGTGAAGAAGCAGGGATTCCTTGACAGCAGTTCTACCTGGGTGAATCTCCCTTGGAGTGCACAGTCTAGGCTCCTATCTCCACTGAGGTGACTTCTCTCCTCAATCGCTTTGCTCAGACCCATTCAGTGGCTGCTCTCTGAGCATAAGGAGCAGTTGGAACACTTACCCAGAATTCCTGGCTGCTGTATGTAAATCACCATTTGTACTGCTGTACCACTTCTGAAATAGTGGTCAACTAATATAAAGTTTTCAGCTGGAAGCAACAGCTCAGACACAATGGGCACCCCTAGGAGGCATTCACCAAGAGTGGTCCAGCCCTTAGCCTTACTGTCTCCTGTACTGTAGCCTTACTGTCTGCTGTACCCACTGCTGAAATAGTGGTCAGTTAACAGAAAGCTCACAGCAAGAAATAACCTGAAGCAACAGCTCAGACACAAAGTACAACCCTAGGAGGCATACACCAAGTACGATCCAGCTCCTAGCCTTACTGTCTGCTGAACTTCACTGATCTTCACTGATTGGGAGAGGGACCAGTGATGGAGGGAAGGCAGACTCTGTCAGGTGCAGAAGCAGGGATTCCTTGACAGCAGTTCTACGTGGGTGAAACCCTCTTAGAAACATAGAAACAAGCAGCAGGGACTCCATGGAGATGCTCTGAGCCAAAGGGCAGAACAACACAGCTAAACCAGATTCCTTCTTACCTTGCAGGAGTACAAGCTAGACCTCATCTGTTCAACAACTACCTGATTGTTTTCTGCAGCATACAGGGAATAGCCAACACATTTTCTTCCCTTCTGTCCAGATTAGCCTTCTCAGAAGTACTGCCTGTGTGGGACAAAGGAAAAAGCACCAAAAGAGTCAAGTACATGAATTGAACTCATGGCTACATGATTGGTGCCAAGACAAGGGATACCACTACATAGGGAACTGGCACAACTTTTGGGAAAGATTGTGGGGGTCAACACTGTGGGAGGGGGACTCAAGAATGCATGGGATAGACACAAGGGAGCCCTGACTACATAGGGCAACTAAAGTGTCAAAATAGGTCTAAAACAAATGGACAGATTAGATGGACCTAGTGGTCTCCTTCTGCCATCAACATCTATGTTTCTATGTAAATCCTGGAAAGTAATTTCCAATAATCACAGGTACAAGTAACTTAGGTACGGTTCCACTATGCTGCGGCAACAAATTTTATGTCGACCAACGGCACAACGACAGCACAACACCGGCAACTGATGTTGTGCTGTCACTTGGGATTTGGTGCAAGTGTTTTCTGTGGGGGGCTTTGTCCCCCACCCACCCAGATGGGGGGCTCTGCCTCCCACACCTCCACTACTATAGTTTACCAACTCCAGTCAGAGTTGGTTCTGGAATGGGGGCAAACACATGCCTGACACCAGTGTCGGGTAGTGGAGACCATCACGGCGGCTGCCTACAATGTCGCTGTGATGATCTTTGCAATGGGAGTGTCGCTGCGCAGTCAGTATATGCTTAGGTACTACCCCCATTTTTATTTGTTGTGACACCCCATTAA
This sequence comes from Neoceratodus forsteri, assembly GCA_016271365.2. Lineage (NCBI taxonomy): Eukaryota > Metazoa > Chordata > Ceratodontiformes > Ceratodontidae > Neoceratodus > Neoceratodus forsteri. Next base: position 307,326,413 of record CM057457.1, on the reverse strand, counting down.
TAGTCAGTCACTTGGCTTGTGGGACAGTATCGAGTGTCCCCATGGATGCATATGACACCAGTACTTGGTCATTTTGGATATTGTTTTCCCAGCACTTCAATATGCTCTAGGGTCTGTCTGCTTCATGAATCAATAAGTCCTTTCACAGTCTTATCTCCAGCCTTGACATCTGCTAAGTACTTGCCCCAATTTGCTAAGGAGAAATTTGCTCCAACGTAACTCTTCTTACTATAGCAATTTCTTGCAATATGACAAGGCTTATTACAGTTATCACAAATAAAGCCTTTGGGTGCAGATTTGTTACCCCACCACAGTTCTTATCAGATTTGAAGTTTAAATGGGAAAAAGAGTGTCTTACCAGTGCTTGGCTGTTACCTCACTGCTGTGTCGTATGTCTGGCCATTTGGTAGTCTTCGGTCAAAGAACAGCCATTTTGCCCAAAGCTGTATGTCTGTAGAGAAGATGTTGATGAACTGCTCTATTAATAAATATTTTGATGATTTGTGGGAGTGTTTTGCTCTCTTGTTGGATCCATTTCATACTGAGCACTCTCAGTTGGGTAAAGGTTTCTTGAGGACTGTTGAATGAGTTGTACTTCAGAGACTCAAATCTCTGCCTGTAGGTCTCTCCTGAGATGTCGTATCTTTTAAGGACCTGTCTTTTTTACTAGGTTATAGTTTTTTTCTGACTGTGCAGTATCCATATTGCTGTAGGCAAGTTGGGCTTTCCCTGTCAGGTAAGGTACCATTCTGATGGCCCATTGCCGCTTTGGCCACTGGCAGGCTGTGGCAACCTTTTCAAAAGTTGTCAGGTATGCTTCGATATCATCTGAGGGACACAACTTTGTAAGTTTAAGATCTTTTAAGCTGTTGGTGTTTTGTTGCTCTGCTGGACCTGTGCCAGAACTTCCAGCTTTGATAGCTTGCAAGGCTCCAGTCACTGCATCTCTACTTTTCTCTGCTGCTCCTGTCACTGCATCTCTTCTTTTCTCTGTTTCTCTGTCTCTTTTTGTGTATAGCCCATTTGAAAAAGGCAGTCAGGCTTTTAGATTCTGTCACTGCCTGCTTTTTTTTTTCCATGACTGGTGCTCGCTATACAGTCTCAGTTTGGACTTTTGTTTCTGCTTCTAGTTTGGTTACCATTCTTCTGGTAATCACTCATGGACTTGCTGCTGCAGAATCCATACCTTTCTTCTATGCTTGCCTGGTACCAGGTTTAGTACCCACACACAAAACTCCTGGCTTAGAGTGTGCATGGCATAAATTCCACTTAGGCTCAACACCATCTGTTATCGAAGCACAGGTCAGGAAGTATAGGAAAACCAGGAGCAGTTTCAAAATTCATAAATAGCATTTTATTTTTCTCAATAACAGCAAAATGAAAAATAAAAATTATTCAATATAACTTTACACATGCAGTTCAAACAAATAAAACAAAGTCCTTCTTCTGAGTGTTTCTTATTCTAAGTTTCAGTCTCTCAGTCTCCGTCTCTCTCTTTGTCTCTCTAGCAAAAGCATTGCTGCTCTTTTAAAAGTCTTCGGGAACTCACCTGCTTCTCACAGAATGTTCTTGAAAGTTTCGATGCAGGTACTAGAATATAGTGACCCAGAATTGACCTCTTGTTTACAGTTCTGCAAAAGGCTTAAAAACTGCAACTCTGGGAGTTTGCAAACCAGCCTCTCAGGTTAACCCCTTGAGTTCCAAATAGCTTTCTGCAATCATTTCAACAGTATAACTACAGTATATGGAGTTTTAAACAGAGGGGTCCCAGTTTCACATACAGTTTTACACAGAGATTCACATATATTTTTATACCCACAGATCTGCAAGGGGGAGAAAAGACAGAGCAGGAAGTGAAGGCAGAGAGAAAGCGAGAGGCAGAGAACTGCAAAACTTCCAGAGTGATCAGTTCCTAAGTCTCATGAGAAGATTTGGTTGTGCAACAAGACAGACAACAGACAGAAAAGAAGAGGATAGAACAGATCCTTGCATTTAAACTCTTTCTGCATAACAAATGGAGCAGGGCCTTATTCAACACTGTCACAGGCCCCAGTCCCCAATGAAGCCAAATCCCTCTTGCCCGCACCAATTTTTCAACTATTTGTTGAATGTCCTAGTGCAAACGTCCCTGTCTTCCCCTTTGCCATAGACAGGCAGGACCTCCAAGAATATTATGGAGTGTACCACCTGCTTTAGGCCTCTTCACAAGTCCTTAAAGTCCCTCTGCACTGTTTTGTGTTGACTGCTTCCCCATGTGGACAATGACATCCAATGCCTCCCTCCTAGCCACTATCCTGGTGATCTCAAGGATCAGCTTCCCTTCCCACTATGCAGTGCCTCCAAGATGGTGTATGGGTTGTGTAGTTTCACTGGATGGGGGATGTGTCTGCAATCCCTCTCCCTCCATAAGCCCCTTGTAGTCCATCTACTTTATCTATTTTGCAACCTTTGAGCAAGTGGACATTGATATTGCGGCCTCTGGGTGGGGCCTGAATCTCTCGTATCCTTGCCAACTTGTCTGAGAGACTGGTGACCTCTGCCCTCAACCCAGAGAGATGCCTGAATATGGGCAACACTGCAGGATCCAGAAAGGCTTCCTGAACATCACAGCTCCACAATCACTGCACTGCTGCACTTCAAACGTTTTCTCTCTGTCTTATGTTGGACCCGACCCTTTTTGATGAACTGCCTTTGTGTTACTTTTTCTTGTCCTATTTACTTACTTTTGGCCTTTTGTTTTAAGTGTTTTTTTTTATTTTACTTTTATTCCCCTTTTCCTTTTGTTCTCTTCCATAAGACGGTAGTACTTTCTGCCATCTGACAGGAAGTTTAATGTGCTAAGGCTTCCCAGCTGGCCTTTAAGAGGAGATGAGTTTGGGTAGGGGTGGGGAGGGAGGGATCATCACGTGATTCCCCTAGAATTGGGAAAATTTGAGACTGCACTATCTTTAATTTAGTCTCTTGATCCAAGCACCCCTTATATCAAGATAGTGCTCCTAAACATTTCCCAACCTTATTTATCAATTTGGCCACAAGTAGGTTTCCTGATCCTAATGTATTCATCCCATACCCAAGATACTTGTAACCCTCCACTTGTCCCAGTTTTGTTCCTTCCAATGTATAAATATCTAATGAACAATTAACAGGGTCATTTAATTTATTTGGCAATCCAGTCAACATCAAATTTGTCTTAGCTGAATTCAATTTCTAATGGGACAACTTGAAAAAAGTTTGAAGTTGTTCAAACATCTGTTGTCATTTCAGCTGGACCTCCTGGAAAATAGGCATATGTATGCTCAGTGTATCTTACCTGACATCTAAAACTAATAAATAAACAGATACAGAATGTTTCCTCTTGCAAAAACAAAAACAACGTGCACATGTGCAGTAAAAGATTTTGATGAGAAATGCTTTGCTAATGTTAATTCTACAGTTTAGTTGCAAAGTCTCCATGCAGAGTGTATTAGCTCTCCAGAGCACTGTTGCTCCATTCATGTCATCACGTAAGGACATCACGATCATTTTAAACCTCTACAACAGTGTGGCATTTGAAAAGAAAGTCAGGCTTTCTTTAAATTTGGAACAGTTCATTAACACTAATGAAAATGGATTAAATCACATTGGTAAGGCACACAGAGCACATCATTCTGTAGATAAGCCTGTAACCTACAATGCTATTTTTGGGTTTTGCATTTTACAATTTAAAAACAAAACCCCTGTTTACTTATCCTTTAAGCACATGAGCTGGAGAGATTTTCTAATCACCAGGATGCTAGGTTTCTCTGTGCCTGCCATGTGGCAGCAGCACGGAATGGAAAGTCTCTCCTTATCCCTTCTCTGACCTTGAGATGTTTCACTTTTAAATGTCATCATTCCTTGATTGAAGTATCTAAAAAAACCTTTCGTCACAGTTCCATATATTGTATATCTTGCAACCCTATAAAAGGCCTGGCAAAACATCTGGAATCTACTGTTCAGCCCTGGCCATGTCCACATTGTACTTCCCCCAGTGGGCTTTTTTAACCCTGATATTGTTCCTCAGCTTCCATCTATGGAAGCAAGTGAATCAGAGGGAACAATCAGGCTTACCCATAGCTGTAGCAAGCCAGGAAGGCTTCTGCATTAACAAAGGTCCACTGTTCATAGCATCTCTGCTCCAGATGTCCATGAACCAATGAAGGAAGGCCTCCTCTATGTTCTTCTCCTTACCCTCCTGTATTTTTTCTTGTCAGGATTTTGAGTCAGATGAAAATCTGACAATATGCACACCTTCCCTCCCTAGGAGGTCTGACAATGTGGACTTTGATAAGCCAAAGTGAAGATCAAGTTCACACACACTTGTTTTTGGCATGTTGTTAATTTCATTCAAAATATCAACTTTGTGAGTTATGGGCAACACCACTTACATGGACGCCATGCTGAGAAACACAGTGCTTGAACTGCAGAAGAGAATCTGATCATGTAAGGTACAAGTGGTAGCAGCCTTTCAGCATCCATAAAGCAATTAACAGGATTACAGTAGTAGCCACAGACATTGCCAGCTATTTCCAGATATTTTGTTCAATTTTCTGAAGAGTTTCTCTCTGCTGTCCCTACTGTGGAAATGCAGAAAGCAAGAGATATTTCTGGAAATATCACAGAAAGTTTGGGAAATAGCTGGCAGCGTCTGTGGCTGCTACTGTAAGTGGTGCCAAAACTGAGTGATAACAAGAGCTAGCAGGAGGTAGTCAGAACTTGCTGTTAACAACATTCAGTGTGTCTTTTGTGCTGTCTTGTGTGTTTCAACTGTCAACTATACAGGGTCTACAACATGTGCTCTGTTAGATTTACAACAGGTGGCATATAAACATAGAAACATAGACTTTGATGGCAGATAAGGACCGCTTGGTCCAGCTAGTCTGCCCATTTCCCTACCTACAGGTTAGGCCACAGATCCTAGTTAACCAACAGACTATTTCTTCCTACCCCCCACAAGAATTGCCTTATGTCTGTCCCATGCGTTCTTGAATTCTCCCACAGTTTTAGACCCCACAACCTCCTCAGGAAGGCTGTTTCATGATTCCACTACCCTCTCTGTGAAATAATACTTCCTCACCAGTATTCCTCACTATATCCAGAAGAGCAACAAAATGCAAGCAACATAAAAACCATTAAACTTACAAAGTTGTGTCCCTCAGATGATATTGAGTCATACCTGACAACTTTTGAAAGAGTTGCCACAGCCTGCCAATGGCCAAAGCAGCAATGGACAATTAGACTGGTACCCTACCTGACAGGGAAAGCCCAACTTGCCTATACAGTAATATGGACACTGCACAATCAGAAAACTATGACCTGGTGAAAAACAAAATCCTGAAAAGGTATGACATCTCCGGAGAGACCTACAGGTAAAGATTTAGATCTCTGAGGTACAACTCGGTCGACAGTTCTCAAGAAGCTTTCACTCAACTTAGAGAACTCCTGATAAAATGGATCCAGCCAGAGAGCAAAACAGTCCCACAGATCATCGACACATTTGCTATGGAGCAATTCATCAACATCTTGCCTACAGATATGCAGCTGTGGGTAAAGAAACACCGACTGGAGAATGGGAAAAAGGCTGTTTCTTTGGCCAAGGACTACCAAATGGCTAGACAGATGCCACAGCAGTGAGGTACCATCCAAGCACTGGTAAGACACTATTTTTCCCATTTGAACTCCAAGCTTAATAAGAACTCTGGTGGGGGTAACAAATCTGGGCCCAAAGATGTTATCTGGTATAACTGTAATAAGCCAGGTTATTTTGCAAGAAACTGCTGTAGTAAGGAGAGTGGCACTGGAGCAGATTTGTCCTTGGCAAATTGGGGCAAGTACTTAACAGGTGAGAAGGTGGGGGATAAGACTGTGAAAGGACTCATTGATTCTGGAAGCAGACCAGACCCTAGTGCATGTTAAAGTGCTGGGAAAACACTGTGCAAAGGGACCAGGCACTGGTGTCATCTGCATCCATGGGGATACTCAATACTATCCCACCACTCAAGTGACTCTGAGCGTTAAGGGTGTGTCACACCAAATGAAAGTGGGGGTAGTACCTAAGTTACTTGTACCTGTGATTATCGGAAATGACTTTCCAGGGTTTACTGAGTTGATCAAAGAGGGAGTAGAGTCTTATGGCAGGCCATGTCTGTCCACTATATGTGGGAGTCCAACGTATCTGTGTCTCATAAACTGGGCTGGGCTGTATTTCAAGTGCAGTAACCCTGTTTAAAAAATATTTGGGGATGGAGCTCCTGACCAGTAACGCCTGCATCATGTTAATACCATTTGACCCTGGTGCTAGGCCAACTGGATTGCTAAGCCTGCAAGAGGAACTACAGATGCCGATGGACTGCTGGAGAACTCATTAATTTAGATGCTCTTTAGCCAGTGAATGGCTGATTGCAGATTGGACTTCCAGAAATGCCTGGCATTGATTGATAGCCCTGAGGATGAATGGCAGCTGCTTCTTGTCTTGGAGAAGTGCAGGGGCTGTGCTGGTTTTGGCCATATCTATTGGAGGTCCCATTGGAGATGGACTGCTGTCTAGTTGGACTTAAGCAGGACTGCAACAGATTATGTGTCTGCATGCGTGAGATGAACCATTAGTGAAGCTGAATTCTTGGAGAGCATAAGGGAGGCATCTGCATGCTATTCAGCTCATAGCATAATGTTGAGAAGTGCCAGTGTAATGACAGGGAGAGGGCAAGAAAAAGTATCAGCAAGGGTGCTGCAGGGTCTGTTAGCATACACAGTATCCAGATGTCAGGCTGTGACCACCATGAGAGTCTTGAGGACTTGATATGTGGGTTGGTATAGACACACAGTGGTTGGGTAGTGAGAGGGTAGCCAAACCTTCAGACAGAGCCAGTTAAGCAGACTCCAGAGTGCGAGTGAGGAAGACCACAGTGAATGGAGATCCTTGAAGCAGGATTGCCCTTACTCAAGGAAAGGGAAGTGAAGTGAATAATTGGGACATTGTTTCTTTGTATTTGGCCATTGGGCCAAGAACTGTTAAAATACTTCAGGTTCAAGGTGAACTGCCATTTCAGCAATTTCTTGGCCTTTGGGGGTTCTAACAGAGCAGTAGCTCACAATTAAATTTAAAGTGCACCACTGGAGGTGGAAGACTAGGTTTGCTGGCCAAGGCACCTAGCTTCACCTGAGCTCTTTCCTTCTAGGTTGCTTGAAAGGACAGAGCAAAGAATCTTATCAGAGCAAGGAAAGGGAGTAAGGCTTCTTTTGGCAGATTTACTGTGTGTTGTTATTTTTATTTTGTACTCACAGGGATTGTTACTGTTTGTTGCTAACATTTTATTGCTTTATTTTTCTCTGATTCAAATTGTTGTTGCTGGGTATACCTTCTGCTGCATTATTACAGGGTGTGCCTACAGGTGTGTGCTTACAGATTACTGCTGTAATCTTCTGTTTCAAATTGTCTTTTGCAAAGTATATCTTCTGTTACTGCTTTATTTTTCTCTGTAGCAAAGTATTTCTTACAGGGTATATCTTCTGTGAAATTATTACAGATGGTGCATTACAGGTTTACAGTTTTATCTATCATTAGGATAAGCTTTCAGGGCTACTGCATTTGTTGCTGACTGATTGTTTCTGCTCTTACCGCCTTGTTTCTTTCATCCATGGTTCTTCTTTTTCAGCTGAGGAAGGGTTCAGTCACCCACCCCCATCTCCAACCACTCCACACTACACTCCTTTTATAAGGTAGCACAGTTGTAACATTTCCTGTAGCAAAGCAGGAAGGGGTGGATCAGAGGGGTATCCACACAGTGACCTAATTTCAGGGGCACTAGTAATTGAACTTGTTATAACAAGTTATACAAAAATAAACAAACAAAACACAAAATCAAACTTTTGCTTTCATTTTCTTCTTTGTAATTACTCTGACCAGGTTATAAACCCAGCAACTTATCTGGAATGGATATTATTAACTGCAGGTACCGTGGAACACTTTCCAGAAGCACAGTTTTACAGGATTTAGGACACTGTCCTACATGCTGGACGATTGGAGATCTAAGGGCTCAGCTCCAGGCAGCATGAGCAGAAATTGCATGCCTCAAATAGCATATTCAAGAGGAAATATATTATAAGAACCACCTGCCATTTCCCCAACATTCAACAGAAGCACCTCAACTGCAGAGGGTAGTTGGTCCAGGAGGTTGGCAGGTGGTTATGAGGGGCAAAGCGGGTGTCCAATTACTCGGTGCTCTCTAACATATCACCTCCACAAACCAAATAAAAACTACAAACAGGTATCTGCCTCTATTTCCAAAATCAAACAAAGGGGCAGAGGACACTGCAGAGCAGGACACTGCAGCACAGGAGCTAGCACAACAAAACTCACCCAAAACAGGAACCAAAGCAAAAAAGCAAAAAGAAAATCCAAAAAAACTTCTGATCATAGGAGACTCCATGATTCAGGGAGTTGATACATATCTCCAGCCGGGGGTAATGGTCAGATGTCTCCCAGGTACATCAGCATGGAGAGACACTGATCACATTGCTAAAATTGTTCAGGGCAGAAGAAAACATTGACATCCTGGTACACATAGGGACACCAGCCGGTCAGTTGGGGAGATCAAGGAACACCTGACCAGGCTGGGTGACAAACTAACATCCATTTCATCCGGCATCTCCTTCTCTGAGATCCTGCCAGTCTGGGAGAGGGGAGCATATAGACAGAAGGTCAGAGAAGGGGAAAGAGGGGAGCTAAACATGTGGCTTAAGGGCTGGTGCCAGGAAAAAGGACACAAATTTGTGGGGAACTGGCAACAGTTTTGGGAGTGAAAGTTCTTTAAATTTGATGAACTGCATCTGACTAAGGAGGGAGTCTGTGCATTGGGGCAGAAGTTAGATGTCTTTGCAGAATATTTAAACCAGCAAATGGGGAGAAGGGTGCAGCACCCCATACGTTGAATGGGAGAACTCCCTTCCCCCCTCAGCTAGTGGTGGAACAGGAGTTCAGCATGTTTGTAGTTCATTTGCATTACCAGATAAGGAAAAAGGTCCAGCTCCCCATATGATGCACAGGGGAAATGCCAGACCTCATCCACAACTAAGACATTGAAATCTGGCCAATGGAAAATCATGTACACAAATGCTCACAGTCTGGGATACAAGATCCCAGATTTGTAGCCAATAATTACAGAGGCTAAACTGGACATAGTAGCCATTAGCGAGACATGGTTTACTGGTAACCACACTTAGGAGACTTCAGTACCTGGCTATGTACTGTTCAGAAGAGACCAAGGTGCAAAAAATGGAGTGGGGGTGGAGTGGCCCTTTATGTCAATGAAAATATCAAAGCTACAGAAATTCAGAATACACATAAGGAGTGAGAAGAACTGTGGGTCCACCCTGGAAACAGGAAATGGGACAGCCATATGAACTGGGGTTGTATACAGGCCTCCAGACCAGGGGGAGGATATAGACACATTACTGTTAGAAGATATGCAAAACATGACAGCTAAAGGGGAGGTTTTGATAATGGGAGACTTCAACATGCCAGATACAGACTGGTCAATATCACCAGGAACATCTGCCAGAACTAGACACATGGTGGATTCCCTGCAGGGGAAGGGTCTCAAACAACTGGTACAACAACCCACAAGAGACAGGACTATCCTAGATCTAGTATTGACTAACAGGGAAAGGATCTCAGATCTCCAGGTAGAAGGTCACCTGGGGGCCAGTGACCATCACATGGTATGGTTCAATTTGGCCACTAGAACTAAATCATCCCATTCCAAGGCAAAAACGTGGGACTTCAGATGAACTGACTTTGATAAGATGACCAACATAATTAAGCTAGCCCTGGCAAAAAGAAATACAGATGGGGGGTACAGGGAAAGTGGGCAAGCATTAAGGATGCAATACTTGAAGCAACATCCCATTGTGTTAGAGAGAAAAGAAAGTGCAAAAGAAGAAGGAAACCACTTTGATTCTCAAACACAGTAGCAGAAAATGTCAGAGCAAAAAGGCTGACCTTCAGGAAATACAAGGGAATGCAGCAGGATGAAGACACAAACTTCCTTAAGGGAAGCAGGGAAGGCAGTAAGACTGGCAAAGGCCCAAACTGAGGAAACACTAGCACAAACAGTAAAAGAAGGTGACAAGACTTTCTATAGATACATTAGTGAAAGGAGAAAGTCCAGAGGGGATATTGCTAAGATCAAAGGGGATAAGGGGGCGTGTGAGGAGGAGGACCATGTAAAAGCATCTATCCTAAATAGACACTTCTGCTCAGTATTTACTGAAGAGAAGGTAAGGGTAGGGCCACAGCTCAGGATCATGGGCATGGGGGTGGTGGTGGAGGAGGGAGGTGTGCACTAGTCCCTTCACAAAAGAAAAGGGTCCTACAAGAGCCTCGATAAGTTCAAGGTGGACAAGGCAATGGGACCTGATGGCATATATCCCAGGGTACTAAAGAAGCTAAGGGTGGAACTAGCAGAGCCATTACTAGAACTGTTTAGTGAGTTTCTGAGTACAGGAGAGGTCCTAGAAGACTGGAGAAGGGCTCCTGTGATCCCACTTCACAAGAGTGATAGTAGGGAGGAGGCAGGGAACTGCAGACTAGTCAGTCTTGCCTCAGTAGTGAGCAAGATTATGGAGGCACTCCTTAAGGAAAGGATAGTGCAACACATGGAATCCATAGGAGCACAGGATCCAAGACAGCATGGATTTACAACAGGAAGGTCCTGTGAAACTAATCTCATAGATTTCTTTGACTGGGTAACCAGAGTGGTGGACCAAGGGGGAGCAGTTGATGTCACCTACCTTGACTTTCGATACTGTTCCACATAGAAGATTGATTAATAAGCTGGGTAGGCTCAGGGTGAGTCAGAAGTTGGTCAACTGGGTGGCAAACTGGTTGACGGTCAGAAAACAGAGAGTAGTAGTAAATGGTATACAGTCAGAAGAGATGCAAGTCACAAGTGGGGTACCTCAGGGATCAGTCCTGGGGCCAGTCCTTTTCAATGTCTTTATCAATGACATTACAGATGGACTGGAGGGTAAGGTTTGTCTGTTTGCAGATGACACCAAGATCTGCAACAGAGTAGATGATCCAGTTGAGGTGGACAGAATGAGAAGAGATCTGGATAAAGTAGCAAAATGGTCAGAAGAGTGGCAACTGGAGTTTAACACAAAGAAGTGCAAGATCATAGGGAAGAGAAACCCTGAAGACACCTATAGGCTTGAAGGGGAGTTTCTGGCAGTCACAAGGGAAGAAAGAGACTTGGGCATCATCATCACTGATGACCTGAAATCATCCAAGCAGACCACTAAAGCAGTAGGTAAGGTTAGGGGGATGTTGGGGTGTATTAGTAGGGGTATCACAAGTTGGAAGAGGGAGGTAATAATCCCTCTTTACAAGACACTGGTTAGGCCCCATCTGGAGTACTGCGTGTAGCGCTAGAGGCCACACCTTCACAAGGACATTAACCAAATTGAGGCAGTCCAGAGAAGGGCAACCAAAATGGTGCAGGGACTGCATCAGAAAACATATGAGGTGAGATTAGCGGAGCTCAATATGTATACCCTTGAGCAAAGGAGGGAGAAAGGTGATATGATCGAAACATTCAAACACTTTAAGGGCGTTAACAAGGTGAAAGATGTCTGACATGTTTCAATATAAGAAAAATAGCAGGACAAGAGGACACAGCATGAGATTAGAGGGAGGATGATTATTTATTTACTTGTTTAGGGTTTCCGATCATACCTTTGAGCTCAGAGCTCTTTTACAAAGGTTCCACGTCAAACAGTGACAATGACAACAATAACAAACAGTTTATATACAATACTTGATAGTAGGTAGCTAGTATACAATAAGGTTACAATGTCATTCATAGTACCAATGGTGATATTACAGCGTCAAGAGCATTCAACTAGGGTAAAGGACAGTGTGTATATAAGTAGCGAAGGAGATAAAGAGATGTGATACCTAGTGTAAGAGTCCGAGGAGGAGGCAAGGTGAGGGGGAGGGAAGACTGGGGGGGATAGTGGGCGGCCAAAAGAAGTGGCTTTGTCTAGGAGGTTGGAATGTAGTGGTAGTAGGTTGGTTTTATGGTTGATCCAGTGGGGGAAAAGGCACAAGGGTGGAGAGGAAGACAGAGGGATAGGGCAAGGGGAAAGAGTGGGGGTAAAAGGAAGGGGAAGGAGAGTGTGGGTGAGTGGGCATTATGGGTGTTAGAGTCCTAGTGGCAGTCACAAAAAGTCCTAGTAAGAAGGTGTTGCCTTAGGCCATTTTTGAATTGCGAGATGCATTGGGAGTTTAGAATGTGCACTGGGATTTCATTGAACCATTGGGGGTCCTATAGCTGAAAGCACGCTGTCCCTGCACAGTTCAACAGAAAGGTGTTGATAGGGCCCCCCTCATCCTGCCTCTGGTGGTATAGCTGGTAGCACTTGGTGTGAGGATGCTAGAAATGCATGGGGAGTTTTACCCATTATCACCTTTTTTCCAAGGAGAAATGTTTGGAATATAATCCTGTTCTTTAGTGGCAGCCAATTGGTCTCCTCGTACAGTATAAGGAGCAGGTGTGGGTATTTCGATCTGCAGCCATTGTGAGCCTACATGCCTTGTTGAGGGCAATGTGAATCCTTTTTAGTGCAGTGTCTGTTGCTGCACCATAGACCACCAAACCATAGTCAAAGGTAGAAAGGATGGAGCTGGAGACTGAGAGACAGAGGGCCTCTGGAGTGAGATACTTTTTATGCCTATAGAGTGCCTTTATACCTATAGGCTAAGGGGTAATGTGATGTTCTTTTTCACAGAAAGGGTGGTAGATGCATGGAACAGCCTACCTCAGGAAGTGGTGGATATGAGTACAGTGCAGGGCTTCAAACAGGCATGGGATAGGCAAAAGGGAGCAATACAGATGAGTATGACTAGATAGGCCATTGACAGAGCAAAGGCTGATGGCACATTCATAAGGTAGAAAAAGAAATGATCAGACTGGATGGGCCTTGTGGTCCTTATTTGCCGTCAGCTTCTATGTTTGTATGTTTCACTGCCAGTCAACCCACAGAAACATGAATGAGCTTGCATCAATTCAGCACTGGGTATCCAGTGGCTTCAATAGAGAGCTCCCTAGAGGTGTAAAGGGAAAACACTGGTACCAGACATGGGATGGTAATGGCCTCTAGTACAAGAGGTTACCAATTTTTAAATAGTACTCTGTACAGCAGTGTGGGGATAGGCTGATTTATAGGCTGTGCCTTGAAGCATCTTTTTTGGTAGCAGCCTGAGAAACCAATAATTTGGACACACCTACTCAGGGCACATAGTACTAGCCAGTAGTTCACAAATTGCTTTTGGCCAGGGCTGCACAGGACACCAGACAACCAGCTGGTTGACAAATTATTGCTAAAACAAAAGACCCAGTGCACCCCCCCAATTGTCAAGTCAATAAATCATTATAATATGCTTTCTGCCTCCAATGGCTACTCACTCATTACATCCCAAAGGGGAATGGGGGTCTCTTAGTTTTTCAAATCAGAGCTCTGGTGTGAAAACAAGCTCAACCATGGTTGGCATAGTGGACCTCCCATCGACTGAGGCCCTATTCTAAAATGCGACTGCCAGAGTTGCTGTCTGTTAAAATGTGGTGCACTGCCTTATTGGCTCACTCTGAATGAGGTACAGTCCCCGGCCAATGTACTTGTAATTGGTGGGAAGCCAGCTAATGGAGACAGCCACATAACTTCCAAACAATGGACAAATCCAAAATTATCAGCTCATCTCAATTACTTTCACAAACTCTAAATTGCTTTTCTCATTGGGGTGTTACTGGTTATGGCATATATAAGTTACGCAGATACAGTACGTAGAAATGTGATGGCAGAAAAGGACCACCAGGCCCACCTAGTCTGCCCACTTGCCTTGTTACCTGCTAGGTTAAAACAAAAGACTTAGTGCACACCCTCAGCCCCCCAAAACTGGCAAATCAATAAATTGTTACAACATGCCTTCTGCCTCAAATGGTTACTGACTTATTACATCCCAAAGGTGAGTGGGGGTATCTTAGTTTTTCAGATCAGAGCTCTGGTGTAAAAGCAAACTCAGTCACCAGTCCACTTTACCAGTTTTAAGGCAGAAAGAACATTTTAACAATTAATTGACTTGCCAATTTGTTGCGGGGGGGTGAGGGCATGCACTGGATCTTCTGTTTTATCTTATATATGCCATAACCAGTAGCACTCCAATGAGAAAAGCAATTTAGATTGTGAGAAAGTGATTGGGCTGAGCTGCTAATTTTGGATTTGACACATTACTGCTTCATTAGCATTGACCCTTTTAGGGTTGCATCCTTAAAATAAAGTTACATTTTTAGGTTATTTATTTTTTCCAGTATTATGTTAAAGTAGTTTCTTATTGTTGTCTCCAAAGAGTAGCAGTGCTTGCTAATAGGTGACTGGGCTACCATTGTTTGGAGTCTGTGAGAGAGGTGACCCCAGTGGGACAATTGGCAGATACAGTATCTCAGGGGATTTTGCTGACCGGTTGCCAGACACATTTAAATCTTTCTGGGGGGCACTGCACTATTTCTATCTGGATACAAGACCCTCTCCACAACCAGAGAAGGAGAAAAAGAACTTAGAAGCCACCAAAACATCTACAGCAGCTGGTGGCATTGTAGGGTAGAGGTACCCCTAACCATAAGTCAGTTGGGAGGATGCCGACCCTACAGGGGCCTTGTAAAAAGAAAGGCCCAGATTGCAACATGCCAGTTAGCTTGTAATCCCATTTTCTGTTTCTGGCCCCTATGTGCTTTACCTTTCATCTATGGGAGGGCTTGCCCAAGGTTCAATGTGGGGAATAGCTCCTCCCACAACCCCTACATGAGCCCTCTGTTAACACACCTCCCTTGCTTAGGGAGTGTTTCCTAGGCTCCTGTGTGGCTCGTTGGGCTGTGCCTGGCCTGTCTGCTGCCTGGTACATCATGTTTCCTTCTTTCCCCTTCCCTGCTTTGTCCTGAGCTCTGTTGTTTGTGTTTTTCAGTTTGTTTGGCCCCCCCCCCCGCTCCTCCTCTCACTTCGCTTCTGTTTTTTTTTTCTTTTGGGCTCCTTCCCTCCTGATTCGGCCTCTCCTATCTGTTCCTGGCTCTGATATCCCTCTCCCTCCTTGTGCTCATTCATTCCTCACCCATTGATTGCATTACTGTAGTGGCCTGCCTTAGGAGCCTAGGGCTAATGTATTATGTGCTCTCTGCCTTCTCGGTTCGAACTTCAGCAACAAGGTACCTCCGTCTCCTGTGCAAGAACCAGTGCTGGCTTCCGGAGCTCCTATGTACTTACTTACTTACTTACTTACTTACCCCGAGTATGCCTGTGTCACGCTGCATTTCCTCACCTCCTGCTGCCCTGCAGTAATTATTCCTTTGCCACCTTCCCCACTTCCTGCTACCCAAGGACTCAGTAGGCAGACCACCTGAGCTCCTTGCTACGTGCCTCTGTTTTCTACACTCTCTCATTTTTGATCTGACGCCATTCCTTCCAGTGGTCAGCATTCCAGCTTCCATTCAGGTATTCATTTCCATTCAGTTCACTTAAGCTATAATGTGCTTGTTTCATTTAACCTTCCTCGACTGCATCCTACAACGTGACTGCTACTGCTAGTCGGTGTATCCACTGCCAGTATGATTAATTTTAGGTAACTGGGGGGGCTACCTGTGTACTAGCTAACAGTGAATCACTTTACAGCTCAATCATAATTCTTTCAGCTGTATAATGTACTAGGCACTAATTTATTTATTTTTTATTTATTTAGATTTTTTTGACCAAGGTAAGCCCACTGAGACCAGAGATCCCTTTTTCAGGGGCGACCTGGGGTTGAGAACACCAACCACTTTACATTAGGTGTGGATACAATAACACAGTATAAGAGTACATTCATAGTCAGTAGGGTACATTTAGACAATTACAGTTTCATTACATCAGGTCTACAGTATCAATTGGTTTTTGCTTATAGGCAGTCCAAGGAGAGAGAGATTTTAGTCATTAGTCATTGGGAGGGGTTTGGGATGAGGACATGATCTAGCGGTTGCAGCTGCAGAGACTCAGCTCAATGAGGTACACTTTAAGACCTGCTTTGAATGAGGAGAGGGAGGGCTTGTCTAGTAAGCTTGCAGGGAACGAGTTCCAGAGGTGAGGGGCCGTGAACTGAAAGGAGCGTTTACCTTGGTTGGTCCAACTGCGAGGGATGTTCAGGAGTCGACTTGTGGTAGACCGGAGGTTACGGAGGGAGACTTTGGGGGTGAGCAGGCCACTCAGGTGAGGCGGGAGGCCAAGGGAGGTGAATTTATAGGTGAGGCAGGCAGTGGCATAGGATAATTTATGCCTTAGGGTTGGCCAGAGTAGGTAATTGAGAGCTTCGCAGTGATGCCTCCTGGGGAGGAGTTGGTTCCAAAGCAGGCAATGTGGTGGTAGAGGGTAGTGAATTTGTTTAGCTCTGACTCCCTGAGAGACAGGAATAGGGGGGAGCTGTATAGCAATGAGGGAAGGAGGTTGCAGTTCGCTATGGCTCATCGTGCTTCTCCAGAAAGGGAGCTACCCAAGCGGTATAAGAGGCCAAGCCTCTGATGCATGGATCTGGTTAAGGCATCAAAATGAAGTTTGTAGGTTAACTCCTGGTCAAGGAGAACCCCAAGGTAGTTGAACTGGTCAGAGACTTCAACTGGCCTTCCAAGGGCTGATGAGAGTTGGAGTAGCCCACTATGGTCATTGCCCAGCAGTCGGGTCCCGAAGAGGACTGATTTTGTCTTTTCTTCATTAAGTTTTAGGTGGTTAGCAGTGAACCACACTTCGAGCATTGTGAGGCTGGCCTGAAGTTTGGCTGAGATAACTGAGGGTTGGGGGTCACTGAAGTAGATTACAGTGTCATCCACATAGAGGATAAGGTTGCAAGGTGCACAATCCTCTTCAAGGTCATTTAGGAATAGTGAGAATAGTAGGGGGCCCAGGATGGAGCCCTGGGGTACCCCAGAGGTCACAGGCCTGGGGTTGGAGTGTGCTCCCCGCCAGCGGACTCTTTGGGATCTATTTGTCAGGTTGCTCATGATCCAGGAGAGTGAGAGTTGGTCCAGGCCAAGGCAGTGAAGTTTGGCAAGGAGAAGCTCATGGTTGACCAAGTCAAAGGCCTTGGATAGGTCAATGAAGAGGGCGCCGGTTGGGGTGCCTAGGTCCATGGCATGAAGTATGTCCGATGTTAGCCGGATGAGGGCGGTGTCGGTGCCGTGACCTTTCTGAAAGCTGTGCTGTACTTTGGAGAGGAGTAGGTGTTGTTCCAGGTAGTCTTGAAGTTGGTCATAGACAAGTCTTTCCTGAATTTTTCCCAGGGGGCAGAGAAGAGAGATGGGCCTGTAGTTCTCCACTCTGTCCCGAGTTCCTTTTTTGTGGACAGGAACAATGGTCGCAACTTTCCATTTACTGGGGACCGTCCCTTCTTGGAGGGATCTATTGATGAGCAGGGTGATGGGGTAAGTGATGGCTGGGGCTGCAGCCCGCAGCAGCTGGGGCTCCAGAAGGTCATTGCCAGGAGAGGACTAATGTCCTGTAACTGTCCTTAGTCAAATCATATTTTCCTTCCTACACCACTTCTTCAGCCCGTGGCCTCCACAATATATCATTTAGCTAGGAATGGTTA
This sequence comes from Neoceratodus forsteri, assembly GCA_016271365.2. NCBI lineage: Eukaryota > Metazoa > Chordata > Ceratodontiformes > Ceratodontidae > Neoceratodus > Neoceratodus forsteri. The sequence goes on along the minus strand of CM057457.1, from coordinate 307,308,736 downwards.
TGTACTATTTGCTTCAACACTTTAACAGCAGGTATCCTGCATCACTCTCAACCCAACACTACTTATTTCAGCTTGGCGGGGCAGCCTTCTTACAGTAAGGTCCTCACCTTACCCTCCATATTCCATTCATTTACAGCCTTCTCTTCTCGTCCTGCACAGGGGAATGATAATTTGGAAATTCCTAATTCCATGTATACTTTTGTCCCACGCTACCACTGTGCTACCTCCTCAGCTTTACTACTAGTCATCCATCCTACCCATGGTGTTCCTTATGTCCTATGTCTTACATCACTGCTCTTTCTATGTCCATTCGTGTCTCTTCCATATTCTCCTTACAATACTAATTCCAGACTATATTCATTGATACTCATTACTTTTCTATTTTCTTATCCTTGCAGCAGTTTAGTGCTTCACTCAGCCCATACCAGCAGTACTCTGGTCTCCGTCCTTATCTTGCACTTTCTGAGGTGCTGAGGGAAGGTTGGCTTCCCCTGTCTACCGGGGATGGGAGTCCGTTTCACTCACTGCATCCTACATTCTATCAGCCTGACATCCTCTGTCCCTAACTAGGCTGGACAGCATCGAGTGAAGGTTCTCTTGCCCCAACGACTAGGGATGGGAGTCATGTCCACCGTGCCTTATCTACTGAGTCATAGCATACCTTCTCTACCTCATACCAGTTGCCTACCTCATACTGGTTGCCACTTCCCTTTGGGAATAGAACTACCTCCTAATTAACAACTTGACATCCTCCATCCCTAACTCTGCTTGGCAGCATCGAGTACAGGTTAGCTTGTCATGACTACTGGGATTGGAAGCTATGTCTCCAATCTACAGACTTATACCATGCCTGCTTTACCTTATGCCAGTTCCCGCTTCTCTTTGGGAATGGAACTATCACTCTCTATGTACCCTCATTAATTTACTTCTGCTGCTTTCTGTCACCACCATTCATTTACCATCTCTGAGAGTTGCCTGAGTCTCCAGTTTACTACTTCATCTTATTTGTTATTAGCCTGATACCTGGCGGCCGCTCCCTTCAGGAACTGGACTTTGCCTGACTTGCTTCTCCATCTCTTCTTATCTGCAGCCTAGACTCCTCACCCCATCTGCAAAATTCCCTGGCTGGGAACCTCACTCTAACATGGACTGTTTTCACCATTGCATCTCCACTGATGCAGATTGCCAATTCCTTTTTGGACCATGACTTCTCCAACCAAGTTTTCTCATTGTTCATGTTTCTTAGCTAAACCCAACCCGGATCATCTTGCCTCGTATGACCCATTTGGACCATGTCATTCCAGTCCACTGCTTCACCTGTGTTTTCTCTACCTGCTACTAGATGCCACACCCCTCCTGGACTTGGACCTCTTAGTGCTGAGTGGTCCCAGTTCTCCTCACTGCAGTTCTTCCAGCCTCACCAGTCAAGCAATGCAGAGACTGCCTAGCCTGGTCCATGGCCCCCTAGCTTACATTGCTGTGTCCACTGTCTGCTTCTCTCTCTCAGCTGTAGGTCACTGCTGCCCTTTAGGACAGGTGAATTTTCGCTCCTCTAGTTGTCCACCTCTCAGCTCCGCCTACAACTTTGACTGCAGAACCAGAACCTCATCAATCGCTATGCCTCCATCCTGCTGGTTTGCCACTTTCCTTGCATCACTGGACCTTTCTGCTTTGAATTATTCTACTCGCCACCACGTTCTTCCTTGGACCTTCGTTCCTTAGCCAATTTGGCCTTCCCTCATCATATGGATCCTGCTGGCTTGTGTAATCCCTCTCTCTCTCTTTCTCTCCAGGTCGACTACCTCATAGACTTCCTTGCTCAGGTCCTCCGTTCGGGAGCTGTACAAACTAGTTTTCTTTTGCAGATTTGGAACCTCATCGCTCGAGCACCTTCCATCATTTTCTCTGGTTGCTTTCAGCCTCATCAAATGTGGGACTCCTGTTGCTCATTGTGCTTGGCTTGGCTCCTTGACGTTCTGTGGATCATCATCTGATGCCTTCCTTTAGCATTCTTGCACTTCACTGCTGTTCACCATGGCACTAACGTCATCCTGCTCCTTCCTGCTCTGGATGTCATCTGGATTTGCCTACCCCATAGCTTCCTCTGCTTATTCCTTCAATTACTCAAGATCCACTCCATCCTTCCTTCACATTTGACTGGCTGCCTTCTCCTCTTTGCCTTGTTGGCTCGGTGCTTCATACTGTTTGCTGAGGCTTTTTTGGACCTTGTAGCCTATCTCAGACCAGTACTCCTAACAAGTCATCTGCTGTTCCATAAGATCCATCCCCTACTTCTACTCCTGCTCCTTTTAACAATTCCTTCTACTACTCATTTGATCATTTATTCACTACTCTGGACTAATACTGCTGCCAGCAAACATTCCTTGGCTCACATGCCCCATAGACTCTTAACATTATCACAGAAGTCTCACACTGCCTATTCCGTTCTTCACAATCATTCATGGAATCCCAGTCACCTGGACAATAGGAAGATCTTCTTCATCTCTATTGGATATACCCTCTGATCCCTGTCTGTCCAATCACCATGACTCCTCAGATGCCCTCATCTCATTGGCCATCCTCATACATAGAAGGGCCCTAAATCCTTCTGTTCCATTCAGACTTCATAATCAGCATCACTTCTACAGATACCGAGAATTGCAAGATAACCCATTCAACTATGGACATCATCCATTTTACTTTTTGCCACCTCTTATTTAAACAATGACTCTGATGTCCAAATTACTAGACTCCTACTTCCCAACAGTCATTGCTAACTTTAGGAATAGTGCACATAGTGTCCAGAATATTCATCATGGGATCTCCATCGCTTAGCTGACTCCCAACTCCACGCCATCCACAACTTCGATTTCACCCACGGACATTGTTATTCCTTATACTAACACCCACACCTGTTTACCTAGTCCTTTTCACCAGGTTAACTGCTCTTCCAGCGGCCCATTCAGCCTCTTCTCCCCAAAGTACCTTTGTTAATCTCTACAGTAAAGACCATCACTGAGAACTGACTCTCCTGAATTCTATCTGGCAATCCGTAACAGCCAAGTCAAATTTTCCAACTCAGCCTTGCATCCCAATTGGTACTTATCAGCTGTAGCACTGAATCCTATAGCACCCTGCATTTATCAGTCTCACTACCAATCCAGCCTACAGACATTTCCTCTCATTCACCTCAAGCTTTTCTCATGTACTTCAGCATCAGGTTTACCTGTAAACTTAACCACCTATGCCTACCACAGTGCATCTCCTAAATGATCACACCACAGGAATACCCACATGTACTTTAGGCAGTATACCAGCAAAGGATTAAGCATAAAGTCATGAACATCATGACCAAAGAAGCCATCACTTCCTAATACCACATTTCCAATCATTCCTCATATATACTAGGTTACCATCTGGATGGCTCCGCAAATTATCTTCTGGGTTTTACTAATCGCTTATGGCATTGCTCTTGTCAGGCACTCAAACTCCTCTACTCATTTAACTCTAGGATGCTTACCTAGTGACTTTCACTCATTAATCAATTCTTTACTTTCAGACTACCTTGAATATCAAACCTTATACAAATTGGACCAGTCACTCATAACTTTACTAATCATCATAACTATCATAGTGTACTGTCTGGTCTTATATCAATCTCATCTTGCTCTCCCACCTCATAACCTCCATACAATTTCTTGGACAGCCATCCTTTGTTACTTTGGAAATATGGTCTACATTAGCCCTTCTTTAACTGGATCTGCTTTACACATAGGACTTTATCATCCCTGCTGAAAGATGTACGCTTCATTTTCAGGATCATCATTCAAGCTATATCATCCTTGGATCGAGAATGAACCATCATCTGCACGGTACTCAAAGACTCTTCTACAAATTATACTCTATGGATGTTTCCTTAGTGACTCCTTGTTCAATACAGAATTCCTAGCCTTCAGACCATACACTTACATTCGAGCCTCTCACAAGTTGGATCATTCACTAATGACTTCTTCTGCCATTGCAGTTCCACCATTCCCAGTTTGGTACCTTATCAATTCACTCATGATCCCTCTGCCTAATACAATTCAGTTGGACAAGCAACATTCATCATCTCAGATACTTGGACTTCCTTAATCCTCCTTCACTTGGATTTAATTTATACTCCAGATTCTATTGCTCATTTTGAACAGATTTCCTCTTCAACCTCAGGATCATCATGCGATCTGCATCATCCATGGATCAAAGATGGATTATTGTCTCTCCAAGCAACTCACCAACCTTGAATTAGCTATGGTTACTAGAACCTAGATCCTTCTCCATTTAGTATGCCCAGAAGGATAGGCAAACCTCTGGCCATGGGTCCTCAGAGGTTTCCTCCACCAGGGGGTTTTCCCTCTCCTGAGTTCATGAGCTGGAGAAGGTTTCTTTTTGGGTCTTCTATTCCCTACAAATTACTACCTACCTACCTACTATTCAAGGGTGAGAACAGAGTAAAGCCACAAAAAGCACTACAAGTTACACAAGCACTATATACCTCATCTCTCCTCATTGCTATTCCACAAACATCGAATGGGAGGACTGGCCTGAGGTTCAATGTGGGGAATAGCTCCTCCTACAACCTCTACATAAGCCCTTCACTAGCACACCTCCCTTGCTTAGGGAGTGTTTTCATCCACCTTCTTCCCCTCCTCCTCCTTCTCTGGTGCTCTTCTCACCCTTGCTCATGGGCCTTCTATTCTGTGAAAATTATTACTTACCTGCTACTAAAGGGTGGGAACAGAGTAAGGCCACAAAAAGTACTACAAGTTACACAAGCACTATATACCTCATCTCTCCTCATTGCTATTCCAGAAACATTGAACCTACATTGTACTGCATCTGTCATCAGTCTGACCAATAACCTAGTTTATTCAAGTCCAGATTTGTGTCCTAAAGTCCTCATCACTGTTGACTGCATACATTAGTTTTATTTGGAGAGAAAAGAAAAATATAATACAATTTATACCATGAGATGTTTTTGCAAAATAAACTGTAGAATACATTTCAGTTTCTCAGGAAGAGTGAACTAAGAAAGCTCTCTGTATTCTACAATAGGGTTGCACGTTTTGCTACCCACTCCCCCCATAGAAGGCACCACTGTGAGGTCCTTGCAGACCTTAACTGGCCTGCTGTAGGGCACAAACTGGCCTACCCTCTGTTATTTCTGACTTACAGATTCACTGCTGTAGGCCCCCACCTCATCTGCATGGCTTGGTTAACCCCAGGATCCATTGCCGCAACCTGAGTTCATCGAATAGCTGCCCCCTTGATATCCCCAGAGTGAGGACCAACTTGGGCAAAAGATCTTTCAGGTATGCTGCTCCTAACCAGTGGAACTCTCTTCCAGAGTACCTGACAGGCTGTCCCATGCTTTGTAAATTCAAATCTGCCTCAAAAGTGTACCTGATGGGGTTCAGTCTCTGTGAATGTTGCCATTAGTCCCTGACCACTGGGTCCTCCAGCCTCCTTTTATACTAATCAGGGCTATCGGGCTCCTGGCCTACTCTACCTCTAGATGACCCCTCCCCAGCTGCCTTCATCATCCCTGATGGGTGAGATCCTATTAAAGATAGTACCACTGGCCTTGCATTGTATATTTCTCAATGAAAGTTTTCTTAGGCAACTTAAGTCACATCAGTTACAACTGACCTTGCATACCATGAGCTACCATACTGTCTAATTACCTTGAATTCTTAATGTGTAATGTGTATAATTAACAAGCCTACTGTATACAAGCTGCTATACCTCTGTACATATTAAATGTCTGTAACCACTGTATACATTAATGTATGTAATTAACTTCGCGTCACCCCTGAAAAGGGGACCTTTGGTCTCAGTGGGCTTACCCAGTTACCAAATTAAATTAATTAATTAATTAATTAAATAAAATAAAAATGAACATTGAATGGAAAGTACAAAATTTGTTTTCATTTTTTTATTTTTTAAGGGATTAAAAGTAATCTGTTGACCACCTTGTTATTTTTTGCAACATCTGCAAATATCTGCTAGTGCTCTCTTTTTATTGTAAGGCATACAGAGCTATTCAGATAGGGGATAGAAAAATGAACTTGCTTTTCCTAGTCTTGAAGTCTAAATCACTGATTTGTTAGTTGAACTGAAATGCTTTCCTTTGCCCCTTCTTACTACCATAGCTGAACCAGTGCTGGCAGTGTCAGAGACTCAGTAGGCTGTATGCACATATTTGGTGCCCGAAAATCATGAGGTCATGGATTCTGGTCCCACACTTGAAACTTGGACTAATACCAACACAGCCATTGTATTGCAGCAGTAGGAGGGGGCTACACCGCTTAGGTGCTGCCCTTCGGATGAGTTGTTAAACAGAGGTAATTTCTGGCCATCTCTGCGAGCTGTCCAGGTGGAAGTTAAAAATTCCATGGCACTTATCATAAGAGATGGGGATTTCCCCTCAGCGTCCTGGCCAACATTCCCCTATCAATAAAATAGATCCATGTAACCCACCCCACGGTGCACCTGGAAATGAGCTGTCACTGCTCAGAAAGCCTTTCCTTGCCAACATTTTGAAATAAATTAATTTTTATTATTACTGTCTCCTACAGTAGGTCCTTGGCAATGCTGTTCTCATACTCCTGCTTTGCCTGACTAATAATATTTTTGTTCCCCCTTTTCTCTATGCATCCTCCCCTAGTGATGTCAACTGATTGTTCTGTATTGTATTACAGGATTTCCTTTGGAGTTACATTTTATTGCCTAACTCATACAAGGTGGTCAATTTTTGAGTCTTCAGTTTCTGTTATCTCAGGGCACATGTGTCCACCAACTTATCTATTATTGCTTTGAGCTTAGTCTGCATCCCACATCCCACATCCCACACCCCACAGCACTATTCGTTTATATGTTGTATTTCCCCTGGATCAGCCAGCTGAGTGGATAAACAGAGTGGAAGTGGCACTGGTGCCTACACTCAGTACATAGAAGCATAGAATCTGATGGCAGATAAGGGCTGCTTGGCTCACCAGTTTGCCCACTTTTCCTAGTCTTCTCACTGCAGACCTTATTTGATCTACACTCTTTCTTCTTGCCCCCCCTTCCTTTCCTCCACAACTCCCTTGTGCATATCCCATACGTTCTTCAACCTCTCCACTACCATATCTGCAGGAAGGCTCTTCCAGGAATCCACCACTCTTTCTGTGAAGATGTACTTCCTCACAGCTCTCCTGAATCTACCCCCCAACTTCATAGCATGTCCTCTTGTTCTTAAACACCTTCTTTTCTGACAACAACTTCCCTCCCATACCATCGTTACCCCTGTGAGGTATTTAAAGGTATCTATCATATCTCCCTTCTCCCTCCTCTCTTCCAGAGTGCACATTTTAAGTTTCCGCAGTCTCTCCTCATACGGCTTCAGATGCAGACCCTGCACCATCTTAGTTGTCCTCCTCTGGACTACCTTCACTCTGTCTAGGTCTTTCTGGAGATGTGGTCTCCAGAACAGGACAAAATACTCAAAGTGGGGTCTTACCAGTGATCTATACAGGGGTACCACCATTTCCTTCTTTCTGCCAGTGATACCCCTTCCTACGCATCCCAATATCCTACTAGCCCTCCCAACTGCCTTGTCAAACTGCCTGGCTACTTTTAGGTCATCAGATATAATTATCCAAAGTCTCTTTCCTGCTTGTAGTTGGCAATACCACTCTACTGCACCCATTTTGTATGCTGCCCCTTGATTTCTGTACCCTAAGTATATTATTTTGCACTTTTTCACATTAAAACCCAACTGTCATGCCCTTGACCAGTCCTCAAGTTTTCTCAAGCCTCTGTTCATCCTTTCTATCCCCCCAGTATGTCCACACTATTGAAGATCTTGGTGTCATCCACAAAGAGGCAGACCTTCCTTTCCAGCTCCTCTGCGATGTCACTTATAGAGACATTAAAAAAAATTGGTCTCAGTACTAGTCCCTGTGGTACCCTGCTGGTTACCCTCCCTTCTTTGGAGCAAGCTTTGTTTACCACCACCCTCTGTTGTCTATTCCTTAACCAGTTTCTTACCCAGTTTACCCTTTATTTCCCACCCTAAGTACCCTGCTTGCTTACTAGTCTCCTATGGAATGGTGTCCAAAGCCTTGCTAAAATCCAGGCAGGCCATGTTCACCGCTCCTCCCTTCTCCAATTTCTTTGTCACTCAGTTGAAGAAGTCTATCAGATTTGTTTGATGGGACATCTCCTCTGTATATCCATGGTACCTAAGGTCTTGTAACCCATTGGAATCAAAATATTCCACAATCCTTTCCTTCAGCAGCGTTTGCATTAACTTTCCCACTACTGGTGTCAGGCTGACTTGCCTGTAATTGCCAGCCACTTCACTGCTACCACTTTTGTGAAGTAGGACTACAACTGTCTTCCTCTAGGCCTCCAGAACCACAATTGATTCCAGTGATTTGTTGAATAGGACTGAGGTGCAGCCAGAACCTCTCTGAGTTCCTTCAGCACTCTCGGATGCAATCCATATTGCCCCATTGCTTTGTCCACTTTCAGATTGGCAAGTACCTTCAGGACACTCTCCTCTGAAAAAGGACTAGTGTCCAACCTCCTCTTCAAAGCTCCTGTTGCTTTTTTGTGGTATCTCCCTTTCCTCTGCAAATGTTGAGCAGAAGTATTTGTTCAAGATGTCAACCTTTTCTTGGTCCCCTTCCATAGAGTAGCCCCTTACAATCCTTCCCTTGGTCTTCCTCTTTTTACTTACTTATCTAAAGAATGTCTTGTCCTCTTACTGTATAATACTGACTAGCCTATTCTCTTTTCAGTTTGCACCTTTGCAGTCCTCACTGCTTTCCCTGTTTCCCTCTGTTTCTCCTGAGGCATCTCCCTATCTTCCTTCTCTGCATCTCTGTGCACCTTCTGAATGCCACCTTTTTAGCCTTTACCTTTTCTACCATCTCTTTTGAGAACTACAGTATAACGATCTGTTTTTCCTCTTGCTTTTGCTCAATACCTTAATGCAGATGTTTGCTGCCTTCACTATGCCCCAGTTTAGCACAACCCATTGTTCCTCCCCCCAAGTCATCCCCCACCATGCCTTCCCTGAGGCATTCACCCATCTTTTAAAATCTACCCTTCTTGAAGTCAAGGGCCCTCACCTGTGTATGTGGTTCATACTCTGAGGCCAGGATATTCAAAGATCCTGGATTGAGCCCACCATGTGTTTGTAGATAAGGAGATGTTACTAGCAATAGAAGGGATGGTGCACAAGGAAGAGGTGTTACTGGTTAGGGACTTCAGTCTACCAGATGTGGATTGGAGCCTCCCCATAGCAGCTGCAACTAGGAGCAGGAATATTTTAGAGTCACTGCAAGGGGCATTCCTTAAACAGCTGGTTGTAGAACTCACAATGGAAAGGGAATTACTGGATCTGGTGCTTATGAATGGAGATAGTGTAACAGGGGTTACAGTGGAGGAGCACCTAGGGAACAGTGATCACTGAATGGTGTGGTTTGAAATAACTGGGAGAAAAGAACCAAGCAACACAAAGACAAAAATCCTCGACTTTGGGGGGGGCGGGTTTCAGAGACATGGGAAACACCTGGAAGAAGCACTGGTCAGAGTAGGGGGAAAAAAGGGGATCGAGGCATAGTGGGAGGTAGTCAAATTGGGATTGCAATGGTGACACAACTCTGTGTCATATGGGTAAGCAAGGGGAAGAAAAAGAAAGTATCATTATGGTTTTCTAGGGAGGTAGGAGAAAAGGTTAAAGCAAAAAAAAAAAAAAAAACTGGCCAGAGCCCATAGGGTTGCATGGAAGGAATCTGGGGGCAAAATATTGAAAATTACCAGAGTTATGAACCTGCGTTAGCAAAATGTAATGTGGGCTCATAAATGTGTTGTTTTGAAATATTTGTACTCCAAATTTTCAACATAGCCTTGTTATGACCCTGCATCATGTAGAAGGGCAGCACAAATGTTCAACTTCTGCCTGACAGGAGATTTCATGCATAGACTGCAAAATGAACTTTCAGGGCAGAAAAAACACATTTTGGGCCAGAGCTGAAAAAAGACTGCTGTCACATTTATGAGGCACTGTAAAGGTATGAGCTATGCTGTAAATTTGAGGGTAAAACTACTGAAAATTGCCAAGTTATGAGGCCTGCATTTCAAAATTCAATGTAGGCTCATAGCAGTTTGTTTCAGATTTGTTGCCACATTTTCAACAAATAAATCTTATGACCCACTTCATGAACAAGGGCAGAGAAATTTAAACTCCTGCCCAAAAGGTGATTTCATGCAGGGACTGTGAAATCACCTTTTGGGACAGAGCAATTGTTCATGAGATAGAGTCCCAAAGAAGGCATGTTGAAATTGTGGGCCAAAAATATGCAAAAATGCCGAAGTTATGGCATTAAGTTCAAAACCCAATTCAAATACATTGCACTGCATACTTGTTTCTTTAGTTCACAGTCTGGCTTTGAAGAGCGAAGATTTGTCTGTGGTCCAGAAAGGATTATGGCATTGGACCCCCAATGGGTAAGTAAGAGCTTGGGGGGGTGGTGGGTGCTGAGTGAGAGGGTTGGGTGGGGGATAGGGACCAGCCACAAAAAACATCAATGGACAGTTTTCTTTTTGCAGGTGAAAAAAAATATATAAAAGATTCAGGGCCAAGGATCCCCGATCATGACATTGGGGGATTGGGCACCCCCCAAGTCACTGCTATGTTTCTGGGAAGGGGTCTGTGAGGTGGTGGGTGCTGAGAGGGAGGATTGGGTGGGGGATAAAAATATTACATTTTTTTTTAAAAAGGACACAGAGAACACAATTGTGACACTGGGGGATCTGGCACCCCAGTGTCATAGAAAATGTCATGAGGAATGCAATCATGCCACTGGGGGATTGGGCACCCCAAGTGTCACTGTTGTGTTTCTGGGGGTAGGGGTTGGTGGTGGGTGCTGAGAGGAATGGTCAGGTGGTGGGGAAGGAAAATAATATGATATACTGTAGGTTTATGGCTGCATTTCAGAGAATTCAGAAACAGTCGAACCTCTTAATTGGTGATCGTGTATGTTTTGGTTTTTATAAAGGGTAGTAATGACATGCTGGCATTAGCTTAGACATGGAAAACCGAGGTTGTAGTTTGGACACCAATTGTCAGTTCAGGATAAATACTCCTTGCAAGTCAAAGTTCTTGCCAGTGGAGCTTCACAGATTCCTAGCAGTGATGCAGTTTTGACAGGAAAATGGCTGTGCAGATCCCTTCCATGACAAGTATGATCAGTTCTCCTACTTGTAATAGTGATAGTAACAATGATGTGTCTGTGATAACTGTATAATATATTGTTCATGTTCATTTCCCTTTAACTTTAAAAAAAGTAACCATGACCAAGATGGCTGCTGACCGTTACTGCACTTGCGCTAGTAGTTTCACATGCACAACACGGTTTGGTGGCCATCTTGGACACGGCAGAGTGTGCCATGACTGCTGGCTCTGTAAAGACTCTGTAAAAAATAGTCCAGTGCTATTTCCACCAGAGGCAATGAAGGAAGTGCTTCATGGACGTGGAGGAGTCTGTGTTACAATTCCAAGATGTTTGGTTGGAAGGAATGTATTGAATCTTTATCTCATAGCAAGAGGTCTGCAGGGCTACACCTACTGCAGCCCTAAAAATGGCATTTAGGCAATACAAAAGAACTCAGGATAAAGGGGATAGGGAGTGGTATAAGGAAAAACAAAGGGAGGCAGAGAAGGCAGTTAGGGTAGCCAAAGCATAAACAGAGGAACTCATAGTAAACTCGGTGGTAATGGGGGACAAAAACTTTACAGGTACATCAGTGAAAAAAGGAAGGCAAGGGGAGGAGGGATTGTGCGACTGAAGGGGAAGGATGGGGGCAGTATAGAGGATGACCAAATGAAAGCAGATATACTGAACAAGTAATTCTGTTCAGTTTTTATGGAAGGGGCAGGGAATGGGCTGGCAGTTAGAGATAAAGGCATGAAGGGCACAGACATGGACACAGGTTCCTTTTCAATGGAAAAGGTGCTCAGGGAACTAGCAGCAATAAAAGTTGATAAGGCAATGGGGCCAGATGAAGTACACCAATGGATAATGAAGGAACTAAGAGACGTGTTAGCAGAACCTCTGGCTACCCTGTTCAACCTGCCATTGGAAACAGAGGAGGTACACTAGGACTGGAGGAGGGCCAGTGTAGTCCCTCAATACAAAGTGTGAACAACGAAAGAGTAGGAAACTATAAAACAGTCAGCCTGACCTCCGTAGTAAGAAAGGTTATGGAAACAATAGTAAAGGAAAGAACAGTGTAACACCTGGTTGTCAATGGAATACAGGACCCAAGGCAACATGATTCTACAGGAGGAAGGTCATGCCAGATGAACCTCATTGAGTTCTTCGACTGGGTAACCAGGAAAGTTGGTCAGGGGTACAGTGGATATGGCCTATTTGGATTTCAGCAAGGCCCTTGACACCATGCCACATAGAAGGATGTTAAGTAACCTGGAGAACATGGAGGTGGGAAAGAGGGTTGTGAAATGGGTGAGGAATTGGCTGGGTAGTAGGATGCAGAAGGTGGTGGTAGACGGCATCCATTCTGCAGAGGGTAACCTTACCAGTAGGGTACCACAGGGTTCAGTTTTGGGTCCAGTCCTCTTCAATGTCTTCATCAGTAACATCGCAGAGGGTCTAGCAGGAAAAATATGTCTGTTCATTGATGACACCAAGCTCTGCTACAAGGTGGACACGCCAGGGGGAGTGGACAGAATGAGGGGAGATCTAAAGAAGCAGGATGATTATTTACTTATTTATTTAAATCTCAGATTACATACACCTTTGAGCTAAGAGCTCTTTTACTAAGGTTTCATGTCAGTAGAAAGGACAACAGATTAAACAGAACAGTAAAGTACGGTACAATAAAGTGTAAATAGGAGGTACAAAAATCATACTGGACACAAAATCATAATGGACAGTCAATGTAAAACAACAGAGACATGTTATGCTAATCAGTTTCAGGAACAGGAAAATGTGTATAGTACATTAATATTGGCCAGCAGGCTTTGTCAAGACAAACAGGGCACAGGGTGTAGGACAGGATGTGGGAGGTGGGCTGGGAAGAGTAAGAGGGGTGGGAGTGGAGGATGTGAGGAAAGGTGGGGCAAGGGATGGGAGGAAGGAGAGAGGGGCAGGGGGGCGCAGGGGAGGTAGGAGACAAGAGTTCTAAGTTACTATGAAAGAGGTCACGTCCTAAGGTTGAGGTTTGGGAAAACATGGTTAAGGGAGACAGTCACAGGTGCTAGCTGTAGAGAGTAGTGACCGAATGTGGATTTGAACAGGCTCAGCTACTTTTCAGAGGCGATGTCACTGTTAAAGGCATTCATCCAGAGGGAGCCCTATAGGTGAACGATCTTTGCCCATGGGTGGTTCAGTGATGAGGGACCTGTCAAGGGACTGGCAACTGGGATTCAATGCAAAAAATAACCAGGGGAAATATATCAGCGGGGGGGGTTCAATGTTCCAAACAAGCAAGTGACCTGGGGGGTGATCATCTCTGATGATCTCAAGGTCAGTAGTCAATGTGACAAGACAGCAGGCAAGGCTGGCAGGATGCTGGGATGCATAGGCAGAGGTATCACCAGCAGAAAGAGAGGGGATGATTCCACTACATAGATCATTGGTGAGGCCAAACCATGAGTAATGTGTCCAGTTCTGGAGGCCTCGTCTACTAAAGGACATTGATAGGCTAGAGGACGTTCAGAGGAGGACAACCAAAATGATGCAGGGACTGCATCACAAATCGTACAGGGATAGGCTGAGGGAATTAAATATGTATTCTCTGGAGGAGAGGAGTGAGAGGGGGATATGATTTAGACATTTAAATACCTCACAGGGGTAAATAAAGTGCAGAATACAATTTTTCAAAGAAAATGATGCTGAAGGACAAGGGGTCACAAAATGAAACTGGAAGGAGGTAGGTTCAGGGAGAACGTGAGGAAGTACTTCTTCACAGAGAGGGTGGAGGAGAAATGGAACAGCCTGCCAGCAGAGGTCGTGCAAGCAGAAACAATTACAGGTTTTAAAAAAGCTTGTGGTGGGCATAGTGGGCTGCTGGTAGGCGGGGGAGTGAGACAACTTATTACCAGCAGAATTTGAAAAAGCACATTTCTTAGGGATGATAGGGCAGACTTGGTAGACCAAAGGCCCTGATCTGCTGACAACTTCTATGTTTCTATGTTCTAGGAGCAAATTGGTGCCTGGGGCAAACTACAGGTATCTTGAAACATGCTAAGGCACATTCCAGCACTAACAGCATGTTCCAGTGTTCCAGCTTCTTTTGCTTATTTGTAATTTACCTTGCTGGTTTTGGAAAGAGAAATTGTATGGTGACACCAGGAAATAAATCTGAATTAGAACATAGGAACATAAGAATGTGATGGCAGAAGGGGACTGTGAGATCCATCTAGTCTGCCCATTTTGACTAGACCCCTACCTTATAATTTTCCTAGATTACTGCAGTACTTGTCTCATGCTAACTTGAATGTCGTGACTGTCTTAGATTCCATTACTGCTGTGGGAAAACTATTCCAAGGTCCCATCACTCACTCTGTGAAGAATGACCTTCTATGGTTAGATTTGAATCTACCTGCTATAAGGCGCATGTTGTGTCCTCTTGTTCGAGGTGATTTGTTTTCTTGGAATAGGTGTTCCCATTTGACCTGATTTATCTCTTTCATGTATTTAAAGGTTTCTATTGTATCCCCCCTGTTTCTTCTCTGTTCATGGGAGTACAATTGCAGGTGCCTCAGTCTAGCTTTGTATTTTTCCTGGTGTAAGCTGTGCACCATTTTCATGGCCCTCTGCTGCACTGCCTCCAGGCAATCAATGTTCTTTCTGAGGTGCGACTTCCAGAACCGTACACAGTACTCGAGACGTGGCCTTACCAATGTCCTGTAGAGTGGCATTACCACCTCTTGTTTTCTACTTGAAATGCCCCAGCCTGTACACTTGAGGATGCCACTGGCTTTTTGTGCCACCTTTTCACATTGCCTTCCTACTTTTAAGTTATCAGAAATCAGTACTCCGAGGTCCCGTTTGAGTTGTGTTACTCTCAGTTGTTCTCCGTTCAGTGTGTACAATCTGTTCAGGTTTCTCTTCCCTATGTGCGTGACTTTGCACTTTTCAGCATTGAATTTCAACTTCCAATTCCTAGACCATGCTTCCAAGCATCTTAGATCCTCTCCTATTGCTGCTGCCCCTTCTAACGTGTCCACCCTGTTGCAGATCTTTGTGTCATCTGCGAAAAGGCAAACCTTCCCCTGTAGGCCCTCAGCTATGTCGCTGATGAACACATTGAAGAGGACTGGTTCTAGAACCAATCCCTGTGGTACCCCACTGGTTACCTTTCCTTCCCTAGACATAGTTCCATTGACTATGACTCTCTTGGACCTTTCTCAAAGCCAGTTTTGAACCCACCTGACCATTTTTTTGCCCTATGCCTGTATGTTCCAGTTTGTTAGTCAGTCTCCTTGGGGGGGGGGACTGAGTAAAAAACTTTGCTGAAATCCAGATACACTACCTCCAGTGTCTCTCCCTGGTCTACTATTCTTGTGACCCAGTTGAAGAATTTGATCATGTTCCTCTGACATGATCACCCTGTTGTGAATCCATGTTGTTTTGTGTCCAGCTGCCCAGTTTCTGTTAAGTGTTTCACTAGATGTTCCTTAAATGGAGTTTCCATAAGTTTGCCCACTACTGAGGTCAGGCTGATGGGGCAATAGTTTCCGGTATCCTCCCTGTTTCCACTTTTGTGCAAAGGCACCACTGTGGCCATTCTCCAGTCATTTGGCACTTGTCTGCTCTCCAGGGACTCTGCAAACAATTCTGCTAGTGGGTCTGTGAGCTCCTCTGCAAGTTCTTTCAGAATCCTGAGGTGGATAGCGTCTGGTCCCATTGCCTTATTTGTATTTCATTTTTGTAGTTGTTTAAGTACACTGTCTCTTGTGAAGGGTTCAGTGCTAGCCTCCTTGTGTCTGTCCACTTTGTGTAACCTGGGGTCATTACCTTGGTCTTCTTTTGTGAATACCGAACAGAAAAAATTGTTGAGAATCTAGGCTTTGCCTTTGTCACTTTCCTCATTTTGTCCATCGTCCGTTGTGAGCCTAATGATGCCCCCTTTTATTTTCCTTTTTTCCTTAATGTAACAATAAGAAGTTTTGTCACCTTTTTTAACTTCTCTTGCTATTTATTTTCTTCTGTTCGGGCTTTGGCCATTTTGACCACCTTTCCAGCTTCCTTGAGTTTTGTTTTGTAGTCCTCCATCTCAGCATCTGCTTTTGTCTCCTTGAATTTTTTGTATGTTTTTTTCTTGTCTTTTGTTTTTGATGCTACTTCTTTAGTATACTAGAGAGTTTTTTTGTGTTTCTTGGATTTTGTAACTTGTTTGGTGCACTGAACCGTCACTGTGAGTATCGCGCCTTCAGTGCCTCCCACTTTTGTTCTACCATATCCCCTGCTTTTTTGTTGAGGAGAGGTTTGATGCTTTCTTTAATTTGTGCAAAATTGGCCTTTTTGAAATCCAGGACTGAAAGCTTGCTGTGGATGCTCTCCACTTTTCTGCTGACCTTGAATGAGACAGGCCTATGGTCACTGGAACTTAGGTTGCTGCCTACTTCTAAGTCTGCGATCCTGTTGCTATTTGTGAGCACAATGTCCAGCATAGATTCTTCTCTGGTTGGTGAGATCACCATCTGTACTAGGCCTGCTCCTTCCAGTGTGAGTAGAAAGTCTGTGCTCCTTTCTGTGGAAGCAGAGTATGACAGCCAATCTACGTCTGGTAGATTGAAGTCTCCCATTAGCAACAATTCCCTCTTATCTGCCATCTGTAAGATGGATTCCAGAAGCTCCTTGTTGTGGTCTTTATTGTGGGATGGAGGTCTGTATACCACCCCAACCTGGATAGGTGTCTTACTCCCTGCACCAAGGGTGACCCAGAGGACTTCTGTATTGGTGTTTAGTTCTTGGGTTTCTATAGCATTGATGCTGTGTTTTATGTATTGTGCTACCTCTCCACCTTTCTTTTGCCTTTGATCCCTTTTGAAAAGAATTTAACCTGGGATGGCTACATTCCAGGTGTGGTTCTTAGTGAACCATGTTTCTGTGACTGCAACCCAGTCTATGTTTACTTGCATGAGTAAGGTGGTTAAATCATTAATTTTGTTTGCCAGGCTGCTAGCATTTACACATAGAGCTTTGTTTTTAACATGATCAATATTGCATGTAAAATACTGTTCTGTAATGTCTTTTTTACGTGTACCAAGTATGTGATTTTATAAAAACATATTGTCAATAAAATTTGAACTTGAACTTGAACAGTACACCAACCAGGCACTATACAGACTGCATTCACAACCCCCTGCTCTCCACTGGCCACCAAGGTATGTGGCCTGTAGGAGCAGTCTGCCATATTCATAAATTTATATGGCGATGACCTAATAGCACTAGCAAGGTGTTATGGGGTTATTGGCATCCCATTAGGGCCTCATTATAGGCCTGAAGCAAGTGGTGTTTGTGATGCCCCCCCCAGTGTCTGTCCTGGCTGCCTGTAGCCCTGTCCTGGTGGTCCAGTGTGCTCCCCCTCTCCCAACAGCCATATTTCAACTCATTCACCCATGTTGAAATATATATTTCCTTGATTGTCCCTGATCATCCACCAATGTGAGATATTAATTTCCCTAGTTATCTAGTGTAACCCCCCAATTGCCTGCCCTTGTGACATATTAATGTCCCTGATTGCCCAGCAATCTTCACTCACGTTCCTCAGTTGCCCACTTGTGTACAGATACTTAATTCCCTGGTGGTACAGCAGTACCCCATTCCCCCAGTAGGATTAACAACCACCACTCAATCCCACCCACTCAGGCTCCTCCACCACCCCATGGCCCCCTTCTCACCCTATTAGCCCCCCAAACAGTGACCAGCACAACCCCTCTGCTCACTACCTCAACTGGCTGATGTTGAAATGACAGGGAGCAATTGGGCATGTGATCACTCTCTGTCATTTAGATGACAGCTGACTGAGGTGGAGAGCACAGTGATTGTGCTGGTCGCCATCTTGGTGGCTATTAGGGGTCCTAGTATGGTGAGTGGGTAGCTAAGGGTTTGGTGGTGGAAGGGTCTAAGTTGGCAGGATGGGTTGTGGTTACTGGACCACCAGGGAATTATGTATTTGTAGACAGGCAGATGATCGGGGGGTGATGGGGTCACTGGACTATCTGGGAAATCTATATGTGACATGGGTGGATAAATGAGTAGATTGCAAGGGAGATTGATATGTCACACAGATGGAGATTGAGGGCAGGGGGACTCCTGGATCACTTGAGAAATTAATATGTCACAAAGGCAGTTGATCCGGATGAATATTATACCACCAGGGAAATTAATATCACACAGAAAAATGATCGGTGGGGGGGACTGCTGGACCAATAGGTAAATTACTATGCTGTGAGGGAAATTAATATGTCACACAGGTGGGCAATCAGGGGCAGGGGGCCACTGGATCACCAGGGAAATTAATATGTGACATAGGTGGACAATCATGGTATGAGTGTACTATTTCACATGAGCAGATGATGGGGGGGGTATAGAACACCACCACCAGGGACTTGGACTATGCCTGTCTGGAGGAATATGAAAAGGGGGGTTTCAATAGCTGTAAGACCTAGTTTGGAGAGGTGGTAACTAGCGAGACACTAACTGCTAGTTATCACATCTCTAAATCTACCAATATGCCATTGTTCCTATATGCAAGGTGCAGTCAGCTGCTTTACAAAAGTGCACTGACATATTTTAGGGTTGTTCATACACAGTATCTCAGCCCAAATATTGTATAATGGTAATGACTTATACTTTCACTCAGAACTCAGTGCATAAAGCTATAAAAACCATGCAATACAATTAATAAAACATGAGTGTGTGAGGACAACTTCATCAATTTATCTCATGAAGCTGGGAACAAAGGTTAACCAACCTTCAGCCTCATGGCTTGTTCTGCCTTCAGCTTGATGTGATGACATTAACCTCTTGTTGTTCATAGGCACCCATGCAGTATCAACTAAAGTCTTACCGTCCATGGCTCCAAGCTTTGATGGTTTCCGCACATTTCCTTTCCAAAGCGTGCTTCTCCATTTCCACATGAATACATATCATGTAAACCCTGTGCAACAGCATACACTGCTTTATAGACATTGTATTGGTACCTTAAATTATTAAAATCAAACAGACTAAGCTGCTGTTCACCTAGCTTCTCTTTCCCTGTGCAGAACTTGGTGTTGTTTTGAAGTCCAGAGTTTGTGCCTTCACTTCGATTTCCACTTGGCCATTTACAACCAAAGGCCTCCTCCCAAAACATGGAAGTAAAAATGTCATTTGGGGCATGGGAAGGATGAATACTGAGGATAAAGTTTTTGAATCCAGGTATTACAGCTCCCAGTGCTGAAAATGCAAGGCTGCCATTTAGAAAACTCATTAAATCCTTTGTCAAGAGCAATGAACAGGGAGTAAAGGAATCAGTCATAACCCAGACTCTCCCGGATACCTTTTGCTTTGACAACTCCTCCATCACTGGAGTTAAACTTTGCTTAATTGACATCACAACAATCACATTTGCTGATGACTCCTTGACTACTGAAGCTACATGAGCAATCTTCTTCATGGAGAAGACAGTTGGAATTGTTGCAGAGAAAGCAACACACATTCCAGCCTTTACCAGCACTTCTTTTAGCAGCTGACTATTCGTTTGACTAGTGTCTGATTCATCAGCCAAAATCCCAACCCAAGTCCAACCAAAGTCTTTGGCCATCTGGGCAATGGCTTCTAACTTTACATCATCACTTGGCATAGTACGCAGGAATAAGGGAAACCGATGTTTGTCACTCAGGATTATAGCTGCTGAGCCATAACTGACCTGCAAAAAAATACCAAAATATTACCAGTATTAATGTGATGACTTCCCACCTCCTGCTTACTCTGCACCAAGAAAACAATTAAACTTTTCTCCACATTTCCTTTATTTTCTATGTCCATGTTTTGTTATACATTTTCTGCACCCAGCACCCTATTCCAGTGCCAACGTTCTCTATTACAGCCTGTTGGAGTCACCCTGCTCTCTCATGCCCACAACCTAATATTCTCCGGTCTTTCATTGGTCCATGAATTCTGGTATGCTACTTTTGGGGAGCCTTCCTCACTGCCTCCAGGAAGATAGTGGCTTCTAGTCATCAAACCCATGGATGAACAGGTTGGATCTGGCTTGTAGGTGAGGCATGTGGAGTGGGAGGGAAGTGGTTTCAGATGGGCAATTGTCTGGCATGCAACAGACATTTCCCCCTTTTGGCAATCCATTTCATCTTCTGCATGCACATGCATAGACACTGGGTGAGGAGGGGGATGCCTGGAGGTGCATACTGTAGTAACACCACACCTCTATCAGGAGTTGTGAATGCAGAGGCACCCCATATGCTTCCCAATGAGATTGTGTGTGTGTGTGTGTGTGTGTGTGTGTATATACAGTATATATATATATATATATATATTTATATTGCAAACAACTTGGTTAATGCATCAGTTAGGGTTAAAGCAGCAAAAGTAGGGAAATGTGGCATTAGGATTTCCAACCCTAACACCCAATTTGCCACTCTGCAGTGATCCACAGGCAGTGGAGGTGGAGGGGGACTGTCTTGGGGGTCAACAATTCTAAAACTCACCACATTCCATTCCAAAATTAGGTGACATAGCTACAACATAGGTGAATAGGGTGAGAATTAAGGTTCACGGCCCATAAGACAGCCCCCTCCCCCACCTGTGGGTCTGTGCAGGATGGGGAATGGGGTGTTAGCACTGAAAACCCTAATGCCACATTTCCCTAATTTTGTTGCTTTAATCTTAACTGATACATTAACAAAGTTTTTTGCAATTTATTTCCTTAGGTTTTGAGAAAGTATAATAATATCCTTATTTTATAGTGGGAATGCTGGGTCCTCCAGATCCTGCATGCTCATCTCTCCATTGGGATAGCATAACAGTAGATTCATAGGTTCATAGGATATTACGGGTTCAGTAGGCAGAAGACCTATAGTGAACTCACCACCAATCTTTCTCTAATGGTGGTAAGCGAATTTCTTCTCACCCATGTACATATCTAATCTTTTTTTAAACTGATCAAGATTTTCACTTTGTACAATGGAGTTTGCCTCTAAATGGCAGATCAGATTGTCCTGGTGACCACCCAAGAAGGGCCATGTGAGGTAAAGGAAAAGGAAAGGGGAGATGGGGGGAGGGAGAATGCTAAGAAAGGGGAGGGGCTAAGAGAATGACTCAGAAGAAAGAAGGGGAAGAGGGGGGAAGGGGTGACATCACAAGGGGGTGGAGCTAAGAAGGTGTCTGGAGAAACAAGTGATTGGCCAAGACAAACAGGAAAAGGAGGGGCTATGCTGGCCTTTTAAGGGGCTGCAGGGGAGGAAGAGCCCTCTCTTAGTTTGCTACTCTTCAGTTGTTAAAAAAAGCTGGGAGCAGCACATCAGATCAGTGAAATATTTTAGGGCTAATTTAGATTACCCAATATCAAACCTGATACTACTTGCTGGCTTAGTAAACCGAAGAGCTGGTAATATTTAAAAAACAAAAACAAAACAAAAAAAGAACAGGATTAAAACTGCAATGAGGACCATAGGATCAGGAGCTGGTGCTGGTGAGGACAAAAGAACTTGACTGGATCCCCACGTGGCAGGTAAGCTCTTGAATGGGCAGAGTTTGAGGAAAGCTGGGGGTCTTTTATCTAAATAGACAGGGGAGGAATGTTGGATGTACAGTGAGTGCTTCCGTATAAGAAGAGAATGCGACACAGCTTGACAAAGGGCTGCGTTCAAGACCCCACCGTGTTGTTTGGCTTTGTGTTAGCATGGAGCTTAAGAGCCATGTGCACTTAGAGCGCCAGTTCTCCTGCAGGTTCTCACAATGCACAAGCTGTTCACTGTCCATGGGTGCCTTAGCTGAAGAGTCCACACACTCTAGGAGGCCCATGGATGAGCAGGCGGGAGAAAGGAGACAAGCTTGCCGGGGGGGGGGCAGGGGATCAGGACAAACAGCTGCAGCAAAACAAGGATTTTTTTCTGGCAGGAGAGGGGAGCAGAAGAAGCTGGGGGAGAAGGTGCAACAGGAAGGGAGAGGGCATTCACAGACTTGAAGGGAGGCTGGGAATAGGTTGTGTTGTGGCATAGTCACCAGTGTTGCTCCACAATAGTGTCTGGGAAAGAACGTAATTCCCTAAAAAATAAAAAAACAAACCAGCCCAGCTTTGGAATGCATGCAAAAAAGGGACGCTACAGGGGTTTTGAGCTACCACCAGTATAGTGGGAGTGCGGAGTGGGTGAAGGACACTGCATGTGCAGGTAGGCCCAGGGAGAGGCAGACAAAAGGAACAAAGGACTGAAAATGGCCCAGGGGTTAATGAACATGGGAAAAGGAAAATGGGGAGGGGATTTCTGTGTTGCAGGGACTTTAGGGTCCAACGGGGCAGAGAAGGACCTGTGTGCACAGCGGTTTTCGCTGTGAGGCCATGAGGGAAGGGCAGCACACATGGGAGGCAGCTTGGAAAGAGGAGGGTGGGGAGAGTAGATGACCAAGGAGGTTGCAAGGTAGATTTAAAGTGGGCTTCTCATTTAACTTTCCATGGCTGCTCAGGTACACTGTTCTTTCTCTTTGGGGGGATTCTTCATGCTAAAGTTGCTTCTAAAATAAAAAAAAAGTTATTTTGGGGCAAAGCAGCACAACAACCCAACAGGGGGCTCAAGCTGAATGTGGGGGCAGGCCATGTGTGTGACAGGCCAGTAAACAGCCAGAAGGACCATGCAGGATGCGTGGTGGTGGGGGGGGGAGGTTTGAAAGGGCTCAATAAAAATAAATAAAACAAATAATAAAATGTTTTTACGTCACTACAGAGATGGCAATATGGGTTCATGGGAGGAAGTAAGGCCAAAAGGCACCTGTGGCTGCCGTCTTGGACACAGCCACATGTTGGGGACCCGGAGAGGCCCAGAACAGAAGGTGGAAGGATATATTAAAACAATATTAATCATAATAATGAATAGTATGTATAATGACCAGGATATGGGTATATATATATATATATATATAAAAAAAAACACAACAGAGGGGTAGGCCGTGCTGTTGGCCTTGTGTGCCTTTTAGAAAGCAGGAGAAGGCATCGCCGTGCCTGAAGGGAACCGAAAGGGGTACACTTTGTGGGACCAGCAAATGACAAAGAGAGAAAGGAACCATTTTGAACACAGAGAAAGGAACCAAGGCACGGTGCATGGAAGACCAGGAGCAGAGACAGGGCTCCTGGGCACCAATAGCGAATGGCAGCCTGGAGACCCAGATTTATTAACATGTGCATTTTCTTTTGCAGCAGTTTGTTAGCAGTACTGTAGGAACAGGAGCAAGAACAGAGGATGATGGCACTGAAAAAGGGCAAGCCAACTAAGGAGGAAGCTTACAAGGCCATCTTCGAACTGGAGGAGAGGACCAATAAGGTATAGGAGCTGGTAGAGGATATGAATGCACAGGGATCAAAGGGAAAGCAGAAAGGGGACATGGGGGGAACAGCTTCAGGGGATGCAGGCCTGCCAGATCACCTAGCCCAAAAAGGCCACCACCCAGATGGGCAGGGCCGGAGCTAAGGGCCCCAACCCTCATGCCAGCCACCCCACTGGCCCCTGAGATCCCAATTCCAGTGTCCATCCCAATCACTCCATTACTGCCCAAGATGCCGGGACTGGAACTGGCAACACTGAACCCATTGGGAGGACAGATCCCAGGGATGAATGGACTAATACCAAGCCCAAAACCAGGTAATGTGGGAGGTAATGCGAGCATTAGCATAAAGGAATACGTAGAGCAAATGATTACGGCTATGGAACAAGATGGGATAGGGCAGCTGGAGAAAGCCTTAGTAGAGATCAAGACATTGAAAGGGGAAGGGCCAGGACCCGGGAGTACCTCGGATACAGGACTGCTGCCAGGGTGGTCTAGAGACATAGGTTCACCAGGGATGAGAATAGGCGAACATGTCCCCATAGCAACAAAAGAAAAGATATGGAAGGGAGAGCACTTGGACATTTTTGCATTGGTAAGCAGAGAAACAATGATGAAATATGATGAGAGGGAGAGCATTGGGAAAGCAGAGATGGCAGCAGCAGTAGTCCTTCTAGGGAAGAAAGAGGAGGACAAATTCACTAAAGGCAAGACATGGGACAGTTGGTCTGTGGACTTCTCCACATATGCAGCCGTTGTGTTAGAGAAAAAGCCTGAACTGGGAATTCCCTTGATAACTTATCAGCTCATAATAAGGAGGGCAAAAGCAAAAGGAGGAGCAGGGTGGATATATCATGATGAATTTGTCAGTCAAAGGATGGCCACCTATGGAGACGTTAGGTGGGATACCAAACAGCTGGACCACGGACAGATTACATCACAGATCAGTCCACACCAGATGAGGAAGGGACTAGGGATGACCCCACTGATTCAAAAATGTTGTTGGGGATGCAATCGAGCCTTTTACTCCTGGCAGCAGTGTAGGTTCCGCCATGCATGCTCAAAATGCGGGGGGGACCCACCTAGCTTCCAGAGGCAAGATAAACTGGGTGGCCATGGGGCACCCCAACAGGACACAGGGCAGTGCCAACCAGTCCTTTTGGGAGGATCAAAGGGGGGTTCAGGGGATAGCCAGGAGCCAGAGGTTTTCGGGGGGGGGAAATAAGTATTAAGACAAAGCCTACTTGATTGGGGGAGTCAGGTATTTAACATGGCAGGGACACCAATCAGTATCAGGAACTGGGAGATGGTGTTACAAGGACACACTGACCCAACAGCAACACAGAAACTGCTAAGGGGGGTTTAAGGAGGGTTTCAGCCTGCATTGTCAGGGTCCCAGGGCACAATGGGACAACAAAAAGGTAGGCTCAGTGAAGGGGAAGGAGGAGATCCTGAGGGAAAAAACTGCAAAAAGAGAAGGAAACAGGGAGGATAGAGGGCCCATTTCAGGTACCCCCATTTGCCAATCTAAGAATATCCCCATTAGGTTTAGTGCCCAAGAAACAACAAGGGGAATTTAGGGTGATACATCCCCTTTCATTCCTAGAGGGGAGTCAGTGAATGACTACATAGATGAAAGACACTCCAAGGTGACTTATGCCATGCTGGAGGAAGCAGTGGAAATCATTAAGGCAACACCACAAGCATGGCTTGCAAAGGCAGATATAGAGAGTTCAGGCTCCTTCCAGTGCACCCTCTAGATTGGAACTTGTTGGGCTTTAAGCTAGATGGAGAATATTACTTTGACAAAGCCATGCCTATGGGTTGCTCCACAGCCTGCACCACTTTCGAACTGTTTAGCACATGTCTACAGGTTATATTTCAAAGACAGTCAGGGTATAGGACAGTGATACACTACCTGGACAATTTCCTACTGATTGGGAGTGGGAGGGAAGAGACTGAGGAGATGCTCAAGAGCTTTCAGAAACTGTGCAGAGACCTGGGGGTGCCATTGGCACCAGACAAGACAGAAGGGCCTAGCAGAATCATTGAGTTCCTGGGCATAGAGATAGATGCACAGCGAGAGGTGTTTAGATGGCCAGAAAGCAAGCTAAATAAGTTGAGGGGGCTCCTAAGGGAACATAGAAAAGGAAGAAGGAAACAGTTGAAGCAGGTCCAACAACCGATAGGACACCTTAACTTTGCATGCAGGGCCATCAGCCTGGGGAATAGCACACACCACACGGGGGGCGAATAAACCACACCACTGGGTGGACATCACAAGGGACACAGGGGAGAACCTGAGAATATGGGGCACATTTTTAGAAACATTCAATGGCACATCTTTCTGCAGGATGACTTGTTCTTAATGCAGACTTGGAGCTGTATACAGATACCACGGGGGTGGGGGCTTGGGATGGGGGATACTGTAGAGGAAAATGGTTTTCTGAGGCATAGCCATAGAGATGGATAGAGGTAGGTTTGACTAGGGACATCACCCTGCTAGAAATCATGCCAATTTGGGCATACACATTAGTGTGGGGTGCTGAGCTCTGGAACCAAAAAGTGACTTTTTGGTGTGACAGCAGAGCTGTGGTGGATGTCCTCAACAACAGAAGAGCATCGACTGGGCCAGTACTACAGGTACTGAGACAATTAGTACTACAGGGTCTGAAGCTTAATATGATATTCAAGGCTAGGCACATAGAAGGGATCAGAAATACTATAGCTGACAGCCTCTTCCATCTGCAGTTGGACAGATTCCAGGCCTCAGCACCGAAGGCAGAGGTGCAACAGACGCCGATACAAGAGGATATATGGGAAGTTGGCTGGGAGGAGCTGAAGTCTGGTTTCAGAACTCCTGGTCCACCAGGATGCTCAGAGCCTACAAAGGGGCCTGGAGAACATTCCAGAAGTTCAGGGAATGGTAGCACATGGAGGTAAGTGGGCAAGTCACAGCAGATTAAGTGAGAAAATACATAGTGCACCAATGGGAAAAGGGAATGGCACATGCTACAATGGGAGTCCACCTGGAGGCCATTAGCATAGTTTGTAACCTAAGACAGTGGAAGGACCCAATGAAGACCATGTTAGTATGGCGAATGGTTCAGGGTTGGGGAAGGCTGGGAACAAAGGCAAAGGATGAATGGAAAACGGTTTCACAAAGAACGATGGAAGGTCTGGGGCAGGCAACAGCAGCCATATGCAGAACAGAATTTGAAAAATTGTTATTCCAGGCATTATCTACAACAATGTATTATGGCGCACTGAGGGTGAGCGAAGCAGTAGGACACTACAGGGGAAGCCTAGGGAGAGGTTTGGAACAGGATGACCTTACATGGCAGGGGGACGCAATCAGCATATGGATCAGGAAATCAAAGACAGACCAAGAAGGTGAAGGAGCCTGGATAGACTAGGAAGACATGAGGAGATGTCTAGCTGCCTGGTCAGACCATTTTGAGCCTACGCCGCAGTGCGTCCGACACAAGCAGGCCAGTTCTTTATTCACGAGGACAGAAAAAGAGTCACAGGCTATCAGGTGACAGCAGGTCTTAAAAAATGTATAGAATTCCTTGGGGAGAACCCCAATAATTTTTCCTCATATTTGTTCCAAATTGGGCAGGCATCACAGATGGTGTCAGCAGGGGGGTCAGTTGCACAAGTTCAAGGGGTCAGACGTTGGAAGTCTGACTGTTATAAATGATACATAAGACCTCTAAACAAATGATTAACCAATTCTCCAAATTTTTCTCCACAGGTTTAAGGGAGGGATTGGGGGAGTAGTTTGCAAAGACATAAAAGACGGGGGGGGGGATGAAATACAGGTAGAGAGTGGCAACAACAAAGAATATCTCATTAATCCCACATGCTTTGATCTCTCAGCAGATAAGGGTCAGAGGCTGGAGGTATGGATATGCAGACACTCTTACATTTATTGGGCAGAAAGGAGAGCATCTAAAAAAGAAGGGGGCAGACAACTATACCAAGACCCCAGACAATCCAGGGTGACATGGCAGGGCATCAGGGGCATGAAATTGGCCCAGCTGCTCCCAATATTAAGAGGCATGAGAGAGAGAGAGAGAGAGAGATGGCCACCACCAGACATGATTATTATACATTTGGGAGGCAATGACATTGGATCCAGACCATGACTGGACATTTATTTACAGATTAAGTATGATATGAGCATAATAAAGAAATGGTGGCCACAAGTAACCCTTACATGGTCAGACATGGTACCCCACAGGGTATGGAGACATGCACACAGCCACCTTGCAATGGACAGGGTAAGGAGAAAAATGAACAGAAGGATAGGCACATGGTTCATAACCCATGGGGACAGGGTCATTAGGCGGGGTGTAGAAGAGTGCGAGGATGAATTTTATAGACTGGATGGGGTACACCTATCAGATGTAGGGGTCAACCTGTTTAATTCAGAGACCATGAAGAATATTGAAGAATAGACAAAGAGCCTTAGTTAACAAGAACAGGTCCCAGTAGAAGGGGGGGGAAGGGCATTATCCAACGCAGATTGGAGATGACCTAGTGGCAAAAAGAGTATAACAGCTGCCAAGAGGGAAGGGGGGAAAGAACACACACAAGTGGAGAACAAAGAAAAGAGGAGAAGAGATGTGGTAATGGGTGACACACCGTTACCTCCCAAGAAGAAGGAGAAGGTCCCCCCAGATTCTACGTCTAGGGGTGAGAAGATGAAGAAAGAGGAATACATAAGAAATGAATAATGAATGTTTGGAACTTTTGGTATAAAATGAAATGGACATAAGCAGAAAGCGATGTATAAAAATTGGAAAGATTATTGAAAAGTTTGGGACCAATGACCTTCAAGTTTGTAAATATGATTTAAAGAAAATACGATATTTGGGGGCTATATAAAAAGAATAAACTATTGGCTGATCTGAGTACCCACTACTACTGAGTAAGCCTCTTTCTTGGGAAATCCGGGACAATGGAGTTTACCTCTAAATGGCAGACCAGATTGTCCTAGTGACCACCCAAGAAGGGCCATGTGAGGTAAAGGAAAAGGAAAGGGGAGTTGGGGGGAGGGAGAACTCTAAGAAAGGGGAGAGGCTAAGAGGGTGACTCAGATGAAAGAAGGGGAGAAGAAGGAAGGGGAAAAGGGGGTGACATCACAAGGGTGGAGCTAAGAAGGAGCCTGGAGAAACAAGTGATTGGCCAAGAAAAACAGGAAAAGGAGGGACTATGCTGGCCTTTCAAGGGGCTGCAAGGGAGGAAGAGCCTCTTTTAGTTTGCTACTCTTCAGTTGCTAAAACCCACCCACCCACCCAAAAAGGGAGGAAAGAGAGTCAAGGTTTGACCCCAGCTGAAGGTGGATGGCTGGGAGGGACAAAAACCGGAGAACAATAATACCAAAGAGGAGGACAGCCAAAGGTGGATGGCTGAGAGGGGAAAAGAGCAAAAAGAGTATAAACGAAAAGAGCTGCCAAGAGGAGAGGGGGGAGGGGGGAGAACACACCCAAGTGGAGAACAAAGAAAGGAGAAGAGAAAGAAGAAGGAGAAGGGCCCCCTAGATTCTATGTATGGGAGTAAGAAGATGAAGAAAGAGGAATACATAAGAAATGAATAATCAATGTTTGGAAATTTTGGTATAAAATGAAATGGACATAAGCAGAAAGTGATGTATAAAAATCGGGAAGATTATTGGAAAGTTTGGGACCAATGACCTTCAAGTTTGTAAATATGATTTAAAGAAAATATGATATATGAGGCAATATAAAGGAATAAACTATTGGCTGATCTAAACACCCACCACTACTGTGTAAGCCTCTTTCTTGGGAAATCTGGGACAATGGCACTTGGTAGTGAATTCCATACGGCAACCACTCTTTGAGTGAACCAATTACATCTCTTAGATGTTTTACTTACAGATTTGTTAAATTTCAAGCTATATGATCTTGTGCTGTTTATTCCCCTATACCATACCAAACCTATAGTTTCTAATATTGTTTCATTTCTAGATGCCTTAAAAGCAAGACATAAATCCCCTCTAATGGCTTTATACTCTAATGACAATAGTCCCAAATATTTAAGTCTATCCAGGTAGTCATAGGATTTGATATTATTTACTTTCTTAGTCATCTTTCTTTGCACTATTTCCACCATTACTTTGCCCTTTATAGAGGTGGGTGCACAAACAGGAGCACAGTATTCCAGATGTGGTCCTACCAGACTAGATTACAGGGGTATAAGTACTTCAGATTCCCTGCTTTTCACGTGTTTAAAGATACACCCCAGTATACTGTGAAATTTTTTTACTGTTTTAGTGGTGTGCATAACCTGTGATAGTTTATTGGTTATAATGACTCCAAGGTCCTTTTCATTGTCTGTAGTATCTAGGACTTTGTTATTAAGTGTATAGTCAGTTCCTGGGTTCTTTTTTCCAAAATGTATAACCTTACACTTAGCAGTATTGAATGACATTTTATTTACTTTTGCCCATTGATTTAAATTATCTAAGTTATTTTGTAAAACTGCAGCCGTTGTCTGGTAATAGACAATGGCCCCTACTTTATAATCATCTGCATATTTGCCCACCCAGGCATTCTGTGTTGTTTTCACTGATGATATGAAAATATTAAAAAGGGTAGGACCCAGGACAAAGCCCTGGGGAACTCCACTCATGACATTAGCCCAGGATGAAACACTATCCATAATAGTAACCCTTTGTTTCTTTTGATCCAGCCAGGATGCAAGCCATCATATTAACTGAGGATGAAATTTCCATTTCAGTAGTTGTTCAATTAATACCCTGTGAGATAATGAATCAAAAGCTTTTGCATAATCTAAAAAGATGACATCAACTGGCATCCCCCTATCCAAAGCCTTGCTTACCAGCTCAAAGAAATTCAGTAGGTTTGTTAGACAAGATCTTCCCTGAGAAAAGCCATGTGAAATGTCTAGACATTCCTTTTCTTTCATATGAGTAATTAATATTTGCTGCAGTAGTTGTTCCAATAATTTACCGATTACCAATTACAGAGGTCAAACAGGAGTTCAGCATGTTTGTAGTTCATTTGCATTACCAGGTAAGGAAAAAGGTCTGGCTCCCCATAAGATGCACAGGGGAAATGCCAGACCTTGCCCAACAACAAACACACCGAAATCTGGCCAATGGAAAATTATGTACACAAATGCTCGCAGTCTGGGAAACAAGATCCCAGACCTGCAGGCAATAATGACAGAGGCTAAACTGGACATAATAGCCATTAGCAAGACATGGTTTACCAGTAACCACACTTGGGAAACTTCAGTACCTGGCTATGTACTGTTCAGAAGAGACCGAGGTGCAAAAGGGGGGTGGAGTGGCCCTTTATGTCAATGAAAATATCAAAGCTACAGAAATTCAGAATACACATAAGGAGCCAGAAGAACTGTGGGTCACAATTAAAACAGGAAATGGGACAGCCATATAAACTGGGGTTGTCTACAGGCCTCCAGACCAGGGGGAGGACATAGACACATTATTGTCAGAAGATATACAAAACATGACAGCTAAAGGGGAGGTTCTGATTATGGGAGACTTCAACATGCCAGATACAGATTGGTTAATACCAGCAGGAACATCTGCCAGAACTAGACACATAGTGGGTTCCCTGCAGGGGGAGGGTCTCAAACAACTGGTACAACAACCCACAAAAGACAGGGCTATCCTAGACCTAGTGCTGACTAACAGGCAAAGGATCACAGATCTCCAGGTAGAAGGCCACCTGGGGCCAGTGACCATCACATGGTATGGTTCAATTTGGCCACTAGAACTAAATCATCCCATTCCAAGGCAAAAATATAGGACTTCAGAGGAGCTGACTTTGATAAGATGACCAACAGAGTTAAGCTAGCCCTGGCAAAAAGAAATATAGATGAGGCGGTACAGGCACAATGGGCAAGCATTAAGGATGCAATACTTGAAGCAACATCCCATTGTGTTAGAGAGAAAAGGAAGTGCAAAAGAAGAAGGAAACCATGTTGGTTCTCAAAAACAGTAGCAGAAAAGGCCAGAGCCAAAAGGCTGGCCTTCAGGAAATATAAGGGAACACAGCAGGATGAAAATAGGGAGGCATACCAAACTTCCTTAAGGGAAGCAGGGACGGCAGTAAGGCAGGCAAAGGCCCAAACCGAGGAAACACTAGTACAAACAGTAAAAGGTGACAAGACTTTCTATAGATACATTAGTGAAAGGAGAAAGTCCAGAGAGGGCATTGCTAAGATCAAAGGGGATAAGGGGGGCATGTGAGGAAGAGGACCATGTAAAAGCATTTATCCTAAATAGATACTTCTGCTCAGTATTTACTGAAGAGAATGTAGGGCAGGGCCCACAGCTCAGCACCATGGATACAGGGGAGAGGGAGGTGAGCACTAGTCCATTCACAAAAGAAAGGGTCCTACAAGAGCTTGATAAGCTCAGGGTGGACAAGGCAATGGGACCTGATGGCATACATCCCAAGGTACTAAAAGAGCTAAGGGTGGAACTAGCAGAGCCATTATCAGAACTGTTTATTGAGTCTCTGAGTACAGGAGAGGTCCCAGAAGACTGTAGAAGGGCTCATGTGATCCTGTTCCACAAGAGTGATAGCAGGAAGCAGGCAGGGAACTTCAGACCAGTCAGTCTTACCTCAGTAGTGGGCAAGATTATGGAGGCACTTCTTAAGGAAAGGATAGTGCAACACCTGGAATCCATAGGAGCACAGGATCCATGACAGCATGGGTTTACAACAGGAAGGTCCTGTCAAACTAATCTCATCGATTTCTTTGACTGGGTAACCAGAGTGGTGGACCAAGGGGGAGCAGTTGGTGTCACCTACCTTGACTTCAGCAAAGCTTTTTATACTGTTTCACATAGAAGATTGATTAATAAGCTGGGTAGGCTCAGAGTGGGTGAGAAGCTGGTCAACTGGGTGGCAAACTGGTTGATAGGCAGAAAACAGGGAATGGTGGTAAATGGTATACAGTCAGAAGAGATGCAAGTCACAAGTGGGGTACCTCGGGGATCAGTCCTGGGGCCAGTCCTTTTCAATATCTTCATCAGTGACATTGCAGATGGAATGGAGGGTAAGATTTGTCTGTTTGCAGATGACACCAAGATCTGCAGCAGAGTAGATGTTCCAGATGAGGTGGGCAGAATAAGAAGAGATCTAGATAAACTGGCAAAATTGTCAGAAGAGTGGCAACTGGGGTTTAATGCAAAGAAGTGCAAGATCATGCACTTAGGGAAGAGAAACCTTGAAGCCACCCATAGGCTTGGAGGGGAGTTGCTGGCAGTCACAAGGGAAGAAAGGGACTTGGGCAACATCATCACAGATGACCTGAAATCATCCAATCAGACCACTAAAGCAGTAGGTAAGGCTAGGGGGATGTTGGGGTGTATTAGTAGGGCTATCACAAGTTGTAAGAGGGATGTAATAATCCTTCTTTACAAGACACTGGTTAGGCCCCATCTGGAGTACTGCATGCTGTACTGGAGGCCACACCTTCACAAGGACCTTAACCAAATTGAGGCAGTTCAGAGAAAGGCAACCAAAATGGTGCAGGGACTGCATCAGAAAACATGAGGCTAGATTAATGGAGCTCAATATGTATACCCTAGAGCAAAGGAGGGAGAGAGGTAATATGATCGAAACATTCAAACACCTTAAGGGCATTAACACGGTGAAACAGTCTAACATGTTTCAATATAAGAAAAATAGCACGACGGAGGACACAGCATGAGATTAGAGGGAGGCCAATTAAGGGGCAATGTGATGAATTTCTTTTTCACAGAAAGGGTGGTGGATGCATAGAACGGCCTACCTCAGGAAGTGGTGGATATGAATACAGTGCAGAGCTTCAAACAGGCATGGGATAGGCATAAGGGAGCAATACAGATGAGTATGAATAGATAGGCCATTGACAGAGCAAAGGCTGATGGCACATTCATAAGTAGAAAAAGAAATGAGCAGACTGGATGGGCCTTGGGGTCCTTATCTGCCATCAACTTCTATGTTTCTATGTAAGCTTATTGGTTTGTAGCTACCGACCTCCTGCCTACTACCACCCTTGTATAATGGAGTGATGGTTGCCATGTTCCAGATTGAAAGAGTTTTCCCCTCTCTAACAGAGGTATTTAAGAGAAGTGTAAGAGGTCCTTTCAGCTCCTGTGCCAGTTCTATAATAAATTTCGACTGTATCCTGTCTGGACCGGCAGATGTATTGGGTTTCATAGTTTTAATAACTGACATTACTTCTGTTTCAGAAATTATAATTGGAACAAATGTGTCCTTTAAGTGGTCTAGGTTGATGTCTTCTTTAGCCTGAAAGACACTTACAAAATAATTATTTAACTCCCTTACCATTTCTGTATCATCATTTATTACCTCATTATTAATTATAAGTGGTCCAACACCATTTGTATTACCCCTCATAGACCCAATATATTTATAAAATGCTTTTTATTATCTTTCATTATTTTAGCTAATGTGATTTCATAATTCCTTTTTGCTTTTCATTTCAAGTTTTTGTTTTATTTGCCATAGTTTTAAATTTATCCCAGTTAGTAGTTGTTTGTTGACCCTTATATTTTGCATATGCCCATTTTGTTCTCCTTATGTGTTTTTTTTTATGGAATTATTCCACCATACTGGGATACATCTGTTTTTATTATATTTTGGTTGATTAGGGACCCATATGAATATATTTATTAATTTTTTTAGACAAAATATCACAGATTACATTTAAATCTAAGTACTGCAATTCAGTTTGCCAATTCCATGAAGCCAAATAATGTTTTATACTTGAATAATGTTCCTTAAAGTACTTTTTAATAACTGTTTTCCCTTGTTTTACTCTTATATCTTTATTAATAGCAAATTGGACCATATTATGGTCACTATCCCCCAACGGTGGTAGTACTTGTAGACTTGCTCCATTACTTTCTATGTTGGTAAGAATTAGGTCTAACAAATTAATCCCTCTGGTAGGTTCTTTACCCATTTGTTCTAAATTTTGTTCAATGGAAAAATCCAAGAACCGTTTTTCAAATTCACCCTTAGCCTCAACGGTTACCCAATTAATATGGGAGAGGTTGAAATCTCCCATTAGCAGATAGTCACTGTTTAATTCCATGTTTTCTAACTCCATCATGAATAATGAATTCTCCTCTTTCTGTAAGTTGGGAGACCTATATCCGAGCCCAATCATTAAATTCATATTTTTCATTTTTAATTGCGCCCAAATAATTTCACTTGATATCTCATTTCTTTGAGAAGTTTTAATTTCATAAGCCTTAAATTCTTCAGCAATGTATAATGCAATACCACCACTATGTTTTATTGTTCTATTTTTGAGTGTTTTGATGAAACCAGGAATATCAGTACACCAGTCAACATTTCTGTTCCAAGTTTCAGTCATACCACATACATTTATGTTATTTGTTATTAAGTAGTGTTTTAATTTGTCCATTTTATTTTTTAGACTGATAGCTTTGGCAAGTAAGATGTTTAGTTGTGGAGTCTCTAACTGCAATTTGCTACTTGTTTTAGCATCACTACTGTTATTAGGGGAATGTTAAACATTTTCCTCCTCATTATCATTATTTTATGGTGTGCTCCCATCCCTTCATTGAGATAGTATAACAATATCCTTATTTTATGGTGGGTCCCATCCCTCCATTGAGATAATACAACAGTATCCTTATCTTACGGTGGGAGTGCAGAATCCTTTGGACCCTGTACTCCCACCCCTCCATTGAGATAGTATAACAGTATCCTGATTTTATGGTGGGTCCTATCTCTCCATTGAGATAGCATGACAGTATCCTTATTTTCACTAACCGACCATGAAATCATCTTTCTGACAAGACTTGCCAAATAACAGTCATATAGTTCATGAGGTGGGGTCTCCAAACAGCTGTGTTGAAAATTATGGGTCAAAAGGATGAAAAAATGGCTCAGTTATAGATAAAAGTTGACCCCCACTGAAATACATTGTCTTGATGACCAGATAGCCATAACAAAATCCTTATTCACCAGAAAATTCCTTGTTCACCATCCTTGTTCATCATGGTGAAAAAGGTAATCAGCTGAAGGATTTCTGATTTCAGGACGAGATGGCCAGAACTGCAATCTTTGTTCGCCAGGAAAATTCCTTGTTCACCATTCTTGTTCATCATGGCGAAAAAGAAAATTGGCTACAAACAGGGATTTCTTATTTCAGGACAAGATGGTCAGAACTGCAGTCCTTGTTTGCCAGAAACATTCCTTGTTCGTCATGGTGAACAAGGAAATCGGCTGGTGAGCAAGTATTGTAATTTTGGCCATCTGTTCCCGAAAAAGGGTAATCCATGTTTGCCAGCTGATTTCCTTGTTTGCCATGATGAACAAGGACTCATGGACAAGGAAGTTAGTCAGTGCCAAACAAGGATATAAAATGTTAAAAAACATAACAAATAGGGGCAAATAAATGCAGGTAACCCCAAAGAAGGGCTCATCAACTCCCAATGAGAAAGAAATATAGTTAAATGTCTCAAACAGCTATCCCTGGGCAGAGTCATGACAGTTTTTTTGGTGCAAAATCAAAAAACAAGATGGCTGCTTATGAACAAGGAATTTTTTCTGGTGAACAAGGATTGGCCCCGGTGAACAAGGAATGGCCCCTCAAGAATTTGGTAATTACATTCTGGTTATTACTGTGTCACGTACTTGGAATTTAATCCAAGAAAAATGAAATTGAACTCTCTTTTGCCTTTATCATGTTTTAAAGCACATGTTAAAAATCTAGTAACTCATGCATGTAACTGTTTCAGATGAATTTATTCACAAAACTGTCAATTTTAAATAGATGTAATATGTCATGTTTAATGTGTACTTTGTAGTTTATATTTTTTTTACTACTAAATGTTGGATGCAACTGTAAAGGACAGCTTACTCTTAATTTGCTTTCCAACAAATGTATTAAACTGAACAAAGATCCTTATTCATACTGTGCCACTATCCTAAAAAATGAAAATCCCATTGAAAATAATAGGACCTTAAAAATGCTATAATTTTAGAACAGATTAATATCCATTCACCAAATAAATGCTGGCCTGTTATGTCACCCAAGGTCTTTCTATCATAACAATTTCAGACCAAAATTCAACACCATTTGTGTGCAGCATGATGAGAAAAAAACTGCAAAAATTGGCTTAGTTTTAGTTTTTTCACTATCCAGATCTCAAAATGTACAATTCTGACCAGAAGAAAACTTGGCAGGTCAAGAGATCTGCCCCCAGAAGACCACACATGCAAAATTTCACGCAAATCCATTGAAAGGCTGTAAAGTTATTAACGTGGAAATTATGAGGTTTAACAGAGAAAGTGCTGACCAACCTAACTACTGCACTACTATAATATTTATAGTGAAGCCCGTCAGGTCAAAACCCAACTCTGCAAAATTCTGCAGTAGAGTTACTACAGCAAACAATGCAATTTCAATGAGAGCTAATCCTTTTTGTCATGCAGGAAACCTGTGACACTGCTTTATCCTGGTGGGGTTTCACTCTATATATATATATTGCAAAAAAATGTGATAATGCATCAGTTAGGGTTCTTATTAAAGTGACAAAAAAGCAGGGATATGTGGTGTTAGGGTTTCCAACCCTAACACCCAACCCCACCCAGCAGACACTGACAGGTGTCAAGGGTGTGCTTTGGCGTCATCGTCCCTAATGCTCACCCCATTCCATAAGTAAATAAGTGGAGATGGGCACAGTATAGAAGAATGGGGTGAGCGTTAGGGCCGACAACTGCAAAATCACCTTCTGGGTCCAATTAATGAAACAACAGTGACAATGCTCATGAGGTGGGGTCCCAGAAAGGCCATGTTGAAAATTTGGTGAAAAACTACCTAAATATGCCAAAGATATCAACATAAGTTCAAAATGCCATTGAAATACATTATACAGCACTTAACTTGATTCATCGGTTCTCAGTTTGGCTTTGAAGAGTGCAGACATATCCCAGTCCGCAGAAGATGAAAGCTGATAGTCACAAACGCACTCAGCAGGTCAGGCCCTCTGCTTCCACAGTGCCAACCTCCAAGCACAATAGTGTGAACCAGTAACAGACAGGGTAACCCTCCTGTCTGCTTTTGAGTCTGAATCACCTTTAGTCTCAAGTTCTGGGGGGATTCAAACTGTGAACCTTATGCTAGCATACCCAATGTACAGGCTCAGATATGTACCCTCTTCGGGGATCGCGGTACAATCTTTTGCCAGAGGCACCAAGCCAGGCTTCCAAAATGAACCCTTAAAACTATAAGAGACCTTAGGTATTTTCTTACCTTTTCCCAGTTTTGTAACACCATCAAGCCCTTCAGAACAGCTGTCAAACTTTACCACGTATACATCACATGCATACCTCTCAACTGTCCCTGATTTTCAGGATGTCCCTGATTTTGCCTCAAAATTTTCCTCTGTCCCTCATAAAATTTGTGTTTTGTGACAGAAGAGTGGGGATTAAAATCACAAACTAATGTCAAACATTAAAGATTCAGACTTGTTCTTCTTCAGAAAATACATCTTAACACAAATCCTCTTATTCTATCAGCATTCTGAATGAATAGTATCAATTCTTAAGATGTGTCCCTGATTTTGGGTCTTTGTCACTGATTTTTTTAAGCCTTGTCCCTGATTCAGGAGGCAAGAGGTTGAGAGGTATGATCACATGCAAAAAGAACTTGGAAGACACACCCAGGCAGTATCTTGAAAAAAAGATTTTACTAAAAGATGATAAAAATATGAAAAATGTAAACACAGAACAATATATCAAAGAGCATCACAATCACGTAAGAAAAATGCAAAGAAAACTACAGGACAAACTCCTACCAAAACACATTTAGATCTTTTCTATCTAATGTATTAATTCTGTAAGTGCAGTTATATTAGAGAGCTGTGTCTCTCTCTAGAGTCCAGAGATAATATGACATATTCCCCAATTACAAGGATACATTTCAACTCCATCTCCCCTCCCCCTTGGTGATTCATCTAGCTCCTCCTTTTTTGAATGTAAAAAAATACAAACATGATTTTTACAGGTATTAAAGACATAGCCACCCTGCTTTTCCTGGTAAAACACAAATAAATAATACAGTATGTACAGGAGGACTGGTGGTGGATGCTCCATAGCTTTCCTAAGGTTGACAATTGCTGGATCACCCTGTATGGGTGGTATCCAGTCATTGTTGGATAGAAGCAGCATATTTACAATGTTCTTTCCTTTTCCTTTTCATGTCCTCAAGTGCAAGTGACTATGAAATGTTGTTCATGAAGTAGGAAGCCCACTACAATGGGCTCAGACCCAAGGGAACTGGAATTCACAGGAGCACAATCACCTTATAAACATGCTGGCAATGTGAGCAGTGCTGCTCACTTTTCTTGTTGTTTTTTTTTCTACTTTTTTAATTAGTTTTTCTGCTCTCCAACATAACCATGACCTTCATCCAGGTCTCATCCTTTCTCACTGCTCTGCCCCATCAGCTGATCCAGACCCAAGTAATGAGCCTACCTCCTGCCACCATGATTGACCCCTCACAGCAAGGACTTCTGGGGGGGCAGGTCCTCACATCTAGAGAACAAAGTCAGAAGAGTTGGTTTTCTTGCTGGATGGACAGTCACTGTATGGCAGGAGTGTACCAAAGGGCAGGACTTATCATCCTGTCAGTGCTGGCTGTATCTGTGTTCTCCTACCTCCACTGAGATGCCAGCATCAACTTGCCATGTATGCACAAAGTAAGCGTGTCCCACAGCTATGGCCAGTGAGTCTCCTAACTTTACTTTTTGGGACACTGGGAGTGGGCTCCCCAGTGTCTTATAGTGGCAGGAGGGTCTCCTAGTGCCGATATGGGGATTGGGCCCCCCAATGTTGACAACAGTATGGTATGCTGGGGGACTGTTTTCTTTATTTACAGGTTACAGATATATCAGGACACTGAGGGTGAGATCCCCAGTGTCCCACACTGCTCATGGGGGTTGGGGGTTACAAATGTATGGACACTGGAAGTGGGCTCCCCAGTGTCCTACAGTGGTGGGGGGGTCCTCTACTGCTGACACAGGAACTGGGCACCCCAATGTCTGCAAATATCTATCAGCATGCCTCTGTCCCTTTCACCTTAGAGGGCCTAAAACAAGGAAAAAGTAGTTTAATTAGGTAAACTTCAACAGGTGTTTACCTAATCATGGACCAAGGAATATGATTCTGGGTTCAGTTGGCCCCAGAAATGTTTAGAAATGTTTTTGTGGCTGCACAGTTGTTAGTGATGCAAATTGCAGAACAACCCCCCCCCACTCCATTGTTTCACGAAACAGTGCTACAATTTGCAGCAAAACCCATGGTGTTTCATGAAACAGTGCTGCAGTTTGAAGCACTTTCACAAAAGTACTTGTGCAAATTACAGCACTAGTGCTGCAATTTGTGACATTACTAATGGCCTGATTAAAATAAACACATTTCTGGGCTTTTTTATGAAAAACTAAGCCAAGAATTTGATTCCTTGTGCCCCAATTAGGTAAACACAAATGTTGGTGTTTACCTAGGGAGAGTATTTTTTAAACTATTTAACTTTATCCACCTCGCTAATTGAAACAAGATAGCAGAATCTCGACATTACATTCCACATTTGCAATAGCAACTACAGCTTTTGCAGCAGCAAGAAGTGTTGTCACATGGCACATCTAATTTTTCCCATAGGATACAATGGGAAACTTTAAAGTTTAATAACTTTTGAACTGAGTAATATTTTTAACCAAACTTTCAATAGGCACATCTGTGACCTAAACCCCATATACTCTATAAATTTCAGACCAAACCCTGAAGCCGTTTATGAGAAATGGCGTGACAAAGAACTTGTACATAAATGGTAATTTTCACATTGTCATTCTGCATTTCTGTAACCGCACATATATTTGGAAGAAAACTTGCCACATCAGAAGATCTTTGGTCTTCTGCAGACCATGCAAAATGTTGTGTAAATCAGGAGAATGGTTGCAAAGTTATTAAAATGCAAAATTTGGGGTTTAATATAGAAGTGACCATTGAACCCTAACTACAGTGGCACTATTGTGCCACTATATATCTATATATATATATATATATATATATATATTAGAGGCAAAAATCCATTTAATGCATTAGTTAGGGTTGTTCCACAGTGACAAAAGTGAGGAAATTCGGTGTTGGGTTGAAAACCCCCTTGGACCCCAGCCCACCCCCAACTGGCATTGGGTGTGCATTGGGGTCGTCAGCCCCACTTTCACCCCATCATGTGTAAAGCAGCAGAAGTATAGGAGAATGGGGTGAGAGTTAGGACGATGACCCCAATGCGCACCCCAATGCCGGTTGGGGTGGGCTGGGGTCCAAGTGGGTTTCAACCCCAACACCGGAATTTCCTCACTTTTGTCACTGTGGAACAACCCTAACTAATGCATTAAATGGAGTTTTTGCCTCTAATTTCTCTTTTGAGAATGATAACGAGAAATAGTGAATGTATGTAGTGGCGGGTGGGAGCGTGGGCTCTTTATCCCGCGCCCCACCAGGTGGATGTCTTGTGGCATAGTAACAGGAAACAGCAATGCAAACAGAAGCACCAACTGTGGTGCACTATGGTAACGCAAGTCGCGAATGAGAACAGAAAGGGAAAACAAGCACATATAGTGGCGAGACGAAACGGTCTACCACGTGATGTGTTGCTTCATAGTAACATGGTGCCTGCAAACGGAAATGTCAATGGGCGTGGTGACGCAAAGTGAAACAGAAAGAGAAACAGTACTGTAGACACAAATGGCAAAAACAACAGAAACGCAAGCGCAAAGGAAAACGCAAAGGATAACGCACATGGTGGCGTAGACGTCAACGGTAAGTGAAACGGGTACGGAACTGCAAGCGGAAAGGGCAACGGTAACAGTAATGTAAGCACACAGGCTGGTTTTCCCAAAAGCTGCATAGAGAAAGACAGTGAGCACAAAGAATGCATGCATAATAATGGGTATCGGAGCAGAAAATGAGGACTTGGAATACTAAATAGGTTATATCTCAGGAACCGTACGACGTAGAAAAAAACTTTAAAAGTCATATGATTTACGACTGTCCTGGCTAGTTTTATTCTTAGCCCTTATGGGGGCTAAGCATTTTTCTGACGAAAAATCCGTATCTCCATCGTTTCAGTCCACGGGCCCTGAAAAGCGGCGAGCAGCCGTAATGTTATCCTATGGGAAAAAAAGAAGTTTGGAGTGCCATAACTTTGCCTCCCTGTAATATTTTTCACCAAACCACTGAAAGGCACATCTGTGGGCTGTTGGCTGTGTTCCTCAAATTTCAGGAAAAAAGACCAAACCGTTATTTTGCAGCAGGGTGCCAAAGATTCCTGTAATCGTCGGGCGCCGTAATGTTATCCTATGGGAAAAAGTGTCAACTTTGGAGTACAGTAACTTGGCGCCATGCAATATTTTTCAACAAAACACTGAAAGGCACATCTGTGAGATGTCAGCTACGTTCCTCAAATTTCAACCCAAAACTCAAACCATTCTTTTGCAGGAGTGCCGAAATTGCTATCATTTTCACAGACTAGAAAAGTACTGTTGCAATTTCATGACTTTAAAAATTGTGACACTTTCATGAACACGAAAGTACTCTTGTTACTTTTCCAGAAATTTGAAAAACATATTTCTGGGGTGTTTTACTAAAATAAAGACATGGCTAGCATCCTCAGGGTCCGACTAGGTGAATACAAAAGAATTAGGTTGCTAGAGGGTCCCAAATTTAAATGCCATGCATTTTTCTGATCATTACCTGAAAACAAGATGGCAGATTTGCAAAAGTAACAGGGCCATTTGCGAAAGTAAAAATGCATTTGCGACACTGTCGAACTTTTTGTTAACTTTTCCCATTGACTTATAATGGGAAATTGTTTTTTGAATAACTTTTGAACCGTTTAATATTTTTTCACGAAATCTTT
Source organism: Neoceratodus forsteri (assembly GCA_016271365.2). Taxonomy (NCBI): domain Eukaryota; kingdom Metazoa; phylum Chordata; order Ceratodontiformes; family Ceratodontidae; genus Neoceratodus; species Neoceratodus forsteri. The sequence goes on along the minus strand of CM057457.1, from coordinate 307,266,137 downwards.
GAAAGGCACATCAGGGACCCTGGCCGCATGTTCCCTGAATATTTTGGGCCGGTCGCGCAAACCGTGCAACCTGTAGGTGAGACCGTAGAATTCCAGAAAAAGCGTAAACGCATGTGCAGATCACGCTTAATAACTCCACAGCCGTGTATTCGACCGGTATGAAACTTGGCAGATCCCAAGGCATATAGGTCTTGATCACATATTCCAAATTTCAGGCAAATCCATCAAACGGTTGCAAAGTTATTAAGGTGCAAAAGTTTGGGTTTAACATAGAAATGGCTCCTCAACCCTAACTATAGTACGGTACTACTATAATATATATATATATATATATATATACACACACACACACACACACACATACATATGTGACCTGGCATGCCATGCCTCAACTATCCCCTCCCATGAAGGAGTATTCTCCTTCATTCCAATTACCTTAAAACAAGTAGAGGATCTATTATTGAGCCTTGACACCAGAAAGTCAGCAGGCACTGACAATATTGAACCTTATTACCTAAAGCTGGGATATTACATTCTGTCACATCCTATTACTCACCTCTTTAATATGCCCCTTGCACAGGGAGCACTTTCCCCAGTCTGGAAGATAGCTCATGTAGTTCTCTTGTTTAAATCTGGGGACCCCAGTGACCTAAATAACTATCCACCGATATCACTGTTGCTCATCCTATCCAAATTATTTGAAAAGGTGGTCAATGAGCAACATAGGTCCTAGCTGGAGACGTACAACCTGTTGAATCCAGTTCAGTCAGACTTAAACCTCGCCACAGCACTGTATCTGCATTGGCTAAGGTCCCTAATGATTGGCAGACTGCCTTGGACACAAAAAATGATGTGTGTGCTTTGTTTCTTGACCTGAGCAACGCTTTTGATACTGTGGACCATGACTTACTCCTGTGTGTTCTAAGTAATATTGGGGCAGACCAACCAGCCTTGAACTGGTTTACTAACTACCTTACTGAACGTCAACAGCTGGTTAAGGTTGAGGGGAGCCTCTCTCTTCAAAAAACCCTGTTAAGGGGTGTCCCTCAAGGGTCCATTTTAGGCCCGCTACTATTTGCTGTCTATATTAACTGGATTAATACTGGTATCTCCGCAGCAAACATCCACCTGTTTGCAGATGATACTGTCTTGTACATTACCAGACTTATTCTGGATCTTGCCTGCAGTGATCACCAATGAGACTTTGATCATTTACAGAAAAAATCTACTTCAATTAAAGCTCCTCCTAAATGCAAAAAAGACCAAGGCTATGATATTTGCTCCCTCTTCCCTTGCTACTAAACACTGTCTCCATGGTTCTGCTCCCTTTGTATACACATTACTGGGTGAGCCACTGGAGTTTGTTGAGAAATTTAAGTATCTTGGGTTTTGGATAGACCACAAATTGTCCTTTGTCCATCATATCGATGAACTCTCAAAAAAACTGAAACAGAGACTTGGTCTCTTCTTCAATATTAGAAATCTACTTACACCAGAAGCTAAAACTAGGTTGGTTCAGACTACATTCTTGCCTCTTTTAGATTATGCTGATTTCCTGTATGGCCAAGGCCCAAAGCTCTCCCTCTCTAACCTGGATATACACTACCATCAAGCTATTCGATTCATAACTGGTCACCCTTATGCCACACACCAATGTAAACTCTATGCCAAGGTAGGCTGGCACTCATTAACATTCAGACAACAAAAGAACACAGTACTCTGGACCTACAGAGCAATGACTAATATGGTCCCGCATTATATTGTGAGTTGCTTGCCCACCTGTAGGGTTGGAAACTACACCTTGAGAAGCCTCTCTTACATCTCACTATTCATCCCTAAGATGAGAACCAGATATGGCAAATCTGCAGTAAGTCATGCTCTTCCTGTCATTTGGAACACAATACAGAAAACTCTAATGTTGTCAATCCCTGTGAAACTGAGCTTCTTCAAATCCCTTTACCAACGTTCTTTTTCAGAAACCTGTACTTGCCTCCGCTAATGGCACTCTTACCGCACCTACCCTACTCTCTCTATTCTAAGCTCCTCTCCCCCTGTTGCTTTTACATGCCCTGCCCCTTTTCACGTTGTAGCTTTACATAGATACATGGACAGTGTTGCCAGATAAGGGCCTAAGGCCTACCCAGTCTGCCCATTTGAGCTTGCAAGTTCACTTTTTTCCTAGAAGTCTGTTGCCCCTCACCCCTGACCTCCAGAATTCCTTTATGTCTATCCCATGCATTCTTAAATCCCGTGATCATTTCAGCTCCCACCACTTCCTCTGGCAGGGTGTTCCACTTGTCCACCACCCGTTCTGTGAAGAAATTCTTCCTCACATTTCCTCTGAATCGTCCTCCCTCCAGCTTCATCCCATACCCTCTAGTCCTGGAACATCTTTTTTGCTTACAAACAGTATATTCCTGCACCCTGTTCCTCCCTGTAAGATACTTGTATGCTCTATCATATCCCCTCTCTCCCTCTTCTCTTCCAGGGAGTACCTATTCAAGTCCTTCAACCTGTCCTCATAGGACTTGTGATACAATCCATGTACCATCTTTGTTGCCCTCCTCTGAACCTTCTCTACCCTGTCTATGTCCTTACGTAGGTAAGATCTCCAGAACTGTGCACTGTACTCCAGGTGGGGCCTCACTAGTGTCTTGTATAGTGGAATTATGACTTCCATTTTCCTGCTGGTGATGCCCCTGCCTATGCATCCCAACATCCTATTTGCTTTACCTGCTGCCTTGTTGCACTGTTTCCCTACCGTGAGGTCATCAAAGATGATAACCCCAAGATCCCTTTCCTGCTTAGTGCATGCTATAGCCTCATCCGCCAATTGGTATAGTGTGCCAGGGTTTTTGTGCCCCATATGCATTATCTTGCACTTCTTTGCATTGAATTTCAACTGCCAGCTTCCCGACCATTCTTCAAGTTTCTGCAGGTCCCTTCTCATTCTGTCTACACCCTCTGGTGTCCACCCTGTTACAGAGCTTTGTGTCATCAGCGAACTGGAAAATTCTGCCTTCTAGATCCTGCGCAATGTCACTGATGAAGATGTTGACTAGGACCGGTCCCAGCACTGATCCCTGTGGTACCCCACTGGTCACTCTTCCCTCTGTGGAGTGACAGCCATTTACCACCTCCCTCTGTGTCCTGCCGCCCAGCCAGTTACCTACCCACCACACTACTGTTCTGCCCACACCCATATTCCCCAGTTTGTATAATGGCCTTCTATGTGGCACAGTGTCAAAGGCCTTGCTGAAGTTCAGATAGACCATGTCCATTGCCCTCCCCGATCCACTTCCCTAGTCACCCAGTCGAAAAATTAGACTAGGTTGGTCTGACATGACCTCCCCCTGGTGAAACCATGCTGCCTTGGGTCCTGTAGTCCATTGGCAACCAGATGTTCTACCAATCTCTCCTTCAGTAGTGCTTCCATGATCTTCCCTACTACCAAAGTGAGGCTGACTGGTCTGTAGTTCCTCGCTTCCTCTTTATTCCCACTTTTGTATAAGGGGACTACATCTGCTGTCCTCCAATCTTTGGGTATCTCCCCAGTTTCCAGTGATTGGCTAAACAGGATTGCCAGAGGTTCAGCCACCACCTCTCTTAGTTCTTTAAGGACCTTGGTGTGCACCCCATCTGGCCCCATTGCTTTATCAACTCTTATTCCTTCCAGTTTCTTCAGGACCCTTTCTCGTGTAAAGGGACTTGTGTCCATATCTGCATCATTCCCACCCCTTGTACTCCCTTCAGGCCCATTACCCTCCTCTTCCTCAATAAAGACTGAGCAGAAATACTTGTTCAATATGTCAGCTTTACTATTGTCATCCTCTGTCACTTCATCCTCCTCCTTCAGTCTCACTGTCCCTCCCTTTGCCTTTCTTTTTTCACTTATGTACCTGTAAATGGTTTTGTTCCTCTACCCACTGATTTTGCAATGTGCTCTTCTGTCTGAGCTTTGCCTTCCCTTACAGACCTCCCTGCCTCCCTTTGCTTCTCCTGGTACTTCTCCCTATCCCCTTCTGCCTGCGTCTTTTTGTATTGCATGAATGCAATCTTTTTGGCTTTCACTTTCTCTGCTATCTCCTTGGAAAAACAAATTGACCTCTTCTTCCTTTTCTCCTTGCTAACCTGCTTAATGCATCATTTTGTTGCTCTTGTAAACCCCATTTTAAATACTGCCCACTGTTCCTCAACCCCTGATTCCCACCCCATTCCCTTAATGCCTCTTTCAAGAATCTCCCCATTTTCCCAAAGTCTGCCCCCACAAAATCCAGGATACACGTTTTTGTGTGGTTTGGGTCTGCTACTTCTGTGATTTCAAACCACAGTAACTGGTGGTCACTGTTCCCCAGGTGCTCCCCCACTGTTACCCCATCACACTGTCCCTGTTTGTGAGCATGAGGTCTAGTATTGCCTTCTGCCGAGTTGGTTGCAAGACCAGTTGCTTGAGGAAGGCACCTTGAAGGGAGTCCAGGATACATCTGCACCTGGTTGATGCTGCTGTTGGAATGCTCCAGTCTACATCTGGAATACTGAGGTCTCCAACCAGTACTACCTCACCCTTGTCTGCCATCCTTTGGTTGGCTAGCATCAGCTCCCTATCTGTTTCTTCCTACTGGGCTGGTGGTCTATAGACCACACCTGTGCGGATGGCTGGCCCCATTTTCCTTTCCAGCTTAACCTACAGTATCTCTCCCCCATTTTGTTCCTCCTGGATCTCTGTGGCCTTTATGTCATCTTTCACATAAAGTGCCACTCCTCCCTTCCCATGCGCCCTGTCTCTTCTGAATATGTTGTAGCCAGGTATGGCCATCTCCCAGTCATGGTTATCATTACACCAGGCTTCTGGGATGGCCACAATGTCCAGGTCCGACTACACCATGGCAGTCTCCAGACCCTCCACCTTGTTGCTAAGGCTCCTGACATTGGCACACATGGCTTTCCATGATTTGAACTCCCTAGACTGTTTAGCTGTTCTACTCCAGCCCCTTTCCTGGTTGTCATTTATCCTTGGTTCTCCCTGCTGTCTGCCCTTCTGTTGAATTTTGCCCCTTTTCTGCCTATCCACCTCTTGGACGCTCATCTCCATCTTTTGCAGACTACTTTGTAGAGCTATCTACTCCTCCTGTTCACTGGTTCCACTGCTAGCTGTGGGGGGAGGGCAATTAGGTACCCTCCTTGCTGGCTTGCCACCCCCCCAGCTAGTTTAATTGCTTGTCCATGTGGCATTTAAACTTATTATTGAGTGCTTGGAGTCCCCTCCAGGATGGATGCAGGCTGTCAGGCTTGAACAAGCCTCCATCCCTCCAGGTGGGTCCCCAGTCACCAATGAATCCAAACCCTTCCTCACAGCACCAGTTCTGCAACCATGAGTTAAAGTTCCTGGTGCATGCGCCCCTATGCTCTCCCATGCCTCTCACAGGTAGTACTTCTGAGAAGGTGACAGAAGTAGCTACTTGCTTGAGACCCTTCCCCAATTTCCTAAACTCTTCTTGAACTTCCTTTGGCTCCCCATTTGCCAGATCATTAGTACCTAGGTGGATAATGACATCCAGGTCACCCTCCTATCTTGCCTTCCTGGTGATCCCCAGCATCTTCCTCCCATCCCTCCATGCCGTGGCACCTGGTAGGCACCTCACCTCCCTGTCATCCCCATCCTGTGTTCCTAGCTGGATCCTGCTTATGATGGAGTCCCCACCAGGATTCACTTCCTCTTTCTCTGAGGTCCACTGCTCTCCCCACTGAGGTCACCTCCTTGGCTGACCTCCACATCCTCCCTTCCACTTCTCTTGGTATCTCTATTCGGTTGTCCCCATTTGCCAGTGTGGCATATGAGTTCTGGAGTGGAATAGGATCTGGGATGTGCCTCTGCCTGACTGCTCTAACCCTCCCTGAGCCCGCTGTCATCCAAGTGCTCCTCATTCTTGGCATCCATTGGAGGCAGCGGCGTTAGACTGGGTGGTCTCTGGATAGGGGTGATGGCGCTCCTGTCCCAGTTTACTTCTGCTCTGAGTCTGGTTACCTTATCCTGCAGTCCAGAGAGATGCTTGCAGGTAGAGCAGCACCTCAGCATCCAGAAGGTCTGCCTGAATATGGCTGCCCCGCCGCCACTGCATTGCACCACTCCTCACATTATACTGCACTTATACAGCTATTCCAGTACTTGTCTGTTGCTGAAGCTCTCCTAGTTCCCTTTTCATTAATATATTGTCCTAAAAATCCTGCCACTGATACCACTTTACTCTGATCTATTCCCTAAGCTATGTAATGCCCTCCCCAAATGTATAACACTTCCTCCCCCTCTGGCTTTGCCCCTTTCCTCTTTCTACTCCCCCTTCTCCTTACCCTTTCCTGCTGCAAAGGTTCCTGTCACAGCTAATGTACATAGGTTTTTGTACCATAATATGTATGCTGCTTTCATCTAAGATATGTGCACTTTCTCCTTGTTTACGCTAGCATTACTGCATGGTATGAACTCTAATTTGTTATAACACTGTATAGTTCCCTGCCCTGTCCCTATCGTGTATTTACTTTCTTTTTTTTATTTTGTTTTTTTGAATTACTGTGTTGTTGGACTCCCAGTTGTTGTAACATTGTATATACTGTTGCCTGTACTTATATATGTGAATGCCCAAGCTCATTTTGCAAATGAGTTCTTCTCAATGATGCCTACCTGGTTAAATAAAGATTGATTGATTGATATATACAAATATTTATACATACACATATATATATATATATATATATACACAAAAAGTGAGAATTTGACATTAGGGTTCCACCTTGCACCCACCCTACCCCCACCAACAGGCACGGGGTGCATTGGGGTCATCGGTCCTAACTCTCACCCCATCCCATGTGTAAACAAGCTGAGGTGGTGCAGTGTAGGAGAACGGCGAGAGTTAGAACGATGATCCCACCACACCTGGATGCCTGGTGTGGGGTGGGATGGTGCAAGTGGTGGGAACCCTAATGTCAAATTTCTCACTTTTGTCACTGTAGAAGAACCCTAACTGATGCATTAACAAAGCTTTTTGCATAGAATTTCCATACTTTTAAAGAAAGAATAGAAAAGTAGAAAGTTGCGCAAGTTGGTGGGAACACCACGTGATTTTGTGTGACTATGGTAACAGTAAGTGCAACAGAAATGCAAGCACAAAGGCTTATGCACACGGTGATGGAAATGTAAATGGTAACACAAAGAGTAATAGAAATGCAAGCAGAAAGTGATACAAAATCGAACAGTTACGTAAATGGAGACATCAAACAGAAGTGCATAGAGAACGCAACTTGTAACACACACATTCATGGTACTGCAATTGTAAATGCAGATGGTAACAGTAACAGCAACAATAACGCCAAAGTAAACAGAAATGCACGCACGTATGAAAATGCAAACCGTAACGTACACACTCACGGAACCACAATTGTAAACTCAAATGGTTATGATAACAGCAACAATAAAGCCAACAGAAACAGAATTGCAAGCATGTACGGAAATGCAAACCGTTACATGCAAGGTCATGGTACCGCAACTGTAAACGTAAATGGTAACAGTAACAGCAACAATAAAGCCAACAGAAATAGAAATGCAAGCGCATATGAAAATGCAAACCGTAACACACACAGGCACAGTACCACAATTGCAAATGCAAATGGTAATGGTAACAGCAACAATAATGCGAAACAAAATGGAAATGCAAGTGCAAACCAAAACGCAAACTGTAATGCACACGGTGGCGTAGACGGGAACGGTGATGCAAACGGTAACAGAAGAGCAACTGGAAACGCTAACTGACACAGTAACGAAATGGCACATCCTTTTTTCCCCCAAAAACTGCATTGAAAAAACATTTTGAAAACAAAGAATGTACGCATTATAATTGACTTCGGAGCAGAAAATTACGACTTGGAATACTAAATTGCTTATATCTCAGGAACCGTACTATGTAGAAAAACAATTAAAATTTTGTATGAATTATTTACTTTCCTGGCTAGTTTTGTGCTTAGCCCCCATTCAGGGTGCTAAACATTTTAATGAAAAGTCCATATCTCATGACTTCTCAAAAATATTTCTGAATGCTCTTTGCATTACTGCTCGTGGAATGCAGAGTTGGCGGATGGCTGTGGAGGTGAGAGGTGGGCTGTGCCAGTCACCCACAGTGAAGGGTGGGGGTGCTGGGGGGCTGGTATGGATGGGTGAAGCCACTAGACTACCAGGTAATGGAAATAATTATTAATTTCATTATGCTGAGGGGGCGCTAGACTACCAGGGATATAAACATGTATAATAATATTATACAGGTCAGGGGCCACTAGACTACCAGGATGTTAAAAATACAGAGGGGGGCCACTAGACTACCAGGTTATGGAAATAATTATTAATTTCATTATGCTGAGGGCTGCTAGACTACCAGGGATATAAACATGTAAAATAATATTATACAGCTCAGAGGCCACTAGACTACCAAGGATGTTAAAAATACAGGGGGGGGGAACTAGACAACCAGGGCAGTAGATCACATTATATATTTTATTGGGGAGCCACTAGACTACCAGGGATGTTAAAAAATACAGGGGTTGGGGGGCACTAGACTACCAGGGCAGTAGATAGGATAATATATTTTATTGTGATGGGGGGCCACTAGACTACCAGGGATAGGTAGTACATTATTTTTGTCATGCAGATGGTGCACAATGAAGCCCCCCTGAGCAAAACCCACCATAATTTAATACTCTAGGGCACCCCTGGGCTACACAGATTGATTTAGAAATCTGGCCATCTCGTCCCTCACTCACGTTGCACGATCGTGATCAAAGATTCTCGCGATCAAAGAATTTGTTGGCTCACGATCAAAGATTGTTAGCGAGCCGCGAATGAAGAACTTAAAAGCTAATAACTCTATTTTTGGACCAATTTGGATGGAACCAAAGCCATGGCTCGATAGATGGGGTTCCCCTGAGTAAAACCCATTGAAGTTTTACTTCAGAAGTGACCCCTGAGCCGAGATATTTGTGTTTGTGCGATCGGAAAACTGAAAACAAGATGGCGGACCTCGCGGTCAAAGAATTTTTGAAATTCCTCGGGAACAAAGATTCTTGATTCTTGAAGCTACAAATTCTTTGACCGCCAGGTGGGACGAGATGGCCAGAACCCTCATTCTTTGATCGCAAGATATACATATAAATTTTCCCATTGACTTATAATGGGAACTTAAAAGTGTCATAACTTTTTAATTCCTTAATATTTTTTCACCAAACAAAAAGCGACATATTCAGCCTCCAAAGTTCTTTCAAATGAGCCATCTCACAGAGTAGCACACCACACGTCGGCTGTGCAGGACCACATTAAGAATGCCAAAAGGTGCCACCAAAAATGGATAATTTTGCATTTTTCAGTGCTTTCATACACAAAGACCGGCACTCCGACTGAAACACAATTTGGCAAATCAAGAGATCTACCATGCTCCAACACAAGTATCAAATTTCAGGCAAATCCATTGAACAGGTCCAAAATTATTAACGCCCAACCTTTTTACTTTAGTATGTAACTGACCGCTCAACCCTAACTACAGCGGCGCGACCGTGCCACTATAATATATATATATATATATAAATGCCCAAACTTTTTACTTTAGTATGTAACTGACTGCTCAACCCTAACTATAGCGGTGCGACCGTGCCAATATAATATATATATATATAAATCATATATATATATCTATATCTATATATATCTATCTAATGGCCCATATATTCAAAGGGTTGAGCAGGGTGAAACGATGCTACCAGCACAACCCCAATGCACCCCAACATGATATTCAAAGGGCAGGTTGTGCAGCACAACTCCCTGATGCACTAGGCGCATTGGCCAATGTATGCAAGCCCAGCGGATGCAGGGCATGCCAATGCATGTCGACATCCCAATATTGAGCCGGATGTGCGGTGCATATGCTAGCACAACCCCTACATGTGCCGCACACTGGTGCTCAAAGTTGAGCCGAAAATAAAAGCCTCAAATGCTGGCCACCCACAGGGGGGTGACTGTATTGCAAAGTGTAACACAACAACAGCCAGTTGTGGGTGGCCATCAGCCTAGCAGGAACACCGTCCACAAGCACCTGGTCCCCCTGGTAGTCAAGTGGACCCCCCTCCCACCCTGTATGCCCAATCACAGGCTGTAGTATTAAGAATAATACACCTGGTGGGCTAGTGGACCCCCCTCCCACCCTGCATGCCCAATTGCAGGCTGTAGTAATAAGAGATGACATTCTGGTGGTCCAGTGGTAATCCCCTCTCCACCCAGCCACAGAGGCCCCCAGCCACCCAGCACCCCCCATCATCGGCGGGCAGCAGCACCCCACCCGCATACTGCCTGGCTGCTTGCCGAATGACAGCGTACAGTATGATCTGTACACCTATTGGACCACAGTGTGGACCAATGTGCCAGCAGACCATACTGTACTATACAGGACCAGATATCTGAATGAACGATTAGGGTTGACAACCCCAAGAAAGACCCCACCACTGATTTTCCAAGACTCTGGAGACCCAAAACCCTAATGTTTTTTTCCTTTTGCTGCTTGGGGGGTGGAGGTGGGGAGTTAGGGTTACCCTAACTGGCCCATTAACACAGTGTTTTGCCATGTGATAGATAGATAGATAGATAGATAGATAGATAGATAGATAGATAGATATAGATATAAATATAGATAAACTAGAGGGAACATCATGTATTTTTATTGTTACCTGCCCCTTTGTTAACAATATGGAATAACTTGCCAGAACACCAGAAACAACAAGTGATGGCCCCTCTACAGGTTTGCACCTCTACAATACATTTAGGATTGTACAGGTACTTCAATGTTAAATCCCAAAATTTGCACTTTAATAACTTTACCACCATTCCATGGATTTGCATGAATGTTTGCATGTACAGTGTCATGGCATAGATCTCTTGACGTGACAAGCTTGTTCTGGTCAGATGTGTGGATTCTGAGATACATTTTTCAGAATTTTTTCCCATTGGTTGGAATGGGTTTTCTGTCAACTTGGCTAGCACCCAGATGGTTTGGAATTTTGGTCTGAAGATTATAGGATAGAAAGGGGCTGACCCACAGATGTACCTATTGCATGTATGGTGAAAAATATTAATCCATTCCAAAGTTATTTAATTTTAAAATCATGAATACTTGGTTCTGAGTATGCTTAGTAAGCACCAAAAAATAGCTGAATGAAATGAAAAAAGAATTATTTTTTCATATAACATCATCTTTTCTTACTTGAGGAAAATCCTTTTTTGTATGGGCGCCATCTTGTTTTCAGTTTTGCCTGAGAAATTCAAATTCGGAACCCCCCAAAAATGATATTCTGGGGAGAAACCAACATATGTAACTTGCTTATTGGAACCCCCTTAGGTGCATTCTGCACTTTATGCTTTAGAAATGCCCTTAAAATGTGTTTTTTAACATTGAAATTCTTTTTACGTATCATGTCATTTGATAGAAGAGCTTGTTTCATATGAAGACTCAGAAAAAAGATCTTTTTTCATGAGGGGAAAACAATGTATTTCAATGAGATTTTCAACTTGGTGTATAACTGCCATGTTTGTATATTTTGACAGCAGATTTTCAACATACTGTTTTGAGACCCCTCCTCATGAACAATGGGGGTCTCTTTTCACAAATCCTGCCCAAAAGGTGATCTCATGGTCTGTTGGTGAAATCATATTTTGGGTGGGAGTTCAACATTTTCACCAGACTTGTTCATGAGGTGGGATCATAAGAAAGGTATGTTGAAAATTTAGCATCAAAATATACTAAAATGGCCAAGTTGTGTGCATCTGTTGACATTTCGCTTTAGTGGCCCATAACTTTGTTCATTTTCAGTATTTTAGCCCCAGATTATCAACATAGCCAATTCTTTACAATACCTCTTGTATGTGACAGGTGTTATTTTTCAGATTTAGCTCAAAATATCTTCACATGCCACTGCCATGGAATTATGCTGCTTTGGCATGGAATAACATTTTGGTGGGGATTTGACAATTTTTATTATTGGGTTGATGAGATGGGGTACTAGAAAAGCTATGTTGACATTTTGGTTGCTGTTGTCTTACAAATGGAAGTGCAGGGCCCAGAGGGCCCTGTTCTTTCCCATAAACAAACATATACATATCTATGGAGGGATAGGAGCAGAGGTCCCAGAGGGACCTGCATTTCATCAAACAACTTAGGATACAATTACATTATCTTAAAATGTTTGACTGCATGGGACCGCAGGGCCCAGAGGGCCTTGCGCACTCACAGGAAAAAAAGGATACCATTATACTATCTCAAAAAGTAAGGAAATGCCTTGCATAAATCTGCATTAATGCAACATTTAGAGTTCAGGCTAAAGTGACAAAAAGTAGGGAAATGTGGCTTTAGGGTTTCCAACCCTAAAACCCCAATGCCACCCCTAAAGCAAATCATGGTCAGAGTCTTCTTAGGGGAGTGGCAACTGAGGTTTAATTCAAAGAAGTGCAAAATTATGCACTTGGGCCATAGAAATCATGGGGGTTTCTATGGCCCAGGTGCATTATGGAGATATATATGTATATATTATATGACAAGGTGGGGGGAGGTGGCCCACTTGACCACCAGGGTTATCTTTTTTTTTTGCTATTTCAGGGGCAAGGATTGAGTATGGGTTGGGATCAGTAGACTACCAGGAAGGTTTATAAAAAACAAACAATACCTGGAGGACAATGGAGAATCAGAGAGGCATATTAAAGGAGGGGAAAGGGACCATTAGACTCCAAGGGAACTGACAAACTAAGGCAAATGTGTTTCAATATATTTTAATGGGGTTTTCAATTTTGGTGGCCAAGCTTTGTCATTTTGAAAGATTTTGACACCAAATTTTCAACATACCATTTTTGAGACCCCTCCTCGTGAACAATATGTGTGTTATTTCCCAAATCCTGGCCAAAAGGTGCTTTCATGGTCAGTGGGCAAAACCAAAGCTTTTCAGAATGAATTAAATCATTTAGGAAGTTGGGCTACTAATAATAAGATTTACTTTAAAAAGTGTAGGGTCATGCACCTGGGACATAACAACCAGAAGTTCTCCTATAGGTTTAGTAATATACAATTACCAATCACCAGCAATGAAAAAGACTTGGGTGTGGTAGTAAATGACAGGCTTAATTTTGATACCAACACAACAACTAAGGTTAAGAAATGCCAAAGGATTATAGGATGTATTTTCAAACACATGAAAAGCAGAGACTCCAAGGTTATAATCCCATTATACACTTGCTTGGTTAGACCCCATTTTGATTACTGTTCTCAGTTTTGCACACCAGTTACAATTAAAGGGAAGAAACACATAGAAAGGGTACAAAGGAAACTTACTAAAAGGATTAAAGACTTGAATCATTTAGAATATGGGCATCGGCTCCAGAAACTCAGCTTGCACTCAATGGACTATAGACAACTTTGAGGTGACCTTTGCCTAACATTTAAAGCAATGAGTGACTCCCACCTTATGGAAACAATACAGTTAGTAAAGAGTGGCTCTACTGTTCTTCCCAGAACATATAATATCAAATTAAAGGGCGACAACAGCAAAACCAACAAAAGAAGTCAGTGGTTTACACAATGAGTCATGGCCCAGTGGAATGCACTACCTGCAATTGTCATAGAAAGTAAAAAAAAAAAACATCTACACAACTTCATGGGCTGTAAAATGGTATCTTACTTGTAAACCACCAACTGGTGGTGAGCTCTCAAAAGGCAATGCCTCCTGAGCCCATAAAAGACTCTATGAACCTATCATCTTTTGGGCCAAATTTGAAAGTTTTCACTATACTTGTTTATAAGGTGGGGTCATAAGAAAGGTATGTTGAACATTTTGGGACAAAATGTGTTAAAATGACAAAACTGTGCGCATCTGTTGACATTTTGCTACACACTCCTAACCTCTGTAATTTCAGTATTTTCACCATAAATTTTCAACATAGCCATTTCTTTACATCTCCTGATGAACATGATAGCTGTCAGCCTTTAATTCTTGGCCAAAATGTGTTTTGTCACCTGTGGCATGGAATGATGTTGAGGTGGTGCAGTATGATGTTTTGGTGGACATTTGAAAATTCTCAGCCCAGTATTCATGAGGTGAGGTAATAACATGGCTATGTTGACAATTTGGTTGCTCTTTTGGCTGACATGCTTGCACAGCAAGAAACACATATGCTCTCCTATACTGTAACCATCTCAGCTTACTTACACATGGAATTGGGTGTGTGTTAGGGTTGACAACCCCAAGGCACACCCTATGCCTGTTGCTGCCTGCATAGTGGGAGGTTGGGTGATAGGGCTGGAAACCCTAACAGCCCATTTCCAAACTTTTGTTGCTGGAACCCTAACTGATGCATTAACAAAGTTTTTTTCCATGAACATTATAGAGGCACAGCTGTGCCCCTATAGTTAGGGTTATATACTGTAGCATGTTTAATGTTATGAACTTGAACATTAGCTCACAGAAAATTAATTAATTTTAAACATAAAGAAAACGAACACAATCATATTTACAGTAAATGCAGTGGAAGGTGGGATGGTGCCATCGAGCTTAATTATAAATTCTGAAAAGGGTCATACCCTGGTCCAGGCTACTGGTTAAAAGTACCTGGGACTTTGGGTACACCTTTATATGGCTTTTGATGTACACATTGATTATGTTTCAAATATGGTCTCACAAAAATTAGGAGTTTTGTATAGGCATAAACACAATGTAACTCGTGAAACAAGAGGAAAAGTTGGTGAACTCATTTATATTACCTTTTATGGATTATGGTACTACAGTGTATTGGCATGCAAACAAAGGTTCTTTACAGCAGTTAGACAAAATTCAATATTGACCAGCTAGATTTATTTTGGGCCTTACAGGTCTTTTTGTACTATATCACCACTGTGACTTACTCTTACAACTTCAATGAACACCAGTGGCCCACAGAAAAAAACAAGTGTTTATTCTGCTTTTTATATACCTGTAAATGTGTAAATGGTATGGTTCCAGAATATCTAACCTCCAAAATGGTGTTTAAAAAATCTAGTTACTCTCTACGTGATGTCAAGGGTAGGGTTTTTTTTCCTCCATGGATATATTTGAAATATAGATGTGTGCACATTGATTACATTCTTGCTACTTTTTGGAACTCACTCTCACCAAATTTACATAATCTGTGTACATACACAATTACACAATGCACAATACACATACACATACACAATCTTCAATTACTTGTTTGCATACCTTGTTTGACTGTACAATATTGTGGTTATCTGAATCTTCCCTACCTAGCTCTACTATTGCTCACGCCCCTGCTGTTCATGCTAGTGTACTCTAATTGTTGTGTATTATCTTTTTTTCTCACATCTCTATTTGTTGTAAATTCTGCCTGATTCTATATATTGTTGCTTATAATCTGCATTATTTCCTTTTATTGCTGTTCATGCCCATGCTGTTTACATTGCTGTATTGTAAATGTTGTGTATTATCCTGTAGTTCGTACTTGTTCCACTCAGGTCCACCTCGAAAATGAGCTTCGATCTTCGGTGTCTGCCTGGTTAAATAAAGATTTTGATTGATTGATTGATACACAAGTTTTAAAAAGCTTACATTGAAACGTGTCATTTCTACTGTGAGTGCTAATTATTATTGTATTGTATTGTATGGTATAGTACCATTGTTGTGTAATTTTATATTATGCTTTATGTATTGTAACATGCCTAACATAGGACGGCCCTGAAAACTGGCTTAGCCGAGTGCCTTATCCTATACAAATACAAATATAAATAAAACGTGGAAACTTGGAACCTCAAAATTTGCATTTTAATAACTTTGCAACCGATCAATGGATTTGCACAAAATTTGGCATGTGCTGTCCCTTGGGGTAGATCTCTTGACATGGCAAATTGCATTCCACTTGAGTGTGCAGATTGTGAGATCTGGATAATGCAAAAACCTTAAAAGTCATCACTTTTTTCCTTATAGCCTTGCACCCAGATGGTGTGGAATTTTGTTGTGAATTTTAATAGTAGATACAACATGGATAACAGAACTGCCATATGTTTGTTTGGTGAAAAAATATTCATCTGTTGCAAAGTTATTCATTTTTTAAGTTCCCATTATTTTAAATGTGAAAATCACTTTCCAGGATAGAAGGTGAAAGTTTGAAAAAGTTTGGCCTCATGAAAAAGAATCCTTTTTTGAGCAGGGCCAATCCTTTTTCATGAGACAAAAATCACTTTTCATGATCTGCCATCTTGTTTTATGTTTTTTCATACAACAAACTGTCATAACACTGCCAAGGGATGTCTTCTACAGACATCCAAAATTGTATTTTGCTTATCGAGAGCTGATAAGCTTCACATAGTAATTTTTTATAGCTCCCTTGGCCACCGAATGTTTTTATACAACTATTTAAATCCTTTTTCACCAGTTGCTAAGTTCCTTTTTCATGATTCCTTTTTTGTCATTGTAAAAAAGGAAATCGTCTGGTGAAAAAGGATTTAAAAAAAATCTATATCCCTGGTGTCTAGTGGCAACCCCCAACCTCTGATCGCGGCCCACTTAATTTTTATGTTACTCTCTGGTATCTAGTGATACCTTTTCATCTTCAGATCACTGTCCCCATTATTTTTAGGTTATTCCCTGGTGTCTAGTGGCACCCTCCACTCTCTGATCACTGTCCTA
The DNA here is from genome assembly GCA_016271365.2 of Neoceratodus forsteri. Classification (NCBI taxonomy): domain Eukaryota; kingdom Metazoa; phylum Chordata; order Ceratodontiformes; family Ceratodontidae; genus Neoceratodus; species Neoceratodus forsteri. Next base: position 307,249,394 of record CM057457.1, on the reverse strand, counting down.
ATTGATTTTCAGTTATCTCCTGGTGTCAAGTGGCACCCCACCCTCCGATCACTGTCCCCATTATTTTACAGTTCTTCTCTTGTGTCTAGTGGCACTCCCCCACCCTCAAACTCACTGTCTTCATTATTTATGGGTCATTTCTTGGTGTTGAGTGTTACCTCCCACACTCCCACTGAAGAAAAATACTGAAATAAAGAGAATGGACTCTCAATGTTTTTTTTATCTCTAAAAAAAATGTCCCCATACCGATCAGTCCCCCACCCCCACCTTCCACTCAACTCCCACCACCCCACACCCCCAGTACACCCCCACACACCCTCATTCACCTGAACAGGTCCTAGATTCAAGTCCCACTCCCTGATCGAAGACATGTCTAGCTGCTAGTATGCAATATGAGAAACTAGGGTAAATATGGTTCAGTGTATTTTGATGGGGGTTTAAACTTTTCTGAATAAGTTAACCATTTTTTGAGATTGTAACCCTAAATTTTCAACATGGTCTTTTGGGGACCCCACCTCATGAACAATATGACTGTCATTATGCAATTCCTGCACAAAAGGTGATTTTTGTGGTCAGTTGGTGGGATTTGACAATTTTTCCTGATCTTGTTCATGAGGTGAGGTCATAAGAAGGCTACAGTATGTTGAAAATGTGGTGTCAAAATATGAAAAAATGCCAAAGTTATGACTATTCATTACAGTTTCACTATGCACGCTTGTAACTTTGGAAATTGTAAATATTTTGACCACAGATATTCAGTATAGCCTTCCTTATTACCCCACCCCACCTCATGTATGTCACAGCTGTCATTTTTCAAATCCTACCCAAAATGTGTTTTTGCACCTGTGGTGTGGAATGACATTGCAGTTGTACAGAATTTTGTTTTGGTGGGAATTCAAAAATGTTCTGTAACAGGTACATGAGGTGGGGTAATTAGATGGCTATGCTGACAATTTGATCACTGTTGTCCTATAAATGGAAGTGCAGGGCCCAGAGGGCCCTGTGCTTCCACAGCTACATACATATGTGCATATACTAAGGGATGGGAGTGCAGGGTCTGAAGGACCCTGCAGTCCCACAGTAAAATAAGGATACTTACTACACTATGTCAAAATGTATGGAAATAAGTTGCAAAAAATGTAATTAATGCTCCAGATAGGGTCAAAGTGATAAAAGTTGGGAAATGAGGTGTTAGGGTTTCCAACCCTGACACCCCACCCCCACCCTGCACACTCCAACGGGGGTCAGGGGTGTGCCTTATGAACATCAGCCCTAATGCTTATCCCATTCTCATACACAATATCCATTTCCACTTATTTACATATGGAATGGGGTGAGCGTTAGGGCTGATGACCCCAAGGCACCTCCCTGACACCTGTTGGTGCATACAGTATGGGGGTGGGGTGTTAGAGTTGGAAACCCTAACACCCCATTTCCCAAATGTTATCACATTGACCCTAATTAGAGCATTAACGAAGTTTTTTGCAACTTATTATAGGGGTGCAGTAACACCCCTATAGTTAGGGTTGTACAAGCAATTCTATGTCAAATTCAAAATTTTGTACCTTAATAACTTTTGCATTCTTTGGTGAAATAGCCCAGAATTTGGCATGCATGGTCATTCTGCTAGTGTCTCAAGATACATAGATATATAGACAGTGTCAGCAGATAAGGGCCAACAGCCCACCCAGTCTGCCCATTTGAGCTTGTAAGTTCGCTTTATGTTTTCCTGGAAGTCTATTGCCCCTCAACCCTGACCTCCAGAATTCCTTTATGTCTATCCCATGCATTATTAAATCCCGTGATTGTTTCAGCCCCCACCACTTCCTCTGGTAGGGTGTTCAACTTGTCCACCACCCGTTCTGTGAAGAGATTCTTCCTCACGTTTCCTCTGAATCGTCCTTCCTCCAACTTCATCCCATGCCCTCTAGTCCTGGAACATCTTTTTCACTTAAAATAGTGTATTCTTGCACCCTGTTCCTCCCTGTAAGATACTTGAATGTCTCTATCATATCCCCTCTCTCCCTCCTCTCCTCCAGGGAGTACATATTCAAGTCCTTCAACCTGTCCTCATAGGACTTGTGATGCAATCCATGTACCATCTTTGTTGCCCTCCTAAACCTCAAAAGTATAAGGAATCACAGAAGGAGCACGACAGGGAACTGTACCAATTAAAGCAGAAAGAAGTGGGAAGGCAGTCAGAAAAGCAAAGGCCCAAACCGAGGAGAAGATAGCCAACTCAGTTAAGAAGGGGGATAAAACCTTTTATAGGTACATTAGGGTGCATAGAAAGGTTAAGAGAGGGATAGTGAAGATTAATAAAGGAGAGGGGAGGTGGGCAGAGGGAGACAGTGAAAAGGCAGAGATACTGAATGAATACATTTGCTCAGTATTCACAAAAGAAGAAGAGGAGGAGTTACCTAAATCAAACAATAGAAGCACTCTGGGTAGTGGGGTTGACACCAGTCCATTTACAAAAGAAAGAGTCCTGAAAGAACTCCTAAAACTCAAGGTGGACAAAGCAATGGGGCCTGACGGGATTCACCCTAGTATCCTAAAAGAACTAAGGGAGGACCTAGTGACACCACTGACCACACTTTTTAACAAATCATGGGAGGATGGGGTGGTACCTGAGGACTGGAGGAGGGCAGATGTGATTCCCCTTCACAAAAGTGGGAGCAAGGCAGAAGCAGGAAACTACAGACCTGTTAGTTTGTCCTCAGTGGTGGGGAAAATGATGAAATCACTTCTGAAAGAAAGAATTGTTGAGTACCTAGAGGCCAGTGGGGCACAGGACCCAAAGCAGCATGGATTCACAGCAGGAAGGTCATGTCAGATGAATCTAATCAATTTCTTTGACTGGGTGACCAAAGTAATAGACCAGGGAGGGGCTGTGGATATGGCCTACCTAGACTTTAGCAAGGCATTTGACACAGTCCTGCACAAAAGATTAATAATCAAGTTAGCCAGCCTGGGAGTGGGTCCCAGGGTAGTAGCCTGGGTAGCAAACTGGCTGCACAACAGGACACAGAAGGTAATAGTGAATAGAACACATTCTGAAGAAAGGGGGGTTACTAGTGGAGTACCTCAAGGCTCAATACTCGGTCCAGTCCTCTTTAACGTCTTTATAGGTGACATTGCAGAGGGTCTGGAAGGAAAGGTATGCCTCTTTGCAGATGACACAAAGATCTGTAACAGAGTTGATACACAAGGGGGGGTAGAAAGGATGAGAAGGGACTTGGCAAGGTTGGAGGAATGATCAGACATATGGCAACTTAGATTCAATGCAAAGAAGTGCAAAGTAATGCACCTGGGAAATAAAAATCCAGAAGAAGAGTACACAATAGCAGAGGAGGTACTAGCAACAACAATAATGGAAAGGGATCTGGGTGTAGTAATATCAGATGACCTAAAGGTGGGTAAGCAATGTGAGAAGTCAGTAAGGAGAGCCAGGGGGATACTGGGATGCATAGGGAGGGGCATCACAAGTAGAAAAAGGGAAGTGGTTATCCCTCTGTACAGACAGTTGGTGAGACCCCATCTGGAGTACTGCGTGCAGTTTTGGAGACCTCATCTATGCAAGGACATAGACAGGATGGAAGCAGTTCAGAGGAGGGCAACTAAAATGGTGCAGGGTCTACATCAGAAACCATATGAAGAGAGACTGAGAGAGCTTAATATGTATACCCTTGATGAAAGGAGGAGGGGGGACATGATAGAAACTTTTAAGTACCTCAAGGGAATCAACAAAGTCCAGGAGGGTAGCATCTTTCAGAAAAGAGATGTGTAAGAACAAGGGCACAATTTAAAGTTAGAGGGGATGACTCAGGGGTAATGTGAGGAAATTCTTTTCACGAGAGAGTGGTGGACGATGGAACCGCCTTCCTGGAGAGGTTGTGGGGTCTAAAACAGTGGGGGAATTCAAACATGCATGGGACAGACATAAGGCAATTATAGTGGGGGGTTGCAGGAAGTAGGCTGTTGGTTAACTAGAATCTGCTGCTTATCCAATAGGTAGGGAAATGGGCAGACTGGGTGGGCCAAGTGGTCCTTATCTGCCGTCAAAGTCTATGTTTCTATGTTACCCTGTCTATGTCCCTACATAGGTAAGGTCTCCAGAACTGTACACTGTACTCCAGGTGGGGCCTCACTAGTGTCTTGAATAGTGGAATTATGACCTCCCTTTTCCTGCTGATGACGCCATTGCCTATGCACCCCAGCATCCTATTTGCTTTACCTGCTGCCTTGTCACACTGTTTCCCTACTTTGAGGTCATCAGAGACGATAACCCCAAGATCTCTTTACTGCTTGGTGCATGCTATATCCTCACCCCACAACTGATACATTGTGCCAGGGTTTTTGTGCCCCATATGCATTATCTTGCACTTCTTTGCATTGAATTTCAACTGCAAAACCCCTGACCATTCTTCAAGTTTCTGCAGGTCCCTTCTCATTCTGTCTACACCCTTTGGTGTGACCACTCTGTTGCAGAGCTTTGTGTCATCAGTGAACAGGGAAATTCTGCCTTCTAGATCCTGTGCAATGTCACTGATGAAGATGTTGAATAGGACCAGTCCCAGCACTGATCCCTGTGGTACCCCACTGTACCTCCCCTGTTTCCAGTGATTGGCAAAACAGGATTGCCAGAGGTCCAGCCACCACCTCTCTTAGTTCTTTAAGGACCCTGGGGTGCACCCCATCTGGCCCCATTGCTTTATCAACTCTTATTCCTTCCAGTTCCTTCAAGACCCTTTCTCGTGTAAAGGGACTTGTGTCCATTTCTGCATCATTCCCACCCCTTGTACTCCCTTCAGGCTCATTACCCTCCTCTTCCTCAATAAAGACTGAGCAGAAATACCTGTTCAATATGTCGGCTTTACTGCTGTCATCCTCCACATGGGCCCCTTCCTCCTCCTTCAGTTTCACTACCCTTCCCTTGGCTTTTCTTTTTTCACTTATGTACCTGTAAAAAGTTTTGTTTCCTCTACTCACTGATTTTGCATTGTGCTCTTCTGTCTGAGCTTTGGCTTCCCTTACTGACCTCCCTGCCTCCCTTTGCTTCTCATGGTACTTCTCCATATCCCCTTCTGCCTGTGTCTTTTTGTATTGCCTGAATGCAATCTTTTTGGCTTTCACTTTCTCTGCTACCTCCTTGGAAAACCATAATGGTATCCTCTTCCTTTTCCCCTTGCTAATCTGCTTAATGCATAATTCTGTTGCTCTTGTAATCCCCATTTTAAATACTGCCCACTGTTCTCAACCCCTGTTTCCTGCCCCATTCTGCTTAATGCCTCTTTCAAGCATCTCCCCATTTTCCCAAAGTCTGCCTCCCCCCAAAATCTAGGATATGTGTTTTTGTGTGGTTTGGTTCTGTTCCCCAGGTGCTCCCCCACTGTTACCCCTATCACACTGTCTCTGTTTGTGAGCACAAGGTCCAGTATTGCCTTCTGCCAAGTTGGTTCCATGACCAGTTGCTTGAGGAAGGCACCTTGAAGAGAGTCCAGGATAAATCTGCTCTTGGTTGATGCTGCTGCTGGGATGCTGCAGTCCACGTCTGGAATATTGAGGTCTCCAACCAGCACTACCTCACCCTTGTCAGCCATCCTTTGGATTGCTAGCATCAGCTACCTATCTATTTCTTCCTCCTGGACTGGTGATCTATAAACCACACCTGTGCAGATGGCTGGCCCCATTTTCCTTTCCAGCTTAACCTACAGTATCTCTCCTCATTTTGTTCCTCCTGGATCTCTGTGGCCTTTGTCATCTTTTACATAAAGTGCCACTCCTCCCTTCTCATGTGCCCTGTCTCTTCTGAATGTGTTGTAGCCAGGTATGGCCATCTCCCAGTCATGGTTATCATTACACCAGGTTTCTGGGATGGCCACAATGTCCAGGTCCGACTGCACCATGACAGCCTCCAGATCCTCCATCTGGTTGCTAAGGCTCCTGGCATTGGCACACATGGCTTTCCATGATTTGAACTCCCTAGATTGTTTAGCTGTTCTACTCCAGACCCTTCCCTGGTTGTCCTTTATTCTTGGTTCTCTCTGCTGTCTGCCCTTCTGTTGAATTGAGCCCCTTTTCTGCCTATCCACCTCTTGGGCACTTATCTCCATCTTTTGCACACTGCTTTGTAGAAATATCCACTCCTGCTGTTCACTGGTTCCACTGCTAGCTGTAGGGGGTGGGCAAAAGGTACCCTCCTTGCTCGCCTGTCACCCCCCTTGGCTAGTTTAAATGCTTGTCCATGTAGCATTTAAACTTATCATTGAGTGCTTGGATTCCCCTCCAGGATGGATGCAGGTCATCAGGCTTGAACAAGCCTCCATCCCTCCAGGTGGGTACCCAGTCACCAATGAATCCAAACCCTTTCTCACAACACTGATTCATCAACCATAAGTTAACATTCCTGGTGCATGTGGCCCTATGCTCTCCCATATCTCTCGAGGTAGTACTTCTGAGAAGGTGACAGAAGTAGCTACTTGCTTGAGACTCCTCCCCAATTTCCTAAACTCTTCCCGAACTTACTTTGGCTCCCCATTTGCCAGGTCATTAGTTCCTAGGTGAATAATGACATCCAGTTCACCCTCCCATCTTGCTTTCTGGGTGATTCCCAGGATCTTCCTTCCATCCCTCCATGCCATGGCACCTGGTAGGCACCTCACCTCCCTGTCCTGCCCCTCCTGTGTTCCTATCTGGATCCCTCTTATGATGGAGTCTCCCACCAGGATTCACTTCCTCCTCCTCCTCCTCCTCTGGGGTCCACTGCTCTCCCCACTGAGGTCAACTCCTTGGCTAACCTCCACATCCTTCCCTTCCACTTCTCTGGGTACCTCTATTTGGTTTTCTCCATTTGGCAGTGTGGCATATGAGTTATGGAGTGGAATAGGATCTGGGATGTGCCTCTGCCTAACTGCCCTAATCCTCCTCGAGCCCACTGTCATCCAAGTGCTCCTTGTTCTCGGCATCCTTTGAGGCAGTGGCATTGGACTGGGTGGTCTCTGGATAGGGGTGATGGTACTCCTGACCCAGTTTATGTCCGCTCTGAGTCTGGCTACCTCATCCTGCAGTCCAGAGAGATGCATGCAGATAGGGCAGCACTTCAGTGTCCAGAAGGTCTGCCTGAATATGGCTGCCCCGCAGCCACTGCATTGCACCTTTTCCCACATTATACCGTACTTATACTGCTATGCCAGTACTTGTCTGTTACTAAAGCTCTCCTAGTTCCCTTTTTATTAATTTACTGTCCTAAAAATCCTGTCACTGATCCACAGATACTTTTCTTTAAAGAAAGAGAAAAAATAAATAAATAAAAAATAAGTCAAAATACTTGTCGTGCCGAGGAAGGGCTTCTTCCCCCTTATGCCCCTCCTACTCCACAACCCCTACTATTCATTGTGCTTAGCTCCTGTCAATCAGATTTAACAGGGCATATAATTAAGAGTGGGAGGCAAGGGAGGAAGGGGGACGAAAATTTGTAGCAATTAAAGACAGCAAAGGAATACATCGCCACTACAAGCACATCAGACTAAGTTTTAAATTTTCAACAGCCCTAAAACAATTCTAAGTAAAGACAGCAAAGAAATAACAGTGTCACTAAAAGCCCACAATCTAAGTTTAAAACAAAAATAGCAGTGAGAAGTTACTGCAAAGCACTTAAATGAATCTGGATCCTTCCCCTTCTGGGTTCTGGCTTCTTCTGAGAAAACAAAAATCACTTGCTACCTCAACTCTGACTAAGTCCCACCTCTAGTTATCACGTAGCTGAGGTCAGAGGTCAGACAAGATTAGGAAAGTTTTGTGATGGCATTTTGTATGGTTTGTGAGCTCTAATGTGATGAAAAAACAGAAAACACTTTTTTTCCCATTGTTCAACATGGAATTTTTTGCCCTCATCTACAGCCCAGGTGGAATGAAATTTGTTCTTGAAATGTTCAGGGATGATGGGGTCTGTGCCATGGGTGTGCCTTTGGATAGTTTGGTGAAATTTAAATTTCACCATTTTGGAATTAGAACTAATTTTGTGGGAGTGACCAGATAGGCAGGTTATTGAAAACTGTTTGAATTGTTAATTGTTAAGGATTTACTGTTTGTGCTCAGAAAAATACTGTTTGTACTTCTGCCATCTTGTTTTCTTTTCTGTGAAATATTGATTTATAAAGAAATCCTACTTGGTGAGGAGTGACCAAGACCTGCATTTAGGTCTCAGTTTCATGTGCAACAACATTATTGTATTAAGAGAAAATTGTGGAGTCCCAAGTCTCTGACTACCTCTGTAAGTACAATGTTCTCTGCCCTGAACAACACGGGTTCAGAGCAGGTCATAGTACCAATACAGCACTCCTGGAATTTTCCAACTTCCTCCATGCCTCCTTGGACTCTGGTGCCCTGGCTGGTGCTATATTCATTGACCTGTCTAAAGCATTCGATACTGTTTCGCATCCTCTTTGCTCTCCACCCTTGACCTAATAGGCTTTGCCTCAGGACCTGTTTCCTGGTGCACCAGCTATCTCTCCGCCCGCTTCCAATGTGTGAAAGTCAACGGTCTCTCTCTGAAACATGCCCCATTCACTCTGAGTGCCGCAGGGCTCAATTCTTGGACCCCTACTATTCTCACTCTTTCTTAACTCCCTACCCAGCAGTTGTATGGGTAAGATGCTTCTCTATGCTGATGATGCTGTTCTCGTTGCCTCCCACAATGACCCCATGCTGCTACAGAACTCCCTCCAACTAGTCTTTGACTCTGCAGCTACCTGGTTCACTGAGCACTGACTTGTTATCAACCTTAAGAAAGCAAAAACGATGCTCTTCTCCCACCCCCAAAATAAGTACAGCAAGTTTCCCTTAGCTGTCCACTCCACACCCAATCTCGTCATTGACCAGGTGCAATCCTATAAATATCTTGGTATAACCTTTGACCCTGCACTTTCATTCCATGGACATATATCTGCCCTAAATTCTGTTGCCAACTCACGGCTAGGCATTCTTTACCGGCACAAGAAATGCCTCCCTCCTGATGCCCTCTGCCTGGCTGTCACCTCCTCTGTCATGTCTCTCATTGACTATGGCCTTCCGGTCTATGGCTCAGCAGATCAGACTGCCCTCAACAAGGTTTGTCTCACAGTAAATAAGGCCTGCAGACTTATCACTGGTGCTCCCAGACTCACTCACACATGTGAGCTGTACACCCTGGCTACCCTACTCAACCTGGAAGAGCGACTCATGTATCAGACATGCCAGCTCACCTTTAAAGCCCTGCATGGCCTATCCCCCATAGGCCTATCCATCTCCATTTGCCATACTGCACTGACCCTGATCATGCGCAGCTCGTCAAGAGCTACCCTAGTTATTCTGAGAGCCAGGACCTCACAAGGTCTGAGGGCATTCCCCTACCGTGCGCCCCACTGGTATAACTCCCTCCCTGCCAGTGTCTCAAACTCTCTAACCTTAGCTTGCTTTAAGCCCAGGCTCAGAAACTTCCTGCTTAGCTCTAAATGCAACTGCCGCTAGCCTAGTGTAAAAAAAAATATATATATATATATATATATATATATATATATATATATATATATACTCTGTTTGACAATGCTCACTGAGCTGCCCCCCTTCCTTTCCCTACTTATTCCTCCTCCCATCTCCTCCTTCTACCCCACCAGCTCTCCCCGACCATAAGTTTTGCACCTTTTGTTATCTTTTGCTCGTTGGAGATTGTACTCTATTGTAACAAAATTGCAATTGAACTGTAACTTTTTTGTTTGTAAGTACTGTGTCCCTTGTACTACTGTTCTGATGTCCTCTTTGTGAAGAGGTACCTTTGTAAATGAGCCTCTGGCTCAAAGGTTTCTAAACTGATGTTTAACTAAATAAATAAATAAATAAATAAATTATTTAAAACTTTTTAGGTCAATTATGTATTTTGGGGGCGAGAGTCATATCACCCGTCACTTGCTTAGTTACTGTAGGATCAAGCTATTGGAAAATACCCATTCAAAGTTCTTTACAGGTTGAACTTTACTGTTTGAACTGTAAAGACTTTGAATAGTAAAGGTCTATGACAGTTTGAACTGTCATATCTCTGTGGTGTCTAGTTCCACCCCTCCCGTGATTTCCATAGTCTAATGGTCCCTCCCACTTCCCCTGTCCTCTGTTCACCCTCCTATATGTTTGTTTTATTTTTTTTTATATTCCCTGGCAATCTAGTGGTCCCTACCCCCTCCCCCTTCTCCAATCGTTGTTCCATATTTTGTTAATTCCCTGGTTGTCCAGTGGTCTCTCCCTCCTCCCCCGTTGTCCCATCATTGTCCCATTTTAGCTGAATCTCTGGTGTCTAATGGCACTCCCCCAATCACCAATTTCCCTGGTGTCTAGTGGCACTCCTCTGTTGTTACAGTACCAAGTCATGGCATTCCCAACACACCATCAAAAATGAACAGAGTCCAAGTTTAAAGTAACCAAACTTCCAGTTTTATTATGCCCACCACAAGTGGATAAGATGCTTTTCTGCTGCTTTTCCTGTACCAGGAAGGGTCTTATCCATGTGTGGTGAGCATAAAAAAACTGGAAGCTTAGTTACTTTAAATCTGGACTCTGTTAATTTTGATGGTGTGCTGGGAGTGCCGTGACTTTGTACTGTATTTGTTGAGCCCTGTCACTGAGCACCCATTCTTTGTTGCAGCTCTGGTTTTCTCCTGGCATTCCCCTGTTCTCGAATCACCCTCCCATATATTTGTTTTGGTTTTATTTTTTATAATTCCCTGGTAATCTAGCAATCCCTCCCCCCTTCTCTGATCACTGTCCCCAATGTTTTTGATTACCTGGTAGCCCAGTGGTCCCTTCCCCCTCCCCATTATCCTATCATTGTCCTGTTTTAGCTGAATCCCTGGTGTGCAGTGGCACCCCCCCACCCGCTAATCACTGATTTCCTTGGTGTCTAGTGGCACCCCCACCCACTGATCACCATCCCCATTAGCTGGAAATTTTACTTGGTGTCTAGTGACACCCCCACACCCTTCCATTTCAGGTACTACCATATGAAAAAGAAAACATTCCCTCAAAGTTTTTTTTAACAAACCTGTAAAAAAGAAAACAGTCCCTCACCAATCAGCCCCTCACCTCCACCTCCCACATGACAGCCCCCAATACACTCCACACACCGTCACTCACCTGAACAGTTCCCAGTTTGGAGATCCAGTCTCTGATCAAAGACATGTCCTAATGCTGGAACCAGTGACTGCAATATGAGAAGCTAAAGTAAATACAGTTCAATGTATTTCAACATTTATGCATAACTTTACTATTTTTTGACATTTTGACACCAAATTTTCAACATGGCCTTTTGGGGACCCCACCTCATGAACAATATGACTGTCATTACACAACTCCTATCTGAAAGGTGATTTTGCAGTCACTTGGCAATTTCACCTTTTGGGCGCGATTTGCTTAATGACAGTCATATTGTTCATGAGGTGGGGTCATAAGAAGGCTATGTTGAAATTATGGGGTCAAAATATGCAAAAATGGCAAAGTTATGACCAATTGTTACAATTTTGCTATACTCACTTGTGGCTTTGGAAATGTTAAATATTTTGACACAAATTTTCAACATAGACAGCTTATTACCCCATCTCATGTATGTCACAGCTGTCATTTTCCAAACTTTGGTCAAAATGTGTTTTCACACCTGTGTCACAGAATAGTGCTGCAGTGGCGTGGAATTACATTTTGGTGGGGATTTGAAAAATTTTCTGTACTGGGTACATGAGGTGAGGTAATAAGATGGGTTTTTGAAAATTCAGGGTCAAAATATGTGAAGGTGGAAAAGTTATGCCCATTCATTGTAATTTTGCTATGCACACTTGTAACTTTGGAAATTTTAAGTATTTTGACCCAAATTTTTCAGCATAGCCTTCTTATTAACCTACCCCATGTATGTCATGACTGTCATTTTTCAAATCCTGGCCAAAATTTGTTTTCGCACCGGTGGTGCAGAATGTCGTTGAAGTTACATGGAATTACTTTTTGGAGGAAATTTGAAATTTTTTTTACTAGATACTGTACATGATGTAGTGTAATAAGATGGCTACACTTGCAATTTGTTCACTGTTGTCCTATAGATGGAAGTGCAGGGCTTTTCCACAGTGATGTACATATACGCATCTATGGAGGGATGGGCAAACAGGGCCCTAAGGGCCCCTCCACACCCACAGCCAAATAAGGAAACGATTACCCAATCTCAAAAACTATAGATGGGTGGGAGCACAGGCAAATAAAGCAACAATTGCACTATAAAAGTAAGGAAATTCTTTGCCAAAAAAACTACGTTAATGCACCAGTTAGGGTTCAGGATAAAGTCAAAAAGTAGGAAATATGATGTTAGTGTTTAACCCTAACACCCCCACCTGGGTCAATCAGGCATAAAGTGTGCTGTAGGGGTCTCAAGCCTAACACTCACCCCATTCTCATTCACTGTACACATCTATGCTTACTTACTGATGAAATGGGTGAGTGTTAGGTTTGAGACCTCACAGCACACCTCATGCCTGATTTTCTGACTCCAGGGTTCTGAAAGAACTCCTAAAACTGGAGGTGGATAAAGCAATGGGGCCTGATGGGATTCACCCCAGAATTCTAAAAGAACTAAGGGAAGAACTAGTAACACCACTGACCACACTTTTTAATAAATCATGGGAGGATGGTGTGGTGCCTGAGGACTGGAGGAGGGCAGATGTGATTCCCTTCACAAAAGTGGGAGCAAGACAGAGGCAGGAAACTACAGACCTGTCAGTTTGAACTCAGTGGTAGGGAAAATGATGGAATCACTTTTGAAGGAAAAAATTGTTGAGTACCTAGAGGCCAGTGGGGCACAGGACCCAAGACAGCATGGGTTCACAACAGGAAGGTCATGTCAGATGAATCTAATTGATTTCTTTGACTAGGTGACCAAAGTAGTAAACCAAGGAGGGGCTGTGGACATGGCCCACCTAGCCTTTAGCAAGGCATCCGACACAGTCCTGCACAAAAAATTAATTAACAAATTAGCCAGCCTGGGACTGGGTCCCAGGGTGGTAGCCTGGGTAAAACACTGACTGAACAACAGGACACAGAGGGTAATAGTAAATGGAGTCTGCTCTGAAGAAAGGTGGGTTGCTAGGTGGGTACCACCGGGTTCAGTACTGGGGCCGGTCCTTTTAATGTCTTTATAAGTGACATTGCAGAGGCACTGAAAGAAAAGTATGTCTCTTTGCAGATGACACAAAAATCTGCAACAGGGTTGATACACAAGGTGTGGTGGAAAGGATGAAAAGGGACTTGGCAAGGTTGGAGGAATGGTCAAAAGTATGGCAGCTTAGATTCAATGCAAAGAAGTGCAAAATAATGCACCTGGGAAACAAAAACCCAGGAGAAGAGTACACAATGGGGGGTGAGATACTGACAAAACCAAAAATGGAAAGGGACCTTGGGGTAGTCATATCAGATGACCTAAAGGTGGGCCAGCAATGTGAGAAGTCAGTAAGGAGGGCTGGGGATACTGGGATGCATAGGGAGAGGCATCACCAGTAGAAAACAGGAAGTTGTTGGCCCTCTGTACAGACAGTTGGTAAGACCACATCTGGAGTACTGTGTGCAGTTCATGAGACCCCATCTCCGCAAAGACATAGACAGGGTGGAGGCTGTCCAGAGGAGGGCAACCAAAATGGTGCAGGGTCTGCACCAGAAGGCATATGAAGAAAGACTAAAGGAGCTTAAGATGTATAGCCTCGAGGAAAGGAGGGAGAGGGGGGACATGATAGAAACTTTCAAATACATCAAGGAAATCAATAAAGTCCAAGAGAGTAGCATCTTTCAAAACAAGAGATGTGCAAGAACAAGGGGGAACAATTTCAAGATGGGGGGGACAGCTCAGAGGTAATGTGAGGAAGTATTTCTTCACAGAAAAGGTTGTAGATGCATGGAACAGCCTTCTTGAGGAGGTTGTAGAGTCAACAACAGTGAGGCAATTCAGGAATGCATGGGGCAGACATAAGGCAATTCTAGTGGGGGGTAGGAGTAAGTAGGCTAATCCTAATGTCATATTTCCCTACTTTTGTCACTTTATCCTGAACTCTAACTGATGCACAAACACAGTTTTTTGCAAAGACTATATAAAGTTGCAGTAGCACCACTATATTTAGGGTTGAGTAGGCAGTTTAATGTTAAACCCCATATTTTGCATATTAATAACTTTGCAACTGTTCAATGAATTTGCACAAAACTTTTCATGCACGGTTTTGTGGCATGGATCCCCTAACTTGCCAATTTTCATTCTGATCAGATGTGCAAATTCTGAGATCTGGATAGTGAAAAAGTGAATTTTTCAGGATTTTTTGCTGTTTCTTTGTCCACCCCTTGTGCTCAGATGGCTGAAATTTTGGTCTGCAATTTACAGGGCAGAAAGGGTTGTGCCATCAGATGTGCCTTTTGCTAGTTTTGTGAGAAAATATTAATCCGTCCCAAAGTTATTACATTTTACAATGTCAGCTCTGAACATGCTTACTGGGCACTTTCAGGATAGGTGCAGGGAACAAAAAAATAATCTGGCCACGTGAAAAATTATCCTTTTTATATGGGTGAATCCTTTTTCATGAAAAAATGAAAAAAAAAAATCCTTTTTCAATTGCCACCATCTTGTTGTTTTTTTTTCTAAAAACAAAATAAAAACCCACAAATATGATATTTTGCAGAGAGACCAAGACATCTGTCTTGCTCATCGGGTCTCCGTTAGGTAGATTTTGTAATTAACTGTTGGAAAAATTATCCCCAAATGTGTGTTTTTTTCTTTTTACATTTTAAATCCTTTTTCGTGACTTGCTTCCACTTTTTCCAAATGGCCTTTTTCATTCATACCTACAAAAGCATCATCCAGAAAATAGTCACCTTTCCAAAACTTTTTATTAAATAAAATAGCCTAAAGGCTTCAAGACAAGGACATGCAGAAGAGCAGCTATTAGTATAATAAGCTCTTCTTGTTCAAATCCTCAATAATGTATTGTGTTACATTACATGTATCAGTATATGTAATGGCAGAATTCCACCATATACCTTTATGTCTTGCAAAACTATAGAATTTATATTCCATACAATCCCGTTTCAATAAGACAAAAAAGATCAGTTGTTGTGAAAAAGCTTAAAATGCTTCTGAGCTAACAGTGCTAAGGAAAACTGGCTGAAGAATAGAAGGAGAACATATGTTACATCCAGTAGCAGGATTCAGTTAAATATTATAGCCCTAAACTGCTAAGTGTTTTTAAACTGTCCATAAAAAATGCTTCAGAATAAAGAGGGAGTGGGAGAACATTTTTTTTAAAAGTCACCAAATGACTAGATAGGGTCGTGCTACAGCCGGCTCAAAAGATCAACACCAACACAATCCAGTAGGGGATATACCTCCTTATGGTTGTAATTTGTTTTTCCAATCTAGGAGCCAACCTGTTCCATAGGCTATCACACTGTGCTCAGGTCATATAATGATCATTTTGAAAGATGGCTAGAACTAAATTGCTTACTGTGGCCAAATATTACTTCACTAGCAGTGACTGTGATCCCAACTATGTTTAAATGTCTCATTCAGTGCTTCAAATATAACAGCAAGCCTCATTTGCCCACTGGCTAAAGGTAAATTGCTCACTTTCATGAAAAATTACCCACATGTATTTTGCCAACAGTGACATGTATAAGATATCCAAAATGACTTGTAAAAGCTGGTAAAAGACACTGAAGCTGAGAAAGCTAAATCATAATGGTAATTTAGCTGTAACTTGAAGTGATAGTACCTCAGAAAAAAATACACTCGCTGGTTACGATGACTGATTGCTGTGGCCAAGAGTAACTTCACTAGCAGTGGCTGTGACCCTAACTGATATTAAAATGTCTTATTCATTGCTTAAATCATATCAGAAGCCTCTTATGAAGACTGGCTAAGGGTCAACTGCTCACTTTCTCCAGGATACGCCCAAACTGATTTTGACAATAGTCACATGTAGTAGAGTGTCTCAATAATAATTGCAAAAGCTAGGAGAAGTCAGTGAAACTGTTTAGAATTGAGGGAATCAAATCACAATGGTAACTTAGCTGTAACTTGGAGGGTAGTGTCTCCAGTAAAGAATACACTCACTGGATGTCACAATGTTGCTGGATGTTGCTAGATGTTACAATGTCTACGAATGTGCATGAGCACAGTTTCGACTTCAGTATTTTGACATTCTTTTGTCATCTTTCTACTTCTATTTTTATAAAGGAAGAATGAAAGTTTGATATCTTTCTCAGTACAGATTTTATACTTTCTCAGGGACATTGTGACAGCCCTCGAGCCAAAAAACACATATGCATCTAAGGAGAGATGGAAGCACAGGGATCCCTTTCTTTGTACACTAGGACCTTCTCAACCATGTGCAGTCACATTGCAGCTAGGAAATACAGCTAGTAGATTGCAGTTTTACAATATAGACTGATAAAAGTTGCCAACCTTTTTTATTACCTGCTATTGCTTAATAACTAGTTGCAGAACTCTGTATTTTTCTTTTTTTCTGTGTAACTTTGTCCTTATGCCAATGTTAATATTATATGTTATTATGGCATTCAATTTTATTTTATTCAGCGGCTTGAATATGCCAGTATTTTCTGCCTAGTATAAACTATTTACTGTCATGTTTAGTGCTGTAATTCCATGGGGTTTACCCCAGCCGGGATGTTCAGTCATTGTATTGTTGCATCATCTCGTTCCTGTACTGTTTAATGTTAAAAATACAATAAAAGTGTTACAAAACACTATGTTGAAAATTTGGGATCAAAATATTAACAAACAACAAAGTTATGAATGTGCATTGAAATTTTTCTAAGCTCGCTTTTAACTTTGGTAATTTGTAATATTGTGACCTCAAATGTTCAATATAGCCATTTTTTCACACCACCTCATGAATTTGACAGTTATATTTTTCTCAAATCCTGGCCAAAATGTCTTTTCACACTTGTGGCATGACATGTTGCTTCATCTGGTATTTGAAAATTTTCACCTGCTGGGTTCATGAGGCTTGGCCATAAGAAGAGTGTGCCAAAAATTTGGGGCCAAAATCTCACAAAACAAAATTATGAAGCAACAATGACATTCTTCAATGTTTACTCATAACATTACTATTTTTCCAGATTTTGACCTCGTATTTTCAACATAGTCTTTTTTTAAACCACCTCATGAACAAGGCAGGCGTAGTTCTTCAAATCGCCTCTGAAACATGTTTTTGCAGTCACTCCATGAAAATCACCTTTCAGATGGGATTTAAAATATTCCACTTATCTTGATCATAAGGTGGGCTAATAAAAAGACTATTGAGTATGTGTGTGTGTGTGTGCACACACATGTGTGCACATGAGTATTCACTAGAATTCAATCATACATTAATTCAAATTACTGCATTGTAAAATTAATGCATTAGCATCCATTCTAGCTCTGACTAGAGCTCATTTATATATTTAATGCTTTCCCTTGCTGCTCTCTTTTTTTTATAACGTCCCATATGCTTTTCACTCTGGAAACCTCCTTTTTCCTTTTATTCTATCCTGAAGATTCTCCCATATGCCACTGAAGCTGGCCCTTCTGAACTTGCAGATCTGTGCTGAAGAACCTGACTTCTGCTTGCCCAGGGAGATCCTTAATCTCACTGTGTAGGGGTCACTTGTCTCCAGAGGTTCTGCTACCATTATGTCACTTATAATATAATTGTTAGTCAGTACAAGTTCCAGGATTGCATATTCCTGACTCAGCTCCTGATCACATTGATTCTGGAAGCCATTGTGCATGGCATCAACAAACCCCTGATGTTTTCCAGTGCCTCCTACTGGAATGTTCCAATTCACATCTGGAGATTAAAGTCTCCCAAACTGACAATGCTACCTTAGTCAGTAACCTTCCTTATTTCATCTTACAGGACTTGTCCTTTTCAGCATTCTGATCTGTAGACCACCTGCACTCTCAGACCTCTTCCACTCTTGTCAATCAGCTGGATGTACAGTGTCTCAACTCTCCCTGCCCCCTTATTGCACTACAGTACCTTCAACCACATTAAGTCTCTGACCTATACAGCAATGATCCCTTGACACCTTCCTTTCTCTCCTAAACAGGGTATAGCCTGGGGCTGAGATGTTCCAGTTATGATGCTGCATTACCCAGGTTTCAGTGAGGGCCAGGATACCAGAACTCACGGAGGCTATTATGGCCAGGGTTTGTCATTCTTGTTCCTTAGCATTACTGTAGAAACCTTTCCAAACCCCATTTTGTTCTCTCCCCCTAGTTTTACCATGCCTCTTCACCCTTTCCCTAACATCTCTGTCTCCCCCTCTCTCCCTTGCTGTCTCTCCACTGGACAGTCTAAACAATAGTGCAATTTAGGAACCAAATGACTTCTGGGAGTTGAAGTTTCCAAGATAAACTCAGTTTTGAGGATCTTGGGTAGAAATATTACAATTTACCCAGTCCCACTGTGCAGCACAAAACATAACCAGGAATATTTTATCACTGTTGTTAAGCTGCCTGATACACCTTATATGAATTAGATTCTATATTATACCACCCTTCCTTTCCTCAGACACTCTGAATGTTAATGAATCACAAATCCTCTGACAGGCACCGGCTGGTTGCCACTTGTATGTCTACCAGAGGATTAAGTAACCAGCCAGAAACTTATTGACTGTATCATCCTTACAAGCCATTTCAGCTATCCACTATCTTACTAATCCTTTCTGCTTTCAAAATTACCTTTGGAAATACATTTTCTTAACCAAGTGATAACTTGTATCTGTATTACATGTGTCATCATTGCTGTCCTTTGCTACTTGTATCTGTATTATATATGTCTTCATTGCTGTCCTTTGCTACTTGTATCTGAATTACATGTGTCTTCACTGCTGTTCTTTGTTACTTAGTCATCTTCTCAAGCCAGACATTCACAGTGAGGTTAATCACTAACTCTTTTTGCCAACTAATATCCAACTCTATTATAGTACCTGGGTGTATCTGTAAAGCCCTAATAGTTGCGCCATCGCCACAGATGAAAGTGATTGGGATTCCCCAAGTACTGCAGCTGAGGGGGTGCTTCTCTGGCAGGAGTAATTTGGAATTGGTTTTGACTGTCCAGTTAGTAGCCACATGCTGCCTTGTAGAGCTCTTGACTCCATCCCACAGGAGTCATAAATGCCATATCCCAAGGTAAGGTTTGGTAAAAGGTTGGGATTTCTGTTAATCTGTTCAATTGCAAAAACCATGCTTTGGATCTGAAGGTATACAGCCATCCTGAACCTGTGTAGAAAAACAGTATATTATTATTAATAATATGAGATAGATAGCTAGCTAGACAGACAGATGGATGGATGGATGAATAGCTAGCTAGACAGATAGATAGGCAGACAGTCAGATAGATAGATAGATAGATAGATAGATAGATAGATAGATAGATAGATAGATAGATACTGTAGATAGATAGATAGATAGATAGATAGATAGATAGATAGATAGATAGATAGATAGACAGACAGACAGACAGACAGACAGCAGGTCATGCACCCCCCGTAGGTCTACTTGGCCTGCAGATATGAGTAGTCAGTGTGCCCTTTAAGAGCTCAGATTCAGCAGGCCACTGGCTGAGGTTTCTTGAAGTGGAGCCACCTGCTTGATTCTAACCAGCCCAGGAAGCTGTGGTTCCAGCTGGATCTGGGAAAGAGAAGCTACATCATCTCCACAGGTTAAGTGATAGTTCCTGCTGAGGAAAAAAAACCCTTGGGAATCATAAATGTATGTATGTATGTAGAGAGAGAGAGCATTTGTTAAATGTGTATGAAAAATCATACTCTATCATTGGTGCAAACACATCACATGACCATGCATTATTCCCCAATGGCCAGGCACCTGCACCTTTTTCATGTTTTTTTTCCTGTATATATTAATTTAGTGCCCATTTTATGAACTTGATGACACAATTCAGGCTGTGTGGTCACTGATATGGACACTTCTTGAGTATTTGATGGCACTCAGCTTTGCATTATGCACAAAACAGGACCTGAGTTCTAATTTGCTTCATGCATGCTCCTTGATCAGGACTCACAGAGGCCTTTGGCCCTGTGTTAAAGAGGACCTGATTTCTAACTTGCTTTGTGGTGAGCCCTTTGGGATTTGGATATCGATTGTGCTTTGGCATTCAGTTCAGTGGCGTTCACTGGGGTGTTGCATATGTTCGGGGGAATTAGGATTGGAAAATCCCTAACATCAGATTTTCTACCACTTTTGATGTTTCCAAAACCCTTGCTGATGCAGTAGCATAGTACTTTTGCCATATATTTCCAGCCTTTTCTAGATATCCATAGTACTTTGGTGGATGTATCATGCACAAACTTGGCACAAATCTGCAATAGAGAAGATAAGCCTGAACTTTGCTTTATGCAGGGCCGTTTGAGAGGTAAGTCCAAACTCGGGGCCTATGCAAAGTAGGACATGCAGGGCACTTCAGGCCAAGCACAAATCAGGAGGTAAATATTAATTTGCTTTGTACAGGGCCCATAGGTCCTAACTTGCTTCAAGACACACATGCAGTGCATGAAGGAGCTGTGCCCTAAACTTCCTGCTTTTTTTTTCTTGATGTTTTTTTCTAGTATTTTTTACCTCCTCAGATGGAGGTTTTAATTTTGTTCCCCCTTCCAGCCTGCCCTCACAGTCCCCAACCCCTGCCACAGCCAGAGCTCGAACTGCCTCGCCGCTGCCCTCACAGGCCACTTCACAGCTGGTACTTACCCCACCACTGTGGAGACCTGGAGGCAGGGCTTGGAGGGTGCTGACTTGGGTGCATCTATGATGGTGCCATTGGGGCTGGCCTTCAAGCATGCCAGAGGATTGTTCATGAATACCCCCTATAGTGCAGACGTGAAATGATGACAGGGACACTGCAGTGCATGCTACCGCATGCTGCACATCTGACATTGCCCACACTGTCCCCACTCTTTAGACCTCTGAGCATGCACCAGCCCCTGGCCACTACCCGGAGCCACTGCCTCAGTGGTGGTCTCCACTGCACCCTCCTGGAGAGGAGAGCAGTCCATGGGATGCTCAATCCTCCTCTACCCAGCAGACTCTCTGACTCCCAAAACCATTCCCAACCCTGGGTAGTCGGCATGGTCAAAGGTAAGGTGCCAATGCCTCAGCCCTCTATACCACCAGTCTGACACTCCTGCTTTTTTTAAAATATTTTGACAGCAAATGTGCAACATAATCTTTTTTCACCCCACCCACTGACCATGACAGTGGTTGTTTTTCAATCCCTTCCCAAAATATTGTGTTACATAACCATTGGGAGGAAGCTTGAGTGTTCCACAGGATGCTCGCCTCCTCTGGGGAGGGGAGGGCTGTCACATTGCCGCATTTCTGCTACCTGTGGTTGCATGGGTGGTGGTGTGGGACTCACAGTGAGTGGGGAGGGGAGGGTGCTGTTAGGTGCTTGGCTGAGACTTGTGTCTGCACGTCTACAGCCTGGACTTCTGTCCTTCATTCCAACATCCTTAGGGGCAGGCTCTTGGAGAAAGTAAGGCAGAAAAGCCCTCACTGCCGTGCAGCTTAATCCCTGACAGCTGGAGGGGGAAGGGATAGAGCATTGATGGTCGGTATAACCACCACTGAGCCTGTAGGCAATGGGTAACAAAAACTATATTAAAAAAAATGTTTTGGATGGGATTTGAGAAACAACAGCTGTGAAGTTCAGGAGATGGGGTAAAGAAAGACCATGTTGAAAAATTAGGATCAATATAAAAAAAAAACTACAACAACAAAGTTATGAATCAAGGTTGAAAGATATTTCACTGTTGGCACCAGCCACCTATTTTGTTTTGTTTGGGGGGTGAAAGTTTCATTTTCAACTTTTGCTCATAACTTCATAATTTCTTTGATGCATTTTTGGGCACATTAAGAGAATGACACTTGTGTGTCTATGAAGTAGGGAGCCAATACACCCACCCTGAAAATGTGGGGTCAATTGGACCCCAAATGGCCAAGTTATGGCCAGTAGTAAAAAACTAAAGTAATTTTCTTGACTCCTAAATACAGTGTTATTACAGAAAATGCCTTATAGAAACATAGAAGTTGTTGGCAGAAAAGGACTTCTTGGTCTTCCTAGTCTTAGTTGCAGTTCAATGCAAAAAAAAGACTGAGCATGTCGAAAATGGTATTTAAAAATAAATGTTAATAATTTCAAAAACTAAACATTTTCCAATGAAACCACCTGTCGAAGCACCCCCCACCCCTTACATAGAAACATATAAACATAGACTTTGACAGCAGAAAAGGACCTCTTGGCTCACCTAGTCTGCCCATTTCCCTACCTATTGGATAAGCTGCAAGACCTAGTTAATCAACAGCCTAATTCTTCCTACCCTCCACCAGAATTGCTTTATGTCTGTCCCATGTGTTCTTGAATTTCCTCACTGTTTGTGACCTCATGCCCTCTTCAGGAAGGCCATTCTATGCATTCACCACCCTCTCTGTGAAATAAAAAACTTCCTCACATTGCCCCTGAGCCATCCCCCCTGTATCTTCAAATTGTGTCCCCTTGTTCTTGCACATCTCTTTTTCTGAAAGATGCTACCCTCTTGAACTTTGTTGATTCCCTTGAGGTACTTGAAAGTTTCTATTATGTCCCCCATCTCCCTCCTTTCCTCAAGGTATACATATTAAGCTCCTTAGATCAAACTCTAACAAACCTGAAAGTTTAATTCTTCAACTGTCATCCATTTTTGAGCTACAGTACAGGTGAGCATAAAATAGGTGATTTGGCAACAATTTGTATGTATTTTCAACCTTCCAGAACCTTTACACCACAGATCTGATCGTTGCCACAGTTTCAAGATCCAGTGATCCTAGGTCTGAGAACATGCCTGCCAAATTTCAGACTATTCCTTCTGAAAATGGCCATGTTATTAAGATGCAAAAATAGAGGTTAAATGTAAAAATGCATTTGTAACCCTAACTATAGGTGCACTACCATGCCTACTGTATAATATATAGAATAACAGACAGGTTAGTGTGGTGTATGGAGAAAATTAGCTAACAAGATCATAAAGGCCATGAGCCCAAAGGTTGATTGGCTTTATGAGCTAGTTAGCCCCCAAGGTGGTTAGATTTCTCCATACAGGACTTACTTATGATTTACTTTTTATGATACAGAAGGATGGTCAATTTGTCACTTTTGATCACAGTTGTAATCATTTCAGTGTTTGCCTTTTCTGTTTTTTTGCCCCAATTTTTCTATAGTGTAGTGATATTTTTTTGGTATGGCCCTTTTTTTGGCCCTGGCATTCTTGCATAGTATAGAGTCCCTCTATATAAGGGGGCATGTCTGTGGCATCCATCCTTACATTTCATGTGGTATATGTGGTTGGAGCAGCATGGTATGGCATCTGCAATTGAGTCAGCATCTTTCTGCTGTCAGGCTCTGCATTTTTCTATGCTTGGTTCAGCATAACATCTGCAGAAGGCTGGAGCTGGTGGCAGCAGCATGGAAGGAATGCTTCAGGGAAGGAGTTGCAGCACCAAAAGTCATCACTGTTTGGTGAGAGTGGAGTCAGTGGCAGCAGCATGGAGGGCATGGTGTCAGAGGAGGAACCTGCATCACTGAGGTACATCAATGTTTGGTAAAAGACAAAGAGTTCTATGAGGATTAAGTACAGTAACTGTTTTTGGCTGTGAATAGGTTTATTTTTGAGACAGGGGTTTTCTGCGAGGTGGCAGTAATTGCTTTTCAAAATCTGTCTCACGTAATCTTTAACTACATGGTATGAGAATCCTAGAAGAAAGTGTCTTATGCCCATAAGGTCTAAGATTCTAATGCAAGACAAGGACCTTCTTTTGAACTTAACGTTTGCCACAGAGGATACCTATATGATTAATGAGGTAGCAGAGTATATACTGTAGTAACTATAAATAAAATCTAACTTAGCAAATGATAAACATTTTATTTGAATTAGGTATCTTGTTGGGGTGTCAGGATGTCAGTCAATCTACAGTTTATCAATTTAGTGTACAATACATGTATAAGGACTTTAGTCTTTTGGTGATCTTAAATATTATATACATTCTCCATGATTAATGATGTCTTTCATGCAAATGTACTAAAACCCAGAACTTTGTTAGAATTAAGATTTTTATCTTTATATTAAGTGTTTTATATGCTCATGTTATTTATCTATGAATGTATATTTGCTTATGCAAATTTTGTAATGGCAGTGGCTGAACAATTAATACAACTGAACTGAACTGAGCTGAACTGCTTTTTCTGTTAACGGGTTTTTCCAAGTGTGGGAGTTTATTATTTTCTTCTAGCAAGTGTGTTAATTGGTATGGGAATTTCTGTAATTAGAATCATAGAAATCTGTTGGCAGAAAAGGATGCCAGAGGCCCATCAAGCCTGCCTCCCCCCCATTCACATGCCCACTCTGCCTTGCCCCACCCTTCTTTCTCCTACCAAATCACTGTATCTGTCCCATGCCCTCTTGAACCCCCCCCCACCATTTCAGCTCCTACCACCTCCTCTGGTAGTCAGTTCCAGGGGTCTACCACCCTTTCAGTGAAATAATGTGCCCTTATATTGTCCCTGAATCTTCCACCCTCCAACCCCAGACTGTGGCCCCTTGTTCTATCTGTACTCTTCCTCTTGAAAAGGCTCCTTTGCACTGCCCTGTTGATCCATTTCACATACTCGAATGTCTCAGTCATGTCCCCCTCTCCTTTCTAGTCTCCAGTGAGGAAAGGTCCAGCTCCCTCAGTCTTTTCCCATAGGACAACTGGTGCATGCCCTGCACCATCTTTGTTGGCCTCTTCTGAACTCTCTATTCCACCTATGTCCTTTCATAGATGGGGCTTACAGAATTGGACCCCATACTCCAGTTGTGGCCTTACCAATGACTTATAGAGGGGCATTAGTACCTCTCTCTTCCTGCTTGTTATACGCCTCCATAAGCATGCTAGCATTCTATTTGCCTTTCCCACCACTTTCCTGCACTGGTTCCCCACTCTGAGGTCACCTGAAATTATAATCCCCAGATCCCTTTCCTGCCTTGATGCCTTTACTTCCTCCCCATTAGAGTGTATCTAGCTTGCAGGTTGTTGTGCCCCATGTGCATCACTGTACACTTCTTCACATTAAATCCAAGCTGCCATGCTTCTGACCACTCCTCTACCTTTTTCAGGTCATTTCCCATTGCCTCCACCCCCATGGTGTCTACCCTGTAGCAAATCTTTGTATCATCCACAAACAGGCACACCTTCTCCTCCAGTCCCTCTGCTACATCATATATATATATATATATATATATATATATATATATATATATATTAGAGGCAAAAAACTCCATTTAATGCATCAGTTAGGGTTGTTCCACAGTGGTAAAAGTGAGGAAATTCGTGTTAGGGTTGAAAAACCCCTTGGACCCCAGCCCACTCCCAAATCAGCATTGGGAGTGCGCATTAGGGTCGTGGCCTAACTCTCACCCCAACACATGTGTAAAGAAGCAGAGGTATAGGAGAATGGGGTGAGACTTAGGACCGAAGACTCAATGCTTTCAATGCTGGTTGGGGGGGTGGGCTGGGGGTCAAGGGTTTTCTTCTCCTACACGAATTTCCTCACTTTTGTCGCTGTGGAACAACCCTAACTGATGCATTAAACTGAGTTTTTGCCTCTAATTTCCCTTCTTTTTGAGAATGATAATGACAAATAGTGAATGTAATGTGGCGGCAGGCCCCACGCTCCTGCCATGTGATGTCTTCACACATAGTAACACAGTGCCCACAAATGCAAATGGTAATGCGCATGGTGACACAAAGTGAAACAGAAAGATAAACAGTACTGAGAAATAGTGAATGTAATACAGCGACGGGACCAGCGACGGGTGCTGTTCTTGTCACATAATAAAACACTGTGCTCACAAACAGAAATGGTAATGCGCATAGTGCGACAAAGCAAAACACAAAGATAAACAGTACTGTAGACACAAATGGTTAAAATTACAGAAGCACAAATGAAAACGCAAAGGGTAACGCAGAATGTGGCGTAGACAGGAAAAGTAAGTGAAACAGGTACAGAACCAGAAACAGAAGCATTAAGGGTAAGAGTTATGGAAACGCACACAATAGTGTTCCCCAAAAGGTTCATATAGAAAGACAGTGAGTACAAAGAATGTATGCAAAATAATGAGTCTCATAACAGAAAATGAGGACTTGGAATAGTAAATTGCTTATATCTCAGGAACCGTACGACATAGAAAAAAAAATTTAAAAGTCATATGAATTATCACTTTCCTGGCTAGTTTTGTACTTAGCCCCCTAAGTGGTTTTCTGACAAAAAGTCCGTATCTCGCACCGTTTCTGAGATACGGGCCCCAAAAGGCGCAGCGATTGCCGTAATGTTATCCTATGGGGAAAAAAGAGACGTTCGGAGTGCCATAACTTTGCCTCCCTGTAATATTTTTTCACCAAACCACTGAAAGGCACATCTGTGGGATGTTGGCTGTCTTCCCTCCAAATTTATGCCCAAAAGACCAAACTGTTATTCTGCAGCAGGGCCCCAAAAGATTGCTGCAATGCGTCGACACCGTAATGTTATCCTATGGGAAAAGGCGTCAACTTTGGAGTGCTGTAACTTTGCTGCCATGTAATGTTTCTTCAAAAAAGTACTGAAAGGCACATCTGTGAGATGCCAGCTGCGTTCCCTCCAAATTTCATCCCAAAACACCATACCAGTCTTTTGCAGCGGGGTGCCAAAGAATTGCTGTCATTTTCCCACAGCCTAGAAAAGTACTGTGCAATTAAAAAGCTTTCATAAATTCATTCGAACAGTGTCATAGTCGCGAAAGTACTTTCTTGAAGTACTTTCAGAAATGTGAAAAACATATTTCTGGGCTGTTTACCATAAAAATAAGACATGGCTAGCATCCTCAGGGTCCGACTAGGTGAATACAAAAAGAATTAGGTTGCTAGAGGGTCACAAATTTAAATGCCAAACATTTTTCTGATCACCAACTGAAAACAAAATGGTGGATTTGTGACAGTAAAAGGGTCATTTGCAAAAGTAAAAACTGCATTTGCGACACTGTCAAACTTTTTGTTAACTTTTCCCATTGACTTATATTGAGAATTTGTTTTTTGAATAACTTTTGAACCGTTTAATATTTTTTCACGAAATCTTCAAAAGGCACATTGGGAACCACGGCCACATGTTCTCTGAAGATTTTGGACTGGTGGCGCAAACCGTGCAACCTGTAGGAGCGACCGTAGAATTCCAGAAAAGCGTAAACGCTCGCGCAGATCACGCTTAATTACTCTGCAGCCATATACCCGACTGGTACAAAACTTGGCAGATCCCAAGGTGTATGGGTCTTGATTAGGTATTCCAAATTTCAGGCAAATCCATCAAACAGTTGCAAAGTTATTAAGGTGCAAAATTTTAGGTTTAACATGTGAATGGCTCCTCAACCCTAACTATGGTAGCACTACCGTGCTACCTTAATATATCTATATATCTATATATATATATATATATACAGTATATATATATCTATATCTATATCTATATATAGATATATATATATATATACAGTATATATACATTCTATGCAAAAACATTGTAAATGCATCAGTTAGGGTTCTTCTACAGTGAAAAAAGTGAGGAAATTCAATTTTAGGGTTCCCACCCTTACCCCACCCCAGCCCCCCCATCAACAGGCATCAGGGTGTGCATTGAGGTCATCAGCCCTAACTCTCACCCCATCCCATGTGTAAACAAGCTGAGGTGGAGCAGTGTAGGAGAATGGGGTGAGAGTTAGGGCCAATGACCCCAACGCACACGCCGATGCCTGTTGGTGGGGGGCGGCTGGGGTGGGGTGCAAGGGGTGGAACCCTAAAATAGAATTTCTCACTTTTTTCACTGTAGAAGAACCCTAACTGATGCATTAATTAAGTTTTTTGCATAGAATTTCATTACTTTTGAAGAAAGAATAGAAAAGTAGAAAGTTGCGCAAGTTGGTGGGAGTGCGGCAACTTGTAAGTGTTGGGCCACATTACACACCCAATGACTAAA
Source organism: Neoceratodus forsteri (assembly GCA_016271365.2). Taxonomy (NCBI): domain Eukaryota; kingdom Metazoa; phylum Chordata; order Ceratodontiformes; family Ceratodontidae; genus Neoceratodus; species Neoceratodus forsteri. The sequence continues at coordinate 307,221,261 of CM057457.1, read as the reverse complement.
AAGTACATTGACAACAGCAAGGCCAGCTACCAAACAAATGTTAATCTAGTAGAGCAATAGAAAACGCTGTCCACAAAATGTAAACTGTGCCACACAATATCTCTGCAAACAATATATTGTCTGACACATAAACACCACTATTGACATCTACAGGACATGCCGTCAACACCCTCCAAATTTCAAGTAAAAATACAAAACCATGTCTGAGATATAACAAGTCAAAATTTGAAATTTCATTAGTCAGAGTTGCACAATTCCGCACCTGTTGACATTTAACACACACAACAACTGAAAACTACATCCATGACACTAAGGCTAGGCAGACTATCAATTTCAAGCCACCAACACAATGCAAAACACTGTCCACAACATGTAAAGTGCATCATGCAATATCTCCGCAAATAAAATTTTCTCCAACACGTAAACACCGTAATTCACATCAACAGGACATGCCGTACACACCCTCCAAATTTCAAATAAAAAGACCAAACTGCTTCTGAGATATTCAATCTTAAAGATTGGTAAAATTTCCCTATCTATTCCATTATAAAAAATCTGGCCATCTTGTCCTGCCCTCACGATCAAAGATGGCGATCAAAGAATCTCACAATCAAAGAATTTGCAGGCTCGTGATCAAAGAATTTGCAGGGTCACTACCAAAGAATATTGAGGGGAGTACAAGCTGATGGCTAGAAGGGCCACTAGAGTGGTGAGGGCGGCTAAGGCAAGGAAGGAGCAGAACCTGGCCAGGGAAATTAGTAGAGGGAACAAGGGGTTCTTTAGATACATTGGGGAAAAATGAAGGGTGAAGGAGCATATTAGCAGGATTAAATCAGGGGAGAGATGGGCACAAGACCCAGGGGAGCAGGCTGAGGTACTAAATGAGTACTTCACCTCAGTTTTCACCAGGGAAAATGGGGTGCTGCATCATACATGGGAGGAGACAGAGATACTGAGGAGGGGGGGACCCCTACCGATCGGCAGGTCTGGGGAGAGGGGGAGGCATCACTGGCAGGTGGGGGGAGGGCTAAGCAGGGAGAAGAGGTACCGGAAGTGGAAATCACAGCAGAGAGAGTGAGGGAAGCCCTCAGCTCCCTTAAAACGGAGAAAGCACCGGGGCCGGATAAATTACATCCCAGAGTGCTGAAGGTACTTGCAGATGTCCTGGCGAAATCCCTGGCAGAGCTTTTCACCATCTCTCTGAGGACAGGGTGGGTGCCCCAAGACTGGAAGGTGGCGCATATAGTGCCTATCAACAAGGGGGGATCAAGGGAGGTGGCAGGGAACTACAGGCCTGTCAGCCTGACATCGGTGGTGGGCAAGGTGATGGAGGCATTGTCAAGGAGGCTGGGGGACCTGGATAAGTTAGGGTGCCTGGACGATAGACAGCATGGATTCATCCCAGGAAATCGTGTCAGACAAACCTGGTGGAGTTCTATGACTGGGTGACAAGTGCCTTGGACCTGGGTAGACCAGTGGATGTCTCTTTCTAGACTTCCAATAAGGCATTTGACTCTGTTCCTCATGTGGGCCTGTTGGATAAGCTGGGAGAAATGGGGGTGGGGAACCAGATGATCAGATGGATAGGCAATCGCTCCGGGCCGGACCCAGAGGGTCGTAGTTGGTGGGATAGACTCATCCCCAAGGACGTTCGTTGGCAGTGGGTCCCACAGGGATCAGTCCTGGGCCCTTCTGTTCAACGCTACATATCTGACATAAGGACAGGAATCAGGAGTGAGATGAGTCTCTTTGCAGATGACTCAAAACTGGGAGCGGTGGTGGATGGGGAGGAGGGAAGGGTGGCCCTACAGGGGGACCTGGAGGCTCTGGAAAGATGGTCCAGAAAGTGGAAGCTGAGGTTCAATGCAGGGAAATGCAAGGTACTCCACCTGGGGGCCAGAAACCCAGGCCAAGTGTACACCCTGGGGGAGGAAAATGCTACAAGTCTCGATGGCTGAGAGGGACCTGGGGGTGGTGGTGGATGTCAAGATGAACAACTCTGAGACTTGTAGGAGGGCAGCAGCCAAGGCCAACAGGATGCTGGGATGCATCACTAGGATCACCTCAGAAGGAGGGGAAGTGATACTCCTCTGTATAACTTCTTGAGTGAGCCCGCACCTTGAGTACTAGTACAGTTTTGGAGACCACACTTAAAGAGGACATTAACCTCCTGGAGAGGGTCCAGAGGAGGCAACCAAAATGATTTGGGGCTTGGGGACAGGACCTATGAGGAGAGGCTCGAGAGCTAAATATATACACATTGGAAGACAGAAGGGACCGGGGACATGATAGAGGTCTTCAGGTACATGAAGAGGGTAAATAGGGAGGAACAGTCAGGGTGCTTCAAAGGAAGGAGGAAGGGGCCACTAGGGGGCATGGGTGGAAGCTGGAGGGGGGAAGATTCAGGGGAGAAAGGAGGAGGTGCTACTTCACTGAGAGGGTGGTGGAGCCATGGAATGCACTGCCTAGGGGGCTGGTGGAGGCAGAGACAGTGGAGGGGTTCAAGAGGGGGTGGGACAGGTACAGGGGAAGGGTTCTGGAAGCAAAATCCAATGTAGCAAGAATATCCAGAACTGGGAAGGGAGAAGCCAGAGAAGGCGAGGGGGACAGCAAGGTCAGCACCCAGGTTGGGGGTTGACCAAACGAGCAGACACGAAAGACCGTTAGGCCTATTCTGCTGGCATTTTAGTATGTTAGTATGTTAGTAAAGAATAAAAATAGCAGTAATTTAAAAATTGCAAAGAATTGCGGTAAACCACCACCATAGTCCATCAGAACGAAGCCCCTTGAGTAAAACCCACCCTCATTTGTCTTCCTAGGACACACCTGAGCTGAGAAAATTGATTTTTTTATCTGTCCACCTCGTCCCTCGCTCGTGATGCACGATCATCATTAAAGAATCTCGTGATCAAAGAATTTGCAGGCTCGCGAACAAAGAGCAAGGGACGAGATGGCCAGATTTAAAAATCTATTTTATCTGCCCAGAGGTGACCTAGAAAGTAAAATGAGGATGCGTTTTGCTCAGGGGGCTTCATTCTGCCCCATCTGAATACAAAAAATAATGTTTTCAATATCCCTGGTAGTCTAGCACCCCAACCCCCCGATCATGATTAAATAGATAACTATCTATAATTCCCTGGTAGTCTATAACTTGTTGTTCCTTACTTACACAAATGTAAGGAATAGCTGGGGGGAGGGGTTTTATTGTTTGGTGGGAGATTTTTGGGGTCTGCATTAGGGGGTTGGGGGCGGTTATTTCTTTAAGAATGGTTTTAGATCAATTCTTTCATTTAAACCAGGTTTCTCAGATCCCCCTGTTGCGAAAATCCAGTATTGTTCTCTTTTCAGTAGAACATTGTTGCAGTCACCCCTCTTGGGCTCCTTGTAGGTTTCTCAATGCCCATGAAAGACCAAGTATGATCCTTGGGATTAGCAACTTTCCCCATGTGCACTGCAAATGCATTTCTTTTATCTTTATTGCTTATTGCCCTTAAGTGTTCCCCCACGCTTTCTTTTAGTTTTCTTTTTGTTTTTCCTGTATAGAAGTTGCTATATGAACAAGTGACCATGTAGACCGCCCCCTCAGTTGCACATGTTATGAACCCACTTACTTTGGCTTCCCTTTTTGTTTTTGGGTTCATAAAGCTCTTTGTCTGTGTTGAGGATTTGCAGAATTTGCAGTTCCCACATTTATAGCAACCATCTTGTTTCTTAGTTAACCACATTCTCTCTTGCTCTTGCTTGGGTTGTACTGTGTAAACTAGTAAACTAAGTTATTTTCCAGACTCTTGCCTTTCCTGTGTACCATTCTGGGCATTGTGTTAGAGAGGTCCTTCAAACCTGGGTCCAAACGTATCATGTGCCCGTGTTTTTTAATTATTGTGCTTATTCTTAAATCTACTTTTCCTTTTTTCTCTGCTTTTTTCCTCATGACCTCTGACCTTTCCATTTTATCCACTTCTCCTCTAGCTCTGCTGAAGATTCTTTCTGGGTATTTCCTTTCATGGAGTCTGATCTCTAACTCTTTTGCCCTTTTCTCGTAAATCCCTTTCTCACTGCAGTTTCTTTTAATTCTGATAAACTGCCCTTTTGGGACACCAGCAATAGTGTGGTATGGATGACAGCTTGTGGTCTGAAGGAGTGTGTTTCTGTCTGTGCCTTTCCTACATAAATCAGTCTCTATTCCCATGATCCATCTTTCTTAATGGTTAGGTCTAGGAAGCTGATTTGTGAAAGGCTAAAGGAAAGTGAGAAACGCAGGTTTGGATTGCTATTTACCAAGAATTTCAGAAAGTCAAAAAGTTCATTCTCTGTTCTTGTCCAAATGATGGGAATATCATCAAAAAAGCATCGGTAGAGGTCTACCTTTTCTCTATATAGGTTTGTCTCCCTTTTTCTGATTACCTCTTCTTCCCACTTGCCTAGGTACATGTTTGCAAAGTTAGGGACAAAAGTTGCCCCCATAGCCATTCCCTTTTGTATTGTTCATCTGTAAAGAAAAAGTTGTTACATTTCAATACATATGCAACAAGATCAACAAGCATTTCAGTAGGTGGGTCATTTTCTTCCCTTTTGTTTAGGTAATACTCCAAGACTTCCACCCCCCTTCATGTGGTATGTAGGAGTATAAAGATTATACATCCAATGTGACAAACAGACTATTCTCTTCTATTTCTCTTCCAAAATTGAAATAATATCACCTGTGTCTTTTATATATAATGGAATCTTCTGGGCTATGGGTTTCAGATAGTGGTCAATATATTGAGACATGATTCAGTCAAGGAGCTATTGCCTGATACAATCGGACGACCCGGTGGCTTTATGAGGCACTTATATATTTTTGGGAGAGTGTAAAAGTAGGCTGTCACAGGGTTGTTAATTGTCAAAAAAGAAAAAGTATATTCACTGATCCACCCTTTTTGTTTTGCTTCTGACAGATAATCATCTAGCTTTAATTTAAAAACTGGTGTTGGGTCTGTGGATACCTTCTCATAAAATTCTTTCTTTTCTAACTGTCTATGAACCTCAAGCTGGTATTTTTCTGTGTCCATTACAACAATTGAGCCCCCTTTATCAGCCGGTTTAATACTTAAGTCTTTGTTACACCCCAATTCATCAATAGCCATCCTTTCTGCTTTATTTAGATTATAATACATTGCATTATTCCCCCTAGTATGTAAACTTTTGTCCAGTTCAATCAAGTCTCTCTCACAACTCTTTACAAAAGGCTGTAATATTGGTGTGAGTGGTGGACAAAAGATGGATGAAGATTTAAACTTCTGGATTATTGTTTCATCATTGACAGTTTCTGTTATGTCACTTACCCCCATCATTTCGGTCTCCATGTTCTCTTCTCTTTTTCTGGCAAAAAATGAACGTAATCCCAAATTTCTTGCTGACTTATAACAGTCCACTATAGTTTTAAATAGGTCAAACCTCTGTCATGGGACAAAGATAAACCCTTATTCAATAGTCCTCTTTGGCCTCTGAAAGGGTTTTTGTTGAAATATTAACCATGTTGTCTATTAATATCCTCCTCTCATGTTGCCCCTCGACTTCCAACCTCTCCTCCCTCTGCTGCAATTTCTGCCACCTCCTCCTCTTCCTGCTCCCCCTCCTGGTCCATTTTTCAGAGCCTGATTAAAATTTATGCACTGGCTTCATCATGGGCCTTCCGGGGTCCTTCCTGGGTCTGTGGGTTCAGTGTACTCCTCTTTTCCTATATATGTTTCTTCAATGTTGTTCAGCTCCTGTCCATGTGTTCTGTCTTCTTTTGCTGTGGTGTTTCTGAGAACAGATCTGGTTGGTGTTCTGCCCTGTGTGTTATACTCTGGGCTAAATTTCACTTTTTTCCCCATTCAAAAATGGTCCCATTAATATAATCATTGGCATCCCATTCAAATTTAGTCTGTTTAATGTCCTGGATTTTTTTGTCATATTTTTGCCAAGTTCACTTTAAAGTTTTGGCATAGTTCTTCATATAATGGGTGATCGCTATATTTTTTCAGAGCTGTTTTTTTTACTTTGATTTCTTCCTCAGTTTCTATTTGTATTGCTGTCTTTTCCTTAAGTATTAACTCAATATACTGCTTACTGGTTTCATGGCTAATTGTTTTGCCAGTTCCCTAAGAAACCCTCCCATTGTAAGCCAAAAGAGGGTTTCTTTAGGATTCTTAGACTTCTCGGTGCTTGCTCTACCTCTAGGTAGACTAGACAAGAGTCTCTCCCAGTGCAGTCTCTTCACTCTGAAAGCTACCCTTTCAAATTGATGGAAAGCTTGTTTAATGTTTGTTGGTCCTACCTCTGTATTGTGAGTTTTTTTGAGCAGCATCATGAATGTGCTTGTTTCCGCTCCAGTGTTGGTGAAAATTAGATCTGTGAGGGAGGGGGATTTCTCTGTATCCAGACCGTGAGTGCTCTCTTCCCTTCTATTCACATCCTTGTTTACACCAGATGCCATTCAGCTTACTCGCTCTTATCGGTGAGGTTACTGTTTGTTCACAAATTAGGAAAATTCAATGCATTGTCTGCGTTATGTGCACTGATGTTTATAGCCACTGGATAACTGTGTTTTTTCTTTAGGTTAAGTGTGCAAAAAGCCCTTATAGCAAGTAATTGTGAGAAAGATAAGTTTGGGCCTGCACCTGGGTGCCATGCTTAGCTCACAATCAGACTCAATCCCTGGTGCATGTTATTGGGGCTAGGGGGTGGGGTCAGGTGCAGGTGACCAGATTGAGGGGGGTCGGTGAATATAGCGATGGGATGTTTCTCACGTACGCACGTGGGGGAAGTGAGCACACATGGCGAGGGGCAGGAGGGATTCTGAGGGGTGGGGCCATGGTGGGTTGCCGAGCTGACCCTGTGGCATGGTGGGTGGGTTGGGGGCATTGGTGGGCAGGGTACCAGGTTTGGGTCCAGGCACTGGTGTGTTTTTGTTGTGCCCAGCCCAAACTTTTTTTATGTTTTTCACCCTCCCAGCATGAACCCCTCTGCAGTTGAGAATCCTGAAGTAGGGGGGTGTGAGGGTTGAAGCTGGCACCATTTGTTGTGGCGCTAGGAGTCAGAGTGCCAAAATTACTTTCAGCACTCTGACTTCACGATAACAGTGATCGCCTTTAGGCTTTCACCATTATCACATAAACCTGTGGACTAGCAAGACCTCAGAGAATACCAACGATTTTGCCTCATCTCTGCTGCCCCTCACTGGTTAGTGCCCTGAACCTCCTCTGTACCTCTTCCACCTCATTTTCTGTCACATCATTGGTCCCCAAATAAATGTGTAGGTGCAATTTTCCCCCAACTGCCCTTGCCCCTTCTCTGATTTTCTGCATCACCCTCTCCGCTTCCATCCCTGATTCAAAAAATGCTGAACTACCCTTATAGTTAGCCTCCTTTTTAAGCTGTATATCCCCTTGATTATCGAGTCCTGAAGACCATGCCCTTTTCTTCCTCCCCCACCCATGCTGTTGAGCCTGATCCCTTTTCCAGTGGACTCTTCCACATGTCTGTTGCTCCTCTACCCATGTCACCCTTGGAAGGTGAAATCTTCCCTCATTCCATTGCTCCCTTGCCTGTACCCACTAGCTTGCCCTGGTCCTTTGCCTATGTTCCACTCCCAGGCTTGCTGTACCCATCTGACCCTGTTCCCTCTCCCTTTATTCACCCATTTATCCCTCTCCCCTTCTGCCAGTGGTCCAGACCCCCTGCCATTCCTTCCACTCTCCCTCCCTCACTTTCCCTTCACCATGATTCCCTAGTCCCCCTAGTCACCTGCTCCCCTAGCTTCCCTGCTAGTTCCTCCCTTCCTTCCTTCTCCTCTTCTCCCCTTTGTTATCTGTCTTGTTGCTTTTCTCCCCTCCTGTGTGCCTTACCCTACCATCTCCCACCTCCCCTTGTACAGGTTCCCCTCCCTTGTCCCTGCCCCATTCTCCCCCATTTCATTCCTCTGCTCTCTTCCCTCAGGCCTAACCTTGCACCCATCCCCTCCACCCACCTCAGGCCGGTTCTCTGCACTCCCACCCCTTGCTCACCCTCTTTACCACCCTGCTCCCCAATCCTGTAAGCCTTTCCTTGCTTCTCTTACCACCTCCAGTATTGATTGCCCTTTCCCTCCCCTCCCCAATTTCTCCTCCCTCTTTCCTCTCTTCACCTGTCTATCCCTTGCACCGCCAATCTACCCCTCTCCTCCTCCCTTGCCCATCTGTCCCTCATTCTCAATAAAGGTCCAAATCTGTTGTACACCATCATCTGATCTTCCTCTGATATCCTCATTTCCCTCAGTGTTAAGAAACCATCATCTCCCAGAGCCCAAGCCCCTTTACAACCACTCCATCTCCTCCTCACCTCTTGCCAAACCCATTCTTCCATGCATCTTACCTTGCCTCCCCATCCCCTGTCTCTATCTCTATTTCCTTCCCACCCCATTGCTCCCTTCAGCCCTCCAGCAGCTTCTGTTACCCCCTGATAGTAACTATTCCCATCCCCCTACATACCAGCCACATTCTCTCCACTTAGCCTCGTACATACGGTACAACCCCCCCACTCTCCACAGTGTTTCCATAAGTGCTGCTGCCCTGCATCCATTACACCCCCTTGTTCTCTCCAACCTCCTTTGATTTCTGTGCACTCCCTTCTGCGAGGCCCCCTTCCCTTGCTCTCTCCATCTCCCTGGCTGATAAATGCTTCTTAACAACTCTTATCCCTCCCTTCTGTCATATTGGGACACTCTTCAATCACTTCCTTTCCACCCCAACATCCAGTCCCTCCCCTATACCTCTCTCTGAGAGAGTACCCTCTTCTGCCATCAATTTAACCTGGGCCAGACTCCTCCTGTGCCTCTTCCCTGGCTTTGATTCTCTGCCACATGCCACTTAGTTCCTTGCAAGCTATATACTGTAGTTCTCCTTGAGCAGTATCCTGGATACAGCTGGCTATTTTGACTCCCGTTTCATACTCCTTTCTAGCTATTCACCATTGATGAGTTGGGAATGTTTCAATTGATGGGCTAATTAGCTTAATTAATTAATTTATTTATAAGTTTGTGACTGGGAGAGGCACACTGAGCCGCAGCTTGTTTCCAGGTGTGACCCGGGGGCAAGGGAAGAGGAACATTTGTACAGATGTAAACTGACTTAGAGAACCAGGATAAGCTGTTGGTGGTATTTTAGTGACTGGGTGGATTTGGCCAGGGCACTGAGGAAATTCCCCTACTCTTGGGTAGGGGCACTGTGGTCCATTTAACAGACAGCAGTTTCCAAGATGGAGTCTGAGGAGGAGGCTGTGGCACAGCAGATGGGTGTTCAGTCTCAAACCCCTGTTCTGATTGTTCTAGGGGATGAATAAATGGATTGCAGCATTCAGTGCACATCAGATACCGAAAGTACAAACATTGCAATGGAGGTAGAATTCCACATCAGGAGATGATAATTTTAGGCACTCCAGCAGTTGACAAGGATCACAAGGAGGGTATACTGGTACCAGAGTGCTTGGAACCACAAACTGAAACAAGCACTGAGGTAATAGTGTGTGCAGCAGCAAATGAGGTTTGTACAACAAGCAATCCGGCAGAAGAATTTTTCAAGAAAAGTGGTCAGAAGAGGGCACCAAAGCCTGATGAAAGGCCCATTTCATCAATACCGCACCAGGACTCAGCTTCAGACAATTGTTTGCAGCTGGATCAGGCCAAGCTGAGAAAAAACAAACCGCAGACAGTTTGCAATGCAATCAGTACCACTTTTGGAATAACAACAGCAGAGAGCTCTCAAGAAAGTCAAGATTGGTCTGCAGAGAGTGCTTTACTCAGTGCCAGCTGGACAAAAACTGCAGTGGGCAAGTGGATACACATTGCAACTGAGGAGTAATTTTCTCAAACAAAAATGATGTAACTAAAGATGAAGAGCGATCTTCTACAAGTGGACTGTCAGGTGCTATTCCCAAGCATCCTTCCAGTCAGGTATGTCTGGCTACTGGCTTTAAAAACAATAGTTCTACTACAAAGACTAAACATTTTCATTTGGGACAGGATGGGGAACCTCAGGAAAGTACTGATTCAGACTCTGACCATAATTTCCCAACTGGGTCTAATGAGCAGAGACAAAAAAGACAAAACACAAAGTCTACTTTTTGGAATTGTTCCACAACAGACTTGTGCAAGCTCCTAGGAAGAATGTAGTCCAAGTGCGATATAGAGGGGGCATGGCTGAACACCCAGGGTGCATGCAGCTAGGACGTTGTTAAAAAATGCTATCAACTTTCAAGCTGCTGAAGTCTATGCATTAAAACATGTTTCAGAGGAGGATGCATTTAATGTCAGTTTTAAAACCTTTTCACTCTTAGAAAGATTTTGGCAAAAATATGAGGCCCTCGGGTCTTTTCCACTATGGATACCTTTTATGGTTATCACACTCACAAAACCCCTATTTAAATCAGTAACTATCATGTTTTGGAATGAAGGGGTTAACATTCATGATATTCAGTTTTGGTTGGGGGAAAAAGTGCAATGTCTTAGGTCCCCTGGTTGCTATAATTGATTCAGAAGGAATATGGATGGGGGTTGGAAGTTTAAAGTTAAATTGCTACAAAGGGATACTGAGATACAGCATATTGCGAACAGTTTCTTTCTTGGCAGAGACAGGGTTGTGTGTTTTTACTCAGGCCAGCCAAGGGCTTGCTACAAATGTGGCAACAGAACCCACTTGAGCAGTGCCTGTGATCAAATGAGATGTGCACTTTGTGGAGAATTTGGTCATATAAGCATGGTTTGTCACAATATTCACAAATGTAATCTGTGATGAATCAGGATATACTTACAACCAATGCCCTTGAGCCGGTCAAAACAGGAATGCCAATGTAAATCAGGAAACCTTTGTCACTCAAGTCCAGGAGCAGACTAGGGAACACACAAAGGACACAGGAGGGACAACTGACACAGCAGACACAGGACTAGGAGGGGAGCCTGAAAAGAGTACAGATGAAGTTGAAGGGCAAGGAGAAGTAGCTGTAGGCACTGAAGAGCACCCCTTTGTCCCCAAAGCTACCCCCACCAGCAGAGAGCAGGGACAAGACTACATCAGTGCAGGAGCCAGGTCAGGACCAGTCAGGATTGAATAATCCTCCTGGCCTGATGTCCCCTCCACCAGACTTTCAAACTCCCAGCACCAGGAGACTCACTAGGACAGCTACAAAATTAACCTCACATCAGTTCCAGTACAGAATGCATATCAAGTGTTGCAAGACATCAGAGAAGGTGGTGCATCTGAATCTGATATATTCTCTAGGTCAGGGGTGATCTCAGAAGCCAAGATAAAAGAAGGAATAGAGCATCCTGGTTCTTCTGAGTTGAAGAAGAAAAAAGGAAAGACGAGAAAAAAGGACAGGTATGAAACTTGCTCTCTAGTTAACTTCTTGTACAATGGCCTTGCTTCACCTTGCTTTAGTAAACTATTGCAGTATGAAGGCATATAGAAAAACAATTTATGTATTATCATGTTTCAAACACTCTCCTAACAAGATTGTCTTACTTCAAGAAACTAGGTTCAATTCAATTTGAGACATTCACCAAGCAAAAAAAATTGGATAGAAAGGCCATCCTTTTGTTCCTTCAGGCAAGATGCAGCAGACAGCCTATGCATTTTGTTTAAGGGCTCAGAACTTACCATTCACAGACTGGTTCACATAGTTCTAGGTAGAGCCCAAATGTTGGATTGTAACTGCCAAGGGTTCTCATTGAGAATTATCAATACCTATGCACCACAGACAAAAAAATGCAGAATAGAGCTATATGACAGCATAAAACCCTTCTTATTCACTTCTTGGCACATTTTATGGGAAGGGGATTTTAATTGCAGTTTAGATATAAAAATGAAAGATAATATACAAAAAACCTATTGTAACTCAAAATGCACTTAAAAATTATTAACTGCAGACTAATTTACAGGACACATACAGGGACCTGTGTAAGGATGCTGGGTACACATGTCACAGACATACCTATTCTTCTAGAATTAATTTTATTTTCAGATCTAAATATTTGACCCCCAGAAAAGTTAGGACCTCACTGTGTGAATTCCCTGACCATTGTTTACTGTCATGTAATTATAGCTTTGAAAATATTCTCCCAAAAGTTCCAGGTAAGACTAAGACATGGGAGCTGAACTGTTCCCTACTTGAAGAGGAAGAAATTAGGTTTGGTATTTTACAGTTATTGCTAGATAGAGAATCAGTAGTCTGTATGTAGGATGACAAATGACCATGGTGGAGGGATACTAAAAATGTGGTAAAATATTTTTTTTTCCAGGTATGGACAGTTTAAATCTAATAGAGATTATTTGCAACACGTGAACTATAGACACCATGGCCCAGATATTCAAACTGCTCCAGGCTGTGGTGCAAGCTTGGGCGCAGCACAACTTGGCTGCACAGGGGTGTGGACTGGCTAATATGCAACAAAGCTGCACCATGGCACAGCATCATTGAATATCACACTCTGGCCACCCGCAGTATGCATGGCGCAGTGGCACTGCGCCAGCACAAGTGGCCAGAGTGGAGCATGAGGATGCGCTAGCGCACGTTCCATTGCGCTATGCACAGCAACCGCGATATTCAAAACTCGACATGCAAATGGGGCCATAATGTATGCAAGGTGCAAATGGGGCCATTAGCATGTCATTATTGACCAATTTGCATGCAGGTGCGCCGATCCCCGACGACTTGTGCCTGGCGCCCTGCCAGGCAGCAGCCGTTGGGGACTGATGCCTCCTGCAGCCGGCAATGTGCTCCACAGCCCAATCATGGGCTGAAGTAAAATATAGTACACTCCAATATCCCTGGTGGTCCAGTGAACTGCTATCTGCCCGATCACGGGCATTAGTAATAAATAAAAATATCCCCAAACTCCCTGGTGGTCCAGTGGACCACTGTGTGCCCGATCGCGGGCATTAGTAATAAATAAATAAAAATAGCCCCAAACTCCCTGGTGGTCCAGTGGACCGCTGTGTGCCTGATCATGGGCATTAGTAATAAATAAATAAAAATAGCCCCAAACTCCCTGGTGGTCCAGTGGACCGCTGTGTGCCTGATCGTGGGCATTAGTAATAAATAAATAAAAATAGCCCCAAACTCCCTGGTGGTCCAGTGGACCACTGTGTGCCTGATCGCGGGCATTAGTAATAAAGAAAAATATCCACAAACTCCCTGGTGGTCCAGTGGACCGCTATCTGCCCAATTGAGGCATTTGTAATAAATAAATAAAAATATCCCAAACTCCTTGGTGGTCCAGTGGACCACTGTGTGCCTGATCGCGGGCATTAGTAATAAAGAAAAATATCCACAAACTCCCTGGTGGTCCAGTGGACCGCTATCTGCAATTGCAGGCATTTGTAATAAATAAATAAAAATATCCCCAAACTCCTTGGTGGTCCAGTGGATCGCTGTGTGCCCGATCGTGGGCATTAGTAATAAAAAATAAAATGTGTCCAATATCCTGGTGGTCTAGTGGTACCCCCTCCCACCACCCACTGAGCCCCGCTCCATCACCCCGGTCTTGACAGGCGGCAACACCCAGCCACCTGCCGCCCCACCGCCCCACCCCACTGACATCAAGCTGTAGGGCTGTATGCCCATTAGCCAGCGTGAGCCAATGGGCCTGCAGCCCATACCGCACTACACACATTCCAGATATGTGAATGGAAGTGATTGTGTGTCTGGATCATGGACAAACACTCATCAAACAGAGCAGACTTCACATGTGCCCAACCTCAAAACTACAAACCCTGCTTAAAGTCCTGAATGACAATAGGGTTCAGCCAAAATGCTGGGATATTGTATGATTATGCTGTTATAGGAAATTAGGGGTGAGAGACAATCTAATACACAAACCCTTGGATGAAAAGTACTGTTTCCGGCACTGTTGTGTACTGGTAGAGGAAACTTAGGATCATTTCTTTCTTTCCTGTCCCTCTACCAATCAATTTTGAAGCTTCTTAGCACAAAGATAGCAATGACCTTTTCCTATTAAAAGTTTTTTTTATTTATTGAGAAATCAGAATTACAACCCTTTGAGTCATAGACTCTTTTGCAAAGGCTCCTCGTCAGAGTAACATTGTATACAAGCATTACAACGAGCAATTTACAAGGTGCATAGAACAATCAAAATGCTAAGATACATATACAATAGCAGAGATGAAGAGAATAACCTGTACATATAGATTCTGTGGGTTGAGACAACCCAGGGTCGAGTACAACCAGAGGAAAAAGCAATGATATGATAATGAGCCATTGTAACTAAATACCTAAGACCTTTATACCATTATAATAAGTACAAACATAGTTAATATAGAAGGTCGAACCTGCTCCAAGGTAGTGAATACATACACAGTAGGACAGAGGGTAGGCTTGCTTGAGATATGGAGCAGATTAGGGAGGAAGACAGGAGCCGTGACAGTGGAGGTGTCCTAGCTGCAGTCACGGGATGAGCTCTCTGAGAGAAATTCCCTGAGGTAGGTTTTGAAAAGACCTATCTTAGTCAAGGCAGAGATTGCTGCAGGTAGGCCATTCAGCCAGTACGGGGCCTTATGAAAAAAGACTCATTGACCCAAGGATGTCCTGCAGTGGGGATTTATGAAATGCTGATTTGGGGAATTTACTCTGGGAGACTTAGAAATTTTCATCTAAGTACTTTAAATGTAATCTTTGCATGCATAAAGTTTTATTTATGGCAAGCCAGATGCTGCTATTTGTTACAGCAATTGCAAACCACTAATTTAACTATAGCTCTACAGATTGAGTCTGCTGTTAGTCAAGCCAGAACTCTTGGTAGAAACACAGAAGCATAGAAGTTGACGGCAGATAAGGACTGCAAGGCCCATCCAGTCTGCCCATTTCTTTTTCTAGCTTATGAATGTGCCATCGGCCCTTGCTCTGTCAATGGCCTATTTAGTCATACTCATTTGTATTCCTCCCTTATGTCTATCCCATGTCTGTTTGAAGCCCTGCACTGTATTCATATCCACCACTTCCTGAGGTAGGCCATTCCATGCATCCACCACCCTCTCTGTGAAAAAGAACTTCCTCACGTTACCCCTTAAAAGGCCTCCCTCTAATCTCATGCTGTGTCCTCTTGTCCTGCTATTTTTCTTATATTGAAACATGTTAGACTTTTCAACTTGTTAATGCCCTTAAGGTGTTTGAATGTTTCATGATATCTCCTCTCTCCTCCTTTGCTCTAGGGTATACATATTGAGTGCCATTAATCTGTCCTCATATGTTTTCTAATGCAGTCCCTGTACCATTTTGGTTGCCCTTCTCTGGACTGCCTCAATTTGGATAATGTCCTTGTGAAGGTGTGACCTCCAGTACTGCACACAATACTCCAGATGGGGCCTAACCAGTGTCTTGTAAAGAGGGATTGTTACCTCCCTCTTCTGACTTGTGATACCCCTACTAATACACCCCAACATCCCTCTAGCCTTACCTACTGCTTTAGTGGTCTGCTTGAATGATTTCAGGTCATCGGTGATGATGATGATGAAGCCCAAGTCTCTTTCTTCCTTTGTGACTGCCAGCAACTCCCCTTCCAGCCTATAGGTGGCTTCAGGGTTTCTCTTCCCTATGTGCATGATCTTGCACTTCTAAATCCCAGTTGCCACTCTTCTGACCATTTTGCTAGTTTATCCAGATCTCTTCTCATTCTGCCCACCCCATCTGAATCATCTACTCTGTTGCAGATCCTGGTGTCATCTGCAACAGACAAACCTTACCCTCCAGTCTATCTGCAATGTCACTGATGAAGATATTGAAGAGGATTGATTACAAGACTCTAGGTAGTCAGAAGGCTACATCACTGTGGAACAACGTATGCTGGATTAATTAACCTTCTTTTTTGTTTTTCTTTTAAATAATTTTTTTTTTTTTGTACAGAAGAAAGATTTGGGTTTTTTCCTAGCTTTCTACATTATTTTAATACAAAATGTATGTGTAGCTAGAATTTTCTGTTCATTTTCTAAGGTTTTCATGTATGTTCTTTTGCGTTTTGGAATGATTTTTGGGGAAAAAAATTCCCCTACTCTTTTCAAGAAATGTCATGGGGTCTTTAATGTCCATCTGAACAACCACCAGAACAGGCAGGTGGGACATTGGTTTAACATCTCATTGGAAAGACGTCACCTCAGGAGTGCAGCACCCCCATCTTGATGCATTACAGTGTAATTATTGGGATTTATCCCACGTTCCCGGTGAGGGGCTAGAACCCACCACCTTCTGATCTTCTGGCCTCAGAGGTAAATGTGCTATCTGTTGAGCCACTGACACTGCTAAGGTATGCACTGGTTATTAATCTGTTTGCTTTGGTCTTTGTCATGTACATTTATGGGAGTTTTTTCCCTAGTTTTATAAAGCACTAATTGCAGAGGTATACAGCTTTAATGTGGGAGGTATGTGCTTTAATTGCATAGGTATCAGCTTTAATTGGAGGGGTATATAGCTTTAGGTGGTTTAATTACAGAGGCACACAATTTTAAATGGCAAGGTACACAGGGAAATATTTTCAAGTATGAGAGGGCAAAACCACGAGTGAGTTATGGAAGTCCTGCCTACTCATAAGTGATGGTAAATTGGCTGTTCTGAGTCAGGTTATTGTATATTCAAAATATACAACAATAGTTTACAAGTTACAGCTTTTGAATCTGCAGTTTGCTGAAAGATTTTGCTTTGTCTTTGATTTTAACAGCTGGTTTCAGTGCTGCTGTATGCATTTTGATGTCATCTGCATTGTGAAACTGCTCTCTGATTGGTTTAGTATTCCACTATGCTAACAGTAACCTTAAAATCATCCGTTGTGACAACAGTAGTAACATTTTTTTATATGCTCCTGTTACTGACGTTACTAGCAAAGATATCTTTTTCATCTCATCATCTCCCCACTGCTGTTGTATATTTAATAATAAGCCATTACAGAGTCTCCAGTATAGGATTTTAATGCATACTCCAAGGGTGTAGTAAGGTACAAGGCTGAAGGCAGAGTGTCCTTATGCCCCTGGAATGTGCATTAAAATCCTATGATGCACATCGTGGAGTGAATTATTACACTTGAAAAATGGTTCTAAGTAGGGTTTTTTTGGGAAGGAAATTGAGATTCGGCACCTGACTGTGCATTTATAGAGATTTAATGGATGGTCAGGTGATGTCTCTCAGCCATTAACATTTCTAGATTTTTTTCTTGCCATTTTATAAATATCATTTTATATTTATACAACATATGTTGTGAGATAACTGGCCAGATAAAAGGTGATATTTCTCTGAACATGAAAAGATATCAATATAATTTCTTGATGCATTATATCATAATGATATCTTTCCGTGTACCATAATGTTACAGTGATATCTTTCCTTGTACCACTATGTAATAGTGCATTCCTAAAGGATACCTAAACCCTTATTGTATGCTGCCTGAAAAATGCAAAATCAGGCACCATATGACTGTTATGAAGAATCCTGTCTGTAAAACAATTCTGCTGTTTACCTCTAAATATGTAGTTAAACATGTTTTCATAGCTTTTAAAAGTTGTAAATAAACCTCCACCAGATGTAGAAACCGGGTCTGAGAATTGCTCCTAAAATGGCCAGGACATCATACAGAATTGCATCACTGAAGAAAGACCACCAGCAAGCATATACTGAATTACTATGGGGACTCTGTAAAAATCTTTGTAGTTCAGCTCTGTAATGCCCCTCAGGATACTAATTTATGCCAAATAAATCAAATCAAATCAAACATTATTTGTAAAAAGCATCTTTCTAAAATCAAGGTGCTTGTACATAATTAATTGAAATAAATCAAACTAAAAAATACTACTAATTAAAACCATAAATACAACATGCTAAACTCATAACAGCAGCATTAAAAATCAGGATATGCTAGGCTAAAAAGAAAAATCTTCAAAGCCACTTTGAAGCTTTGGACGGTTAGGCAATCTCGCACCTGATGAGGTAGAGAATTCCACAGGGTCGGGGCCATAAAACTAAAAGACCTGGCCCCAGATGTCATTAAACAAACCCTGGGAATCTCTATCAATCCCTCATCAGTGGATCAGAGACAGTGGGAGGGAACAGTAGGGATGAAGGAGATTTTTCAGGTAACCAGGTCCCTGGTCGTATAAGGCCTTATAGGTCAGCAAACTGACCTTGAAGGTGATCTGCCACTGTACTGGCAGCCAGCGCAGTTCACAAAGCACAGGCATTATATGACTGGTCCTAGACATACCAGTCAATATCCTGACTGCCGCATTCTGCACGAGCTGCGGGTGCTGGATATCAACCCCCGGTAGCCCAAGGTAGAGGGTGTTGCAGAAGTCAAGGTGGGAGGTAATTAAGGCGTGGACCAGAGTTGGAAGATCGTCGGGGGGAACCAGGTGCTTCACCCGGGTGACATTCCTCAGATGGTAAAAAGAGGTTTTGACAACTGCCGACACCTAAGATTTAAATGTCAAACAGTCATCAAACATAATGCCCAGGTTCCGCACCCTGTCTGAGGTAATTAGCTGAACATCCCCAAGCCATAGACCTGAAGGTGATCCCACCAACAAACCCGCCTACCAGCAACCTAGGTCCACAACCAACACCTCAGTTTTTTCTGTTTTTAACTGCAGCCAACTCACATTCATCCAATCCTGGATTTCAGTAAGACAGTTGTTAAAAACTGAAACAGCATCATCCTGACCAGGCACAAAGGAAATGTACAGCTGAGTATCATCTGCATAGCAATGAACACTCAAGCCGTACCACTTAATAATCACTCCCAATGGAAGCATGTACACCGCAAACAAAATGGGTGCAAAAATGGAGCCCTGCGGCACCCCATAGGATAGGGGGAGTGATACCAAGGAAAAAATCCCAGACACCACCCTTTGAGTCCTACCCTAGAGGAAAGATCGAAGCCATCTGAGGACCATACCAGACAGTCCACAGATGAACTGCTGGTGCTCCAACAGTACACCATGTTCTACAGTGTCAGATGCTACAGAGAGATCAAGTAGGACCAAGATGGAATTGGTCCTTCAATCTCTCACTATTAGGAGGTCATTTAGTACCTGGACAAGGGCTGTCTTGGTATTATGTCTCTTCCTAAATCCAGACTGGAGAGAATCATAGACATTGTGGCTGGTCAAATGGTCATCAAGCTGTGACGCAACCACCTCTTCAATAACCTTACCCACAAAGGGCAGGTTAGAGACAGGCCTGTAGTTAGCTAGACAGTCCATGTCCAAGGAGGACTTTTTAAGAAGGGTCCGAACCACGGCCTCCTTCAGGGGATCAGGAAAGATCTCCATCTCCAAAGACATCCAGACTATCTCAGCAAGGACTGGACTGATTTTATCCACACATCTCACTAGGAAATGTGTGGGGCCCAAGTCCAAACTACAGTTGGTTGGATGCAATGACTGGATGACCATCACAATGTCACTGATCGTGGGGAGGCTGAAGTCACACCACACAAACTGGGTGTCCAACATCTCCTGCCAACCACCACAGCTCCCATTAGAGCACATATGACAAACCAATACAGGTATTTGGCACCGGTTAGTATGCTGTGGGGCATTACAGAGCTGAAATACGAAGACATTTTTGCTGAGTCCCCATAGCAATTTAATATATGCTTGCTGGTGGTCTTACTTCAATTATATCATTCTATATGATGCCCTGGCCATTTTAGGAGCTATTCTCGGCACAAACATCTGCATGGGGTGGGGGTTTCTTTACAAAATTTAAAAGCTATGAAAATGTGTTAAATTACATATTTAGAGGTAAGCAGCATCATTGTTTAACTATATTGTTTACATGTTTCGGATTGCTTGAAGCCAATGATATTAAGATATCTCACTCATGGCTTTGCCACTCTCATGAGATATCATTTCATTAGCTTCTCACCAAGATAAACGTGATCTCTTTCCAATATCAGATATGATATTGGCATTCCATATGACAGCTCAGCCATTTTAGGAGCTATTCTTGGTGATGGCTTCTGCACGGGGAAGGGGGTTACTATTTTTAAAAGCTACATATTTTGAGGTAAGCAGCAGAATTGTGTAACTGTATTGTTTAATTGTTTAGAATTGTTCAAGGCCAGTGATATTAAACTTTTTCACTGGTGACTTTGCCACTCATGAGATATCACATCATTAGCCTCTCATGAATATAAATATGATATATTCAGTCAAGCCATGTCATATCATATCCTATAAAGATATATATACATCATAGACCCAAATTACTTCCACTGTCTTTCTCACAAATACAGTTAAGCCAGAGCAAAGCAATTATTTTTTATTCTTTGTATTTTTGCTGCCTCACTGTAGTGTACACCAGCTGAGGCATCCAGCCACCATGTCTGCCTGCCTGGAGAGCTGAAGGGCTCATATCACACTCTGGTGTATCCAGGATGGCCATCTTGTCATCCTTCTGGAGGGCTCCCATGCCACTCCTAGCCAGGACATCCCTGAACCCTCCCC
Source organism: Neoceratodus forsteri (assembly GCA_016271365.2). NCBI lineage: Eukaryota > Metazoa > Chordata > Ceratodontiformes > Ceratodontidae > Neoceratodus > Neoceratodus forsteri. The sequence continues at coordinate 307,200,760 of CM057457.1, read as the reverse complement.
AGCAGGACTCCTCAACAGTCCTCTGGGCATCACAGAGCATGGCCATTAAACTGCATGGTCATGCCCAGCCATTTTCCTCCATTGTACACATTGGAGCATGGATGTGCTGATGTTTGCTGTGCTCCCCCTACATGCACCAGTGCTGGTAGTGCCCCCAGGCATCCCCAGAGGCCACTACAGTGCTGTGGGTTCCCCTGTCCCTCCTCAGGGCTAGGACAGCAATCTGCAGATGCTCAATCCTAGCTCTCCCCTGTCAACCCCCAATGACCCAGGATCATTCCTGAACCTGGGTTGCTGGTGTGGTGTGAGGTGTGGCATCCAGTGCCTCAACCCTCAGCACCACCGGGTCCACTCACTGCAAAGCAATTTTGAAAATCCAATTGTGCAAGTGAAAGGAAAAGTGTGATTCCCACTGGAACTCAAACCCAGGACCTTGGCAATCAGTGCCATTTCTCTTAACCACATGAGCTATAGGAGTAGCTCAGGTAATCAAGCTTCCTGAGTTTTCCCTTGAATCACACACATTCCTTTTATAGTGTTGCTATGTGATTTAATGGTCACTGAATGAAATCACCTTTCAGGACCGAGTAACAAAGTGACAGTGCTGGTGTTCATGAGGTGAGGTCCCAAAAAGCCCATGCTGAAAATTTGAGATTTGGTGCAAAAATACCCAAAAATGCATTGAAATGTTGTTATGCACGTGCATAGCTTTGTCAAGTTTTTATATTTTCACTCCAAATTTTCAACACAGTCATTTTTTTACACCACCTCATAAACAGTACAGATATCATTTTTCACATCCTGCTTCAAATTTGTTTTCGTACCTGTGGCACTGAATGGTGTGCTGGCTACATGAAATTACCTTTCAGCATGGTGTAATGAAATGACAGTACCAGTGTTCATGAGGTGGGGTACCAAAAAGTCCATGTTGAAATTTTGGGATCACAATTTTAAAAAAATGGTTGTTATGGGCATTCCTTGTAGCACAGGGTCTGTGAGGTACTGTTGGTGGCTGGCATAATTCAGACCCTGTGTTCCCACCCCTAAATATGCTTCCACAGCTAGATATATATGCACATCTGTGGAGTTATAGGAGCACAGGGTCCGAAGGACCCTGCGCTCCCATAGTAAAATAAAGATACTATTATACTGTCTCAAAAAGTAAGGAAATAAATTTCAAAAAACTTTGTTACTGCATCAGTTTGGGTTAAAGTTTCAAATATAGGGAAATGCAGCATTAGGGTTTCCAACCCTAACACCCTACTCTACACAGACCAAGAGACATCGGGGGGCAGCACTGGAGTCATCAGCCCTAATACTCACCACATTCTCCTATACTGTACCCACCCAGCTTATTTTCTAATGGAATGGTGTGAGCATTAGAGCTGACAACCCTAATGCTTCCCCCCCAATGCCTCTTGGTCTATGTAGGGTGGAGGCAGGGTGTTAGGGTTGGAAATGTATAAAGTTAGGAGCAGACATAGTGGAATTGCAACAAATAGCCATAACTGTGCCATCCTAAATAATTTTCATCCCAAATGTTTAACATAACCTTCTTAAGACCTCATACATTTACCCAGTACAGAAAATGTTCACATCCCCTCCAAAGCATAATTCTGCACAACTGCAACACCATTCTATGTCACAGGTGTGAAACCACATTTTAGCCAGAATTTGAATAATGACAGCTGTGGCATACATGATGTGGTGTACTAAGAAGACTATGTTGAACATATGGGTGAAAATATTGAAAATTTCCAGTGTTAGAAGTATGCGTAATGAGATTGCAATGAATGCCCATGACACAGCCATTTTTTGAAACTGTGACCCCAGAGTTTCCATATAGGCTTTTTGGTACTCCACCTCATGAACACTGGTTCTGTAATTTCATTACTTGGTCCCAAAAGATGATTTAGTGCAGCCAGCATGCCACTGATGCAAAAACACATTTCAAGCAAGATGCAAAACATGTCAGCTGTAATGTTCATGAGGTGGTGTGAAAAAATGACTATGTTGAAAATTTGAAGTGAAAATCTAAAACATTGCCAAAGTAACGCTCGTGCGTAGAAAAATTTAAATGACCACACATAACTCAGGTGTGTTGGGGCATTGTTGCATCAAATTTTCAAGATGGGCTTTTTGGGACCCCACCTCATGAACACTGGCACTTTCGTTTCATTACTCAGCCCCAAAAGGTGATTTTTTTTTGCTGAAACCATGAAATCACCTTACAGGACTGAGTAACAAAATGACAGTGCCAGTGTTCGTAAGGTGGGTTCCCAAAAAACCCATCTTGAGAATTTGGTCCAAAAATACCTAAAATGGCCCAGATATCAACACAAGTTGAAAACACCATTGACAACCATTATATGGCACTTACCTTGATTCTCAGTTCGCGGTTAGGAGGGTTGGGATGGGGGAAGGTGACGGGGAGATGACAAGGGACTGTTTTCTTTTTTCAGGATGTTAAAAACAAAGACATTTGGGGGACTGCTTTCTTTTTAGGAAGGGACACTTAAGAATATTTGGAGACACTGGAGGTGGGCTCCCCAGTATCCCACAGTACCAAGGGAAGTGGATATAACTAGAGACACTGGAAGTAGGCTCCCCAGTCTCCTGCACTGGCAGGGAGATGTAGTGCTGAAATGGGTATTGAGCACTCTGATGTCAGCAAAAACATTTAAAACAATGTATTCAAGAACATTTTGGGACACTGGGTGTGGGCTCCCCAGTGCCCACAGTATGGGGTGGAGTATATAATTGGGGACACTGTGAGTGGGCTCCCCAGTGTCCCATACTGTCAGGGGGTTGCTATGCTGACACAAGGATTGGGCACTCAATGTCAGCAAAACTTTTTTTAAACTATCAAATATTTTGAGACACTGGGAGCAGGCTCCCCAGTGTCCCACAGTGGCAGCAGGAGGGGAGATGTACTGCCAACAAGGGGATTGTGCACCCTGATATTCGCAAAACAAATTATCAAAAAGTGTAAGTGGCGATGGGAGGGTGCAAACAAGGATTCCTTTTTTGTGACTTGATAACTTCCAGCTGCTTACAAAGGAAGTTAGTGAGTCACAAAAAAGGAATCTAAAAACATTAAAAAAACACCCTCCACAGTTGCTGTGCCCTAAAACTACTTCAGAATCCATGTAAGGGAGTCCTGATGGAGAAGATACTTGCCTTGGTGTATCTCATTAACTTCACTTGTGTGGGTTTAAAATTTTTTTTGTGTAAAAAAAAAAAGGGAAACAAGATGGCGGCTCGCAAAAAAATTATTTTTTTCTCACGGACAAGGATTTTTTTTCTCGCAAAACAAGATCACTCTCATGAGACTAAATCCTTGTTCATGAGACCAAATCCTTTGTTGAAGAAAATACAGCTATCCAAAAGATTGGAGTGTTCAGAAAAGTCTCATAGGCTATAACGGGAACTAAAAAACATAATAACTTTGCAACAGATTAATATTATTGCACCAATGTTTCTCTGTCTGTTCTGCTACCAAAGTTCTGTTGCCCTGCACAAATCATGCATAAATTCCACACCAGCCGGCCACAAGGTGATGAGAAAAAAAACTGAAAAAAGGTGAATTTTAACTTTTTTGCACTATCTGCATCTCAGAATCTGCACATCTGGCTGGAAAAAAACTTGCCACATCAAGAGATCTACCACACAGGTCAGTGCATACCAAATTTTGTGCAAATCCATTGAACTGTTGCAAAGTTATTAAAATGCAAAATGTGAAGTTTACTATTAAGTATGCTACTCAAGCCTAATTATAGAGGCCAGCCATGTTTAATATATATTATATATATATATATATATATATATATATATATATATCACACACACACACACACACATTTGTACAGTATATACAGTATGTTCATTGCAAAGAACTTCGTTAATGCACCCAGTTAGGGTTAAAGTGACAAAAGTAGGGAAATGTGGTGTTAGGGTTCCAAACCGTAAAATACCACCCCCACCCCGCAAGTAGCAACATGAAAAACCATTATAGTTTCACCTCTCCTGCATCTTTGCAAATTAGGCATGGGGAGTGCCTTGGAGTTGTTAACTCTATTGCTCACCCTATTCTCATATACTGTATTCATCTCAGATTTATTTACTGATGGAATGGGGTGAGTGTTAAGGTTAACAATCCCTAGGTACACCCCATGTCTGATTTGCGAAGATGCAGGAGAGATGAAACCATAATTTACTAAAAATATCACTAATAGCTTCATCTGGTTCACTGTCAGCGGGCATCCATCTGTATCCCCCTCCCCTGACATGAGGCAGAAAATAGGCAGAATTGTCTAGTCCTCCTTCCCCAGTCAACAAAAAAACGAAATAAATAATGTTTTATTCCTGTTGCTGCTTGTAGGGAGGTGGTGGGATGTTAGTGTTAGGTACAAAGAAAGGCTGTGAGTTATTATTAAAAACAACTATTTCTTGTCCTCCTTATAATTGGTTGAACTGCACTGAATATTTTGGTCTCGCACACAATTTCCAAACAAGTCAACTCAATTTACAAACATTCATTAGCAAAAACCATGGGTTTATACCTGCACACTTTTGGGTGTTTTATCCTGCAAAGAATTCTCCCACCATGCAAAACGGTGTCAGTCCTTAATTCTTTTGAAACCTTTGCATGTTGTGAAATCACTATTTGACCAATCACAAGGCAGGAGCCATGAAAATATAATTTTAAACAAATAGTCTTAAATAAAGGCTCACAGAACTGTTTGACATTTTCCTGTCACCCCATGTCCATTTCTTTGTAAATTACAAGATTTTTTTATGCAATCTATATTGCTGTTTCCTGTATAAATGATAAAAGCCTATATGTTGGTAACATTTTTCCCTGCTGATAACTTAGTTTGCCGTAAAATCTGATGATTATGATTTGTACCCAACAACCACCATGTACTCAACATGTGAGCTTGAGCAAGCCACTTACCCTTCCTGTGACTGACTGCTCACTCTAATTCCCTTCCAGTCTACTGTTGAACTGTTTATTCTTGCACAGATAAGGTGGATAAGGCAATGGGACCTGATGGCATACATCCCAGGGTACTTAAGGAGCTAAAGGAGGAACTAGCAGAGCCATTAGCAGAATTGTTTAGTGAGTCTCTGAGCACAGGAGAGGTCCCAGAAGACTGGAGAAGGGCTCATGTGATCCCACTCCACAAGAGTGGTAGCAGGGAGGAGGCAGGGAACTACAGACCGGTCAGTCTTACCTCAGTAGTGGGCAAGATTATGGAGGCACTCCTTAAGGAAAGGATAGTGCAACACCTGGAATCCATAGGGGCACAGGATCCAAGACAGCATGGGTTTACAAAAGGAAGGTCCTGTCAAACTAATCTCATAGATTTCTTTGACTGGGTAACCAGAGTGGTGGACCAAGGGGGAGCAGTTGATGTCGCCTACCTTGACTTCAGCAAAGCTTTGACACTGTTCACATAGAAGATTGATAAATAAGCTAGGTAGGCTCGGGGTGGGTCAGAGTTGGTCAACTGGGTAGCAAACTGGTTGACTGGCAGAAAACAGAGAGTGGTGGTAAATGGTATACAGTCAGAAGAGATGCAAGTCACAAGTGGGTACCTCAGGATCAGTCCTGGGGCCAGTCCTATTCAACATCTTCATTAGTGACCTTGCAGATGGACTAGAGGGTAAGGCTTGTCTGTTTGCAGATGACACCAAGATCTGCAACAGAGTAGATGATCCAGATGGGGTGGGCAGAATGAGAAGAGATCTGGATAAACTAGCAGAATGGTCAGAAGAGTGGCAACTGGGATTTAATGCAAAGAAGTGCAAAATCATGCACATAGGAAGAGAAACCCTGAAGCCACTTATAGGCTGGGAGGAGTTGCTAGCAGTCACAAAGGAAGAAAGAGACTTAGGCATCATCATCATTGATGACCTAAAATCATCAATCAGACCTCTAAAGCAGTAGGTAAGGCTAGGGGGGTTAGGGTGTATTAGTAGGGTATCACAAGTCGTAAGAGGGAGTAATAATCCTCTGTACAAGACATTGGTTAGGCCCCATCTGGAGTACTCGTGCAGTATTGGAGCCACACCTTCACAAGGACATTAACCAGATTGAGGCAGTCCAGAGAAGGGCAACCAAAATGGTGTAGGGTCTGCATCAGAAGACATATGAGGACAGATTAACGGAGCTCAATATGTATACCCTTGAGCAAAGGAGGAGAGAGGTGATATGATCGAGACATTTAAACACCTTAAGGGCATAAACAAGGTGAAAAGAGTCTAACATGTTTAAATATAAGAAAATAGCAGGACAAGAGGACACAGCATGAGATTAGAGGAGGCCGATTAAGGGGAATGTGAGGAAATTCTTTTTCACAGAAAGGATTGGTAGATGCATGGAATGGCTTACCACAAGAAGTGGTAGCTATGAATACAGTGCAGGGCTTCAAACAGGCATGGGATAGGCATAAGGGAGCAATACAAATGACTATGAATAGATAGGTCACTGACAGAGCAAAGGTCGCTGGCACATTTATAAGGTAGAAAAAGAAATGGGCAGACTGGATGGGCCTTACGGTCCTTATCTGCCGTCAACTTCTATGTTTCTATGTTTCTATGTAAGTTACATTTAGCGCAAGTCGCAAATCAGCTGCAATTGTACAAATTTAATTTCATGCTCTGCAATTAGCTCCTAATTTACACCCATTGAAAATATGCAATTTTGGCCAACTAGCATCATTTTATTTTAGTGCAATTGTCACTTCAATGAATATAGCTATAATTATTATATGTTAAATATAACCTGTTTTACAGTATCTCAGTGGTGTTTGAATCACCTTGAGTGCATAAAATGTCAGCAGCATTTCTATTCCCTCCCTTTCCTGGATTCCCAAACATTTAGCAGAAGCAGTTTGTATGACAGGTGCTGTTTAAAACTAAATTCCTCTCCTTTTCTGTAAAGATACAGGAATCCCAGACCATCTGAGGGCCCTGCTAAGTAAAACCTGCAAGGAGAAGGCTTGCCAGGCTACCTGGGCAATTAAAGCCTGCCTCCCTGGCAAAGCTATGTGTTGGACTCCCCCCCTACTGTGTTTGTACTCTTGTTTAGTGTTTTGTTTCCAAGCTATATGCAGACTGTGGGAGAGGGTAGCAGACCATGAAATCTTGAGTAGTTAGATCAATGGTCCCTGAACATTGGAATAATGGCTGTTGTCAAACTGAGCCCATTTACAAAAGCACCTTGCAATGAACCATCTAAAGTATTTAGCAGCCCAGCTATTGTAACTTCTTTACCCCAGAACAAACCTTGTTACATTGGCACTTGGAAAGTGATGCCTTATGTAATTCGGATCTTAATGCATCACACCTTGGTTGTGTAGACCAAAATCTATTCAGAACTGAAAGCATCAATGTAAAATACTTGAAAGCAGTTTGGTTAATGGTATTTGCCTTTGACTGTGGGCTAATGGTTTATATGGATTACATATAGAATAGTGGATGGATGACCATCCACAACAAGGCTGTGTTTCCATCAAGGGTGATGATGACATCATAAAGACCTCAAGAGCAAAGCTCAAGAGGTCTTGCTGATGTCATCAACTGTCCAAGATGGAGACACAGCCTTAGCAGAGGATGGTCACCCATCCATTGTTTTATACAGTATATGGTTCCCCTAAGTTTTGAAAAAAATAATTTAACAAGGTTTCATACATTGTGATCATGATCCCGTTTGCTCCCAGTCCTCACTGAAGACCTGCTCTGTTCCCAACTCTGGAGATCCCAGTCCTTGCTGCCATTCTCTCTGCACCCAACTGCAACCATAAACAGTGGCAGTTATTTTAAAAAATAGAAAAAACTGACAGATTGAAAGTTTGGAAACATGGAGCTGACTATTACTCTCCATGCCAAACCTTCTATGAAGTGCTCACTCAACTGCTTGATAAGTGCCTCCACCATTTTTCTCTGATTTTTATTTGTGGGGAGTTCAGTTTCCTCCAGTCAGTTTGCAGGACAAGGCTACAAAGTTGTACTATTGATGTGATGTCAGAACGATAGTATAACAACTTTTTTGACCTTTGAACTGCCCTATAACAAGAATTTGAAAGCCACTGATTTACTTCTACAATAAGCCCTAACCATATACTATAAATAACTAATAAGGTAACTGAGCCATACAGAGGGAGAGTATTTGCAAATGAACAGTCCATAACCACCAGTTTATTTTTGTGATCATTAAATTATCTAATCGTTAGATCATTCATTATGTCAATAGTCAACAATCGATAACTACGCAGGAATTCTCAGAAAAAAAGGAGTTAATAATCAGTATCAAGATAAAGAATCATCACTGATATTCAATCGGCATCATTCACAAGAGCTGCTATCATTTCATTTTAACATTACCTCCAATAGCTCCATATGAAGTCTGAACTATCCATTGTTTACCTGACACAATATGGCCACCCAGGAGGTAATGAGTTAAGAAGGAAATGAGTTCCACTCCAAATAGTATAGTAAACCGAAGTCATCAACAGAGGTGAACATGGAATATCAAATACCAAAGCAAATTAAGTGATCAGGTACCAATAAGTCTTGGAATTAAAACAGATATCTCCATCCTTGTATATATAGTTAGAGATGCAGCAAATTTTTAATCCGCCTGTGAAGTGGATGTGAAATGGCCACTTAGCGTTAGCGGAGCACAACGTGAAGTGGGCACTGCAAAGTGCTCACTTCGCGTTATTATTATTACCACTTCCCATTGCCGTTATGCCTTAATGCGAAGTAAGGTGAAGTGAGAAGAGAATAGGCACATCACATGGCTTGCAGTACTGTAAGTCACATGCTTTAGCCAGGCAGAAAGGAAGTGAGTCACAGAAGCAGTTTCATTTTTTCCTTTGCATTTGTAGAGGGAGAAAGCATTTGTGAGAGGAGAGGAGTTACAGTGCTTGATTGCCTTGTTGCCATTTCATTGTGTTTCAGTTCCAGGAGAAAAACAACAGCTTTTTTAAAAGCTATATCTTTATTTAGTTTTTGTATTGCATTTGTGGGGATTTTTGTTAGTGAATTTTTTTGTATACATTTTGTTTTGTTTTGTGTGTGTGACTGACTGTGTGTGTGTGTCCACTCTCTATGTGTGTGTGTCAGCCCGTGGACTTCAGGAGGATGGACCTAGGAGAAGGCGAGTCACTGGCCTGTGGGCACAGTAGGAGGGGAGTGCAGACCCATGGGGGGTGGGGCAGTCATGTCATGTTGGACCACTCCTGACTCCTGGCCGGTGTTCCTTCCCTCGTTGAAGCAACAGGAGCAGCAGCAGCACCAGTGCCACCTGTGGCTGCTGCATGTCTAACTTCTCTGCCACTAGCACCACCACCACCACTACCGGTAGCAGCAGCTGTTGGGGCTCCAGCAGCACACCCTCCACCACCTTCACAGCCACAGGAGGTGGCCCCAGAAAATGTAGATGGTGGTGGGACTCATGTGAGGACTGTGTCTGGTCCCCTCCCTGCAGCTCCCCAGTGTGGGAGGTTTGTAACTGTGTGGGGGGAGACAGCACAGTGGTGGTGTGCCATGTGTGTGGTGTGGTGGTGTGCTGTGGCCCCCGTGGGACATATTTGGGGACCGGTGGCCAGTGTACCCACATGCTGAACCACCACAGGGCAGAGTGGCAGGCTGCCAGGGAAGGGGCCAGGTGTCCACCTGCTGGCCCTTCCATGGCAGTGGCCAAGGGTGCTGCTGTGGTGGGAGTTGTGCCTCGCAGTCACAACCACAGCAGGAGGAGGGCTACTACAGCAGCTGCTCCACCACCACCACCGCCACCACAGCCACCAGCACCACCCTGACCACCACCACTCCCACTACCTGGATTCCCCACTGCAGTGGACCCTGCCACATTCCCTGCAACACAGTCTGACATTGGCCTGGTGTGGGCAGCGCTTGAAGAAAATAATGAGCAGTTCAGTGCTTTGCAGCAGCAGCTGAACAGAGTAGAAGCACAGCAGCAGCAAATAGTTTCAATACTGCACCTGCTGCTGGACCACCATGGCATGCCACGGCCACAATAAGTGAGGGATTGTTTCTGCCTCCCCACTCCCACCCTGACCCCACCCGCTACTGTGTTGTACTGTTTTGTGTGTTTATTCTTTGTTGTTGTTTACTCATACACATTTTCCCTTCCATGGGAATCTTTCTTGCACCACATAGTGCAATACATTTTTGTGTAAACTGACCATAATTTCATTACAGTGTGCCACGTGATGGAGGAATTCCAGTTCTGAAAATCTGCCCACATTCTGCCTCCCTTCTCAGCAATGTTAGCACGTGATGGCAGGGAGAGCAGGTGTGCGTGCTCCTTACAGTGAATATCCGATTGTCTGGCAGGTTTCCCAATGTTTCTTTATGTTATAATGGTCAGTTTGTGGTGAAACGTATGGGCACATCTCCAGTAAGAAGAGCCTTGTTAGTAGTGGAAACATTCCCACATTTCACCACAAGGTCAACCTTATAACATAAGGAAACATTGGGATAGCTGCCGGACATTCACTATAGTGGAGCATGCACCTGCGCTCCCCCTGGCATCACGTCCTAATGTTGCTGAGAAAGGGGGGCAGAATGTGGGTGGCTTTTCTGATCGGTAATTCCTCCATCATGTGACTCACTGTAATGGAATTATGGGCGGTTTTCACAGAAATATATTGCACTCTGTGGAGCAAGAAATATTCCAGTGGGAGTAATGCCCCCACATATTAGTTTATGTGCATCACCATAACTATGTAATGTGGTGAATCTCTGTAAAGCAGCAGTGCAGCAATCTGTTGAGAACTCTGACCTATATTTTTTAATGCTATGTTACAACTTCCTTTACTTACATCCTGACTGACTGGCATGATACAAGAATTTGCAGTACCTGAGTCTGCTGTACTACCTTTTTTCTTGTATGAAATAATGAAAGGAGCATTCCTTTTAAATTGGTGCTGACCAAGTCTTTGTCATTGTTTCCCTCTGCTTTTCTCCATCACATCAATTAGTTGTTATATATCACTTCTGTTGTTAATTAACAGTTATGCATCACCCAGTGTTTTATGACACCACAGAACAATAGTTATTAAAAGCAGCTGCAAATAAATACCAACCTGGTCCAAACAATATTGGAAGGCATGCTCATTTTTTTTTCATACATGAAAAAAAGTAGTCAAGTAAGTAAAGCAGACATAAATTGTGAAAAGAATCGTATCATGCAAGTCATGACTCGGAGGTAACTAATGGTGGCTGTGGCAATGTAAAGTAGCATAAAAAAGTACAGTTCAAAACTGTGAGGACATTCTTGCAATGCTGCTTTAATTATAAAAATTTCAGTATGACATCATGAGCTCACAGCAACAATCACAGAACACACAAAAGTGGCACAGAGTCCCAGATTTTTTCTGCAGGCCCAAAATGCATCCTGCTTGTGTGCAGAAAATTGACAAGTGATTACAAAGTGAAATGAGGCTGTTTCAGCACATACAAAGTCCCCCATAATTAATAGCGCACTCAGTCATGCATGCAGTGATGACACAGAGTCAAAGATGTTTTCTGCTGTCCCAAAATGCATCCTGCTTGTGTGCAGAAAATTGACAAGTGTTAACACAGTGGAATGTGACTGTTTCAGCACATACAAAGTCCCCCAGAATTAATGGTGCACTCAGTCATGTGTGCAGTGGCTGCACAGAGTCCCATATTTTTTTCTGCCATCCCAAAATGCATCCTGCTTGTGTGAGAAAATTTACAAGTGTTAACACAGGGGAATGAGACTGTTTCAACACTTACAAAGTCCCCCAGAATTAATGGCACACTCAGTCATGCGCACAAGAGTGGCACAGAGACCCCAGATTTTTTTCTGCCAGCCCAAAATGCATTCTGCTTGTGTGCAGAAAATTGACAAGTGTTAACACAGTGGAATGAGAGTGTTTCAGCACATAAACCAGTATAAAATGATGACTGTGAGCGTCGTGTTGCTGGTCCAATGTGTTCTGTGAGACGATTCCAACAAATACAATGTGATCCTCTTAACTGGGTTGAAGGGTGCCCTTTGGCTGTACAGTAATAGTAGCCTTGGTGAGTATATATATATATATATATATATATATAGTTGTGTTATGCATTTTGTAGGTGAGGAGGGTTGACATGGACATGTGCTCATGGTATTGTTCTGCATCACAGGTCACACAGAAACTGTTGTGTGCACATTCCAATGCTCAATGAGAATTTTTGCACTGAAATTGGAAACGGATAACTCTCAAGCACATGAAGGTAAGCATTTTTTTTTGTGGGGGGAATCATATTTGCAGGTTTGTCTCTAATGGTTTCTTATTTTTTTACTTCTTCACAGATTTCATCAGCATCCTTCTGGAGTCCGGTTGTGTTAGGATGGTCATGGTCATCTAATGAAACGACTTCTGCATGTTGCATGTGTGCCCAAGCTCGGTGGAGGGGGGTGTCTGATGTTAAAGAACTTTATTGGATAAGGCCACTTTGACAGAACAACAAAGCATCTGGAAGTTTCCTAAAAAAAAGAAATGAATGGCTTCTTACAACTTATTTGTTATGTGTCCCTCCCTGGTTCTCAAATCTCAATCTAAAGTCAAGTTACATTTTAAACCCACATCTTGTCAACTAACACAACCTATGTGCAATATTTGCTGCAGTCTTTACAAAACAATGAAATGGATGAAATAAAATCTTCATACTTACCAGAATGGATTTCACATGGATATTACATCGCTTCCTCTCTGTACGGTACAGCTACAGTACTATTCCCAACGAGTTTTAGCGATGGAGCCTTTTTTTGTTACCCTGTAAAAGAAACAAAAGAAGTGTACCGTATGTGTTTTACCATTACGGCTCTGAAAAGCTACAGAAGACAAAACATACAACTAAAGGAAGTGAAGCAGCATAACAAACATGAATACACATACTCACTTTATGGTTTAAATATTAAGAAGCTTTGTGTCTCTGGCTGATGGATGTGGTGGTCTAGGCAGACTCAGGCTCAGTGGTGGCAGTGGCTAACATTGGTCCTGGTGGTGGTGGTAGTTCGGGGGGAAAACAGACTCATGGTGGCAGTGGTAGCAGTGGCTAACATCAGTCCCGGTAGTGGTAGTCCATGGGGCAGACAGACTCATGGTGTCAGTGGCTAACATCAGTCCCAGTGGTGGTGGTGGTGGTGGTTCGGGGGGCAGACAGACTCATGGTGGCAGTGGCTAACATCAGTCCAGTGGTGGTGGTCTGGGGGGCAGGCAGACTCATGGTGGCAGTGGCTAACATCTGTCCCAGTGGTGGTGGTGGTCCAGAGGGCAGACAGACTCATAGTGGCAGGGGTTAACATCAGTCCCAGTGGTGGTGGTGGTGGTTCGGGGGCAGACAGACTCATGGTGGCAGTGGTGGCAGTGGCTAACATCAGTCCCAGTGGTGGTGGTCCGGGGGGGGCACACTGCCTTTTAAAAACTTCAGTTAAAACCTGCCAACATTAACCACATCATCATCCTCATAAAGAAAGCTGCCCTCACAGTCATCGATGTCTGAAGTCTGACCACTGGGAAATTCTTTCTCCATTGTGTCATCATCTACATCAGTGGTGGGCCGTTTCAGGCAGCCACTGCCAGTGCCACCAGGATGCTCCATTTCCACATCAGCAAGACCACCATGACTAGGCCGGGGTATGAATACCGAGGCTGCAGTCTGTGCTGGTATGTGCCTCTCATTCATTTTAATGAATGTTAGCAAACTAATATTTGCAGCAGACAGGTTTGTCTGACGATCCCTGACTATTGCACCTGCTGAGCTGAATACTCTCTCAACACTTACACTGGAGGGTGGGCATGTGAGGTACATCAGTGCCACTGCAGTCAGCTCTGGCCATTCACTGACCTTTCCACTCCAGTACAAAAGAGGATCTTCAGTTATTGTCAGATGCCTGTTTTCAGACAAATATGACTCAACCATTCTCTGTGCTGCACTAAATCCAATTGTTGATGCATCATCCTGTTCTCCCGAATCATTTATTTCACAAATACCCACTTGGGACAAAGCCTCCCAAAACAGGTTGATACCAGCCACTTTGGATGACAGACCACCTGGAACTGCAGTCCCCTTCCCCTTGCAGGATATGCTTGATGGCCCTCCAGGTACACCTTCAGCCGGATTATGCTGCTGAGGTTTGCTGACCTTGGCATGTGACTTCTGTGCCTCATGAACCAAAGCGCACCAGTTGACCACTGATATTTTTACCTGTTCAGGCCCTCCTCAGTACTGATGCAATTCCACGTTTGTATCGTGGGTCCAGCATTGTTGCTATGGCAAAGTTGTCACTATGCTGAATGCTCACAATGTGATGATTCTGGTCGAATACTGTCAGCATGTGTTGCAGCAACATACTGCTACCACCGTCTCCGGCAACATCAAGGCTATGCTGTACATTCACCAATGTCTGCCTCAGCACCCACAGCAGTTGAACTGATTGACTAATGGAGGCAGACTCGCCACTCACTGCCTGTGTGGCATATTCAAAAGGCTTCAGAATTGTTATTACAGAGTCCATGAGGAGCCACTGTTCAGTCGTCATAGACATGGAGGCCCCGGAACTGTCACAGCTAATGTGCATAACAAGATATTCTGAGATGGCTTTGCATTGTTCATACAACCTCTCTGCCATGTATAAAGTGGAGTTCCACTGGGTAACAACTTCCAGCTTCAAGCGGTGCTGAGGCAGGCTGTTTTGTATCTGTAACTGCTGCAGCTGGTCAAGGGCCTTTCCAGACCTTGAAAAGTGAGAACAGATACGTCATGCAACAGTCAGCATTTCCTTTATATCAGGGTGCTGCAGAAACTCCTGAACCACAAGATTTAAACAGTGGGCCATGCATGGAACACGAAAAAAAACACCATTCGTGATGCATTTCACCACATTTGACCCATTGTCACTTGTTATGAACCCAGCTCTCAGGGACAGAGGGTTTAGCCATCTGTCAATTTCAGTCAGTACTACATCCAACATTTTCTCACCAGTGTGTGAACAGGTCACATTGCGTATAGCAATTGTTGCATGCTGTCGAATTCCTGGAAGATTGCTACCGCGATAATCCACCTTACTGCACTGATTATTCACACTACCAACATCACAAACAACCCCCGGCACCTGTGCCCAGTGTGCAGTTATACACAAATATGAACTCCCCACTGTTTTGCCACTTGTCCACATATCCATTCTTAAATGGATGAATGGAGAGGAGGAATGTTGAAGGGCATGTCTTACTGAGTTGGACACAATGCGGAACAACTCGGGGACAGCACGGATAGAAAAGTATGTCCTGGAAGGGACTTTCCATTTTGGACAGGCACATGCAGCAAACCACCGGAACCCAGAATTCTCCACAAAGTAGAAGGGCAAATGATCAATTGCCAGCATTTCCGCAACAGCAGCATTGAGTTCATGTGACACTGTATGATTCGGGGGGTACTTCAGCTTATGCGCAAAAACACTCTGTAACATGGGCTGACTTAAACGTTTTACACGGGGTGTGTTAATCACAAATGGTTGTGCTCTGTGATGAATGGCATTGGCAGGGGGTGGAGTGTGGACATTTGATGAAGACGGTTGCACAGGTGATGATGACAAACCCAGAAATGATGTTATTTTGCCAAATTTGCTAACCGGGGTTGATATACCATTTGCACTAGACATACTGCATTCACCACCACCACCACCACCACAAAAACTGCTACTCTCACCAGCACTGGACAACATTTCAAAGTCATTATGGTCCTTCACCTCATCATGCCTGTAGTAATCCTCTGCTCTTATTACCACACTACTGCACATGTTTAATTTCCCACTGGGCTTAACAGTCATGGAAGGGGATAACATGCAGGCAATGGTTGCCGGTGATGCAGGTGAATGCCCCACTGTGGTATTAGCTGCCAGCTTGTGCTGGATCCACAGTGCTAAGTGCCTATTCTTAAGATGTGCATTCTGTCCTCCTGTGCCCAGATGGCTCCCCTTTTCACCTCGACTCACACGCACATGGCAATCCTGGCAGATTGCAACTGAATCATCATTTGCATCCTGAACAAAAAAATCCCAAACAAGGGATTGTGATGCTCTGCTTTTAACATATCCATGACATGGCTTATTTAAGTCCGTTATTTTAAGCACTGAAGTGGGGGGGCACGTGGTGTTTCGGGCACTGCACACCTGGACTGCAACAGACCACCATGAATGCCTATCATATTAATTACTGGGTCATCATCATCATCAACTAAAACTGGTAGATCACAAGTTTTTATGGGGGGAAGGGAATTTCTGCAAACAGACTCAGACACAGCCACTTTAAATTTATTTTTCTCCGGTTCCCAACTGGGGTCAATTACATCATCATCATATTCATCAATGTCACACATCTACATCTTCTGCTTGGATGCTAGCATGTGGACTGCATGTTGCAACAACAGCAACATCATCATCATCATCACATTCATCATCAGCATCTACACCACCATCCCCTGATAATTTTTCACCACACTGTGAATCACTGCATTTAAAATGCGTGACGTTAAGTGCCACGGTAGACAGAATATCACATTGTATGCTATCGTTGACATGATTATCAGAATCCTCAGGTTCAGTTACTGGGATGTTACTGGGAAGTATGACATCATCTATGCTGTCACTCACTTGCACTGCTTCACACTCAATATTTTTGAATACGGTACACTGGTCAGAATTATAACTTGATGCAACAATACTAATACTACCTCCACTACCACTAACACCAGTAACACTAACACCACCATCTGGGAAAACATCATCTCCTCCAACTATGAGTGAAGCTACTGATTGGGCTGTAAAACACATTGCAGGAGAAATACCTTTCCTAACTTCAATAGTGCACTTCTGCGTCTGCGTACTACTACCACACCCACAGACCATCTTACTGCCAACATTGTCATGGCAAGAAACAGCTTTGCTTGCACGTCTCTTTTGCAGGCATTTTGAGGGATCAACCACAAATATTATAACCAAATTCAGATTTTGATACATTTACACTCTGATTGTAGGAATGCTGGATGTTAAGCCAAATAAACAACTGTGGCTTCAGCAACAGATAAGAGACTACTCTGAGACTGTCACGGAATTAAAACAACTTCAGTAACCAGAGGTGCTGATGAGGTCACAAAACAGTCCAATCTGGCAAAAAATACGTTTTGAACTTGGGGGTGGGGGAGCACTGAATGCAGATAGTGCTGATTTTTACAGCACTACAAGCAGCAAAACTAAGAACAGATACCACGATCGCATTACAAAATCAGGCAGCTGCAGTGGATAGCAGGTTCACACTGCTGCACCTGCAATTGCACTAGTCTGTGGCACAATAAAAGGTGTACTATTTGATGCATGCAACACTGCACACACACTCACACACAGAACAGTTTGTGTACAATGTTGAACGAGGAATGCATAGCAAATGCAAAAGTTCAGTACTATGCCACGTTACGTATTGTAAATTTGTAACGTAAACAACCTGAACTTATGAACTGCTGCACCACATCCACACAAAAAACAGCAAGAAAAGTTCTACTATTACTATCAATATTACTGTGTGTACATTAACACAGTCAGTTATATAACAAAAATATAACCAAAAAAACAAAGAAATCACTATTTCTCCAACTTAAATCTACCTACACCAGATACACCCCTCCCCCAAAGCACACTTTCACTGTCTTTCACCACACACACTCAATGTTGTAAATTGACATTCAAAATCCACACAAAAACAAAAATGCTTGATGATATGAGCACAGGAGGGTTTCCTACAATTGATGAACTAAAGTTGGATCCCCCCAAAAAAATAAAAATGCTTTTTCAACAGCTTTTACAAGATTCCTATCCTAGACAGCTATCAGAGCACACTGTCTCCTACTCCTTCCTACTCATACTACCTCAAACGGAGGCTGTGAAGATCAATATAGAGCCATTGTGACCTGAAATCCCATGAATCACTGCAAAATTTTCTTTTGGAGCTCAAAAACAAGGCAAAGTGAGGCGAAGTGCACTGCCTGCAATGCACTTCGCCTTAAATTTGGCAGAGTAGTGGTCTGGGGAGGTGGAGTAATGCAAAGGCATTGCATCCAGTGGACTTTGCGTTCCTCATTATAACGTGAAGTACTGCGCTTCGCATTGTGGAGTACTCCATGAATCCGCCTTTGCTCCACGAATTGCTTCTCGGAGCCAATTGAGCCCACTTCACCCACCACTATATATAGTAGATATGCTTATGTTACCCATTAAGATTTAATATGGATGGGTGCACAAAGGGCAGATTTTGTCTTGTCACCAGTTTAGTTACCCAACTGGCCCATGTCAGAAATAGAAAGGGGACAGCACTTACCATTCTGATGCTGGTAACCAGCATCAGGTATACAGCTTAGCAGAGTCCAGTCAAGCTAATGCTCACAAACCACATTCATGGGGACCAGGGATAGGCACTTATAAAAACTCCAAGGCAAGGAACACCAATAAGAGTACCAATAATTCAGCTAAAAATTAACACCTCTTTTGTTGTCATCTGGTGTAAAAGTCCCTTTGAATTGCTTTGCTCTTTTTAATGCGGGGGATCGTCCTCTTATTTGTGTCTTGTAGTTCAAACATTTTTTCCTGGTTCGTGAACCAGAACATTTTTAGCTCAAACCAAAAAAAGTGGTTCGAACCAGTGCCTCAAGCTGATGATATCTATAAGACTTGTTGATATTCTCCATATAGTAAGGGTCCATGTCTTCCATTCGATGAGGGGTATATTTATTTCTAATGATGTGTATGCTAAGGGGTCACTTTTTATGGGTGCTCTCATTCGCTTTTCCTTTCTCCCTCCCTCCCTCCTGCCTCCTCTCACCTTCTCTCTCTCACTCACTCTTTCTCACTCTCCCCTCCTCCTACTCTCTCCTTCTCCCTCCCTCCCTCTCTCATACTCTCTTTTCTCTCTCTGTGTTGCTGTGCTATATCACTGGATGGTTCAGTCCCTTCATAAACTTGTTGTAAAACAATCTCGTCTTACAGTTTCGTATTTTTCTAGACTAAGTATGTGCTATAATCCAGTCTTTAATCAAAGGATATCAGTGGGAGTTACTTTATTTATTTATTTATTTTACCAGGAAAGTGGACTGGATCAAAGATCCATTTTCAGTTATGCCTGGGGAAAGTGGAAACAATAGGGATACAATACAAATTTACAGTTACATAAAATCAATCATGTTAAAACAATTCAAATTACAATGAAATATACAATATGCACAAATACAGCCTCAAAGTATACAGACATAAGAACGGTCATCAGGTGTTGTCATAGCAGCAGCATACTGATAATGCATTTAAGTAGTTCCTCGCACTATTTTTAAATGCCAGGGGCCAGATATTCAAAGTCTTGCACCCAGTGCAAATCAGCAGTGCCGGAATAGTGCCAAATTTGTGCCGGGCTGCAATATTCAAAAGGCATGTTAGCGCCAGCACTGAGTGATAGTGCCAACACTAAAATCTAATGTATGCAGGGGAAGGATTGAGGGGAAGGGCCATGAATGCCAACGCAGCCGGCATATTCAAAATAGCAGCGCTGCAATACAGGTTGTTGCACCACCTGTAGTTTGGCACCATTTACCACCTGCAAAAAGCTTGTGGTAATGCTAGCAGGGTTCCTGGAAGTAATTTGAAGTCATTCAGTTTGTATCTTGAAATTACTTCCAGTATTAATCCCCGGTGGTCTAGTGCCTCTCCATCCCACCAGCATAGTCCCTGACCCGTAGTTTATTTTAATAAATTTTATCCCTGGTAGTCTAGTGGTCCCCCCACTCTGCACTCATTCATTACAGTACCCACACTCATTCATAACTGAGTTGGCGGCTGGTCATGGAGGTGAGAGGAGGGCTGAGCCAGTTGCTGGCTCCCTTCGGGGATAGTTGGGGGTGGGGACTCTAGACTACCAGGGATATAATTTATCCACATGGACTATGGGTCCAGTATCATGCTGGTGGGGTGGGGGACAACTTGACTACCAGGCACATAAGTTATTTAAATGTATTACAGGGTCAGGGATGATGCTGGTGGCGTGGGGGGACCACTAGACTACCAGGGATATAAATGTATTAAAATAGACTACGGGTCAGGGATTATGTTGGTGGGGTGGGGGACCACTATCCTACCAGGGACATCATTTATCTACATGGACTACAGGTCAGGTATCATGCTGGTAGGGTGGGGGGACCACTAGACCACCTAGGATGGGACCAGACACATGTATACATAGTCCTTGACAGCAGATAAGGACTGCTTGGCCCACCCAGTCTGCCCATTTCCCTACCTAATGGATAGGCTGTAGATCCTAGTTCACCAACAGCCTACTTCCTCCCACCCCACCCCCACTGGAAGTGCCTTATGCCTGTCCCATGCATTCCTAACTACTTCCACTGTATATGAACCCACGACAGGTGTATGGTGCATATGTCTGTGTTGGGGGCATGGGGGGGTTATGTCTACGAGGACACACATGACCACTGGCAGTAATGTTTATATGTAGATATATATATCTATATATATATATACATATATATATATATATATGTATATCTATATATACACACACATATATGTATATGTATATATATTTCTATATGTCATGTCTGCTTGCAGTGCTGCATGGGTGAGTGGTATGCACTGTATGTGCCTGCTAAGCCACATTCTCTGCAACATCCAGCCTGTACTTCCATTCCCACTAGCAGGGGTATGTTGTGAGCACACCTTGGCCTGCAGCTTCCAGCCTGTACTTTCATTCCGACCAAGAGGTGGAGTTGTGTGCTCCATGCAATAACGCCAGGCAAACTACATGGTAATGTATGCTAAACAGCCCATAATGGGATGCAAATGTGACTTTTTGCCCACGGATTACCTAAATAGGCTAATTTGCATAGGAGTTTTAAATATAGCAAACTAACCTATCTATAATGCAAACAGGTTAGCCCCAGGCAAACCTCACTTCAGCATAGCACTGTTCGTCAGTGTGTGGCCTGCATCTTTGTTTGCAGTTGCTGTGAAACTCCTCTTTGCAATCACACACAATGCCCTTCACCTGCAACTCTGCCTTGCTCCACCTCTGTGTCCACTGAGCAGCCGTTGCATTTTGCACTTCCTTGTTGCTATATTCAGAGCTGTCTTATTTCCCAGGCTATTTTATCACTGCACTTCCAGCCCAGTTTGCCAATATTCTCTGCCTAGGTAGCATAATTCCAAAATGTTGATATAGATTAAAATGTTGTTCCTATTTCTACAGTCAGTTTCAAACATAAGAATATTGTTTAATATAACTGAGCATCAAGTCAGTCTCTTCATGCTTGGAACTCTGAATTGCTTTTGTTTGAGATGCACAGAGTCCGAAGGGATATTTTACTTCCTGTCTGTCTAAGGGACTAACATAAATCTCACTGGGGGAACTGCATAGTGGGACCATAGTAACACCCTGAATGCAGTACACCCTACATAGAAACATAGAAGTTTTCGGCAGATGGGGACAATATGATCCATCAAGTCTGCCCTTGGTTTCCAACCCTCTCTTATTTAGCTCCTGCTAGAGTATCCCATATTGTCTGTCTCATGACCGTTTGAATTCCCCCACCATCTTGGCTCCCACCATTCCCTCTGGCAGGCGATTCCATGGTTCTACAGCGTGCTTTTCGAAGAAGGATTTCCTCATATTGCTCTTGCACTTTCCTCCCTTAAGTCTAAGGTCATGCCCTCTACTCCTGTTTTAGTCTTTTAACTGAAAGAGGTTCTGCATGTGCACCCTGTTGTTGCCTTTAAGGTATTTAAATGTTTCGATCATGTCCCCACGATTTCTGCATTGCTCTAGGGAGTATAATTTGAGGTCATCTAGTCTTGCCTTGTATGGTTTCTGATGCAAGCCCTGCACATCTTTGTTGCTCTTCTCTGTACCATCTCCAGCCTATCTATGTCCTTCCTGAGGTAGGCCTGCAGAAATTGACACAGTACTCCAGGTGAGGCCTACAGGGACTGATGCAGGGGCATGATTTTTCCATGCCTTCTTTTTTTTTTATTTAATAAGCTTTATTAAATTTCAACAGTCCAAGAATAACAATAAAAACAACATTAACAAAATATACTAGATATCAAATCCATCAAGTCAAGTCCACCCATAAATAACTTAAACCCATTCAAATAAAGCCCAAACCCCCCATGTAATACCAAAATATCCGCCCCCTCCCCAACCACACACTGCCACTTACATTTAAACCATAACCTCAGAATGTAAGCAGGACCATCAAGGCTTCCATACCACAAGAAGAGTCTCCAAATTGCCCCACATCAATAGGAAGGCCTTCAACCGATCTGGCATGGAGGCAATGTGCCTTTCCAGCTGTAGCGCTAACATGACCTCCCTGTACCATTCCACTATAGAGGGGAGTTTATCCTCTGTCCAGTGCCTCATAATAGTCAGTTTAGCCACTGCAGAAATAAGTGTCATATGTGCTCTTCTAACCCTTGGGGTACCAGGGGGAAAGTAGCTTAGCAGGCAGACATTGGGGTAAGCAAGGTCCCCAAACCCAGGATAGGGTCTAAGGATTTACAAATAGATTGCCAGAACCTCTGCACTTTGGAACAAGTCCATAGCATATGATAAAGTGAACCAATGTCACCCTTACACCTGCCACACACACTGGTGAAGTCAATTTACCGATTCTAAAAAGTTTCACCGGCGTGAGATAGATATTGTGCATAATATTAAAATGGACTAACTGAAGCCTGTCTTGTTTTATATGTTTATACACTGTCTGCCAAAACTTCTCCCATAAATCAGAATCCTCAGGAATTCCCAACTCCTTCGTCCAATAATAACAAATCCCAGTTGGTAATTTAGAGTCCAGGACTTGAAGAGTCTTGTAAGAGTTAGAGACCGAATGGGGCTGGGAGGCTATCTGAAGAATTATAGACACATCCATACCCACTAAGTCTTTCATCGGAACACAAGAAAAAAAGGAGGTAAGGGCCTTACTAACTTGAGCGTACTTAAAGGCATCTTTATCTGGCACCCCAGTGGATCTCTGAAAATGATTAAAGGGGAGTGGTCTCCCATTCAACCAAATGTCAGAGGCCTTGTAACTATTCAACTGAGGCCAAAAGGTGGGGGGTATTGGGTGACATCCAATCTTAAAGTGCGGATTGCCTATAATAGGCTGGTCCGACGACTGATACCACCTCACTCCAAGATATTTCTGGAGCTGAAGAGAAGCCTTAAGTGACCAACCCATCGGGTTGTTCCTGAGGGGCTTAGGAATATGAGATGGGGAGGCATACAAGAGAGCAAATAATGAACAGTGAGCTTTGGCCGCTAAATGTTTCTCTATACTCAACCACAAAGGGAGATATTCCAATGGCCCATAGTCTTTATTCCAAAAGGCGAGTTTACTAAGATGATGAGCTATATAATATAAGAAGAAAGAGGGTGCCGCAAGGCCTCCTCTAAGCTTCGGGGCGGTCAACTTGAAGTAGGTTCTATGGATACCTTTCCGTTTCCACAGGAAACCATTAACCAAACTTTGAAGCTTGGTAAACCATGCTTTTGGTAAAAAACTTCCCAGCATTCCCATTGGATATAGCATCCTTGGTAAAACATTCATTTTAACAATACTTAATTTACCCCACAGGGAAAAGGGAAGCAGACTCCATCTCTCCATATCCCCGGCTATCATTTTAATTAAATTACCAAGGTTATTTTTAATCATGGATCCAATATCCCTAGAGACTCTTATGCCCAGATATACTATGGACTTTGATTCCCATGAAAGGCCGTAGGAGACAATTCAGCCTTGATCACTCTACTATTTAAAGGTAAACTTTGGTTTTGGCCCAATTCAGCTTATAGAATGATACTTTAGAAAATTCCTCAATTTCAGAAAGCAAAGCCGGGATTGGAACAGGCCTCTCAACATGCAATAAGATATCGTCTGCATACACCGAGAAAGCATATCTGCAGTTCCACCTGAATCCCCTAATGCTGGGGTTACCTAACAACCTGCGAAGCAAAGGCTCTAAATAGAGATTGAAAAGTAAGGGGGACAGGGGGCACCCATGCCTTGTACCCCGAAACAGCTGAAAGGGAGGAGATAATACCCCGTTACATTTAACTCTAGCTGATGGGAGGGAATATAAAAGTTGTATCCACTTCGGAAAGGCATTGGGTACACCAAAGCAGGTCAGGGTGGTGAAAAGGAAGCCCCAGGAGACCCTATCAAATACTTTTTCCACGTCCAGGGACACCAGCACCATTGGTATGCTGGAGTCCCTGGCAGCGGAAATAAGATGTAAAAGTTTCCACATATGATCTCCGGACGACCTTCCCACCATAAACCCAACCTGTTCATGACCTATGAGGTTACCCATTACCTTTGAGAGTCTATTAGCCAAGATTTTAGCCAATATTTTAATGTCAGTATTCAACAAGAAGATAGGACGGTAACTTCCAAGACTCAATGGGTCTTTCCCAGGCTTTAAAATTAAAGATATTACAGCCTCCTGGAAACTAGGGTCTGATATGCCATTATCATACCAATAACTAAATACATCCTTCAGTACTGGGCTTAGTATGGATTGGCAAGCCTTGTAAAGGTTGTTTGGTAACCCATCAGGTCCAGGAGATTTATCAACAGGCAATTGTTTGATAGCCTGCTGAATTTCTGCGGTGGATATTCGAGCGCCCAGGGAGGCAGCCTCCACAGCAGTAATCTTAGGCAGGCTCACTGAGTTAAGGTAGCAATTTATATCTGCTTTGGAGGGGCATAAAGATGGATCCACCACATAAAGATCTTGAAAGTACCTACCAAACCCCTTCGCGATTTCTTGAGGATCAGTACATACCTGTCCATCTTGTGCAAAACTAATTCCAGGAATGAATTGTGAGGCCTCCAATTGCTACTCCATGCCTTCTGCTTGTGATGCCCCTCCCTATTCTTCCCAGGTTGCCACTAGCTTTTAGTGCTGCCTTTTCAAATTATTTACTGACCTTGAGGTCATCTGGTATGATCACTCCCATGTCTCGTTCCTGCCTAGTAGCCACCAGCTGCTTTCCTCCCACTGAGTACAGTTTCCCTGGATTATGTTTTCCCAGGTGGGTGACCTTGCATTTTTGGCATTGAATTTCAATTGCCAAGTCCTGGATCACTCCTCCAGTTTTTGTAGATCAGCTTCCATGCTATGCTGTCCCTCTGGTATATCCACCCTGTTGCCGATTTTGGTGTCATCTGCATAAGGCACACCTTTCCCTTCAGTCCATCTGCAACGTCACTGATGAATATGTTGAAGAAGAGTGGTCCCAGAACTGAGCCCTGAGGGACCCCACTAGTTGCCCTACCCTCTTCTGATAGAGTGCCATTCACTAATACTCTGAGTTCTCCCATGTAACCAGTTTCTGACCCAGTTCATTACCTCTGGCCCGACTCCCATGTTCTTCAGTTTTTTGACTAGTCTCCTGTGTGAAAAAGAGTCAAAAGCTTTGCTGAAGTCCAGGTAAACCATATCCATTGCTCCATCCTGATCCACTGTTTTGGTGACCTAATTGAAAAAATCAACCAGGTTTGTCTGGCAGGGCCTCCTGCCGTGAAACCATGTTGATTTTTGTCAAGCTGACCAGTTTGTTCCAAAAAAGCTACAACTCTTTCCTTCAGCAGGGATTTCATCAATTTTCCCATGATTGACATTAGACTAACTGGACGGTAGTTTCTTGGCTGTTCTTTGCTTCTACTTTTGTGGAGTGGTACTACTGTTGCTCTCTTCCAATCTTCCAGCACATCTCCGCTCCTCAATGATTTGTTGAAGAGCACTGCTAAGGAGCAGCCAGTATTCTCCCAAGTTCTTTAAGTATTCTTGGGTGTATCCCATCTGGCCCCATAGCTTTATCTACCTTTAACTTGCCTATTTCATCTAGGACCCTTTCCTCTGTGAAGGGACCTGTGTCTATTCCTTCAATTGGACACTTCTTTATGCCTATTGTTAGTCTGTTTCCATCTGCTTCCTGTGTGAAGGCTGAGCAGAAGTACTCATTGAGTGCCTCTGCCTTCTCCCCATCTTTCTCGGTGGGTTGTCCTTTTTTGTGATTCTTACAATGTCCCCTTTGGTCTTCTTTTTTTCTCGTATGTACCTTTTTTAATTCCTGAGCTGTCCTAACCTCTGTCTGAGCCTTTGCATTTCTTATCACTTTTCCTGTCTCTTTTTGTTTCTGTTTGTATTCTGTTTTGTCTGCCTTGTTCCCTGACTCCTTGAACTTTCTGAAGGCTATGCACTTCTCTTTCACCATGGTTGCCACCTCCTTGGAAAACCATAGTGGTTTTTTCCTCCTTTTGTTCTTACTAACCTGATGGGCACACTGTGATGTGACCATGGTTATTGTATCCTTCAACCTTGTCCAACATTCCTCAATGCTCCCTTCTGTTGTGTTACTAAGGTTGTCCCTCAGGCAGACCTTTATTTTTGTGAAGTCTACCGTCCTGAAGTCAAGGACCTTCAGCTTGGAGTGTATGGAGTCTTCAGTCCTTTTCACCGTGTTATGGTCACTGTTTCCCGGGTGGTTCCCTACTTCAACGCCCAGAACCCTATCACTATTTGTGAATATCAGATCTAGAATCACGTTATCCCTTATGGGTGATGTCATTAGTTGACTTAGGTCTGCTTCCTGTAGTGTGACTACGAATTCCCTGCTTTTTTGTGATGCTGCTGTGTGGGTACTCCAATCCATATCCAGTAGATTGAAATCCCCCACCAGCACCATGTCCCCTTTGCCTGACATCTGGAGGATGGTTTCCAGGATTTCCTTATCCCTAGCTTTCTCCTGATATTGAGGGTCTGTAGCTTATTCCTAACCAAATGGGTTTCCGGCTTCCTGTCCCGATTGTGATCTATAGATCTTCTGTTTCTCCTTGTGCCTGCTGCATTTCTGTAGCATTTATGGTATCCTTATCATAAATAGCTACCCCGCTCCCTTTTTCCCAGTCCTAGCTCTCCTGAACAAGTTATACCCCGAGATAGTCACCTCCCAACCGTGATTGTTTTGTGAACCATGTTTCAGTCATGACAACCCAGTCTAGTCCTGCCTCAGCTATTGTGGCAGTGAGGTCAGTCATCTTGTTAGCCAGACAGTGTGTATTGAGGCATAGCACTTTTGTTTGTCATGCCCTCCTTGATCTTATTGTTTGTCCCTTTGCCTTTTTTATGCTTTTTTGCAGTTCACCAGGGCATCTGCTTTCAGTTCTTAACACTAAAGTGCAATATTTAAAACAGCAGCTCCACAATTGAGTTTTTAGAACCCCAATCCTTTGGACAGTAAACTAAACAAAGTTTTTTTCAAGTGTTTCAGTGACTACAAATTAGTAGTTCAAACCACTAGATTAGTAGTTTGAACCACTTTTCCTTGTTTGTGAACCAGAAAATTTTTAGTTCAAACCCCAAAAAGTGGCTCGAGTCAGAAATTGCTCGGGAGAGACTGTGAATGTGTAAAATATTAAATTTTAGCAAATTTCCCCATAAAGAGATTATAAAATCCTTCTTAGGGAAAACATTGTACATCCTGGATGTTTTAGCTTTGCTAAAACTATCCATTTACACATGTTTTCTAACTTTAGTAGAACAGAAGTAAAGAAACAAGATCGTGGCTGTCATGAACCAGAAAAAAAAGTGATTCATGAGATCCATGTTTGGTTCATGATGCATCAAAATTGAGAATCAAAAAACACTCTTGTGAACAAGAAATTTTAGATTTCTATGGGGCATCTATTTTTTAAATCCTTATAACTCAGGAACCGTTTAATATTTTTTCACCAAACCTTTGAAAGGCACTACCTCAGCACAGAACAGATGTACCTTTAAAGTTTTCTGCAGAAATTCAGTACCATGTAGCCTGTACAAGACAGCAAACAACCCCATATGAAGTATAGTGAAAAATGTGACAATTTTACAAAAAAATTGGTTATCCAGATCTCAGAAACCACACAAGGTGCTATCATGAAACTTTACACATATTGAGACTCTGACAGCCTGACTGCACTTGTCAAATTTGTGGCTATTTTGTGAAACAATGCCAAAGTTATAACAGTGCAAAATATGTAGTTTAATATTTAACAGCCTAACCAATTAATTCTTTCTTTCTTTCTTTCTTTCTTTCTTTCTTTCTTTCTTTCTTTCTTTCTTTCTTTCTTTCTTTCTTTCCTTCTTTCTTTCTTTCTTCTTTGCAAAAAACTGTGTTAATGCACCAGTTAGGGTCAATCTTAATGTCACAAAAGTAGGAAAATGTGGTACTAGAGTTTGCAACCCTCACTCCCCCAACAGCAAAATGATAGGATCACACATGTGACCATAGACAGCCATCATCAGGTGGGACAAACAACATACAACTGCTTCTAAATAACACAAATGCAGTAGCACATAGAATTTCATCAGAATTTTGTGGAATTTTTCAAAATTTATGAATTTGTTCATATCTTGGCCATCTTTTGTGCTAGAGCTCTAAAACATGGAATGCTTAGTTTCTGTGAGGAATTCCAATCACGTGCCAAATATAACGAAAGTAGTTCAGATTGTCTCAAAATTAAAGGTGCTCAAAATCTGTTCTTTTTTTGTGGAAAATGTCATGAAATGTTTTATCTACACATACCTCAGCAATCTATTCAGCCAGAGATCTTAAATTTGGCATTATTACTTGATGATAGGAGTTCTAACAATGTGCTAAATGTCATGACATTGTGATGCCTATGTGTTCAAAATCTGTCATTTTATCTTTTGCCAGAGATTTCATGAACATTTTTATCTGCATATAACTCATGCACCTTTGGAGCTAGACATGTGCAAATTAGCATGAAAAATCTGTTTCTAATGGTTATAGAATCTTCTAAATATGGAGAGAACTATATTAGAGACTTTTAAGTTATAGGGGTTGAAACGTTTACTATCTAAATATTTGTAAAATTTTGTGAAAACTGTGAAAACTCACAAAAATATTCTTGCAGACATAGACTTAACATCTGACATGCATATCTGATGTCAATGTATCTTGGTGTCTAACACAACTGGATAAATTGGTTTAGCAGTTTTAAATTGACAGTGGAAAACAAAACAAAACAAAAAAATGTATTGGTAACATTTTCTCAAATATTTATGGAAGCATACAGACGAAGCATTCAGAATTCTTTTTGTAGAATTTAATAGTCACACTGTGCATATAACTACTTCATTTGATAAGCTATGTTGAGCTTTTTGCAGTCTTGCTGTTACTCTCTGGGTGACAATTTTGCCCCCCATTATTATGGCTAGACTGACTCAGTAGAACTACTGATCCCACTGATATCCTCTTTGTTCTTTACAGTGACAAAAACCCTTGAGACATAAGTCACCTACTCCTTTTCCTATCAACTTAACCTGTTGGAATAGCCTGAATTTTTACTTCCTGGTGCCCCAGAGATGATCTTCCTCACTACATCTCTTTGAGCATCTTTAAGTCCTAAGCTTGTATGTACATTAGGCCCCCTGGATAATCAGTTTACTGGTTGTGATCCTTAAATATCCTGCATTCAGGTTGGAACTGTTGATACTCTGTGCTTCCTTGCTCCAAATTGGGGGGGGGGTCTACCACTGGTGTGCTACTCAGCTTAGCTGTCAATTTCTTGGTGAAACTATGTATCTGCCTCCTGAATCTGGTGACCCACTGCACTACCTGCCTCACATACCACAGTCCTTTAATTAGAATCCCTCCTATAAGGCTGAGTAAAATTAGCAAATTCCAATTTTATGAAATTTTCAAGAAATTCCATAATTTTCACAAAGACTCGTGGAATTTGACTGTAAGTGCAGATGTTATTTTACAATTTCTAGCAACAATCAATTAATAAACTAGACACACACAGTCTCCTTGTAAGGTCTAAGAACCTACCAAATTTAATGGCATTACATTCTCCAGTTTTAAAGTTTGAGAGGTTTATAAATTCACAGTTTACATTCTTGCAAAATGTAATTTTAAAATGTTGTGAAAGTTTAGCAACTTTTCATTCAGTTCCATTTAAAGCTGTAAATGTGATATTGTATTTTAAATGTTTCAAATCTGGTTAAATTTGGATATGTTGTTTTAAATTTAGAGGGAAATGACTAATATTTAAATTTTGGCAACGTGTTTGGCAGGCTATAACTCAGTCCCATTTGAAGCTAGAAATATGAAACTGTGTGCATATATAAATGTAGTGATAACCAGTGTACCTGTAAAATTTTTTAGCATTTCAAGGAATACC
This sequence comes from Neoceratodus forsteri, assembly GCA_016271365.2. NCBI lineage: Eukaryota > Metazoa > Chordata > Ceratodontiformes > Ceratodontidae > Neoceratodus > Neoceratodus forsteri. Next base: position 307,170,412 of record CM057457.1, on the reverse strand, counting down.
CTCAAAATTATACTAAAATTACAGTAATCTAAATTTTGGCAAAATATTTGGCTATTTATAACTCAGCCCCCTTTAAGCTTGAGATTTAAAACATGGTGCACATACCCCTGCTGTATCTTTCTCTAAATCCTGAAACTGTGGAAGATTTTGGATAAGAAATTGTAAAATTGGATTGAAATAACTGAAATTTTAATTTTGATTAAATGTTTGGCCACACATAACTCTACCCCTTTTGGCCTATGACTCTGATATTTGGTACACTTACTGTACATAAGCTATTTTAAACTGTCTACATATCAAATATAGTGTCAGTTGTATCCTTACTTTTTAAATTAAAGAAAAATAGCTGAAATGTAAAATTTGGCAAAATTCTGTGGAATTTCATGCAGATTCTGCAAAATTATGTGGAATCAGAATGGTTATTCTGCAGGCATTGTGCAGGTGGAATTTTAAATTCTGCACAACTCTAAGTAGCACCTTCATGGATTTGTATTTGTGGATAGTCGCTTCATATAGAAGTCTACAATACTCAAATCACAACATTGCGTCTTTGTGCAGAAGAACAGGCCTCTGCAGCCGCAGATACAAATCAACAATAACCAAATTACAAGAGTTATTTTGGGGCCTGCCCTTCTGTAGTCACAGGTATTCATGCACATGATAAGACATTCACACTTGATGGGCCTGTGCTTCTGCAGCCACAGGTGTAAGACATACACACTGACCTCTGGCTGCAGAACTGCAGATGCCAAAAAATCCATGATACAAAAATTCTAACAGTAGTTCTGTCTGCAGAAGCACAGCCCCCTGAGGGGCATGCACCTCTTCAGCCACAAGTGTAAGACATAAACACCAGCTTCTGGCTCAAGAAGGGTAAGCCCCTATGAGGCCTACAGTTATGCAGCCAGAAGTACTGTTGTAATGTGGGTATCAGGATTTCAGCAGCAGATCTAGAAAATGTTCAAGGGGGTAACAGTTTTTCAGTTAAGCTGTTGCAGATAGAACACTGTGCACTAGTGGATCATGCTATCTAGCAATGATACCGCATACAACATGCATGGGTACCTCTGGTGGCAGAGCTGTAAGCCCCATGGGGCCTTCTGTCTGAAGAAGCACAGACCCCAGCTAGCAGAGCTGCAGGCCCCATGGGGCCTTCAGTCTGCAGAACTGCAGGCCTCATGGGGCCTGCGGTTCTGTAGCTACAGGTACTTATGCATGCTGTGCAACATAAACACACAGATGTGGCTGCATAAGTACAGGCCCAGGGCCTGTGCTTATGCAACCACAGATATAAATCCACAAAGGCAGAACATTAGTGCTACTGCAATTGTGTCATCTGGAAACAGTTGTATGTTGTTTGTCTCACTTGATGTTGACTGTCTGTGGTTACTTGTGTGGACTTGTCCTTTTGCTGCTTCAGGGGAGTTAACATCCCAGTTCACTACTTTTGTGGCATTCAGTTGATCCTATCTGGTGCATTAACACATAGTTTTTTGCAAAGAATATTTTTTTTTTGACATAGTAAAATCATATCCTCATTCATGCAGGTCCTTTTGGGACCTGTGTGAACAGATGCAGATAACATTGGTCCCTGCATCAAGGAAAGACTCTGTTCACTTATGAAAGAGCAGGGCCCTGTCTGTGCAACACCGCATGGCACAAATTTATGGTGTTGTCTGGTGGGCTGCGGAAGCACAGGTCACTTTGAACTCTGTGCTTCCATGTGGCTGCAGACACAGATGCACAGGGCAAAGAGTCCATCTCTCAACCACAGCACAGTATCCTCTTGCACCAACATGTATAGAGTTTTAGGACCCTATATAGTACTTGTGCTCATATGGGCAAACCTGCAGCTTCTCTTCCCAGGCTGTGGGGTGATGTCACATAACAGTACCATCCCCCCAGCCTCAGCCCATCGCTCTGACTCATTGAGCTTGCCCCCAAACTCATTTCACTAGCATGGGTTCACAAAGCACTACCCACTGGGGTAAAGGCTAACACTACACACAATGATTCTTAACAATTTTTTTTTCAGATTTTGACCCCAGATTTCAAGCTAGTTGTTTTATGACTCCCCCTTATGAACATGATATGTGGCATTTATAGACTACTAGCTGAAATGCCATCATGCACCACAAGTGTGAAAACACATATTTTCCAAGAACTGAAAAATGGCACCTATCACGTTTATAAGGTGGCATGAAAAAATGGCTTTGTTGAAAGGTTGGAGTCAAAATATTGAAAATCAGTGAAGTTGTGTGTGAACATTGAAATACTTTAAGGTTCATTCATCACTTATTCATTTTACTATATTTTTAAACCAAATTTTCAACACAGTGTTTTTATGACCTCAGCTCATGAACCTGCTAGGTGAACATTTTAAAATACTGCCCAAAATGTGATTTCATATGCTATTGTGAAATCACATTTTGGCACATATTTTAAAAAAATTCAACTGCCTTGTTCATGAGGTGGGGTCCCAAAAAAGCCATGCTGAATGTTTGATGGAAAAATATTGAAAACAAGCAAAGGTATGAGTGAACACTGAAATATTTCAGTGTTCGTGCATAACCTAACCATTTCACAAAAGTTTTACAACAAATTGTCAACATAGTCTTCTTATGACCAAGTCTCATGAACCTAGTAGTTAAACTATTTCAAATCTCACCTGAAAAGTGATTTGTCACAGCAATGCAAAATCACCTTTTGAGACATATATGAAAAGTTTCCCTTACCTTGTTCATGAGGTGGGGTGTTTAAAAGGCTATGTTGAAAATTTGGTGTAAAAATGTTGAAAAATGACAGCTATAAGTAAAAGTTCAAAACCCATTAAATAACATTAAATCAGACTTAACTTATTTTCTAATAGCACAGTCACCAGTTCCAGCAGTGAGACATGTTTTCAATTAAAGAGTGGGTCTACATCATGGGACATGCTCAGATGTGGGTGGTGTGGATGTGGTGGGTAATGAGTAGGGGTTGGGGTGGGTGGAATCATGGGAGGGTCAGATCAGAGGGGGACTAACTTCTTTTATACAAGATATTTAAAACAAAAGACAAGGGCCTGTTTTCTTTCTTCAGATGGTGGAGCTGCACTGGGGTTTGGGCACCCCAGTGTCAGCTTACAGAACATTGGCACCAGGGGTGTGCACCCCACTGTCACCACATATAGTATGCAATGGGAGGTGGCATCTAGAAGGGAGGGGGCAGGGCAAGCAGTATGGGGGTGGGCACCCTGGTTCACTTATATATTTTAGTGTGCATTATGGAAGGACGAGGGAGGGCTAGCTGAGTTGGGAGGGGGAGGAAATTAAATAATAAAACAGATAGATAGATAGTGTGTTCAATGGCCTACATAGTCAGTATAGTGTTATACTTGTGCAACTGTGTTACTTTGGTTTTGGCTGGTCACATTCTATTCCAGAGGACTTACCACCCTGTAGGGGTACTAAAGGCAAGGAACCCTCAAAGAGGGTTCCATCCCCAGAGGTACCATAGGATGATTCCCATGGCTAAAGGTTCCTTAGGAAGCATTCTGAGGAGAGAGGTGATGCCACTGAAGGAGGAGGGGAGGATGGTGGGGCAAAGAAAAAGTGCTTCAGGAGGCTGACAGGAACTGCTTATATAGCTCAGGAAGGGGGAGTGGCTGTCTGCTTATCCATTGTCCATTGAACTACAGGTCCAGCCTTCCAATTCAATGGCCTACGCAGCAAATATAGTGTTATGCTTGTGCAACTGTGTTCCTTTGGTTTTGTCCATTTGCACTCTCTGTTCCAGAGGTATTACCACCCTGTAGGGGTACCAAAGGCAAGGAACCCTCAAACAGGGTTCCACCCGTAGAGGTGCTGTGGGATGATTCCCTTGGCTAAAGGTACCTTAGGAAGCATTCCCCCAAAGAAATGTATTGGTACAAAGAACATTAGTAATCAGAGCCATGAGGCAGGGTATAATAGGCAAAGGCAGCTTGAGAAGCAATGAGATATGCAGATGAGCAAATGGCATGAGTATGATGGTTTGTGCTGGAAATAGAGAGGACCTCCTAAGGAGAGAGGGAATGGCAAGTAGGGACATCATCCACCTCCATCCAACAGTGGAACCTACCTACAGAAACTAGGGAATGCTGACTACTACTAACTAACATTTATGACCTGAGGCATGGAGGAAAGGAGTACTTAATGGTCATGGTTGGGATGCCCCAGAAACAAATTCAGAAGTTACAAGGAGTGTCGGAGACCCTCACAGAGGGCAGACATTTGCTTAGCAGGCACAATCAGACTGAGTTGTGTGTAAGTAGATGATTGGACTTGCACCTAGGTCTGTAAGGCAGAGGAAGCAATGAGTGAACCTGCACATAGGTCTGTGAGGCAGAGTAAGCAGTGGTCAGACCTGCACGTAGGTCACAGGAGCAGCATATATGAATTAGTAAGGGTAAGCCAACCAGTCCCACTAGGAAGCCAATTAATGGTGACAAAATACTAGAAGGATTTTAGCTGCAAAGGCAGGATTCAAACATGAGGTAAGTATGCCACATAGGGCCACAACTCCTCAACAACACCTCCAAGTCCCCCGCCATGGGAAAAATAAGAAAGTGATGGGAAAGTACCATGACATATATGCAGATATGAAAACTAGATTAGAGCATCAGTGGTAGCTTAGCTGACCTCCAGAGTATAATAGCAGTGTGCAAACATAATAGAGCAGCATCAGTATTGAGTAACTATGGATTATATGGGTAGCAATTCAAATGAACATAGACTGTAGGGAGGCAATGCTCTGAGGCAGCAAATTGGCTAGGCAGTGCAGTGTAAACAGCAGCAATGAGGTACCTGGTATGAGTTCAGGAAGCAGGATTGAGCTGCATGGGCTAGTGTCCAGAGTGAGCCTGAACCAGGTGAAAAAAATGAAGATGCATAGCATGGAGAGCAGCAGCAGGGAAGCAGCTTGGGCTGAAATACACAAATAAAGATTGCAGTTGCATTGTGAGTAAATAGGAGCTAATAGCATGAGCTCAGGATTAGCAAACTACAAGTCGTTTAGAAACAGAAGAATGCAAAACAAAAGACACAAAAGTACAGAAGAACAGGGAACAAGCAATACAAAGATGCACACAGCCAGAGGCAAGCAATACAAACCAAATGCAGGAGAACAGAAAACAGAAGTCCAGCAAAAACAAGCAGAGGCCAAAACACAGCAAGGCGAGAGGGGGGAGCAAGCCCCAGCAGCTGCAAAGGACAGACCGACAGAGCCTCCGGCTGCAAAGAAAAAGTGCTTCAGAAGGAAGCTGAGAGAAATTGCTTATATAGCTCAGGAAAGGAGAGTGGCTGGCTGCTTGTCCATTGAACTACAGGCCACAGCCTTCCAAATAGATAGACAGACAGATAGACAGATGGATAGATATTATTATATATATATATATATATATATATATATATATATATATATATATATATAGATATAGAGCGACAGAGAGACAGAGTGATCATCAGCTCACTGCACCTTCTCAGGCTGGCAGCATGACTCCAGCTGCAACTACACAAAACAAGAAAGTCCCACTGTTCTCATAGGGCCCTATGCACAAAGCGGGTGGGTGTACACAAAAGTAGAGTGTACTCCGCCCACATGACTGCACACCCACGGGGAGGTGTGCCCATACCGGCATGCACTAATGCCAGCCATCTGTCTGTGGCTCTACCTCCCTGGTGTGCAGAACTCTGCATGGTGGCTGGTGGAGGAGTCAAGGTCTCAGGTGGGCACCCAATGGGATGTCCCCTGAGACACAGTGGATCCATCACATAGCTGTGTGCTGGTCTGGGGTAGTGCATGCCTACAGCAGGCCTGGACCTAATCGGCACAGCCCTGGACCAGCACCTGGCACACAGTGCCCTCTCAGTGCACAGACAGACCCTGGTGGCAGGAGCCACCCTGTCCTGCAGATTGCAACACTGCACCACTGCCGTGCCCCAAGTCACACCTGCCCATGTCCCCTGCCACTTACCTGCACCCCAGAGAGAGAGAGAGAGAGAGAGAAAACATTGGAGACATGGCAAGAGATCACCCATGGTTGGTCTGAAAACTGGGCTATGGAACCTGTGTTGTGGTATCATGGCTGTGCAGGTCTAGATGTGGATGATCAGAGGTGGGAGGTGTTGCTGGCACATTCGGCATGCACCAGTGGACTGCTACAGTCATTCACACCACCAGACAGGCACACACCACACCATCCTGGTCACATGGACACTGGACTTTGTCGATCAGCAAGTGTCAACTGTCACTGGTTGCCAAAGCAACTCCACCAGCCTGCAGGACCACAGCTCCTGAACCATACAACATCACTGGGATGACTGCTTCTGTATGAGGTAACACCTCTCCTTTCTCCAGTTCAGAACCTGTTCAGGGGGACACACACCAGATTATGCCTGGTCCTTGCTGGTGTATCCAGCACCCCCCTCTGCACCCCTGCGGCCAGTGCTATGCAACTTTGTGAATGCCACGTGGTACTGGCCTGCCCCCAGTGTGTTGCTCATCGCACTGCTGGGGGGCTGGGTGCATATGTACTGTGCGCCCCCCCTTTTTGCATCCCACATGGGAGGGTGCAGTTATTGTGGTGTGGCTACTCACTCCTGATATGCACGTGTAGCCACTTCACACCATTCATTCATAGGGGACATACAGAGAATCTAGGTGAATGACTCCTCCCATTAAGCTAGGTACGCACAATTTTTGGTTGCCCAGAAACCTTATTTCCAGCTATATTTTCCAAACAACTGACATCAGAATGTAGCTAAAAGGATCCTGTATACCTAGGTTTAGTTTTTTTTTTAAATACATCAGTTTTTCTGTTTCTCAATGACTTTTAGTTAAAAAAAACAAGATGGCAGCTGTCACAACTGACATTTTTTCTCATGACTGATAATTTGCAATAGATAAACCTCAAATACCACTAAAGTTATTAATGCACAAAAAATTAGGGTTTAACGTTAAACACCTTACTGAACACTAACTGTATTGGTACTACTTGCCAGTGTAATAGACAGATAGATAGCTACAATAGATAGATAGACAGACAGACAGACAGATAGATAGAAAGATAGATAGATAGATAGATATAGATGATAGATGGATGGATGGGTGTAGATGTACAGTAGATAGATAGATAGATAGATAGATAGATAGATAGATAGATAGATAGATAGATAGATGGATGGATGGATGGATGGATGGATAGATAGATAGATAGATAGACAGACAGACATATATATCGATTTTGATACAGATACAGATATTGACAGATACATATGTATACATGGGTGGATCCATGACAGTTGGTCGACAGTTTAGTTGTTGACCAATGTTACAGTGACTCCCTTATATTGACTGCATTTGCAGTCAACATAAAGGGTGTCACAGGACACACTGTTTTCTTTGGGGGGCTTTGCCTCCCCGAGCTCTGCCCCCTGCACCCCCCCACTACTAAAATAATCAACTCAGAGTCAGAGTTGTTTTGGGGAGGGATGCAATACTCCCAGAAAGCAGTGCTAGGGTCCCACGATGACACTACAGCGACCTGGCGCTGTTATCACTGTAGTGTTGGGAACTGTAAAATTGCCGCGGTAGCTTCGGTAGACCTACTTGGGTGACCTGGCCAAGTAAGGACCTTAACAATCTAATAAACATAAAGCTCATGAACAACGAAGTAAAAAGGAGAATAAATATTCACTAAAACTAAAGGAAACTGCCAACAGACAATATTCTAATAAATGCATATTAGACCCAGGTCCAACCTTGCTCCCTGAAAAGGAACACACCCTTACAGTCTTCCCTCTGCAACAAGAGCAAGTTACACTCCACCACACTCCCTGAACAGAAGCGCACCCTTACAGCCTGCCCCCTGCAGCAACAACACCAAAGTGACAGTGCTTTGGGATTGGATTCAACGACTGTCTGACTTGCTTTGGGCTACCTGGTTACCACAATTAAAAGAATTGTTTTACTTGTAGTGCTAGTTAGTTTACACTCAACTAAGCTAGATTAAATATTGGCCAAGAGCAAGTGATTGTTTATTTTCCATTTCAGGACTTGTGTAGTATAGTCTGGTCTGCGCCCATTGGCCCGCAGTGGACCAATAGGCGATACAGCCCGTATTATGTACGCTAGTCAGTCAGTGGGTGGCCAGGCAGCTGCGAGCTACTGCCCACCGCCGACCGGGGGGAGTGGGGTGGCAGGTCTCAGTGGGCAGGTGGGAAGGGGGAGTACCGCTGGACCACCAGGGATTTAATCACATTATTCGCCCATGATCGGGCTGGGGATTGGGTCCACTGGACTACCAGGGCTTTAATTTCTTTATTTGCCCATGATTGGGCCATGGATCGGGTCCACTGGACCACCAGGGAATATTATTTTCACTACAGCCCATGATCGGGCAGGGGAGCAGGTCCACTGGACCACCAGGGAATATTATTTCTACTACAGCCTGCGATCAGGTAGGGGAGTAGGTCCACTGGACCACCAGGGATTGCAGTATGATATGCCCATGATCAGGCACTGGGGTGGGGTCCACTGTACCACCAGAGATTTATATATGTTATGCCCATGATCAGGCACTGGGGTGGGGTCCACTGGACCACCAGGGAATTATTTAAGTTATGCCCGCAATCAGGCATTGGGGCGCATTAGTTTCAATAAATAACATTCTATCTTCCTCCCTCTCTATCATCGCGGGTGTGCCCCAAGGTTAAATCCTAGGGCTGGTTCTCTTTTCCCGCTTTATAAATGATCTCCCCTCAGTTTGTACCCATGCCAATATACATATGTACATGGACAATACCATCCTTTTCCTGTCTGGCCCATCCCTCCAGGCAGTCCAATCCCACCTCCAAAGTGACCTCACAGCAGTCACAGCATGGTTTGATGCCAACTGTCTAAAACTGAACACTAATAAAACTGTTGCCATGACATTTGGCTCCAAACAGAAACTAATTAAGTGTTCAACCCTATCAGTTTTCTCCATCTCAACCAACACTCCATTAGAAAATGTCCTTACCTACAAATACCTTGGTGTCTGGCTCAATCCCTCCCTAGATTTCTCTCATCACTTCGATGCACTACATACTAAACTGTGCCCTAAATTAGGGCTACTCTATTATCATATGGCTAGCCTCGCCCTTCCTGTAAGATGTGACCTTCTAATTAAATGGATCCTCCCAACCTTTGACTATGCAGATATAGTCTACAGCTCCACCCCTTCTACCCCCTCACCAAACTAGATGTGCTTTTCCATTCCATTTGTAGGTTTGCCTCTAACTCACCCCCATTAACTCTCCACTGTGACCTGTACTCCTCCCTTTCCCTTCAACCCCTTGCATAGCTTCACTTCACTCACTGCTCCACCTTCATCACCAAATTCTGGTTTGGGTCTCTTCCTTCTTACCTTACCTCCCTCCTTACTCCTACTTCTCCCTCACCCTACAACTTGCATTCTAGTTCTGCCAGTACCTTCTCACTCCCACGTGTCCAAACCACTGCTGGCAAACTCTCCTTCTCCTATAGACTCCCTTCCTTCTGGAATAGCGTTTCCCTTCAAACCCATCTCTCTCCCTCCTTCCCTGCCCTTATAAGCCTTCTTAGACCAATCCCCACTACCTCCTGTATCTGCTTCTGTTCTTAGACCTTGTGTGTTTTGTTCCCTACTCTTTTTACTGCAGCATTCTGCATATATCTTTCTTGTATTGTATTGTATCATTTGTTTATACCAGAAATGTTTGTCAGCTTTTTTAAATAGTTTCTGATATTGTATATACTCTGTATTGTACTATTTATTCATGGCGGGATATTCAGACTGCACCACACTGAAGCGCAATACCAGGAGCAGGTGCAAGTACAGTGTGCCCCTGCGCAACACGTGCAATATTCAAACACAGTGCAGGCCAAGGTGCGCTTGTGCAACACAGCTGAATATCGCACCAACTGCACCATGGTGCAACCAGGGATGCGCAGTGGAGCAGGGCCGATGCACAGTAGCACAACCAGGGATGTGTAGGGTCAGGGACGGGAAGCAGGGGTGCACCACCCATGGAAGCCATGGGTGGAGGAGCACATAGCAGGCCAGACAGCAGCCCCCCCGACAATCCATGAACTGCACTACCAGTGGTGAGCTGGATGGACCACCAGTCCATGAACACCAGCACCAAATCCACAGCAGGGGCACGGTGCCCCAGCACACCCCCCTGGCAAGCAGTGACAGCAATACAAGGAGGGCCGGCCACTCAGTGCCACCAATGCAGAGCACACTCTGTACAGTGATCCCCAGACACCCGGCCCAGGAGCAGCACCCAACAGTGTATGGCACTGAATGCATGCCACCACCCCCACTGTGACAATGCAACCCTGTGAACCATGGAGTCATGCATGGCAGCCCCACTGTGAGCACCCCGCAGTGGGCAGAACCAGCCACTGATGCAACAACTGCAGACACAATGCCGCCCTGCACGGCCCCCCCGTGTCACAGCAGAGATGTCTACCCTGTGTCAGTACCTGAGGGACCCCGCATGTGACAAGGCCTGTCCTGGACCCCACCACCAGCAGGACAGCACCCTGCATACCCACCCATGCACACACTCTGTCCCAGCACTGGCCCAAACAGACAGCAGAGCCACCCACTGTGCTATATGGAGGCATGTGCCACACAGGATGTGACACAGGGCACAGACAAACACTCACCTTGACCCAAGGGTACCCCCAACACAGGGCCACAATAGTGGGGCAACAAATGCTGCTGGCGTGCATCCACTGATGCTGTATACCCAAGGCCTGCACCCCACCATGCCACAGGTGAACCAGTCATCCTGCACATGCACCATGAAGCCATCCGCTGCCAGCATGCAGCCAGAGCACAAGTGACAGACATTAGAACACAGACACTGCAACAGACACCAGTGACAGCATGGAGGGGGGACAACAACAGCATAGCCCACAGTGTCACCCGAGGCAGACGTGCAACAAACTGGTGACAGGAAGCAAGCTGCCATTGCACCTTGCCCAGAGGGTGGCCGGCATGGACAGCCACCAGTGACATGCCAGCAGACCATGTGTACCACAGACATGCAAGGGGGCCAGCTGCATGGGCCATGGACATACTGACAGGGGCACCAGGGACACAGCGCATGCACCAGGGACCACTGCACACAGGCATCCAGTGCACAGAAAACAATACACATACCACAGTTGGGGACCGAGTCCCCCATCCACAGCATAAGCGGGTCCCTTCTGGACACACACATGCCCAGGCCTGCACCACCCCGACACCATGCACTCCACTGCAGCCAAGCACCATACGCCCACTGCAAATCAGAGACCACCACAGTTGTCATTTCAAACAAGTATGTATTAAAGGGATAAACTGTACAAACAACACAACAAATCAAAACTATGTACAAAGTGGGTGGGAGGGCCACAAACCCGGTGGGGGTGGGCATGGGGCAGGATGTACATCAGGAGTGGGATAAAGGGTATGACAGTAAGTCCAGGGGGAGAATGCACAACATGTGCACTGTAGGGTCTAATGGTGACCCCTCTCCACACTCTGGTCCCTGTGTCGTCTCCTGTGCCTCCTACGGTCACCTCGATCTATCCTCTGGAGCAGCTCCAGAGTAGCCCGGGACAGCTGCAGTAGCTCCTGAATATTCTGCTCAAGGGCAGTCCAGAGTTTTCCACCTAGTACAAGGGAGCAGAGTCAGTACGCGTGACTGGCCAGACCCCTGCAGCCCACCCAATGTGCACGGCATACAGCCATGGGCCACGCACCTGTGATGGCATGCGACCTCCCACAGTGTCCATGCCCGCAAGACCCACCTACCCAGGCACCCATAGCCATGTGGAATGCTGCACACACACATACCATCCATGTTCTGCACAGCATCAACATGGCTGTACAGTGACATGGCTATGCAGTGTGAAGGCAGTGTACAGCCATGGACCCAGTGCACGCACAGCCCACCTGTGACACCCACCCACACAAGCAGTGCCACAGGGCAGTGTTGAGTGCACTGTGTGGCGTGCACGGCAGGGGGGCCAAGTGCGGGTGGCCACACCCCACCACCACCCCTGCTACCCAGCATGAACAGATGTAAGAGAAAACATGGAACTCACCTGGATCCTGGCCAGCAGGGTGCTGCTGGCTCATGGCCCCACCAACATGGCCCAGCTGCATGTCCACTGCACCCACTCTGGCCTGCTCTCCCTGTTCCTGGGCCAAAAGTGTCCTACGGCGCTCCTCCAGGCCTAAGATGCAAACATGGAGAGTGAAACATCAGTACAGGTCAGTAACAAAGCCCTCCCGGTGTGTACATGCCCACACAGCCCAGCCATGATGCATCACCACCACCACCCCCACTAGACGGCCCCCACCCCTCCATGGTGTGGCCTTATGCATACCGTGATACCCGGACAGATGGACACTACCAGTGATGGGATGGAGCACCTACCTGACCATGGCATGGTGCCTCGCCGGGCTCGTGACTGCAGATGCCCCAGGCAGTCAGGGTCCCACCTCTGGAGGTCACCATAGCAGTGGTGACACTGCTCCGCTGACCGGCTGCTCCCTGTCACCTCCTGCAGGCCCTCTGAGACCTCCTGCCACACAGCAGTCCGTGGCCTGTGGAGGGGTTCCGGCCCAAAGAGGGCACCAGCATGTGGCTCCATCAGGGCCACCAAGTTTACCACTTCAAGGGCACTCCAGACCTGTGCTCTGGTTCTCGGCATGTTGCTGTCTCAAACACCAACAAAATGGTGCTCTGTAGTGCACGTGCCCCATGTGCAGAGTCAGTGTGGTACTTCACTGCCAGTCCCTATCACGCTGTGATGAGACTGCATGATAGGGGTGCAGCCATGTGGATGTATGGCACCTAGGGGGCAAAGGTTGACCGCAGGGTCAAGGGTCTGTCTGCGGACAGGGCACCACAGTGCTATTCGGATGCCCTGCATGTAGCGTGGTTGGGTGCTTGAGTGTGATGCCCTGAGTGGCCTACTGCGCTATGGCACCATGGCGCCCATGGCGCACCATGGCACGAGTGCCACATGGGCATACAGCGCACTAGCACCACAGGCACAGTGGTGGCCATGCTCTGCACTGCCTCCCATGCACAGGAAGTCAGCAGCACCACACACGTTGGCTTCAGCACCCCAGGCATGCATCGTGTGGTGCTGATTGCGCACGTCACAGTGCTGCGCCATAGCCTGAGCACGCTCACCTACATTGGGCAAGGCGCAACAGCGTGATATTCAGTCAGGTTATTCAGATCAGCTCATTAGTCATTCCATGGCACATCCACTGCATTAGCATCTACTTACAGTTGCGCCTGCCTTCATTTGCATGCATTGCATGTGTTGCATTATATAAATGTGACCTGGGGCTGCAGAGGCCATGGTTTTGTATTGCAGTCCAATGTGGTGGGTTGCATGCTGTTAGGATGTGGGGACTGTGGTTTGGGAGGGCTGTGCGGGACTGCACAGTCCAAGATAACACCTGTCATTCCCACAGGTGCGAGCGTGACTGAATGTGAGGAAGAGGAGGAAGAGGGAAGGGGGTGAAGGAGGAGGCCCAACTTCACCAGGGCTGAATCTGATGCCCTGTTTGAGGCATATCTGGACAAGGAACCACTGCTTAGCGGACAGCGGGGAATGCCACAGGCTCGTGTTGCGGCGTGGGGTGAGGTGGCACGTGCTGTGAACCAGCATGGCAGCCACCAGCGGTCCATGCAGGAGTGCAAGAAGAAGGTAGGCACAGACAGGAGGCAGATCAAGGACAAGGTGGCTGCCATCAGGGCTGCACATGCTGCCACCGATGGGGGCCAGCCAGATGTACCCCACCTGAGGCCACAGGAGGAGTGGGTGGCCAGCAGCATGCAGCGTAGTGCCATCGAGGGAGTTCCTGGTGGTGGCTTCCAGATGGGTGGCAGCCCATCACTGCATGGTAGGTCCTGTGCTGTCAGTGTGTGGGTGGTGGAGGGCATGCCACAGGGCAAGGCAGAGCCACTAATGCTAATGTGTTCCCTTACAGCTCCTGATCATCTACATGGAGCAGCGGTGGTGGGTGTGTCCACCGAGGGGGAGGCCCTGGACATGGAGGATCACCAATCCACCTCCACAGGTGTCCAAGGGACTGGCCAAGTGCATACCTGCACGTCTGTCCAGACTGATGTGGGGGGTTGAGTGCGGACAAGACTCTGTCTGTGTCCCAGTGTTACATCGCCCCCGGTCTCCAGTGTGCTGGGACACAGATTGGGGCCGGATCCAGCACCGATGATGATGGACCACACATCCTGGACAGTGATACATGTGGGACACAGGATGGTTCCACAGCAGGCAACCACATGGGTGTTACTGTGGGTGATGCCGCCGTGGCTGCCTGCGCAAAAACCCAGGGCCGAGCCTGTGCCTGTATGCCCCAGTGGGGCAGCACTGGTGTGCATCCAGCACAGTGGGGCTATTGCAGCTTCTGCAGCAGTGCCGGTAAGTCCGGGTGATCAGCAGCTGGAGGAGCAGTGCCAGCAGTCGGCCAATGGCACCAGGGGGACAGTGTCGGGGGGCAGTGGCAGTGGACCATGTGTGGATGTGCCCCAGCATGGCTCTGGTGTTCAGCGCCCAATGTCAAGGGGTGCTGGCCAGCAGGGCCAGGAACACCATGCCAGACCAGCGGACGACCCCTTGGATGAACACAGCTGTCTTCTCCAGGCTTCAGTAGATCAGCAGATGCGGCTTGTGATGGTGATGGATGCACTCAGTGTGGTTCTGCGCCAGGCAGACAAGCGGCGCAGCAGAGACCACAGATTGCTCCTGGCAGAGATGGCCCGGCAGCAGGCGGATGTGACTGCTGCCATTGCAGGCAGACCACTGCATTGACAACTGTAATGGCTACACTGGGCACCCAGATCAGTGCCCAGACATCGCAGACACCACACAGTGTCATGTCCACCCCACATTCCCGGTGCCGTGCGACACCTGCTATGTCGACACCGGGTTCAGCTGTGGGCATACTGAGCACCCCTGGTGCGGGCATGTTCAGTGGGCTGCAGACCCCTGCACGAACATGGTCGTGTTCACACCGCATCACCCCTGGGGGCCCGTCGATGCCACCCAAAGAGGCCACTGGTCAGCCTGGCATGGCTGGCAGGTCTTGGCGGGGCAGCCCACGCATTCGTGGTGGCTGTGGTACTGTGCCACATGACTGACCTGTCTCCCACCATGGCCACTCTCTGCTGCTGCCCTGTGTGCACTGTTTCTTATGCATTGTGTGATGCATGGGTGGGGTACCCAGCCCTGCACACACACGGTCCCTGTGCACACCTTCCTGGCTGCTGTCCACCGTGGCGTGTGCGTGATGATGCCTGCATTGTGCTGTCTGCCAATGTGCAATTGTGCCCAGTGTCTGAGGCATGCACAGTAATGGCCACTGGGCATGGTCGTGTTTGGTCCTGTGTAGGGGTGGGGGGTGGCTGTTGGGGTTGGAGTGCCGTTTTCCCTTTGTGCATGTGTTGTGGTATGTGTGCGTGTGTTGTGTTCAGCCCTGCCCATCCCTACTGCCGTGTGCAATGCCCCGCTCAAACCCATTCCCTTACTGCCGTCCAACCCTGGTGTCCATCCCTGCCTGTCTGTGGGCTGTGCCCTTCCTCTTGGTGGTTGCGCATGGCCCCGTGACCTACCTGTGTTGTCCAAAGTGCTCCTCTGTAACAGTGTCCCGGTGCTGCTGTGCCATCCGGATCAGCTGGGGGTCTTATTGCCCAGGGGGTGGCTGCCCTTCACCAGCTGGACTGGCATCCTCATCGTCCCCACTACTGTCCCCCTCTTCGACCTCTATGGCTATTCCACAGTTGGTGGCCATGTTGTGCAGGATACAGCAGGCCAGGAATAGCCCACAGACCTTCGATGGACTGTACTGTAGGGCACAGCCTGATGTGTTCGGGCACCAGAACCATGCCTTCAGCAGCCTGAACACCCACTTGATGACATTCCGTGTTGTGGTGTGTGCCTCACTGTACCATAGCTGCGATGGGGTCGTGGGGTATCGGTATGGTGTGAGCAGCCAGGGTCATAGTGGGTAACCACTGTCACCTGTGCGTAGAGGGGGGACATTAGAATGGTGGTCTGCATCGCTATGCCATGGGCCAACATGGCCGGTACCCATGGCACCTCTGACAATGCACCCCCCCACGTCTGCTCACTTTGTCCTGCGTGATATGCATACTCACCTTCAAGATGGCTGGTGAGGATGTCCCCACTCTCAAACCTGTGGCACAGTACAGACTGGTGCCAGATGAAGGCATCATGTGCTCCCTCTGGGTGCATGGCACAGACATTGGTTATGCACCCCTGGCATCGCACACCACCTGTCAGTTTATGCTTGGGTATCCCTTGCAGTTTATGTATGCCGCACCTTCCGGGCCAGGTGGCATGCGGATGCCTACATGGGTGCAGTCAATGGCCCTGGGCATGCCAGGCAACTGTGCTACCCTGTGGAACTCCTGTATGTGTGCTGTGTGCTCCGCCTGTGTGCTGGGGAAATGGATGTACTCCACAGCATGTGGCAGCAGTACGCTGAGGAATTGTGTGAGTAAGCGTGATGCGGCCAACTGTGTTATGCCTGTCATGTCCCCTGTTGGTCTCTGGAAGGTGCCCGTGGTGAGTAGGCACATGACGGTTGTCACCTTTGTCTCCACTGATAGAGCATGGCTCTGTCATGTGGGTGCCTGCATCTCATCACTGCACAGCTCACAGAGCTGCCTCAGTATTGCCCGGTTCAGGTGGTACCGGCCCACAATCTCTGCGTCAGAGTACTGTTCGAAGCTGGTGCGGGCTTGGTACTGCCTGTTCTGGGTGCACCACTGATAGGCCCTTCCATGGCCGCTCCTCCTTGCTGCCTGCCTTATCACACCCCTCATTACAGCCTCCATCTGGAAGGTGGCACTGGCCATATCCCTGGCTGGTGTTTCCCCCGGGCGGCTGTTGTCCTATTCCCCCTGCTGTCTGTTCCTGGTGCTTCCCCTGCACAGGGTTCATCTCCAGCTGTTTGTCTGTGGCTGTCCTGTCTCTTGCCACTGCCCTCAGTCCACTGTGGCACTCTCACGCCCTTTTCTGCACACTGGCATGGGCACACCCACTCCTACCCTCACTCTGGCATAGTTCTGGTGGACCCTGTCCTAATCCTGCTCAGTCCAGTGCCCTGCTTCCTGTTTTTCCTCCCTGGCTCTCTGTCTCCACACTCCCACCTGTGGCTTCCCTGTGGCATGCTCCTCCTCCCCTCTCTTGCTCCCTTTTATTTTGGCTCATTTCTGCTATCACGCAACTTCCACTTGCTCCACTATTGCTCACGTCACATGCTGTTGAATGTCGCACTGCTCATGTTATTCATGGTTCCACCCCCTACGGTTGCACATGCATTCATTACTGTTGCACTCTGGTGCATTTCTTGTTGCACTGCGCAACCATCTCTCGCTGGATATTGCACAATGGCACATTTATGTACTTGTGCTGCCGCATCCCTGTTGAACATGGCGCATCCACTCTGAATATCCTGCCCTCAGTGTTTTTCTTATTTATTGCTTGTATTTTTGTGCTAAGCTTTGTACCCCCTCTCCCGGGTCACATCTGGAAACAAGCTTCGGTTCATGATGCCTTTCCTGGTCACCAACTTTTAAATAAAAATAAATAAATAAATCAATCAATAAAAGGTCAAACTATAGGCATTATAGTTCTTTTGATAACATAGATAGATAGATATCATTTACAAAGGAAGGGATTCCAGGTTGCCAGGTTTAAAGAATCTCTATAATTGGGTCATCCATTAGCACCAAGATAAATGTTAAAGTCAAAATTAGATGGATGAATTCCACTTTTATTGTAAAATTAATTAACATTAAAAGTGGAATTCATCCATCTAATTTTTACTTTAACATAGATAAGTTAGATAGATTGATAGATAAATAGATAGATATCCTTTCCTTCCCATCCTAATTCTTTCTTAGTGTTCCAAAATGATTGCCCCAAAGTCTGCTCTTCCATGCACATACATATGTATGTGGATGACTGTGTGCTCTTTGACCACAAAATTGAAAGAAGACTGACAATGGAACTTTGACAGTATCCAGGACTGGGTCTGTACCAGCCAGTTAACTCTGAATGCTAAAAAGATCCCTATGACCATGGGCCAGTGAAAAATTGGGCTGCATGGGGGTATCACTAGCAGAAGAAAGGAGATAGTGTTACCACTGCACAGATCACCACAGAAATATCACCTGGAGTACTGTGTCCAACTCTAGAGATCACATCTCAGGAATTACATAGGCAGGGTGGAGGCAGTCCAGAGGAGGGCAACTAAACTGGTGCAGAGGCTACATCAGTAGTCCTACAAGGAGAGACTGAAGGACCTCAATATGTACACCCTGAAAGAGAGAAGAGTGAAGAGGAATATAACAATGACCTATAAATACCTCCTAGGGGTAGATAAGGTACAGAAGGAGAGTATTTGTCAGGGGAAAATGCATGAGAACAAGGGGACATGCAATGAAGGGGGTAAATTCAAGAGAGATGTGAAGACATACTTCTTCTCAGAAAGAGTGGTTGATGCTAGAAACAGTCATCCAGCAAAGGTGGTGGGGCCAAAAACAGTGGTGGGCTGCAATCATGCATTGTATAGGCACAAGGGAATCCTTAGTGGGAAGCCAGAGATCAAGTAGGTTCTGCAATGACAGTAAAGGCAGGAACAAATGGGCAGACTGGGTAGGCCAATACCTCCTTATCTGCCATCAAATTTTATGTTTCTATGTTTCTAGGTGGAGGGGGGTTTTGTTGCCACTGTATCCCCCACTGGTAAACCCTCCTCTTGGAGTACTGTACCCAGTTTTGTAGGTTGCAACTCTGAAAGCAGTCAAAAAGCAGCTCCACCATCTATGTTTTTTTATTAGGAGCCCTGTTCCTGTGGTAAAAGCAGGAAGCAGGAAGAGAGCACTGTAGTTCTGACAGTTGTAGTCAGAACTACAAAAGTGGTAGAACCTTTTTATTTTGAAAACCGGGTCATCTCAACACAGTGCCTGTGCCTCGCATGAGAGGTAGATGCACGGAGTGTTAATTTTAAACAGTTTTGCAGATATTGTCTGTCTTGGTCACATGACTCCCACAGCTACTTCTGGGGAACATTACCCTTTATAAAATGCCACTGCTGCGAGCAGGGCAAGCACGGAGCAGGGCATGCATCACCGGTCACAGAGACATGTGCATCGGCACATGTCAGCTGTGTCCACTGTGGCACTGGGGACTAGGACACAACACTATTATATGCAGCTTAGGTCGAGGATAAATATGAAGCAATGCATTAAGTGTGGTATGTATGCTGAGGGGGAGGCAGCTAAGGGGTATACATGTGACAATTGTGATCTAATTGAAGTGTTACAAACAGAGATTGCCTCCCTGCAAAACAGTGAAAATACAGGCTGAGATCTCAGTACTAGAACAATTTATAGACACAGTTGAGAATGATCCCTCTACAGCATGTCAACTGTCAGTAGTTGATCCCAGTCCACTTACAACAAGTATGTCGACAATACAAATGAATGGTGCACAGTACAAAGATCATCAAATGGGAAGTAGGGTAGGTGAAACATAGAGGGTTCTTCTAATATACTAACCCCAAACAGATATCATGCCCTTGCTACTGATCAAGATCTAGATGAAGCACAGGAGCTCATGTCATTAAAACCTTCAAATAAAACTAGTTGCAACCAGAACCCCCATACCTTTCCCCACCCAGACATACCTACACAAGTAAAAACAAAAGCACCAAGGAATGTCCTAGTGATAGGCGATTCCATATTAAAGTACTCGGACCATGTGATCTGTAAAAACAGGAAGGAATACACAGCAGTGTCTGCTTTGCCTGGGGCTGGTATTGGGGACATACGAAATTTACTTCCTGGGTTACTTGAGAATACACAAACTCCATTGACAGTATTACATGTAGGTGTCGATGTGGGAAAAAGAAATCTCACTGAGATACAGCGGGATTTTGAGAATGTGAGGAAAGAACTAAAAAACAGAGGATGCGATCTGATTGTCTTCTGAATTCTACCGGTTCCCCGGGCAGGAAGGAAGCAGTCTGAAAGCATTAGAAGTTTAAATGGATGGCTAAAAAGGTGGTGCATTAGAGAGGGGTTAATATTTATGAATCACTGGGAGGCATTTCAGGCACCCTGCTGTTTCTCACGGGATGGGTTACACCTTAATAGACAAGGAAAAAGGGCTTTTTCATCTAAATTAAAACAGGTTATTGAACAATTTTTAAACTAAATACTGGGGGAGTTACTGGGCCTATGAACAAGAATACGTTGCATAATCATGAGCCCATATGGAACTGCTTAGTCCTTAATGCTAGAAGCCTTACAAACAAAATGGATGAATTAAGATGGAAATTATATAATGACAACATCCATATATGTGCCATTTCGGAGACATGGTGGACGATATAAGATACCTGGGATGAACAAATATATAATAAAGACAGGCTCCATATAAAAGGTGGCGGAGTGGCATTATATGTACACAATGATTTAACATCAGAGAGTATAGATTGCTTAGTTTGGGAACAGGCAGAGATCCTATGGGTAAAGATTATCCCCCACAATCATCAAAGATCAACATAGCCGTGGTTTATAGACCACCACCTAGTTGCATGGAAAATGATAACCTTATATTGGATTTTGTTAAATGCATAACCCAGGAGGACAGTGTCATTTTACTAGGAGATTTTAATCTTCCTGGTATAAACTGGGATACCTTACAGTCTAACTCCCAGGCAGAGGCTAATTTCCTGGAAGCATTTATGGTAGCTGGATTTGAACAGCTTGTCAATGAAAACACAAGGGGCAATCATATCTTGGATCTGGTATTAACCAACTTGGTTGATAACATCCAAAATTGTAAGGTTGAGGTATCCTTAAGTAATAGTGACCATTCCATGGTCAGTTTTCAATATAATGAGGGTCACCATATTACCAGTGGTAGTACAGTATTGTACGACTTAAATAGGGTGGATTACTGTACACTAAAAACTGAACTGGACAAATGGAACTGGGAGCAGGAGCTAAGTAATCTTATACTACATGAAATGTGGGACATATTTATTACTAAATTAAATGGGTTGATTCATTGTACATCCCAACCAGTAAAAATACCACAAATCCAGAAGATCCTTCCCCTGGATGACACCGTAGTCAAAAAGCTAATTAAGAAAAAAATAAGGCATATACCAGGGCAAAATGTTTTGGGAAGCTAGGTCCTGGGCAGTTTATAAATATCATTTAAAAGGGTTAAAGCAACTGTTGCTATGGCAAAAGGAGATATGAGTTTAATTTAGCGCAAAAGCACAGGACAATTATAAAAACTTCTGTGCTTACATTAATAATAAAAGGGTCTGGGCTGAACAGTTGGACCATTGAAGGATATGAATGATAAACTAATAACAGGAAATAAGGACATGGCTGATATGTTTAACACATATTTCTTCAGTGTTCAATGCAGGCCAAACATCTATGGATGAGAACCAAATATTACAGGGAGCACCAGATTTAGTAATAAAGTTTGAGGACGTGAGGACTAGGTTAAGAAACTTGAATCAAAACAAGGCTTATGGACCAGACGGTCTACATCCAAGACTGTTGAGGGAATTGGCAGATCTTTTGGCAGATCCTGTAACACTGATTTTTCAACAATCCCTGGAAGCTGGTCAAATTATTGAGGCTTGGAGGCAGGCAATAGTGATCCCTATTCATAAATAGGGATCCAAACAAATGGTGGAAACTATTTGCCAATTAGCTTGACCTCTGCCCTTGGAAAATCCTGGCGGGTATCATTAAAGATCTCATTATGAATTATGTAGAACTTGAGGGGTTAAGGACATGACATAGCACGGATTTAAAAAGGGTTGCTCATGCCAAACCAATCTACTTGAATTTTATGGAAGAATAAGTAAATCACTCGATGAAGGCAGTTCTGTTGATGTTATATTTCTAGATTTCACAAAAGCATTTGATAAAGTCCCTCATGAACAACTGATAAAAACTATTCTTAAGTTATGGATACACCAAAAGCTGGTACATTGGATAAGAGATTGGTTGTTTGAATGGAAACGAAAGGTATGCATCCTCGGTGAACTGTCTGAATGGGTTGCAGTCACAAGTGGGGTCCCTCAAGGTTCTGTTTTGGAACCATACTTGTTTAATCTCTATATCTCTATCATGCAAGTAACAACAGACACCTGGTTGTCTAAATTTGTGGATGACATGTGCATAGGTTCTTCAGCCAACAGTCAACTGGATGCACTAAAACTGCAGGAGGCTCTTGGTGAATTGGAGACCTGGGCCAAAGATAATATGGTGACATTTAACATCGATAAATGTACAGTAATGCATGTGGGGAAAAAATTCCTGAAGTGGATTATGGTCTAGATGGCCAGATTCTCAGGGTAGTACATGAAGAACAAGATCTTGGTATCCAGGTTAGTAATGACCTTAAATTCAACTTGCACTGTAACCAAGTGGTTAAGAGGTCCAATAGCATTCTGAGTTGCATACATAGGCACATCAAAAGCAGGAATAAAGAGGTTTTGCTTCTCTTTATACCTCTCTGATGTGCCCTCATACTGAGTATTGTGTGCAGTTCTGGGCACAGGCCATATAGTGATATAAATGCCTGGAAAGGGTTCAGCGCAGGGCAACAAAAAGAATTAAGGAAGTATGGGACATGGAATATGTGGATAGACTGAGGAAGAAGAAGAAGAAGAAGAAGAATCAGCATTTATATAGCGCTTTTCATACATCCAAAGCGCTTTACAAGCAATGCTAGACTGGTAGTGAAGTGACTGAATGTGTGGTGGCGGCCATATCGCACATCATCACCCACACACAGCCTGGATAATTGCATGAACTGGTTTATGGGAAGGGGAATGTTGGCCAGGACACCGGGAATGTTCCCTACTCTTTGCGAAGAGTGCCCTGGGTTCTTTTACTTCCAGCCTGTAACTTTACTCCCTTGTATATCGCAGTCTATGGGACATGTGCCTTATTTATCGGGCACTATCTGATAACCAACTTTGGAAACAACTGGGATTAAATCTTAGAAATCAGTCCTATGATACACGTGCCCACCCCTACAGCTTATGATGGATAGGTTTAATCACGCAGGCCTGGAGGTACTGGTTCTCAGTAAGGGTGATAAAAATTTGGAATGCAGTGCCACTCGAGGTTGTGGGTAGTCCAACAATGCTAGACTTTAAGCACTCTCTTGATTATTATTTAAGAAGTAAGAATATAGGAGGTATTAATTTAAGGTTAAGGTGAGCCAAATGGACTTTGGTCTTTATAGAGCTCAGGACAACCTATGAAACCATACATCATATAAGTCCAAAAACATAGAGTTCATGTACAAAGACCAGCACCAACTCCATAGTGTAAAAATCAAGCTTTGTTCCTTGTGAAGTACAAGTCTGACACTTCATCCAGTGAATGGGTAAACAACAACCACTGAGTGCCCCTACCAGTTTTGCACCTGCATGCTTCCTCAGTGAGGCTGGTCATGTGTGTCATTGACAAATTTAAATCAATATTTACATCTGAAAGCAGGTGTACTAAATCAGTTCCCACACAATCCCAATCATTTGTGAACAGCACTGTGCCCCACCATATCTATGAATTAGAACTCATTATATCATTCATCAGACACATTATATCGCATGTCCATATTGACAGAGTTCTGTAGTAAACAACGTTAAATCTTAACAAATGTCTTTAAATAATAATATGCTCCAAAATCCAAAAGTCATTATTTATATGCTATTAAGAATGAAAAAATATATATAGATAAAAAGGGAGCTGTCTTAAAACCAAGTACAGCACTATTGGCATCGGAAAGTACTTAGGAGAATAACAAGCATCATGGTGACAAAGTCATAACACTGAACAACCAATGCTGTGGTGCCATGGTGGGATGTTAAACAAAACCAGGATTAAAATGATCAAACTGAATTAGTCTCACCTGACAGGCATCTTGAAAACTATATAAGCACACTATACATACAATCCTGTGTCATGTGGTTGGCAGTCAAAAGGTTGCATGATCATATTAGAACACATTGTTTTTTTTATACATAAATCACAATGGGCCAGATATTCAAAACTGTGTCCCAGGGCAAAATTAGCACTGCCCGGTGGGCAAAAGTTGCCCGAGCAAAACCATAGCTATATTCAAAAGGAAACAGCCCGTGCAAAACCAGCTGAATATAGCAAGCTAAGGAAGCCGGGCAAAGAGGCCAAGGAGTGCAGGGCAAAAATTGCCTGGGATTAAGACAGCACTGAATATAGCAGATAAGACAGCACTGAAAATAATAATCAGACAGAGGCAGTGCAAACACCCACAGAAACAAAGTGTTAGAGGTGTAAGCAGCTTTCCAGGAACACAGAAAAGCAAATCAGCACTGCCAGACATAACTGCAGTACTAGTGAAAGGCATGGAATAACCTGGACCCACAAGTGAAACCAGAATACCACAGAACACTGTCAAATCCCCCAAAAAGACACAGGACACAGGAATGTCAAGCATAACATAGTATAATTCAAAAGGGAACAGGTAAGGCACAAAGGCAACAAGAACAAATAAACAGAAAACAAAGCAAAACACAACAGAATACAGCATGCAATAATGGGTACAAGAAAACACAATGAAAGGGAAAAGGGCAGGCCTAACAAAGGGACTGAAAACAATGGGAAGAAAATAACAGTAGAAAAAAGGCTATTGTGAAAAATAAGTACAGCGCAATGGGGAAAAAGAATGGAAGGGAGAGGATGTGGGCATAGGAAGGAAGGAATGGAGGGAAACAGGATGGCAGACATAGGGCTAGGGACAGTGGGCCTGGGACAGGAAGCAGGATAACAACAGGAGGTAGGACTTAGGAGCGGGCAGGTGCTGGCAGACGTTCTTCATTGATGGCTGCCACCCGTCTCACTTCCATTATCAAAACAGCCTGCTGTTCAATCAGTGTTCACTGTTGGCGCACCACCCGCCTCAGCAGCTCATCCCGGCTCATCCTCCTCTGGACGGGTGGCTCACAGTGACGCCCGGGGACCTACAGGAGACAGAGGACCATATCAGGACATGACGATGACACAAAGGCACCATGTACCACCACATGGTGGACAGCATGCCCCAACAACCATGCCCATGTGCCAGTACAGAACAAACCACAACGCACACTAACATGTGCCTGCAGAACAAGGCAGTATGTAACAGGCAGCATGCAACACCACAATGTACATGGATATGCATAGATAGATGCTGAGAAGCATAACACAGTGGAATCCAGCCAGCACAGCAGTGTGCAGACTGTAACAGTGCAAACAGACAGCCACCCCTGAGCTGCGAATGACAAGTGGACACTTAATGACATGCACATGGATGACACATGGTGGGACATGCTGCCCACAGTCACACAGCTATGATACACAACACAGATTACACCCCTGGAGAAGGTGCCACAGCCACACCCAGGTGTGTAACCAGACATGTCTGTCTTACACCCCCAACAGTGGCTCCACCCTCACTGGTTCCCCCCAACAACTGTAGAGACCCAGCCAAACTGCCACCCACGATGCTATAACACAGCAGCTGTACAAATGATGACAGGAAGCCCTGAACAGGTGGGTGACTGACATAAGTGTGGAACAGTGGCAAGTGACACAGATAGAGACTCAACATGGACCACAGACAGCAAATGACCACAGAGGACAGCGACACTGGCAACAGTACAGTAGGGACTGCAGGACAGGTAACCAAGCAGTACACAGAAAGGGAAAGTGCCAATGCCCACCACACCCATGGTCACAACAGAAGGATGATGAGCCCACATAGTAAAGAGCATGGCACGGGCTGTGCCACCACCAAAGTGGTAGCACCTTGAAGGTGCACATGCAAGAAGACACACACATATGAAACAGGGACACAGGCCATGGTCCACCAGTGGCAGGGCAGTGGTAGGCCAATGATATGCACAGGACAGTGTCACCCTGGTGGCCAAGGCATGGCGAGGCACACACCCACACTTGTGGGAGCAGCTTCTGCCATATGATCTGATACCCAGCACACCATGCTACCACAGAACAACCCCTGCAGCACACCTGCATAACCTATACTCAAATACCATGCACTGCAGGGACTGAGGGACAGCACCCTGTAGGGGACAATGGTGCCACAACAGAGCTGGAGCCAACAGGCAGGGGTGTAGCCAGGGTGGTCACAGCTGTACACCATGTGGACACACTGCTATCTCTCTCCCCATCGTTAGAGTGAGCTACCCCACCCTGGAGTGTAGCCAGATACTATACAAACGTACATCAGGACTGTGTAGGTTGCCACCAGTGGCATAAGAAATACAACTTACGAAACACATGACAATGGGCGCTGCCCTGCATGGGTAAATACAAAGCCATGCATAGCACCCCAAGACACTCACAGACCAGCCCACAACCTGTACAGTTGTATTTTCCATGGGAGACAAAGACAGTCATAGTGACCAGTTCCCCTAGCGTAGACTCCAATGAATGAAATCACAGAAAGGTACAACATTGTCTTTGTTAGGCTTCATGGACAAAGGAAGCAGTGCAGAGCCTATTTGCTACCCCCCCAGAAATAAAATAGCACACCATGGAGTGCTTGGAGGATGCCTGCCTACACCCATGCCGCAACAGGCACACATGCCATGCACAGCCACGCAGGTCCGTGTGGCACCATAGGCCCAGAGGCTCCCCCCCACAGCCCCTGTGCATGTATGCCACGGAGGTCAGACAAGGGCACACAATAACATACCCGTGTCCTTACTACTATGGCATTACACTGGTAGGGAGATACAGGCAACACATGACACTGTGGCCCCCTGTTCCCCATAGTGTGAATAGCCCTGGCAGGCACTAACAACATATCCTGCATAGATACTGACGCATTATACATGGTACTGTGAATGAGACATGCCATTAGAAGTGAAGAACAGTGTTGCCATGGCAGACAGGGCAACAGCAGCAGCAGAAACAACCAGTACAACAAGCTGACCCAGTAATCCCCCACTCCAGGCATGATGATTGGCCTACGGCCATGCACAGACCTGCTGCATCCAGCCACAATGGTGGACATAACAGCAACATGTTGCACATGACAGTACAAGGCAGATAGCAGTGCACATGGCAGTAATGGCAACAATAGATCAGACATAGAGCCAGCCATGTTTCAGGCTTCGCAGCAGAAGGCAAGGCACTGGAGGCATGGAAGACAACACAAATGCATGCAGCCAGCATAGCAGGCCCCACTGATGTAACGGTCATGGGTGCACTGCATGGTGCTACTGGTGTCAAGCATTCAGTGCCCCCCCAGCACAAAGTTAAGTGTGAACACTGTAGACCCAGGTGGATGTAGATATTGTAGCCAATATGGCTAAGGGGGTCCCTCCAAGTGAGCACCCTGGAATCCAAATGCAATGCAGGTAAATCACAACCAGCCTGGATTACCTAGCCAACTGTGCCACAATACCAGACACAGCACTCCAGTGCCTGCAGTGGCAACTCAGACACATAGTAGAAAAGCACAATGGCACACAGTACTCACGCAACACACTCCCGTCCCCTTCAGTGCTCTCCACCAAGCGCTGCGCCATTGAAGGCACCCTGTGCCTGTCTGTGGATGGCCTCTGGTCAGATTGCAGCTCGCCCCTCCTGTCTCCAGTGTGGTCTCTGTGCTCTGCAGTGGGAAGATGGTACAGCAGCATTACCACAATGTCAGCCACCACGGTACGCTAAAGACCACCCTGGACCCTGGTGGCATAGCACAACACACGCATAACTGGCACACAGGCGCAGTGCACCACCAAAGCCATGGCAAGCATGACACAGGTCAGTGCAGACTGCACAGTGCATGGCCAATATGTGCCTGACAATGCCATCCTGTACACACAGGCTGCAACAGTTCCCCCTCCACCACATGTACACAGCCCCTCTGGATGGTACACCCTCACACACAAGGCAGACTGTAAGCAGAGGAGTCCCCAACCCGTAATGAGGGAACACAAGTATCGAACCCCTCAACAATAGATGTGGACACACAGACACAACCCAGTGGCATACAACATCCCAAAGGCTACAGATAGAATGACAGGAAGGCATACAGGATGTGACATGCACACAGCATTACTGTACACAACCAAGTACAGTACATGTGAGTCTGCAGCAGAGCAGGGCACCAATTCCAAGGACCTGTCACCTGAGCCACTGGCCAGTGTCATGGTACAGACACAGTAGTGATGGTGGAGTTAACCACACTCAGACACATACCTCTCAACAGTACCACATTCTGAGGAACGCTCCTCAGTGTACATCACAGAAGCACCCTGTACCATGTTGTGAGGACTCGACCCATATGCATGGACACATACGACAGCACAGAGCCGTAGTAAATGCTGCAAACCATATACCATACAATGGATCAACAGACCTCTGTAACATAGGGGCAAACATGGTGACAGTGTTTGGAACAGCATAGGTGTAGCTATGTGTCAGTGATCTACAGTTGTCCCACTCATGCCGCATAGTGAGAGCCAATGTACCACAAGTGGGTGTGATATGGTTGGGATGTTGGCCCAGACAACACACCCAACCACACACTGTGGATGTACAGAGTAGGCACAGCTGCACGTTGCCCCCTGGCAGCATGGCAGAACACAGTGGATGTGGCAGGGGGCCAGGTGTCGTGTGTCCATGCCACCACAGTAGGTGGTAAGGGGCAGTGTGCCACCACAGTGCAGGACATTGCAGACAACACTCCCAAGATGCTTTGTCCCCCTGGCCCACACAGTACACACGCAACTGATAGGAGGTCCCCATGGCATAAGACCAACATATCGGAGTAGTATTTAAAGTGTACTTTGAACAGGTAGCGAATGGTAAATGGCAGTGGGATTTGAACCCATGTCCAAGAGTGACCCGAGTCACATATCATTACACAAGGTGCACAACAGTAAATGCATGGTAGATTCTAGCTGGACCCCACCAGCACAGCAACACAATCCCTGAATCGTATGTTAATGGGGCATGACACACACGCACACCACTGAACACACAGCCCCACCACCCAATACATCAGTGTGGTGAGAGTCATCACTTACCTGGCACAGGCACACTCCCCTCCCAAACCATCACCCTGCATCGTTCCAGCAGTAGGCGTTTCCTGCGCCTGATATCCACATATCGGTGGCGGCACTTCTCACCATCACGGGGTATACCCATGATTGCTGTGAGATGACGGGAAATTGAAGCCCAGACCTGGCTACAGGGATGGTCACCCTCCTGGACTGGTCCAAATAGGCGTCGATGGTGCTTTTCAGTTAGCTGAAGTAGGTTGGCCATCTCCACCTCATCCCAATGCCTGTCACGCCCACCACTGCCCTTGCCTACGCCTCCCAGACAGGCTAATATGAGAGGGGGAAAGAAACTGCTCCACTGGTAACTGACTGGCCACACACCCTGACACTCCCAAGCACTTCAGTCTAGCACCGCAGAAGTATGCTGTGGCGCCGTGTTAACCGAAAGTGTTCGCAATGCGCATGCGCGACCCCTACCATGACCCTGAGGTCATGTACCACGCATGCGTATAACACCGCACTATGCTGGCTAGCGTGGCACTACATCGCTCTATGACAGGGCGATAGCGCAGACATGGGGGGGCCTCACGAGCATGCATGTAGGCCGCGCTAAAGGACATAGCACTGCGCTAGTTGGATAGCGTGGCGCTGCCCCTCCATTAGTCCTGCGCTGGCCTTTGCACAGCACTGCTGTGCTAGCACAGTGCTAATCAGGGCCATATTCAACAGGTGTATGCAAATGGGGGGTACTTGTGTACACATGGGGCAAACTGTGTGATTAGCATATCATTATGTGCTCATTTACATGACTAACAGGCCTGATTGCCTGGGTGGGCTATAAAAGGGCAAGCAGTGCACCACCAGTGTTGTGTTGTGGTAATGCAGCATAATAACGAAAGTGAGCATCAACAACAGACTGGTGGAGAGATGCAACAGGGGGATGAGCAGCGAGAGGCAGGTATGTATGACTGCTGTGGGACGCTCTTGAATGCACTGTGCTGTGTGATGGTGCACAGCCCTAGACGGCTGCCTAAGAATCCTACCATCCAGTACACTGTGCACATTCCCCTGCAGGGAACTGTTCCGTGTGGCACTGCCTGCACACTGTGTCCACCAGCCAGGAGCACTAGTGCACTACCGTGGTGTGTCCTGCGACATTGGCCCACTGACATGACTCCCTGGACATGTGGCGTGGTGGGCTGTGGCCCCCCGGCAGGACATACACAGTGTCCCGGCAATGTGCCATCCCATGAAGCATGGTGTCCTGACATTGCTAGCGTACTTGTCCACACAACCACTGTAGGGCTCAAGAGGGGCACAGTACAGTGCAAGGTGGTTAGCGTATGGGTGGGCCCAGTCATGGGAGCACATGGCAGCCACAGGCGACAGCAGTGCACATGTGTGTACAGGGCTCGCTGTCCAGACACGGGATGGACAGTGACTATGTGGCCGTGTGCACCATACATGCACATGCAGCAATCTGATATGTCCATGTGACCTGTGGCACTGGAGGGGGTGGCATCATGATGTCTATGTGTAATGCAATGCAGCACTGACACAGTCAATGACACATGTCCCCTTTCAACTATCCCATAGGTGTGGTAGCATGCCAGGAGTGCATCCGTGCCCACAAGTTCTCACAAGAGGGGTTGAACACCCTCGTACATGCTGTTAAGGAGAGGGAGCTACACACACAGGGCCACTGATGCAGTGGTGCGCCAAGCTTGGGAGGAGGTGACTGTGGCTGTAAATGCTGTGGGAGGACGTGGCAGAACAACAAAGGCTGTGCGCAAGTGATGGAATGACCTTCTGCGGGTGAAGGAGGAGGAGGCACACGACTGAGGACAGGATGAGGACCGGTGGTGGATGACCTGAACACCAGCAGCGGGTGGAGGAGCCACACATGGCTGTGGTGGCATCGACTCTGAGGACGGTGGCAGTCACTGGTGTGCCAGGTGGTGGATGTGAGATGCCTCTTGCACTGCCAAGGACAGGTCTGTATTCACATGTGTACATCCTGTATGTTGTGATGGCATGGGTGCATGGTCATGCTGTTGGTGTCCTGCACAGGGTGCACTGTGTGCTGCTGAACAGCTGCCTGGCATGGCCATGGTCACTGTGGGTTGGGTGGGTGCATGTGGTCACGGGCTTGTGTGAAGGGGGTATGTGTCCTGAGGTCTGCATGGTGTAGTGGTGGTAGTGGTGGTGGTGGTGTTTGGGCACAGTGTCCATGGACGGGTGACTGACACTGTCCCTATTGTCTCCACAGCGATGTCTGCCAGGCCTGCAGCACAACAGGAGGTGCCAAGGATGTACAGCCAGTTTCCAGAAGTCGTGGAGGAGGTGGATGGAGAATGACCATCAACATCCGGGCTCTGTGAAGCTCATGACCGCACAGACACTATGCATGTGTGGCAATCACATGGATAGGGGTGCAACTGCCTGGGGAGGGGGGTCACACCTCACTAGGGGGCTTGGGATACACTGGCCACCTGGATGCTGCACAGATGGAGGATGTTGGTGTGGAGGAGGTCCTAATGGTCACTGTCACCAGTGGCGATGACACTGATGTGTCAGAGTATTCACAACACCTGGCCGTTCCTGAGCAAGGGGATGCAGGGGTGGGGCTGCTTGAAGGCCGTGGGACAGGTTCCAGTGGTGTATTCAGCATCACTAGTGTGGCTGTACCTGGGCACACGGTGGTGGGCAGTGTGGGGAACATCGCAGAACCGCAGGACGTGCAGTTTCCAACACGTATTGGAGTCCATGTCCATACCGTGCCGCAGACCACCACCAGTAGTCGCCAGCAGCAGGACGTGCCTGGTGTGCAACAGCATCCAGTTGCTCCTGTGCTGTAGGCACCTCTGCCAGCTGCAGCTGAGGGTTCTGTGTCCCTGGGGCAGGATGGCCATGGTGCCCGCCCACTCCTGCAGGCTGCTGTTACCTCCCAGCAGGAGGCCCATATGGACCTGCATGGCATGCGGAGGGAGCTGCGACATGAGCTGGGAGAGATCAGAGAGGTCATCTCAGTGGGCTTTGCCCATGCTGAACAGCAGGCGGAGGACAGGTTGGGCCGCCTGGTGGGTGCCATTGATCATGGCTTTTCTGGTCTGACAGCTGCTGTGGTCGACATAAGGAATGTTCTGCGTGGTGTGCATAGTGGTCACCAGCATGGGATGCTTGGTCGGGTGCAGACAGCACAGGGGCACACAGGCAGGCAAACCATGGCCGCAGGGCTGCCAGTGGTTCCAGCTCCACAGCATCACACACCCATCTGAAACCCAGCACCGCTGTGGCCGTGCATGCACCCTGTCAGGCTCCACCGTCCCTGGGGCACAGGAGGCTGACTCTGCCTGCCTCACCTTTCTCTTTGGCATTGTCCTCTGCCCAGAGCACCCCAGGGTCTGTGTCCCACGGTACAGGTGCACAGCGCATGCATGGCGGTAGGCGCCGGTGATGCCCACATCGGTCTGTGGCACTGTGCAGTCATCACCCACATGCACATGCAGACATGCACACACACCTTCCACTGCCACAGTTGCCCCTTACCGCACAGCACACATCACACTTCCCCACCGACACTACACCGTTTCTGTCTGTCCCCCCCACGTGTGTCCTGCACACTCCTGACCTCACGCCACATGCACACATGTTGTCTGATCCACTGTGTTGGTTTACTGGTGTGATTGTTGGTGTCACTGTTCTGTTTCTTTGTGCACATTAAATAGATAATTAATTGTACTCTTTCAAGTTGTTGTGCAGTCTGTACTTACCCTCTTGTCTGTAGCAGTGTCCTGATGATGTTGTCCCTGTGCTGTATGGCCCTGCGTGCCATGTGAGGGTCTCTCCTCTCGAGTTGCTCCACTATCCCCCTGACTGCTGGCTCTGGCTCACTGTCAGACTGTCCCTCAGGTTCAGTTGCCTGTATCCCACGGTTCATTGCCATGTTGTGCAGCATACAATGGGCTAGAAAGATACAGCATACCTTCTGAGGTGTATACTGTAGGGCACCGCCTGATGTGTCTAGGCATCTGAATCACATCTTCAGGATGCCAAACACCCTCTCTATGATGTTCCTTGTGCTGGCATGTGCCTCATTGTACATCTTCTCAGCCACTGTGGCCGGTCGGAGTACTGGTGTCAGCAGCCATGGTCGCAGGGATAGGCACTGTCCCCTGTCAAGAGATGTATACCTGTTAGTGCCATACTGCAGTCTGTCAGCTGCTGTCCTGCACCTCATGTAGCCCTCCCATACCCCTTCCCTGGCCGCAATGCCTGCCCCATCCATGCTGTTGTGTGTATGCCTTGCATGCTACTACTCACCGACATAGTTGCCCACTGGGCATCCTGCTCCTCAAATGCCTGGCACAGCTAGGACTGGTGCCAGATGAAGGCATGGTGGGCACTGCCAAGGTACTGTGCATAGACATTGCTGATGCACCCAGCCGCATCGCACACCACCTGGCATTTGATGGAGTGGTACCCCTTCCTGTTGACGTACACGTCACTGCCATCGCCAGGTGGTGCACGGATGGGGACATGGGTGCAGTCAATGGCACCCAGTACGGATGGTAGGTGCACAACTCGATGGAACTGCTGCATTGTTTCTCTGCACTCTGCTGCCGTGCTGGGGAATACTATGAACTCCCCAGCATGTGGCAGGAAAGCCTCTAGGAACTGGGTCAGGAGGTGTGAGGTGGCAGACTGCGTTACCCCAATGGTGTCCCCCGTTGGTCGTTGGAACGCCCCTGTGGCAAGGAAGCACATTGCTGCTGTCACTTTCTCCTCCACTGTCATGGCATGGCTGCATCTGGTATTTGAGTGCAGCTGCTCATGCAGGAGTTCACAGAGCTGCCTCAACATTCCCCTGTTCATCCTGTACCAGCCAATGATGTGGTCATCAGGCAGGGTCTCAAGGAGACCCTGGGCTGGTACCACCTGTTTGCAGCATACCGCCTCCTTGGCTCATGCTAGGCCCATGTTGTGCCTGCCCCTCCTCCTCCTCCTCCTCCACTACAGCTGCCATCAATGGCAGCATCACTGCTACTGGCACTGCATACATTCCCACTTCCTGTGGTGGTCCCTCCTCCTTCGTGTTTTGCCCTGGGTTAAGACCAGCCTTTATAGGCAGTAACTAGCGCCATGTTACGTGTTGTGCTATGTATCCTAACGTGGTGCTGGGCCTTTGAATATCCCCTTGCACGTCTCTCTTGGCCCACCCCCTTCCTTTGGCCCCTTGCATACATTAGTGCTTTGCCCCGCGCTAATGCTGTTAGCGCGCGCTAACTGGTCCTTTGAATATGGCAGCTCCGCGCTATTCCAGCGCTATTGCTGCGCTATTGGTTTGTGCGCCACGCTATGCTTTGAATATCTGGCCCAATGTGTGTTACTGCACTTAAAGTATGCCTAACTGCCAACACAGGTGCTGTAGCAGTGGAAGCGAAGAGTCAGGAAGGTTACATTTATGTGTGTACAACTATAAAAAAAGTGCAGTATGCATTGTTATATGAACTTTCCACTGCCAATGTGAAGTACTTGCCAGAAAACTGTTTGCCCAATATTTGTAATAACCCTATATTTTTATTGCATGAGTCAGGAAAACAGTGACCAAATAGGGAAGAGGGATAGGGAAAGGAAAAGGGGGGAAGGGGTGTGGTAATGGTAAAGGGATTATACTAGTATCCTCAACTAATATATTCTGGCCCTCCTATGTTATCCTCTTTTTAGGCTACATAGTCTTATTATTTTATTTTTATTTGTTTTTCATTTGTTAACGGTAAGGAAACTGGACCAAGGCCCTTTTTCAGGTCAGATCCGATTACATAAAACAAATAACAAACAATACAATTACAACAACATTGATCAATTACCTATTACAAATACAACATGACATATTAAATAAAAAGGATTTATACATAGATTTAAAACGTGCCTTTGAGTTAATCATGTATATAGAAATAGGCAATGTATTCCGGTAAAACGGAGCAGAATTACTAAAAGTATGGGACCCAAGTTTATGCTTACACAAAGTTGTTTCAAGCCACACACCATCTGAGGACCTCAACATTGATGGAACAGTACAAACTGAGATTAAATCAGACAAGGGAGAAAAGGAATACTCATAAATGGCTTTAAAAATTAACATACCAAAAAAATATTCAATTCTATGGTTATAAGGTAGCCAACTTGACTGAGAATATAAGTCACATGAATGAGCATGATAAGAAACTAACAAAATAAAATGACAGATGTTGAAGGTTACTGACAAAATATTAGATTCCCTAGAACCTAATATGAAGTAAATGCCAGCAACATAATCCAGGTGAGGAGAAGGTACCAACTGCTATCACTTTCCTAGTTTCAAAGGGTAATAAGACTTGAATTTATACAATACACCAAGTTTTGGTTCACTTTCCTGCTTACTGAAGACCCCTTTCAATGCCTTCTGCCGCTTTGCCCTCAATGCCCCCTTTCCCACCACTGTGACCTTTACCGCCTCGCCTCCCCATCTCTCTAAAAATTACTGACAACTGCACTGCACCAAATTTGCCTCAAAATTCTGGCTTGGTGCCTTCCCCTCCTACCTAGCCACCATACTGTTGCCGACACCCCCCCATGCCCTCCGATCCTTTAGCACCCAGCTACTAAATATCCCCAGATGAAAGACCTCTATTGGACAGATGTCTCGCACCGATTCCCAAAAATCTAGACTGCTCTTCCCCCTCAGATTTGCCAATCTTCCTTCACCCATTCCCTATCAATCACACTGGCTAACTACCTCACAGTAAACTGTACCTGCACTCACTAACGCTAGTTGTCCCACCCCTCCAAATTCCCATTGCCTGATCGGCGGCTATGCCCCACCCCTGGATGCTGGCTTATATAATATAAGATGCGCCAATCTGCCGCAACAAGCTCTCTTCATGTATGTATGCATGTAATGAATGCATGTATTTATTGTAAGTTTGTATGCCTTTGGTCCATGCCTTTAGCCGACTGTTAACCTATGTGGCAATATGTGACATGTTCCTCTGTATCTGATATTAGCTGTCTGTTAACCTGTGTGACAAATTGTGACATTTTCTACTGTAAATCTGATTAATTGTTATGGTGATAACCTGCATGTTATCCTCCGCTTGTAACCCTTCCCCCAGGTCGCACCGAGAGACAGCACCTTTGCTCAGTGTGCCTTTCCTGTGAATCAATTGAATAAATAAATAAATAAAAAATAAATAAAAAATTAAGTGCAGGATCCACATAACCCCAAGGTACTTACACTGTTGTACTTGTTCAATTAATATTCCTTCTGAATCATGAACCTCCAAATTGGGTTTGCCTTTCAACATTGCATTTGTTTTGAATAGCATTGATTTTGTTTTCTTTCAATTAGGAACCATCAGATTATCAACAAGCCATTCACAGATAATTTTATTTATTTATTTATTTTATTTAGTTTTTGTTGACCGGGTAAGTGCACTAGACAAATCCTGCCTATTTTCAGGCACGACTCGGGGAAGAGGGATGCAGATGAATGCCAACTGACTTTGAATCAGATTAAGCTGTTGAAAATCAAATTGAATTTTAGAAGAAATAGTAGAAATAGACTAAGCCTGATAAAACAAAATGAAATCATCAGCACAAAATAGAATGTTGCAGCCTGAACTTAGAGATGATAACTGATTAATATATAAGGAAAACAACAAAGGGCTCAAAATGGACCCCTGAGAAACCTCACATTCTATATGGGCTTCATGGGACTTAATTTTAACCACCTGTGATCTCTCAGACAAGTAGTCTCCAATCCAAGCCACAGAGGAATCAGGAAAACCAAGTTCAGTAAGTTTATAACAGGTCAGTTTGTGATCAATCAGGTCGAATGCCTTGGTCAGACCCATGAACACCGCACCAGTCAACAAACCCTTCTTTCAAATCCTCTGAGTACAGCGTCTGTGAATCTGACCAAGGCAGTACCAGTCCCACAGTTCTTTCTAAATCCATACTGAGAATTGCTCAACAACCCATACTCCTCTAAAATAATAATTTATCTGCTTTGCAACAATCTTTTCCATTAACTTGCTCAACGGATTGAGAATAGAGGTAGGCCAAAAATCTTCCAAAGAATCAGCATGAGTTTTTTAGGAATTGGAGTAACCTTGGCTTGCTTCCAACTGGAAATTGTTGGGAAATTAAAGATACATTAAAAATATAACAAAGGGGATCAACTATGATTGGTAAAGCCAATCTTAGGAAATGGCCATGCAGTCCTCCCCCCCAATCACTGAACTTATTAGGCAAAGTTTTGAGTAGCCTGAAGACCTCAGCCCTTTCAACCATCCTAAAAAAAACTTCGGTCTAATTAATTGATTGGAATCCAAAACCAAATTGACACAGCTTTTTGAGTTGTTGCCATGTGAACCGTGCTGCCTATAATTACTTAAATGAGTACATTTATCATTTAGTAACTTAACAATATCAATTGTGTCAGTAATCTTATGATCTCCAACATTCATTTTCTGAATATTACTTTAAGATTTAGGGGATAATAAGGAGTTAACATTATTCTCAGATTTCTTTGGGTTGGACAAAGTAGCTTCAAAGTGATCTTGATAATATTTCTTTTTAGCTGTCCTCACTGTTTTTGTAAGTACATTTCTTAAATGGCGATAAACATTCAGAGAGGAAGCCATCATGCTTTCCTTATAAGATTGCCAAACTTGATCTCTTTTCTTTAATAACTTTTTCATTGCACTGGAAAACCATTTATCAGTCTTAACTTACGTAAAGGGAAAAAAGCATGTTGAATTGGTAGCAACAAATCACAAAAAAAGTCAACAGCCAAATTTATGTCAAGTATACAGTCAAGAAAGGACCAGTCTAAGGAAGAAATTTCCACAAACAATGCTTCAGTATTAACCTTGCTAAAACTTCAAAACTGGATGAGACATGGGGGAGCTCTAGCCCACCTAAAATTTAGAACACAATAAGTTGCCATATGATCACTTACTGATGCTGAAAGAACACCTGAACAACCCAACATCCCTAACCTATTGGTTATTATCCAATTGAGTAATGAATGGTTTGCAGTAAGAGAATTTAAATGAGTCAGTTCATTTATTACTTGTAACAACCCATATGAATTCAATAAGGATTGCAGACCTAAATTTTCTTTGTGAAACCAATTTAAGTTAATGCCCCCAATAACCAGAGAATCATGTCCTTCAATAAATGGGGCAAGAATTTGCAAATAAACATTTAACCCTGCAGTCCCACAGTTTGGAGGGTTGTACAAACAACAAAGTACAACACATTTACACCCACCAATTAGCAACCGAAGAATAAGCCAATCAGACTTAGAGTTTACATCAATGCTGCTTCATAAAACTGTGAATGATATATGTTCCTTATAGTATACAGCAACCCCTCCACCTTGTTTCTTACCCCTACAATCAGCTCAAAATAGTTTTGTATCTGGATAGGTCTCCACACACACTATGAGGAAGAGAAGATTTAAGCCAGGTTTCAGACATAAAACCAAGTCAGGTTTACGATTAACAATTAATAACTCCATTTCAGCTAACTTGGGAATCAAACAAATAATTAGACCAGTCTGCATAAATTCCCAAACAACCATACTTATAACATTTCAACGGACTGAGTTGATTTATTTATTTCTCCTTCAGAAACAGAGCAATATTAAAACCCTCATTTAGCCCTGGTCTAGTCAAGGCTTTCAGTTAAAAAGTTCAAAATGACTCTCTATGGAGCAGAAGGTTTTCCATGTCACATCCCTTCCCCCCTACTGACACTTTTTCCACACCACAGAAGTGGAACCCATGGTCAGACTGATTCCGACTCAACAAAAAATGCTTTGCTAATGCATTTTACATGTCCCCATTTCTAATGGAGTTCTTGTGTTCCCCTATCCAGACTTTCAGGGCACGATCCATCTGGTCAACATAAAATGTTTCACATTTACATGTGGCTAAATAGACCACAGCACCTGTGGAGCAATTAATAAATTGCTCAATCTTGTAACTCTCATTGCAATTCTCTGTTGTGAATATGTTTGTTTTTTGTAATTGAATCACAGAGCATACCATGATGACACTTGAAAGCACCTTTTGGTTTTGAAAGTATCCAAGTGGAAGGTTTTGGAATGGATAGAAGGCTGTGGACAAGTTTGCCCGAGAGATTAGGGCCCATTTGTATACCATCCATGGGGAGTGGCAGACCAATGGTTCCAATAGGGAGTCTGTTTGTAATATCCCCCATGTATGTTAATGATCTCTCTGATGTGATTGGACAATTTTGTATAAATGCACCCAAAATTAATTTTATCTTCCTGTGTGTTCAGTATCTCCCTCTCTTGATACAGTAGTAAACTGCCACTATCTACCCCCCACCTGGGGGGGGAGGGCCTCGGCACCCAATTAGGGATCTGAGGTTTGAGCAGACTCGATAGACCGTAAGGCCTAATCTGCTGGCAAATAGTATGTTAGTATCTCTCTCCCAGATGCATTTTCCTTGGCAGACAGAACAGCCTCCTGTCTGTAACCCTAGTTCTTAAACCATTCTTCCATTTCTGCTCTTAAGGTGTAAGATATTCTGTTGAACACTTCTGCAAACTCTTAAAAATTGTACTAGTGGGATAGCCTCAATTATGTGTCTCGAATGGCAGCTAGAGGAAGCAGGATTGTATTGTGATCAGTGGCTTTCCTATAAAGATCAGTGCAAAAATACCATGTTCCCCTTTGATGATCTGCAGGTCCAGAAAGTGTACAGTGGTGTAACTGCTTTCCATTTTAAACTTCTGATTGCAGTTTGTCTCTTCTAAGTAACCCACAAAATTAACCAGTTCTTCCTTACTGCCTCCAAATCAAGAATATATAATTTATATATCATTTCCATGGCCCAACCCTCTCGAAAAAAGGGCTGGACTTTAGAGACAACACATTATGTTCTCATGCACCTAAGTATAAGTTCACATAGTTGGGGGCCAATGCCACCCCCATTGCTGTCCCTTTAATTTTTGGTAAAACACCTGTTAAAAAGAGAAGACATTACATTCCAGAACAAATTTCGCACATTCCACCACAAAATTACTTATGGTATAATCTAAATCTGAGATTTCACTTGAAGTTTCTCTTAAAGTTTGCAAACCCTCACAGTGTGGTATATTTGTGTACAAGGATTCAATATACTTTGTACACAGTAGTCAATCCTCTTGTATGCGCTGTTCTTTTAAATCATTAAATATGTCAATACTATCCCGCATGCATGATGGTAAATGTTTAACTGGAGCCTTGATAAAAACATCCTGGTATTGTGACAAAGGCTCAGTTACTGACCTCATACCTGCCACAATTGGCTGGCCAGGTGAGTCAGTCAAAGATTTATGGACCTTTAGCAGCATGTAGATGGTACTTCTAATTGGATATTTTACAGTTAAGAATTTGGTTATCTCATCATTAATCACACCACGCTTTTGCTTCCTGGATAAACACATCTATTTCATGTTTAAAATTAGATGTAGCGTCATGATCAAGTTTCTTATAAAAACTCAAATCACTAAGTTGACGTAGAACTTCCTGTACATATTTAGCAATATCCATGACTACAACTGACCCACGTTTATATGCTGGTTTAATGGTAAGTTTTTCATTACCTACCAGCTCTTTCAGTGTGGTATCTTCCTCAGTCAACAGGTTCCAAAAATGGTGGTGTTCTGTTGTGTTATGGAGCTGCTCGATACCCCGTAAGCATGCTATTTCAAATGCCTGTACCATTTCATTATATGGTGGTATAAAACTGGATGGTATTTTAAGGCTCTCTGTTCTGTAATTGTGTCTAGGATCATTAATCAAATCCTCAGAGTTTACATCACCAGAAATAATGTTCCGTGATGCAGCCTGTTCCATGTCCACTCCCATCTTTCTTTTATTAAAGAATGCCTTTACGTTTAATTTACTTGTGAATTTTTTCAAATCCAGGAACATCTCAAATGGTCTCTGAGTTATCACTGGAATGAAAGGCAGTCCCTTATTTAGAGTTGTATTTGTGGTGCCATAAATTCAGTAGAGGACAGGTTAATGATATTTACTTCTTCCTCTTGCCTTTTGCCCATATTGTTCCCCGCTGATTGCTGGTTTCATGCTTGGGAAACACTTCTTCCTCTGCCATCTACAGACCCCCCTGCCTTGTTCATCTTCCTGGAAATACACCTGTCAACTGCTGCATCTCATATCCAGGATTCCTGTCTGGGACTCTTCCTGTAAAAATCCTCACCTTTTGATTCGCTGGTGTGGAAACTGGTATTGTTGTTCCTAAAGATTGATTGCGGTCCCTGGCCACATTTGTGGGTCTGGTTCTTATTTGTAATTTTCCAAGTGAAGACCCAAACCAAAGGTTGACCCTTCCTGTCCCTTTTATACTTGGTTAGTTTCACCACTATACTCTTCAGGTCTTGTTTCTTAACTTTATTTTTAAATTCTGTCTCCAATCCAGCAAATTCTGGACGTTCCTTAAAGTTTAACACAGCTTTTTCTTTCTGATACTTACACTTTTAATTCTTCTTCTCCTTGAGCTTGATAGTTTTGTATAACACAATTTCTGAACAGCAAGGAGGCCTGTTGCATAGAGTTCTTCCAATCAGTCATATATCTCTCCCATTCTAGACCATACTCGGGCCACTTCAGAACACATAGCCCCCTCAGTGTTCTCCCCACCTGAACTTATGCCTCCAATGATGCCAAGATGGTGGCCATGCTGGGCTTTCTGCAACTGGGGGAGTGTTTACAGCATTTACAGCATTTTTAAACTTTCTTTTCTTTTTTTTAACATCTGTTTTTAGGTAGTTGTTGAGTTAGGTTGGGACAAATAGGGAATTTTAGTGATTTAGAATTAGGAGATAATTGTTTTGTTTTGTAGGGAGGGATAGTCTTTGAGTGGTCTCTACTTGGAATTAATCTGGAGGTCTGCCCATTGGATCATTGGTCCGTGGTCCAGTGGAACGTCGCAGTGGGTTTTTCCACCCATTGGCCTGCTGGAGTATTGTGGTCTGTGGATTGTGTGCATGAAATGTCTGACTGCCTCTTTTTCCTTTGACTGCCGTCAATTGTATTTGGAGTCATTGGTTTGCGACTGGACTTGGATGCTGACTGGCTCCCAGGTGGACATTGAGGTCTGTGGATGGGAGCTGTCTGTAGTGCTTTTGTTTCTGGGTCTTACCTTCAGAGCAAAGGAGCAAAGGAGGAATGTACAACTCTTGAAGTGGTTGAGTGGTGGGTGCAATGACAAAGGCATTCCAGATTTGACGTTCAGCTGTTTTACAGCAAAATACACATAGAAACAAATTTGGCTGGTGGCTAGGGATTGTTATCGAGATTGTCTTTCAGTAGGAGTTCTCCTTTTGACTTGACCTTGGTTGGGCAGTCTCTTCTATTTTTAAGCCATAGGTTTGCTGAGGAGTTGTAATCACTAGGGGAGTGAGAGTTCCTTGGTGGTTTGCAGTATTGATTATTAGTGGTAGATTGCCCGGTTTAAGTTGAACGGCTGACCCTACTCATGGCGAGAGGGGAGAAGAGGGATAGCTGTGGTTGGGGGAAATAATATCACTGCATATTTGGTCACCACACTGCTTTCTGCCTGTTGCCTAAGGGTTTTATTTGGCCCAAGATTCCGGATACAGACAGTGGTGAGAGACTGGGCTGCTGAAGGTTTCTTGGCCCTCTTTAAGCTTGTTGGAGTGTGGCAGACTTTACTTGATTTGGAAC
This sequence comes from Neoceratodus forsteri, assembly GCA_016271365.2. Lineage (NCBI taxonomy): Eukaryota > Metazoa > Chordata > Ceratodontiformes > Ceratodontidae > Neoceratodus > Neoceratodus forsteri. The sequence goes on along the minus strand of CM057457.1, from coordinate 307,127,428 downwards.
TTTTTAAGATGCAGCATTTTAAAACTGTTCTTTTCCTGTGAGAGAGGACTGGGACAGTCAATTTGCTAGCTTAAAATTTCTACAAGGATTAATTTGAATTTTAGAGACCATCTCGTAGACTGTGTGTTCTCCCCCTAAGAATAAGAATACTTAATTTATTTATTGACTTATTTATTTATTTATTTAGCTTTTGTTGACCAAGTAAGTACACTAGACAAGACAATTGCCTATTTTCAGGTACGACCCGGGAGAGTACAGGAATTACAGATTTAAATACCTAGGATGACACGGTACATATTAAAACAGCTTACAAGTCATGTGAGCACAACATAATACAGATTAAAACAGCTTACAAGTCTTGTAAGGCATAGTTTTGTTCAGTATGTACACCACAGAGTAACACATGTAGCAACTAAGTGCAGTTATAAGAGGCACAGTTGAGAAGCAGCAGATACAACACTATTTACAACATAGAGCCTCAGAAGTCGAGTCTTTTGTCCAGGAATACGTCCAGGAGAGAGGAGTGCAATGTTAGATCATGAGGGTTTGGGGAAACCACAGGCCAAAGAGAGTTTGAGGTGGTTCCACAGGGAGGAACGAAGGCAGCCCTGTGAGGGGGAGGAGCGGACCTGGGCAGGGAAAGCGTTCTACAGTCTGGGAGCACATGCAGCAAAATCCCTACCTCCCATTTGAGTCTGGGTGGCAGGTATCTTAAGGATGGCGGGCCCCAAAGACCTGAGGGAATAGGATGAGGAGGCAACCGGGACAACAAATTTCGCCAGTCCCGGGGGGGTGCCAGTGCCAAGGACCTTTCCCGTGAAGCACCCTAGGACAAAGTCTATGTGGTTTGAGGGGGAGAGCCAGTTTAGCTTGCTGTAGAGGTCACAATGGTGGGTGAGACGGGAGGCAGCCAGAGAAAAGCGGCAGACATTGTTGTAGGCAGTAGACCACCTAGAGAGGTGAGCTTTGGTGGAGCAGGTAAACAAAAGGAGCCCATAGCAGAGCGAAGAGAGGAGCACACCTCTGGTGAGAGCAATACGGGCAGCTGGAGTAAGGTTGCTTTTAGCTCTGTAGGCCAGACCCAGTTTGCAGTTGACAGTCTTGCATGTATTCTGAATATGGCAGCAAGGTCAAACTGTGTCCAGCATCACCCCAAGGTATTTAAAGTTGTCGCAGGGATCGGAACACTGTTGGCACCAGAAACACAGAACGGAACAGGGAGGCCTTAATCTTGGCCTGAGACCCAAAGAGCATGGCCTGGGTTTTTTTAGATTAAGAACCAACTTGTGGGATGAGATCCATGACTGAATGTTCCCCAGGTCTTCACTCAGGTGGCGATTGATGATCCCTCTCTCTGGGGAGTGAGTCAGGATGACCAAGTCATCTGCATAGAGGATTGGCTTACAGTGAACAGCGGCTGCGGGGAGAGTATTTAGTTGGGGTTTAGGGTTACATTTGTGGGTGGGTTGGAGACTGTGTTGTTGTGTGTTGGATGAATGTAGTATGACTGGTTCTGGTGGTTGAATGGAATTGTTGTGGATTGAATTGGAGTCTAAGTTTTTAAGGTTTGGGGTTTAGCATGTGTTTGGGACAGTGCCTGTTAAGGTGCAGCTACTCGAAAGCCCACCTCCAGGGACTGCAGCCCTTTAAACTGCCACCACTTCCTTCTGAGATTTATAGGATATGCCAGGTGCTAGTGATTGTGCGGAAGAGGAGATTGGGTGGGTGGTCAGTCCAAGTGGCTACTGGGGAGTCCCAGATTTGGGTGGTGAGACCAGGGAGGCACCCTGGGGTGAAATAGGCACTAGAGAGGGGTTCTCCCTGTCTGGTGCCCATACCCAAGGGCTCCATTGAGGATAATGGGAAGGTAGCTGACCTGGCAGTCTCCCCATAATGGCAGACTTGATTACCTCAGCTGACCTGGCTTGCATTATGGAGACCTGGTTGGATGAAAATGCAGCTCCCATTTTGGAGGCGACTGTGCCAGCTGGGTACTCTGATACACACCCTGAAAAGGATCACAGAGCTGGGGGGGGTGGCTGTAACAGGGTCCCCCTGTTAATAATGTAAATTAAAGAAAGATATGTGCTTCCCTGTCCTTATTCTTTTCTTGTTTATCTATCTTTTTATTTTTCTTCTGCTTTATCTAGTTATTCATGTCAGGGTGGCCAACCTGGCATTTATTAAAACCCTTTACTAACCCTTTTTTACCAAAGTCCCCATTTGAAACATCACATATTAAAGAGTACTAGTAGTACAGTGGTAACATCAGTGCCTATACTTAAAAGGTGCCCCTATTTTGACTAGATAAAGTGATTTGCACTGTAATGCTGAAAACACTATAAGCACTGTATTGAAAGCTTGTTGTTGAGCTTCTTAATAAAGGAACCACCATTGCAGTATGTTTATTTAAACTCCTGATTTAGGAACTTATGGTTGCAAAAAGGAGCCTTGATTCTTTCACTTTGCTGCAGCCACTAGCTGCCTGTTTAAAAACATAAATGCTGAATCCTACATCGGAGCGGGGAAGCGCTCCGATGTAACCCTGAGGTGCCACGCTGTAAGCCCAAAGTCAGGCTGAATAATTTAAAGAAGGAACCGCTGTAAGCTGTAGTAAAGAAAGCTCTCTGTAAGAGCTTATCATTTGGAAAGCTGCCTTCAGCAGCAAAAAAGAAACCCTTGTGCTGCTTTGTGTAGCAGAGCAGGGAAACACCCCAAATGTCTGCAGGACAGTGCAGCACTGTATGTACTCTGTAGCAGGTTGCGTCAGGAAAGTAAAAAGTGAAAGTGACACAGGGCAAGGAAAGTGAAGGAAGAAGCTTCCTTATAAGGTGATCAAGGGAAAAAGGGAAATCCCGAAGTATTCTGCAGCATGAGAATGCTAAAGATGTGGGCCAGGATATTCAGACTGCGCTGGGCAGTGGCGCAAGCCTGGGTGCAGCACAACTGTGATGCTCCAGGGCCAAGTCCAGGTGATATTCAATTAAATATGGCACGGGCAGTGCACAAACTGTGCATGGCACAGTGGCACTGCATTGGTGCAAGCCACTGATAGGGAGCACGGGGATGCACCTGCGCAAATGCAGTTGCACTAGGTGCATCACCTGTGATATTCAGCAGGGGGCATGCAAATGAGGCCATAATATATGCAGGTGCAAATGAGGCCATTTGCATGTCATTCTATTTTCCATGCCTTGCAGGGCAGGCCGGCGACTTGCACCGGCACCCTGCACAGCATGGCGTGTGCTGTGGGGATCCCGAGGCATCCCGCCCATTACCTGCAATTCTTTGATAAATGTATCTATAGATAGCCCTGGTAGTCTAGTGGCCCCCAGTCACGATGCCCTAATGTGTATACAACTTGACCAACCCTGGTGGTCTAGTGTCCCCCTCCCACCTGAGTCCCCGATGCCCAATAAATGACAAGATGACCAGCCTGGTGGTCTAGTGGAAGCCTCCCTGCCCGTTGTTACAGTTGCGGTAACATCTCATATAGCAACGCCCTGGTGATCCAGTGGCACCCCACCCACCCACCCACACAGAAACCCTTACCCACCCGCTCCCCCATCGCCGGCGGGTGGCGCATCCCACCTGCACATCACACAGCCACCTGCCGAGACAGGTACAGTATGAGCTGTCAGCCATTGGTCCCCAGTGTGGATCAATGGGCTGGTAGGAATATCACTAGATGGTCCCAAATATGTGAATGGAGTCATTCACAGATCTGGGACTGTCTATCACAGTATGCTCTGCAAGTCCATTGGTCCACACTGGGGACCAATGGGCTGACAGCTCATACTGTACCTGTCATTTGGCAGGCGGCAGGCGGCATGCAGGCAGATGTAGCTGCCCGCTGATGATGGGGGGCAGGTGGGCAAGGCTCTGTGTGGGTGACTGGGTGGGGGTGCCACTGGATCACCAGGGCATTGCTATATGGGATGTTACTACGATCATGGCAACGGGCGGGGCTTCCACTAGACCACCAGGAAGGGCATCATGTCATTTATCGGGCATCAGGGACTCGGGTGAGGGGGGACCAATAGACCTCTAGGGATAGTCAAGTTGCATTCACATTGGGGCATCGGGGACTGGGGGCCACTAGACCACCAGGGATGTGAGTGCTTTCGGATGGTGTTCTGGGCAGGTGAGTGGCCAACCATGGCTGGGCTGCTGTGTTGTGCCCTGAAATACAGCAGCCCACCTGTGGGTGGCCGGCTGTTTCTCCTACTCTGCAAAGGCTCAACTTTGTGCTCCCCTATGCGGCGCAGTGCAGAGGTGCACCGGCATATGCGCTGCACATCCCAGGCTGAATATTGGGATGTACGCCATATGCATGGGCACGCCCCCTACATCTGCACTACATACATTATCATTGCACCCCAGCAGATCAGGATTTGTGCTGTGCCAGGCAGCCTTCTCAATATCCGGGCGCAATGCGGGTTGTGCCAGCACAAATCTGTTGCTCCAGGCTAAACCCCTTGAATATCTGGACCACGGTGTTTATCTACAGGTTTGAAAAATGGCCTGAAAGTTGTTAAGAAAGGTCAAAATTAATATTTTGCCGATGGCTGACTTTTCAGCCATCGGGTTGTTTGAATAACATACAATTTAATGTATTGTATTGGAAAGTGCTTAATTCTGCCAGTTTAAAAGGAAAGCAGCCAAAATAAACATGTTAAAGATAAATTCCCTTACAGAAGAATATTTACTGTTTGTCTTGTTTTGAGTTTTCCTTTTTTTAAACAATTATCAGGTTTCTCTGGCTGTCAGGGGAATGCAAAGAGGGAGCGCGCCCCTCCTTTGCTGTTCCCCTGTACAGACTGAGTATTCCTGTTCCTAAAATTGTATAAAAAGGAATGCTTTTACCTGTTGCATAAGATATTTTTGCAGCCTCCTTCTAAGGGCTGGCAGCCCCCCGTACTGACAGGTTTTATAGGAAACAGGGGTGGTGATGTTACAACAGGGGGAGGAGCCAAACTCCATAACTGAGAGTATATAAAGCTCCTCCTAGATGCGGAAAAGAGAGAAATGGGTCAGTAAGTGCCTGACCACCGAGTGAGAAGGAGGTGTATGTGGGAGTTTGTACATACCAGAAAAACTATTGATGTACAGAGGAAAGACGGGAGGCTAAGGAGTATTTCTCCTGTAAAGTGTGTGACATTAACACCAGCATTTCCTTTCTGTAAATAGTGATTTTTTGGATGTTTCTTTTTTTTGTTTAGGATTTAAAAATAAAATGATAAACGCATTTTTATGAATTTTTTATGCTTTTGCCTACTGTCTGGTTGTCTGTCATTTATCCCACGCCTACAGTGGCTCTTTGTTTTAAAACTAGCCTGGTCCTCACAATGCTATCTATAGGTTCTACCAGGTCATTTGAATGTGTAGCTGTGCAAGAGGGGTCCTGGTGTGGGTTACAGGGTCCTCCTACTCTATTGCCCCAGGTTTCAGGGGTGAATTTTTGGGGGAGATTGAGGAGCTCATTGCCAGCCTATTGCTAGAGACTCCCAGATGGTTAATTCTGGGGGACTTTAATGCTTGGGTCGATAATGAGCTCTCAACATTTGGTTGCAGTCTCCTGAAGAGCATGGGGGTGCTGGGCCTGACACAAAATGTCACCTCTGTGACCCACTCATGTGACCACACACTGGGCTTGGTATTTTCAACTGGCCTTGAGGTCTCTGACCTAGGAGTAGATCCGGTAGTTTGGTTGGATCATAGCGTCGTGAGGTTCAGGCTAGCAAACCCCCAGCAGTCCCTGCCTCTGTGGAGATGGTCTAGTACCACCCTTTATGGGGATCGTCCCCAGTGGGATTCTCAGCAGTGCTAGACCTATTGGGGGTGAGGGCTGCTTGTGCAATTGGGGCTGAGGAGGCAGTGGTAGCATATAATATGGCCTTCACTGCAACCTTTGACTTTAGCCACACCTGTCCGTGTCCAACCCATATCTACCTGTCAGAGACTCCCTTGGTTTGATGGGAAACTGAGGAAGTTAAAGACTAAGGATTGGAGGTTACAGAGATGTTAGAGGGTTCTGGCCTGTTGAGGACAAATTGGCCCTGAAGTTCCATTACAAGGACTATCAGGGGCAATCTCCGTAAGAAGGCAGCTTTTGTTGAGGGAGATTGCCACTGCAAGAAATAGACTGGATCAGCTCTTCTGCACGTTTGATGAGTTTTACATCAGTCCTGTCTCTGTGTGGAAGGAGTTGGTTCTAGTACAAGGTGTGAGAGTTTGCTTTGTTCTTTGCTGACAAAGTGTCCTCCATCAGGTCTGAGGTTTCCTCCGTGCCTCTCATGGGGACTGGAAGGTTCACTCTGTGATGTGCCAGGCACTCCTCTGGTATGGGCTGAGTGCGATCCACTTGGGGTGGGGTGGAGGAGGTGATAGAGGTTATCTTGAGGCTGCGGCCAACACATTGTGATCTTGACCCAGGTCCAACCCGACTTGGTTGGATGTTTGGACCTGATTGGATCTGTGGTTGCCAAGATCATCTGGAGTTCCTTGAGGAATAGGGTCTTCCCATCAGCTCTGAAAGAAGGTTTGGTTAGGCCCTTATTAAAGAAATCCTCATTGGACCCAGACTACCTCGGCAACTACAGACCAGTCTCTAATCTCCCATTTTTAGGGAAGGTTATAGAAAAGGTGGTGGCCATTCAGCTTGAGAGGTAACTCACTTCCTCCTCCACCTACAAGATTTTTTAGTCTGGATTTAGGGCCAGGCATAGCATGGAGACTGCCTTGGTGAAAGCACTGAATGACCTTCAGATTGTGAGAGACAGGAGAGAATATACAATCTTGATCCTCCTGGATTTCATGGCAGCTTTTGATACCATGGAGCATGAGGTGCTGCTTGACTAGCTGCAGTTTTGGTGTGCCCTGTCCCGTACAGTCATCCAATGGTTCAGGTCATACCTGACAGGCAGGGTGCAAAGGGTGGTGATGGGCCTTGCCTCATCTAACCTGAAGCCTCTGACCTATGGAGTTCCACAGGGGTTGGCCTTGTCACTTCTGTTGTTTGCAGTATATATGCTACCATTGGGGGATATTGTCAGGTGGTATGGACTTGGTTTTCACTGCTGTGCAGATGATACCCAGCTATACCTGTCCTTTGCACTGGGTAGCCAGATGGAGGTCACCATTCTTAACAGATGTCTGGCTGAAATCAGACTTGGATGGCTCATAACTGGTTGAGACTCAATCAAGATGAGACCAAGGTGCTAGTGGTGGATCCAGGTCATGTTGGTGGGAATGGGACTCAATGGGATCCCCCTGGTCTTGTACTGGGGGGGTACCTCTAGTCCCATCTGAGCTGGTTAAGGATCTGGGTGTAATTCTTGGCGATTGCCTAACATATGATGCTCAGGTGTCGGCCATCATTATGAGTGGATTTTTTCATCTGAAGAATATTACCCGATCCAACACATTCTGCCACCTGAGGACCTGATCTCACTGATACACACTTTCGTCATGTTCAGGCTGGATTACTGCAATGCCCTTTATCTGGGGCTTTGAAGGTACCTCCTCTGGCTGCAGTTTTGCAGAATATGGCGGCTCATTTATTAACAGGCACACATAAGTTTGATCATATTACACCTGTTCTCCACAAGCTGCACTGGCTGCCAGTCAGGTGGAGGATTATCTTCAAGGTAGGGTTACTGACCCATAAGGCCCTCACAGTAGGGAACCAGCCTACTTGCAAGATCTCCCCATGCCTCATTGCCCAACCCGGCTCTCTGTTCCATCCAGTGTTGCCTCCTTAGGGTCTCTAGAGTGAGGTTGCAATATTTTGGTGATCATGCATTTTCAGTATCAACACTCACCATATGGAACTCCTTCCTCAACAACTTCAGGAGGCACCCTCGGTGGAATCTTTATAAAGAGTTTCAAAACCTTTTATATAACCAGGCATTTAATATGTTTTAAATACTGAATTGTATATTGATAGACAGTTTTGTATTTTGCTGTTCACTCTATATTGGATATTGCCTGTATTGTTATTGTTGTACTGTGGTTTTAAATTGTCTTGTAAAGTGCTCCGAGTCTTGGGGGTGCTATATAAATAAAATATCTATCTATCTATCTATCTGTCTGTCTGTCTGTCTGTCTGTCTGTTTGTCTATCTATTCATCTATCTATCTAGCTATCAAAGAGGTTTTGTTTCAGGAATTACGGCACACCCTCAGGGTGCTTTTTTCCAGTTCCTGGAATGCTCTTTTGATATCTGTAATGGGCTCGGTCACAGATGTAGAGGTTGAGGGTTCTGCATCCAATAGTAAATCCACAAATGGATTTTCATTCAGTGGAAAGAGTGCTGATGAAAAGGGTTGTCACTTCTACCCAAAGTAATATCTCTAAAGTCAGTCGACATGACCATACAAGAGAATCCACAGATCATCATAGATAGTGCCAGAAGAAACAGATATGGTGAGCACACTAACAATAAGCGTAAAGCAGTCAAAGGCAGCTCCACCACCCATCGTGCCAGTCTAAAAACCATATAGAGAATCATGTACAAAGACTGGCACTGACTCAGTAGTGTAAAAATCAAGCTTTATTCCTTGTGAAGTACAAGTTCAACACTTTATCGTGTGAATGGGGTGAACAACAACCACTGAGTTCCCCAACCGGTTTTGCGCCTGCTCAATTCCTCAGGGAGGCCGGTCATGTGTGCCATTGACAAATTTAAATCAATCGTTATATCTGACAGTAGGTATACTAAATCAATTCCCACACAATCCCAATCATTTGTTAATAGCACTTTGCACCACCATATCTATGAATTAGAACCCATTACGTTATATCATTCATCAGATACAATATATAACATGTCCATGTTGACAGTGTTCTGTAGTAAATAAAGTTAAATCGTAACAAATGTCTTTAAATCATAATATGCTCCAAAATCCAAAAATTCATTATTTATATGCCATTAAGAATGAAAAATTATTTATAGATCAAAAAGGAGTTGTCTTAAAACCAAGTACAACACTATTAGCAGTGGAAAGTACTTAGAAGAATAACAAGTGTTGTGGTAACAAATACATAACACTGAACAACCAATGCTGTGGTGCAGTGATAGGATGTTTAACAAAACCAAAACCAAAATTAAAATGATCAAATCAAATTAGTCGCACCTTCCAGGCATCTTGAAAACTATATAAGCACACTACACATACAGTTCTGTGTTAATAGTGGTATGAGGTCAAAAGATCACATGATCATATTAGTACGCATCAGTTTTTTATATGTAAATAACAATGCTAGTTACTGCACTTAAAGAATACCTAACTGTCAACACAGGCACTGTAGTAGCGGAAGCAGAGCCAGAAAGGTTACATTTATGTGTGTACAACTATATAAAAATGTGCAGTATGCATTGTTATATAAACTTTCCACTGCCAATGTGACGTACTTGCCGGAACACTGTTTGCCCAATAGTTATAATAACCCTATACTTTTTTGCACAAGTCAGGAAACAGTGGCCAAATAAGGAAGAGAAATAGGGAAAGGAAAAAGGGGTGGGGGGGGAGTAGGCAGGGTAATGGTTAAAGGGTTATACTAGTATCCTCAGCTAATACAGTATATACTGGCCCACTTATGTTATCCTCATGCTATTTAGGCTATATATTAAACAAAATAATTAGACAAGTTTACATAAATTCCCAAACAACCATATTTATAACATTTCAATGGACTGTGTTGATTTATTTATTTCTTCTTCTTCAGAAACAGGGCAGAATTAAAACCCTCATTTATACCTGGTCTACTCAAGGCCCCTCATAGGGTTTCTCATGCAGCCCCTGCACCATTTTAGTTGTTTTCCTCTGAACTGCCTCCAGCATGGCTCTATCCTTTCTGAGCTACATAGAATCATGTACAATTTTTAAGAGTTCGCAGAACTGTTCAATGAAAGATACATATACCATAAGAGCAGGGAAGCGGAACAGTTTATAAACCTGGGTTACAGACAGAAGGCCATTTGGAGGCCATTCAGTTGGCCATGGAAAATGCATCTGGGAGACATAGGGACAGTTTGCTAGAGTATCAAGAAAGGGAGAGGGTGGACACACAGAAAGATAAAATGGGATGTGAGGAAGTACCAATTCACTGAAAAGGTGGTAGATACCTGGACAATGCTGCCAGCGGAAGTGGTGGAGCTGAAAACAGTGGGGGGAGGGGGCTTCAAGCATGTGTGGGATAGACAAAGGGTAATATTATTAAATAGGAAGGCAGCAGGGAGCGTCACCAGAGACAAGTTGGGGTCTATGGAGTCAGAGTAGGCAGGGAATATCTGGGCAGTCTGGGTAGGCCAAGCGATCCTGTTCTGCTGACAAATTCTATGTTACTATATTTCTATGGTACTGCCTGTTTCATTTTGGCTGATGAAGCGCTCATGAGTGAAGCATTGGGGCATAATCAGACTTGGTGGTATATTTCCTGCTCCCATGTCTACCTTAATGAATTCTGCATTTAGCACCTGCAACCAGCCTGCTTGTTATTTTTTGAAGCAGAGACAAGAGGGAGCTCTTTCGGCGTGTGGTAGAATTTGTCTCCAAGGAGTGCCTTGACTTGACTTTTTTTTGTTTGTTTCATGGCATACTTGCTCTACTTGTTCTCTGTGTGGTGCTAACAGACTCCTATATGGGGTAATCTCCTTCCTCTGCTCCATCACTTCTCTCAGAATAAATAGTACAATGTAAACATCTGACAGAGAAACTTGTATCTCCTCCTTGGCGACATTTCCTTCATTGTCCTCTCCATCCAGTTCTTCTATCTCCTGCTTGTTCTCTCAAATTGCCTCCTGATTATCGTCAGTGGCCACCAGTTGTTCATCATTGTTGCAGAGGTTGCAGAGATGGTCAAACATTTTGGCTGATAGACCAGGAGGGGTGAATCAAACTCATCATTTTCAGCAGCAACAGCCAAATCAAGCTTTGTCAGCATGTGCAGTGACGCTGCCTTTTACAAAACAGCACAAGATTGTTTCCTTGGAGACGCAATTCCAGGCATGCCACATCAGACACACAGCATTCAATGAGCTGATCCTCTTCACATAGGCAGCCACTATCAAACTGTCCTTAGAATCAAGAATCTTTTCTTTTGGTCCTGCTCCCGCCCCTTTTGCTCAGACCTCCCTGTCAACAGCCCCCATGCCCAGGCTTGCCCCCCTTGGTGGAGCTGCTAGGGGGCTCCCCCCAACAGACACTGTGGGTTAAGCCCTGGCTTACCCCAGGGTTGGGGCCATGAGAGCAGGACCCCCCAGCGGACGTCAGAGGCAGAGGATGGTGGAGTGGGTCATCATGCTGGGGGGCTGACTTTTTTCCCAGCTGCTTGATCCCTGGGGGCGGTGACATGCAATGACATCCAGCATCCGCCCCACTCCTGAACCTACTGGTGCCAGTACCCCAAGCCTCCTGTCGGGGTCCGGGATGCATTGGATACTCTTTCCCACCCTCCCCCTGAAGAAGGAAAGCAGTCCCTAGGATGCTTGATCCTTCTCCCTGGCCCTCTGACTCCCGTGTCCATTCCCAAATCGGGCCATCAACATTGCAAGCGGAAATGCCACCACTGCACTGGTGGGCCAGCATTAGAATCGAGAATCTTAGTAACTTGCTCCTCTTATACTTCATGTACTGACACTTGAAGCTATTGCTTAGCCCTTGATCTAATGTTTGAATGCTGCAGGTAGTGTAGGGTAAGAAACATTTATTTTATATTGTGAGATAGCTAACTGGAGGGTGGCCACTGAAACTGTCAAATATGAGTGCAGTCTTTCTGGATCACAACTTTTGGTCCCAGTCAAGGATCCACGCTGTAAAAATTTCAGCAGTCATCCAGGCTGTTTTATTGTTGTGATACAGCACTGTCAGGTTGTAAATGCCTCTGAAACAGCGTGGCTATGCTGACTTCCTCATGACTATCAGCTCCTTTTTTCAGTGCCAGACATTTTGTAGGTTAGCAACACAGAGATCTGTGTCTTGGCTTTCTTAAGGCCCACTGGAGTTTTTTAATTTAAAGGGATGTGTCCCATAGCTAAGGCCATCATTTACTGTGGTTTTGCAGCCATGGAAAAATCTGCAAAATTCACAGTCGACCACAGAACACACAGTTGACCATGGAAGTTGGAACCCATATTTAAACTCGAAAATGAGTGTTGTAGAGTAACACTGTGAAAAATTGTTTTGAAAACTGAAGCCCTGAATCCAAGAATGCGTATTAGTTTGATGCTAATGCGCTTGCATGGACTCATGGCTTTAGATTTCAAAACTCAATTTCAGTGTTACAGTGCTCACTTTGGCTTAAAGGAAAACTCCCGTCTTCCCTGTGACAGTGCCTTCTTGCTTTTCTTTACGTAACATTTTCCATTAATATTTAAAAAAAAAACATAGTGCTCAGCCTCCCCATGTTGTGCACTCCCTCCCCAGGTAGTGCCCCCAAATATGTGTGGATACCAGGGCACCCACCCCCAGTGATGCCAAACATTTGTGACATTGGGGCACCCAATTTCCAATGTCATCATTGGACCTGTATCTGTTGTAATAAAGAAAACAGTCCCTCATAATCTTTTAATACCTGAAAATCAGGAAACCATCCATCAGTGTCTTTTTGACCTGCCCTGCACCCCTACCCCCAATACAGCACCCACCACCACTTTGCACCCCCCATACCCCACACTCACCTAAAACCCATCTAAGGCTGTACATCCATTCTATGATGGAAATACGTCCTCCTCCTGAAACTGCGACTGCAAACTGAGGAAACAAGGTAAGTGCTGTCAATGTAGTTCCAATACATTTTGAACGTTTACTCATAACCTGGCCATTTTTTACAAATTTTTAACATGACCTTTTTTTGGACAAGGGTAGTGAAAGTTTTTAAATCTGGCCTGAAAGGTGATTTCATGGTCGCTGCATAAAATCACCTTTTGGGCAGAATTTGAGAATTTTCACTTACCGGGTTTGTGAAGTGAGGCCATAAGAAGAATATGCTGAGAATTTTGTGGGCAAATATGGTAAAATGACCATGTTATGAGTGACTGCTGATATTTTTCAACAGTCACTCATAAGATTGCTATTTTTCAATATTTTTCCACCAAATTTTAACATGGCCATTTTGGGACCCCACCTCATGAACAAGGTAGGTGACATTTTTCAAATCCAGACCAAAAGGTGATTTTGCAGTTGCTCCATAACCTGAACTTCTGGGCAGAATTCAAACATTTTCACCTACTGGGTTCATGAGGTGGGGTCATAAGAAAACTATGTTGAAAATGTGGTGGAAAATATAGTAAAATTACCAAGTTATAAGTAAACACTGAGGCCGGGATATTCAAAGGGGTTGCGCATGGTGCAACAGTGTTGCGCCATGCGCAACCCACTGATGCACCCTGGTGCGATATTCAAAAGGGGATGTTGCGCAGTGCAAATCCCTATGTGCCGGGGCACACCAGTAATGTATGCGGCGCAAGTGCGGGGAGCGTGCCCATGCATATTTGGCACATCCCGATATTCAGCCCGTGATGTGCGGTGCATATGCAGACACACACCGCCTGTGCGCTGCACAGGGGGTGCAAAGATGTACCGAAAAAAGGAACAAGTCGGGGACACCCACAGGCCGGCTGTCATATTTCTAGGTGTAGCACAGCGGCAGCCTGCTATGGGTGGCCACCGACCTCGAATCACAGGCAGGCTGGGTTGGCCCCACCCGACGCGGGCTCTGTAAATATTGAATCTGGTGGTCAGTGGACCTGCTCCCCTGCCCAATCGCGGGCTTAGTAAAATAACTGTAGTCCCTGGTGGTCAGTGGACCTGCTCCCGAGTTGATCGCGGCTTAGTAAAATAATAGATATCCCTGGTGGTCCAGTGAATCAATCCAGCCCAATCGGGCTGGGAGCAGGTCCACTGGACCACCAGAGATACATTTATTTTTACTAAGCCCGTGATCGGACTGGGGAGCAGGTCCACTGGACCACCAGGGATACATTTATTTTTACTAAGCCTGCAATCAGGCAGGGGAACAGGTCCACTGGACCACCAGGGATTTTACATTTTTACAAAGCCCGCGATCGGGTGTTGGGGTGCGTTGCCGCCGAGGGGCAGGGGGCGTCCAGTCCCCAATGGCTGCAGCCTGGCAGGGCGCCAGGCGAAAGTCGCCAGGGATCGGTGCACCTGCATGCAAATGGAGCCATAATGACATGCAAATGGCCCCATTTGTGCCTTTGTATGCATAATGGCCCCATTTGCATACCCACCACTGAATATCACAGTTCCTGCGCCTAGCGCCTTGCACCTGCGGCTGGTCCATCCCCCTGCTCCTCTCTTGCCACTTGCGCGTGCAGGTGCCACTGCACCATGTGCAATGTGGGTGGCCACGGTACCATATTCAACGGTGCTGAGCCATGGTGCAGCGCCATTGAATATCGCCCAGACCACACCCTGGTACATCCCAGTTGAGCTGCGTCCAGGCTTGTGCCTCTGGCTGGCACAGTCTGACTATCTGGCCCTGAGATTTTTCAATGTTCACTCATAACTTTAGTAGTTTCCAACATTTTGACCATGAATTTTCAATATAGACAATTTACCACACAACCTCATGAACGTGACAGATGTTGTTTTTTCAGATACTGCACTAAATGTGTTTTCTCACTTACGGTTCAAAAGAACATTTCAACCAGTATTTCATAAATGACACTGGCATGTTTAAAAGGGGGTCATAAAAAGCATATGTTGAAAATTCGGTCAAATGTAAAAAAAAAAAAAAATTTGAAGAAACATGTGTATGGCTGGCCATCAGCCCAACAGGTAGTGTGTTGTGTTCCATACCAGTGACTTGAGTTTGGGGATGAGCTCTGGGAGCCAGCAGGGAGCATGAGGATGTGGCCTCCTGCTCCTAGATTGAGAAGGTATTGCACAGTGTCTGGCTGCACTGACAACACCTTGTGGCAGACTGAGGAGCCTTCCTCACAAGGGGTTGACGTGCCTGTCAAGGCCTGATGGGGCCACATTCTATATTGGAGTAGGTTGGCATGAAAAATGGGGCTAGAAATATCTCCAAGTTTCAGAATGTGCTGGGATCATCACTTTATTGATGTGCTACAGAACTTTTCCCACTGTTGCAGGAGTAGCCTAATGGTGCCGCTGAAGTATGGACTCCTGCCATAGAACTTAGGTCTACTGTGCCACAAACAACAGAGGGCCTTGCTCATAGCCCCACACACACAAAAAGCCCCTCTCATCAATGTTAAAAGTGTCTTGTGGAACAAACCCACTAAACCCTTCAGATACCACATCACAAAGCCAAGCTTCAGCACTTTCAGAGTCAGCGTTCATTTTCTCCATGGATTAATTTAAACCGAATGTTATGATGGCATTTCTAACATGTGAGCCAGCTATCAGTAGGTGTAAACTTGGTTTCCCATGGCTGTAGCCAGCTGCTGTGCTTTCTGCCACAGAAGGTGACCCCTATCAGTGCCTCCCATCCCCTAGCATGTGAACCATCTCAGCATTACTTCTTCCACACTGCTGTCCTCCCCCCCTCCTTTGCTCTTGTGCTTTGGTTGGAATGTCACCCACTAAGATGCCATTCTTTACTTTTTAGAAGGTCACAAAGGGTGGACTTGGGTCTTGAAAGTACACTGGAAGGTTATGAGTGCTTAATTTAGGCAGCTTATCAACCTCTCATAGGATCTCTATCTCACGAGACAGTGAGATCCCACTCTGTTTTGCAGTAGTCATGGTGCTGTGATGCTGAACAGAGTGAACACATAATGCAAAGTAAGAAGTCAGCCAAGAACCAGCATGGTTTGTAACCGTACAGAGCAACCGAGAAGAAGAATTAGCATTTATATAGTGCTTTTCATATACATTGTATTCTAAAGTGTTTTACAGGTAATGATAGACTGGTAGTGAACTGACTGTAAACATGCAGTGGCAGTCATTTTCACACATCAACATCTACATACAGCCTTGGACAATTGCATGAACCAGTTTTATGGGAAGTGGAATGTTGGCCAGGACACCGAGGAAAATCCTCTATACTTGCAAAAAGACCTCATACAAACCTGCCCCAGAATATCAGGCTGACAGATTTCCTTAAGCACACCTTCAGTAAAAATTCTAGTGAGTGTTGATGACATCTGCTTGCTCTTAGGCTCATTAGAGGAAGTTACTGAGGTTCTGAACATATTGTCACAGTATTCTGCTATGTCAGGAGCTAAGATTCGCTTTTTCAAAAACTCAGTTTTAGTAAGAGTCCACAGGTTCAAATGTATGTGTAACCCCTAGGTGGCACTTTCCCAAGGGCTACTACCCCTGCTTGCTTGGCTAGTAGCAGGTTAAGGGGCTTGAGTTCTGAAACGGGTGCCTCCACACAGAGGTCAGGGTTGGTAGTGGACAAGCTAACCTGGGCACAGTCCTCCGGGACACTGTAACCCTCCTCTTTCCTTACTAGTGGCCGGAACAATACACAATAATCACTTTCACAATACCCCTGATACACCACACAAGTATCCACACTGTTTGCACTTACCACCAGGGCTTTCCTCTGGCTCAGCCCTGAGGACCCCCTGTAAAACAAGGTTATACACAGCAAATAACAACAGTACAGTACTCTTGCACAAACTGGAACCACAGTCAGGGTAAAGGCAAAAAAGAGTTAGATCTGATTTATTTAAGGGACTTGAACAAGACAGGGGCGTAATCAGGTTAATTTGCTTAAAGGCTGTATCAATCAAACAGTTATGCATGCACTTCAGGTTCCATAAACAGTCACACACCCTGGGTACCCAGATGGAGAATGATGGGCTAGCCAGGAACATTGCAGCTGGTTGGGGCCCTGTGATGGAAGAAAAACAATATGCACAACACACACTATTTGTAATCCGGAGCCGGAGGGCTCATTTCTTGAAAAGAAAACAACAAGAAAATCAGATGACACACTTTTAGATTAGGCTGTTGTTGCAGAGAGCTACCCTGATGATTACTCACGATACCCAAGACTGGACACAGGCTGGATGAAAATTGAGACAGCAGGTGGTTAATCTGGAGTGCCAGGAGAAGCAGGGCCCACATGAATCACTGAGAAATCGTTTCTGGACAAGCGTGGAGCAGGGGGCTGATCCCCAGGCAAGTCTCTCATCGGTGGCTTTCTCTGTGCAGTGGGGTAGTCTGGCAGGGCCAGCATGGCATGGCCCAGGCCGAATGAAGATGAACACGGATTCAGTCTGATTAGGCTAGATAAAGCTTCCAACAAGCAGAACACAGTTCACACAGTGGGGAACCAAATCACGACCCACTTTCAATACACAGCACATTTACATGTAAAGGATTCTACGGTACCAGCAAGTAGAACACAGTTCACACAGTGGGAACCAAATCATGATCCACTTTCAATACACAGCACATTTACATGTAAGGAAATTCTACTGTACCAGGCAAACCGCTCTCTGGTCATGATAGCAAAGTTTGCACAAACCAGGGATTCAAAAGCAGCTGGAAATCCTGACAGGCAATCGCATTCAGCAAAATCTTCTGTCTTCTTCAGGTATGAGTCTGGTTAAAAATCAGTGGCTTACTTCATTCTCATAAACTTGGATTCAGTCCAAAATAATTCTCTTCTCTCCCTCTCAGGAGCAGCAGGCAGACATGCAGGCCACAACTCAGACCTTTCCACAGTTCTCCCACATGAAACTACTCAGACAGCTGCTTGACTGTCTCAAGCTGTTGCTTGCTCAGCTCCCAACTGAGATCTGACTCAACTGGCCTGGGACTTCCCCAGAATCCAAAAGGTTCGGTTGGCTGATCTGTCAGTCACAACAAAGGCTTCCCCTTCAGGTGCAAAAAGGCACCAAAAGCCCAAAACTATAATCCTACAGATTTTGACTCCAGACAGCTCCTGTAGTCCAGCTCTATTTTAGGTCCCACCAGTACTGATTGGTCCAATTCGGCAGTCCAGGACAAAGAGAGCAGAGATAAACAAAACAGTCCTTGCTGTAAAGAAGGCAGGTTAGACAAACTATATTATCATTATCACTCTAAATGATTTTCAGCAAATAGTTACATCTCTCAACAGAGCTCCCTCTCAGATTACTTATGACTGCAATCCAGGCAGCTCTTAAAGAGACAGTGCACAGAGGCTATATAGGTACTCTCTGGTAATCACATTTAAACTGCTAAAACGCAGGACACCAGCTTGGCAGTGAGCATTCAGGCAAGCTCAAGGAAGAGTTTTCGGGAACCCCCATTTGTAGGGGGGTTACACCTTTCCCTGCCTGGAGAAAACTTGGCATCCACGTCAAGTCTGTACCATCATGCATTAGTTAACATAAACTTATTACTGTACTATATATATTCACTGCACTTCATGATACTATATCCATTCTGACAACACATTGTGCACATTTCACACGGGCAAATTGAACATTACTATGCTGAATCAGGTAATAACTTCTTGTACCTTAAACAATGCAAGAGGGGGCCCTTCCCTGTCAACTAACTTGGGGCTAGAGGGGACGGGGCACCATGGTGAGAGGTAAAGACAAGTAACCTGGAAATGGCTGTCAAGCTCAATTTGGGTAGTGAGCTTGGTGAGACATAAACACCTTTGTGCACCACATTGAGAGGCAAATCCACTGGCTTCCTGGGAGAATCATAACTGAAGTGTACTACTGGCTTGACAGCTTAGCCAGTCTTTCCGAGGGGCACAACTAAACTCTCTGTACTCTCAGCACTAGTCTGGGGACTTCGTCACTTGTGCGGGGTGCCTCTGCCTGGATAGGAATGTCCAAACTTGGGGCACTGTCGGCTTCTTGCTCTTCAGGCTCTGTTTCTACAACACTTGACTCTTTTTGTGAAGGCTCAGGCACAATCAAACTTTGAGGCATTGAAGGAGGGTTGTCAGCACTCTCATGGTGTTCTTCAAATTCTGGTATGTCACCGGAAAGACTCATTCCATCAGCCCCTCCCTCAGGCAAATCATACAGTTCCACAATACACAGAGACTTAACATCTTCAGATGTGATACTTTGCACTTCACTTTCTGGGAGCATTGGCTCCAAGGACGAAGCTGGGGGCTAAGGCAGTCCAGAAGGCCCAGCTTCATCCCCACAGTTTATCAGGGGGTTACCTCAAAACAGATGACTCAGTTCATAAGAGGGGTAATAGGCATGGTCGTATTCACTTTCGTCAGAAGTGTACTGACAGTCACTATCATTCTGGGACTGCCACGGAGGAAACCTTAAATATGTGACCACTGGGGTAGGTTGACTCTGTCTCTTTCTTGCAGCAGCAGCATGAGTCACCAGCCCAGGGGGGCTTAATTTCTGGGTTCAGCCTCAATCATGACTTGGCCAATAGGTAGCAAGTGGTTACGGTGCATGGTCTTGACAGCTTTGGAGTTGTTCTCTGGGCGTACCTTGTACACAGGTAAATCATCCAACTTTCAAACTACTACATGGGGAAGATGGTGCCACCAATCAGCAATTTTGTGTTTACCATGCAGTCCCAAATTGCATAACAACACACGGTCTCCAGGTCAAAGCTCTTGAGCCTTTACTTTTTTATCATGCCTCTCTTTGTTGGCTAGATTTCTCTTGGTGGCCATTGTCTACGCCAGTTGATAGGCATGGTTCAATTGAGCTTTCAGTTTTTGTACACATTGCAGGTAGTTTTTGTCTCGGACCCCATCTGGAGAGACCCCAAAACAAACATCAACTGGCAGTTGGGCCTCTCTCCCGAACATGAGGCAGTAGGGGGAGAACCCAGTAGCATGATTTTTCATGCAATTGTATGCATGTACCAAGGTGCTAATCTGCTGGCTCCATTTATGCTTGTCTTTTGGGTGGAGGGTGCTGAGCATGTCTAGAAGGGTGCGTGTTAAAAACGTCGTGGTTGAGGGTCTCTTGCAGGTGATAGGGGGTGGTTCTTGATTTTCGCACCCCCCATAGAGAGAGCATTTCTTTGATTAGCTGACTCTCAAAGTCTCTGCCTTGATCAGAATGAGTCCACTGGGGGCACCATAGTGGACAAAGAAAATTTCCACTAGCACCTTGGCCACGGTAGATGCCTTTTGATCTTTGGTGGGAAAAGCTTGTGCATACCATGTGAAATGATTAGTAACCACTAACACATTGCCAATGTTCCGCTGATCAGGTTCTAAACACAAGAAGTCTATGCAGACTAGTTCCATGGGGGTGCTGGTAGTAATATTAACAAGGGGGGCAGCCCTGTCAGGCAGGGCTTTTCTTTGCAGGCAGCAACAATAAGTCTTTACATGGTGCTCAACATCGGCCCCCATTTTGGGCCAGTAGAAGCTAGATTGTACCAGCTCAAGGGTTTTGTCAATACCGAGGTGCCCCATGTGATTGTGGAGGGACCTCAGCACCAAATCTTTAAAGGTCATGGGCAGGACCAACTGTTGCCTGTCCACTTTGCCACTATGATATACTGTACTGTTTCCCTATACAACAACTTATTGAGCAACATCAATCTAGGGTCTTCTTTAAACAGTAAAGCAGTTCACAAGTCAGTGGAACGTAACTCAGACACATCTTTCCCCACATGCAGGGCATCAAGTCTTGGTTGAATCATAGGATCTTGGTATTAACCCCACTGAATTCTGTCATTGTCAAATTCAGGTAGTGCACTAATATCTAGAGCAGAGAAGTGGCAATAAGCAGCTTGTATGCAGGTGTCAGAAGGCCCAAGCAATCTACTAAACAGTCCACTGTGTCCACAGACATCTGTTCATCTCTATCAAACTTTTGGCACAATGCTCGAATGTCAGGTTCAGACAGCCTGACCCAATCACTCTTGGAAGTGGCCTTCGTGATAGGGTGTCAGCATCAATATGGTTCAGGCCCGGTCTGTATTCGACAGCATAATCATAGGTTGATAATGCAGAAAGCCACCGGTGCCCAGTGGCGTCTAACTTAGTTGAAGTCTGTACATAGGTCAACGGGTTATTGTCAGTCTTCACCAATATCTTTGCCCCATAGAGGTATTCATGAAACTGGTCAATGATGGCCCATTTTAGCGCAAGAAACTCCCACTTATGCACAGGGTAGTTTCGTTTGAATGAGGTCAAGCTCCTACTGGTGAAAGATACTGGTCTCAGACCATCCTCATGGTCTTGATACAGCCGCCTCCTAGACCCTGCAGAGTAGGGTCCGTATGCAGAACATAGGGTTTGGTGGGGTCAGCATAGGTGAAGATGGGGGCGGGTGAGCTGGTATATGATCTCATGGAAGGCTGCTTTACAGTTGGGCATCCAGCGGGCCTGAAGAGTTTACCTGGGCGGAAGTATACTTTTTCTGGTTCTTTAACGGACCCTTTTTTGTATTTACAATTGGCAGGAGCATAACCCTGGGTAAGGTTCAAGACTGGGTGAACCACCTTGGAATAGTTTTTTATGAACCTGCGGTAATAGCCACAGAACCCCAGAAAACGTTGTAGTTCTTTCAGATTATGGAGCTGGGGCCAAGTAGTCAGTGCTTCAACCTTACTAGGATCAGTCTCTATCCCTTTTGTAGATACTTTGTGCCCGACATACTTCACGGAGGTTTGGAAAAACTGGCACTTGTCAATGGACAGCTTGAGGCTGAAGTCTTCCAGTCAGTCTAGGACTTTAAACAGTCGGTTCTCATGCTGCTCTAAGGTGCTCCCAAACACAATGACATTGTCCAAGTACACCAGGCATTCCAGCAAATCCATATCTCCTACCGCACATTCCATCAGTCGCTGAAAAGTGTCCGGGCACCTGATATCCCTGTGGCATCCTCAGAAACTTGTAATAACCCCAACAGACAGATGAAGGCTGTTTTCTCATGGTCTTCAGGGCCATCAGGATCTGGTAGTATCCGCTGCAAAGATTCAACACTGAGAACCATTTGATCCCATTCAAACAATCCAGGGCATCTTGTATATGAGGCATAGTGTATTGGTCTGGGATGGTCCGCCGGTTCAGGGTCCAATAATCAATACACATCTTCACAGACCCATTCTTCTTATGCACAACCACAATGGGAGAGGCGTATGGGCTCCTGGATTCTTGTATCACGCCAGCAGCGAGCATTTTCTGCAGGTGTCTTCCCACATCATCTATGTCTGCTGGGGCTAGGCGTCGGGATCTCTCTCGAAATGGCCGTTCATCGTGCAGGCATATGTGATGCTCCACACCCTGGACACATCCCACATCCCATTCCTTCAATGAAAACACTTGGTCTCTCTGGGCAAGTCTCTTGCTAATTCTAGCCTTCCATTCAGCTGGCAACGGGAGTCACCAAAGTCAAACAAGTCTGGGTCACTCTCCTTCTCACCAGGGTGCTTGTTGCTGGGCAATACTGCAGTGTCTGCACAGTGTATCATAGCTAGGGTACACCTCTGTTCACCTGGATCTCCTGATCTAACACATTGTGAATCTGGACCATCACTCGTCATGCATAGGCATGGGCACAAGCAGGCAAGATGCTGGCTTGACCAATAATCCTTCTGGCAATTTTCCATTGCGTGGCACATCCAACATCAGTATTTTTTTCTTGACATCTTTCTGGAGGTGGACCTCCCCTTGAATGGTACACTGGGTGTTAGGGGCCAGTACCATTGAATTGGGATCCTTCTTCCACACGATCCCCACCGGTTCCTCCTGGTCCACTTCCTCAGGTTTCTGTTGCAAATCATAGGCCCTCTTGATCAGAGCCAGAATTCTCAGGGCCCTCCCAGTCCGTCCGCCCTTGTTTCTTGTGACAGAGTTGCGCCAGTCTCCCAAACATATGGGCATTTGTCCCAATTAACAGGGGGACCCCATCATACAGTCCGTTGGGGGGACACACTAGGGACAATGTCTCTACTCGCTCCTCTATACCAGTTACAGCTGCAGGAAAAGACAATCAGAGGTGGACATATCCTAGGTAGGGATAAGACTTGTCACTCAGGCCCCACACATGTAGGCCTTCCATGGATTGCAAAGGCAGATCAGATAAGTGTTTGTCATACCAGTCCTGGAATACAGTGGTCACTTGCAACCTACTGTCAAGCACAGCCCGAGTATGAATACCATTCACAGTCACAGTAGTCTCCATTGAAGGGCCCACTATTTTGGACCAGTCTGGAGAGGCAGTAGCAGAGACCTGAACAGATGATTAGCCACAAAGAAATTTGAGTTAGGGTTTCTTGAACCTTCACTGCGGTCATTTTGGGCAACCTTTGGCCATTGATTTGCTTTTCGGAGCTCCCCTTGGAGTCTGTTTACTACTCTTTCTAAGTCCTTCTGAGACCAGCATTCTCTTTTCATATGGCCATCCTTTCCACAGTTGTGACAAATGATAGACTCCTGGGTCATCCTGGGAGAGAACATCATATGAGGAACTGAAGCAGTAGTAAGAGATAGAAACATAGAAACATAGAAACATAGACTTTGACGGCAGAAAAGGACCACTTGGCCCACCCAGTTTGCCCATTTCCTACCTACTGGATAAGCTGCAGATTCTAGTTAACCAACAGCCTGCTTCCTGCAACCCCCCACTATAATTGCTTTGTGTCTGTCCCATGCATGTTTGAATTCCCCCACTGTTTTAGACCCAATGACCTCCTCAGGAAGGCTGTTCCATGTATCCACCACTCTCTCCGTGAAAAAGAATTTCCTCACATTACCCCTGAGCCGTCCCCCCTCTATCTTTAAACTGTGCCCCCTTGTTCTTACACATCTCTTTTTCTGAAAGATGCTACCCTCCTGGACTTTGTTGATTCCCTTGAGGTACTTGAACGTTTCTATCATGTCCCCCCTGTCCCTTCTTTCATCAAGGGTATACATATTAAGCTCTCTCAGGCTCTCTTCATATGGTTTCTGATGTAGACCCTGCACCATTTTAGTTGCCCTTCTCTGGACTGCTTCCATCCTGTCTATGTCCTTGCGTAGATGAGGTCTCCAAAACTGTACACAGTACTCCAGATGGGGTCTCACCAACTGTCTGTATAGAGGAATAATCACTTCCCTTTTTCTACTTGTGATGCCCCTTCCTATGCATCCCAGTATCCCCCCTGGCTCTCCTTACTGACTTTTCACATTGCTTACCCACCTTTAGGTCATCTGATATGACTACTCCCAGGTCCCTTTCCATTTTTGTTGTTGTTAGTACCTCCCCTGCTATTGTGTACTCTTCTCCTGGGTTTTTGTTTCCCAGGTGCATTACTTTGCACTTCTTTGCATTGAATCTAAGTTGCTATATGTCTGACCATTCCTCCAACCTTGCCAAGTCCCTTCTCATCTTTTCTACCCCCTCTTGTGTATCAACTCTGTTACAGATCTTTGTGTCATCTGCAAAGAGGCATACCTTTCCCTCCAGACCCTCTGCAATGTCACTTATAAAGATGTTAAAGAGGATTGGACCCAGTACTGAGCCCTGAGGTACTCCACTAGTAACCCCCCTTTCTTCGGAATGTGTTCCATTCACTATTACCTTCTGTGTCCTGTTGTGCAGCCAGTTCGCTACCCAGGCTACCACCCTGGGACCCACTCCCAGGCTGGCTAACTTGATTATTAATCTTTTGTGCGGGACTGTGTCAAATGCCTTGCTAAAGTCTAGGTAGGCCATATCCACAGCCCCTCCCTGGTCTATTACTTTGGTCACCCAGTCAAAGAAATCAATTAGATTAGTCTGACATGACCTTCCTGCTGTAAATCCATGTTGCCCCGCTGGCCTCTAGGTACTCAACAATTCTTTCTTTCAGAAGTGATTCCATCATTTTCCCTACCACTGAGGTCAAACTTACAGGTCTGTAGTTTCCCGCTCTGCCTTGCTCCCACTTTTGTAAAGGGGAATCACATCTGCCCTCCTCCAGTCCTCAGGTACCACCCCATCCTGCCATGATTTGTTAAAAAGTGTGGTCAGTGGTGTCACTAGGTCCCCCCTTAGTTCTTTTAGGATTCTGGGGTGAATCCCGTCAGGCCCCATTGCTTTGTCCACCTTGAGTTTTAGGAGTTCTTTCAGGACTCTTTCTTCTGTGAATGGACTGGTATCAACCCCCCTACCCAGAGTGCTTCTATTGTCTGGTTTAGGTAACTGCTCCTCATCTTCTTTTGTGAATACTGAGCAAAAGTATTCATTCAGTATCTCTGCCTTTTCACTGTCTCCCTCTGCCCACCTCCCCTCTCCTTTATTAATCTTCACTATCCCTCCCTTAACCTTTCTATGCTCCCTAATGTACCTATAAAAGGTTTTATCCCCCTTTTTGACCGAGTTGGCTATTTTTTCCTCAGTTTGTGCCTTTGCTATTCTGACTGCCTTTCCTACTTCTTTCTGCTTTAATTGATACAGTTCCCTGTCGTGCTCCCTCTGTGATTCCTTATACTTTTTGAATGCAGCCTTTTTCTCCTTAACCTTCCCTGCCACCTCTTTTGAGAACCATAGTCCGCTTTGTTTTCTTTATTTGTTTTACACAAAGACTTATTGCCTCTATGATGGCAGTTTTGATTTTTCTCCATTGTTCTTCCACCCCTCCTATTTGGCCATTTGCTAGTGCATTCTTCAGGTGTTCACCCATTTTGCCAAAGTCAGCCCTTCTAAAGTCCAGTATCCTTGTTTTTGTATGGCTTATCTCCATGGTTGTGCTTCATTGTGAAGCACACTGTGCAGGGGTGCTTGTTCCCAGATGTCTACTGACTTCTAAATTTGTGATCCTCCATTTGAGAGTACCAGGTCTAGTATTGCTCCCTCCCGAGTGGGTTCCAGCACTAGCTGTCTAAGGTCTGCCTTGCAGGGCATCGAGAATGACCCTGCTCTTGGATGTGGCTGCAGTACATGTCCTCCAGTTAACATCTGGCATATTCAGGTCCTCCATCAACAGTATCTCCCCTTTTCAGCCATTTTGAGAATGTCCTTTATCATTTTCTTGTCCATTTCTCCCTTGAGACGGGGTCTGTATACAACCCTGTGTGGATTGTGATGCCATTCCCATCTCCAAGGTAACCCAGAGTGCCTCTTGTCCTCTCCCTTTACTTTTTAGTTCTGTAGCTTTGATCCCTTCCTTATGTATAGAGCTACTCCACCTCCTCTTTGCCTTCCCTGTCCCTTCTGTAGATTGTGTACCCTGGTATGTTGACATCCCATTCATGGTTCTCGTGTACCATATTTCTGTGACTGCCACAATATCCAATTGTTCATCTTCCATCAAAGCTACTAGCTCAGAAAGCTTGTTTCCCAGACTACGGGCATTAGTAGTCATTGCCCTCCATTTAATGTTGGCTTGATTCTTTTTTCCCCATCTCTGCTCTTATTGCTCTTATCTATTTTACCTTTTACCCCCGTCCTGCCCTGTGTTGAGCTCTGTACCTCACTGTTTACCCTACTACCTGCCATGTTTTGTGGGGAGGCTTGACTTTTCCTGCCTTTATCAGTACCTCCCCTTATCTAGTTTAAAAGCTTGCCAAGGAAGCATTTAAACCTGTCACCTAGGAGCTTGGTCCCCTTTGTGGCACAAATAAGACCGTCATACCAGTATAGACCTTTATCTCTCCAGGTGGACCCCAGTCCCCAATGAAGCCAAAGCCCTGTGCTCTGCACCAGTTTGCAACCATTCATTAAACTGCATGTGTGCAGTACCCCAGCCTCACTCCTGCCATGGACTGGTAGCACCTCTGAGAAGGTTACTGTGCTTGCTACCCATCTGAGGCCCCTCCCAACTCCAAAAATTCATTCTGCACTGGACTGATCCCATGCCTAGCTAGGTCATTTGTCCCAAGGTGGACAATGATATCTAGTTTCTCTCTCCTGTGATGCTGCTTCTACAATTATGAGGATTCACTTCTTGTCCTCCAAGCCATGGCACCAGGCAGGCAGCTTACTTCCTTCTCTCCCTTCCCCAGTTCTACCCCCCTAACAATTGAGTCCCCTATCAGTAGCTGTTTCCTTCCCCTGTGGTGTCCCTTGCCACCCTTTTGTGGGTCTCCCTTGTGGATGTCCTCAGCATTCTTCTGGGTCTCCACTGAGGGTGCCATCATAGAGGAACCTTGCTCTGCCAGAATGGCATCTGATTTGTGTAGAGGTACAACTGGGGGGCTTCGCCTCTGGTCCACCACCAGCAGATTGGGGTCTAGTATCTGCTTGTAGCAGTGAGAATGGTGCAACATGTCTTAACAGTTCCTTTTGAGTGGCAGTCAATCCATTGATCTCAGCCTTGAAGCCACCCTCGGTAGCGGATGCCTGAAGGTGCACCCCCACTCCATGGCAGTCACGTCCTGGGGGGAAACCTTTGCAGAGGCACCCATCTTCAACTCTCGGACTTCCTTTAGTAGCTCATCTTTCCAATGTTTGGCCCAGGTTGGGAAGTCCTTTGCATTCTGAGAGTGCTCGTTAAGTGCCAACTTTTGCCCCTGAGCCTCACTTGGCTGATCACTCTCGGTCACTTATGCAGCAGATATGGGAGCAATTCCCCCATGAGGTTGTCTTTGCTCAACCCCCTTAATTTCTTTCATTAGCTCATCATAGGAGGGGGGCGATTCCAGTCGGGTGGCAAGGCTCAACTGAAGCAGTAACAATTCTGAAAACGGAGCAGACTTAAGGATCCGGTTCAGACTAGTTTGATCTAATTTATTTGATGGCAAACTACCCTTTCTGAGGCAGTCTTGTAGCAGCTTTTCAAGTCGAGATACATACACAGACAATGGCTCCCCTGGGTACTGCTGAGTGTTTATTACTCTCCACCACAGATCCTCATCTGAATCCGAGCTCCCATACACATTCTCCAATGCATCAAGATAGTTCTGTGCAGTTGCTCCGGGGTTATTGGCCCACTTGGCACGGATGGTAGCCAGGGCAGGGCCTCAGAGGCTCTCACTCAATCTCTTTCATTTCTCTGCTTCTGAGCATTGCCATTCAAGTACTAGAGGGGCAACATAGTCTAACCAGGTCTCCCAGTCATCCTCCTCCTGGGGGGTGGGGAGGGTGCCTGAGAAGATTGTTAGCCTTCAGTAAGAGTTGTGACTAATGGCAGGTACAGATATAGGGGCCAGCATTGGCATGGGTACAGAAGGCGGGGCAGTAACAGGTGCTGGAGTGGGAGGGGGTGTTGGGGAAGGAACACCCCCAGGTGGCAGGAATAGTTTCTTACAGTCCTCTACTTTTTTCCCTTTCTCCAGCAGCAACTTAGCAAATTTCTCCTCAAAAGCCTCAGATAATGGTGGGAGCTCATCCTACCTGGGGTCTTTACTGTCTTTCATTATCACTCTCCAGGCAGCTGGAACCCCTTCTAGGGCAATAGTCTGTGGCACTTTAGAGCTGTCTACAAGGTCACTACACTCCACTAAGGCTATGAAAGTTTGGCGATCAAATCAGCTTGTCGACCCATCACCACAAGGTTTTTAAACATTCAACTTTGAGAGTACTCCTCTACAGCGTCCTTATTGGTACCCAGGGAATATCCCGTATAAGCAGAGCACTTTGGTTGTCAATCTCCTGCTCAGTACACCACCCTACCAACTGGTGTACAGCCATTTCTACTGGGGTAGCCATTAATCTTTAACAATAATTCATAATTTTGGCCACTAGAATGCACAAAATCCCAGCGGTGAGCCTCCAAGATGTAACCCCTAGGTGGCGCTATCCCAAGGGCTACTACCCCTGCCTGCTTGGCTAGTAGCAGGTTAAGGGGCCTGAGTTCTGAAACGGGTGCCTCCACCCAGAGGTCAGGGTTGGTAGTGGTAAAGATAACCTGGGCACAGCCTTCTGGGACACTGTAACCTCCCTTTTTCCCCTCTAGTGGCTGAACACTGTACAATAATCACTTTCACAATACCCCTGGTACACCACACAAGTACCCACACTGTTTGCACTTAACACCAGGGCTTTCCTCTGGCTTGACCCTGGGGACCCCCTGTAAAACAAGGTTATACACAGCAACTAACAGCAGTACAATACTCTTGCTCAAACTAGAACCACAGTTAAGGTAAATGCAAAAAAGAGTTAGATCTGATTTATTTAAGGGACTTGAACAAGACAGGGGCGTAATCAGGTTAATTTGCTTAAAGGCTGTATCAATCAAACAGTTATGCATGCACTTCAGGTTCCATAAACAGTCACACACCCTGTGTACCCAGATGGAGAATGGTGAGCTAGCCAGGGACATTGCAGCTGGTTGGGGCCCTGTGATGGAAGAAAAACAATATGCACAACACACACTATTTGTAATCCGGAGCCAGAGGCTCAGTTCATGAAAAGAAAACAACAAGACAATCGGATGATGCACTTTTAGATTAGGCTGTTGTTGCAGCAGCTACCCTGATTATTACTCATGATACCCAAGACTGGACACAGGCTGACGACATCGAGACAGCAGGTGGTTAATCTGGAGTGCCAGGAGAAGCAGGGCCCACAGATCGGTGAGGCATCATTCCTGTTCAAGCATGGAGCAGGGGCCGATCCCCAGGCAGATCTCTTGTCGGTGGCTTTCTCTGTGCAGTGGGGTAGTCTGGCAGGGCCAGCATGGCATGGCCCAGGCTGAATCGAGATGAACGCGGATTCAGTCGGATTAGGCTGGATAAAGCTTCCAGCAAGCAGAACACAGTTCACACAGTGGGGAACCAAATCATGACCCACTTTCAATACACAGCACATTTACATGTAAGGAAATTCTACTGTACCAGGCAAACCGCTCTCCAGTCATGATCGCAAAGTCTCTGCACAAACCGAGGATTCAAAAGCAGCTAGAAATCCTGACAGGCCGATCGCTTTCAGAAAAATCTTCTGTCTTCTTCAGGTATGAGCCTGGTAAAAAAATCAGTGGCTTACTTCGTTCTCACAAACTTGGATTTAGTCCAAAATAATTCTCTTCTCTCCCTCTCAGGAGCAGCAGGCAGACATGCGGGCCACAATTCAGGCCTTTCCACAGTACTCCTACATGAAACTACTAAGATGACTGCTTGACTGTCTCAAGCTGTTGCTTGCTCAGCTCCCAACTGAGATCTGACTCAACTGCCAGCAAGCCTGGGACTTTCCCAGAATCCAAAAGGTTTATTTGGCGGACTGTCTGTCAGTCACAACAAAGGCTCCCTCTTCAGGTGCAGAAAGTGCCAAAGCCCAAAATTACAATTCCTACAGATTTTGACTTCAGACAACTCCTGTAGTCCAGCTCCATTTTAGATCCCACCAGTACCGATTGGTCCAATTCGGCAGTCCAGGACAAAGAGAGTAGAGATAAACAAAACAGTCCTTGCTGCAAAGAAGGCAGGTTAGACAAACTACATTATCATTGTCACTGTAAATGATTTTCAGCAAATAGTTACATCTTTCAACAGAGCTCTCTCTCAGATTACTTATGACTGTAATCCAGGCAGCTCTTAAAGAGACAGTGCACAGAGGCTATACAGGCATTCTCTGGCAATCACATTTAAACTGCTAAAATGCAGGACACCAGCCTGGCAGTGAGCTTTTAGGCAAGCTCAAGGAAGACTTTTCAGGAACCCCCATTTGTAGTGGGGTTACATATGCCAATAGTAAATTTCACCAAATTTAATACAGGTCAGTAATATGGTACATTATGCTCAAGTGTGTCATACTCTGTGGATACCAGATAGGAGAGGGGAGATATGATAGAGACCTTCAAGTTCCTTAATAGAATTAACAAGGTAAACTGTGGAAATTATTTACTAAATTTCAACTCGAGGTCTCGTGGTCTCGAGTGGAAATTAGCAGGAGCGAGGATCAGGAGGAATGTGAGAAAGTACTTCCTTATAGCAAGGGTGGTGGAAACTAGGAACAGTCTGCCAGCCAAGTTGGTGGGTGCAAACACAGGCAGAAAATTCAAGCAGACATGGGATAGAATGAAGGGAATAGTGGTCACCCGTGGTGACAAGACCAGGGAGGAGAATGGGGATAGCATGGGGAGGGTTAGTACCCTGGAGGATCAATAGGTTTCAGGGAAGGTTCCAGGGATTATAAGGAATATGGGCAGACTGGATGGACCTCTGCTCTTTTTCTGCTGTCATGGTCAAGGTCTATGATAGCTACTGAAAGCAAAACAAACATTAGCAAGTTGAGACCCTAATGGGGCACAGCAATACAAGAACCAGGCACAGTAGTTATACAGTTAGCAATGAGGGGTACAAGGAAAGAAAAAAAAAAAAAACAAGCATAAGAAATTAGTAGACAATAAGTGGATATCTACATTTTAATTTAAAGTTCTTCTTCCAAGTGCCCACTAGACACCATCCTCCCCATTTGATAGGTGCCCCATGGTTACCGCATTTTGTGAAATATGTCAAGTGTGAGATGAAGGGAGGTGGTCATCCATTCTATGTCGTGTGTGTGTTTAACTCTGGACTCCCATTCCGCCCCGTTGACATATTAGTCTGTTGCCATTTAGAGGGAATACATTTCAAAATTACCACTACAAGGTTTAGCATCAATGCCCTAGAATGCTTTGGTAACCTCACAGGTTTGGAAAAGCCAAGAACCTAATTTGTATATGAGCAATTTACAGTTTTATGTAGAATCGGTTCTGTCTTTCCCAGATTTATTTATTTATTTGAATTTTGATGATCAGGTAAGCCCACTGAGACAAATTGTTCCTTTTTCAGGGGAGACCTGGGGAGCATAGACATTCCATAAATAATACATTGCAATTACAGAGGTACTAACAGTTAAAATATCTGTGTACAGAAATATAGCATATGTCTATTAATATCAGTATAAGTAAGAACATTGGTGTCAAGGCAGAGATAATTCATACATTTCTTACTTTTGTTAATTGGGCAGTAAAAGTGCAATGATTGTATAAGGCACATACAAAGACTATGCCTCAGGAGTTAGTAGGTTCAATGGTAATTAACTGTTAGCTTGTACATACAAAGGATAGCTAATGTACCTAGATTAAGTATAACTTAAATACTGTACGTATTTACAAAATGCTGTAGAAACTGAGGTCTTGAAGATGTGAGCATTTGAATAGGTCAAGGACTGGTAACTATTTGGTCAGAAAGATGGGAGAGAAAGAAGGGTATGGAGAGAGGATCAGAGATGATAGAAGAGATAAATATACAGTTACAGCTGGGAGGGGGAAAGAATATTTCTTTGAAATGCTATTTAAACTGAGGATGGGACATACAAAAAAGTAAGCCATGTGGTAGACTATTCCATTTTTGCAGGGCTGAAAATGAGAAGGATCTCTTACCAGTGGCTAAATGAGTCTTAGGTATACATAGAATTGAACAGTGGGATGATCGGAGGGACCTGGAGAAGGGTTTCAATGTGAACAGACTGGAGAGGCTAGGGAGGAGATTGATGAGTTTAAATGTGATGCATAGTAAGGAGAAATCAGTTTAGCTTTAAAGGAAGGTCAGCCTAGGGTGTTAAGCACAATGCAGTGGTGTGTTTGAGCTTGGGCATTTGCAGCAAATTGGGCTATCCTGTGGTATGTTTATCTAGGCCTATTTATTACTGAGGGCTTTGCAGTGAAAATTAACGGAGCTCTGTATAGGATGCCAGGGAGCAGTGTTGCAGAGGCTATGGTCCTTCTGGAATGAGCAGTAAGATTTGGGGCTGTACAATATAGTAGGCCAAGCTTCTGATGAGTTGATTTTATAACACTGTCTGTATGTGTTGTGAAAGAGAGGTGCTCATCAAGGATTACACCAGGTTATTTGAAGCAGTTTACTCCTTCAAATGCCACACCATTTAAGGTCTTGACTACCAATGGGGGATGGGTAGACAAATCAAAGGAGGTGTGGTGGAACAGCATGGTTTTAATTTTCTTTATACTGAGCACCAGTAAGCTTTTTTTTAACCATAAATCCAACATCTGGAAGTCACTCTCCAGGTTGGAGTTGAGGGAGGAGATGTCCTTAGAGGATCTGTAGACTATGACATCATCTGCATAAAGCTGTATTAATTCCCTCCCTGCAGTTTAAAGGAAGCTGCTCATTTATAAAGATAGAAAATAAGAGGACCAATATGGATCCCTAGAGGACACCATCTCTGATGGGAGATAGGGATGATGTAGCATCAGATCATCTGACACACTGTAACCTGTTGGTCAAGTAATTAGCTAGCCATGAGTGGAAGAGGTTAAGAGCCCTAATTTGCAGAAGTTTGTTAGGAAAAGTTCATGGTTGATGAGGTCAAACACTTTCGTTAGGTCCATGAAAGTTGCCCCAGTTACATAACCCTGATCCATTGCCTGAAAAATGTCGGTTGTGACCAGCAGGAGAGCAGATTCAGAACCATGTAATTTCCGGAAGTCATGCTGATGGATGGTTAGAGCATTGATCTGCTCTAGGAAAGAGTAAAGCTGGTTGTAGAGGATTCTTTCCTGAATTTTTGTGAGGGGACATAATATAGAGACATGACTATAGTTCTCAGCTAGGTTTGTAGGGGCCACTCTTGTGCATGAGGACAGATCTATGATGCTAGTTCAATGACACTTTTGTCGACTGGCATCACAGCAACGGAATTTATATTGACCGCAAGTTGCAGTAGACATAAATCCCGTATGTCTCCTGGTCCAGCTTTTTTATTGGAGGGCTTCACCCCCTGGACCCCCCATTCAGGGAGCTCTGCCCCCATGCCCTCTGTACTAAAGATTCTCAGCTCTGAGTCAGAGTTGATTTGGTGAGGGGGCGTAGGACCGGGAGACAGTGTGCTTCTGTCTCAGGTGCACCAACACAGCAACCTATCGTCAAAGTGTCGATTTTGTTGACAGTGACATAGGTCGCTGTGTTGGCATCGCTGTTGTGGGGGGGTGAATACCCATGGGGACTACTATCACAGTCTTCAATTTGTTCTGAATAGTCTGTGTGAGTAATGTCTTTTGTGAGGACGTCTTGCCAGAATGGTTGTAACAAGGGACAACTCCAAAAAATATGGTAATGTGTTTTTTCCCCATAATTGCACCACAATCTATCTGTATGCATAATGTGGAAGTGTTTGGTAACTTGGAGTTCAAAAGGTGTACCAGCACCTTCCAGAAGAATTCCTCAATCTGGAAAGAAGGATACCTTCCAACATTTTTGTAATCTCTTCTCCCACTCTGCTTCAGCGAACTGCAGCTTGCTTTCTTCCTCCATTTCTGGCATACCTGATCAAGGATATGTTTCCTGCATTTTCTAGTATTTTGCTTAATGAAGAAATGTTCTTAAGCTAGGTGGTGAGTATTACCACCAAATCAAAATAATCCCCAAATGAAGACATTGGACTTTGCAATTTTTGTAATGTTATTGTCTTTTGCTATGAAGTGATGCACCTGCACATATCTGAACAGGTCAACATTTGGGAGGGAATTTTTTTTTAGTGTAGTGAATGCAACACTTGGGCCTCCCTCTGTACAAATAATAAATCTGGTAAAACCCACATCATGTCAACGATCATAACTTTTATCTAGCTTTGATGGGAGAAACCCCTTATGGTACTGAATCAGTGATAGGTGACATAAATTATTTGGTATCCCAGTGAGTCTTCTGGTCCACAAGATTATCTGTAACATTTGTTTGACTCATGGATTACTGATTTCATGCCACAGTGTCTTATCAGTGTATGCCCAGGTAGTGCAAATAGAGGAAAGGGACCCACCCCACTCTCTCCGTCAGGTATCACCATGAGTTTGTGTTCTGCTTTGCACAGGTGCAAGCAGCAGCTAACTGTCCAGTCAAATAGTAAGACTTCCACTATGACCAGCTTAAACTCCCCTTTTCTCTATACAAGACCATCATAGTATAACTAATGTGGGAATGTTTGCCCCCAAAATAAATCTTTGTGTTGCCTTTTGTACCTTATTTCAGTACCCTACTGGAATGGGGATAGGTAGTGCCTGGAACTGAAATAGAAGGCAATGCAGCACAATCATCTTTAAAGAAACACTCCCTATTCCCCATGACAGTGGTATGTAAGGCCCAACGGGACAGGTCTGCCAGTATCTCCCCCCACAACTTCTCATAGTTTAAGGAAAATAACTAAGTTGGAATCACTGAGATTTGCATACCTAGGTACCTAATCTATTTTTCTGGGAACTACTAAAATGGAATATTCTCCCTAAATCCTGGTGGAAGCACTCTTCTAAACATTAATGTGTCTGACTTATTATAATTAATTTTATAGCCTGATATTTCTTGTAAGGCTATCAAAGTGCGCACTAATTGAGGTACAGAGTGCTCCAGGGTGCCAAGCTGAAAAAGAAAATTGCATAAAAATATAATTTATGTAGCTGTCCTGTCATCATTATGCCTTTTATTATGGAATCTTGTCTCATTTTAGCCACCAAAGTCTGCAAGGAAATAACAAACAGTAGAGGGGCAAGGAACACTTCTGTTGAGTTCACGTAACAGTCCAAAGTGCCCTGAGCTCAGGTCATTCACCCTGACATGGGCTTCCTTATTGTTGTATAAAGCTAAAGCAATTCCTATAAATTTGAAGACAAATTTCATGCTCTCCTGTGTATGCATTAGTTCCCCTACCAGGTCAAGATATCTCATGCTGTGCAGCACACATCAAAACCATGCAACAGGAACATCATGGTTGGAAGAGCGAGAGGGTGTAAAAGCTAAATGGTATATGCACAGTAGTGTGCCTCTCACTGTTCCCAGGCAGAGGATAAGACCTCTGCTGGGAGGAGAACAGTGAGGCAGCTGCCGTGGCTCAGCGGGATGAGCCACAGGCAGCAAGGCAGAGCAGTGTGTTTGTGGACGGGTTTGATTCCTGGTCCCAGACAAGATATTTTTATTTTTAAACTTTGTGTGCTTCTAAGTGTTAACCTCCTCCCAGAGTTAGTTATTTAAGTTGGGAGGGTTTGGGACAGTCCCATAATGGGGGCAGGGGCATAGCCCCTCAAGACATGCAGTTAATAAGTCAGCAATCTACTGCACTGTATTGGCAGCACAGTATATTGCTGTGCTATAACGTCATGTGACATTATGACCCCGTGTTATTATTTCCAATCATCCCTATCTAAGGCTTTCTCAGTGTCCACAGAAATGGCTTTCTGAAAGGCCTTACTGGATTTCTGGGAGGATATGATATTAAAAAGTTGGCATATGTTGTCTTGTAACAAATTACCTTTAATAAAACCTGTTGGTTTTTTTTTGATGACACCCTGTATATGATGTTGGAACCTGTGAGCCAAAATCACTGTCAAAATGTTTAAATCTACAATTAACAGAGAAATGGAGTCACATTCAAATGACCCTGCCTGGTTTACATGGTATAGAAATATTTGCATACCTCCAGTAATCCAGCAGACTAGCACATTACCCCACTTAGTCAGTTCAGAAAAACTTCAACCAAAAGTGGAGATAAATCCTCTTGGAAAGATTTATAGAATTCTGATGGATAACCATCTGAACTGGGAAATGTGTAATTTTTCATATTTTTTGTTTTGTCTATGACCACTACTGGGGTGTGATTTTGCTCTCTAGCTCCACCACTGCAACTTCTGACAGTCCTTCAAAGTGCAAAGGAACAAAAAAGGCTTCTGTTTTCTGGTCACACTCTGGAGTCTCATTTTGTGTGTATCCTGTAAGTCAGTGTAAAATTTAACAAAAAGCTGTATTATTTCTTCAGGGTCACTGGTTAGTGCATGCCCTGATCCTGGTGTCTGGAGTTGGAGGACTACCCTGCTACGCTGTTTTTTCCTCAGAGCATAAGTCAAACTCTTCCCAGCCTGGTTGCCCCCTCATAATAGCTTTGCCAAGTCATCACAATTGGTTTTCTATATTTGCTGTGATCAATGCAGTCAGCTTTTCCTTAGACTTAGTCAAATAAAGTTTAAAGGGGATAGGGAATGTGTGATAATTGGTAGCAGTTAGTAATGTTTATAGTAAGAAAAAAGGAAGATTTGTCTCAAGATGAGCCATATTTAACTGCGCCTTAATAAACACTAATGTGAAAAACCGTTTTCAATTAATTTCTTTTTATGGATAACATTCAGCAGTGTTCTTTTCATGGAACTAATAATTTGGTGTTTTTACTACTGTATGTCATCGTTTGTGCACAGGATGCTAAACGTGACCTATTGTCCTATCAGAACATGGCTTAGAGTTCTTTGCTCAAACCATGACATAGTTAAAATTCCAGATCACTGATTCCGTGAAGAGAACTGAAACAGAATGCTGCCCATAAGAACAAAACAATGCAAAGTACAGTTTTTCACATCACTTTTTATTCAGGTACAGTTACATATGAATTATTTAAGTTTACGGATATCATTTCTGCAAATGGGAATACCATAAACAGCTGCCAATTAGAAAGCATTTCCTGTCTTTAATGCCAGCATCCAAAGATTGCTTATGTTTAATCTCTATCTGTGCTACTTGATGCTCTAAAGCTATACTTGCTTTGGTACGCTCCTTCTTCAGATAAGCCGAATGGCTAATAGTAATGCCTGGAAGTGTAGCTTTAAGGTCATCCCATTGAGCTGTCCTTGACGCATCACCCTTTTTATTAATGACTAGAAATGTTTTAAACTCTTATTGAATCATCTTCTTGAATTTTAATGAGTTCAGCAAACTAATATTTATTCCCCAATTTGAATTTCTGAGTGAGGGAGTAATCTCCAGCTCCAGTAATACTCGGGCATGGTCAGAAAGAGAAGTCAACTTAATTACACATTTCCTAGCTCTATGTGCCCACTCTGATTAGACCAAGAAAAATTCAGTCCTAGAATAGGAATGATATCTGACTGAGTACAATGTATAATCTTTCATTCTGGGGTTTAGGAACCTCCATACCTCCCTGAGGCCCATTTCAGCCAGCACCTTAGTAATCAGTTTACCTGCCCAGTTACCATTATATTGATGTGGGCCTGACATATCCAGTGGGGAAGGGGATAATAGTATTACAATTTACACCTATGATATAAAGCTTATTGGGGTCAATTACAGTGTCCAGTAGGAGTCGTTTGGTAAACTGATTGTTTTCCTTCTCTTCATTAAGGACACAAAAAAGTGCACTCTACACACCCCTATATTCCCCCTACAGGCATATAAATTTTCCTTTTATAAGTCTTGTATAAGTTTCTTACATATGTCTTTCGGATGAGATGTTAAACTGAGGTCCCATCTGCCTGTTCTGGTGTTTGCTCAGGTGGGCATTAAAGATGCCATGGCACTTTTACGGAAAGAGTAGGGGAATGTTTTATTGAAAAACATAAACATCACAAATAAATTGCATACCCCTCACCAATACAAAATAATCCACAAAAATAAGCTCTGATACCTTGCCCGTCACTACTCCCCATCCTAAAAGTACTTCATTTATATTTTAAAATAAGCAAAAAAAACCTCCACCAAACATTCACTTGTGCCCTATGAGGAAACAAACACTCTTTATTATGCACATCTCTAACCGTATTTGCAATAATAAGACATTATTGCATGTGATCTAGGTATTTCTGTTGTAACACAAACTGTACCCTAGCTTGCCATAAGTAGTATTTAATACAAACAAAAAAGACCTGTAATGTACTGACTGAAAAACTACTAGAAAGTTGAATCATATCCCCCTAAATCAGTTGTTCATAGGTAAATTGTAAAAGCCAAGGCATTTTCCATGTGCTTATTGCCAGTGTCCAAAATGTTGATATATAAGAACAAGTAAATAAGAAATGCTCCATGTCTTCTAACACTGCTGCACAATCTGGTAAGCAAACCCCCTTTCATTCATTGATTTATGCTTTCGATTACCCTTTCCATTTAATCTGCCATAAGATCCAAGCCATACAATATCTCACATTTTGATTAGAATTCTTGGATTCATTAACTGTGCTCACACCAACTTAACCTTTGAAGGCCTACAATATTTAAATTCTGGTTCCATTACCCCCTCCCATTCCAGAATATTAACATATAATATTTTCCTAGGAATAGTAAATAAATCCTGTTTAGTAATTTTCTATTTCCATAGTTTTAACACAGTTGATTTAAAGAAATCTGGTAACCATCTTCCTTTACCTATACTGGGTAGAATCACTCCCCAAGACATCAAATAATCACTGTACACCATATTAAACCAAAATTGGTCCAGTTCCCATACTGTTGAAAGACTCAATTTGAAAGGCACTGCCCAAAATAATGAATGAAAAAAAAACACTGGCTGTATCATCCTCAAACCCCCTCTTTGTCTAGGTAAGAATGTAAACACTCTTCTGATTGGATTTAAATGGCAATCCCAGATCATTTGAAAAAATAAACTATACAAATGAGTTTTATGTTTTAAAGGTAGAGGAAACAACATACCTACATACAATAATAGTGGAAGTAAAAACTGTTTAACTATCAGGACTCTCTTCAGTTTAGATAATTGCCAAACTACCCTGCCAGTTTAGATCCACATAATCCTCGAAGCCAAATTGAAGACCTAAAATTTTACAGAGCCCAGATACAATAGGGATGCCTGCTACCTGAGAATCTAGAAAAAACAGTGGTCCCAATAATAGACCTTTACTTTTTTGCTTATTCAATAAAGCTCTGGAAACCTTTGAATACTGAGCAATTTTATTCATTAAATAGTAGACACTCTCCTCACTTTTTACAAACACACAGACATCATCTGCATATGTTACAATTTTAGCCAACTCACCCCCTCTCTCGCTGCTCAATCCATGAATATTCTGTTCTCCTACTACTTTATGCACCAAAGGATCTAATGCAAAGACATACAGTAAGGGGCTTAGTGGACACCCCTGTTGTACCCCAGGGAGAACAGATACAGCCTTCCCTTCCCTCCCATGTGATAGAGGAGCCACCCAAGCCATTTGATATACCAGCTTGATCCAAGAAATTAGCTTATCAGGAACATTATATGATTGTAACACCTTGAACAAAATCACATGATTCACCCTCTCAAATGCCCTGCTCTGGTCAATGGAAACCATAAATCCTGGAATGTCATTACATATACAATATGCGAAAACCTCTCGAATCAAGCCTAAATTATCCTGAATTGAACTTCCCGGAATAGAACAAACTTGAACTGGATGTACCATACCTGAGGCCACCCTCTTAAATCTATGAGTTTAACAGACAATTAGGTCTCCAGTTCCCTAAAAGCCTGCTGTCCCCTGACTTATATAAAAATGTAACCAAATTCACTGAAAAATCCAACGGGACATACTGTCAAGTAAGTAAATAATAATTAAAATCCCGCACTAAACAATAACTGAATACATCAATAAAGGTTTTATAGCGCTCCGATGGGATCCCATCCTGTCCTGGAGAAACTCACAATTTTAAATCCTGTATTACCTTTGAAACTTCTTGTTGCCTTATTGGTGACAACTCATGAACCTCCTGCTTACCCAACTGAGGAACCTGAATATCTGATAAATACTCCTCCACCATTCCCTGCGTTACTTCAGAAGAAGTAAACAAATTTTGCAAATACCTATCCATTTCCTCCAAAATCCCTACACCATCTGAGATAACCTATCCTGACTCTAACCATAGACTAGTAATCTGGGAATTATACCTTCTATCTTTACAAACAACACATGGATGAATATAAAGCATTTTTTGTGTGCCAAAAGACATAGCTGCAGCTAATGTTTTTGACCTGTCATACTGAAACCCTTGCATATGAGTTTTCACCTGCTGAATAATAGCATAGACATCCTTATGACCAGAATACACAGCTGAATATAAATGATATAGCTGATCCCTCAATTTCAGATACCTAAAAAAATTTGATCTCCCTTTCTGTTTGCCATATGAGATCAACCAGCTTTTAACTTCACCTTTTAGCTCCCTCCACCATTCCCCTAAATCATCATATAGTAGTAAAATCAAAATGTTTCCAATAAGAATATTCAAGAGAATGCTGGCCCAGTGGTGCTGAGGGTTGAGGTGCTGGACACCACACCTTGCACCTTGCCAGTGACTCGAGTTCAGGAATGAGCTCTGGTGCTGGGGGTCGGCAGGGGAGGGAGAGGTTTGAGCATTTGATGACTACTCTCCTCTCCCTGGAGAGGCATCCAGGGTTAATCTGCCACACTGGGGACCCATGGTGGTGACTGGGAGGCACAGTTAGTGTGGAGTGAAGTAGGGGGAGGAGCACAGTGGATGTCTATGGCTCCACCATGCAGACATCATTGCATGTCCCTGCTCCTGGGGAAATAAATCAAGACAAAAACCCCACACCTGGATAGGTGATGGCTCCCTTCAGTGCCGTTCTACCACATGCTCAGCACTGGACCTCATCTCTGCCCCCTCGGCCTCTCCACCTCCTCAGCCAGGAACTAGATTGTAGATAGAGCACTAGTCATGGCAGCCCTACTTCCAGGGGCTCAGAGCTGGGGAGTTTCTTGGTCAGAGGTTGGTGGAGGACAGCTAACCCTCTGATGAAGATGAGGGATCAGGTGAGAGGTAGAGCAGATCAGCGAGTAAGGGTTGCCCGAGAGAGTTCCAGGTTGTGGAGCATAAATAAAATTTGCAAAAAAAAAAAATATTCAAGAGCGCCAGTTCTAACTTTTATCAGACAGAGCGGATACATTCATTTTCCATTTCCCTGGAGCAGATACCATGGTGAGTTCTGTACTCATGACTGCTTTTACCATCACATGATTAGAGAATTCCACAGGGACAGTTTCTGAAGCATGAATCTGCAATAATTTGGAAACCAACCAATAATCAATTAGACTAGTGAGGTTTCCCCTTATATAGGTAAACTTACACCCTGACCTTTCAGCACAGTCACGTAAATCAGCAGTAACCACAAATGTTTTAAATGCATGAGAATCACAATACACTTTTTTCCCTCTCCCACATCTATCTGAATCATGTAAAGTGACATTAAAATCTCCTCCCACATACACTGTCCTAGTAGTGACTAAATATGGCTGTAATAGAGAAAATAACTCTACCCTATCTGCTTTCGACTGTGGCCCATATACAGAAATGAACCTAATAGGGACCTGATGCCACAAACCATTCACTATCAGGACCCTTCCCAGTATCAAATCTACCAAATTTTGTAAACCCCGCTCCAGAAAACAAAATCCCCACCCCATCTGCCCTATCCAATCCAAACGACCAATAAGACGGTCCCCAGATCCAATTAGTACGAGAAGTGTGCAGCATGAAACTTGAATCCATCCATTTCTCCTGTAAAAAGAGCAAATCCACTGATGTCTCAGACAGCCAAGGGAATAAAGCCACCCTCTTCACAGCGTTTTTTATGCTGCAAGCATTCAAAGTAGCAATCACCATCCTAGACATTACCCATAAGTGTTTGTAATCCTGGTTTCTTCAATCATGTTGTTGCTTTCGTTTTTTTCTTTTCCTGTTTGTCCTGAGTACTCCTATCTTCTTCCTCCTCCTGAATGTCATGGATAGAAGAAGTGTGTGACATAATTTCCGTATCCTCGATATTACCAGGATCACTCTGTTGTAGTACATCATAAGAATTATGGACCTCTAAATCTACTAGTGGCAGGGCATTTTTGTAAGCCTTGCACTATGTCTCCTTGAAGCTGGAGTTGCCCATGTACTCTGGAGAGGGGACATGGTGGGTGAAGACAGAACAACTGACGCAATATGTGAAGCAGAGACATGATCCCCTATGCTCTCAGCTCAAGAGACCACTTCTCTCTCTCTCTCTCTCTCTCTCTCTCTCTCTCTCTCTCTCTCTCTCTCCCTAAAGGAGCTTCTGGGGAAGGGTCAGAAGGGTTGATCCCACCAGGGAGTGCCCTCACCACATCAGGCTGCTGGCCCATTTCAACTGTGGTCAGCAGTGATTGAGGGGCAGTGGCCTGTTGTGCCTTCTTGATCAAGTCATCTGGGTCTAAAGTGTGGAGTTTATTGCGGGCGGCCCAGGGACAATCATTATAAATGTGACCATACCCTCACATAAATTACAACGAGAATGATTAGCACACTGTGAGCTGATGTGATCAAATTCTGCACAAATGCCACACTTCAATCGATCACATATATTAGGTAAATGTGTACGTGACCCA
Organism: Neoceratodus forsteri; assembly: GCA_016271365.2. NCBI lineage: Eukaryota > Metazoa > Chordata > Ceratodontiformes > Ceratodontidae > Neoceratodus > Neoceratodus forsteri. Next base: position 307,084,505 of record CM057457.1, on the reverse strand, counting down.
CACTTGTAACAAGCTTTAGGTTGGCCTGCATAAAAATAGACCCCCCCCCATCCCGACCCAGGAAAAAATATTTGGAATATGTACTATCCCATCTGAAGTTTGCAACAATTTCACTTATTTCCATCCACCTGTCCACAGAAATTATGAATTTATAATGGCCTCAGGTGTACCAAGACCCTCACATCGCTACTGCAGCCAATGCACAATATCTGCCACATGCACACTTTCATTACGGAACATTACCGTAATCATTTTTACCAGAGGTTTAGTCAGGGGAATGGCCAAAAAAGGGGCCCAAATAGAGGAAAATTTGACTTGATTATATAGCATCCAGAAACGTTCCAAACCACTATGATGTTGAAAACTCACATCAAATACATCCACCCCCCGAAATATGGATCAATGTAAAAATTTCTGATGCCATGAACCACATATTTTCCTTCAGCAGCAATTTCCCTACATAAATCCTTTTGGGATGTGTCTCTAAACCCCCTTTATAACATAAACGTACAGTGTTGCGCTGTGGTAACGGCTCAATTCGAGGAAACCTCTCCAAAAACCTGGTTCCTTTTGCTTGAGGAGGATGAGGGGCAGTTCTGCCTTAATTTACCTCCCTTCCCCCAGCAGTTACACCTGCATAAGACCTCTGTGACTGTTGTGGCACTACAGTATCTACTATGAGTATCTCCTCTGCAGCCTGTATGGGACCTGAAAAGTCCACTTCCCCTTGTTCCTTTACAGGATCTGCAGGGGTAAACTTGTAGTACAGAGTATACCAAAGGGACCACCCCATCTTCTTCCTTTTGTACAGTCTCTCCATTATCAGCAGTAGCCATAGTGTCACAAGCAATTACCTGCTGCACCTCCGGTGCTCCAACCTGCACCACAGACTCCTGTGCATCTTGCACAACTATTCCTACTCCAGCTGATCCTTCCAAACTCTTCTGAGAATCCAAGGAAGGGTCTGGGACCCATTCCCCAGAATCTGACAAAATCCATCCAGCGTCCCTTAAAGTCACCTCTTTGGTCCAGTCCTCTGTGCGTTTCTGCACCCCCTGTTCCAGCGATGCTACATTAAATGCCACCTTAATTTATTCAGCCACAGAGATCTGCTCATCTGACTGATGCCCAGTTACACTATCTGCACAAGACAATACTTCTTCTGGCTGCACCTCATCGGACATCTCTTGTGAGTGCGGTACCTGCATCAGGTGATGCTGTTTCTCCAATATAGAACTCGAATGAGAATCTTGCTGTGAAATGCTATGCAGCCATTTCTGGAGCCCAGCTCTTTTCTTTTGGTACTGTTCTTCATCTTCCGCAAGCATTTGCAGAATTACTGCGCGTCTCTTCTCGATCTGCTGATCCAGCTGCGCTGCTTCTGCTGCTACCTCTGTATCACCAAAATCCACTGAATCACTGTCCATATCAGCCGACAACACGCTCTCCTGAACAGTCTTTTCTCTCAAAGTAAGTAGTTCTCTGTGTTCGTTCTCCAGGGAAGCAAACTCCAAATCCTCCCCTCCTTGAGAAATACAGGCTGAAGCTGAAGGCAAGGCCCCTGCCTGCTGCTCCTCCAACACATTCTCCAACACTGGAACCTCTATCACAGAAGCGGCCAACAGCGTCCCCGTCCACGAATAGGGGAATTATTTATTAAAAGCCAAAAACACTCCATTTACAACATAACACATTTCACATTTCTAACATTCTTACTTTAACCAACACCCTCAAGTCTTTTCCACAGTTCTTTTGCTCTTTCTTCTCCATAATTCTTACATTCTTGCTGATAAATTTTATCAGTTTCATTTTGAAAAATAAACAATAATTCTTGTATTGTGCTTTGCTTATTCTGTAAGAATCTTTGGCATCTATTTTGCCAAATTGTCCTTTTCAGTACTGTTAATATTACATATATTGTATGTTTATTCATATTTCCCCATTCTTCTGGCAACTGCCCATATATTAGAATATTATTATTCATATCCTTAAAACATTGTATTCCCCACATATTTGCTAACAGCCACCAAATGGTTTGATGAACTCACATTCAAAAATTAAATGTTTCATGCTCTCCTCCTGATTCCCACAAATCCATTCTCCACACACTCTGTCTTCCACTTTCTTGTTCTTGTGATTACCTCTCATGTTTAGTTTCCCATGGCTACACATCCAGGTAGTCTCCCTCATTTTCCTTGGGATTCTGTCTTCTAAGGTTCCTTCTAATATTTTCTTTGTATCTACCCCTGCTTCCACTTTAAACACTGGTGTTTCAAATAGTTTTCTACCATTACTTCTTTGTAAACCTGTTTCCTATTTTTTCTTATTATTGTATCTATCGTTACCCCCCCAGTGTGTTAAATATCTCCTACTAATTTACATACATATAGGCCAGATCTGTGTTTATTTTATCCTACCTTTTTTCCCAATATTTCTAATAGTCCTGCACCCCACTTTTGACCTGAAAAAGTCCTCATATATTCTTCTCCCTTAACCAAAGGCACTATATTTGTATACACAAAAATGTTTACATAAAACACAATTGGATCTATCTACGAGTAGGAGAATTTTTTATTGAGCAGTAAAATCTTCAAAACAATAGTATATAGGGTGAACAAAATACATAAATCATGTCATACAAAGGAAAGAACAAGTATTGTCAAAGAAAAATGAAATCAAAAGGTAAGGTTCATACATGGCAAAAAAAGAGCACATATCAATACTGATGGTGTGAATAGTATATAGCCTAAAATCAGCCACAAATAATATCAGCTAACCTCCTAAAAGGAGATGTCCATAATCCAATCACAGTTCTTCTAACACATTTTATGTACAATAGTAGAAAGCTTGTTTTTTTCAGTTTGGTAGATAGTTTGTAAATGAGATATAATCTGAGTCAGCACTTGTGCTGCAGGGTAAATTTTTTGTTGCAACAAAAATGCACAGTGTGTTTGCCATAAATAAAACCTGCAAAATGCAAATATGAGTCTCGGTGTACAAGGGTGATACTTGGATGATACAGAGGGAAAGATGCCATATATTAAAATTTTGTAGGTAAGTGCTAAAAGGTGCTTTTCTTTCTATTTGTGTAAAAATAAAACCCAGAGGGATGCACTGTAAGGGCAATCAATAAAGAAATGTCACATAGTCTCAAGGGTCCCAGAACACGTACTTCAGGGACATATTCTTTCCTCTATAAGTTTGTGTTTATGAGTGCCACATACTCCAAGTCATTCATGACAGGATAGCTATGTGACATCCCAAAGTCTCCAAGGAATCCTGCAATCGGAGAGCTGCAGGAAAACTAGGCTAGGGTCCAGGTCCCTTGAAGGTCCTGAAGCAATGGAGTTTCAAAAAAGCTATTCTCCAGTATGTATTGATACACCTGTTTCCTGGAAGAGGTTTGTAACTTCCTCGGGGTTATATGCCACTACCATAATTTAAGAAAGGCAGGTACCAAATATTGTAGGAGTTTACATTTTCTAAAGTTTCTAGGGATTTCAAAGGGTTCCTGGTTCCAAACTAGAATCAAAGAAGTAGTTGATTGTCTAACTATTGAGTGCCAAAAGTGGGAAAGGGAATTCAAAATATGCAAGATGCTATGCATGAAAAATAAACTGTGAAAAAATGTTATAGGTTTCAGCATCCGCACTCCCCCAAAACTGTAATCCAGGTAAGTATACAACCTCTTAATTGGGTTTCGGTCTACTACCCCAAAGTCCCTGAAAAAATGCATTATGTACTTTTGCCTCCAATGAAAAGGGTAAGGGATAAATTGAGGCAACATGCAAAAATAGGGATAGTATTAATGTTTTTATTAAAAAAAACCCTCTTTGTTTTGGATATGGATAGGCCTTTCCAGGACGGTACTAACCTGTCTGCTTTGTCAGTAGCCAATGTCCAGTTATATAAAGCATCATCTGCACTGCCAAAAAATAATCCCAAAATTTTAGTAGGTGTAGTGACAATTAGGATCCCAGCAATCTGTATAGCCTGTGCTGGTGCTGCCTCAGGTGGGAGATAGAGTGCTGCACTTTTATTATAATTTAGTTTTGACCCCGAGGAGTCCTTGAAGCTGGAAATAATAGCCATCAGGTCTGTTTATTTAAGAAGAGGGGTAGTACAAATACATAAGTCATCTGCATAAGCAATGATGACTGGGATTTGTAAACCCTTGGGAAATGTTATTTTAGGGATATAGGGGTGTTGTATTATTTTCCTTAATAAGGGATCTATTTGAAAGGCATAAAAGAGAGGACTAAGGGGACACCTTTGCCAAACTCCTCTGAGCCCCAAAAAGGAAAACCAAGGGGAACCATTAATATGAGGAGTGATCCGGGCAGTCTGATACAGTAACTTAATCCAAAAAATAAACGTTGGCGGAATGTGATAATGGTTTAGGACGTGAAACAAATATCTAGTGAGATTAACAAGGAGGGATAACTTCAGGAGGAGGAATAGGTTATGTCCCTTAATAATGATAGATTATGCCTTATTGACCTATGAGGAATGGCACATGTTTGTGTTTCAGAAAGGAGAAATGGGGTGACCAAAGGTAATCTGCTCAATAATATTGGGGCAATAATTTTATAATCAACATTCAACAGACTAAGGAGTCTCCAGTTCCTTATATCTGTCTTGTCACCTTTTTTGAATAATAAAATCATAATAGCATCAGAAAAATGCTTAGGGGTTGAACATGAAAGCAAAATACTGTTAAATACCACCGTTAAAAATGGGTGAAAAGAGTTCTACATAGTGCTGGTAGAATTCTGCTGTAAGCCCATCTTGGCCAGGTGAAGTTTTTTTTTAGTATTGCTTGCCTAGTTTCCATCATGGAGACTGGTGCTATCAAAAGAGCCACATGTTCTTGGGAGATATTAGGTATTGAGATATCTTTAAGGAAATCAATAGACCCCCCCAGCAGGTGACACTGTCCCAAACATATATTCTAAATATTTTTGTACCATGTTTTTAATGTGAGGCAGGGAAGTATTAATATTATTAGATTCTGGATTCACCAATTTTTCTATGTAAGTGACTGCAACTCTATCAGAGCAACTTTTAAAAATGTCCATGGAGGGCTTAGAATTTTGAGTGCCACTTTGTGCCTCCATTTTAAGTGACATAGCTCTGTTATATTGATATTCCTTCATTTGGGCTTTAAGAAACACAGAAACATAGAATTTGACAGTAGCTAAGGACTGCTTGGCCCACCTAGTCTGCCCATTTCCCTACCTGATGGATAAGCTGCAGATTTTAGTTAATCAACAGCTTACTTTTGTCCTACCCCCCACTAGAATTGCCTTATGCCTGTCCCATGCATTCTTGAATTCTTCCACTGTTCCTGACTCCATAATCTCCTCAGGAAGGCTGTTCCATGCATCCACAACCCTCTCTGTGAAAAAATACTTTCTAACATTACCTCTGAGCCGTCCCCCCATCTCCAAATTGTGCCCCCTTGTTCTTGCACATCTCTTCTTCTGAAAGATGCTACCCTCTTGTACTTTATTAATTCCCTTGAGATACTTAAAAGTTTCTACCATGTCCCCCTTCTCCCTCCTTTCCTCAAAGGTATACATATTAAGCTGCTTTAGTCTCTCCTTGTATGTCTTCTGGTGCAGACCCTGCACCATTTTGGTTCCCTCCTCTGAACAGCCTCCACTCTGTCTATGTCTTTGCGGAGATGGGGTCTCCAGAATTGCAGGCAGTACTCCAGATGGGGTCTCACCAACTGTCTGTAGAGAGTGATAACAACTTCCTGTTTTCTACTGTTGATGCCTCTCCCTATGCATCCCAGTATCCCCCCAGCCCTACTTACTGCCTTCTCACATTGCTTGCCCACCTTTAGGTCATCTGATATAATTACTCCTAGGTCTCTTTTGATTTTTGTTGTTGTTAATAACTCACCCCCCATTGTGTTCTCTTCCCCAGGGTTTTTGTTTCCCAGATGCATTACCTTGCACTGCTTTGCATTGAATCTGAGCTACCACATATTTGACCATTCCTCCAACCTTGCCAAGATCCTTTTCATCTTTTCCACCCCACCTTGTGTATCAACCCTGTTGCAGATCTTTGAGTATTCTGCAAAGAGACATACCTTTCCTTCCAGATGCTCTCCAATGTAACTTATAAAGATATTAAAGGTGACCAGTCCCAGTACTGAACCTAGCGGTATCCCACTAGTTACCCTCCTTTCTTCACTGTGGACTCCGTTTACTATTACCCTTTGCGTCCTGTTGTCCAGCCAGTTTTCTATCCAGGCTACCATCTTGAGACCCACTCCAAGGCTGGCTAACTTGTATATTAATCTTTTGTGTGAGACTGTGTCAAATGCCTTGCTAAAATCTAGATAGGCCATATCCACAGCCCCTCCCTGGTCTACTACTTTGGTCACCCAGTCAAAGAAATCGATTAGGTTCATCTGACATGACCTTCCTGTTGTGAAACCATGCTGCCTTGGGTCCTGTGCCCCACTGGTCTCTAGGTACTCAACTATTCTTCCCTTCAGAAGTGATTCCATCATTTTCCCTATCACGGAGGTCAAACTAACTGGTCTGTAGTTTTCTGCCTCTGCCCTGCTCCCACTTTCGTGAAGTGGAATCACATTTGCCCTCCTCCAGTCCACAGGTACCACCCCATACTCCCATGATTTGTTAAAGAGAGTAGGTAGTGGTGTTACTAGTTCTACCCTTAGTTCTTTTAGAATTCTTGGGTGAATCCCATCAGGCCCCATTACTTTGTCCACCCTCAGTTTCAAGAGTTCTTTCAAAACCCTTTCTTCTGTGAATGGACTGGTATCAACTGCCCTAGTCAGAGTTTCTCTCTTGTTTGGTTTAGGTACCTTCTCCTCCTCCTCCTCTTACATTGTGAATACTGAGCAGAAATATTCATTCAGTATCCCTGCTTTTTCACTGTCACCCTCTTCCCACATTCTCTCCCCTTTATTAAGTCTCTGTATCCCTCCCTTGATCTTTCTTCACTCCTTAATGTACCTATAAAATGATTTATCCCCCGTCTTAACAGAGTTGGCTACCTTCTCCTCAGTTTGTGCCTTTGCTATTCTGACTGCCTTCCTTGCCTCCTTCTGCTTTAACTGATAAAGTTCTCTGTCCTGCTCCTTCTGTGTTTCCTTATATTTCCTGAATGCTATCCTTTACTCCTTAACCTTTCCTTCCTCTTCTTTTGAAAACCATAGTGTTTTTTTCCTTCATCTTGTTTTGTTGATTTGCTTCACACAAAGGCTTGTTGCCTCTATGATGGCTGTTTTGATTATTCTCCATTGTTCCTCCACCCCTCCTTCTTGCCCATTTGCTAGTGCTTTTCTGAGGCAATGTTTCATTTTCCCAAAGTCAGCCTTCCTAAAGTGCAGTACTCTTGTTTTTGTATGGCTTGACTTTATGGCTGTGTTTATTGTGAATCACACTGTTTGGTAGTCACTTTTTCCCAGATGGCTACCCACTTCTAAATCTGAGATCCTTTCTCCTTCCTCATTTGAGAGTACCAGGTCTAAGATTGCTCCCTCCTGAGTGGGTTCCAACACTAGCTGTCCGAGGCATGCTCCCTGTAGGGCATCAAAAATGACCCTGCTCTTGGATGTGCCCACAGCAAAGGTACTCCAGTTAACATCTGGCATATTCAGATCCTCCATCAACAATATCTCCCCTTTTTCTGCCATTTTAAGGATGCCTTCTGTTGTTTGATAGACTGAGAATTATCCACATGAAATTCATAAGAGGTGGAGACAAGATCTAATAGCTTTTGTCTCAGTTTAGTATACGTGAAGTAGGCTGATAGAGTTTTAGTTCTAGCCTTTTGTAGGAAAAAATGTTTCAAATCCAGTTTTGTATCTGCCCACCAACCCAGAGGAGAGTGGTAATCATCAAAAACTGAACATCTAACCCTTAATAATTCTAAGCCAGCAGCCAAAATTCCGGGATCTGTTAGTAGGGTATTGTTTTACTTCCAATGGGAAGTAGAAGTATGAGGAAGAGGACCCCCCCACAGGACTGCTGATTAGGGAGACTGCCATATGATCAGAGGTCTCACAGGGAATGACATCAGCATGTATTACATTAATATTTTTAGATATAAAAATATAGTCAATTCTTGTGGCATGAGTACCCCTATAATAAGTCTTCAGCCCTTTTGGATGTATGGCACAAAGCCCATCTACCAAATCAGCAGTCTTAAGTATCCTGTTCAGTGCAGCAGTGTCCCCAAAGATTTTCTTTGTTGTACCCCCTTTATCAGCCAGAGACAACCCACAGTTAAAATCTCCCCCAAAGTATGCCTGCCTAAAGGTGTGTAAGTAAGGCTGTACCAAGTGAAATAACTCTGATCTGGTGGCTATACTCTGAGGAGCATATATATTAATCACCCTGAGTTTCATTTGTTTTAAGGTCGAGTCTACTAGCATAGCTTGGCCAGGAACTATGTCTATGACTTTTGTTATATGGAAATTAAACCAGAAAAATAGGATGCCCAACCCGTCGCATTGATCTTCTCCATGAGTCCAAAAAGACAGGCCTTTAAACCATTTTTATTTAGCCTGATTAAGTTCCTGCCTGGTTTTCATCCTTGTATCTTGCAACAAGTAAATATTGTGATGTAAGTCAATCAGAAACGAAATAGTTGTTAATTGTTTCCGAAATGACTTCATACTGCATACATTCAACGTAAGGCAGCACAATTTCATGGCAGCAAGCATGAGAGTCAGGCAGTGAAGAGGCTAAAAAGGAAAAAAAACTTTAATCACCTTTTTGGGGGGAGCTTTTTGTCTATTCAACAGCTTGAGAGGAATTAACCTGACCTTCAGAAGAGACATCCATTTTCGAGGAGGATGCCCTAGAGGAATCTGAATCTGCGTCCTCCTTCTCAGAGTCTGCCCACTATTTTTGGTTTTTTGGCCAAGACCTGAACTAATTTCTGGTCAGGATCATTTTCCTAAGGGTATGGACCACTGTCTTTCTTTTCCCCTTACCTCTCCAAGAACTATGAACTGGGGTGAACTCATGTTCCATGGGGGGGGGAGCACAGATCCTTGGCTCGGGACTCTCTCTCTAAAGCATCTCCCTCTGCCCCAGGTCCTACAGAATTAGAGGAAGGGGGGTTGCCCTGCTCTGTATGAGTTGAGACTGACCGGGGGGGAGGAGAGAGATTTGAGACTCAGGTCTAGAAACTAAAGTACATGGTTCTGCTGGCTCCTGGTGAACCAGAACAATTTCCACTAAGGGAGGGATCTCTTCTCTCTGTCTAAGGGCCTGCATCTGGGAGTCAGCAATAAGGGCAACCTGATCTTCTGGTGGGGCGGTCTAACTTATTGTGGTCTGTGCAAGGGCACTGTTAGTGGGTGTGACCCTGTTCATCACAAAGGTTGCAAAGCAATAGGTTAGGACATCCAAGACTCACATGTCCAGATGCTAAACACAAAGTACAATGGGGTTTATCACAATTGTAGCTAAGATAAGTCCTGGACCCACATTTATGGCAGGTATGAGGCTGCCCTGGATAAAATCAAATCCCTTTATCCCTTCCAATGTAAAAGCTGCTAGGGAGGTGTAAAATACCCTTCTCATTTTGTTGTAACTGCACTTTAACCTTCCAATCTCCAGTCCACAGTAAATCATCATCTAAAATCAGGCGGGGGGATATCCAAAATATCACATCTTCCAGCGAAGCCAGTATTGCACATCCGCAGTACTCACCCCCTCACTTCTAAAAAGAAGAGTGATGATTTTTACTGCAGGTTTAGTTAGTGGAATGAGGAGGCAAGAAGCCCAAAGTGGAGAGTTCTATACCTGCTCATATTTAACCCAAAATAGCTCTAGAGTTGATACACTTTTGAAACTTATATCATATGTAGGTTCCCCGTGCACATGTATAAAAGCAAACAATTCAGAAGGACCAATGCCTACAGTGTAGTGTCTTTTAGCATGTTATGTAGAACTGTTTTTCTTGAAGGACTAGTACTCACATCCCCAAGGTATTTCAGCTGAACATCATTTCAGCATTGAGCAGGCTGTCCAACAGAAGCAAATAGGTCACTCAGTTTAAAGGTTTTGTCTGCAGTGGCATTATCAGCATTGGGTACCAAGTCACTGAGTGGTGCAACACGAGGCTGTTCGTCCTCTGAAGAGGAGCTGCTCAAGTGTTGTGCACAGTTGGGGCCCATAGAAGAAAAGAAAGAGAGTCCTGTTGAGGCTGAGAGCCAGATGCTGTTGTAGGGTGTCCAACACATCCCCAGGTACTGCATTAGAGTGTTGTGGGTTAGGTGCAACTGAGTGAGAGTCAAGCACTGATGTTTGAGCAAGAGTATGTATCTCAGTGACATTAATAGGTTCAGGAGAAGATGAAGGATCATTTTCAGTATTACGCTGCCATCCGGCAGCTTTTAGTGCAGCTTCAGGAGACCAAGTATTATAGAGGTCTGGCGGAGGTCTGGTTATACCTCTAAGATGCAGCGAGGCAGGTTGTTGTGTGTTTCCTGTTGTAAGTAAACCAGGGTAATTTTGTAGCAGTGGAGCATTTACAGTAACAGTAGTCACACTCGTAGCTGCAGAATAAGTAGCGTCTGGGACATCTATTTGTAACGAAGCATCCTCTTGAATCAGTTGCATTAGGAATTGCTTGTGCATGCTGAAAACTTGCTGCAAATGTTCTTGAGATAAACCATGAGAAGCTACAGATGTACTATTTGAAACAGTATATTGTTCATTTCTTCCATCCTGTGTATTGGATTCCACAGTAGCAATAGAGGTACCTTCTGCAGCAGATAACCTTTCTGTAGTAAAGTCCAGAAAATTAGGTTCCAGAGAGATCGGCTGGCTGCAGTTAGGCCTTCCAGCTCCTCCACCATCCTGCTGTCTGCCATCTTGGATGTCAGCCATCTTGGCAAATGTCTGACAATGGTCCCCCTACTGTCAGAGTAGGGTAATTTTTTATTCAAGATTTTCAAACAAAAAAATACAGAAGAGTATTACAGCATACAAAATCATAAAAAAAAGAAACAAAAAACAGAAAAAATATTTCAGCATACAAGACTGTAAAAACATAACAAAAACATCCCCACCCAACAGCCCCCCCACACTAAAAGAGTAGGGGAATTTTAATTTTTATTCAAGATTTTCAAACAAAAAATACAGAAAAGTATTACATCATACAAAATCATAATGAAAAGAAACACAAATCAGAAAGAAAAATACAAGAGTGTCAAAAGGAAAACAGGAAGAAAAAAACAGCGCCCAACAAACCCCCCCCACTAAAAGAGTAGGGGAATGCATTTATCAAAGATTTTCATATAAAATTACAGAAAAAGTATTACAGCACACAAATAGAAACAAGATCCAGAAAAAAAGAAAACTAAAAAAATTACAGTCATAATGAAAACTGCCCTACCCAACAGAACCCTCACCACCTCTTAAAGAGTAGAGGTATTGCTATAATCAAAATTGTCAAGCAAAAGGTACAGAGAAGTAACATTGCATACAGAATCATAAATGGAAAGATTAACAAAAACCAGAAAAAAATGCAGCATACTAAACAGAAGGAAAAGAATCAAAACCCTAATAAATTCAGAAAAAGCAGAGAAAGCAACTGGAGAACCAGTTAAAACAATCAAGTAACAGGGACGTCGGAGTCCGTAACCCATGGAAGATTTCACCACAACTGAAAAATCCAGGTAACAGTACGAACCTTCGAGTCCTGGCGAAAAGGAAATGTAATCTCCCACGTAATTTTCCCCACCAACTCAGGAAGTGGCACTGATTTTTGCTGCAGGGTGAACCAGCAGCGAGAATTCCAAATGTACCATTTCACAACAGTGAAAATAACCTGTAGAGCAGAGGCATCCCATGCCAACCAAGAAGAATCAAGTGAGCCATATAATAAGGCATCCAAAGAAATGGTACGGAAAGGAGGCATGTGGCACGCAGTTGCCAGAATGGACCAAAATTCCAATGTATAAGAACAGTAAAAAAATAAATGTTGAGTAGTCTCCAGTTGGTTATTATAGTGAGGCCTAGAGCAAATTCTCTCAGAAAGCTGTTTATGTTTTGGATGTTCTTTAACATTCAACCAATTGTGACAACCGAGCCAATGAATGTCACACATTTTCTCAGGGATTCTGGGGTTATTCAGGAATTGAAGCAAGCCAGAAATCAAAGAAGGAGAAGAGGAGGGAAAAGTGATTAGTTCTCAAAATTTAGTGGTGAGGATTTGTTTATTGATGAATTTGTGATGTTGACCACAGACCAACTGCCAACTCTTTAGTCTCACAAAAACATCACAATTATAAAGAGGACAAACATCAGAGTGACAGATCACCCAGAGAGATGCTGTTTCCCATTGAGAGAACCAAGGACTACAAGTCGAGGTGTATAAAGGGATCCAAACTCTGTTGACATGTGTCAAAAGAGGCCAGAAATTAACAACCATATAAAAAACTGAGAAAAATACCACAGGGTGAACCATACCTAGTCCTCCCAGAGATTTAGGTACATATAAAATATTCCTTTTCAGGGGGTTCAACCCCAGACTGCCTGAAAAAAAAAACACTAAGCAAGGTGGCTTCCAGGGAATGGGGAAGAGGGAATACCCGACATATATGTAAAAAGAGCGGCAAAAGGAACATTTTAATGAGATAGACTCGTTTTAATTTACCTGTATGCCAGGAGTTCCACTGCTTGACTAATTGTTGGGCTTGGGAAAGTTTAGAAGTTCAGTTCAGGACATCGAAGGCTGAGCAACCAAACTGTTTGCCCAAAATAGTTATAGGGGCCTGGAACAAGGCAATACCTGCTACGGAAGGAAGAGGGATCGAGGGTCTGCCAAATTGCCTTCCCACACTTTTCACTGTATTTAGGGAGGATCCAGATAAGGAACTGAAGGAGCTATATAGTCCATGGCCTGTGATGCAGAAGCTGCATCACCGACCGAGACTGTAAGATCATCTGTGTAAACCAAGGCAATAGAAAGAATGGAATATGTATCCACACAAACATGCGTCAGAGAAGGAGTTGAGTTAAAAGCCTGGAAAAGTGGGTGAATACCAAAAACATAAAGGAGACGACTCAGAGGATATCCTTGTTGAACTCCCCAACTTACTGGAATCATCGGGCCCACCAAACCATTAATAAGAGGGGATATTGTAGCTACATTATAAATTGATTTCAGCCAAAAAATAAAAGAATCTGGTATACCATACTTCTCAAGTATGGACCAAAGGTAAGCATGTCCAGTGGTATCGAAGGCCTGTTTCTGATCCAATGACAGTAGAAACCCTGATAAGCCTTCTGCGTTATCCCATTCAAGGAGTTCACGAAGGAGAAGCAGATGATCACTCATTTTTCTTTCTGGTATTGAACAAGTTTTACTGGGAGAGATGAGATGTACTGCTGCTTGCAATAATCTAGTATGTAAAATTTTAGTGATTATTTTGAAATCAGTATTTAACAGGCTAATAGGTCTCCAATTAGTTAAATCAGTTCTATCACCTTTCTTGTAAAAGAAAATTAAAAGACCACGAGCCATTTCCAAAGGGATCAAAGCCGAATTCAATAAAACAGTAAAAACCATTGCCAATTCTTTGGACAGTAGTGGGCCAAGGAATTTGTATAATTCAGAGGTAAACCCATCCAAGCCAGGAACTTTATTACTAAGTAAGGACTTAATTGCCTGTTCCACTTCTGCAGCAGAAATATCGTCTGTCAATTCGGGTAATAAAAAAGGGGGACAGACAGGGATAGAAGAGGATGGCAATAAATTATCAAGGGTAACAGCAGGACAGGAATAAGTGGAAAAAAGGGAAGAAACATACTGGGTCACTATTCAAAATATGTTTTGTTTATGTGTATAGGTGGTTCCATCTGAATCCTTAAGACAATCCATTACTGTACGCTTAGCATAGAAACATAGAATTTGATGGCAGATAAGGACCGCTTGGCCCACCTAGTCTGCCCATTTTCCTACCTGATGGATAAGCGGCAGATTCTAGTTAATCAACAGCTTACTTCCTCCTACCCCCCCTCTAGAATTGCCTTATGCCTGTCCCATGTATTCTTGAATTCTCCCACTGTTCCTGACTCCACAACCTCCTCAGGAAGGCTGTTCCATGCATCCACAACTCTCTCTGTGAAAAATACTTTCTAACATTACCTCTGAGCCATCCCCCCTCTATCTTCAAATTGTGCCCCTTTGTTTTTGCACATCTCTTCTTCTGAAAGATACTACCCTCTTGTACCTTGATAATTCCCTTCAGATACTTGAAAGTTTCTATCATGTCCCCCTTCTCCCTCCTTTTCTCAAGGGTATACATATTAAGCTGTTTTAGTCTCTCCTCATATGTCTTCTGGTGCAGACCCTGTACCATTTTGGTTGCCCTCCTCTGAACAGCCTCCACTATGTCTATGTCTTTGCGGAGATGGGGTCTCCATAATTACACGCAGTACTCCAGATGGGGTCTCACTAACTGTCTGTAGAGAGGGATAACAACTTCCTGTTTTCTACTGTTGATGCCTCTCCCTATGCATCCTAGCCCTCCTTACTGCCTTCTCACATTGCTTGCCCACCTTTAGGTCATCTGATATAATAACTCCTAGGTCTCTTTCAATTTTTGTTGTTATTAACTCACCCCCCATTGTGTACTCTTCCCCAGGGTTTTTATTTCTCAGATGCATTACCTTGCACTTCTTTGCATTGAATCTGAGCTGCCACATATTTGACCATTCCTCCAACCTTGCCAAGTCCCTTTTCATTCTTTCCACCCCACCTTGTGTATCAACACTGTTGCAGATCTTTGTGTCATCTGCAAAGAGACATACCTTTCCTTCCAGGTGCTCTCCAATGTCACTTATAAAGATATTAAAGAGGACCAGTCCCAGTACCGAACCCTGCGGTACCCCGCTAGTTACCTTCCTTTCTTCACTGTGGACTCCGTTTACTATTACCCTTTACGTCTTGTTGTCCAGCCAGTTTTTTATCCAGGCTACCACCTTGGGACCCACTCCAAGGCTGACTAACTTGTATATTAATCTTTTGTGTGAGACTGTGTTGAATGCCTTGCTAAAATCTAGATAGGCCATATCCACAGCCCCTCCCTGGTCTACTACTTTGGTCACCCAGTCAAAGAAATCTATTAGGTTTGTCTGACATAACCTTCTTGTTGTGAAACCATGCTGTCTTGGGTCCTGTGCCCCACTGGCCTCTAGGTACTCAACAATTCTTCCCTTCAGAAGTGATTCCATAATTTTTCCTACCACTGAAGTCAAACTAACTGGTCTGTAGTTTTCTGCCTCTGCCCTGTTCCCACTTTTGTGAAGTGGAATCACATTTGCCCTCCTCCAGTCCTCAGATACTACTCCATCCTTCCATGATTTGTTAAAGAAAGTAGTCAGTGGTGTTACTAGTTCTACCCTTAATTCTTTTAGCAATCTTGGGTGAATCCCATCAGGCTCTATTGCTTTGTCCACCCTCAGTTTCAAGAGTTCTTTCAAAACCCTTTCTTCTGTGAATGGACTGGTATCGACCCCCCTATTCAGAGTTTCTCCTTTATTTGGTTTAGGTACCTGCCTCTCCTCATCCATTGTGAATACTGAGCAGAAATATTCATTCAGTATCTCTGCTTTTTCACTGTCACCTTCTGCCCACATTCCCTCCCCTCCCCTTTATTAAGTCTCTGTATCCCTCCCTTGGTCTTTCTTCACTCCCTAATGTACTTATAAAAGGTTTTATCCCCCTTCTTAACAGAGTTAGCTATCTGTTCCTCAGTTTGTGCCTTTGCTACTCTGACTGCCTTCCCTGCCTCCTTCTACTTTAACTGATAAAGTTCTCTGTCCTGTTACTTCTGTGTTTCCTTATATTTCCTGAATGCTATCATTTTCTCCTTAACCATCCCTGCCACCTCTTTTGAGAACCATAGTGTTTTTTTCCTTCATTTTATTTTATTGATTTGCTTCACACAAAAGCTTGTTGCCTCTGCGATGGCTGTTTTGATTATTCCCCATTGTTCCTCCACCCCTCCTTCTTGCCCATTTGCTAGTGCTTTTCTGAGGCACTCTCTCATTTTCCCAAAGTCAGCCTTCCTAAAGTCCAATATTTTTGTATGGCTTGATTCTATGGCTGTGTTTATTGTGAACCACACTGTTTGGTGGTCACTTGTTCCCAGATGGCTACCCACTTCTAAATCCAAGATCCTTTCTCCTTCCCCATTCGAGAGTACCAGGTCTAAGATTGCTCCCTCCCGAGTGGGTTCCAGCACTAGCTGTCTGAGGCATGCCCCCTGTAGGGCATCAAGAATGACCATGCTCTTGGATGTGCCTGAAGCAAAGGTACTCCAGTTAACATCTGGCATATTCAGGTCCCCCATCAACAATAGCTCTCCTTTTTCTGCCATTTTAAGGATGCCATCTATCATTTCCTTATCCATTTCCTCCCCCTGAGATGGGGGTCTGTACACAACCCCCATGCAGATTGTGGTGTCATTTCCTGTCTCCAGGGTGACCCATAGTGACTCATCAACTTTCTGTTTACTCTTTAGTTCTGTTACTTTAATCCCTTCCCTTATATAGAGAGAGCTACTCCTCCTCCTCCTCCTCTTTTACCCACCCTGTCCCTCCAGTAGACTGTGTATCCTGGTATGTTGGCATCCCACTCATGGCTCTCTGTGTACCATGTTTCAGTGACTGCCACAATATCCAGGCATCCCTCTTCCATCAAGGCCACTAGATTAGGGAGCTTGTTGCACAGACTGCGGGCATTGGTACTCATCACCTTTCATTTATTTTTTATGGTCTTTCCCCTTTTAGCCCCATCCCTGTCCTTAACACCTTTTTCTGCATTTATCCTTGTCCTGCTCCCTACTGACTTCTCTACCTTGGTGTTTACCTCTTTAACTACTGCACTTTGTGGGGGGAGGATGGGATTTCCCTGCTCCTTTTCAGTGCCTCCCCCCTTGGCTAGTTTAAATGCTTGCCAATGAAGCATTTAAACCTGTCACCTAGGATCCTGGTTCCCCCCGGACAGATGCAGACCATCTCACCAGTATAAACCTACATCCCTCCAGGTGGCTCCCCAGTCCCCAGTGAAACCAAAACCCTGAGCTCCACACCAGTTTTTCAACCATTCATTGATTCCCTTGGTGTGAAATACCCCAGCATCATCCTTGCCATAGACAGGCTGCACCTCCGAGAAGGTTACCATACGTGCTACTTGTCTAAGGCCCCTCCCCAACTCCACAAACTCCTCTTACACCGCTCTGATCCCATTCACAGCCAGGTCATTGGTCCCTAGGTGGACAATGACATCCAGTTCCCTCCCTCGTGCAGCTGCTCTGTGATCCTGAGGATTCGCTTCCTGTCCCTCCAAGCTGTAGAGCCAGGCAGGCACCTTACCTCCCTATCCCCTTCTTCACCCACTTCTACCCCCCTAATGATTGAGTCCCCCACCAGGAGTTGTTTCCTTCCCCTATGGGGTCTCGTGCCACCCTCCTGTGGGTCTCCTTTATGGAGGTACCCAGCATCCTCCTTGGCCTCCACTGCAGGTGCCTCCATAGAGGAACCAGTCTTTTCCAGAACAGCATATGAATTGTGGAGAGGTACAACTGGAGGGATGCACCTCTCCACCCTCTCCCTCCCTCCCTGAGCCCACCTTGGTCCAACCACTCCTCTTTCTTGGCAACCTCTGAGGTAATGGTGGTGGCCCTGGTGGTCCCTGGGTGGGGGAAGA
This sequence comes from Neoceratodus forsteri, assembly GCA_016271365.2. Taxonomy (NCBI): domain Eukaryota; kingdom Metazoa; phylum Chordata; order Ceratodontiformes; family Ceratodontidae; genus Neoceratodus; species Neoceratodus forsteri. The sequence goes on along the minus strand of CM057457.1, from coordinate 307,066,784 downwards.
GGTTTCACAAATCCTAACCAGGTCAGCCTGGAGACGGGCAACCTCTTCCCTCAGACCAGAGAGGTGCCTGCAAACAGGGCAGCATTGCAGCCTCCAGAATGTTTCCCAGAACACTGCTGCCCCACAGCCATTGCACTACACCACTCCCATCTTGACTTATTTTGTGTCCCCTCTCCTGTTGCTTTGTATGCTTACTGTCTCCTCCATCTATTTATTTTTACACTTACTTTCCTACTGCCTATGTGCCCTTACAACTCTCACCCTTCCTGTTCTGGGACAGGAACTTCCTGTAGTCTTCAGTAGTCTCCTTCTTTCATGCTTGTATTCAGACCTCCAGCAGTCAGGGGGGGATAAAGAGTTATTTTTTTTAGGTTCCTTCAAGGTTGCTGAAACTAATGAGTCTCAGTGATCCTTCCCTTCCTACTGCCAAACAGGAAGTACCTGTTGTCAGTCAAATTCAGTGGCTATAAAACTAGAACTGGCTTTGGATGGAAAGGAGGGCAATTAGTAAAAAATCTGTAGTTCTAGACTGCTGTCTTGCTCTGAAACCAAAGTTTCTTCTGTCAGAAACAGCAGGAAGCTGTAACTGGAGACAGATGCTTTTGTACTGCTAAGCTGCAAAGCCACACCCCCAATTAGATTCACCCTCTGCTCTGACTATGTACATTAGGCAGTTATAGCTCCCTTCCTCAGAGAAACACCCAGTGACTTTCTTCTTTTTTTTTACTTAAATGAGACCCCCTTCTTCAAATAGAGTATCTGTTGGCTTAATCCAAACAGGTACTAACTCCTGTTGCAAACTTGCAATAGAAGTGACTTATCAGTAAAAAATCTGTAGCTCTAGACTGCTGTCTTGCTCTGAAACCAAAGTTTATTCTGTCAGAAACAACAGTTTGACAGCAGTAGAGCAATGTAAATAAGGGCAGAGGACTGCAACTTTTCCTTTTATCCCAGAACTGTGCTGATTCTTTAAACTTTCAGCTTGATGCAGATGAAAGGCTTGCATATCATGTTGCAGTATGTGAATTTGTTCCGAATAATCATGGGTAGTGGTCCTAGATAAGGACTGTAGTTTCTGTAACTGTTTACGCTGGTGCAGGTACCGGAAGTAAGCATTGTAATGGATTTGTTTACCATGGGATTGTAACAATTTCCTCAAATCCAGTTTAACAGCTGTCCACCAGAGGGCAGGAGAGTCAAACAGATCAAAGACTGAACTTTCATGAGCTGCAAAATACCAGAGATTCTGTATCATGGATGTTTTGGATAAAAGGGAAGAATTCAATTTCCAATAACCAGGACCCTGAGAAAATGGTACAACAGTTCCCAAACAAAGATGTGAAAGTTTATGGTCTGAAAATTCCACTTCTATAACTGTAATAGAGGAAACAGGTACAAAGGAGTAAAGAAAAAAAAATCTATTCTTATAGCCAAATGACCTTTCTGAAATGGGGGAATGAACAGCTTTATGGGTAGTCAAATAGGCATCTTTCAAATGAGACAAAGAAATAACATTTCTTAACGTTAAGATATCGCAATACACCTTAGTAGTGGTAGAGTGAGCACCCCTGTCATGTTTATCAAGTCCACAATTAAAATCCCCACACAAGACAACAGCTTGGGAAGATAATAAGTGTGGCTGAATAGCCTGAAATAAAGAAACCCTATCTGCCTTGGACTGAGGTGCATAAACATTACTACACCTATAATAAGAAGTAGCTATTTTTGTATCAAGAATCAATACACGGCCTGGAATTAAGTCTATGAGTTTGAGAAGGTGCACCTGCAGGCTGGAATGAAACAAAATACCCACACCAGAGCAAACATCAGGGCCAATGGACCAATAGGAAGGTCCAGTATACCATAGTTTAGTAACCTGTCCTATTTCAGCAATAGTATGCAGTCTGGTATCTTGTAAAAAGATAATCTGCAGGGAACTAGACTGAAAATGAGACAGTGTTAAGCACCTACATTTATGGTTTTTGATATTGTTCACATTAAGTGAACCCAGGAGTAATGAAGACATTTAGATGGGGGAGAGGTGAAAATAAATCACTCAAGGGGGTTTTGTCCTTGACCTCTGTGATCTACGCTGTGTGACTATAGAAGGAGGATGAGTGTCTATATCGGAACGTAAATCCACCTGGGAAGACCACAGGGTCGAGCTCTCTGAATCAGCATCAGACAGGTCTGAGGGTTGCAGAACCTCATATTTGTTACTTAATGGAAGCTCGGAAGTTTTGGACATTTTAGAGGCAGTTTGGGCAGCCCCCCTGGGACCTTTTAGAGGACCATTTACTAATCTGGGGTGGAGGCATACCTGTAGAGGGAGACTCCTCAGGAAGCTGTTCAGGAAAGAGGGGCTGAGCAATTGCTTCAGAGGGCAACTGGTGGGGGAGCAGTTGCAATCTGTTGTACAGTTTCAGTAACAGGGACAGCCAGAGGAGGGGGGGACAGCAGAGACATCTGAAGATCTCGGGGGGAGGGGACGTATAACTTTTGAGCTACTGCAATCAGTAATCTTTGTTCCTCAACATCAGCAGAGGCAGACTGATTGTGTGCTGCCCAAGTGAAACTTTGGTAGGTATGCCCCGTAGAGTCACAGAGATTACATTTCAGTTCATTAAGACAGTTCCCACTAGTATGTCCCAGTTCCTGACAAAGGTTGCATTTAACCTGATCACACAGGCTGCTCAAGTGAGTGCAGGAACCACACTTGTAACACGCCTTGGGTTGTCCTGTATAAAACAAGACACCACAATCCTGACCCTCCAAAAAAAAACAGTTGGGGAGATGACTTGAGACCAGCGTCTGTGATATGGAGCATGACCTTCGCCCTCCACCCTCCGGTCCATATGTGTTCATCATCAAATATGGCTTCAGGGGAACCTAAAACCAAACACCTTTGTTTTAACCAATAGGTTTGGTCAGTGACACTGACCCCTTCATTCCTGAACAGAATAGTAATTGTTTTATACTCAGGTCTGGTAAGAGGAATTGCTTCAAAAGGAGCCCACAATGAAGAAGATTTCAGAACCTGAAACTATGCCCAAAACCTTTGCAACCCAGAATTCAATTTAAAGCTAATGTCGAAAGTTGATTCCCCAGATACATGAATGAGGCCATATATTTCGTTAGCAAAAACTTTCATAGAACCCTTTAGTAAAGATTTAGCAACAGATCTCCTATCTGGAAACTCTGACATACGTTCTTTATAGATACACTTAACTGCATTGTGACGCTTAGCTGGGTATATGGGCTGATGAAAAAGAGAAGCATAAGGTTTCTTATCTGGGGGCTTCAGCAAGTTCAATGGAGCTTCAGGAGGTTGGATTGAAGCAGTCGAAGTTGAAGGCACTGGTGAAACTGGGTGAGAAAATTCAGGACCACCCAAAACAGGAGCAGGAGTACTGGAAAAGCGGAGCTCCGGAGGGGAGATGTAAGGGGGATTGAAAGTCAGAAGGTGAAGTGTCTAGTGGAAGCTGTGGAGAAGGCACAGGAATGGGAGGAATAGTCTGTTGCAGCTGAGATTTCGTTGAAATTGGGGAAGTAACAATAGGAGTGGGGCCTGAAATCCAATGTCCCATGTCTGAACAAATCCATTCTGCAGCTTGTAGGGTAGCCTAAACATCCACTGGCAAATGAGGGGGAGAAGCAGTGAAAGAACATGGGGTATTGGAAAGTCCGTGTGCCAAATCCTGACCAGGTGTTCTGGGAGACTGAGGCACACCACCCGTTGCCACTCTGGCCAAAGGAAGCTCTGTAGAGGAAGAACTAGAATGCTGAGAACCCAAAGGAACCATGACAATGTTCTCAGCAACAGGCAAATGCTGCAAGTCAGTTAAGTCTTTCCTGCTTTGCAAATCAAAAGATCCCAGAGCAGCCATCTCTGTTCATTTAGCGAAGGTTAGGGCAGCGTGCAATTCTGATCGACGGAGCGCAAAGCGCTCTCCTCCTCAGCCCGTATTTGAAGCTCAATGGATTGCACCTCAGGAGAAGCAGGAGAAAAGTCTTGTGGCAGTCAAGAGTCTGTGTCCATTGCAGAACAGTTCTCTGGTAAAGCTGGAGAAATGTCCATTGGAGTCATGTCAGTAGTAGGCAAGGAAGTAACAGCAACATCCATAGATAAACCATTACATGCTTTGGTCTCTAAGCAGGGAGAAGCAGGGGAAGAGACCAAGCCATCTGTTCCAGAAGCAGTAAGGAGCTCCTCCACCACCACTTCCTCAGCAGCCGCCATCTTGGACAGGATCCAAGATGACAAGGGCTCCCCCACTGCAAGAGTAGGGGAATTTTTTATTAAGAACAAAACAGAATCATAACAATATATATACAATATCAGTATTACAACATACATACCAATAAGAGGAGAAAAAAACCAAAAGCAAAACATAGACAAGTATTAATTCATATAATAATCCTGAACATAAAAGTAAAGTGGTAAAACCCACCACTTCTCTTCCCCCCTTTTTTTCCATACCAAAATCCTAATAATATATACACCAAATCAATGTTACAAACATATATAAGTATAAAAAAGAAAAACAAAACCAAAATATTAACAAGAAATACTTCACTAACATAATCTTAAACATAAATGGAAGGTGTTAGAAATCATCCCACCCCACTAAACAAGTAGGGGAACTTTTTTCCATTAATTAAAATTAAAATAAGTATAGTGTTTAAATCACCCAATATCATACGCAAGTTATGTATACAACGAAATCAAATAAGTATTGTTAATCAAAAACTTGTAAGGATTATGTGAAACCATCACCCCTCCCACTGAAAGAAAAAAAAAACAGGGAAAAATTCTCCTCCTGTTTTTTTTTCTTCTTCCTTCTTTTCCCCTTATCCTTCCTTCCCCTTTTCTTCTCTTTTCCTTCTTTTCCCATAAATGAACCATAACAGGTTTACACAAATCCATTTTATATCAAAATTCTAAGGAATAGCAAATTCATTCCACTTCCTTTGCCATTGCTGTGGAGAAAGGCGATTACGTTCTTCACATTTTAAATTTTGTAATTCATTCACAATTATTTGTACCAAGTTAGTTTCAAGAATATCCTGCTGTTGCAAAACTAAGCGGCATCTACTAAGCCAAAGCCAATACAAAAAGTACACATGAATAACTTGTAATGTGCTTGGACACATTCTTACATTAAGAGCTGGATGAATGCCATAATATAATAAGTCCTGTGAAGGGGGAAGTGATAACCAACTCATGCTATGTAACCATCTATTTTTAAGAGCATTCCAAAACCTAACCGCATATGGACACTGAAAGTACAAATGATTAATGGTTTCCAACTTGCTCAGACAGTCTGATCTTGGGCAGAAACGCTCTTTTAAAGCCTTATGTTTCTGATTACTCTTCACATTTACCCTATTATGAACTGCTAACCAAACGGTATCCCACATATGGTCAGGGATCCTGTTATTAGTGATATAACTGGAAATCTGCTGTTGTTGAAGCTCTGAAAATTCTGTAAAAGGGGAATCTGTAAAAAACGTGTTCATTATCATTATATAATGGGCTTTCCGTGACGTTTGTAATGCGCTCATATAACTAATATTCCATAATTTTATTTTATCAAAAACTGATTCCCATATGTCTAATAATCTAGGTTTCCATTTATTTTTATGTAAAAAAGTATCATTCCTCCGTTCCCCTAACACACTTTTAACTTTTAAAAAACCAAGCTTTGTCCACCATTTTGATTCATTCTTAATTAGAGGAAACAAGTTTATGGAAAAAAATACTGTGAAATAAAACACGATTGGATTAATCATATTCAAGCCTCCTTCTTTAATCGGTTTATACAATATATTCCTTTTAATTGGATTTAATCTACTACCCCAAATACAGGTAAAAAAACCCCCTCAAAACCTGTGCTTCCAACTGTTTTTTTATGGGGAATATAGCACTTAAATAAAGAAATATCAGGATCAAAAATGATTTTACATAATACACCCTCTTCTTCTTCTTTGTTGTTTTCCAATGATGCCACACCTCCACCTTCCCCTTTGCTATTTCTAAGGTGTTCCCAATTAAAAAGGGACATATCCACTCCACCCCAGTAAATCCCCAAGATTTTACAAGGCTGTCGTGCCACCGAAAACCTTCCCAAAATTTGAGGAACAGCAGAAAACCCGCTTAAGCTTAAAATTTTCATTTTAGTAAGGTTTAAAGTATCCCCTGTTGTCTTCCCTATTTCCTGAATAAGATCTTTTACTAAACCAAAAGAATGTTCATTGTTTAACAGTAAACACACATCATCAGCGTACGCTAACACTTTACATTTAGAAACTACAGGACCGTTTATACCGTTTATCAGTGGGGACTTATTCAAAATCCGTAATAGAGGGTCTAAAACAAACACGTATAATAAGGGACTTAAAGGACAACCCTGCCATAAACCTGTGTATATTAAATGAGAATCTCCTTTCCAGCCATTCTCATATGGAACTACGTACGCTAATGCATAACAAAGCTTTATCCACCCAATATATTCCATAGGTAAGCCAAAGGCTGACAAACAGTCCCACAAGAAAGAATGTGAGACTGTGTTGAAGGCCTTGGCTTGATCCAAACTGATTAAATACCCTGGTATCTCTGATGTATCATTATCTGCCATTGAGACATTAATAATTTCCCTTATCATTAATAAGGCATCAGAAATATTCCTGCCTGGAACAGCGCAAAACTGCATTGGACTTATCAGTGAAGGCATTATTTCCGCTAATCTGTTCCCTAATAACTTTGCAAATATCTTAAAATCCACGTTCAACAAAGTCAGCTGTCTCCAATTACTTAAATCCTTATTAGTACCAGATTTATGTAAAAATATTAATAGCCCCTCATACATCTGGGTAGGCAAAGTATTTTCTCCCAAGAAAAAATTGTAAATACGCAAAAAAACAACCGGAATTACAGACCATAATACTTTGTATAATTCACTTGGTAATCCATCTGAACCAGGAGCAACATTATCATGCAACGAGTGTATTACTCTATCCATTTCTTGTGGTGTAAAAGGGCAAACCAAAAGAGAATTCTGAAAACTGGTAGTCTGCGGAAGTGATGCCATCTGTAAAACCGTTTTTGCTAAGGGATCAATTCCTTGCAAGGTTCCAAAATTGTTTTTAATATAATCCTCAATGACCCCCATAATGCCTTTATTGTCACAGTGTTCTACTCCTGAAAAAATCCACAAGACTTGAAAAAACCCTTCTATTTGTCCTTGTTTTGCTAGCTAAAAACGGGTTAATCTGTTCTGATTTTCCCTGGGTACCAAACATTTGTTCCTTTCATAAGGACTGTATTCTAGAATATTGGTAATCTTCCATTTGGTGTCTTATACTAGATATACGATCTCTTAAATCAATTCTCCCCAAACTTTGTCGAGATAATAATGTCCTCAATTCACACCTAAATTCTAAGTATATGACCCTTTTTGATTTTGCCCTATGTGAACCCACCATTTTAAAAAAACAAGTTAAACATATTTTAAAATCAAACCACCAAAGGCCTATATTTTCATAAAGATCTAAAGTAGTTACTTTATCATGAATTACCTCTTGTAATTCCTGAAAGGTATTTCCATCAGACATTAGAGAAATGTTTAACCTCCACACTCCTTTCCCAGCTATACGTCTTGGGTGGCACTCAAACCGGAACCCTAATAACCAATGATCTGAAATTTCAATAGGGACCAGTTTAGGAGAAAAAACTTGAAAAGCCTGATTAACAAAAAGAAAATCTATACGAGAAGAAAGGGTACCTTTATAAAAAGTAGGCTTTTTAACCAAAGGGGTACCTACAAAAACATTCTTTAAATTCACCTGAAAAATTACTTGTTTTAAGAAATTCTTGTCACAATACTGCTTTGCTTCTTTCCTTTGTTCCTTAAAATTAATGTTGAAATCACTCCCAAAAATCAAATGATGCTTTGTGTGTAAATAAGGCTGTATCTTTTTTAACAAATCGTTACATAATGATTTTATTTGGGGATTATAAATATTTATTAGACATAAAGGAACACCATGAAAATTAATGTCTAACAGAAAAGCCCTACCCGGCTCTATTTCAACTGTTCTGACAATTTGAACATCATATGTTCGAAAACAGAAACCCACCCCACTACAGGGATCTATTCCCGATGACCAAATAGAAAACCCCCATCCCCAATCAGTAGTGGACTGCTGAATCTCAACTGTATCTTGTAATCTTACAGCTTGTGAAAATAAAATATCGTAGCTCAATGAATGTAAAATGCTGAACATGATGAATCAACATTTCTTATTTTTAATGCTGTTTACATTTAAACTCGCTATAGAAAAGCTCACCATCTATGTTTTTTTTTTTTTTGATTTCCCACTGGACCTTGTAACCCGCTTTGCTGGAAAAGGTATACTTTTCCCTTCAACAGACAAAACTGCCTCTCCATCTTTCTCCTGTGTCTGTATGGGCACATCTTCGGCCCCCTCTAAATCAATGGGCTGAGCCTGTTCCATCTGTTCGCTCCAAGAAGGAAGAGGAGAAAATCTATTTGAGAGCGTTACTGGGGGCACACTAGCAACAATGTCTGTACTTTTAATATTCCCTGTTCTCTTCACTAACACAAACTACTCTTCTTGCCTTAAAAAGTTTGAATTATCTAAACAATCCAAGGGATTTTCTACCGCTTGAATAATCCCCTGTGCACCTTCTGTAGAACCAACAAATAAGGTTGTCTGGGGCCTGGTTGGAGATCCTTGTGGGGTAACAAAGGGGGTATCTTTCCTCGTACCTTGAGTTTGGTCAACACCTGTACTGGTATAATCCAAATTTCCTGCACTCATTTGAAGATTAGTTTGAAATGGGATAGAGGCCCTATTCATCCCCCTCGCAGCCCCCTCCCCCTACACCTCTCAGACGACTGAATTCCTATGTTCTGATTTGTGTGGGGATTCTTGGCTTTATACAAAAAATGTGCCTGATCAGAAGCCGCATCCAAATCAGTTGTGTTCCATGGACAATCCTCAAACCCATGCTCAGAATCTCCACATAGGTTACACACAGGGGGGGCTTCACACTCATTTGCCCCATGCCCAAGAACTGCACAAGAAAAACATTTTACTGTGTCACAATCAGTGTTTAAGTGATCCAGTGAACCACACTTGTAACAACTTTTTGGCTGACCCGCATAAAAAAATTATTCCCCTATCCCTTCCTAAAAAAGAAAGAACTGGGTAAATGCTGTATCCCAGATTCATTATGGGACAATTGAACCCTAAAAGTCCAACCACCCATCCAGAAACCATTGTCATCTATTATAGATTTGGGATTATCCATTATTCTGCAATGCTGCTCAGGCCAATACATTATATTTGCTACATTTACACCATCATTGCGAAACAGAATAGTTACTATTTTAATTGTAGGTTTAGTAACAGGAATTGCTAAAAAATCTTTCCATATATCTTGGTCTTTTACTTCATAATATCATTTCCAAAACCTATCTAATAGATGCATAGAACAAAAACTTATGTCATATTGAGAGTTCCAGGTGAATGAATGAAGGCATAAACATCCGAGGGTAAAAACCCCAAACTATCAAGTAAAAGGGTTTTCTCCACCCATAGTCTGTCTGGGACAATTGGAGCTAACCCCTTGTAATGAAGTCTGACCAGGAATCATCGTCTTGCCTCTTGAGCAGGACGCCGAAAAAGTCCAGCAAAGGATTTTTTCTTCCCTGTATATGTATTCCCTGGAGAAGTATTGTTCTTCTGGCTTTGAGAATTAACATCCTCACAAACAGAAACATCGTCACCCATGTTTAAAGTCTTTGTACCTGCTGTTGTAAGCGGCCTGTCATTCTTATAACAACTGTCTGCCACAGCGTCTGATGCAGTTTTGTTCATATTAGTCTCTCCTTTAGCTGACAGTTGCGTACTCCTGCAGATCTGGGACTTCGTTATTTCAGGCTGGAAATCAAAATTTGCTGGGCAGGATGCATCCAGTGTTAAGTCTTGCTGGACGTCCGAAATAGAAAAATTTTGGTCAGGGACCCAAATGCCTTTTTTGCCATAGCCAACCTGCTTTGATTAGAACTTGGTTTTTTGACCGCATCCCATTGTCACCTGTAATCGAGGGAAGCGTTCCATCCGAAAGGACCTCGCTACTTGCATTCGCAACCGGGAAAGCAGGCTGTGCTCCAGATGATGAAGTAATAGGTAATCTTTTGTTACCTATCGATAAAGGGCTGGCAATTGAACGTTTTCTTTTCTTCTCCTCTTCTAAACACTTTTGACAGAGACCGTAATCTCTTTCAGCCATCTGTATTAAGTCCAAAAGCTGCTTCTTTTTTTCTTCCATTTCTTCATGCAATAAAGACTCTTCTTCATTTTCAGATTCAGATGTATCTAAGAACATGTCTTTTTCTTCTGCTTGAAAAAACCCTTTTGGGTTTCAGGGCACTCTGATTCCTTCTCATTAGCTGTAAAAGTGTTCAAAGGCTCCAGAGCTCCAGAGCTAGAACTGTCCTCCTCCACTACCTCCTTTCGACTGAGGTCTTCCATCTCTGCAGACAGACAGACAGTGCCACCCGCCTACAGAGTAGGGGAATTTCCCCAGTGTCCTGGCCAAAGTTCCATCTATTCACTAACAAATGATCACCAACAGCTTAATCTGGCTCTGTAAGTCAGTTTGCATCTGTATCTTCCACCTCCCCCAGGACAAGGCTGAAAATAGGCAGAATTGCCTTGTCCTCTTTTCCCAGTCAGCAAAAACTGATAAAAAGGGGTCAATATCAATCTGGTTGACCATTATAGGGGAGTCCTTTTTAATCAATTTAGCAGTAACCCATCAGAGAGGGGGGCTCTTCCCAACAGGATGCATGCATTTCTCCTACCCAGCCACTTTTAATACTTTTACACTCATATGAAGACATGTTTGTCTCTTTTAAAAAGAAAACACAGACCCCTATACATTTTATTTCTTGTAGTAGTCTGGTTCACTTAACAGGATTAAGAATCCCTTTAACATTTTAAGACAGAACTTTTAAATCAGCAATATTTCTCCCCTATGTCTAAAGCAGTCTGATGCAGAGTGCAAGGCATCTGATGTAGAGTGCACCCCTCTTCTATCCCTCATACCCATGTTCCCATTGTCACCAACAAACAATTTTCTTGAATAAAACATATAAACACCATGGCCTAGATATTCAAAGGAGTTGTGCCTGGCGCAACTGTGTTGCACCAGCGCAACCCCAGAACTGTGCCCCGGGGCAATATTCAAAAGTGGGAATTGTGCAGCACAATTTCTGATGTGTCAGGGTGCAAAGATAATGTATGTGGCACATCTCCAAGGTGTGTGCCCATGCATATGCGGCACATCTTGATATTCAGCCCAGGATGTGCAGTGCATCTGCTGGCACAACCCAGAGATGTGCCACATACCTGTTCTCACAAATGAGCCTGTAAAAAATGGCTCAAGTGCTAGCCACGCACAAGCACAGCCACCGGCCATGGGTGGCAACCCCCCAACACCATGTACAAGCACACACAAAAGTCACTGGTAGTCTAGTGGTACCCTCCTCCCTGCCAGTAGCAGTGATCACCCGTGAAGTTAATAAAACTGCTCCCTGGTGATTCAGTGGTACCCCCCTCCCCTCCTGTACCTGCGATCACCATGATAATAGTAAACATAATTTCCCTGGTGGTCCAGTGATTGCCTCCTCCACACCTGAATCCCCAATCACAGTCGTAATGTGACAAGTACTCTCCCTGGTAGTCCAGTGGTACCCCCCACCCCACCACCCACACAGGTATCCCAGCCCACCTAGCTCCCCTCCCGGTCATCGGCAGGCAGCATACCCACCTGTGTACCACTGCAGCTGCTCACCAAATCACAGCTTACAGTAGTTGCTGCAAGCTCATTGGTCCACACTGTGGACCAATGGGCTTGCAGCATACTGCAATAATTCACAACTTTTGAATAAAGTCATTCATTCACAAAGTTGTGAATCATTACTAGAAGGTGACTGTAAGCCCATTGTCCACAGTGTGGACCAATGAGCTTGCAGTAACTACTTCGTACGCTGTCATTCAGCAGGCAGACATAGTGGTATGCGGGCAGGAATGCTGCCCGCTGATGACCGGGGAGCAGGGGTGGGCTGGGGGTCCTGTGTGGGTGGGGGGCTACCACTGGACTACCTGGAAGGGTACTTGTCACATTATGACAGCGATTGGGATTCGGGCGAGGAGGGGAATCACTGGACTACAAGGGAAATTATGTTTAATAACATCATGGTGATCGGAGGTATGGGGAGACCATTGGATCACCAAGGAGGTTATGTTTTATATCATCACAATGATCAGAGGTATGGGAGGGGAAGGGTGGAACCACTGGACCACCAGGGAAATTAAATTAAATGATATCATGGAGCTCAGCATTATGGGTTGGGGAGGGGGTACTACTGTGGTCTCTGGTACAGGAACCGCATGCTGCGCAGGGTGCCAGGTGCATTTAGCTGGCCTTGTACAACACATGCAAATGGGGCCATAATGACATGCAAATGGCCCCATTTGTGCCATGTATGCATAATTGCCCCATTTAAATATCCAGGTCTTAATATTTGGATGTCATGCCACGGTGCAGCTGCAGTTGAGCTGCAGCATTCCCAGTCTTGATATTCAGTCTTGTCTGGGGGATGCGCCAGTGCATTGTATTTGCACCGCTCATGTTATTTGTTACATTCAGAAGAGATGTGCCATGGCACATCTCTTTTGAATATATCCCTTAGTTGCTCCAGTACAGCTCAGTTGTGCTGTGCCACCACTTGCATCATTGCCAGGTACAAGTCTAACTATCAGGTCCATATGTACACCATTGAAGAGAGGAAGGAGAGGGGGATATGGTAAAGACCTTAAAATACCTCACTGGGGTAAATTAGTTACAGGAGGGAAGTATTTTGCAGAAAAAAAGGAGATCAAGAACAAGGAGACCTACTATGAAGCTGGAAGGGGGGTAGATTCTGAAGAGATATGAGGAAGCTCTTCTTCACAGAAAGAGTGGTGGATTCCTGGAACAGCCTTCCAGCAGAAGTGGCTGGAGTGAAAACAATGGTGGGGTTCAAGAATGCATGGGATAGGCATATGGGAATCTTAGTTGAAAGGAATGGGGGGTAGGAGAAAGAGCCAGAGATCTATTAGGGTCTGTGGTGATACAGTAGGTAAGGTTACATGGGCAGGCTAGGTGGGTCAAGTGGTTCTTATCTGCCATTAGATTCTATGTTTTTACATTTCTAAATGTCCATTGTATCCTCAACCATAAAACATTTTTTTTGTATCCTTAAAACTAATACTTCAGCCAGAAACATAATTGTGATCTGAACACACTGGAAAAAACATAGAATGCAATATCCGAACAAGTTAAAACCAAAATAACTTCAAATGTACCATCTAAAACCTGTACCTGCTAGATCTTCAGTAGAAGATGAACAATACAACCAGATTGTTGTACCAGACCTGCATCTGGGTCTATTAACTCAGGGCAGTAGGTGGTGTCACCAGCATCTCCTAACTATGTGGTTTAAGAGAGAGAAAAATAAAGAAAGCTTTCCTATCTCCCACCAGCCCATCTTACTCTGATGAACTGTTGAAAGACTGGGGGGAGGGGGAGCAAGAGTCCCTGCCTCCAAGCGAGGCAGCATTGGCGAACTGTTCTACAGAGCATAGCTTCTCCCACAATACCAAACAGGGCTAACAAAGAAAAGGAATCACACCAATGACTAGACTGGAGATTTGCTGTTTCCCAACCACAGTGATCAGCCAAAAAGAGCATTGGCATGCAAGGGAAAGGCATGTCCTCTGGCCCCCTCCCCCAGCTATATGCAGTTAGACAGTTGGTGATCATCAACGACAAAGCAAAAAAGGAAAACTGTCTGCAAGGCAAAGGAGATTGAGGAAAAGAAGTACCTAAAAGTAAAATATTAAGTTTAATGGTTAAAAGTACCCTAGTTAGCCATGCTATGATCTCTGTGTGTTCATATTTCTAAGAAGGTGAAAAGTAACACATATAAGCCCCCATCATCTGTGTTGTTTTTTCTGTCCCCTTCCCCCTTATTTTCTCCTTGTTCCCACAAGGAAGAACCACACATGCTGAGAAAACATAAACCCATAGATTAACCCCACTCAGGTTGTTAGGGGACCCCCCCATTTTGTTATGCATGATCCCACAGTTTTTCAGAATGATTTTGAAAGTGCAATAATAGCACTGAGGTCAGTCTGAGCTGGAGGTCTCCACAGTATTATGGCAGAACGTTCTCTGGCACTGTGCAAACCCTATACAGTGTTAATGGGTCTGGCAGTGTAGCCTAGAGGTTAGAGTAATAGAGCTGTGAATGAGCTTGGTGCATCCAGCAGATCTAGGTTTAATTCCCACAACCTCCACTCTGAGCAAGTCACTTAACCATCCAAGTTCTCTCAGGTTGTCCCTGAAAATAGGTACTTTTGCTTAGTGGGCCTTACCCGGTTACCAAAAGAATAATAAAAAAAAGCATGTTGGAATTTGTTAAATACATACTCAGCTTCATCCTCTTGGACAAGTGCCCAGTCACTATAGATGAATGAAATTCAAATCGTCTATAATGTTCATATAGAGTATGTCCCAAAAGAAGTCCAGCACATAAAATTATTTAGCAGGACATAATATCTTGCATCAAAGTGGAATGAGGGTGACTGGGAAGGAGTCCCCATAACACAACACCTCTAAAACAGTTTATAGAGAAACATTGGCTGTCCAAAAAAAACTGACACTGATATCTAAAGCCTTTGAATTGTTAAAAATAACTTTGTTAAGAATCCATTTCTCACCCTATGTCAATGTTTCGCATCTCACTGATGCTCTTCAAGAAAGCATCAGTGAGATCAATCAATCAATCGATCAAAATCTTTATTTATCCAGGCGAACATCATTGAGTAGAGCTCTTTTACAAGATGGACCTGGTTAGAACAGGGTCGGATAACATCCATCATAAAAACATATAAATACATGTAAATAAGTATATAAACACAAACACAATGGTGCAGTAATAGGGGAGTCAAATGATAAAAGGAAGACAAGGCAAGCCATAACAGAGGAGGATTCAAATACAAGGGGGCAGGTCCACCATTGAACCATGCAACTGTATATAAACCATGTTCTCTGTATAGAAGTACCAGTTAGTTCATTTACCAGGGGCAGTCACTAGTACTAGCCATGAAAATGGCTTGGAGAACCACCAACTATTGACAGATGGGGTACCAGGAGGGGTATGTAATATGTAAGTGAAGGATAAACATTGTGAGAAGTGAAGTCCCAATGATAGGTTGGTAGAACTGATGTGGCAGTGGGGGCCTATGGGGAGAGGGAAAGGGGAGTTAGGACTTTTATAGTATGATTGCGTGTAGTTTGTGGATGAGTGCAGTATAGAGTTGTGAAAAGAAGGCTGGAGAAAGCGGGAAGATAGACCAGTATCAAAGGGAGGACAGAGGCATCAAGGTGTTACATGAAAGCATGATCACAGGCCAGGGCCAAGGAGGAGACAAGCACTAGAACTAATTTGTTCATGGTTAAATGGTACAGGTTAGCATGATGACAATTCATGGTCATGGGAAACAATTGCACTGATCATTTCTGAGACGTGAATGTAAGAGCTTGAAAGAGGAGATGCCGATGGGTGACCTCAGTTTCAGTATTTTTTTTGTAATTTATTCCACAAGGAGGACAGTGTAAAGCTTATAGCAGCCCTGCCAAAGTGAGAATTAACTTTGGGAACCATCAGTAGGAGAGATTTGCAACTTCTCAGGGCATAATTGCCTATTGGTTTTATAGGAAGACAGTCTGTAATGTATTGGGGCAGTTTTTTGGAGATGGCTCTCAGGGTCCATAAGGCTGCATTTTTATCATGCCTGAACTGAAGAGAACTCCATCCCACTGATTGATATAGGGAGCAGTGGTGAGTGGAATAAGGCAGGCCTGTGATGAACCTCAAAGCTCTATGATATAATGTGTCAAGTTTGGTGAGGTATGAAATGGGACAGTGACTGTAGAGGATGTCAGCATAATCTATCAAGGATAGAAAGGTTGATTGTACCAGCTGTAGTTTGGCATCTCTAGTTAAGAAGTGGGCTATCCTGAAGAACAGGCCAAGTGTCCGTCGTAATTTTTTGAGTAATTCTTCAACATGCTCTATAAAGGAGAGACTATGGTCCAGCCATACTCCCAGGTATTTGAATTTAGGGACAACATATTGTGAAACATTGACGTAGGGTCAGGGTGTTACTCACAATACAGATACTTAGTAAGTTATTTTTAACCATTCCAAGGTTTTGGATATCATTGTCAGTTTTTCAAGCAGCTGAGATTTCGCTATGTTTTGGTAGCTGCTGTCATTCTTGGCTTTCAAGGTAGATTTGAGCTGCCCCTTCTCTCTTTAATCTAAACCAGTCTCAGTTTTCTTCATCTGATAGGGTTTTCTTCTGCATTCTAAGATTTCTGTCTCCTAAAGATTTTACCGCACAGGTACCTACTTCTTTTAGGTCAGTAACACAATGCCCCTTCCTGCCATCTGCAAAAATGAAGCCTGGCCAGGAATAGGTGGGAGTAGGGTATGTCAAGTTCCCTTAGCCCAGGTTTGATACCATCAAAGGCTTTCCATTGATTTTGAGTGGCAAAAGAGATGACCAGGAACATTCAGACCATTCCTCTTCCACAGTGCTGGGTCTGTTAGCACGTGTGGCTGACAGGATGGAGTCTCTTTCCCCTAGTGTATTTAGGATCATCAGCAGGGTCCGAGGTGCATCTTGTGGATTTCTAGCATGCCTCCGAATTATTTGATTTGTTTCTGTATTGTAAAGTTTGTGCAGTCTGTTACTTTGGGAACCCATTCCTTTAAAAAGTATTTCAGACTGTCCCCTTCAATCTCCTCCTTCAAGCCAAAGATTCTATTTGTGTTTTTTTTTTAGTTGTTTAACCAGGAGTAGCACACTAAGCTGAAAGCTTTTTTACAGGTGTGACCTGAGAGCACAGGGAAGTTAAGTGACTTACTCAGGGTCGCACAGTATGCAAGTGGAAGTTGTGGGATTTAAACCCAGGTCCGGTCTGCTGGATGTCACCAGATTTGCAGCTCAGAGCCTTAAACCACTGCACTATACCGCCTCCCTCAAACAGAATTTTCTAGCTGCTCAAATCTACTATTCAGTGCCACTTGCTTCTTCACTATGTTTTCCACAAGGGCTTTGCCTGCGACTGCTGTCAATTCTGTGACCGATTCTCTCATTGCAGTCAACTTTGTTTCTGAGGCTGTTACCTACAGGGTTGCTTCTGGCTGAAGGCAGTATGGTACTGTTTAACTTCTCTGACATCACCTTCTGTTTTTTTTTTTTTAAATGAGTATTTTAAACCAATTGGGATTTTTTCTGTTTTTCTCTGCATTATCTAGCTGTTATAAGTATTGTATTTTCTAAACAACTGCCATGAGTTTCTGAAGAAGGACTGGTTGGTCCGAAAGCTAGAGCACTTTGTTCTTGTTGTTACATCTATGTTGGTCCATTAAAAGGTACCAAATCATTTGCTTCTGGATCTACTGGGTGACTGCATCCAACTTTTAGTTTATTCTTTGAACTGACTTAGTGAGGGTGGCCATCTAAAACTGTAATGTGTCAAGCTATGGTCTTGTAGGGCTTGTCGGCTGTGAGGGGCCTCTGACTGCTCTGTGTTCTTTCTTAAAGAGCCACGCAGTTGAAGGAGGTCTAATCTTGCTATGCTTTTGTTTTCAGTCAGACTGTTTTCTTTGCAATTCAGATAGGTGAGCCAAATCACTATTAAGATATAAAAGGGAGGCAGTCCAGTATAGTGGTTAAGAGCACTGAGCTGCAAATCTGGAGAACTGGGTTTGAATCCCATAGCCACCACTTACATACTGTGTGACCATACGCAAGTCACTTAATTTCTCTGGGTTCCCAGGACACACCTGAAAAGGAGCCCTGACTTAGAGTGTCTTTCCTGGCCAAAAATTGTAAATAGAAAAAATAAGTCTTCTAGAGAGATATTTACACTGAAAAACACAATTTTTGTCTTGAAAAAGGTCCAGTTTCATTTTTTTATACTGGAAAGGCTTGTGAGCAAAATTGCCCATTTTCACAAGCATCCTATTGTATACAGACAACAGAAACATAAAGGTTTTACAAGATTGTACAATACAGACTGGGTCAATATAATAATATCGAGGGTATACAAAGTGTGATCAAATACATACATACATATTTATACAGTATATATTTCTATATATATACAGCAACAAACATAGCGGGCAATCGTAGGTTTGTGTAAGCTGAAGACGCCTGAGGTAATCTGGGATGGGTGCATTAATAAGTTTGGGAACTAGCCTGGTAAATCTTCAGGCTGTACTTGAAAGAGGCCAATGAGGTACACTGGACTAGGGAAGAGGCAGGCTATGGAACAGTTTCACACCCTTGTAGCGGAGGGTATGTTGACGTTGGGTAGTCTGACAAGACAGGAGAGCGAAGTAGTGGGAGACAAACCATCTGCTGGGCCTTGTGAAGGCCAACCTAAGGAAAATGGAGACTATGCTTTGTGGTAAGAGTCCCCCTGGCGATTTTGTAGAAGAAGGCCAGGATTTTGTTGTCCAGCCTGTCCTCTAATGGAGGCCAATTGGAGGGTTTGTAAAGGTCACAGTGGTGGGTAAATCTAAGAAGGCCAGTGGTAAACAGGATGACATTATGGTAGGTGGTCCTGAGTCTATAGAAGTTTCTTTGGGAGAGGGAGGGGTAGTAGATCAAGGCACCATAGTCAAAGATGGGGAGTAGGAAACTCTTGGCATGCAGAGTCCTGGATTCTGGGATGAGGTATGGTTTAACTCTGTATAACATGCCTAGCCTTTGGTGTGCTTTTTTAATGAGCTGATTAATGTGAGGTTCGAAGGTTCAGTGATGGTCAAGGAGGAGGCCAATGTACTTGAACTTTGTGACTCTTTCAGTTAGGTTGCCATCATCATCCAGGATGTTGAAATTGCAGGCGGGAGTTATTCTGGACCCCAAGAAAACCATTGACTTGGTTTCTTTGGAGTTTAGGACTAGCTTGTTGGAGAACCAGGACTGAAGCTGGTAGAAATCATGGAGTTTTTCAAGGAGGATGGATGGGTCCTTCTCTTTGAAGAACAGTGCTGCATCATCTGCATAAAGTATGATTTCCGTGTGCTTGCAAATCTCAGGGAGGGAGCTGGCCACGAGTAAGAAGAGGAGGAGTCCCAGTAAGGTGCCCTGGGGTACTCCATATTTGATGTGGCAGGTGTCAGAGAGAGCACATTCAATCACAGTTTTGTGGGATCTGTGGCTGAGGTGGTTAGAAAACCAGTTTACAACATCCCAAGAGAAACTGAGACTGGAGAGGGTGTGGAAGAGTACATTGTGGTCAATGAGGTTGAAGGCTTTTATGAGTTCCACAAACACTGAGCTGATGTAGAGGCCTTCATTGTAGCCTTTTTGATGAAGTTTAGTAAATTTGATGAGTTGTGGCCAGCCTTGAAACTGTGCTGTGAGTCAGTTTGGAGGTTGTATTTCTCAAGTATTTAAAGGTTTGGCTAAGTACAATTTTCTCGATAATTTTGGATAGTGGAGCCAGAAGAGATATAGGCCTGTAGTTGACCACATCATTTTTGGGTCCAGATTTGTGTAGGGGTTTTAAGGTGGTGCATTTCCATTTGAGAGGCCAAGTGCCTGTGCAGAGGAAGTGATTGAAGATGTTAGTTTTGGGAAGGGTGATATGCTCACAGACCAGCTTAAGAATGCAGTAGTCGATACTTTCAAGACTTAGGGCTTGTCTGGGATCATTCATTTTTATGAGTCTGATCACTTCATGGGGTGATAGGTAGCAGAAGTGGAAGCTGGAGTGGAGGTTTTGATTGAGGGAATGTAGGAGACTCGGGGCTGGGAGAGGTGTTGAGTTTGTATTTGTCCAGGTCACCGAAGTAGGAGTTGAAGAGGCTGGCAATGGCAAGGGGTTCTGGAATAGGCTGCCCCCCCCATAGAGAGTCTGATTTGTTCATTGGGCTTGCCTCTCCCAGTGAGGTTATTCAGGAACTTCCAGGTTAGTTTTGGGTTATCCCTGGAATTGGGCTATTTTCCTTTAAGGACGTTTATTTAAGCAGATCGAACTGCAGATTTACAACTGTTACAGGGTATTTTGAATTGTTGCAAGAGGTTGGGGAGTTTGAGTTTTCTATATTTTGACCAAGCTCTGTCTCTCTTTCTCATAAGATTAAGGAGGTTGGAGGTATCCCATTTGTTTCTGATCCCTTTGACCCTAAGTTTTTTAAGGGGGATGAAGAAGTCGCAGATCCTTTCGAAGTTCTTGCTGAATGTGTCAAGGGCTAAGTCTGTATCTAGTATACATTCAGCGAAAGACCAGTCTGTGACCAGTATGGCTTTGGAGAATTCATCAGTGTTAATTTTTTTAAGCTGTTTTGAGTAGATATATTTATGTTCTGCCTTGGTGATTTTAGCAGACCAGCCAAACAAAACTGCTCAGTGGTCACTCAGGGAGTCAGGGAGAATGCCGGAGTCAGAGACGAGTGAGAGGTTGGAGGCTAAAATCCAGTCCAGGACTGATTCATACCCTGTCCTATAGTTCGTACATGTGGGAGTTGTGATTAACTGATGCAGGCCCAGATTGACTATGGTTTCTTTGGTGATGTTGGCCTGGGCTGACTGTCAATTAAGGTTGGAACCCCTGAGGATAATCCTCTCCCTGCCACAGGGTACGGTATTTTTAATGTTGAGAAAAGCATCATGCTCGTTAACGGGTGCGCTGGGAGAAGATATACCACACTGAGAGTGATTATTTTGTTTTCTCCGAGGAGGAGATTTACAGACAGTAAGTGATTCAAGGGTGGGTGGGTGTTACTGACTCAATGTTGAGTTCAGAGGCTGAGAGGTGATTTGAGATACAGAAAAGACATCCGTCCCCTCTTTTATCTTGCCTGTTCCTTCTGTATGGGTAGTACCCTGTAATATTGATTTCACTAGATGGTGTCTTATGGGAGAGCCATGTCTCTGTGTGGGCGATGATATCAAAGTTATTTGCTAAGACCCAAGACTCGAGTATTTATTGTTTTGCCATCAGTGTTTAGGTGAACAATTCTGAGGAGACTGCCATCTTTCTGGAGGGGGCAGGGGGTCTCTGAGATTTCTTGAGTAGGTCCTGTGTTTGGGTGAATGGACCTAGTGAGGAGTAGGAGGAGTAGGAGGAGTCTCTTGTGTCTGCAGTTTGCAAGAATTTGGAATTTGTATAATCTTTGTTGAGCTTGGTAGTGGAGGTTGATTTTGGGAGTACTGCTGAAAAAGGTGCACCCATGGAGGAAACATAAAAAATGTAGGTAGTAGTGAAGGTGAGAGGAGGTCCATCTATTGTGTCTGCAGAAATTGGATGAGAGTAGTGGGGGTAGGGGAAGGGAGTAAGGGGTGGTAACTGAGTAGACTGAGGTCTCCTTGTGATCTAATGTGGAGGACCATGACTATAAGGGGTGGTTTGTGCAGAGGATAGATGGGCAGATGCTAGAAGGTTCCACATTACCCACACCAGCTGTTTGCAAGAAAAGGAGAATAGCTGGGACCAGTACAGTGGGGTACATCCACATGGTGTTTTAAAGTGGCCCAGTGGTGGAGAAGGGGACAGTAGAAGAGAGATCTTTAGTGTTTTGGTGACCTCTAGTGGTACTTTGGTTTAACCTGCTTGTGAAAAAGTCAGGTGATATAGAATCATGTGATCACCACCACAAGATATAAGAGTAAAGCCAGCCAAGGGTGGGGAAGGGGGCAGCACGGCAGCGGGCAGTGACCCAGTGCATTGATCCTGAGTGTGTGTGGGCTGCTTGCTGCTGAGTGCTCCATACCTTCAATGTTGTGTGGCAGTGTTCCAGAGCTCCTACACATGACAAGCAGGTCAGCTGCTTTGGGGGATGTGCTGTACGACAAAGGAGAGGGGTGTAATTAATTAATTGAGCAGGAAGAGACAAAGGATCAGGTAACAGAGGCTGTGGGGGCTACAATGTAGATACAGACTGCAGTGCTGAAAAGGGCTAAGGATACACACTACAAGATAAAACAAGCTGAGAGATAAAAAGAAGCTAAATGGGGTACAGACACTGGTCTGCCGGCGCAGTGGTTGGATTTCCACTTGCGATGCCAGTGACCCATGTTTGAGAATGAGTCCGGGGAGCTGGAGGGCCAGCCAGGGGAGAAGGCTTGAGCATCCTCAGGACAGCTTGCCTTCTCTGGGGGGGGGTCAACATCCCGGTGTAAGACTGGTCCCAGGTGAAGGTCTAGGGCACAGCATGCACCAAGATGCAGCAAGGAGAGGACGTCACAGATGTTGGTGCCATTCACCTTGATATCAGGGTTCATGTGACATCCACAGAAAAACATATAGGAAAAACACTCTCCAGGCTCCGGGTAGATGGAGCCCCGGAGCAGACCCCTCATGGCTCTCGCTTGCCTAGCTGATCCCAGAGCCCGACGAAACAGGTAAAGGTCAGGGTGTAAGGGCCCCACCTTGTTCCCACCTGGGGGGGGTAATCTGAGGCTACATGGGGGTTCACGGATGGCATAGGTGGGTGGCAGAAGTGGGGGCAAGACTCCAGTGGGGATTCCTGAAGAAATGGAGCCTGGGGAGAGGAGGAGGGTAAAAAGAAAGTTAAAAAACAAAATCAGGTACAGGCTAGCAGAGCATCTTAATACTGTACAAAGTTCCTTAAGTATTAGCAGTGAATGAATCTCATAAGGCGACCAGATAATTTACTCTAAAATCATACTCCTATGGATGTTACAATTGCTGGGAAAAACAATTAGCCCTGTTTGTCCATCTGAGGGAAAATGACACCAGCCACCAAGTTCAAACTATGACCCAGCACAGTGATCCTGAGTGTGTGTGGTCTGCTTGCTGCTGATTGCTCTGTACTTCAATGTTGTGTGATGGTGTTCCAGAGCTCCTACGGGCAACAAGCAGGTAGGCTGCTTTGGAGGCTATGCTTTAATGTTGAGCAGCTGTGTTCCAGAGCTCCTATGGATGATAAGCAGGTAGGCTGCTTTGGGGGCTATGCTTCAATGTTGTGCAACAGTTCACTCTGAGGAGCTCTGGAAAAGTGCTGCCACCAGCTAGGCTGCTAGCTCAACCCCCCCCAAAAGGTTATATTTTGTTTTCATTTCAGTGAATGAGTATAATATTCCAGACATAGGGTCAACTATATCCTTCAAAATGTTTATGCCTTTACCTTTCCAGTATTTATCCGTAAAAGTATGCATCTCATATTTAACTTTAATGTTGTCTCACAATGGATGATATTCTATGGGTCCCATGAGGTCCAAGGAGGAGAATTTGGATTTAATGATGAAGTGGTGCCAGAAAGTGTTGGATGATATGCCAGGGGACCAGATAAGGGGTTGAAAAGTGGATCTAATGTAGACCTAGGTTTCAGGCTTTTCTGTTCATGGGAGACCCATAAGGGAGATTTTTCATTAATCTGAAACCAATTAACTAGATGTTTTGCAGCAAAGGCAATATGGTATTTCTGAAAACATGGAAGTCCTAAACCATCATTTTCTTTTGTGCCTGAAGTTGGTGGTGAGCTGGATAGCTAACTGGTTAAAAGATAGCAGGCAGAGGGTGGTGGTATATGGCAGTCATGCAGATGACAAAAGAGTGACCAGTGGAGTACCATAGGGATTGGTACTAGGTCCTGTCCTCTTTAATGTCTTCATAAGTAGCACTGCTGAGAAAATGCAGATGACACAAAAATCTGCAACAAGGTGGGCACCCAGGAGGGGCTGATGAGAATGCAAAAAAATGTTGGGAAACTAGAGGAGCTGTCTGTTTAGTGGCAGCTGGATTTCGATGCCAAAATGTACAAAGTCATGCACCTGAGGCAGAGAAACCCAGAGGCTGTGTATAAGATAGGGAGCAGAGGTACTTACAGTTACTAAGCAAGAGAGCAATCTTGGGGTGATCATATATGATGATCTCAAGGTGGCAGGGCAGTGTGACAAGGCAGTAGGCAAGACAAGATGGATTTTTGGGTGCATAGTGAGGGGGATTTCTAGCAACAGAAGGGAGGTAGTGTTGCCTCTGTATCACTCACTTGTGAGACCCACCTGGAGTACTGTGTCCAATTCTGGAGGCAACATCTACAGAAAGACATTGACAGGGTAGAAGTAGTCCAGAGAAGGGCCACCAAAATGGTGTGGGGGTTGCATGAGAAACCTTATGAGAAGAAACTACAGGATCTCAGCATGTACTTCCTGGAGGAGAAGAGTGAGAGGGAACGTGATTGAGACCTCCAAGTACCTCACAGGGGATAAACAAGATGTAGGGTGGGAGTTTCTTTCACAGGAGGAGAAGCACCAGTACATGGGGGCAGGCTTTAAAGCTTGAGGATGGGAAATTTAAGAGGGATGTGAGGAAAAGCTTCTTCACAGAAAGGGTGGTGGCCACCTGGAACAGCCTGCCAGAAGAAGTGGTAGGGGTGAAGACAGTGGTGAGTTTCAAATATGTGTGTGGGATAAGCACATGAGTATAATAAGCAGAGGTAAGGGAGGAGGGAGAGACCCCTGTGACCAAATAAGGTCCAGGGTGTATTAATAGGCAAGGAAAGTAAGGCAGACTAGACGGGATGACTGGTTATATTCTGCTGACACACTCTTATGTTTTTAAGTTTTACTGGGCTTGATCTAGGAGGTTTGTTCTCCCATGAAAATTATTTTATTAATTTGCCAGTTTAGTGAAACCAAATGTTGATGACTTTTATTGGTATGTTGTCTAGTATAAACAATCTTTCAGGCATTGAACTTAGCAGAACAGCATTAATCTTAAACCAAAGGGATAGGTTTAATTCCCCCAGTTTGCAAGATCTAAGTGTAGTTTCTCAAGTAAGTGTTCAAGACTGATTTTATCAAATTGTTGCAAATTGTTTCAAAATGTTTATTCTTAAATATGTAATTGTTTTTGGAGCACCTCTGATGTTAAGTTTGGCATTAATAAAATCATTATATGAGAAGTATCTGTTTTAAGTCTGATTTCTTCCAGTTAATGTACAGTTGTGGCATTGTAGCAAACTCCTGTATAGTATGCATTACCATCTTGATGGAAGCTTTAGGATTTGAATGTGTTAGTAACATAACGGTTTATGCCATTCTTTTACTTCCAGTTTTTTAATCCTAATACCTAGTACCTTTTTATTTTATCTGATGGAGCATAACAAGCAAAGATGAACAATGAAGAGGCGTGGGGACAGCCTTGTCTGGTTCTGGATGCAGGGACTGCATCAGAAAACATATGAGGACAGATTAACGGAGCTCAATATGTATACCCTAGAGCAAAGGAGGGAGAGAGGTGATTTGATCAAAACATTCAAACACCATAAGGGCATTAACAAGGTGAAAGAGTCTAACATTTTTCAATATAAGAAAAATAGCAGGACAAGAGGACACAGCATGAGATTAGAGGGAGTCCGATTAAGGGGTAATGTGAGGAAGTTCTTTTTCACAGAAAGGGTGGTGGATGCATGGAACAGCCTACCTCAGGAAGTGGTGGATGTGGCTATGAATACAGTGCAGGGCTTCAAACAGGCATGGGATAGGCATACGGGAACAATACAGATGAGTATGAATAAATAGACCATTGACAGAGCAAAGGCCAGTGGCACATTTATAAGGTAGAAAAAGAAATGGGCAGACTGGATGGGCCTTGCGGTCCTTATCTGCCATCAACTTCTATGTTTCTATGTTCCCCTCTCAAGCGCAAAGGGTTCTGATAATATACCATTTGTTATTATTTTTGCAACAGCCCCTTTATATAGCAAGGTGAGCCAAGTGTTAAGAGAATCCCTTATCCTAAAATGAGAAAGGACTTGTCTTAAGGCCATTCAATTCAATTCAGTCAAATGCCTTCTTTCCATCAAGTGATAGAATTATTGAGGGATTGGTTGAGTTGTTTGCTGACCAGATCACAATGAATCACCTTCTTATATTATCTTGGCTGTATCTATTTTTATTAAAACCAACCTGTTTCCTTTGATTTATCTTGGTAGTAACAACTTGTAATATTGATGCAAATATTTTTTGCCAATATTTTATAATTAATATTTAATAATAAAGAAAGTGGCCACTAGTTTGTACAATCAGAAGAATGGTTATCGTTTTGCAAAATACTGTGATGACTGAGTCTCTCATTAGCCTACTCTCCTTGCATACGGGAGGCTAACTTGTATATTATCCCAAGGCATTTGACTTGTTTCACAAATAGGACGCTCCACCCTCTAGCCGCATTACCTTACTTAAGCCTCTTCTTTTTTCTGCAGAAACCGGAGGTCGGGTCGCGAGGGCAGGAGTCCCAAGCCCTCCCCACAGCCCACACACAAGCCTGAAGGACAGGCGACCCCCGGAGCAAGCCAAGTCTCAGCACGCGAGTGGCGGTGTTCTTTCTGCTCTGCAGCTGCTTCCCTGTTCGGAGGAAAAGTCTAGCCCCCTGCGTCCAGCGCCAGAGGCTCCCCACCACCCCACCACTGCCCTTGTCAGCTTTTCTTATATAGTGTGGTGTTGTCATACCTGATAGGTTCACATATTAGTGTGGTGGCTCGTGAACCAATCAGCCCACTTTCCCACTAGTCCCTTATATTTCCCAACCACTAGTGGCCACCGTTGAGCATTCTGTCATCTCCTTCCTCTCCCAAGAATAAAAAAAAAAAAAAAAAAAATGCAATTCCTCTGCAAGTTTCATCACGCTTTGCATAGCCTCATCCTCCCTCCCCTCAGTAAACCCTACCCTACCTGACCCCCTGTCACCTCTCACCCCAACCCCAAAGCCAACACCCCATTCCTCCTCAGCTCCAGCTAGTCACCTCCTCCACCAGGGCTGCAACTGGCCCCTGGGGGCCTCTATCCTCCCCTCCTTCCACACCACAACACCCGCCCTATTTCTCCATCTCCACTCTGCCCCTAAGACTAACCCCACTCCAGCATGTCGCTCCACCCGAAGGCGCGCAATTAGCTCATGCCTGTTAAGACACGCCCTGGTTTTCCTACTGCTCTTAGCAGGGGACGTTGAACAGAACCCTCACCCACAGGCACCCACAGCTGCCCAAACCAACGGCGCCTCCACACACCCCTAAAGGCCTCAAAATCGCATGTTAATATCTGCAGCATCCTAAATAAAATAGCTGCCCTCAAACATTTGTCCTCGCCTCACCCAGACATCGTACTCATCACAGAGTCTTGGCTGAAGCCCCACCACCGGACGAGGAATTCTCAAACCCGGCTCACTAATCCGCCAAGACAGGCAGGGATGAAGAAGGGTGGTGGCACTGCTATGTATGTTGCCTCAAACCTCCAGTATTCTGTAATTACCTCACTAATACCCTTAACAAACATAGAGTCCCTCCTGATCAAACTCACCTACCCCACTCTGTCCCTATTTACATATCTGGGTCCATATTGCCCACCAAACACACCGTTAACCAACATCCTCGAACACCTTGGCAGCCTGAGGACCTCACCGAGGGTGGCGAACTCCACATCCTCGGTGATTTCAATCTGAACTGGCTGGGAAGTGCAGCTTCAAAACACGCAGCCAAGTAAACGCTCTAAACTTGCATCAGCAGATAGGGGAACCCACCCCCTAAACCACAAGTCAAACAATCACTCACTACTGGACTGGGCACTCACTACCCACCCACATAGGATACGCAATGCAGGCCTCTACCAGACTCTCTTAGCGACCACCATATGATCTATAGTGCGTAAAATCTTCCATCCCCTGGCTCCCCAACCCCGTCTGCTGCACTGCAGGGCATACAATTCCCTTGATCTCCCGGCACTCCTGTTCGCCCTGTCCACTACTGACTGGTCTCCCATCCCATATGCCACTACCATGGACGAGGCCCTGAGCTACTTCTCTTCAATCTTCCTTGCTATCTGGGACCTATATGCCCCGTTACGGAGATCCAGAGTAAGAGGCTCACACTTGCCCTGGGTAACCTCTGAACTTATGGAACAGCTCCGTGCCAGGGACCGAGCATGGAAATTTTTCAAGGCCACCGGTTCTCAACCAGCCAAGGAACATTACGGACTCTCAGAAATGCCTTCACAAGACTCATCCGGCAGTCCAAATCAAACTACTTCAAAGCGGCTTTTAATAAAACCACACCACCCTTCACAATTCTGAAATCCATAAAATCCTCCTCAGCCCCCAACCAAACCTCCCACCTCCACCCTCAACCTTGCAGGCAAAACCATAAACGACCCTCTCTGGTTGCCACCGGTTTAATGCCCTTTTCTCCGCTACCACTGCCTCCCTACTCTCCTCCCACCCCATCCTCACCCTCCACCCCTGCTGTCCCAAGGTCCCCCCTGACCTCCCCAGTGCTCCCCACCGGGCCCGCTTCTCGCTCCGCCCGGTCACCCCTGACCAGGTGTTGAAAACTCTTCACTCTCTAAACGCATCCAAAGGAAAATGCCCATCGGGGCTAGATTCTAAAATGCTACAGCTCTCTGCCCCGGCCATAGCCTGCCCCCTAGCTATGCTCTATAACCTGTCTTTTAAGTTATGCTCCGTCCCCACAAATTGGAAACAGGCCACTATTTTCCCCCTCCCCAAAGGTGGGGACCTTTCCTCCCCAACGAATTACCGGCCTATATCTCTGCTCCCAATCCTTGCCAAAATTCAAGAGCGCCTTGTCCTATCCCAGTTGCACACCTATCTAGATACAATCTCCTTTTTCACCCCTTTTCAGGCCGGGTTCAGAAAAACACACTCCACCACCACATCCCTCCTTCGCCTCACCAACTCCATCCTCACAGGCATTGACAAAGGTGACATAACCGCAGCTATCTTTATTGACCTGGCAAAGCTTTCACTTGGTCTCACACACTACTATTATCCAAACTTGCCCAAACTGGCCTGTCAACATCTGCCCTCAGTTGGTTCCACTTACCTAACTGGCCGATCCCAAGCAGTCCGCATCGGTGCGGCTCTATCCCCCACCCTCCCTGTCACCAGTGGCGTACCTCAGGGTCTGTACTCGGCCCTGCTCTCTCAATTTTCTTAAACAGTTGCCCTCTGTCTGCACAAAATCCAGCATCCACATGTCGTGGGCGATCACGGTGCTTTTCGCCTCTGGCCCATCTGGTGCAACCGTATCAGCTTACCTCCAGAAGGATTTCGACTCCGTCCAACGCTGGCTTCTGGAGAATCAACTCTTCCTCAACTCAAAAAAAACTG
Source organism: Neoceratodus forsteri (assembly GCA_016271365.2). Lineage (NCBI taxonomy): Eukaryota > Metazoa > Chordata > Ceratodontiformes > Ceratodontidae > Neoceratodus > Neoceratodus forsteri. The sequence goes on along the minus strand of CM057457.1, from coordinate 307,037,470 downwards.
TCTCCCTCACATTCGGCTCCCGAGCAAAATTATCCCGGCTTACTGATGTGCCCACATTCTATACCTTGGATAGGTCTCCACTTGAGGCATGCTCCACATATCGTTACCTCAGCATCTGGCTAGATCAGCACCTGGACTTCTCTGCACATGTAGACGCACTGCAAAAAAAACTACATCCCATGCTGGGAGCTCTCCACCGCAACAAACATTGCATCCCCCTACCAACCAGGCAAGAAATGGTGCAAAAAATGATCCTCCCAATTTTTGACTACGGCGACATCATTTACGGCGCCGCCCCCCCTACATCCTTAGCCAGGTTAAACCCCATTTTCAACTCCTTCTGCCGGTTCGCCTTGGACCTCCCTCCCAATACCCATCACTGCAACCTCTACCGGTCCCTCGACCTCCCGTCACTCCAAAATCGGCGTTTGCTGCACGTGATTGTAGAATCACTGCTAAATTCTGGTCTCACGCTGCCTCCTATCTATCAACATCTCTAACCACCGCCCCCCACCTACCTCACGACCTCAGAAACACTGACGCCAGGCTCCTTCACATTCTCACAGATCCACCCGATCAGGTCAGGTAGCTTTTAGTTTCAGACTGCCCAAACTGTGGAACTCACTGGCAGCCGACATCAGACTCTCTACAGCACTCCCCAACGCAATGCCCTCCTCAAAGAGCATTTTGCTACCAACTGCACATGCTTTCCCATCGCTAAATAATTCCCTGCATGTCTCTTAACAGCTTCAGGCCCACTTCTACTCAGCACTTTCTGCCACTGTCTCTCTCAACTGCTGCTATAGATACGCCTGCCTACCCAAATAGTATTGTATTTCTAACCACACGATGTAAATGTGAATTTTTTTTATGTTTGTCCATGCTAATACAACACTGCCTGTTATACTCCTCATCCGTTTTCATTGTACCTTCCATATGCATCTCAGCTTCTGCATCCACCCTTCTGGACCACCTGATGCTAGCTGCAAATAACTCATGTGCTGAATTTTGGCCACTGTTGCTACCTGCTTACTTTTGCATGTACTGATTATTGTATTTTTGTATTTTTGTACTGCACTCCTGTAATCCCCTTACCCCAGGGCTCATCTGGAATCGAGCGGTACTCTGCTCAGTATGCCTTCCTGGTAAATCTCTTAAATAAATAAATAAATAAATAAATAAATAAATATGAGGGTATAGTTTTCCTAACCCATGATTCACAATGATCTCTAGATAATACATCTGATAACTGATCTTTTAAAATTTTAGAGAACTAGCCAGGCAGTCCATAAGATTTAGAAGTCTTGGATGCTGGCAGAGAGTTTATAGCTGTGGCAATTTCTTCAGTAAAGATCTGCTTGTGTAACAAGTCTGAGTCCACCTTACACAGTTAGGGAGCTCCAAAAAGTCCCAAAGTGGTCAACTTTCTCAGTTAAAGGGTTGCGTCTGTCATTATATGGTGTTCTATAGAACTTATAAAACTGTAAGGGCAAGATTCACAAAAGAGATGCGCTGGGTGCAACTGAGATGCGCCAGCACAAACAGGATGCACCAACCAGAGACAGAACAACCCACAGAGGCATACGCCATGGGATGCGCCATGTGCAACCCCACTGTGAATCACTCAGAAATGGCAGGGCTCAAATGGAGATGTGCCAGCACAACCTGGATGTGCTGAACCACACAGGGGAGCAACTTAATGTGAGCGGGACAAGCCAGCAAGGCAAAAGGGAGCAACAGGGTCAATGTGCCCATACACAGGAGTGAGGGACAGAGGGCTAATGGGACAGACACACATCAGTGAGGCAAGGGCACACAGTGGCCACAAGAGAAACAGAACCAGGACAGGGACCCAAGAACAGTACAGCCCATGACCACGACACACAGGGGCCAGGGCTGGCACACAGAAAGGGCATGCTGCAGCAGACAATGCGGCACAGAACAGTGCAGGGAAGCACAGGGCACAGTGGAAGGCTGTGGACAGGGCCAACCCCACATGTGGCCAGCACCAAGGTAGTGCAGGGGGGATGCCACAGGGTGGCAGAAAGCCAAACGGCAACCAAGAGACCAATGCACCACAGTTCCGGACAGCCAGGCCACTGCACCAATCACAGGAACAGCACATAGGCACACAGGAAATGTGCAGCACTGAAACAGAGGCGTGCCACATGCAGTGCATACACAGGGACCAGGGGCAGTGACAAGAGCCACTGGATGGTGAGCCATGCACACTGCATGGGCTATGGCATCACTGCATGGGGGGGCATTGAAGGGGGGGGCTGGAGACCACAAAACGCTGCATGCACACACAGCCATGGGAGGATGGGGACATGGAACACAACCCTGACAGTACACACACAGGAAGGTGGAACAGTGAAACAACACATACACAAGTGCTGATTGTAGAAAGCTTTATAAAAGGGTAAAATAAACAATGTAAAAAGGCTCAGCAGCAGTATCACGTGGTGTAACTAAATAATAAGTAGATGAAACAAGGGGACTGAGTGGGACCAACAAGGGAGATATGGAGGGAGCAGGTACAGGGGGCTATATACAACTGTGACCCACAACAACACAACAGGGGGCCACTACTGCAGCTGCACACCCTTGCGCGCCATCCCTACATGACCATGTGCAGGCAGTAGATGAAGAATGCCCCTGATGGACTCACTGAGCCACCCTACAGTGTGGTATAATGGCCACAGCACCACCTGGATGGCATGACTGATTCTCCTGTCCAGATTCCCCACACAGTCAAGGCCACCACCTCCTCCTCCCTCTGCAGCATGATGATCCTGGGGCCCTACAGCAGTGATAGAGAGAACACATACTAAAGACCATAGAGGAGACACCACCCCCACAAAGCAAGTGCCCATGACACCAGAAAGGCATAAACAACAGAGTTCAGCACCTACCTGGCCCTGCACTTGCACCATGCCTGGCATCAGCAACATGCCACTGACGAAGCTCAGTGGCCTCTGCGACCCGACACCTGGCCTCCAGTCCTGCAAAACTCAACAGACAGAGGGCACCATGAGTTGACACAGCATTGCCTGAACCGCATCCCAACACCAGTGTGCACATGTAGTGCAGAAGTACCCAGCCACTGCAACAGTGGGGGCCACACCAGCAGGTCACAGTGGTGCACGGCCACCGTGCCTGCCCCCAGGGTGCCATCCTGTGTGTATGCACCACACGGTGGCACCCAGCCATGTGATTCCCAGTGTCCTGGACACACAAACAGCACTGCATAGTGCCCAGCCCTAGTGGCATGCAAGATAGGACAACCACAGGGCATGTGCAGTCAAAGCCATGTGTGTGTGGTGATCGTGACCCATGTGTACACCCCATGTGAGTAGTTCCACACACATCCCATATGTGCTAGTGAAGTCAAGGAATGTGCAACACCTATCTGGCCATGGAAGTGCACCCCTGTGTGCACATCGACGCAGACACAGCAGTCGGTCCCAGTCCCGTTGCTGGAGGTCGCTGTACCTGTGTCTGCACTGTTCCCCAGTGCGTGGAACCCCTGTGCACCTTACCAGCTGATGGGCAATGGTGGCCCAAACATGTGACCTGGGCACCTGCAGGTTCTCATGTCTGAACAGCTGCCCCTCCACAGGCATCACCAGTGCCACCAGGTGCAGCAGCTCCACCTGTGACCAGTTCAAGGCCCTAGGCCCAACACTCCCAGCCCTAGGCATCGCTGTGTATTACAGCTCAGTGCAGCAATCTCTGGATGCACAGCGTGAGACACAGTATGCACCACATGCGAGAGCAGGATACATGCAGTGCACCACACACAGTTGCATGAAGCATGATTGGGCTGACATACCGCAGTGGCGCATGTGCAATGTGGACTGCCAAGGTGTGGCAGGTGTCATGTCTAGGTTGTGCATACGCGATGAGCATGCACTCGCCATGTTATGCACAACAAGCATGGTTACATACAGCAGCTGTTAAGTGCTGCAGCAAATGATCACGCACACTGCACTGATGCGCGATCAGGGTACAACACCATCCTTCGACAACATGATCATCGTGCCGGTGGGCGGGCAATGGGTGGCAGGACTCACTACACGATGATCGGTAGCCATACAGCTGCACTTCATGCCGACAAGACAATTGCACACAGGAGAGAATGCACCATGGGTGTTGCGGACGGGGCATGCGTGGGATCTGCACCATGTAGGATATGCCAGATTCAGGCACATGTGCCGAATGCTACGCACATGTGCTGGAGATGTGCTGTAAACAGCTGAGTGCAAATCAACAGATGCGTTGTGAGAATTGAGATAAGCTGGGAGCAATTATGCAAATCACAGACAATGCACCTGAAACAGCCTCATCCTGCATGCATGGGCATCTCAGCTGTTTAGCATCTCAATAACACAGGCCCAGACCTCATTTTCATGCCCTGAAACATAAATGCTCCCAATTCAGCAAGCTGAGACTAGGTGACTGAGAGGATTCACAGCCTTGAAGGTGAGTACACAGCTATTACTACATGTTCTACAGCAGGTACTGTGGTGTTTTTCCATGAGTATGGGTGTCTCTGACCACACTATGGCACATCCCGGGTGTTGGAAAACCAGTGGTGTGCAACAGGACTATCAGAAGCACACAGCAGCATCTGTTCAGGCACAGTGGCACTGTTGCAATGCCACAGTCTGAAGCCTGCTAGTCAATACATAATGGCAGCATGCTATGTGCTGATAACCCTGGCTGCCATACTGGTGTCCCAAAGGTGGAACCATGGGGGGGGGGGCTTGACAATGTGGATGCACCCACAGTGTTGTGTGCATGGGGTGTGTGCAGGGTGGATAGCATTGCATGCCTCCAAGGCATGCATCACTGGTGGTCCTACTGTGGACCTGCAGCCATTCATGGCATGTGCACTGTACACAAAGGACACAGTCACAAGGGGTACTGCACTCTGTGCATGGCCACGTGCATGCACGCCCCCCTGTCCCTGACTGATGGTTGCTGGGGTGGCAGACACCACACGTAGCCTGTCAGACTTGGGCACGAGGTTCCCCCACATGCATAGCTAATGTCTGTATGCTTTCTCCCACAGAAACCACAATGTTGGAAAGCAACAGTGCCACCAGCAGGTGGAGGCCAAACTTCACTAAGGACGAGGAGAGGACACTCACTGTGGCATGCAACCTGCACCTGGAAGTCCTTACTGGCAGGGGTGGCAGCTGGATAGTGCAGGCAGAGGGCTGGGAGGAGGTGGCCTGCCATGTTAATGCCATGGCATCCTACAATCTCACCATACAGGAGTGCCACAAACATTAGAATGAAGGGCACAGGAGGACAAAGGAAAAGGTGGCCCACATTGAGGCATCCCTCCAGCAGACAGGGGGTGGACCAAACACTGATGTCCACCTGAGCCCCAAGGAGTGGCATCTGGCCGCTACCATCACCAAGTCCACTGTGCAGGGTGTCCTGGTTGGTGGCTCCCAGACCGGTGGTAGCCCATTGCAGCACTGTAAGTAGTCATGTAGCCATGACATGCCTGGCATCATGTGTGTTACGGCTGCCATACCTGTCACTGTGTGCCTTGCAGTGTTACTGTGTACCCAGGAGCTGTGCCATGTACCCTGTTGCACATGGCCGGCCATGATGTGCATCACAGGGACACAGTCCTCATGCCACTGTTGCATATGGGGGAGCACCTGCCAGAAGTGCCTCTGGGTGGCACACACAGTTGTGCATGTCCGTGCCGCCAACACCATGCATTGTGCCATGGGGCCACTGCCTATCACCGTACAGTGCCGGTCACGGCAGGCGCATGGCTTGTGTGGCATGGTGGTCATGGCACAGCCCTTCAGCAGGCAGATATTCATACCCATGGTGCCATGGTGTGTGCTCCTGTACATGTGTGCATGTCTGATGTCCACTGAGTAGTACTGTGCATTAGCCATGTTCTCTCTTCTTTGTTCCACAGCTCCATCATGCCTCACAGATGCAGCCATGACCAAGGCTGCATGGGATGCCCTAGTGGGCAATGATGTGGGTCTGTCACACAGGGTCTCTGGTACTGCAGTGGATGGCACTGTCCCTGGACCATCCACCACCCCAGACACAATGGTCACGGCCCTAGTGGTGGTGGGTCCCTCGGGCACCTCGGCCACCGCTGGCACGTTGGCTGGTGAGGACAGCACATGGCTGGGGTCCCTGTCAGGGTACTCTGATGATGACCACAATGACATGGTGAACATTGTAGATGCCTTCCTTGTGCTCACCAGTGATGCGCTGGGGGGGAGTGCTTCCACCATGGACATCAGTGCCACAGACCCCAGCAGGGACGTGGCCGACAGTGGTATATGCAGCAAGCAGGTGCCTCTGCAGGTGGCATCAGACACCACTGATGTCCCTGCTGTGTGTGGTGCAGCTGCAGTGGCTGCACAGCTGCCCACAGTTGTGGGTGCTCTGCACCCTGCACATGTGCCCTGTGCATTGGTGGGGACATCAGGGGCATCTGATCAGGGTGCTGCAGTGCACTCATCTGCACCGTTGGACTGCAACGACACTGTCTGTTGGCATACAGTGGCTGTGCATGGCCATGGCCCACCCATGCTGTAGCCTGCTGTGGTGCAACCACCACCCATTCCCCCACTTGTCAGCGAAGCCACCGTGACCCCTCACCCATTGACGACATGGAGGGATATCTCAACCTCCTGTGTGCCACTGTGGAGGGGCAAGCAGCCCTTCGTGTAGAGTTTCATAGCCACAGGACTGTGATGGTCCAGAAGCATGAGTCTGCAGCTGCTTGGTATGCACAGATGTTGACAGAGGCATGCCTCATGGGGGTGAGCATGACTGCAGCATTGGAGCAGATCACAGCTGCCATGGAGGCAGTGGCTGAATCTGTTGCACACCGTGGACATTGGGCATCCAGTCGGACACCCAGGAGCACATCCTGCACACCCCAGCAGTGTTGCCAGGTGGACCCTCTGCTGCTGACACCATTGCCACTTGCCTCCATGCCCAGTGTCCATGGCATGGATGTTCGTTGTGGAACGACAACACCACTAAGCGCGCGTTCATGGTCTCGGTGCAGTACCCCTGCTGGGTCTGTAGATTCACCCCCTGTGGCTGGTGGTGGAATGACTGCAACCACCAGTCATGGCAGAGGCTGCCATGTGTCCATGGTGGCTGGGGTGCCACCCTGTGATGTCCAGGTCCCCGGTCCATCGGCGGAGGCATGTACCACCTGTGTGCACCACATGCCCAGCTGCTGGTGCCTGGGGCCGCATGTGTGGCAGGCACTCGCCCCCAGTGCACCACTGGCTTCACTTTGTGGTACCTGTGCAGTACCACCTGTATGTCTGTGTGTACCACTACTGTGCCATGTGTCATGGGCATGATGAGTGCAGTCTGGTGTCTGCCGTGCCTGTGTGCTGGTTTCAGTGCACACTGACCCATGAAATCCCTGCCATGGTCCTGGTGGTACAGGTGTGTTGCTTGCCCAGTGTGTGTGTGTGACTGTGTGTGTGTGTGTGTGTGTGTGTGTCTGTGTGGGCCACTGTCTGTGTACTGTCCAGTGTCCACTATGCATGGCATGGCCCATGTCCACACAATGGTGCACCCCCAGGATATGTACCCCCTATGCTCACCTGCAGTTCCTGAAATTCTCCTCCACCTGCTGACTTCGGTATTGCCTGGCCTGTGCGCCAGCTGTGGGTCCCACTGGCATTGTGCTGTATCTGTGCAATGACCATGTGGTGTTGCACTGTCCCCCCACCTCCTCCTAATCCCCGGAACTGTTGCCCCCACTGGCCATGACAGGTATTCCATTGTCTAGGGCCATGTTGTGTAGCATACAACAGGCCAGGAATATGCCACAGTCCTTCTCAGGGCTATACTGTAGGGCACCACCTGAGCTACACAGACACTGAAACCACTTCTTCAGCATGCTGAAGACACACTCTTTGACAGTGCACGTAGCACTGTGTGCCTTATTGAAATGCTCCTCTGTCTCAGTTCTGGGCCATCGGAAGGGGGTGAGGAGCCAGGGCCTGAGCGGGTATGCCGCATCACCTGTTGGGGAGAATGTGTGTCCATTAGTACATTGGTAGCCTGTGTGGCATGCACCCTGTCCCTGCTCTTGGTCTCAGTGGTGTGTGTGCACCTGTCATGCTCTCCTGCCTGTGCTTCCCCCTTCCCAGCAGCCCTGCATCCCTACACCGGTAGCTGTTGCATGCCCTGTTCGACTGTGGTGTGCATGTCCCTGCCACACATGCACTGCCATGGCAGTACCCCACATCTGGTGCACATTGCTTGTGTGCCACATGGTGCTTGACTGTGTCTGCCTGTGTCCCCTTGCACACCTCCACTGTCCCAAGGCCCATGCACCTACTATGCATTGTGCATGTTACCCCCTGCCTACACCTCATGTCCTGCTGGTGGGGCCCTGTTGTGCTTTTGTGTACTTGTCACACGCACCTAAGAGATGGCCACTCATTATGTCCCTTGTTTTGAACCACCTGCAGAGAGCCGATTGATACCATATGAAGGCATCATGTGTGCTCCCAGGGTGTGTGGTGCAGACATTGCTGATGTGTCCTGCGGCATTGCACACCACCTGGCAGTTCACAGAGTGGTAGCCCATCCAGTTCACGTAGGTTATGGCCTCATCGCCAGGTGGTGTGCAGATTGCCACATGGGTGCAGTCTATGGCCCTTATGACACATGGCATGCGTGCCACCCTGTAGAACCCCTGCATGGCTTCTGTTCACTCCACCTGCATGCTGGTGAAATGAATGAATTCTGAAGCATGCGGTATAAGTGCGGTGAGGAACTGTGTAAGGAACCAGGAAGTGGAGGCCAGTGAGATGCCAGTGGTGTCCCACAGTGGACCTCTGGAAGGTTCCCGTGGTGAGCAGGCACATTACTGTTGTCACCTTGGTCTCCACTGAGATGGCATGACCACGTGCGATGGGTGCCTGCATTTCATCATGGCACAGCTCACAGAGCTGCCTCAGAATGGCCCTGTTCAGGCAGTATCGGTCTACTGTCTTCACATCTGTCAGCTGCTCAAATGACAGCCTGATATGATACCGCCATGGGGCAGGCTGCCTACTGTGCCTTCCACCCCCCCCCCATCTCCTTATCCTCATAAGTACACCAAACATGGCAACTGGTGCTGGGTCCATGCTTTTGGTGTTGTGCTGTGCTGTCTGGCTCTCTGTCTGTCTGTCTCTTGCTCTCTCACTGTCACACACACTCACCCCCTCTTTCAGACAGTGTGCAGGTGCTGCTGTTCAGCTGATGACCTGCAGGTGGTTTGCACTTAAATCTGTTTTTTTTATACTTATCTTTTCATGGTGCATTTGGTGTTTGCGCTGGGATTGCTCTGTCATTGTGCCATCAGTTTGTACTGTGAATCACGATGCACTGTGTATGCATGGGTACACCCCCTGTTTATGTGCCGCATGTCATTATGATGCACATACAGCACTTCTTCTTTGGATAAGCATATCTCAGATGTGCTGGCGCATTCACCCTATATGTGAATCACTCTATGGTGCATTTTCAAGCTGCACCAGGACATCTCAGTTGAGCCCAGCGCATCTCGTTTGTAAATCCTGCCCTAAAGTTTCATCTTTAGTAGATATACTTTGTCCCCCTCAGGTTCCCTTTAATTCATGAATAACTCCTAAGTTTTTATTTTGTTAAAATCTAAAATCCAACAATTTACATGATTTTTCACCAGCTTCGAAGCAATATTGTTTAGTATGAAAGAATGCATACTCTACTTTTTCTGCCAAAAGGTTATTTATCCTATATTTTTAAACTATTATTTTTAATAAACTGACTTTCGTTTAGGATTTGCCTTGATTATCCTCTATTTGTTTCACCTGCATTTCCAGTTTATTTAACTGAGCTGCCTTAGTTTTCTTTAAGTTGGAAGAACAGCCAACAATGTGACCCCTCATAAAGACCTTATAAGCTTCCCATAAACATGTAGGATAGGATAGGATAGGATAGGTTAGGATAGGATAGGAACTTTATTTACTCTGCCGAAAGTTTTATATTGTTTGCCCCAGTGAGTTTGTTTGACTTTCTATGCTTGAACTCTGCCTGGACTTCCGGCGTGGGAAGCTGTGGTATTGAGGAGGGGGAGCAACTGTGGAGAAGACTTTCTTTGGGCATTGATTTTGCACTGTCCTTAGTGACACTGCTCTGTTTTAGTGATCTGAGAGTCTCCTTGGTCACAGAGTGATGGGCTGTGGAGACGAGAAAGATTGAAGGAGGCTTTATTAAACTTGGATTTGAATGTTTGGATATTGAGTGGATCCAAGGAAAGGAGCGTGTCTTTTGTTGTTTATTCTGTTTGCTCCCTGTTTGGACTCAGTGGACCGCAGGACTTAAAGTTGAATTCTTGGTCAGGGAGTTTTGACTGTGGAGTGTTGGGGAAGAAAGAGAGAAGAAGAAGGACCTGAGTGGTTGGCCCAGTTGTCCTGGAGGTGGGTGCGGGGTGCTGCTGTCTGTACCTGGGAGGACCGGGGAGTGCCTGCCGGTGGGTTGGTGTTCTCGGGGGCCTCCAGATGGTGCCAGAATAGCCTGGCAGAGGCCGGGCTGTCTCTGGCATCCTAAGTAGGGGGGACAGTTTGCATATCCGCGTCCTCCTGGGGTTCATTGGGTGAAGAGTGCTTCCTTCCAGGTGGAATTTTTGAATGGTTGAATGCCAGGAGTAAGAAGAAAATATACTGACTCTGAGACTTTTCGAACTTTTGTTATGTGGGGCTTATGATTAATATTATTAAGTTCAAGGACTTTTTAGTTGGGGGCTTTCAATAATATGACAGCCTCAGACCTATGCTTTCTGTTTTTATTTGTTTGTATGTGATTTTTATTTTATCTTGCAGTGAGAGTGCTAAGATTGTTTTTTCCCCCTCACCTTTGCTGTGAGAGGGCTGAAGGAGGGGGGTTTGTGTTGGAGTAGTGAGAGTTCCCTTTATATTTATATTTATTTTATAATTATTTATTTTATTTGTTTTGTTTATTATCTTTATTTTAATTTTTATTTATTTTTATGTGTTCTTTCTATGGGTTTTGAGGATTAGTTTTTGTTTAATTTGACATATTTTGTTTTAGTTTTAGCAGTAATATGTGTTGGCCTGTAGGTTCCTTTGGGGTGCGCTATTCATCCTCCTCTCTTTGTGCCCTCTGCCCTTTTTATACCCCTCCTTTGCAATTTGAGACCTACCAGTGCTGTAGAGCGCTGGGGATTGTTCGTAGGAGAGTGGGGAGGCCGGGGGTAGTCGAACAGGTGAGGATGAACGAGCGTGGCCATCGTATCGGGGTTATTAAGTCCAGAAGGCACCCTGGGGTGAAATGGAATCCAGACAGGGGTTTCCCATGTCTGGTGCCCATACCCAAGGGCATTGCCGAATTTGGTGGGCAGATAGGTCGGACAATCTCTGAGGTTTGTCCAACTCGGGCAGTGCTATGCAATGCCAGGTTTGTTAGGAATAAGACCGCTATTATTGCGGATCTTGTTTGCTCAGCTGACCTGGCTTGCATCACTGAGACCTGGCTGGATGAAAACTCTGGCCCCATATTGGAGGCCATGGTTCCGGACGGGTATTTGGTGATACACCGCCCGAGATTGGACCACAGGGAAGGGGGGGTTGCAGTCTGTTTTAAGACTAAATTGGGCCTCACGAATGTGGTAGTAGGTGAGTCTGAATCTTTTGAGTGCATAGTTGTAGCAGGTGTAGGCGTTCGAATCGTTCTCATCTACCGTCCACCCGGAGATAGGAAACGTTTTTTTACAGGAAGTAGCAGACTTCCTCGTCGATATGTCGTTTTAGTCTCCCAGATTGGTGGTTCTGGGTGACTTTGATGCCTGGATCAACGATGAACTCTCACAATTTGGGAACCACTTCCTCCAACTTATGTCTTCTTTGGGCCTTACACAGGTAGTTTCCACTGCTACACATAGATCTGGGCACTCTCTGGATTTAGTCTTCCTCCTAGGGATTGATTCATCCAACATGGGGGTGGAACCAGTCGCGTGGTCTGACCACCACACTGTGAGGTTCAATTTTCGCACCCCCCTTAGAAGGCCTTCCCCTGTGGAGATGGTCAGGTACCGCCCATTGTGAAATGTTACTTCTTAGGGCCTTTCTGCGGTCCTTGATCTCTCATCTCCCGTGTTGGCTAGCAGTAATCCAGGTGAACTGGTGTTGGCTTATAATATGGCCGTTACGGTGGCCCTGGATTTTATTGCTTCTGTTAGTGAGCGCCCCTTATCCCTTTGCCCCAGGTCCCCCTGGTTTGATGGGACACTGAGGGAGTTGTGGAGACAGGGGCAAAGGTTAAAGCAGTGCTGGCTCAAGTTCGCCCTTGATGCCGACCGCCTTAGATTGATGGAACATTATTCTATCTATCAATCTGCAATCACCCATAAGAAGGCAGAATTTCTGTCCAGGGAGATTGCAGTTGCACAGAATCGACTGGCTCAGCTGTTTCGGACTATGTACAGACTGTGCAATCCAGCCTGTCTACAAGTCCGGAGAGCCTTTTCGCAAATGGAGTGTGATGAGCTCGCTCGGTTCTTTGCAAATAAGGTAGACGACATCAGGGCGGGCTTGTGCCCAGCAATCTCTAAGGGTGATGTCGTGGAACAATGCGAGCTCACAATGCCTAGTTTTTCTTGGAATTCCTTTTGCCAACCGGAGGTCGTGGATATTATGAGGATCATCCATAGAGTGCGGCCTACGAGATGTAGCTTAGATCCTGGACCAACTCCCATAATTTTGGGTTGTCTTGAGATCACTGGCCCAGTTATGGTGCAGATAGTCTGGTGTTCCTTAGAATCAGGTGAGTTTCCTAACTCCCTGAAAGAAGCAGTGGTTACACCTTTACTGAAGAAAGCTACTTTGGACCCAGACTGTTTTTCAAACTACAGACCTATCTCTAGCCTTCCCTTTTTGGGGAAGGTTATTGAGAAGCTAGTGGCAGCCCAATTAGAAGACCATTTAACCATCCATAATATCTACAAATCCTTCCAGTCTGGTTTTCGTAAAAGACGCAGCACCAAGAATGCGCTGGTTCGGGTGCTTAATGATCTTCTGAGGGTGAGGGATCAGAAGAGACGCTCTATTCTAGTTCTTCTTGATCTCTCATCAGCTTTTGACACTGTGGATCACCTGGTGTTTTTAGCATGCCTGAGGCAAATATGTGGAATGTCGGGAACTGTTTTAAAATGGTTCACTTCATTCCTTACCGGGAGATCACAGAGAGTTGTGTCGGGGGTTTATTCCTCCGCCCCAACTTCTTTGTTGTGTGGGGTGCCTCAGAGTTCAGTGCTGTCACCCATGTTATTCGCAGTGTATATGCTGCCCCTCGGAGACATTATAAGATGGTATGGGCTGAGGTTTCACTGCTATGCAGATGACACCCAGCTATACCTGCCTTTTGCACCTGACCAGGATGGAGCTCTCTTGGTGTTTAATAACTGTCTGGAAGAAATCCAAGGATGGTTGGATTCTAGTTGGTTGAAGTTGAGCTCAGAGAAGACAGAGGTATTGGTGGTGGACCCTGGTGGTCAGATAATGAGGCCGAAAGATGGCTCGCCCTCTGGAATTGTTCTTGACGGCATGTCACTTCTGACCTCTGAACGGGTGCGCAACCTGGGGATTGTCCTAGATGACAGGCTGACCTTTCAGTCTCAAGTGTTGGCCATTGTCAGGACTTCCTTTTATCATCTTAGGAACATTGTCAGGGTGCGTCACCTTGTTCCATCGGACTCTTTGTCAACGTTGGTCCATGCCTTTGTGTCCTAGCGGCTGGACTACTGCAACGCTCTTTACTTTGGGCTTTCTGGGGTTGAAATCCATCGCCTTCAGCTGGTGCAGAACGCTGCAGCCAGGGTGTTGACTGGGACAAGGAGATCCAGTCATATCACCCCGGTACTGCGCAAACTACACTGGCTTCCTATATGGTGGCGGATCACCTTTAAAGTCATTTTATTGACTTTTAAAGCCCTTCACGATCAGGGTCCGACCTATCTGAAAAAACTTCTGGTGCCTTACTGCTCCTGCCGATCACTATGCTCGGCTGACGAGGGGTTGTTAGAGATTCCAAGAGTGAGTTTAAAATCTTCTGGCAGTAGAGTTTTTTCTTATGTAGCTCCAACTGTTTGGAATTCTCTACCTCACCAGTTAAGGGAGTGCACCTCCTTGGAGGTATTTAAGAAAAATTTGAAAACCTACCTGTGGCGGAGCGCCTTCTTGGATGATTAATTGATATTTGAGTGTTAATATTATTATTTGGATAGTATGGATGGTTTTACTGTAGGTTTTTAATATGTGATGTTGTTACGTATTTACTGTATTTATATGTTTTATGTGATATTTTATATTGTGCTTTTTGACTTGTAAACCGCTTTGAAATTTTGAAAAGCGTTTTAAAAATAAAGTTATTATTATTATTATTATTTATATAGCACTCCTTCCCAGATGCTTGGAGCGCTTCACAATATTAAAACATACATATTCCCAATAACATATGAGGCAGAGACTAATACAATTCTATCTATCCAACACTCAAAATTAGACAATATTCCAATAACAAAAATTAATAAAGGAATAAACCATAATTCCAGATACAAAAATAGGAGTCGGCAGTACAATAAATTAATAGATCAGTAGGCAATACATTATCACGTCAGATTAAAGAGAATCATTTTTGGGTTTCTTTTAAAGGCTTCTGCTGAGGGTGCCTCCCACAAATATCAAGGTAATGAATTCCACAGGGTTGGCGTGGCAACTGAGAATGCTTGGTCCCCGGATTGCTGCAGCCTAGCCCAGAGAAACACGAGGAGGCAACACTCAGTGGAACAGAGAGCCCAAGATGGGCAGTGAGGAATTAGAAGGTCTTGCAGGTAGGCTGGTCCCCCGTGCAGGGCTTTATAGGTCAGCAACCCAACCTTGAAGGCAATCCTTCACCTCACTGGCAGCCAGCGCAGTTCACAGAGGACAGGTGTGACATGGTCAAATTTTGAAATGCTAGTCAACAACCTCCCCACTATGTTCTGCACTAGCTGCAGCCAGTTAAGGTTGCCTCCAGATAGCCCCAGGTACAGGGCATTGCAGGAGTCCAGCCCGGATGTAACAAAGGCATGCACCAGGGTGGGCAGGGCATCAGATGGAATCAGGGCTCAGATCTGGCCAATGTTCCGCAAGTGGTAGAAACCACTCTTAATGATGGTTGACACCTGAGCCCCAGGTGTCAGGCCATCATCCAGGACCTCACCCAGATCCTTCATCTGAGTGGAGGTAACCAGGGGAATGGCCCCTAGGACTAGCCCAGGGATACCCAAATCCCCTTCCATCACAACAATGACCTGGCTCCACCACTAGTACCTCCTTCTTGTCTGGGTTGAGCTGCAACCAGTTGTGTGCCATCCAGTTCTGATCTCCAAGCAGTTGTTAATCACTGAGTCTGCCATCTGGTTTCTGGGTGGACAGGACAGGTATAGCTGGGTATCATCAGCATAACAATGAAAACCCAGCCCATATCACCTGATAGTGTTTCCCAATGGAAGCATGTACACCATGAACAACAAGTGTGATAAGACTGACCCCCACAGAACACCACGGAACAGTGGTATTGGGCTAGATGAGACTAACCCCATCATCACCCTTTGCACTCTGTCCATGAGGAAGGATCTAAACCAGTTGTGACTATTCTGGTTAGTCCAACCCAGTTCCAAAGGTGGTCCAACAGCACCTTGTGGTCCATGGTATCAAACACCGCTGATAGATCGAGGAAGACTAAGATAGTACGCTCACCCTTTTCCCTGACCATTAGAAGATCATTTAGTACCCTCACCAGCATGGTCTCAGTGCTATACCTGGACCTGAACCCAGACTGAAAACACTTATAAGTGGCAGAGGAGGCAAGACACATCTCGAGCTGAATGGCCACGACTTTCTCTAGAACCTTCTCTAAGGTCTAAAGTTGATAGGGAGAAGCAAGGGGTAAATTGAGAAAGTGACAAACACAATAAGAACATGGATGGGCCAAAAAGGGGTAAGGCCATCAAGAAATAGAGGGTAATGAGTACCAATGCCCATAGTCTGGGCCACAAGCTCCCTGAACTGGTGGCCTTGATGGAAGAGGGATGCCTGGATATCATAGCAGTCACAGAAACATGGTACACAGAGAACCATGACTGGGATGTTAACATACTAGGGTACACAACCTACAGGAGAGACAGGGAGGGGATAAGAGGGAGTGGAGTAGCTCTCTCTATGTAAGGGAAGGGATAAAAGCAACTGAACAAAAGAGTAAACAGGGAGGAGAGGAGACACTGTTGGCCACCTTAGAGACTGGAAATGGCACCACAATCCACACAGGGGTTGTATACAGACCCCCATGTCAGGGGGAGGGAATGGACAAGGATATGATAGAAGGCATACTTAGGATGGCAGAGAAAGGGGAGATACTGTTGATGGGAGACCTTAATATGCCAGATGTTAACTGGAGCACCTTTGCTGCAGCCACATCCAAAAGCAGGGCCATTCTTGATACTCTTCAGGAGGCATGCCTCAGACAGCTAGTTTTGGAACCTACTCATGAGGGAGCAATCTTAGACCTTGTATTCTTAAATGGGGACAGTGAGAGGATCTCAGATCTAGAAGTGGGTAGCCATTTGGGAACAAGTGACCACCAAACAGTGTGGTTCATGATAAACTCAGCTACAGAGTCAAGCCATTCAAAAGTGAGGGGTACTGGACTTCAGGAGGGCTGATTTTGGCAAGATGTGAGAGTGCCTTAGAAAAGCACTAGCAAACAGTCTAGAAGGAGGGGTGGAGCAACAATGAGGAAATATAAAAACTGCCATCACAGAGGCAACAAGCCTTTGTGTGGAGCAAATAAACAAATCAAAATGAAAGAAAAAGCCACTATGGTTCTCAAAAGAGGTGGTGGTGAAGGTTAGGGAGAAAAAGATAGCATTTAGGAAGTATAGGGGAAACATAGAAGGAGCAGGACAGAGAGCTGTACCAGTTAAGGCAGAAGGAAGCAGTGAGGGTAGTCAGAATAGCAAAGGCCCAAACTAAGGAAAAGATAATCAGCTCTGTTAAGAAGGGGGATAAAACCTTTTATAGGTACTGTATATCAGCGAGCGTAGAAAGACAAAGGGAGGGATAGTGAGACTGAATAGAATGGATGGTGGGTGGGAAGAGAAGGACAGTGAAAAAGCAGGGATACTGAATGAATATTTCTGTTCAGTATTCACAAAAGAGGAGGTGGGGGAGGTACCTAATCCAATTAACAGAAGCACTCTGGATAGGGGAGTTGATCCCAATCCTTTCACAGAAGAAAGGGTTCTGAAAGAACTCCTAAAACTGAAGGTGGACAAAGCAATGTGGTCAGATGGAATTCACCCCATAATTCTACAAGAATTAAGCAGAGAACTAGTGACACCACTGACAACCCTTTTTTAAAAAATCATGGGAGGATGGTGTGGTACCTGAGGACTGGAGGAAGGCAGATGTGATTCCCCTTCACAAAAGTGGGACCAGGACAGAGGCACGGAAACTACAGACCTGTCAGTTTGACCTCTGTGGTAGGGAAAGTGATGGAATCATTTCTGAAGGAAAGAATTGTTGAGTACCTAGAGGCCAGTGGGGCACAGGACCCAAGGCAGCATGGGTTCACAGCGGGAAGGTCAAGTCAGGTGAATCTAATTGATTTCTTTGACTGGGTGGCCAAAGTAGTAGACCAGGGAGGGGCTGTGGATGTGGTCTACCTAGACTTTAGCAAGGCATTTGACACAGTCCCACACAAAAGATTAATAGTCAAATTAACCAGCCTGGGAGTGGGTCTCTGGGTGGTAGCCTGGGTAAAACATTGGCTGGACAACAGAACACAGAAAGTAATTGTAAATGGAGTCCACTCTGAAGAAAGAGGGGTTACTAGTGGGGTACTGCAGGGTTCAGTACTGGGTTCAGTCCTTTTTAATGTCTTTATAAGTGACATTGCAGAGGGACTGGAAGGAAAAGTATGCATCTTTGCAGATGACACTAAGATCTGCAACAGGGTTGATACACAAGGAGGTGTGGAAAGGATGAGAAGGGACTTGGCAAGGTTGGAGGAATGGTCAGAAGTATGGCAGCTTGGATTCAATGCAAAGAAGTGCAAAATAATGCACCTGGGAAACAAAACCCAGGGAAGATTACACAATGGGGGAGGTAGTAACAACAACAAAATGGAAAGGGACCTGGGGTAATCATATCAGATGACCTTAAGGTTGGCAAGCAATGTGAGAAGGTGGTAGGGAGGGCTGGGGGGATACTGGGATTTACAGGGAGAGGCATCACCAGCAGAAAACAGGAAGTTGTTATCCCCCTGTACAGACAGTTGGTGAGACCCCTTCTGGAGTACTGCATCCAGTTCTGGAGACCCCATCTCCGCAAGGAAATAGACAGGATGGAGGCAGTTCAGAGGAGGGCAACTAAAATGGTGCAGGGTCTGCAAGAGAAGCCATACAAGGAGAGACTAAAGGAGCTTAATATGTATACCCTTGAGGAAAGTAGGGAGAGGGGGGACATGATAGAAGCGTTTAAGTACTTCAGTGGAATCAACAAAGTCCAAGAGGTAGCATCTTTCAGAAAAGAGATGTGCAAGAACTAGGGGACACAATTTGAAGATAGCGGGGGAACGGCTCAGGGGCAATGTGAGAAAGTGTTTTTTTCACAGAGAGGGTGGTGGATGCATGGAACAGCCTTCCTGAGGAGGTTGTGGGATCTAAAACTATGGGAGAATTCAAGAATGCATGGGACAGACATAAGGCAATTTTTGTGGGGGTAGGAAGAAATAGGCTGTTGGTTAAATAGGATCTGCAGCTTATCCTCTAGGTAGGGAAATGGGCAGACTATGTGGACCAAGCAGTTCTTATCTGCCGTCAAAGTCTATGTATCTATGTTTCTATGTTCGAAACCAGCCTGTAGTTACTGAGACACTCTGGGTCCATCGATGTTTTTTTCAGTACTAATCTCACCAACACCTCTTTCAAGGTCCTGGGAAAGACCCCACTTGCGTGGGAACACTGGACAGTCTCACTGATCAAAAGATGGGTTGGACCTGGATCAAGGTCACAATATGTTGGATGCAGCATCAAGATTATGTTAGCCATCTCATCCACTACAACCAAATCAAGCTCAGCCCAGACAATAGGGGTGCCCTGGCATGGCTCAGGACAAACCCCACAATCCTTTTGAACAGAACTGGAAGAGATCTCATCTCTGGTAGAGGACACCTTGTCAGCAAAGAACAGAGCAAACTCATTGCACCTTGTGCTTAAACTTGCTCCTCCCACATGAAGACAGGCTGGATGTAATATCCTATCTACCATGCGGAAGAGATGAACTGGTCTGTTCCCTGCCACAGCAATCTCCCTTGACAAAAATCTGCCTTCTTTTAGAAGATTATCCCCTGATAGACAGCATAATGTGTCCTCAGGGCCAATTTGTCCTCCATCAGGCCAGAACTCCTCCAGTGCCACTCTAACCTCTGACTCTTAGTCTTTCACTCCCTAGGTGCCTGAAGTTTCTCCATTATCACTGATTTGGAAAAACAAATATTTTGTTTCTTTTAGTAACCAATCTCTAAAAATCTTACACTTCAGCAGGGAAACACTGAGCCGGTTTCTAGAGGTTCTGGTCTCTTGTGCCCATTAAAATACGCACTGGTCACACCACTCACTTCTTGATACATTAACGCTGCACTTTTCTATCCTCTCCCCACCATACCTTCCTTCCCTCTTCCCCCCCTCGAGCCCCATCTTTTAGCCCCCACCTCCCCTCTTACCTCGTCCTGTGACTCTGGCACTTCTCATCTCCTCTCTGTTTTCTCTGACAAATGCCACTGTCTGCTTTGCTTACATTGTTACCCTGGAATTGTATTAATCTGTAAATTGTATGCAATGTCCCCATTTGTTGTGATGTCTGTCTTGATGTCCACCATAATTTGTATTTTCTCTGATGTGGAACCTTTGTAAAAGAGCCTTGGCTCTAAGGTATTTGTAATCCTAGACTTGATAAATAAATAAAAATAAATAAAAAATAGGTATAATAACATGTGCTCTGTCTGATATAACCTGCAATCTAATATCATGCAAATTGGAGAAAAATGTATAGTCTCTTTTTGCTGAGTTAACAAGTCTCCATTAGTCAGACAAGCCCAACTCTATCATTAAATCCTGAAATATTCTCCTTGAACTAGGATTTCCTGATTTATTAATGTTGCAACTCCTGTTTAATAGAGGACCGAGAGTGAGCTTGAAGTCACCTTCTATAATTAATTTATCTTGTGGTAAGGCCCCTATTTCTGTACGTAAGGATGAAGAAATTGAGGGAGAATATATATTTTGGGTATAAATATTGCAGATTAAATATCCAACACCATCTAATAGACATCGCAAAATTTGGCACCTCCCCTCATAGTCAGACTTGTGAGTCTTGAGTTGAAACCTGAGACCCTGAGCGGCCACCTGGGGTTGCTCTGGGGGTAGGTGAGGGGCAGTACTTGCTGCTTGGAGCCACAGCGCTGTGCCTGGGGGTCGCGGCAGGGACCTGGTGGTAATTCAGAGGAGGCACTGGGGGAGCACTAATTGGAGGGAATGTGTTTCTTTGAGAGGCCTTAGTGTTGACCACTGTTGCTTGGTCGCTAACCTGGGGGGGGGGGGGGTTAAGATATGTGGCTGTAAGGTTGGTATGGGGAGAGTTAGGCAAAGTGGCTTGGTCTGCTAATAAGAACTGGGTTTAAATTGGAGTTCCCTGTCTGGTGACCTGTTCTTCATTTGGCAGCAGATTCTTTGTTACCATTGGGGAGGTAGTGAAAGTACTTCCAAAGATTGTTAAAGTGTGTTTTTTCAGTATTGTTGATGGTGGAGAGGACAGCAATGTTTCAGACTGTGACTGCAAGGGAAGGGTGAGGGTGAGAGCTTCACTCACCTCAAAACATCTCTCTTCGAGTTTTTGGTGAACATATTGTACCTGGACACTGACTCAATACTTTGAACTATCTGGGACTTTTTAAGTTTATTATTACTATTATTTTTTTTTATTTGGTGGGTAGGGTTTGTTGGGTTGATAGGGGTGGGTCAGTGGGTTTGAGTAACTGTTTTTCTGTTAGAAGTTGTTGGGGGATTGTTTGTTTTGTAAGGTGGGTAAATTGTTTATTTTGTTTTATTAAGTTAATGGTGGGTTGGCTCTTGGGGTTGGTGAGGGATCATGTGTTGGTAGGCGGCTCTCCCGGTCAGGTGCTACTCCTCCGTTGAGCTCCGTGGCCTCCACCCCTTTAACTGTCCTCCTCTGTCCACTGATGTTTATGGTCGTTGTCAGGCATTGGGGATAGTAGGGAGAAGGAGTGGGGGGGGCGTGACCTCGGGGAGGAGAGGACCGGGGTGGTCAAAAAGGGGGTAGTGGGGGCAAGAAGACACCCTGGGACCAAATGGAGACGGGAGAGAGGTCCTCCTTGTCTAGTACACATACCCAAGGGCTTCACCATGAGTGGGCAGGGGGTGCATTCTGCCTTGAAGTCCCATCTGATCCTGGAGGTGTTAAACAATGCCAGGTCCAGTAAGAACAATACGGCAGTGATTGCCAATCTTGTTGGGTTAGTGGACCTGGCTTACATCACTGAGACCTGGCTGGATGAGAATGTCTGTCCAGTTCTGGAGGTGGTGATTCTGGCTGGGTTCTCTGTGATACATCGCCCAAGATTGGATCATAGGGGTGGTTGTGTTTTTATTTGTTTTAAAATGGACTTGGGCCTGATAGATATACCAGTGGGGGAGACCTGATCCTTTGACTGTATCCTGGGTGCAGGTATGGGGTGCAAAATTCTTCTCATTTACCATCCACCCAGTGATGGGAAGCAATTTTTGTAGGAAATCATGGACTTCGTTGTTGACACGGTGTTGGAGTCCCCCAGAGTGATGGTGCTGGGTGACTTCAATGCCTGGATTAGCAACAAACTCTTGCACTTTGGTTTACTTTCTTGGTATGGAGAGCTCCAACCTGGTGGTGGAACTGTTCAGATGGTTGGACCATTTCACTATCAGGTTCAACTTCCAGGCACTCCCTTACAGGCCTGACCATTTGGAGATGGTCCAGTATTGCCCATTAAGGGGTTTGACCCCAGAAGTCCTGACAGTGGTCCTGGACCTATCAGGGATTCCAGGTGAAAGCTGGGACCCAGAGAACCTTCTTCAGGTCTATAATAGATAATCCTTCAATGCCAAGAAGACAGTCTCCATGACCTTCGGCACTAGGCAGAGACTATCCAGGCTTGCCTCACCCCTGATTTTCCACACCCTTGATTGGACAGTCCTTGAGGATGTGTCCACCTTCAGGTACCTAGGGGTCTGACTTGACCGACACCTATCCTTCTCAGCCCATGTGGACGCTATCCTGAAAAAACTGCACCCTAGGCTTGGCGCTCTCTATAGGAATCGCAGTAGTCTCCCACTACCCGTGAGATGAGAAATTGTGCAGAAAATGATACTACCTACCTTTGACTACTGCGATGTAGTCTACAGTGCTGCTCCCAAGTCCACCCTATCCAGACTGGATCCTCTCTTCAAGGCATTTTGCCATTTTGCCCTTCATGTCCCCCCCATACCCACCACTGGGATCTTTTCCATTCGCTTGCCTTCCCCTCTCTTAGCAGCCGACGCCTACTTCACAGTGCTAAATTTCTTCTAACTTCTGGCTCACTTCCTTTCCACCCTACCTCGCCTCCTCCCTATCATCTTCTTCAACCCCCTCTCATGCCCTCAGATCTATTGACTCCCAGCTATTTGTAATCCCTCACCGTCGGACCTCTGCAGGCCAATCGACCTTCTCCTACCAGCTCCTGAAGCTTTGGAATAACCTGCCGGTCCAAATCCACCACTCCTCCTCCTCTAGGTATTCTCTATCCTCTGCCCTGATAAACTACTATGCGGTAAACTGTTCATGCACCTGACCTCCTCTTCCCCCCTCTAGCCAACTCCCCTTCCCCCCTTTCCTACTATGACCCACCCATCACTCCCCCTACATCCTACATGGCCTGACCAGCAACTTTAGCTAATGGCTACAAATGCTGGCATATATTCTACCAACCTCCGCACTTACACCATATTGCACTTCTGTCTTGTCTCCCTGTCAACGTATTCCCATAGTTAGTGGTTGTCTCCCATGTATTGTATAAACATAATCCAGGGCTTAACCTTACTTCCTGTTCTCCCTTGACTGTCAACCTAGTATTGTTTTAAACCTACGCTATGCTGTTTCCCTGCTTGATGTAGCCCCCCTTGCATATAAGGCTGTTGCACAGCCCTGTACACTGCTACTCCCCCTCTTTTGTACCGACGTGTAACTCTAAATCAATTCAATGCATGTAATGTAGGTAATGTATGTAATGTAAGTAATGATACTCTCTGTTCATGACTCCAATGTGTAACTCAGTGCTATGTATCCTGTATTTACCTGTTCTCTTCTGTACCCCCCCACGTCGCACCGTGAGATGAGCATCTTGTTGCTCAGTGTGTCTTTCCTGGTGAAACATTTCAATAAATAAATAAATAGGGCTGTAGTGGGGGCTCTGGATTCCATTGCTCCAGTCCTCCAGTCCATTTTCACCCTCTCTCCACTTTTCCTCATTCCCTATGGTTCGATGGGGCTTTAAGTGAGATGAGAAGGGTAGGGCGAAGGATGGAGCGACACTGGTGGAAATCTGGCCTTGAAGCTGACAAGCTTGGATTGATTGCACATTACGCAGACTGTCAATTGGTGATCTCATGTAAGAAGACAGAGTTCCTGTCTGGTGAGATTATGGCTACATGGAACTGACCAGCCCAGCTCTCTTTAGAACTGTGAACAGACTGTGCAATCCAGCCTGTCTGCAGTTACAGAGAGCATTGCCATAGGAGAAATGTGATGAGTTCACTCGCTTCTTTGCAGATAAGATTGCCGAAATCAGGTCAGAGATCGGTCAAGCCCACTCCAATAGGAGGGGCGGTGATCGGTGGGAGGTCGCATCTCCTTGGGCTAGTTGGTCAGCTTTCAACTGGGTGGTGATCTCAGATGTCATGATGATCATCCAGAGTATGCTAGCCAACTTACTGTGGTTTGGATCCAGGCCCTACATATCTCCTTGTGAGATGTGTGGGTGTCATCGGCCTGGTCCTAGCTGAGATAGTCCAGTGTTCTTTAGAGCCCACGGTGTTTCCTGACTCTCTGAAGGAGTCAGTGGTGGTTCTGCCATTCAAAAAACCCTCTCTGTCTCACCAACTACAGGCCGGTCTCTAACCTTCCCTTTGCAGAGAAGGTTATTGAGAAGGTGGTTGCGCTGCAGCTGGAGGATCATCTTGCCATCCATGACATCTATGATCACTTCCTGTTGGGATTCAGGAAGAGGCACAGTACTGAGACTGCCCTTGTTCGGGTGCTCAATGACATCCTTATAGGGAGAGATTGGAGGAGTCAATCCACTTTAGTGCTCCTGGATCTCTCCATGGCATTTTACACCATGGACTATGGGATATTGCTGGAGCACCAGTGGTTGATCTGTGGACTGTCGGGTACAGTCCTCAGATGGTTTCAATCTTTCCACACTGGCAGGTTTCAGAGAGTGGTGTTGGGGATTTTTTCCTCTGACCCATTTTCCCTGCCATGTGGGGTACCGCAGTGCACTGTGCTGTCTTCCATGTTGTTGGCGGTGTACATGTTGCCATTGTGGGACATTGTAAGGTGGTATGGGCTGAGTTTTTACTGCTATGCAGATGATACTCAGCTGTGCATGTCCTTCACACCCGATCAGGAGTTAGCAGTTCTGGTATTTAACAAGTGCCACATTGAGATTCAAGACTGGATAAGTGCCAACTGGTTGAAGCTGAATTCAGACAAGATTGATGTGTTGGTTGTGGACCCAGGTCATTGACCTGAGGGGTCTTCTGTAGGACAGGTGACTGTTCTTGTACTAGGAGGCTGTCGGCTGAGGACCTCTGATCAGACATGGAGTCTGTGTGTTATTCTTGATGAGGGGCTGACCCTGAAATCTCAGGTGTCATCTGTTGTCAAGACCTCATTTTGCCACCTGAGGAATATCACACAGATTAAGCACCTGGTCCTGCCTGGTGACCTGCCTACACTCGTCCACACCTTTGTGCCCTCCTGCCTGGATTACTGTAACTCCCTGTACCTAGGGCTGTTGGGGATTGAAATCTGCTGGCTGCAGCTGGTGCAGAATGCAGTGACCAGGCTGTTGACTGGGCTTTCTCGATCTAGCCATATTACACCTGTGCTGCATGAGCTGCACTGGCTCCCAGTTTGGTGGAGGATTACCTTCAGGGTTGGTCTACTGACCTATTAAGCCCTACATGGTCTGGGACTTCACTACCTGCAAGAGCTTCTGCACCTCTATTGTCCCTCCCGACCACTCCCTTCCACCGACGAGGGATTGCTAGAGATTCCCAGGGTTCAGTTGAAGTCATCTGGTGTGCATGCTTTTGTTTATGTAGCCCCGACCCTGTGGAATTCTCTACCTCACTGGGTCTGAGAGTGACGGTGGAGAGCTTCAAGGCCGCTCTGAAAACTCATCTATTTACTCTTGTGTTTCTGTAAAGTTACAGTGGGCTTTCAGAATTGTAATTATTTATGTTTTTTATATTGTCTGCATTGTATTTTCTTTTTGTAAAGTGCTTTGATTTTAAGAATTGCTATATAAAGTATATTATTATTATTATAATTAACATTATTAACATTGCAGTGCCTTTCTTTTTACTAGACAAGCTTCTATAGAAGTTTTTTTTTCCACCCAGGATTTTTCTATTTTATCTGCCTCTGAAGGGATCAAATGCATTTGTTGTAGAAGCAAGAAAGCAGCCTCAAGACTATTTAAATGACATAACCTTTCTTTCTTTTTTTTGATTGGGGAACCAAGCCCTTTGACATTCCATGAGACAAACATTAATTCACATGCTATTCTTAAGTGTTGCTACATGAATGAATTTACAAAATGCAATGGTATTTCTGCTTTTCCACTGTGCATTCTGTTTTGCAATTCTACTAAAACCTTTTGGACTTACAGAGCAGCTAACACCTTTGTGAAAACTTTGGAAAGCATAATATTTAGACACAAGCCAGCTTGTATTTCATATACCTTGTATATATTTCTCCTCTTCATTATTTATTACTGAAGGAATTCTCACAATAACAAGATCTTCATCCTTCAAAGTTTATCTGCCTCTATAACGTATTCCCTTCTTGAAATCATAATGCTCTGTTGTTACATCACAGTCTGTTGTCATGGGAATAACTATGATGTCACAAACAGAGTATTATCTCATCAGGTTGGGAAGAAGCAATAGGAGCTGATAAACCCTCAAGAAACAAGTATCTTGTTTTTGAGGCAAATTACCTCAGTAATAAATAATGAGGATAAGAAATACACAGCCGATGAGATATATAAGCCGCTTTGTGTCCAACAATTATGTTTTTGAAAGTTCTTCTCGAGGCATCAGTGGCTCTTTATAAAGCACCTTAAAGTTGAGAGAGAGACCATTAAACTATTTGTAAATAAATAGAACAGAGTAATGTTTTCAGCAACATTAGTACTGTAGTAAAGTGCTCTGAGCAATGAAACTTCATTTATTGTTTGGACTGGAATTTTTACCCATCATTATGATAATGGCATAGAATACTTTGACTAGTAAGTAAACTTAACAAAAGAAATGCTAGTACTAAGTTCTGAAGGTACATTTCTGGTCTATATGCACTTAACTGATGTTAGATGGGAGATGTGCATCTCTGTTGGTCTGCTATTGCACTGAGGAAAAATATGAACTCTTCACCTAATGTGTTAGAGTGTGAATTGTATCTTTTATACAGTCATTCTATTTTGAAATAATTCTTCAAGAAGTCAAGAAGTATTGTGTAATTTAGTACAAATGAATCAAGAGGGAATGAATTCCCATTGTTTTCATGGAGACTGACTATACGAAGGGCATAGCATGTTCCATTCAACCGTTGACAAGTACATAACCCAAGTTTTTAAAACAAACAAACAAAAACAGGAAGGACCAGGATGAAAAAGCCAGTAATGCCAGTTCTGCCAATAAAACTTTTAATAGAACATTTATCCATGCAGTCAAGAGGGGATGCCCTGTTAACCACAGCTCCACCCATGTGTGCATAAATCCAATAGTAGTTTGTAGATATCTTATTTCAGAGGCTAGTGTTAATTTGCAGTGGTCATGAAATGCCACCCCTACTCATGAGACCTTTGACACGTGCACTATTATCAAGAAGCCATACTATGTAGGGTCAATTGTCGGAAAGATCTACTAATGTACAACAGTAACATTCATGAAATTAAACTAAGCTGCATATGTTAATAGCTGTGGACACCTTATCAGTGCCTCTGTTACAGAGGATAGAGGGATACTGCTATGTCAGTTGAGCATTTTAGCTGGTAATCTTAAAGTGGTGGTGGGTAACAAAAGAGAGCAAGCATTTGTCAATGCCGAATGTTTGCCGTTTGCATTGCTCTTGTACTGGGTCTTGCTTGTGCACATTTTTACTACATATTTACCCAGGATAGAGCAGATGAGATGCACTATTTAATTTTCAGTGGTGTCCTGCTTTTACACATTTTTAGGTTGTATTTACACAGGATAGGCCAGCTGAGAGGCAATATCTAATTTTCAGTGGGCTCCCACATTTTAATGCCAAATTTCTCATTTATGATCAAGACAGGTGGAAATTTTTAATTCCCATCTGAAAGGTGATTTTGCAGTGCAACTGTGAAAAGTTTCAGAGAAGATTTTGAAAAATTACACCTATCATGTTCAGGAGGTGGGGTAACACAAGGGATGTGATGAATATTAGGGGGCCAAAATCTGCAAAAAATAAAGTTATGCGTAAATGTTAGAACAATTCAACATTTCTTCATAACTTAGTTGTTTTTTTCACATTTTGACCCCAAATTTATAACAGTCTTTTTATGACCACTCTTTCCGAACATGACAGGTGTAATTTATAAAATAATGGCTGAAACATCATTTCATGCCACAAGTGTGAAAACACATTTTGGCCAGGATTTGAAAAATTACAGCTGTCATGTTCATGAGGTGGTGTGAAAAAATGGCTATGTTTAAAATGTGGGATCAAAATATTGAAAATTACCAAATTGTACATTGACAAGTTTCAATGAACTGTCATAATGTTATTGTTTTTCTAATATGTATTCCCCAAATTTTGATCATAGCCTTTTTATGACCCCATCTCATGAACAAG
Source organism: Neoceratodus forsteri (assembly GCA_016271365.2). NCBI lineage: Eukaryota > Metazoa > Chordata > Ceratodontiformes > Ceratodontidae > Neoceratodus > Neoceratodus forsteri. Next base: position 307,009,157 of record CM057457.1, on the reverse strand, counting down.
GGTGATCAAAATGTTCAGATCCTGCCTGCAAGGCAATTTCAAGCAGTGACCATAAAAATTTAATTTTGGAATGGATTTGCATAATTTCACCACCCCTGTTCATGAGGTGGGGTCCCCAAAAGGGCACATTGAAAATCTGAGGAAAAGAATATTAAACATGACCAAGTTATGGGCACAAGTTCAAAACCCACTGACATACATTGAACGACATACCTAATTTCCTCAGTTCCTGGTCTGGTGTTGAAGAGTGAAGTCATGCCTCTGTTCCAGAGGGGATTATGGTGTTGGAACCCTAGTAGGTAAGTACGGAGAGTGTGTGTGTGTGGGGGGTGGTAAGTGCTAAGTGGGAAGGTCAGGTGTAGGGAGGATAACAAGAGCAGTGGGCCAGTGGCAGCAACAGATGTTGATGGACATTTTTCCTTTTTATAGGGCACAGTATATAACAAGCATTTGTCAATGCCAAATGTTTGCTTGCTGGTATTGGCATTGGTAGTGCAGGAGTTAGAGAGATGCATAATAGGAATGGCAGTGAAGTACTGAAGTAACACAAACCCCCACCTCCACCCTGCAGAGACTGACAGGCATTGGGGTGTGCCTTTGGATCATAAGCCATAACACTCATGCCATTCCACCTCACTCCACCCTGCAGACACTGACAAGTGTTGCAACCTGCCTTGAGGTTTTTGGCCCTTATGCTCACCCCATTCTATAAGGAAATAAGCCGAGATGGGTGCAGTATAGGGTAATGGGGTGAACATTAGGGCTAAAGACCCCAAGGCACATCTCAGTGCCTGTCAATGGCTGCAGGGTGGGGGTGGAATGGGGTGAGCATTATGGTAGACAACCCCAAGTCACACCCCTGACACCTGTCAGTCTGTACAGAGTGGGTGTAACAGTTGGAAATCCTAATGCCCTGGGCATCTGTTGGTGTTTTTGCTTTAAATTTTCAACATGGGCTTTTTGGGACCCCACCTCTTGAACAGCGGCAGTATCATTACTCAGTCCCAAATGGTGATTTTGTGCAGTGAGTGTGGCCTTTGGTGCAAGAGGTGTGAAAACACATTTTGGGCAGGATGTGAAAAATGATAGCTATACTGTTCATGGGGAGGTGTGAAGAAATGACAACTCTGAAAATCTGGAGTGAAAATATGAAAAAGTGGCAAAGTTACCAGTGAGCGTAGAAACTGTGCAATGCACACTCGTAAGGCAGTCATTTTTTGGAATGTTCTCACCAAATTTTCAACATGGCCTTTCTGGGTCCTCCCCTCATTAACAGTGGTACTGGGATTTTGTTAATCTGTCTCAAAAGTTGATTTCACATGGCGACTGTGCCATTCTGTGCCACAGGTGCAAAAACACAATTCGGGAAGGATGAAAAAAATACAGCTGTATTGTTCATAAGGGGGTGTAAAAAAATGGCAACGTTGGAAATTTGGAGTGAAACTATTAAAAACTGATGAAGTTACGAGCATGCGTAGAAACTGTGCAATGGACACTCATAAAACAATCTTTTTTGGAGTTTTTTCTCCACATTTGCAACAAGGGCTTTTCAGAACCCCACCTCATGAACAGTAGTACTGTCATTTTGTTAATTGGTCCCAAAAGGTGATTCTGCGCAGTAACCCCAAAATCACCTTTTGGGACCAAGAAACAAAATGACAGTGATAGTGTTCATGAGGTAGGGTAACAAGAACCCCATGTTGAAAATTTGGGACCAAAACTCCCAAAATTGGCTGAGATATCAACCTAAATTGAAAACCATCCATTGACTGGCATTATAGGGCTTACCATCATTACTTCAGTTCCTGGTTGGTCTTTGAAGAGTGCAGACATGTTCCCGGTCCACAGAAGATCACTGCTCCTGACCTCTGGAGGCAAGTATGGGTGAGAGGTGTACAGGGAGGTAGGGTACGCAGAAGGAAGGTGCAGGTTGGGAAGGGGGTCCGTCGGGAATGATGAGGGACTTTCTTTTTTTTCAGGTTTAAAAAAAATTACGTCATGGGACTGTTTTCTTTTTTACAGGTGATATATTGCAAAACAGATTTTGGCACACTGGGATGGACTCCCAGTGTGCCAGAGTACTGGAGGGGGGATCAATGCTGACTTGGAGTTTGGGCACCCTGAGGTCAACTGAGAACATAGGGACATGGGGGTCCACTCATCCAACACCGGGAGTGGGCATCCTGATGTCAGAAACATCAAGGAAGTATTTTATGGCACACTGGGGTGGGCTCCTAGTGTGCCACATTAATGGGGGGGCAGGGGGATACATGCTGACATGGGGATTGAGCAACCTGATGTTGGCAGGCGATGGAGAATGGAGGGTATGGGGGGGCAGCAGTGGGAGGGAGCTAATTTGTTGTCCTGCTATGTGACTGGTTGGGCAGGAGTGGGGACTGCCACTGAAATTACAAAACTGTCCCTGATTGCAGTGACAGATTTCACAGAGGGTGTGGGGTGGGCAGCAGCAGTATGAGGGAGTTAATTTGTTGCTCTGTTGTGTGACTGGTTAGGAGGGATGGGGGACTGCTGCTGCAATGACAAAACTGTCCCTGATTGCAGAGGCAGATTTCTTTCCAAGTGTGGTGCTCACTCTGAAACTGCCATCATCAGCAGCTTCAGCATTAATTGGTGGCCGACGGACGTACCCATTAAAGCGTTCGCTGGATTGACCACAACACCGCCACACCTCTGCAATAATCCATTACCTCAATATGTTTCTTGTGCTCTGTGTGTGCAAGCAAACAAAAAAATGAAAAATGGCAATGAGGAACTCTTTTCTTTATTTCAGGTACCAACACTGGGAATCCTGCACCCCAGTGTAAGTGTTATGTTTTGTGGCATCTGAAGTGGGCTCGCCAGTGTCACACAATGAAAATAGTTGGGGTGGGGACTAGATGGCACTGGGTATTGGGTACTCCAGTGCTGGAAAATTAAGAAGGAAGGCATGAGGACTGAGGGATGGTTTTCTTTATTTCAGGTACTGACACTGGGGATGGGGCACCACAGTGTTTGTGTTATGTTTGGTGGCACAGGGGTGGGCTCCCTGTGTTGCACAGTGAAAACAGGCAGGCAGTGTGGGTGAGGATTGGGGACCCAGATGCCAGAAAATTAAGAGGTAAGGGGTGGGAGGAATTGCTTTTATATTGTGGGGCAGGACCACAGCAGCCTGATCAAGACACTGATCAGCTCTGCTTGCTGAGATCAAAGAAAAGAGCCACCCTATGATCTAGGTGTCTCTTTTATTTGAATTACACAAAGTTTCAGCCTAGCAAGGCCAGAAGAATGTCATGATCAGTCTAGCTGATGATTGGTCTGACACTGTTGAGCCCCTTGCAAATTGCCCTGCATTGGACCAACAGTGACACAACTCTCAGAAACCACTGTCATGTCAACATGTTTGCTTTGCACGAACACAAGCACAAGGACACACATAAAATGAAGTGAGGTCTTGAGCAGGGTTTAAAAAACTTAAAAGATAAGAACTATTTCAGGAACTGTGAGTTGTTACTGTATACCCAGATGTAATTGCAACAGATACTGTAGATTCCATTTGTATAATATGCACAGACAGCTGTCGGATGCAGCTTACTATAGAGAACTCACCGATGACCCTACCATACAATATTTATTTATTTATTTGTCTTTGATTACTGGGTAGGTGCACTGGTCCGAGGGACTGTTTTCAGGCATTACCTGGGCCATAAAAGATGGCATAGTTAGGCAACAATTTAAATCACAAGGCACAGGGATGTTACAGGTTAAACAGAGGTCAAGAACATTTTTACATACAGGGAATAATACATACAGGAACAAATGGTGGAAATCATGGTACAATAGGTGAGACAATAAGAGGGTACAATCAAACCCTACCATTCCCCCTTGATTCACCCCACTTTTGAAAGTCACATCTAGACAGAGAGAAGAGAGAGGGAGAGAGAACAGGAGAAAACCTAATATTCTTCAGGTGAAGCTACCTCTGGCTGGAAGCTGCAACACTGGACTTAGGATTTACAAGCAAGCGAGTTGTGCTCACAACAGAGGGAGGTGAACCTTACAATTTACAATTGTCTTTGGTTTGTGGCAGATTCATTAGGAAAGTTAATATTCTTCAGGTGGAGGCTACTTCTAACTGAAAGGTGAAATAAGGAACTTAGAATTATCAGAAAAGGCAGTCTTTCAATCAACAGAGGGAGGTGGACCTTGCTTTACTTTTGTTACAATTGTTAAGATTTTCAGTGCAGGAAGAGTTTAAACCCAGAGGGACTGAATACTGTTTACTGTGTCTGTCCTTGTGCACAGCTGACTTGATTGGAGTTAGTGATTGACTGTTTGCATTGCAATATTTGTAATACTGTGAGTTATTCACTGGGCTAAGAATTTGTCATAAGTCCTGAAGTGAGTGCAGGTTACAGGCTGTGTATTTGACCCAGACAGTGCCCCAGGGGGCGGAAACTGTTTTTTTTTGTGTGTGTTTATCTCTTTGTGCCTTAAAAGGCCAGGCCAGACTGTGTCAGGAAGTGCTTACATCACAGCTACTTATCAGCCAATAGCTTTGGAAGAGTCTTACAGACCTGATAACAACAGTATTATAAGCAAGTGGTTTATAGCAGGCTCATCAGAAAACCTAATATTCTTCAGGTGAAGCTACTTCTGGCTGGAAGCTGAAACACTGGACTTAGGATTTGCAAGAAAGCGAGTTGTGCTCACAACAGAGGGAGGTGAACCTTACTATTTACATTTGTCTTTGGTTTGTAGCAGATTCATTAGGAAAGTTAATATTCTTCAGGTGGAGGCTACTTCTACCTGAAGGGTGAAATAAGAAACTTAGAATTATCAGAAAAGGCAATCTTTCAATCAACAGAGGGAGGTGGAGCTTGCTTTACTTTTGTTACAATTGTTAAGATTTTCAGTGCAGGAAGAGTTTAAACCCAGAGGGGCAGAATACTGTTTACTATGTCTTTCCTTGTGCATAGCTGACTTGTTTTGGGGCTGACTGCTTTCAGAACACAAGTCACCAGGCTGTTTTGGGGCTGGGGAGGTTTACCTGTATCTGACTTGGATGTTTGGATTTTTTTCTGTTTGATTAGCAGTGTATTTTCTCTGTCAAATTGTTGTGTAGGGCATCTTGCTGACAGGAAGGCACTCATCACAGCGGTAGGTCAGAGCATTTAGCTGATTGTTCGTGAGGGCACAGTTTAGGCCCAAACCTTCCTACCCCTCACCCCACCCACCCTGGAAATAGTTCCTTTATACATGGGGTTCTGACATTATTTCCTCAAGAGGGTAAGGTGCATATCACTGTCATATCCTCTCTAGCACACTGCACTGACAATATAAGCATACACATTGTAAGTAATATATATATTTCTATATAACAAACCAGACACACACACACACACACACACAAAACAAAAAATAAACAAGAAGGTAGACAGACATGTGGGGAGTAGTGCAATGTAATGGTTGTGGGGCAGCAGTCTTCCAGGAGTCTTTCTGGAGGCTGAGATGCTGCCCTGTTTGCAAACAACTGCCCAGAGGGAGGAAGTTTCCCGTCTTCTGGCCACACTGGACAGTAGTAAGGGAACCTTCCCCACAGGCCACACTTGACAGTAGCAAGGGAATCTCCCTCATCCAGGGAGCACCAGAGCCACCACCACTACCTCAGAGGTTGTGAAGAAAGCACAGCAGTTGCAATGCAGTGGGCTCAGGGAGGGTAAGGGTGGTGGAACAGAGGTACACCCAATCAGTTGTTCCACTCCACAATCCATACACCATTCTGGGGGGAGCATAGTTCCCCTATGGATGCACCCACAGAGGAGACTAAGGAGGTTGCAGACAACTGTCACAAGGAAGGCCCTCAGGAAGGAGGCAGAGGACTCCACAGAGAAAGGAAGCAGCTCCTGGTGGGGAACTCAGTTATTAGGGGGATAGAACTGGGGGGAGCAGGAAAAACTGAAGTAAGGTGCCTGCCTGGTGCCATGGCTTGGAGAGACAGGAAGCACATCCTTAGGATCACGAGAACAGTTGCACGGGAGTCTGAGCTGGCCATCATTGTCCACCTAGGGACAAATGACTTGACTCATCATGAGATTAGAGCAGTGCAGAAGTACTTTGTAGAGTTGGGAAGGAAGGGGCCTAAGACAAGTAGCACACACAGTATCCTTCTCAGAGGTGCTGCCTGTCAGTGGCATGGATGAAGCGAGCGTACTTTGCACCATGCAGTTTAACGAATGGTTGAAAAAATGGTGTGGAGTACAGGGGATTGGCTTCATTGGGGACTGGGGTTCTACCTGGAGGGACACCAGCCTATACTGGCAGGATGGTCTGCATCTGTCCAGGAAGAGAACAAGTCTTTTGGGCAATCGGTTTACATGCTTCATTGGCAAGCTTTAAACTAGTCAAGGGGGGAGGCACTGATAAGCAGCAGGAAAATCCCAGCCTCCCCCTACAAAACAGGGAACTAAATGAGAAAAAGACCAAGGTAGAAAGGTCAGTGGGGGATGCTGCTACAGAAGGTAAAGCCATCAAAAAATGGAGCGCAATGAGTACCAATGCCTGTAGTCTGGGTAACAAGCTTCCTGAATTAGTGGCCTTGCTGGAGGAGGAGCATCTGGATATCGTGGTAGTCACAGAAACATGGTACACACAGAACCATGACTGGGATGTAAACATACCAGGATACACTATCTACAGGAGGGACAGGGAGGGTAAAAGAGGAGGAGGAGTAGCTCTCTACATAAGGGAAGGAATCAAAGCAACAGTACAAAAGGGTAAACAGGGAGGAGAAGAAGCACTGTGGGTCAATTTGTAGACAGGCAATGGCACCACAATCCGCACAGGGGTTGTATACAGACCCCCCCTCTCAGGGGGAGGAAATGGACAAGGAAATGATAGAAAGTATATTTAGAATGGCAGAAAAAGGGGATATATTGCTCAGGGGTGATCTGAATATGCCAGATGTTAACTGGAGTGCAGTTGCAGCAGCCACCTCTAAGAGTGGGGTTATTCTAGATGCCCTACAGGGGACATGCCTTAGACAACTAGTATTGGAACCCACTCGAGTAGGAGAAATCTTAGACCTGGTTCTCTCAAATGGAGATGGAGAGAAGATCACAGATGTAGAAGTGGGTAGCCATCTGGGAACTAGTGACCATCGAACAGTATGGTTCACAATAAACACAGCAATAGAGTCAAGCCATACAAAGGCAAAAGTACTGGACTTCAGGAGGGCTGACTTTGCCAAAATGGGTGAGTGCCTAAGGAATGCACTAGCAAATGGGCAGGAAGGAGGGGTGGAAGAACAATGGGGAATAATAAAAACTGCCATCACAGAGGTAACAAGCCTTTGTGTGAAGCAAATAAACAAAACAAAATGATGTAAGAAACCACTATGGTTCTCAAAGGAGGTGTCAGTGAAGGATCAAGAGAAAAAGAAAGCATTCAGGAAGTACAATGGATCACAGAAGGAGCAGGACAGAGAATTGTATCAGTTAAAGCAAAACGAAGCTGGGAAGGCAGTCAGAACAGCAAAGGCCCGAACCGAGGAAAAGATAGCCAACTCAGTTAAGAAGGGGGATAAAACCTTTTTTAGGTACGTCAGGGAGCAAAAGAAGACCAAGGGAGGGATAGTGAGACTTAATAAAGGGAAGGGGGGTGGGCAGAGGGTGACTGTGAAAAGGCAGAGATACTAAACAAATAGTTTTTCTCAGTATTTACAAATGAAGAGGGGGAGGTACCTAAAACAAACAATAGAAACACTCTGGATACAGAAGTTGCTACCAGCCCATTTACAGAAGAAAGGGTTCTGAAAGAATTCTTAAAACTGAAGGTGGACAAAGCAATGGGGCCTGATGGGATTCATCCCAGAATTCTAAAAGAACTAAGGATAGAACTAGTGACACCACTGACTACCCTCTTTAACAAATCATGGGAGGATGGGGTGGTACCTGAGGACTGGAGGAGGGCAGATGTGATTCCTCTTCACAAAAATGGGAGCAGGGCAGAAGCAGGAAACTACAGACCTGTTAGTTTAACCTCAGTGATAGGGAAAATGATGGAATCACTTCTGAAGGAAAGAATTGTCAAGTACCTAGAGGTCAGAGTGGCACAGGACCCAAGGCAGCATGGATTCACAGTGGGAAGGTCATGCCAGACGAAGCTAATAGATTTCTTTGGCTGGGTGACCAAAGTAGTAGATCAGGGAGGGGCTGTGGACATGGCCTACCTAGACTTTAGCAGGTCATTTGACACAGTCCCACACAAAAGATTAATATACAAGTTAGCCAGCCTGGAGTGGGTCCCTGGATGATAGCCTGGGTAAAGAATTGTCTGGAGAATAGGACACAGAGGGTAATAGTGAATGGAGTCCACTCTGAAGAAAGGGGGGTTACTAGTGGGGCACGCAGGTTCAGTATTAGACCGGTCCTCTTCAATGTCTTTATAAGAGACATTGCAGAGGGACTGGAAGGAAAAGTATGTCTCTTTGCAGATGACACAAAGATCTGCAACAGAGTTGATGCACAAGGTGGGGTGGAAAGGATGAGAAGGGACTTGGCAAGGTTAGAGAAATGGTCAAATGTATGGCAGCTTAGATTCAATGCTAAGAAGTGCAAGGTAATGCACCTGGGAAACAAAAAACAGTTCTTTTTAATGTCTTTATAAGTGACATTGCAGAGGGATTGGAAGGAAAAGTGACCTGGGGGTAATCCTATCAGATGACCTTAAGGTTAGCAAGCAATGTGAGAAGGCAGTAGGGAGAGCTGGGGGTATGCTGGGATGCACAGGGAGAGGCATCACCAGCAGAAAACAGGAAGTTGTTATCCCTCTGTACAGACAGTTGGTGAGACCCCATCTGGAGTACTGCATCCAGTTCTGGAGACCCCATCTCCGCAAGGACATAGACAGGATAGAGGCAGTCCAGAAGAGGGCAACTAGAATGGTGCAGGGTCTGCAAGAGAAGCCATACGAGGAGAGACTAAAAGGGCTTAATATGTATACCCTTGAGGAAAGGAGGAAGGGGGAGGACATGATAGAAATGTTTAAGTACCTCAGTGGAATCAACAAAGTCCAAGAGGGTAGCATCTTTCAGAAAAAGAGACATGCAAGAACAAGGGGACACAATTTAAAGATAGAGGCGGGGCAATGTGAGGAAGTATTTTTTCACAGAGAGGGTAGTGGATGCATGGAACAGCCTTCCTGAGGAGGTTGTGGGGTCTAAAACTGTGGGAGAATTCAAGCATACATGGGACAGACGTAAGGCAATTTTTGTGGGGGTAGGAAGAAATAGGCTGTTGGTTTAGGATCTGCGGCTTATCCTGTAGGTAGGGAAATGGGCAGATTAGGTGGGCCAAGTGGTCCTTATCTGCCGTCAAAGTCTAACCCAAGCTGAGAGAAGATGAAACACTGAAAGACATCTTCCCTGAACCACTTGTCATTGCTTATAAGCAGCCCCCCAGCCTCTTGAACATAATAATTCATAACAAACTCCCAGCAGATCAAAATAACCAGAAAACAAGAGGGACAACACCATGCAATGTGGCAAGATGTAAGACCTGCACCCACATATGCACACAGGCCACCATTGAGACAAGCCAGAACAACATAATACAAATTAATGGATCCAGCCAGCAACGTGGTTTACCTAATTCAATGTAAGAAATGCATAAATGGATGCTATATTGGGGAAACTACAGTACAAGTCACATTAAACTGTTCCCTCAACTCACTGGTGTAGCATTGTTCAATGAGTTTCGTAATCTGTGCAGGGTTTAATTCAATGAATTAGTAAAAGTTTAGTATTGGTTTGCATCTAGCTGTTATAAACTATAAGCTTTATTTTCAACTGAGTGCTTATGAGCTTCATTTCAGAAGGTAAACTAAACAACTCATAAGGAATGCTGTGATATTTATAAACAATGCTCTTAAGGAATGCTGTGATATTTATAAACAATGCCATGACAATGCAGCTACTACCATTTCACTAAACAGTTACATGTGAGCAGAATAGGCAGTGAAGGATGGTTGTAAAAGAGTTGAAAGCTTCAAGAGTTTGAGTTGCCAATCCAGTAGCATCACAAAAAAAAAACTATTCTACACCAGTCAGTTGATGGAACAGTTTAATGTGACTTGTACTGTAGCCAACCACTGAAAACCAGGATGAATCACCACCGTCACATAATAGTAAACCAGATTATCAGCACTCCAGTAGGAAACCATTTTTCACAAACAGATCACTCTCTCTTGGATCTATCTGTCTTGATACTAAGAGACAACTTCAGAAACACACAGCACAGAAGGACATGGGATTTGAAATATATTAAACAATTTAAATTTAACATTTCTGGACTGAATCGGGACATCGGTTTCATGACTCACTATGGTAAACTGTAATTCTTTTTTATTGTATACTAAATCATGTCATTATTTATCACACTTTGGTTCTGTATTTCTCTTATTATTATTTTCTTTCTGAGTTCTGCCTGATCTGCTTTTTTTTAACCGCACCTCACAGCCTCCCTGCCTCTCCTAATAACTATTTAGCTCAGTCCCTCCCTCTCCCTCTTGTTTTCACACCTCTGTTTATACTACCTCACACTGTGTTTATCTAGACCTTTATTCTTTTGTTTCTCCTAATTTCTTGACTTCTTGTATCTCTTAGGCATCTCCTGTCTATTCAACCCTTACAACCAGCTTTTGATCTCAGATCCTATCTGTGTGCTTTTGTCTTCCCTTTAGCTTCCTTTCATCTCCTACTGACCTGTTCCTACTCAGCCCCCTCCTCATTTCTTCTCATGTTTTTACTCTGCATCTTTGACTTTCATCTCGTCACCTTTGTCACCTTCCTACTTCACTTCCTAATTTTTAATTGCTCCACAGTGGATATAAATACTGCTTATGTTGCTCAGTTTTGCTATTCACCTGAAGAAGGGACCTGTGTGGCCCCGAAAGCTTGTGTATAATTCCATCTTTGTACAAGACACTTGTTGGTCTAATAAAAGGTATCAAACCTTTCATCTTCTACAGTATATATGAAATCAGCACTAGAGTCATGCTACTTATCAAACCTGAATGAAAAGTATGGTAATGCAACTTAGAGATGCATGTTTTTTATTTATTTATTATTTTATTTATTAGATCATCGGTTTACAGACCTTTGAGTAATAGACTCATTTACAAAGGCACCTCGTCAGGAGAGCAATACATCACAGCAAACAAAACAGTACAGTACATAATGATTAGATTAAAAAAGCAGCCAGTATTACAGGCATTCACTACTGGTACATGCTTGGTAATAGGTACTGTAGATCACAGCAGTCATAATATAGGTACACAAGTACCACGTCAGGTAAAGACACATGTTGAAACAGATCCTGTCTACTGATACAAATTTTAATGTGGGAGGTGTTCCTGTTATGTTGGTCAGCACTGTAACGCATCACTTCCAAAACTAAAATGAAGTTTACATCTTAAGCAACATTGCATGAGTTCTAAAATAGTAGAGTGCAGTACATACATGAAACGAAGTAAGCATACATAATAAATGGAACAGGTTGTTGTGGGAAGCTTGCAAAGCGAGCATTTCTTGTAGGACTCTTTGTAATGTGAGGCTTCCTCTTGTCTGTAAAAGTTAAACAGGGATCAGGAGAGGTATCTGAATCTCCATAAGAAGTGCAGCATGATTGTCATCAGTATCCCCAGGTCCATCTTGAAAATGAGCTTTGCTCAATGGTGTTCGCCTGGTTAAATAAAGATGCTGATTGATTGATTGATTGAGTATCGAGGACAGGGTTGCTAACATCCTGCAGTTTCCTGTCAGCCTGCACATCTGCAGATCACTCGTGACGGACGATTTTAAAGGAGAAGGAAGAATTTACTTTTCCCCTATCTTGCTTTTTGTTCTTCCACATGACTGCTTTTTGTTAAGTGGAAGTTTTTCTTATTATTCAGTCTTGAGGTGCCTGGCCAAATGGATTTTAAGAAATCCATCTTTGGAGTTACAGCTCTACTTTTCTTCAGCTTAGTCAATGTTGGTCACACTCTTCTCTGTGTATTTCTGATTTAGCAGGACACAAGTGATAGCATTATTAATTTTTTCTATAAACAGTTACTGTAACCATTGGGGTGGGGTGGTGGTGGCTACAATCACTGTTCCGGGTAAGGGCCGAACAGTGGGCGGGGGTGTGTGTGCAAGGAATTTGGATACTATGGTGGAAAAGCTGGGGTTCAACGGGGGGGGGGTCATCTCTTCAGCCCAAGTATTTGATTATTTGAATGTTCTTATTTTTTCACTGTTCCTAATATACTGTATGCTTTGGTTTTCCTAGATTTAGACTTGTAATTTATGGCAGTTCCAATGGAAGTTTTGTTACTGTGTCCAGATGATAAGCATACATCCTGTACACACGTACATTCGAATCTGCCAGTGGAAACAGGCCTCATGGTCTATCAAGTTTGATCGAATGTGCAGCTAGCTCACTACATTGTAGCTGCCCTCCCCCTCCCTCCTCATGTTTACCCCCCCACCCTGTTCCATACCCTTTTAAAACTGCCCATTGTCCTACAGGATAGCACCTCCTCAGGCAGAATGTTCCACTTAGCCACCACCTTCTCTGTGAAAAAATGTCTCCTCATCTCTCTCTCTCCCCTGTGTCTTCCCCGCTCCAATCTGAGACCATGCCATCTCGTGTCCCTCCCCCTCCTCAAGTTAAATACCCCTTCTGTACCTGTCTTGTTTATCCCCATCATGTATTTAAAGGTCTTAATCATATCCCCCCAGTCCCTTCTCTCCTCCAGTGAGTACATATTCAGCTCGTTCAGCCTGTCCTTGTAGCCAGGGTCTGTCCTCCAAACCCAGGATCATCTTTATTGCCCTGCTCTGCACCCCCCTCCAGTAATCTGACATCCTTCTTCAGAAATGGGCACTAGAACTCCATGCAGTACTCCAGGTGTGGTCTGACCAGTGACCTATACTGAGGCAGGATAATCTCCCTCCTTCTGGAGGAGATTCCTCTCACAAAACACCCCAGCATCCTATTGGCTTTAGCTGCCGCCTTTCTGCACTTAGCGGAGTTGTTCATATTCCCCATTCTAACCACCCCTAGATCCTTTTCTTTCTCAGTGGTACTTAATTGAACCCATCCCAACTGGTAACTCCTTCCAGGGTTCCTTACTGTGAAGTGCAGTACCTTATACTTCTTAGCATTGAACCCCAACTGCCATGCTTCTGACCACTCTTTCAGTTTAGTTAGGTCGTCCTGTAGCCCTTGTCACCTTACTGTGTTGTCCGCCACCACCTCCATCTTGGTATCATCAGTGAACAAACTGATCTTACTCCTGATGCCATGTGAGATATCCAATATGAAAATCCCAAACAGCAGCAGGCCCAGTACCAAGCCCTGTGGAACCCCACTCGTCACAGCCCCTGGGGATGAGAGTTCCTCCCCCAGCACCATCCTTTGCTGCCTCACCCTCAGCCAGTTCACAATCCAGTTCACCATCTTTGTCCCCACCCCCACATACTCCAACTTCCCCCCCAACCACCCATGAGACACTAACTCAAAGGCCTTGCTGAAGTCCAAATACAGGAGATCCACTGCATGGTCCTTGTCCAGTTCCCTCATCACCCAGTCGTAATACTCAACTAGGCTGGTGTGGCAGGATCTCCCTGAGATGAACCCATGTTGCTGACTGTCCTGGAGTCCATTGTCTTCCAAAAAGGTCACCAACCTTACCTTCAGGATTGTCTCCAATAGTTTTCCTACAATGGATGTGAGGCTTACTGGTCTGTAATTGCCTAGTTCATTCTTTGGTCCACTTTTGTGGAAGGGCACCACCTAAGCCATCCTCCAGTCCTGTGGTATGCATCCTGTGTCCAGGGAGGTATTGAACAGGTCTTTCAGAGGCCTTGCCAGGACCTCCGCCAGTTCTTTCAGCACCCTAGAGTGAATGCCATCCAGTGCTGGTGCCTTATCCACCCTCAGAGCCTTCAGTCCCTCCATCACCTTGCTCTTTGTAATTACCTCATCTGTTCCCCCCCTTGCCTACCTTCCCCATTCCCTTAGGTAGCTGATCATCCTTCTCTTTGTGAATACAGAACAGAAGTACTCATTTAGAGCTTCTGCCTGCTCCACCGGTTTCTCCACCCACTCCCCGTCCTTCCTAATCTTCACTATCTGTTCCTTACAGCTCCTTTTCTCCCTTATGTACCTGAAGAAGTCCTTTTCCCTGTCCTTGATGACCTTTGCCAGCCTTAGCTCTCTGGAAGCTTTGGCCACCCTGACTAGTCTGGTTACCTCTTTGGACTTCTTCGCATATACTTCCCTGTCCTCTCCCCTCCCAGATTTCCTGAACCTCCTAAATGCTGCTTTTTTTGCCCTTACCCCTTCCAAGACCTTCCAATTCAACCAGCTTGGTTTCTTGGCCCTACCCTTCTTGCTCTGTGTCTTGGTACATGACCTGGTAGCCTCCACCAGCCCCAGCTTGATGGTTTTCCATTTCTGGCATGCATCCAAGTGTGGATGATTTCCTGCCAGGTGCCTCTCCAAATTTCCCATCTTAACAAAGTCAGCCTTTCTGAAGTCAACCACCTTGGTTCCTGTACCTACAGCATCCTTGCCCATGTTGAGCATGAACCACACTGAGATGATCAATCACAGCCAGTGGGTCTTCCACCCCCAGCTCCCTTATAGCCTCCCCACTAGACAGTATTAGGTCTAGAGTTTTTCCCAATAGAGCTGACTCATTAACCATCTATGCCAGGAAATTGTCCTGGAATTCATCCAGTAGGACCTGTTCTCTTGCACTCAAGGTGGCTGTGGTACTCCAATCCACTCCTGGTAGATTGAAGTCCCCCACAATCACTGTGTTCCCCTTTCCACAGATCCTCCTGATCTGCTCCACTAATTCCCTGTCCAAGTCCTCAGCCTGAGCTGGTGGCCTGTACACCACTCCCATCCTAAGTGTCCTACTTTTTGAATCCTGGAACTGCATCTATAATGCCTCAGTCCTACCTCCTCACCCTCTTCCCTTACACACCTTATCCCCTCCTTTACTGAAATCGCCATCCCACCCTCTTTTCCTTGCCCCTGTACTTTCTGTAAATCCTATACCCTGGGATCATCAGATCCCAATCCTAGTACTGGGAACTATGGTACAAAGTTTCTGTCAACTTCCAGTATATAATGGATCCATGAAGTCCACCTGGAGATAAATAAATCTATTTTTTTGTTCAGACTATGTATGATTTTTTTTCCATTGCTATGTTTGGTTTATCAGTGCATGTGCCATTCTTTGACTGAGGGGTCTGATGCAACCATGCCTTTGTAATAGCCTTACTGACCATAGTGTTTAGTATTTTTAAAATATATTTTGTTTTGGGGTTCTTTATCGTAGGGGGTGGGTAGGAGTAAAACATATATCTGGCACATTTCTGAAAGATTAAGAAGCAGAATGTTCATCTGTACACACATAACTTCAGCCAGTATGTGTGTACTATTGATTAGGACCACAGAATGTGTGTGGCGGGCTTCTTTTTTGTCACAGTGTCTTCAGCAGGCAGCTAAGAATTGTGTTTAGTACCTTATCTGTATTACTGGAATTTTAAAAAATCTAATTTTTAGTTTCTATGAGAATTCCCTGAGTAGTGGGGAGGATGTGCTCTGTGTGATTCTGTTGCTGCTTTCTCCCACTGTGGGGTTTTCAGTGGTGTGTTAGTCTCCTGAGCCCATTTGGTTCATGTTGGGAGTATTGTATCTGGCTGCTGGTCTTTAAGGGCCTGGTATAGCAGTGAAATGAGATATGGTGGGAGGGAGCCTGTTAGCAATTGTTTAAAAAGTTGTAATCATGTTGGAGTCAGAGTCTTCTCTTTGATTTGTCTTAGTCTATGTTGCCGGAAGTGTCTGACCTGTAAGTATCTGTAGTAGTCAGCATTTTATAGCTGGTATCTGTTCTTGAAAGTAGCAAAGTCCAGGAGTTGATCAGTATCTAGGAAATGTAATAAAAATAGGTTAGTCTGAGTCTTGACCATTGTATGTATCTGGGATCTGTGCTCGGAGAGTGAACTTGTGCTGTGTGGCTACTAGTAAGGCAAACTGCGTGTCATTGTTCAGTTTTTGGCAGGTTTTCTGCCAGCAGTCTAGTGTGACATGTGTGCATGGAATTGTTCTGAGGAAGGGGGAGTGCATTTTGGTGAAAAGAATAGGGTGCTGGTGAATCGTAGTAGATGGCCTTAGGTTAGTTCCACTTGTTTCCAGTGGCTCTCATGAGATGGGAAAATTCAACAGTATGCTTACAGAGTTGTGTGGTTGGGTAATATAGTTGTAAGTTGGGGAGAACTAGGCCACCTCTTTGCTTGAGGAGTTAGAGAGTTTTGTATTTCAGCCTTCATGCTTTGATCTGCCATATAAATCTGGATATCATGTTATCCCATCTTGTATTAACTGCTGTGTGCACATTGGCAAGATTTGATGAAAATATAAAAACTTAGGTAGGATGTTCATCTGTATTACTGCAACTCTTTGCATAAATCCCAAAGGAAGTGTATCCCATGTCTGGAGGTTGATTAGTATTTGTCTTGTGACGGGCTCATAATTTAGGGCATGCATTCATTGTGAGGTTTGAATTAACTTTATTCTTAGGTATCTGAAGGAGTCCAGATCCCACTGGAGTCGGAACTGCTGTTTGGTAGTAGGGGAGGTTTGATAGTGACTATTTTGTACTTCTGTTTTAGTCTGATTATACTGTAGCAGGACACCTGTCCACAATTATTTACTATGCGCTGGGGGTGGTAGGGGTGGGAAGCTTCAGAGGTTGTAAGATGTACCAGCAGGTCTTTTGCATAGAGAGCTAGCTTGTGTATTACCTGTCTGGTGTTGATGCCCAAGATACTTGGATTGGTCCAAAAAGGATTCAGCCAGTGGTTTGATGTGTAGGGCAAAAAGGAGAGGAGGTGATGGGCAACCCTGATGTGTTACCCTGGCCAGCAGGAAGGTTTGAGACAAGTGTCTATTAGCTCTGACAGATGCTTTGGACTCTGTGTAGATGGTTTCTATCCAACAATGACATTTTTGTGGCAAGCAGAATTTGTGGAGTGTTTGAAGCAGGAATGGCCATGCCAGCCTATCAAAAGCTTTTTCTGCATCTAAACTAAGAAGCAGAGTAGGTTGATTACTTTCATTCATGTGTTGGGGGAGGTGTTGTTTGCATTTGATAATATGCTAAGTTTGTCTTGTACAAACAAACCTGGTCTGGTCGAAATTAATCTGTGAGGGGAATATTTTGTCAAGTCTGCTTGCTAAAATGGAGGTAAATAACTTATAGTCTTTATGATTCCCCTCTTGTTGTGTCTTTATTTGTTTTGAGTATTGCTGAGATTGTAGCATATCTCCATGTGTCAAAAGCTTTCCTGGAGGTTTGGACACAATTAAAGATTTGCAAAAGTTGAGGAAGGATATCTTAATTGAGTTTTTTTTAAAATAGAACACTATAGGATCCAGACCCAGACATTTATGAGTTTTACTTCTGGAGAGACCTTGTTCTATTTCTTGGGATGTGATGGGCTTAAGGAATTGTTGGGCATCATTTTCAGATAATTTGGGGAGTTGTGGTGTCTGTAGGAATTGGTATATATTGTCTGGAGTGGTTTAATGATCTACGATGGAGTACAGAGTCTCAATATTTTTTGAAGAACCTGCAGGATCTTGTTGGAGGAGTGGACCTTTTGCTGTTTTGAGGGGGCTATATAACTTATTTATAAAGGTTTGAGTTTTTTGTTTATGCAGTCTGTGCACAAGGAACCTTGTGGCTCCTGGACCTCCTTCATAGTATCTTTGTTTAACTCATTGTTCCTGGGCAGTCATTTTGTATTTGGTTAAGCAATGGATGGTTCGGACTTCATGCAGCGCTACTGGAGATAATAGGTTAAGAAAGCTAAGTGCAATCTCTGTTTTCTGTTCATGCATGTCCTGTAATACTCTCACAGCCCAGAGTAATACTGGGAATGGGCCTTTGTTTCCTGCCTTATGTTTGCTCTGCATTTCTGTTACTAGGCAGGTATATTTTTCTTCCCTTTTCTTTTTTGCAATATAGGTGATTATTTTAGCTCTAAGGACCACTTTAAGAGTGTCTCAGAAGAGAGTTGCTGAGGTGTCCGCCATGGTGTTTTCCCTTAAGATTCATGGCATACTATCGCGCATCAGTTGTAGAAATTCGAAGTCTTTGAGGTAAATGGGGTTGAATCACCAGTATGTTTTCTCTCTTTATTGTAGTTACATAGAAACAAAGAAAATGATGGCAGAAGGAGACCATCTACTCAGGTCACAGGACCTAATCACGCTACCTAATTTCTGTACTCATGGTACCTGAGTAAGTCCTTGCTCTGTCTCACCCATCTTGAAACCTGCCATGGTCTTAGCTGTCACCACCTATGCAGGTGTATATTCCATGGCTCTATGACCCTTTCAATGAAGTAGTGTTTCCTAAAATTCCTTTTGAGGCTCCCTCCCATAGCTTCCATTCATTCCCTCTAGCAGTTGGGCCGGCTACCCTATCAAAATGTTCAAGATATGGCACCTTATAAATACCTCTCAGGAATGTGAATGTCTCTATGATATCCCCCCTCTCTCTCTCTTCTAGTCTCAAGAGAGTACATTTTTAGTGTCTTTAGGCACTCCTTGTATGACAGCCCTGGAGGTCCTGTATCATCTTGGTTACCCTCCTCTGCACAGCCTCCAGCCGATTCCTGCCCTTCTTAAGCTGAGGACTCCAGAACTGGACACAGTATTTCAGGTGAGGCCTCACCAGGGATCTATACAGTGAGAGGATCACCTCCTTGTACCTGCTGTCAGATCATATTCCTAAACACTCCAGGATTTTGTCTGCCTTACTGTAAGTTTTGTTACATTGGCTTAAATGCTCCAGGGCATCACATATGATTACCCTCAGTCCCTTTCCTCTTGTGAGGCACTGAGTGTGATCCCATTAAGCCTGTATTATTTCCTTGGATTCCCTTTCCCCAGATGTATAACCTTGCATTTTTTTTTGCATTGAGTTTCAGTTGCCAAACATTTGACCACCTACTGTAGGTCTCTTTGGAGGTCTCGCACCGCTTCTGCGCTGTCAACCTTACCACCTAGTTTTGTGTCATCTGCAAAGACAGCAAGCTTGCCCTGAATGCCCTGGCCAGTGTCACTTATGAATACATTAAAGAGGACTAGACCCAAGACTGATCCTTGGGGTACACCGCTAATAACCGTATCCTCACCTGACCTCACCCCATTGACCACCACTCGGTCTTTGTTCTTTAGCCAACTTCCCACCCAGCTGACTATGCTCCTGGCAGTGCCTAGATCCTCCAATTTCTTTAATAGGCACCTATGTGGCACTGAATAAAAGACCTTACTAAAACTGAAGTAGAGGAGAACTACTGTGTGGCCCCTATCCAGTGTCTTAGTCACCCAGTCAAAGAACATAATGAGGTTTGTGTGGTATGTCCTTCCTGCAATGAACCCATGTTGTCTGGCTTCCAGGAGACCACTCTTCTCCAGGTATTCTACTAGGTCCTGCTTAATTAATGGTTCCATAAATTTCCTGATTACTGATGTGAGGCTCACGGGTCTGTAGTTGCCAGTATCCTCCCTAATTTCTTCCTTGTGGAGAGTTACCACATCTGCTCTTCTTCAATCACCTGGCACTGTTCCCATCTACAATGAGCGGTTGAACAAATATGCCAAGGGGTCTGCCAATTCTATGGCAAGTTCCTTCAGCACCCTCAGGTGTAGTCCATCAGGCCCTGTTGCTTTGTTTGTCCTAGGTGCATCTGTGCCTCTCTGACTGTGTCTGTGGTCAGCACTGGTGTATCCATTCAAGGGACTCCCCTATCGGTAGCCTTGACACCACTATCTGGGATAGGCCCACCATGTTCCTTTGTGAATACTGAACAGAATAAGTTGTTCAGAGCAGCAGTTCTAAAAGTAAGGGGGCAAGATCTAAGAGTAATATGCAAAAAGGGAGGAAGCAGAGATCTTTTCAAAGGGTCCTGTTGTATGTAGAAGTAGTCAAGGCAAGGCAACTTTTATTTATAAAGCGTTCATACCAAAGTGGGCTGAGAGTGCTGTATAAAGATTAAAATATTTAAAATAAAATGACATACTTTAAAACTCATGAATCATTAAAAGCCAAATTAAACAAATAAGACTTGAAAGAGGCTTTAAAGGCCTCCACTGATGTAGCAGAATGAATGTAACAGGGACTCATTTTCCAATTGGTGCCACAACTCCCAATGCTCTATCTCCAGAAGACTTGAGTCTGGAGTTGGACAACATGAGCAACTCTGCATCAGTGGAACAGAGAGGGTTGATCAGATGGTAGGGAATCAGGAACTCTTTCAGCTTGTCAGGTCCCAGACCGTGTAGGGCTTTGTAGGTTAGCAAGCCAATCTTGAAGGTGATGCAAAAACATATAGGCAGCCAGTGCAGAGCACACAGCACTGGAGTGATGTGCTCCCATCTAGGAGAGGCAACCAGCATCCAGGCTGCTGCATTCTGCACCAGATGCAATCTTCACATCTGACTCCCAGATAGCCCTAGGTATGGGGTGTTACAGTAATCAAGTCTTCTGATAACAAATGTATAGATCACCATAGCCAGGTCATCCTGGGCCAAAAATGAGCAGATCCTTGCAATGTTTCAGAGATGAAAGAAGCCAGACTGAACAACTGATGATACCTGACCTGATGTTTGAGGGTCAAACCACTGTCCAGCATCACTCCCAAATTCCTGACTATGCTTACTGCCACCAGGCATTGCACACTGAAAACAGAGAGGTCCAAATCTTACACTGTGAATAAAATGGGGGCCAGGATCAAACTTTGAGGAACATTGCAAGGAAGCAAGCATGGCTCAGAGAGAAAAATTTCCCTAAAACCACATGCTATATCCTCCCAGTTATGTAGGAATGAAACCAGGCCAAGACTGATTCGTTAACATCCACATAATTCATCAGGCAATCAACCAGCGCTCCATAATCCACTGTGTCAAATGCTGAGGGGAGGTCCAAGAGCACTAATATGGAACAGAACCCTCTGTCCCTCACCATGAGGAGATCATGGGTCACCCAAGACAACGCCATCTTGGTACTATGAAAAAGTCAGAAAACTGGACTGGAGATGATCAAGGATGGAAAAACTTTCCAAGAAATCAAGCAACTGCTTGCCACCATCCTCTCAATAACCCTCCCCAAAAAGGGAATATTAGAGATGGGTCTGTATTTCACAAGATCATCAGGATCCAAGGATGGCTTTTTCAGCAAGGGTCTCACCATGGCTTCTTTCAAAGCAGAGGGAAAGACTCCACTGAACAAGGAACTATTGACAATCTACATGAACATTGGATCCAGTATAAAGTCGGTGGGGTGCAAGGAGCCGAGCACTCGGAGAACCTCTTCTACAGATACCAGCTGAAACTCACCCAAAAATAACCTAACACTGTCGACACAAGACCCATTACACATGGTAACAACCTGACCATAGGAGACAGTACCCACCCTGATAGTCGACAGCCTGTCAGTGAAGAACTGCCCAAACCGCTCACATTTTGAGGGTGAAAGAGCTCCCAGGCACTGCAGACAGGACAGATTTAACTATCCATCTACAACGTGGAAGAATACACCTGGGTAACTCCTCTTCAGCAACTGAGTGGAACAAAACCTTTTTTTGGGTCGATTGCCCATTGGTACTCCACATAGTGGAGTCTCAGAGTCAATCTGTCAGCTCCAGCATGGGTTCTCCTCCAGGAATACTCTAACCTTGATCCCTTAGTCTTTAACCAATGGAGCACAGCACAATACCAAGGTTAGCTGTGGCAGGACTTTAAGAGATGGACATGGAAAGGTGCAATAGTGTCCAAAGCGGCAGTCAACCCCTTAGTATAGGAGTTGATGACAGCATCTGGACCCAAAGCTTAAGCATGCAGCATGCTTAAGATGTCCAGTGCCTCCTGGAGTTTGTGAGGTTCCAACTGATGTCTTGGATGATACCAGATAGTCTCCAAAGATGGGGTGTCTACTCAGGGGACCCCACAGAGGAACTCTGCTGCATGATGATTTGACCAACCGACTGGATCAACCTTGACCACAGTTATGTCAAGTGCCAGAGAAAAGACCAGATCCAGAGTGTGGCTGCATTTATGAGTTGCGGTGGTAATAACTTGTCTCAATCCCAGTGAGGTTGTCAGCTGGAGGACTTCTTGACCAAAATGAAAGGACTCATCATCAACCCAGGCACAAGAAGCTTGGAAGATTCCAAGACCTGGCCAATGACAAGTCCACAAACTCCTGCAGGAAAAGAGTCCTATGCCCCGGGGGCCAGTAGACAACAATAATTCTGCCACTGACACCTGGAGCCCATCTAGTCAAAACACACTGAAAGGAATCCAGTGTTCCCACTGGGAATGCAAAGAGGCTCAAGGTGGATCTAAAACAGATGGCCACCATACCCCCTCCATGATCCCTCCTCACACAATGTACAATGGAGTATCCTGGTGGGATCGAAGCTGCCAGAACAGGACCAGCGTCATCACCCAACCCAGTCTCCATTATACAAAGAAGGTCAGCAGAGGAAGCCATGATGAAAGATTAATTGACCACAGTTTTATTCCTCAGCAACTTTGCATTATAAAGAACAGTCTGAAGGTGAGAAGCAGTGCAGGCTGGATGGACTACTAGCTGCTCATTAGAATTAGGAAGAGCCCTAGGGAGGTGAACCAAGTTTGATGGTCCTGTAACCTCTCCTCCCTGGGTGTTTCCTGCTCCCTACCACACTGATCCTACCCCCACCATGTACCATATTTAGGACTTCCCATGCAGTCCTTGATCTGCCTTCTAAGGATCCTCAATTCTCTGCAGCAGCTGAGCACCTCACTGAGCACCTCCGCTGATGGTGCTCAGCCGCTGCAAGGTATGCATACATGCCACGTGGAGGAGAGTAGTGTGTGTAGTCTGTTTGCATAGAGTGTTTGGCTCTCCAGGCTTCCACCCAGCCCAGCTGTGCTGTTTGGCATTTCCAGTATTTTGTGGCAAGTGTTAGTCTTTTGTGGTATAATTAGTGGTGTCTATGGCCTGTTTAAGTGTAGGGTTGAGATCTCCTCCTATGAGTAATTTTTACTGCAGGTGTGTCAATGTTTTTTCAGTGTTCAATCATACATCTGAAGAGTCAGTTTTTGGTGCTTAAGTATATGCTTACTGGTGTCACCAGGGTACTGCATAGAAGTCCAGTCACTATGATGTACCTTCCCTGTATGTCTGTTATATGGCATTGCAAAAAAAGTATCAGTTCACAGAATTAGTATTGCCATCCCTCTTCTCTTACTCTGCTGTTATGAGGAAGCAAAACATTTGAGAGTATCTAACTTTCTTAAGAAGGTCATGCCTTTTGCTGTTTAGGTGCATTTCATGTAGGAATGGCACCCCTGGCTTAGTCTTTTTTAATGGCTAAGAAAATTTTAGATCTGTTTATCAGGCCATTAAGTCCATTCACATTTTGTGAGTAGAGTTTTATGGTGGTATAATTAGTCATCATCTGGTGATAGTTGTATATTAGGTTGTTCAAGTGCCTTCTGTGTATTATAACCTAGGAATAAGGAGCAGTTTATTTTGGTGAGGTGCTGGAGTGAGGAGTGCATTATTGGCAAGAAGGGTAAAACTGGTTGTAACATTTTGCTAAACTTAATTGCATGTTGAATTTTATAAGAATGTGAATTGAGTAGCTCTGAGTAGGCAACTAGCCTGTTAAGATCTGTGACTTCCTTAGTAGGGTTATCTTCTCTTTGTCCCCTTTCTCTGATGATTGAATGGTGGGTTGATCCTCTGTAGAGAGAGGTAAGGTCTATTGTCTAGTATCTGCCTCTGATGTGTATCCTACACAGATGAAAAAAGCAGATCAGGGGTGTGTGGAGTCTAGATGGTTCAAGAATTTGGAAAGGAGTGGGTGGCATCACCAGCTCAAGTCTGGTTGTGTTGAACAACTGTAGGTGGGTTTGTCACTAGGTTTATGGATCCAGAGGCATGCCACTATGGTCACTGGATTATTGGGGAGGAGAGAAAAGAAGGAAGATAACCACATGATAGAAGTGTTTCCTTGGCAGGGAGGTCTCTTTCAGTTCTGCTTGGGGTGTTTTCTGGTACATGTGTGTAGTGGGTACCTTCCCAGTAACTGTGTACAACAAAACCTACTTCTAAGGCTAGCAGGTGATAGTTATAGACAAAATACGTTATTAAACCAGCCTCACAAAAGTCAATGATTGCTATCTATTTTTTTCTAGTAGCTTTTTCATCAGATCCTCACATGATCTGTTTCATCCAATCGTGCTTCATCAGGGAAAAGGATTTATGTTTAAACATATAAAAAAAGCTTTTTAGGAATATAATTTAAACCTGCATACATATTCACAAATTATAAATATTTTTTTTTCACTAAGGGGAAAAAATCATCCACAGGAGTCCTATGTCTTTTTATAAATAGGTTCTCTGTATTCTCTACATTCCTGTTACATTTTAATTTAAATATTCATATGCACTATATGTACTATATGTAAAGTACTACCTATTTAAACTGTGTCATGATGATAACCATGCCTGTATCCACTGTCTTCCTGTAACTACTTCATGATGTAACAGACAATGTTTTCAAAAGTTCTTTATGTCCTTGTTCAGTATCATAACTTGTATTGTTATCCTGGGTCGCCCCTGAAAAAGGGACCTTCGGGGCTCAGTCAGCCTACCCGGTCACCAAAATTTAATAAATAAATAAATAAATTTGACAACTCTTACATATACTCCATTAGCTAATTTCTTCTCATGGTATCCTTTCTTTTCTCTATTACACTCCAGGTCCATTTTATAAATGAGTTTTTTCTCAATGATGTTTTGCCTGGTAAAATAAAGCGTGATTCATTGATCTATTAAAAAATTCTCCCTCAAATTTAATTTGTTTACATTTCAAAAACAATATTCCAGATTTAATTTATTGTTATAAACCTAATATCAGTGATTAATAACATTCACGTTTAATTTCTTAGATAAACAGGACCCTCTTCTCAAACTGTTGATTTCAAAATTTAAGATCCATGTAAACCCCTACGTAGTCTTAGTTTGAAAAATCCATATTTATTTGTCATACAGAAAATTCAGTTCCTGCTAAGCAGTTCCTGTAAACCCAAATGCAAGTATTAAAATGTGTGTTGAGCTGTATGCAGCTCTACTTTTCTCCCACCTCCCTATGGTACACTTTTTATTCTCTACCTACAGTATATAATCCAACATGATTCCGTCAGCACAGCCATCACCACGTGTGAAAGGAACACCACAGTCTTTTAGATCTTTTCTTACCTTATACATATAAACAATATACATTTCCTCTTTTTAACACCACCAACATACAGTATGCCAGCTTTTTCGTAAATACTCTGAATGCAGAGTGTTTCTGTTTGTTTACTGTTATTTTTATCATGCCTACTTTTTTCTTCAGCAAAGGCTTTCTTTCTAAACATTTGCTTAATCACTTATATACTGTAAGTATATCAAACCATCTGTTTTTATCATGTCATTTGCTAAATGTTTGCTAAATGTCTTCATATTGGTATAACAAACCTTGCGCTTGTTGCATTCCATCCTCTTTTCCATCTTTTCTTGCCTTATTTGTCTAAAAAGTATGTACTACCTATTTGTCCAAACACCAACAAGTGTCTGCCATTTTGTAAACATACATTCAGCATTTTTCTGTTCTTTTTTTCACTGTTTTTACAGCATTATCTTTTCCTACAGCATGTGCTTTCTTTCTAAACATAAGGTAAATGACTGGTATAACTACAACAGGTACTTGTACAGTGTGTTACATGTAGAGCTATGGATTCAGACTTAATTGAGATAAACAGAGGTGTTCCACAGGGTTTGATTTTAGGCCCTGTAATATTCAACATTTATGTAAACAATCTCCCAACAGTTATAAATAATACTAAAGTCAAATTGTACGCAGATGATACTATATTAGTGGCAGCAGCTGAGAACTATAATCTTTTGGAATACAACCTCCAATATGATTTAGTGAATATGGAGAAATGATTCAGAGATTCGGGCCTTTTATTAAATGGTAAAAAAAACTCAAAGTATGATTTTTTCAGTGGGAGTTCCTATAAAGAACTTAGCCTTGGAAATTAGTTTAGTGGATGGAACTCTTATAAAAAGTGTTACAAAGTATAATTATCTGAGGGTTGTGATTGACCAAAGGCAGACTTATAATGATCACATTAATCAACAGGTCAAAAAAGTTAACCAGAGGCTGGGGGCGCTAAGACGAGTATCGAAATGCTTGGAAACTGAAGTAAGAAAGAAAATAGTGGGACAAATGCTGTTACCAGTATTGGAATATGGTGTTTTATTATGAAAGAATTTGAGTAAAAAATCTTTAAATAGAATAAATCAAACTTACTATACATTAGCTAAATTTATAACAAAAAGAAGACATGGTTCACACCATTGTGATATACTGTATATAAAGAATTAAATTGGTTACAACCAGATAAAAGAGAATGTACTTGTGGCTCATCTGATCTCATAATCTGATCTATATCAAAGGCACCCATCCACTTGCTAAATACATAATATTAGACCCTCCAAGTAAGAGAAGTTTGATATTGAGGAACTTTAGAATCTCAATGGTAAGATCCCAGAATAGATTAGGTGACTCCACATTGCAAAATTGTTTAGCAATCCATTGGAATGCATTACCACAAGAACTAAGCTCTTTGACAAGTTTAACTAAGTTTAAGAATGCATTGTATAAATATTTGACAACTATTTGCACATTTTAAATGATTTTATATGTTAATGTATGTTTGTAACTGTTTTTCATGTGTTGAGTTATGTTGATTACTGTATGTATTTTGTATTACACAGGACATTGTTGCTAATGGGGGTTTCACCGTAATCAATTTTTATCCTGTATAAAAATAAATTTTAAACAAACAAACAAACTTGGCTTTTAACATGAGAAAAGATGCCTCTGAGGCCATGAAACTTACCAAAGTAGTTCTGGATATGTACTTGGCAGCAGCCATTGTGAACTGCACTGTCTGTTTGGCACAGCTACCATTTTATAGTCCAGCACACTGTAGCAGAAATGGCCTTGCCCGGTCACCATTCTCCATGAGGAGGAGTCATGTGATGTCACTGCTGCTGATTCCCAGCTGTGTGCAAGGTCACTGGTTGCCTAGCAACACCAGTCCACCTGGTGAAATCCTTGCAGAAGTCTGTTTCTTGCTTTAATCCAGTGATTTTAAATAACACTTTCCAACAATATGCTTCAATAAAAGAAACACTGTCCTAACCACTTATTTTCTAACTCCTTATATAGAACACACGTTTGCCATTGTTTTTTGTCACATGTTCCTAAAGAGTATAACCACCATTTCTCTGATTTGGATCCTAACATTTTTCACATGTATTTCTGATGTTTAAAGTAGCTTGGCTGGTGGCTTTCTACTCCTCTGTGCCATTCCGCATGGCTAGGGAAGGGGGGCAAGTAGCTCCCTGGAGGCCAGTGAACTGGCAGTGCAAATGTTAGTATAACTAAGTATTGCTAAATCTGTAGGGGGGGAGCACAAAGGAGGGGGTTGGGTAGACCACAGGGTGCATGTAGTGATGCTTCTATAGGGGAAAAAGTAAAGATTATCGTCATTAATGAACCTTTAGTTTATAATCCTTACGAGTGTAACACAGTGCTTTGGACAGGTGCCATTAGCGTGCATCAGTAAATGGCAACAATTTTTTACTTTATTTCTACCAGCAGACCAACCAATTATTTTCCTCATTTCTCTCCAGCCATTTCTCTAAAGCTATTTTCTAGTCAGGTTCCACTCTCTCAATTGCCCAGAATCATAGGGTTGACACTGAGTGTTTGGCCTCAATGAAAGATGTGCCACTGGTGACATCTCCACATCTATTCTAATGTTTCTTTTGTGCTCACTTATCTTGAGCTTTACAGGTCTTGTTGTCTAGCCAACACAAAATTTTGAACATGGACATTTTAAAATTTAAACCCCGTGATAGGAGTCACCGGTCAAGTTAGTTCTAATCTGAAACATTCTGTCTCCATTTGGGTGCATAAACTCTTTTTTCCTTGATGTGTTCCACAGTGCACACATCTCCCACAGGGAACCATCCCAGGATGTAACGGTCCCAACAATAACTGTCCTTTTAATTTCTGTTGCTTGGGTACAGTAGCTTGGAGTATATCGATCTATCCCTCAGTGTGCTGACCTTTCTTGAAGCTATTATTGATTTGTTCTCAAACTCTGGTATTCTGAGGGAACTCAATATATACCAATTTGAATTGATAATTATTTTAATTGACTCTGTATAGTCAGAGCACTCCAGAGACAATACCACCCTTTTGGCCACTCCCTCATTGTCGCTTGTTGCAGGCACTGAGGTACTCTCAATTTTGTCAGCTGTTTTCTGTATTACTCTATTAGTGTAGCCCCTATTTATGAATATGTATGTATCCCTAAGTAAAAATTCAGTATATGTATATGTATGTATATGTGTATATATATATATATATATATATATATATTTATACAACAAATGTTTGGGGATAAATGTACAGATAAAAACTTGTATCTCAGGCACCCAGTGAAGATATCATTGATATCTCCATGTTCCTATACGTCATAGTGATATCTCCATGTTCCTATACGTCATGGAGATATCTCTATGTTCCTATACGTCATCCAAACAAAAGTGAAACTACACTTTCCATTGCAGTCCTACCTCTCTACAGCCTAGCGCTGTTTCCCCCACACACGCGTACACACCCCTGGCATTTAGTTGACCCAACAAATATTTTTTAATAAATAACTCTGTAATGTATCTGGTTGATCCTGCCACTCCGTGTTTCAGTAATTGAAAATAACACTTTGACTTTCCCTCTTAAAATGTAGCGTGACCGAGCGTATAAAGTAAGAAATAGAATGAACTCCCAGTGATTTACACGACACCAGTCAGTCTTCCAAACATACTCAAAATTGTTTTTTTCCCTATCGTTTACTTCAATTTTATGCAAGCTGCTGACAGTACTGTGAGCACAGAGAGTGAACGTCGGCAGCTTCAGAACAACAGAAAAAAGCGAGTGCGGCGTTACTATAGCGCTGCGCTCTCATTTCTTTCTGCTCCTGGCTGCCGACTCGCTCTCTGTGCTCTCACTACTGTAGCTGAAATGGTAACGATGAAAGCTAATTTTGAGTATGTTGGAAAGACGACAAATGTCATTGAATCATTCGGTTCATTCTATTTACTTTATAGGCTCGGTCACGCTACAAGAGGGAAAGTGAAAGTGTTATTTTCAATTACCAAAGCACAGAGTGGCAGGATCAACCAGATATGTTTTAAAAATTTTATTTATTTAAAAATAGTGGCAAGATCAACAACTTAAAAATTAAGATATACACAAAACTTTAAACTGGCAAGATCAACCACAGTTTTTTTCAAGTAACATCTCATCTGTTAGGCATATACCATACATAGGACTTTCTATTGTATGTGGCCCCAAACATTTGTTTGTATAAACAGAATATGACATGACCTGGTGAAGATGTCATATTTATCTTCACTTCGAGGGCCAATAGACATCAAGATATCTCACTCGTGGCTAGCCACTCGTGAGATATCATGTTATCATTAGCCTCGTGAAGATAAATATATCTTCACCAGGTCATGTCATATCCATATTATATATATATATATATATATATATATATATATATGTAATAGATAAACCATTCTGAGGTGTGCGGCCATGCTCTGATATACGCATGCCTTGGTGTGCATTGTTACGCACGAGGCCGCAGGTTGAGTGCATCAACCACCCAAGGCGTGTGTATATCAGAGCGCGACCGCACACGTCAGAGTGAATTATCTATCCTATAAAATGTCAAAATTGTTTTGGAGGGGGATAAAAGAGCAGGTGCGCAGTTGTGTTCTGATATATGCACGGTCATGTGATGTGTTTTATACAATCAGAACTTTGGATTTGGAGCTTTTACTTTTACCCATTTTATATATATATATATGTATGTATATATTATGGTAGCACGGTAGTGCTACCATAGATAGGGTTGAGGAGCCATTTATATGTTAAACATAAAATTTTGCACCTTAATAACTTTGCAACCATTCAACAGATTTGCCTGAAATTTGGAGTACATGATCAATAACCACAGATCTTGGGGTCTACCAACTTTCTTACTGTTCAGATATATGGTTGCAGAGTTATTAAGCATGATCTGCATGCGCATTTACACTTTTTTGGAATTCTTTGGTTGTCTCTAGAGGTTGCACGGTTTGCATGACTGGTCCGAAATCTTCAGGGAACGTGCGGCCGGGGTCCCCAATGGTTCAAAAGTTATTCAAAAAATAAGTTCCCATTATAAGTCAATGGAAAAAGTTAACAAAAAATTTGACAGTGTCGCAAATGCAGTTTTTACTTTCGCAAATGACCCTTTTACTGTCTCAAATCTGGCATTTTGTTTTCAGTTGGTCATCAGAAAAATGCTTGGCATTTAAATTTGGGACCCTCTAGCAACCTAATTCTTTTTGTATTCACCTAGTTGGACCATGAGGATGCTAGACATGTCTTTATTTTGGGGTAAAACACCCCAGAAATATGTTTTTCAAATTTCTGGAAAAAGTACTTTCGCAAAGTACTTTCGCACTTGTGACACTGTCGAATGAATTTGCGAAAGCTTTGGCAAAGTTCGACAGTACTTTTCCAGGCTGTGTGAAAATGACAACAATTCTTTGCCACCCTGCTGCAAAAGAATGGTTTGGTCTTTTGGGCTGAAATTTGGAGAGAAGAAAGCCAACATCCCACAGATGTGCCTTTTAGTGGTTTGGTGAAAAAATATTACAGGGAGCTAAAGTTATGGCACTCCAAACTTCTCTTTTTTCCCATAGGATAACATTACTGCGTTCACTGCGCCTTTCAGGGCCCGTATCTCAGAAACGGTGCGAGATACAGACTTTTTGCCAGAAAAGTGCTTAGCCCCCTAATGGGGGCTAAGCACTAAACCAGCCAGCAAAGTCACAAATCATATGACCTTTAAATTTTTTTCTACATTGTACGGTTCCTGAGATATAAGCAATTTTGTATTCCAACTCCTTATTTTCTGCTCCGAGAACCATTATTATGCATACATTCTTTGTACTCACTGTCTTTCTCTATGCAGCTTTTGTGGAAAACTAGCCTGTGTGCTTACATTACTGTTACCCTTACCGGTTCTGCTTGCGGTTCCATAACCGTTTCACCTACTGTTCCCGTCTACAGCACCATGTGCGTTACCCTTCACGTTTCCATTTGCACTTGCGTTTACGTTATTTTAACCATTTGTGCCTACAGTACTGTTTATCTTTCTGTTTCGCTTTGCGTCACCATGCGCTTTATCATTTGCGTTTGTGGGCACCGTGTTACTATGTGACAAGACATCACGTGGCAGGAGTGCGGGGCCCAACCACCGCATTACATTCACTATTTCTCCTTATCCTTCTCAAAAAGAAGGGAAATTAGAGGCAAAAAACTCTGTTTAATGCATTAGTTGGGGTTGTTCCGCAGCAACAAAAGTGAGGAAATTCAGTGTGGGTTGAAGCCCCCTTGGACCCCCACCACACCCCAACCGGCATCGGTGGGCGTTGGGTTGTCCTTCTCTAACTCTCACCCCATTTCTCCCTATCCTCTGCTTCTTCACATATCTGATAGGGTGAGAGTTAGGCCAGCAACCCCAATGTGCACCCCGATGCCAGTTGGGGTGTGGGTGGGGGGTCCAACGAGGCTTTTAACCCTAACACCAAATTTCCTCACTTTTGTCACTGTGGAACAACCCTAACTAATGCATTAAATGGAGTTTTTTGCCTCTAATATATATATAGTGTATATATATATATATCTATATATATATAAAGTTGGAAAAACTGCCTTTCTCACTAATCTCCCTTCTACACCACAGATCCATCCCTTCCATGAAGCCCACATCTACACTGTCTGTCACTACAGAGACTGAATGTACTAAATTAACATTAAATATTCACACAAAATCAATAAATGCTTGATTATATAAACACATAAGGGTTTCCTACAATCGATGTATTACATTTTGACACAAAAGTTTGTGGCAAAAATGTATTTTTAAAGGTTTTTCGAAGGTTTGAATCTCAGAGCTCTGAGAGCAAACTATCTCCAGCTTTCCACTACACACACAACACGGAACAGAGACTGTGCAAAACAATATAGAGCTCATGTGACCTTAAATTCCATGAATCACTGCAAAATTCACCTTA
Source organism: Neoceratodus forsteri (assembly GCA_016271365.2). Taxonomy (NCBI): domain Eukaryota; kingdom Metazoa; phylum Chordata; order Ceratodontiformes; family Ceratodontidae; genus Neoceratodus; species Neoceratodus forsteri. Next base: position 306,976,778 of record CM057457.1, on the reverse strand, counting down.
AAGAGCAAACAAAAAGGTAAAGTAATGTGAAGTCCCTAGAGAATAATGGGAATTTCACACTACTTTAGGATGCAAAGTTTGTCCCTTCGCTATGCAGAAAATTATGTAAAATGTGGGTTCTATGTGAAATACTACACATAGCAAATTGAATTTTAGCCAGTTCACCTACCTCTACTAGTGGGGTCCCCATCCATCTCTTCTCTAGCCCTGATCCCACTTGGTGTATGTGTGTGTGTGTGTGTGTGTGTGTGATCTTCTTACCGCAGCCATGCTACATCTTGTTTGGAAGGTAAGCAAGATCTCTTTTATTTCACTCAGAGTTGTGAGGGATTGTCTGTGTCTGTTGTCATCTTTAGGGTATGCATCTCAGAAGCTATCTCAGGAGGTCTGTTGCAGCAGAAGTTGCTGGAGGGGATCTGGATGCATGTCTTTTGCTGTTAGTCCTCTTTGATATAACATAGCTTAAACCCTTCCAGGAAAAAAAACTTTGAGCTTGGATGATAAAGGGATTTGACACTTCAGTCCCTTTTCTCAAATGGGTTAGAAGAATTTATGGTATTCCATCCTGCAGCTAGTACCGCTGAGGTGTAGTACTGATCCAGGAATAGCCTGGTCCCTTCAAAGTGTAGCAATCCTGCTCTCCATGCTGTGGTAAGAATGAACTCTTTAATCTGGAAACCCAGGAATCTGGCCACTATACACTGCAGCCATGCTTTAGGGTCCATTGGTTTGGGCCCCCAAACTCTGTGGGCCCTTTCAATGTAAAATGTGTAGTTCAGAGGGAGCTTCAGTATGGCTTTGAGCAACTTTTCTAGGAACAGGATAATGTGCAGAGCTTTGCTGTTTTCCTCAGGTTTTGTCTACAGAATCTCCCTTCTATGTCCTTTGTGTTTTTCTTGCACAGCATGGAGGCTAGTTTGGTGAGCTGTAGCAGGAGATGCTCTGTTTAAGATGCTCTAGCATCTAGCTCCGTGAGGACTGAGTCATGCTCCACTGTTGTTTTCTCTAGCCTGTTCTGTCCCTCCTGCAGTGCTGAGAAAAGTTTTGTGTTTTTTTCCCACTATGCATGTAATTCTGACAATACTAAGTCCAATTTCTTTGTACATTTGGTGCCCGGTGTTGTAGCATCTGCGGCAGGATGTGGAAAGGAGGATGGGGAGGTCTAGCTGCATGAGCCTTCCTTGATATACTCATTTGCATCAATGTTGCTGGTGCCTGGTTCTGGATGATTCCTTTTCTCCATGCCTTCTGTATGCACTTGTCAGTTGCTGTATAGAGTTATTTTTAGAACTTAAAGTGTTATGAGGTTTTTAAATGTTCAGGTGGCTCAGAGCCCTTTCTTCAAGCAGTCATTATAGAAGTGTAGAAACATTGACAATGATGGCAGAAAAAGATCAAAAGTCCATCCTGTATGCCTGAGTTCCCCACCTATTCCTGGAGCCTATTGTTCTTCCAAGGTTCTGGCCTTCCCCACTATCCCTCCATTCTCCTCCCTGACTGTGATGCCTTGAGCAACCACTATAACCTTCATTCTGTCCCAGACATGCTTAAAACCACTAATGTTTTTTGCACCCAGCACCTCAGCTGGCAGCCTGTTACAAGGCTCCACTATCCTTTCTGTGAAATAGTATTTATTCTTGTCCCTCTTGAACCTCCCTCCTGTTAGCTTCCACTCATGACCACATGACCATGAGGTGGTATTCAAGCTAAACAGTTCCCCACAGTTCACCCCCTTAATTCCTTTTAGGAATTTGAAGGTCTCTATCATAGTTTTCCTCTCCCTTTGGTCTCCAGCAAGTACTTGTTCAGTGCCTTGAGATACTCCTCTTAGGACATGGCTTGCTGGCCTTGAATCATTTTTATGACCCTGCAGTACACCATCTTGAGCCCCTTCCTATTTTGTCTGAGGTGAGGACCACAAAACTGGATTCAGTACTCTAGCTTTGACCTCACCAAGGGTCTATACAGGGGAAGTATTACCTCCATTTTTCTGCTATCAGTACCCCTCCCAATACATCCAAGTGTCCTATTTGCCTTGCTACAAGCCTTCTTGCACTGACTTGATTGCTTTAGGGAGTCACTGATGATAACTCCAAGATCTTATTCCTGGTCCATGGCACTGAGTCTGACCCTTCCCATCCAGTACACATCTTGGAGTTCTTGTTCCCTTGGTGCATCACCTTGCACTTTTTGGCATTGCATTTCAACTGCTAAACCTTTGACTACCTTCCAACTTTTGTGAGTTTCTCTGCATTTCCTTTATTCCAGTATTCAAGTTAGTCTGACAAGATCTCCCTGTCATGAATCTGTGCTGCTTACTGTCCTGGAGACCTTTGCTTTCCAAGTAGTGCACCAGATCCTCTGTGACCAGTGCCTCCATCAGTTTTCCTACAACAGAGGTATGACTGACATGGCTATAGTTACCTGCTTGTTCCATGTTCCCCTCCAAGGAGCAAAACTACATCTGCCACCCTCCAATCCTTCAGAACCACCCCTGTCTTTAGAGAGCTGTTGAACTGACTTACCAGGGGATCGGCCAGTTACTCTGTCAATTCCCTGAGTATCATTGGATGGGTGTTCCATTGAAACAATGAACTTCAATGGTGAAACCCATCACAGCAACAATCTCAACAGGTTTCAAGTTTGTCACTGTGATGGACTACTGGCAACATTTCCACTTTGAGAGTGATTTCCCCCATTTCAAACAAACTCCAACTTGGAGTTTGTTACATAGAAATGGGGGGGGGGGGTGAGTGCTGCTCCCTGCATGGAGGTTTGGAGGCACAGCCCCCGATACAAAAATCACAATGTTTGACAGGCAAAATTTCACCTGTTGACATCGGAGATGTTGCTAAGCTGCATGTCAACAACTTTGGTGTTGATGCGGCTTGGTGGAACCCATTGGATGCGGCCCATCTGGTCCTGGTTCCTTATCAATTGTTAGGGCTGTCAGCTCTTTCAGGACCCTTTCACTAGTAAATGAGAGCTGCCACATCTCCAGGACCCCCAAATGGCTGCTTTAATGCCACTCTTTGTCAAGGGCCTGCCAGCCTCCCTAGTGAAAACTGAGCAAAAGTAATTGTTAAGGATAGTGTTCTTTTACCCATCCACCTCAGTCCCCCTGTCCACCTCTGTAAACCTCATAATTCCTCCTCCTTTCTTCCTTTTTTCAGTAATATACTTGAAGAACTGTTTTTCTCTGCTCTTGACCCCCTCCACAATATACAGTTCTGTGTCTGCTTTTGCCACCCTTACTGTCTTTTCTGCCTCCCTGTTTCTTAACAAATATTCTTCCCATTCTTCCTCCCCTTCTTTTCTTCACATTTGTAGGAGGCCTTTTTCTTGGCCCTCACAACTTCTCTGACTCTTGCCGAGTACCATAGTGGTCTCGTGAACCTGTTCTTTTTGGTTACTGTTCTCGTGCATACTTCAGATACACTCTGAATAGCCTCCATAATTGCTCCTATCTTCCTTCTACCTCATCTATATTGTCCAGCCAAACTAACTTATCCATGACCAGCTCCTTCAGCCTATTGAAGTTTGCCCTACAAAATCAAGGACTTCAGTTCTTGATTGTAGTTTACTAGACCTGAGTGCTGGTTTGAACCAAACAGCATTATAGTCACTGTTCCATAATGGCTTTTCTACTCCCACAGCTCCTACCACCTCCAAGCTGGTGAACACAACATTGAGAATTGTGGTCTGTCTGTTGGGCTCCTTAACTACTGTAACTGTACCAGCAGACAGTCCTGTATTGCATCCAGCAAGACCTGGCTTTTTGTGCTCTTGGCCACTGTGGCCCTTATGTGGGTAACATCACCAGAAGTCCCTATGCATAACATTCAACCACTTCAGGTCAAGGTAGGATTACTGTGGTGGTGGTGGTGGTGGTGGCAGTGGGGAAAACATTTGTAGCTATAAGCAGTTTTAAGCTTTGAAGCAAACTTGGTATTCAGGCTCCAGTCTTAGCTCATGCTGGAGTGTGGTTGACATGAAGGCCCTGGTGGATGTGCAGGGGAGATATTAAGTGTGCAGCTCTGTGATAACACAAGTGTTTTTTTTCAGAGTCACCGTTAAAAACCAGCTAAATTATTCCAGAAGAACTACAGACTGGCCTTCAGGAAATATAAGGGAACATAGCAGGATGACTATAGGGAGGCATACCAAACTTCCCTAAGGGAAGCAGGGAAGGCAGTAAGGCAGGCAATAGCCCAAACTGAAGAAACACTAGCACAAACATTAAAAGAAGGTGACAAGACTTTCTATAGATACATTAGTGAAAGGAGAAAGTCCAGAGGGGGTACTGCTAAGATCAAAGGAGAAAAGGGTGTGTGTGAGGAGGATGACCATGTAAAAGCATATATCCTAAATGGATACATCCGCTCAGTATTTTCTGAAGAGAAGGTAGGGCAGGGCCCACAGCTCAGCACCATGAACACAGGGGGGAGGGAGGTGAGCACTAGTCCCTTCACAAAAGAAAGGGTCCTACAAGAGCTCGATAAGCTCAGGGTGGACAAGGCAATGGGACCTGATGGCATACATCCCAGGGTACTAAAAGAGTGAAGGGTGGAACTAGCAGAGCCATTATCAGAACTGTTTAGTGAGTCTCTGAGCACAGGAGAGGTCCCAGAAGATTGGAGAAGGGCTCATGTGATCCCGCTCCACAAGAGTGGTAGCAGGGAGGAGGCAGGGAACTATAGACCAGTCAGTCTTACCTCAGTAGTGGGCAAGATTATGGAGGCACTCCTTAAGGAAAGGATAGTGCAATACCTGGAATCCATAGGAACACAGGATCCAGGACAGCATGGGTTTACAGAATGAAGGCCCTGTCAAACTAATTTCATAGATTTCTTTGACTGGGTAACCAGAGTGATGGACCAAGGGGGAGCAATTGATGTCGCCTACCTTGACTTCAGCAAAGCTTTCGATACTGTTCCATATAGAAGATTGATTAATAAGCTGAGTAAGCTTGGGGTGGGTCAGAAGTTGGTCAACTGGGTGGCAAACTGGTTGACAGGCTGAAAACAGAGAGTGGTGGTAAATGGTATACAGTCAGAAGAGATGTAAGTCATAAGTGGGGTACCGCAGGGATCAGTTCTGGGGCCAGTCCTCTTCAATATCTTCATCAGTGACATTGCAGATGGACTGGAGGGTAAGGTTTTTCTGTTTGCAGATGACACCAAGATCTGCAATAGAGTAGATGATCCAGATGGGGTGGGCAGAATGAGAAGAGATCAGAGATCTGATAAACTAGCAAACTGGTTGGAAGAGTGGCAACTGGGGTTTAATGCAAAGAAGTGCAAGATCATGCACATAGGGAAGAGAAACCCTGAAGCCACCTCTAGGCTGGGAGGGGAGTTGCTGACAGTCACAAGGGAAGAAAGAGACTTGGGCATCACCGATGACCTGAAATCATCCAAGCAGACCACTAAAGCAGTAGGTAAGGCTAGGGGGATGTTATGGTGTATTAGTAGGGGTATCACAAGTCGGAAGAGGGAGGTAATAATCTCTCTTACAAGACACTGGTTAGTCTCCCTGGAGTACTGCATGCAGTACTGGAGGCCACACCTCACAAGGACATTACCAAATTGATGCAGTCCAGAGAAGGGCAACCAAAATGGTGCAGGGACTGCATCAGAAAACATATGAGGACAGATTAACGGAGCTCAATATGTATACCCCTAGAGCAAAGGAGGAGAGAGGTGATATGATCGAAACATTCAAACACCTTAAGGGCATTAACAAGGTGAAAGAGTTTAATATGTTTCAATATAAGAAAAATAGCAGGACAAGAGGACACAACATGAGATTAGAGGGATGCCGATTAAGGGGTAATGTGAGGAAGTTCTTTTTCACAGAAAGGGTGGTGGATGCATGAAATGGCCTACCTCAGGAAGTGGTGGATATGAATACAGTGCAGGGCTTCAAACAGGCATGGGATAGGCATAAGGAAGCAATACAGATGAGTATGAATAGATAGACCATTGACAGAGTAAAGGCCAATGGCACATTTATAAGGTAGAAAAAGAAATGGGCATACTGGATGGGCCTTGCAGTCCTTACCTGCTGTCAACTTCTATGTTTCTATGTAGACCTCAGAATCCTCAGTGAAAGAATAAAAATGGCATTTATATATGATATGAAAAGTAGCTGAGTAGTGAAAGACAGCTGAATAGCTTGTTTTTGAAGCCACTGTTTTAACTCATTAATGTCCTTCCTTTGTTTAATCATCTGCGATGAAAAGTCCTGAAATAAAAAGATTTAATGGCTTCTTCATACAAGATTTATTTGCTCTCTGGCTAGTTTGAGGATTAGTTATTTGACAGAGAAGCAAAGGAAATACATCTGAATAAGTCTGTGAGTCTGTCAGGTTTTGGTTTAGGTATTAGGGATGTATGAAAGAGGATGAGTCCAATTATACTGAAGTACTTCTGGTGACAAGTTTTGTACAAACCCCCACATGTCATTTCCTTCATCTCCCTCAAGTAGCCCAATCAACCTAAGATTGCTGTGAGTACCTGGATGCTCAAGATCATCCACTTTAACCCTTAACAATCTGATCTGTTCTTACTAAAAGTCAGCAGACTCTTCTAACTGTACAATGCTGTCCTCTGTAAGGGCTATTCCTGGCCCCACTGCACCTATCCACTTAGTTACTGAGTGGGTGGGCTGTATTTCTGCCATTTGTATTTTCAGATTTAATTTTATTTATTTATGTGTTTCGTTTTTGTTGAGCGGGTAAGTGCACTAGACAAATTCTGCCTATTTTCAAGCACAACCCGGGGGAGCAGGAAACAGCTGAATGCCAACTGACCTGGAACCAGAATAAACTGTTGGTGATATTTTTAGTGAATGGGGGGAAATTTGGCCAGGGCACTGGGGAAATTCCCCATACTACCCAGTAGGGGAAATTCTGGCCATTGGGCAGTCTACCTGAGGAAAGCTGTCAAGATGGACATGTGGGAGGCTGAGAAGCAGGTCTCCTCCTCTGCCTTGAAACAGCAAGAGATAGAAATATTTTTTAATGCTTACGTGACCTTCTGAAGGAGGTAAAATTACTGACATTACTACAACAGAAGAGATGGTAATTAATGAGAAACAAACAGACCAAAATGTAGCCATTGCAGTTGAAACTCAACATGCTGGGTTACAAAACAAAGATGCAGAACAACTGCAAGAACTATTAAGGAGAGAGAAAGAGTGCTTTAATGAATGAGATAAATGAATTACAGATCGATTTATTAAAAATATGCAGGTCCCCTGTGACACTCGAGAGGCCCTCCCTAGCAATGGGACCACAAGCTCTAGTAACACCAGTACACCTACTGCACGGAATATGAATGTAGTGAAAGCTGGAGCTGTACCAGAGATGATTTTCCAAAGGGCACAAGATCAGACGACTGCAATGATCTTTTCATTTGTGACTCACCAAGGAAGTCTTGACACACAGAAAAAGGCAGCTACAATAACTATGGCTAAAATGAGTGGGAAAAAATCAACTTGGGCTGACACAGAACCTTCTGATAGCACACTATGGTCAGTGGACAAAGTGCTACAAGTGGCTGGCTGGGCTAAAACCACTCCAGAAGGGAACTGGATTTCAGGCTTTTTGCTGATACGCATCCCTGGGGTAAGAACACCTTCAACTATTACTACAAAGGACATTGATGCATTTAAGAATAATAGCACAAAAACAGTACTGAAGCCTGTAGAAGAAAGCATGGAGTACGTTATAGATAATCAGGCAGAACTGAATGACTCTCCTTTAGCAATACCACATGAACTGGCATTGACACAAAATCCAAATTTGCAACTGGGAAATGAAGCAGGGGACATTGAATAACAAATACATAATGAAGAGGCAGAAGTACCAGTGCAGGCAATGGAAGAAGCTACTCAAGATGAAACTAATAATACCAAATGGAGTGACAATAATGGGGAAGTGGTGACAACAGGGAGTCAGAACAAACTAGGCCACAGCAGCAGCGTCCCTATGCCTCGTTATTTCATGAGTCCATTTATCCTGCCAGGTGACACAACGCGGTATAATTACTATATAAAGGAAGACTTGAAGTGTTCCCGGATAGACTTTTTGTGGCCAGATCATTACTCAAAAACAGTATGTACTTTCAAGCAGCAGAAATCTACACACTAAGCCACGTATCACGAGAAGCTTCTTTTGACATCAGCTTGAAAATGCAGAACAGTTTGGAAAAACTCTGGTCGCTATACTATACCCTTAAGTCTACCACCCTGTGGTCACCCTTTGAAGTTATACCGCTTACAAAACCTGCTCACAGGATCATCACTGTTTTATTCAGAAATGAGGGGGTGAGTGTCACTGACCTCACCTATTGGCTCAAGCAAAAATGTACAGTAGTCGGCCACCCAGAAGGCATATTCAATTTGGAACACATCTGGACTGGGGGCTGGAAAATAAGAGTCATATTAAGATCTACTAGTGCTGGGTTAGAACATTTACCCAATTGTTTTTTCTTGGGCAGAAATAGAGGGTTGCTTTTTTATGCAGGTCAGCCTAAAACCTGCTATAAATGTGGTAGACCTGGGCATATAAGTAACATCTGTGATAAACTACACTGTACACTATGTAACTCACTGGGGCACACAAGTACCCGCTGTAGAAGTAAGCCAATATGTAATTTGTGTGAATCGAGAAGCCACACATACACATCTTGTCCTTGGGCTGCTCACAAATAGACAATGCAGATTCTGAAGAACAACATTTGCTGGTTGCGATGACACAGAGGGCTCACTCTAAAACAGTGAATGTGCAGCCACAAGCAGCCCCTCTCTCCAAAATGAGTCAGAAGAACAAACAGAAGGACAAGAATCTGAGGCAGAATCTGAAGGAGCTGGGACAGCACAGGTAGTGGTAGATGTAGAGCAGTCAGGGTATAGGACTACTGAAGGTGCTGAGGGTTCACAAACTACAGATATGGAAGTGACAGAGAATGTGCTCCTGCAAGCTATTTCAGATAAAACCTCTATGCCATCACCAACCTCGAGAGCCCCAGATAGTGCAGTAAAAAAAAATGGTTGCCAGGCATCGCCAGGCATGGCAGCAACAAGCTCCTAAAGTGGTAAAGATCTCTGAGGTCACCACTTCAAACAGATATGCTGCACTTCTTAGGAACCCAGAAGCCTCTGATGACTTAGAAGACTCAATTGCCAGCTCGGGGCACCAAGAAACTGTTTCAGATAGTGAACTGAGTGTATTAGAGGAAAAATCTAAAAGTAAACAGAAAGCGGGGAAAATGCAGAAAGGGAGAAAAAAGCAGAATAAAAAGCCTAACGAGATTAAACCCCCATGAGAATAAGCCCAGCCCCTTTTTTCCACATCACTTATGTTGCAAACCCTTACATTAAGCACCATCAATGTAAACAGCATTAAAAATAAACAAAAGAGAGGAGCCATCTTTTCACACATCAGGTTCAGGAAAGCTGATATTATTTTACTACAAGACACCAAGTTACGTACTATACGGGAAACAGGGCTAGCAACCAAAGAATGGTACATAGGACCATCTTACTGGGCCATAGGATCAGAGGACTGTATTGGAGTAGGAATACTTATTAATAATACTAATGTCAAAATTGTGAAATTGATAGATTTAATACCAGGGAGCGAGCTAGTTCTTGACATAAAGTATAAAAATGCATATACCAGATAAATAAACATCTAGGCTCCACAAAAGAAAGCAGATATGGTAAGTTTATTTCAACATATTTTACCATACCTTTTCACCTCCCAGAACATTGTTTTTTTGGGGTGGGAACAATTTCTACTGTGGACTGTCCTCCAAAGACAGAAGCAAGGGAACTTTCACAAAACAGATTTTTTTTGTGATATGGCAAGTCTTAAAAACACTATACTCACTGAAGGACTAATAGATGCTTATTATCAGAAACATAATATGGCTGGCCCAACATTTCACAAAGGAAATCTAGCTACGAGGATAGATTTTTTTCTTTCTCAATAAAACACTCCCTGTCATTGCAGTAGATACAGTACTACAGTAGTAGAATATTCTGACCATTCTAAGCTACAGATAACAATAGGTACAACCCCCCCAATACATGGAGCAGGACTTTGGAAATTAAATTCATATTTATTGCAAAAGGCTGAAATAATACAACAACTGCAATACCTTATAATTATAAGAAAATTGGTCTCTGTAATGTATGAAGACTCAGTTTTATGGTGGATGGACACTACAGCAGATTCAAAAACTCTCTTGGTAACAATAAGTAAGGCTAACAGAAACAACAAATATCTTCTGTACTTAAAACAGAGACAGCAACTGCAACAATTAATGTCATTAGCACAGAACACAAAACATAACTTTACAGAACAAATAAGCACTGTTAAACAATCTATGTTAACTTTTCATAAAAAACAAACTGAAATATTGAAAAACCAACAAGAATTTGGCATGCAGGGGAAAACTGCTACACTATGTCCTTTTACTAGTTGCAAAGAATGGGTTCAGAAAATAGAAATGTTTTCTATCTCAGATGATAACAATAAAATACACAACACAAATGAGACAATCATTCAAGTAGTATCTCAATATTCAGCTAACTTATTCAGAAGGGCACAGACTGATGTGATGGTGTTACATCAAGTTTTTGAGACTTTTGATATTCCAGAATATCTAGAAGACCTAGTGACAGTGCAAAAGTGGAACAAGCCATCACTTCCCTAAATGCAGGGAGGGCACCAGGGAAGGATGGTTTTACAGCACAACTATACAAGATGTTTCAAATAAATCTGGCATCAGAATTGGCTAAAGTTTTTAATTCCATTTTATGTAATTAAAGTATGTCTCTAACAATGGCAGAGGGCATCATAATATTTCTGCATAAGGCAGGAGACAAGCAGAAGGTAAATAAATGGAGGCCTCTCAGTCTCTTAAATGCAGATTTCAAAATGTTAAAAAAAAATCTGAATAGCAGGTTAGTTAAAGTAGCAAAATATTTAATATCACTCATGCAATCATGTGCAATATCAGGCAGGGCAATAACTGACCAACATATCTTACTAAGGAATATTTTTGACATAAATAATGTTTTACACCTTGATGGCTATATTTTATCACTGGACCAGCATCAGGCTTTCGACATAGTCAGCCACAATTTCTTGTGGAATACATTACATCAATATGGAATCCCAGCAATCTTTATAAAATGGTTGCAGACCCTATATATTAAAATGCAACGGTTACTCCAGTAATAAATGGATACTGTGGACCTTTAATTCCAGTACAAAAAGAAGTAAGGCAAGGCTGTCCTACAAGCCCACTATTATACACTTTCTGTACTGACACTTTAATCAGATCAATAAACTCTAATGTTTTGGTTAGTCCACTTCTACTGCCTACAGGTCCTTCAACCTTTTCTGCATTGGCATATGTGGATGATATCTGCATATTAGTTAAAAATGAGCAATCAGTTAGTGAAACCATTAGAACATTCAATAGATATGGCCATATATGTGGAGCTAAACTGAATATGGCTAAGTGCATGGGTAAGAAATTAGGGCAACATTATACAAAAGTTCTCCAAGTAGCTGATATTAAATTAATAGACAAGCCTATAAAAATACTTGGAATCCAGTTTGATAATACAACCCCTATGGATATACTGAACTGGGATAGAAAAACTGAACAGAGCAAAAGCATGGCTACACTATGGACTGCTAGCACTCTAAAAATAATTTGAGCCTCTGCACAGGTTTATGGTTATCTAAGAGACATGTTTGTCAAGTTAAAACATGGAAAATTACATAACTACAAGAATTTACAAGCTCTAAGCAACATTCGTATAAACTAATACTAGACTCTCACTTCTCTGAAACCTATGGTTTTCTTAAATGTCCAGCAGCATGTCTAAACTCTGTGCAGACACTCATTACAGAAAAATGTATACAGCAAAGATGATCACTGTCACCTGGTTATGTGGTCATGATAAGCTGGAAATCAAAAGCATAAGCCAGTGGCAGATTCTATGTGTCTCAGGCAAAAATGTATTCAAGAGCTAGAATCTATGGAGCATTTATTTTTTACATGTATGTACATAAAAGATTTTTGGAAATATGTGGCTCTGCAATGGAGGGAGAAATGCTTTGAGAAAATTAAATTAAATGTATTGATATATGGGCACTACACAGGGGTATGGGGAAAATGGGACAAGCAGACTCCTAATGTTATTTTTGCAACCATTAAGTGGTTCATTTGAAATCTTAGATGTTTATATAACCTACAAAAAATAAAACAAAACAAAAAAACAACAAGAACAAAAACACTACACACACTGAACTACTAGATTAAATAACTGGGGAATTGCGAAGGATATATTATACAGAATAATAACATTTAACTAAACAAAGGTTATTGCATTATGGAATCTTGATTTAGTAGTTGCCGTATTGGTCCTTGCAAGAATAGATCCAGAAGCAAATGATTTGATACCTTTAATGGACCAACATAGATGTAACAACAAGAACAAAGTGCTCTAGCTTCGGACCAACCAGTCCTTCTTCAGAAGCTCATGGCAGTTGTTTAGAAAATACAATACTTATAACAGCTAGATAATGCAGAGAAAAACAGAAAAAAATCCCCATTGGTTTAAAATACTCATTTAAAAAAAAACAAAAAACAGAAGATGATGTCAGAGAAGTTAAACAGTACAATACTGCCCTCAGTCCGAATGAACCTTGGGTTAAGATGTGCTTGGTGCAATAAACATAAAGAATCCTACTGCACATTAATTTAATTGACATAAGATAACACTGCTGAAGCAGATAACTCCCAAATCAAGCCATGAGTGTCACAGTCAGTATAAGGATGTGATTACTGAAAGGCAACCCCCACCCAGCTTAAAGACAAACTAAGATAGTTATAGGGCTCATGAAATTACAATGTGTGCATTAAAGACAAGAATACCAGTAAAGTTGTCTAAAACATCAGTGCACACTGTGTGATGTGTAAAACCTAGCTAGACATGTCACCCAGCTGTATTCTCAAGCTAAATAAAAGGCCCAAGAAATTACAAAACCTCAGGACTATATAAATGATAATATAAATATAAATTGATAATATTAGTGTTAAACAAAAAACTCTAGTAGAGGAACCTCAAGGAATTCAGACCATGCATCCTGATATGTACTGATGTCAATATATACTGAGAATGTAGCAACTACATGTACCACAAGTGTCTAGGGAATCTGAAAAAGAGATAAAAAGTAATTTATCTCCTCCTGCTCATACAAACAGTACAACCTAACCCACCCCACATCACAATAATGTGGGTGGGGGAGATACATAGCTTAAACGAGATGTTGTCTCTCTCTCTCCCCCCTCCTTTCTCTCTCTCTCTCTCTGTCCCCACAGACACACACACACACACACACACACACACACTCAATCTCTCTCCTAGTGAACCTATATTAACTTCAGTCACTGTAATTGTTCCCCAAAGGAATACAACTTGTAATGAAATTCTGAGTAAATTACTACAATATTAGCCTAATGTAAAAAGATATGTGCAGGACCCCCAAGCAAATGAGACCACACATCCCAATATGTACAGAGTTACAAAATTATATATAACAGTATAAGATAACACTCCTGTATGTACACTAGCAGGCTGGGTAAACTGAATATGGTGCAATGGAATCAATCCCCCCACACAGGCAAAGATAAAAAGTAAGGAGAAATTTGTTGTGTGTGAAATGAAAATAGTAACACATTATACCTCCATATAGCTAAATAGAGACTTATCTCAATGTGACAGCAAGCCCCACATCTATTATATCACATACCACAGCACATACCCACACACATACATACACACACGCATCCACATCTCACACATGCTGAAGTCCTATAATATGTCAGCTTGAAGAAGAAAAGGTCTGTGGATGTTAATTTCTGTAGTGTCCCATAAAGCCAATATCCAAGTTCATCCCATCTGCTACCATATTGAGATGTAAAATAAGTTTAATCTCAAAAGCTCGTCTCTGTTGTGTGTTTTTGAGATTTCCTTTTAAGACCATTACTGACATATCTGAGACTGAGTGGTCAGGCTGGGAGAAGTGATGCCCCACTGGTTTTTCAGTCTTCCTTGCTGTAATAGTATGCCTGTGTGAGTTCATCCTAGTGCGGAGCTGTTGGCGTGTCTCTCCTACATAACCTGTTTGTGGACATCTCTTGCACTGAATGAAATAAACAACATATCGTGACATGCATGTATAACTCCCATGCACCTGAATTGTCTGTTTTGTGATGTAACCACACAGTCTGAGGTAGAAATTAGCCCACAAGTCTTGCAGGGGCGTTGATTGCAGGGTCGTAGTCCATTGTGTGACATGGTATTCTGTTCCGTGAAAGTTTGCTCCTAATAATTAGGCTGGATAAATTTGAGGTTGTTTAAAAGATAGTAGTGGGAGTTCCTTAAAATACAATTAAGGGTGTCATCCTCACTAAATATTGGGTGGAGATCTTTAATAATCTTACGCAGACGTTAAAGGTCTGATGATATGTGACTACCAAGGGTATTCTTTCTGTAGCTGTCTTTTCTTTATATTGAAGTAGTTGTTGTCTTGGTACTTGCGTTGCTCGTTCTGTTATCCTGTCAATTTCCTGGAAGAGTGTCCCTGCTCCATAAAGTGTTTTTCAACATAGCAAATGTGTATCTCTGTCATCCTCATTTGAACAAACACGTTGACAACGAAGTGCTTGACTGTATATGACAGATTTTTTGTATGATTAGGGTGGTTACTTTTCCTGTGCAGGTATCTCTATCTGTCTGTTGGCTTCCTGTAAATACATGTCTGTAGGGTCCATCCTTAATGATGACTGTGGTGTCCAGAAAGTTAACCCTGGTGGTAGAGTACCCAAGGTAAGCTTTATAGTAGGATGGAGATTGTTAAGTTTGTGATGAAAATCTTTGAGTGCATCTGTGCCTTCCATCCAGATGATAAACAAATCATCAATGTAACGGAAATAAGCCAGTGGTTTGTGGGGATACTGCCTTAAAAATCCTCCTCCAAGTCAGCCATAAAGAGGTTAGCATACTGTGGAGCCATTTTGGTGCCCATTGCTGTTCCCATAGTTTGAACATAATGTTTACCATTGAAGTTGAAGTTGTTATGTGTCAAAATGAATTCCATAAGTTCCCCACCACTCCAGGGTTGATGTTTTGGTCAGGTCCTTTCTCACGTATGTATTTAAGGCATGCTGCAATGCCATCTTGTGTGTGGAATATTAGTGTAGAGGGATGTTACATCCATTGTCACTAAAATGGTATCAGTGGTAAATCCTATAACCCTTGCAATTATGGAGAAATGTACCCTGGATAACAGACAGTGTTGTTCCAGTAACATGAGGGGATGTTGTATTTCTGTATGTAATAAGGATTTTCTTTCTATATAATGTGAAGTTTATTGGTAACATTGTAAGTCTATGTATTTCTGTTCTGTTGTTTTGTATATATTACAAAGTTATGTTGTAAATTTTCAATAAAAACAAATTCCCCAACTTTTTTCGAGAAGTGCCATGGGATCTTTAACATCCACTGAACTGCCACCAGAACAGACAGCTAGGACCTCAGTTTAATGTCTCATCAGAAAGACGGCACCTCATGAGTTCATCACACCCCTTATGCTGCACTACAGTGTCAGTATTAGGATTTAACCCAAGTGCCTGGTGTGGGGACTTAAAATGACTTAAGTCAGACTTGATGTTTGGCAGTATTTTGTCTACAATGTCCATATCCCCTGTTTTTCTTCTGCAGAGAAGTGATTTCTTTAGTTGTCATCATAGTGGTTGCTTTCCCGTTTTCCTTTAATGTTGATAGGGAGAAGGGCAGGGGTAAATGGAGAAAGTGACAAAGGCAATGAGGACAAGGATGGGGCAAAAATGAGTAAGGCTATCAGGAAATGGAGGGTAATGAGTACCAATGCCTGTAGTCTGGGCAACAAGCTCCCTGAACTGGTGGCCTTGATGGAAGAGGGATGCCTGGATATTGTAGCAGTCACAGAAACATGGTACACAGAGAACCATGACTGGGATGTTTACATACCAGGGTACATAACCTACAGGAGAGACAGGAAGGGGAGAAGAGGGGGAGGAGTAGCTCTCTATGTAAAGGAAGGGATAAAAGCAACTGAACAAAAGAGTAAACAGGGAGGAGAGGAGACACTGTTGGCCACCTTAGAGACTGGAAATGGCACCACTATCCACACAGGGGTTGTAATGCAGATCCCCATGTCAGGGGGAGGGAATGGACAAGGATATGATTGAAGGCATACTTAAGATGGCAGAGAAAGGGATATACTGTTGATGGGAGACCTGAATATGCCAAATGTTAACTGGAGCACATTTGCTGCAGCCACATCCAAGAGCAGGGCCATTCTCGATGCCCTACAGGTGGCATGCCTCAGACAGCTAGCTGCAGAACCCACTCATGAGGGAGCAATCTTAGACCTCGTACTGTCAAATGGGGACAGTGAGAGGATCTCAGATCTAGAAGTGGGTTGCCTTCTGGGAACAAGTGACTATCAAACAGTGTGGTTCATGATAAACTCAGCTACAGAGTCAAGTCATACAAAAGTGAGGGTACTGGACTTCAGGAGGGCTGACTTTGGCAAGATGGGAGTGTCTTAGAAAAGCACTAGCAAACAGGCTAGAAGGAGGGTGGAGCAACAATGGGAAATCATCAAAACTGCCATCACAGAGGCAACAAGCCTTTGTGTGAAGCAAATAAACAAATCAAAATGAAAGAAAAAGCCACTATGGTTCTCAAAAGAGGTGGCTGGGAAAGTCAGGGAGAAAAAGATAGCATTCAGGAAGTATAAGGAAACACAGAAGGAGGAGGACAGAGAGCTGTAACAGTTAAGGCAGAAGGAAGCAGGGAGGGAAGTCAGAATAGCAAACGCCCAAACTGAGGAAAAGATAGCCAACTCAGTTAAGAAGGGGGATAAAACCTTTTATAGGTACATCAGGGAGCACAGAAAGACAAAGGGAGGGATAGTGAAGCTGAATAGAATGGACGGTGGGTGGGCAGAGAGGGACAGTGAAAAAGCAGGGCTACTGAATGAATATTTCTGCTCAGTATTCACAAAAGAGGAGGAGGGGAGGTGCCTAATCCAATTAACAGAAGCACTCTGGATAAGGGGGTCGATCCCAGTCCTGTCACAGAAGAAAGGGTTCTGAAAGAACTCCTAAAACTGAAGGTGGACAAAGCAATGGGGCCTGATGGAATTCACCCCAGAATTCTAAAAGAATTAAGGGGAGAGCTAGTGAAACCACTGACTACCCTTTTTAACAAATCATGGGGGGATGGTGTGCTACCTGAGGACTGGAGGAAGGCAGATGTGATTCCCCTTCACAAAAGTGGGACCAAGACAGAGGCAGGAAACTATAGACTGGTAAGTTTGACCTCTGTGGTAGGGAAAGCGATGGAATCACTTCTGAAGGAAAGAATTGTTGAGTACCTAGAGGCCAGTGGGGCACAGGACACAAGGCAGCATGGGTTCACAGCAGGAAAGTCATGTCAGATGAATCTAATTGATTTCTTTGATGGGGGGACCAAAGTAGTAGACCAGGGAGGGGCTCTGGACATGATCTACCTAGACTTTAGCAAGGCATTTGACACAGTCCCACAAAAAAGATTAATTGTCAAATTAACCAGCCTAGGAGTGGGTCCCAGGGTGGTAGCCTGGGTAAAACATTGGCTGGACAACAGGACACAGATGGTAATTGTAAATGGAGTCCACTCTGAAGAAAGAAGGGTTACTAGTGGGGTACTGCAGGGTTCAGTACTGGGTCCAGTCCTTTTTAATGTCTTTGTAAGTGACATTGCAGAGGGACTGGAAGGAAAAGTATGCCTCTTTGCAGATGACACAAAGATCTGCAACAGGGTTGATACACAAGTAGGCGTGGAAAGGATGAGAAGGGACTTGGCAAGGTTGGAGGAATGGTTAGAAGTATGGCAGCTTAGATTCAATGCAAAGAAGTGCAAAATAATGCACCTGGGAAACAAAAACCTAGGGGAAGATTACACAATGGTGGGGGAGGTAGTAACAACAACAAAAATGGAAAGAGACCTGGGAATAATCATATCAGATGACCTTAAGGTTGGCAAGCAATGTGAGAAGGCAGTAGGGAGGGCTGGGGGGATACTGGGATGTATAGGGAGAGGCATCACCAGCAGAAAACAAGAAGTTGTTATCCCTCTGTACAGTCAGTTGGTGAGACCCCATCTGGAGTACTGCATTCAGTTCTGGAGACCCCATCTTTGTAAGGACATAGACAGGATAGAGGCAGTCCAGTGGAGGACAATTAAAATGGTGCAGGGTCTGCAAGAGAAGCCATACTAAGAGAGACTAAAGGAGCTTGATATATATACCCTTGAGGAAAGGAGGGAAAGGGGGGACATGATAGAAACTTTTAAGTACCTCAGTGGAATCAACAAAGTCCAAGAGGGTAGCATCTTTCAGAAAAAGAGATGTGCAGGAACAAGGGGACACAATTTAAAGATGGGGGGGCAGTTCAGGGCAATGTGAGGAAGTATATTTTTACAGAGGGGGTAGTGGATGCATGGAACAGCCTTCCTGAGGAGGTTGTGGGGTCTAAAACTGTGGGAGAATTCAAGAATACATGGGACAGACATAAAGCAATTCTTGTGGGGGGTAAGAAGAAATAGGCTGTTGGTTAACTAGGATCTGTAGCTTATCCTGTAGTAGGAAATGGGCACACTAGGTGGCCAAGCAGTTCTTTTCTACTGTCAAAGTCTATGTTTCTATGTTTCTATGTTACTTTACAGTTGCTGATTTGACATTCTGGCTGAAGTGGGGGCTGCAATTTCAGCAGACTTAAATAGTGGTAATCTTAAAAGAAATACTTTAGAGACTTAAGGTTTACACAGCTTGTTCCTGAATGCTTCTGAAACTGATTGCTGATGTTTTTCCCTAAAATAAAAAGAAATGTTTTATAAAATGAGCAATAAATTGAGATAGTGTTGAGAGACGATTCTCTTCCACTGTTATTCCTTCAGTGGTCATGCATGCTCCTCCAGAAAGGCAGCAAAATCCACTTCTTCAGGGTCTTTTTTTATCTACTATATGTAAAGATTTGTAAAAAAAAAACCACATACAAAGAACCCCACACCTCTACCTAACAAAAAATATAGCTGAGCAATTACATAATTACGTCTTTTTTAACATGCTTATAAAGGGGTAAGACTAAACTCACTGCCGACCTTCATTATAAAATACACATAGTCAATCCTCTTTTTCCAAACAGGCATTTTATTGTCTGATGCACCAAATGAATAAACAAAAATGAATTATTAAATAAAAACAAGTTCATTTTAAACATTATTCATTTCTTGTTTTTTTTTTTCACATATTCCATCTGTGGAATATTATAAATGCCATCTTTGAATAGTACTGCTAAGCATTTTTCTTGCTTCCTAAATACTGTTTTTAAACCACAACATCTGTTTAAAGGATACATATGTTCTGGTTTAGTTACTGCATCAGTTATATTCCCATATTTAGTACAGCTCTTCTGTCTAAATTTTATCACATTTCTCAAATGTTTCTATCTCTTTTTTCTTCATTTCAAGAGGTAAAGTAAGACTGCTTTTCATGCTGTACAGTTCAGTCTCCATCTCTACATTCCCACCTGTAATATAACGGAGAAAACTAATCAAAATCAGCTTCATGTAAAATAATCACTTTAGTTATATTATTTATATAGTATTCAGCCTCTTACTTCTTAGTCATTCTTCCTTTTGTCTCTACATTCGATTTCCTCTATAATTTTTCCCAATACCTCTGTATATGACACAATTTTTATACAGAAACTTAGAAAACAGAATGAATTTCATGCTTGGTAGTACATCAAGCAGCAGTACAGAATAGCAGTGACAATTCTGACCTATATGTATTTATTCTATTTTAGACTGTTCTCTTATCTCCTGACTTTTATGATACTCTTTCCCCCCATTTTGAGTTTGCTTTACCATTTTGTTTTTGCAGTTCAAATAATAAAAGGAATGCTCCTCTTAATATGAATTGGACCAGGTTTTCAGCTGTATTCTCTATTGGTTTTGAACCCCAAAGTTTAAAATTACCTTTCTTGTGACTTTACAACTAGCAAGCAGCAGACACTGCTCCCTAATCTTATGGCACAACTGGTGAACAAAAACAGCTGAGAATATTGATGAACGCCTGGTCTGAGTCATATTTAAAGAACTATTCCTCTCATTATTTCAAATATGAGAAAGGGTTAAAGCAGACTCAATTTTGAAAAAGAAGGTGACATTCAAGTCAGGAGATAAGGGGCAATGAAAATAGAACAAAATGGTATAGATCAAAATTTTCTCTGCTATCATGCACTACTGCTTTAAGTCCTCAAGAACCAACTTACATTTCTCTGAGCTCCAGCTCCTTTTGGCATTGGGCATGGCTTGAAACTGGAGTATCCCTTTTAAACTTATCAGCTTACTCACTCATGGCTCATACAGTTGTGTACATTAGTAGACATGTGCAATAGCACCAAGTCATGACTTAGATTTATTTTCCAAAGAAAGAACTCAGAAAGGAGAGTGCATAAGTAGGCATGCTTATTTTCTCCAAAGTTAGATTTGCTCAAAACTTGCTCTTGTTTTCACAAACTAAAATTTCTACAAATTCAGGATTTCATTTGACTGTTTACCCACATTCGCTTCTAAGCTGGACTTAGGGGGAACATTTGCAATGCATTTTTCCTGCCTCTTTGGTTAGTGCCACAAGTACTTTCTAATAGTGCAGAGAAAAATGTGCTGTTACACAAGTATTGCTGACCACTTTATAGAAGTGTTGTGACACCTGTATGCAATGCTGTGCCCATCTAGGCATTGTTGTCCCCATTTATATATTTAATCCCTTCAGGTTAGATTTCTTGATTTCCTGAGGGGGTGGATTTATATCAAGAACAGCAATTTGTAGCAAGAACAACATAAATATCCCTGAAGCTACCTCTGGGACAGTGAGTATTGAGACTGAACTGAGTTGGGACACATCAACAGATCAAAGATGGTTGCCCTGGTTCCCAACCCTCTAAAAAAAGAGGCTACTTAAAGTGAAGTTGCTTGTCACTGGCACTGCAGTATCACCGTATGCAACAGAGACTCAGTCTAATCATAATAGGCTATACTAGGGTGTACCTCAGGCTCAATTCTAGGCCCCTCCTGTTTTCCTTGTTTACCAATGACCTGCGTACCCACTGCGGGGAGAGAGCTCGGTTGTGCAGTACACTGATGATACTGTCATCTTCTGACCCCTGTGTGACGTTGTTGCCCTAGGCCCTCTACTCCAAAAGGATCTCACTCACTAGAGACTTTGCTATGTAAGAACAGAATGGTACTAAATGCCGACAAGACCAAGGCAATGCTATTCAGGCCAAGATCCTGGATTTGACAGGTCCTCATCCTCTCCTTAACCTCACTCTCTGGTAAAGCCATTAACGTAGTCCCTCCCTTAAATACTTAGGCCTCACGTTGGATTAGAATATGACATACAAGGAACACGTGGACCAGGTCACCAGGACCCTACATCGGAAACTTGGCACCCTGTACCAACTCAGGGACCAACTCATCCCTGAAGCCAGGCTCTCCATAGCTACCAGCATCCTTCTACCCAACCTGACCTTTGCGGCCCCTATTATACAGGGCATGGCTAAGCAGGAGATTACCAGGATGCAAACCCTATATAATAAAATAGCTCATTCCGCAACCTTAGACCACCTGAGATGTCAAAACTGTGACACTTTGGCCAATCTTCATTGGCCCACATTGGTTGCCTGCCT
This sequence comes from Neoceratodus forsteri, assembly GCA_016271365.2. Classification (NCBI taxonomy): domain Eukaryota; kingdom Metazoa; phylum Chordata; order Ceratodontiformes; family Ceratodontidae; genus Neoceratodus; species Neoceratodus forsteri. Next base: position 306,954,900 of record CM057457.1, on the reverse strand, counting down.
CCAACACCCCTTGCTTGTCCAGGCCTACAAGCTTCTCAAACCCCACGCTTTGCCAAGCATTGGCAGGACCATAACCCTCAAACACAACCCAAGGAACCTAAGGACCTCAGATAGAATGCTATTAGAAGTCCCTAGGGTAAGGACAAACGCTGGCAGAAGATCCTTTTCCTCCCAAGCAGCCTGCCAATGGAACAAGCTCCCTCCCCAGGTCCAGACCTCCTCCTCACTAAAGAACTTCTGCACCAGGCTTAAGTCCCATCTGCTGACCTCAAGCGCATGCTGCTGTCATGGCACTTAAAGGTCCTAAGGTACTCCCCTCCTCTCCACCTCCCATCTCCTAGTTTAACCTTCCTACTACCTGCCTTATACAGACTGCTCACCAGAGGCCATGTGTAACCCCTGAATAAACTATATGCAAAGTACTACCAATTGCTTACATGTCATGATGATAACCATGCCTGTACCCATGTCTGCATCCACTGCTTTTCTTTTACCGTGCCTGTAAGCCATGCCTGTATCCACTGCTTTTCTTTTACCATGCCTGTAACCATGCCTGTATCCACTATTTTTCTTTACTGTTACCACCTCATGATGTAACTCACAATGCCTCAAATGTTCCTTATGTTCTTGTTCATTCTTATAACTTGTATTGTTATCCCGGGTCGCCCCTGAAAAAGGGACCTTCGGGGCTCAGTGGGCCTACCCGGTCACCAAAATTTAATAAATATAATAAATAAATAAATAAATAAAATACTATATAGCAAAAGGTTCAAAGCAATCTAGGAGTATTTGGCAGGGGAGCAGATGAAATCTTTTACATTAGGTGCCTAGACACTGACTAAGATCAGCTCTCCTATATGGACCTATCACATGCTATTATTCACCTCTATGACTTACAAACTTCAGTACAACAAAGCAGCCAGGTTTATCTCCTTGTTAAGACCATATTGGGGATCCAGTGTTCTCAATCTTTCTATCCAAAATACTTCTTTAGACAAAAGTATTTTCTCTACGTTACTGCCCCTCAGTGGCATCTTGATATATTCCAGTCCATGAAACTTAAGCATGGCTGTGTTATGTATCTTTTTATTAAAATGCATAGCAACAGGCAGTCCTGTTACCCTCCTCTTATAGCAGTTTTATGTTCCTTGATCCTAACTGTAAGTGGTTTCAGAGTTTTTCCAACATACACTAAATCAAAGGGGTATTTCAAAATGGAATGACCTGCTCAGTGTTGCAAGTAATCAAGTCCTAATTCCGAATGTCTTCACCCGCATGCATTATTTGTGTGCATTATTGCAGGTTTTACAGCCTCCACACACAGGTAGTTACTCAAACTGTTGCTCCTGAAAGGAAATGTTCTTTTGTCCTTTGTGATTGGATGCATGGAATGGATGCTTCTGTCCCTCAGTGTTTTCATTTTTCTGGTTACAACTCTTGGTTTTTCCATAAAAAAATTAGAGCCCCTTCTTTTGTTGATTGCAGAACTCCCAAGTATTTAAACACCATGTCCATTAATTCTCCCAGTTCATCAGAAGAGGACATAGCTAGGGCCTATTTATCTTCCTTTTTGTTTTGTCACTTTTGGTTTAAAAGGTTTTCCCTAGGAGTATCCACACATCTTTTTTAATCTTGTTTAATCTAGTACATTTATCCATGCCTAATTTGTGCATTAGATTTTAATGCACAAGTTAGGTATTGATAAATGTCCTAGATTAAACACATTGCGTGAAATGGCATAGTTGTAAAAAATGCTCCATAGACCTTTTTGATTACAGAAGGAGTGGTCTCACTATGCATCTCTGACACATGCAAGGGTATTTAGGGCAAGGAAAGTCTATTCACAGATGATACAAAGCTCTATGGAAGGGCTGACAGTGAAAAGGGAGTTAATATCGTAACACAGCATGTAAGGAGACTCAAGAAACAGTATAGTATTTGGCAGTTGAAATTCAGTTTCTATTATCAATGAGTGCAGTGTGCATTTGAAACACAGTTGTAGAAGTGTCCTGGCAGCACAGTTGGTTAGCAAAATGGTATTCCAAGCAGACTGGGGCTCAAATCCCAGCTGGGGCACTTATTTCTTTCTCACTTGTAACATTGTATTGAAATTCAATGCCAAAAAGTTCAAGGTAATGCACATACGGTACTGTAGGAATTTTTATTTTACAATTTTTGGCCAGGACAGACACGCTAAGTTGAAACTTGTTTCCAGGAGCACCCTGGGAACACAGAGAAGTTAAGTTAATTGTTCATGTTTACACAGTACGCAAGTGGTGGCTGTTGGATTCAAATCCAGCTCTCCAGGTTTGCAGCACATTGATCTTAACAACTATGCTATACTACCTCCCTAGAATGCCAGTAGATAGCATGGATGAGGAGAAAAGAGACCTGGTATGAGAATAAGAAATAACCTCAAACCATTTTCTGAGTTCAGTAACACATACAGGAGAGCAAACAAGGTGCTGGAGTGCATAGAGAAAGGAATTATTAGTAGAAGGATGGAGGTGATATAGCCACTGTTTAGATTATGGGTTAGGCCACACTCAGAGTATATATGTGCCACTTATACCATCCATGCTTAAGCTGGATGGCCACTTATTTATTTTATTTATTTATTTATCATCTAGGAGTTACAACCTTTGAGCTAGTAGCTTGTTTACAAAGGTTTTACATCAATAGTTACAAACAGTGTAGTTAAGTACTTCAAGGGAATCAACAAAGTCCAAGGGGGTAACATCTTTCAGAAAAAGAGATGTGCAAGAACAAGGGGCACAATTTGAAGATAGAGAGGGGACAGCAGAAGGGGCAATGTGAGGAAGTATTTATTCATGGAGAGGGTGGTGGGTGCATGGAACAGCCTCCCTGAGGAGGTTGTGAGGTCAAAAACAGTGGTAGAATTCAAGAATGCATGGGACAGACATAAAGCAATTCTAGTGGGGGACAGGAGGAAGTAGGCTGTTGGTTAACTAGGATCTGCAGTTTATCCAATAGATAGTGAAATGGGCAGACTGGGTGGGCCAAGAGTTCCTTATCTGCCATCAAAGTCTATGTTTCTATGTCTATGTTTACAGAAAAAGACTATACAACTAAGTTCAGACTTTTAGGTACAGACATTGGTATTTGCAGACATTAGATACATACATTGGTATGGTATGCTGCACTATCAGTGACATTTCGATAGCAGGGTCCATTACAGTGACAACAGCACCATGTCACTGCAGGGAACCCACTGGAACCCGGCGCTGTCTGTCAAGGGTCCTGCACCCCCCCCCACCGAATTAGCTCCAACTTGGAGTTGCGAATCCTAAACGGGCAGTGCAAAAACACTTGTTTTCATATGAAACCAGCAGCCAACTGCAAAATGCGGTCAATCTGCCGGTTTCACTGTCTGGTCATTCAACAAAAAAAATGTGTTGATGACCTGTCGTGGATCCCATTGGTATGGACAGGCAGTAATCAAGAAAATATGTCACAGATACAGTACATTAGATACAATTGGTAATGCATAAATAGGATTGTAATTTAAAGGCTTTGGGTGCAAATAGCATAAGGTAGATCAGGCAAAGCAGCGGGAGGAATGAGGACTCTCTGAGACCAAGCGGTTGTCTTTGTCATGGAGTTATATGGAGGAGAAAGGAGTGAGGGAGGTGGAAGAATAAGAGTGAGGGGAGGGGTGAGAGGACAGAGAGAGGTAAACTGGAGCAATGAGAGTGGTAAAGGAGTGGGTAGTAGAGACATGTGTTGGGGTGATGGTGGTGTGACAAGGGAGGGTGGGGGTAGTTGGGGAGAGAGGGGAGGATAGCAAGAGTGCTAGGAAAGATAGGCATGTGAGAGAGGGGGTGAGGAGCAGGGGGAGAGGCAATGATGAAGGGTGAGATGAGAGGATGGTAGCAAGGGTGCTTAGAATGGACAATCTGTGTTTTCCAAAAGCCATTCCTCATAGGGTTCCAGAATGACATACTGTACTAGGCTATATTAGATTAAGGGTGCATGGTATACTGGATGCCTGAAACCTTTAACACCTACTCAGCTGCCATCAGGTAGCCTCCGTGACACTGATCACCTCAATCTACTGCACCTGGTGTGCTTATATTGAGCATGCTCCTCCCAGGATCATTCAGTGCAGGAACCACTCATTCTTTAATGAAGCCTACAACATGTACAACATAGCAAACATTGATTGGTCCCCCCTGGTGGGCCACCAATGAGATGGACCATGCAGTATATTACTTCAATACTACCCTGCTTCACTTACAAAATAAGCATGCTCCACTCACCACTAGGTGTGTCAAAGGCCGTAGAACAAAGTGGCTGACCTGCCCCTTACTGACCCTACTGCAGGAGAGAGATACAAGCTGGGTCACTTACAAAAGAGCTAAGTCTGCTCATGACTGAAATAACTATAGGTTACTAAGAAACAATTGCAAGACTGCCATTAGGCAAAATAAGAGCACATTTTGTAGAGAGAAGCTAGGCACACTACATAATTCACCCAACAGTTTCTGGAGAAAGCTCAAGGAATCCCTGGGGTATTCTAATCCTAGCACCCCAGTGGACTTTGAAATTAATGCAATCAATTGTAACAACCCAACTACAATATCCAATGCTTTTAACCAACTTTTTCTGATCTCCCCACTGTTACAACTGCTCTAAACCCTCTGGCTGACCCTACTGCTGTGCATATGCCAGTACTTCCTCCCAGCTCCCACCCCCTTTCCTCTTAAACTAGTCACCAACACTGAAGTATGAAAACTCCTTCTTCACTACCTGATATCAAGTCTGAAGGCCTGGACAGTCTTAGCCCCAAACTTCTGAAGCTGGCAGCCTGGCAACTTACCCTCCTCACCCATTATCAATCTCTCCTCTCTGCAGGCACAGTACCCACAGGATGGAAACACGCCAATATCATACCCATTCTAAATAAAGGAACACCCAAGTCCCTATCTACCGGCCATTTGCCATACTCCTGGTACTTAGCAAAATTCTTGAGAAAGTTGTCATTGTGCAACTAACAACCTTCCTGGACAAGCATGATCTTCTATGTTCTGCTCAACATGGCTTTTGTAAATATCACAGCACCACTACAGCCCTACTCACCCTGACTAACACAATCTACTCTGTGTCTGATCTTGGTCATCTCACAGGTGCTGTCTTTGTGGACTTAATGAAAGCTTTTGACACTGTTAACCACACCATCCTTCTTAACAGATGTAGGTCCTTAGGAGTCTCAGATAGTGTACTGCCATGGTTTTTCAGTTATCTCTTCAACAGACAACAACGCACAAGGATTGGCTCAACCTTCTAGGACTATCATCCAGCTTCCCTCAGTGTCCATGAGGGGTCCATTCTGGGCCAGCTGTTGTTCTCTATGCATATCAACTCAATCACATACTGCTTTAACAGCTCTACCCCCATCCTTTATGCAGATGACCTGGGGTTCTTCTGTCACTCCCCTGACATAACTCACTTAAACCAAGACCTTACCTCTGAACTCTCTGTGGTGCAATCCTGGCTCAAGGACAGCAAACTCCTTATGAACTACTCCAAATTCCAAGTCATGCTGTTTGGGACCTACATAAACTAAAAAAAACTACTGATATCCCTCTTGGTAGCAACTAATAATGGTACCCCTTTGAATACAGTCACTTCCTTCAAGTACCTTGGAATCACACTGGACCCCTCCCTAGATTTCTCAACTCACAATCACTTGGCTTGTAAGGGAGTCAACTCAGTTCTAGACATAGCCTACCGTACTAAAAGCCATCTCTCTCCCTCGGCAAGCATTGCAATTGCTCACGGCCTTCTCCTTCCAGATTGTCCTACAGCCTGCCTGTATTTGCCCTAGCCTCTGCTTCTCTCCATCGCAAGTGGACCATAAGTTACAATAATATTTGTGGGTTCGCTCTTTCCTGCAATCATCTCATGCATCACTGCTCTCTCACAGCAAGCTTGGTTGGCCCTCCCTACAGCCCTATTTGACCCCTCACTATGCAGATTCACTCACAACATTATTACTGCACAGAAACCTCTTACACTGGCCACCCTCTTAGTTCTCAGTTCACACCACTACACCCTCAGATCCTCAAACGCTGTCCAACTAGCTGTTCCCAGATCACGACCCAAGTATGGTTTCATGGCCTTCTCCTCAGCAGCTTCTGTACAATGGAACTCCTTCCTGGCTGCCCTGCACTACTGCATCAATAAAAGCCCTTTCAAAAATCAGCTCCTCTCCCTACTTATTAACTGCTCTACCTGTAACTGTCCCTAATTCTCTTCAGTTCCTCTCCCCTACTCTGCATCCCACCTTCTCTCCCACCCTACTCCCCCTTCCCCTCATCTCTTCTCATCCCATCTTGTTTCTTCTGCCCTGTCCAACACTGCTACTTGACCATTCCTGGCTGCACTGGCTCTTGTTTGCTACAAGTGTTTGCCTCTCTATGTAATATGTATTTAAATGTTTATTGTCTTCTTTATACTGCCCCTGGTGACTAAGCTATGTTTGAATTTCTACTGGTGAAATGTATAATCTTTTCTTTTACTTGAATGCTACCATTATTCCTTTTTTTTCTATGCGTTCACTGTATAGTATTGCATTATACTATATTATTCTGTATTATACTGTACTGGAGTGTATCTCTCCTGGGTCATACCTGAACATAGGCAGATGTCTGCTTAGTGTACCCCACCTGGTTAACAAAAGCTAAATACAATAAAAATAAGTAAAATGTTAATGAACCTACCAGGTTCTACCTAACTGCTGTAGCCATCTATCTAATGAGGAGATAATAGGCAGCTGACTAAGGTACAGTGACTCTATTCCTGTATCTATGGTAACCCTCCATACTCACTAACTGGCAGACATGGTGAGTCTTCTTTTGCAGATACTCACTTTCATTTTCTAAAACTGAGAGCAAAACAAGTTTGTTTTTAACAGCAAATAGATGACTTACTGATTTAAACTGAATGTAGCTGAATGAGCTTAACATGCTGTTTTGAGTTACACTGTAGCTGGCTTACTGATTGTGAGACTGAGAGAGATAGGAGGAGAGAGGTAGTGAGTGAGCAAGTGAGGTAGATGGGTGGGAGCGATCTTGGCTAAGTGAAGTGACAAATTTTTTATACTGTAGCTGAGTGGCTTTTAACATGCTGTTTCTTATTGGGATTGGGAATGCACAGTTGAGAAGGGAGGAGGCAGTAAGTCAAGGAACGAGTTACCTATGATACAGTAGCAAACTATAGCATTTGTACACAAATCATCCAAATAAATATCAACATTGGGTAAAACGGACAGTTGTGTATAACAGACAAAACTACCACACACAGAGCAGTCCATAATAAGTGGCATGTTCCATACTGTGTGCAGTTCTGGGGCCATATCTAAGGAAGAATAAGTAAGCAATAATCCATGACAGAGTGTACATTTTTAGAGAATGAATGCATTCCCTGGGTAAATTGGAAGGCATGAGGACAATGACCAAGTGCCTTTCAATACAGCCAGGAAGTGCATAAATTCTTAAGAAATACACATATGAAGTGGGTTACTGCACTTATGAAGTGGAAAAGGTTTTTTCAATGGAAAGATTTTGTTTCTGTGTAGTTATGCTGTTGTTGGTAGATTATATTACGTTGTTGAAAAACATGCATGTAATGGGAATTAATGAACGATTACAGGACATGTTTCAACTAACGAGGTTGCTAGAATTCTGAAGTCCATTTTGTAAGGATAGAAACAGTGCAGAAAAAGCAACAAAGATGATCCATGAACAACCATTGAAATACAAGGAAAGACTGAGAAGTCTTAACATGTACTCACTGAGTATAGAAGAGACAAGGGAACATGACAGAGACTTTCAAGTTCATGAAAATGGCTCAATAGAATGGACACATTTTATTTAATCTGAGGAACAGTAGGTCTAGTGGGGGTCAGGTACTTAGGAAGGGAAGTTCAAAAAGGACATTAAAAGCATGATTTAATAGAAAGGATGAGGATGTGGAACAAACTTCCAGACAAGGTTCTTGAGGCAGAGACAACAGCAGGGTTCAAGAGAAACTGGGATATATTTAAGGAACTTACTGGATAGAATAATGCAGAAAGGAAGGGAAGGATGCAGAAAATAATTAGCATTAGAATGATTCAGAGTCAGGAAACTTGAAATAAACTACATGCACTGATCAGGTCTCTTCTGTCCTTTTCTTTTCTGTGTTTCTGTTCAAACGTGTTGACTGGGAGAGGCACTCTGTGATGAAGCTTGTTTCTATCAGTGGTTTGAGGGGAGGGGGGCAATGTAATGTGCAGTGTAATATAGATAACATCAGACAGCACAATGTACAACATTTATAAACTTTAAAGACTTTACAGTGGAAAAAGTGACAAGTGTAGTATGCAACAAAGAATACCAATGGGTTGCAAGGTTCCAACATTTGCAAAAGCACATTTAGTGTAGTAATTGTAATGAATCATGAATTCGTTTCAGCTGTGGTGGTGCTACATATGAAGCCATTCTGATTCCTCTCAGTCTTACCTGAGAAAACAGTTACATAACAAACATATTACTGCACATAGTAATAAACCAGAAATCATGTTTCTTACGTTTTGCAGCTGTCTAACTTGGATAGCTCTCTGAAGGAATTGTCTGGTGGATCTGTCTTGAAGTGAAGTTGAAAAATGCCCCCAATAATGATGTCACCAGGCTTCATATATCCGATCTCATTTACTCTCCACAGTTGGCATGTGGCTTGTATGGTCCTGCTGGCAACAAGAAGCAGTAGGGAAAAAGCACAAACATTCATACTACTAAAATGTTGTCACACTGAGCTACAGCAGCTAGCAGCAGCAAAGGTGTTCAGTTGCATAACAGCTCATGGAACTGGGCAGCCTGCTATTGTGGGACATTCCATATGTCACCAGGATGCAGCATGGCAGAATAGGGCCATTGTAGATCACATTAGCACTAATAAAAAAAAATAATCTTGCAAACAAATTTTCAGATCATTGCTATATTTGGCTAAATAGATACTGCAGTCTGCCTTAATATGGAAGGATGGCCAAGAAAATAGAGTATCAACAGAAAGCAACTGCGTAGAGTGCTGTTTGTAGACTCTATAAGGGAAACTGATTTAAATGATTAACTATAACAAGCTCTCTCTAAGATCAAAACCTTTCCCATACTAGGTACTTGCTTTAGCTGAATGTTTCCATCCTAAAGTCAGGTAGGCAGTGATCTGGGTCTAATAGCTGACTCAAAAATCATAAATATATTTATAGGTTGCTACTAATTCTCGATAGACATCTAACATCTTGAGTGCAGCTATATCCAGTTCTATAATTAAAGAAAATAGCAATTTTGTTTCTTGCCACAAAATATATATCAAGGGTCACAAAGGATGTTGGTGTGCCCTTTTCAAGAGTACTCCACTGGGTACCGTGGACCAAGGGAACATTTTTCAAAGTTTTTCTAGTCTTACATCAACAAGGATGTCCATTTGTGCTGAAGGTTCTCCATAGAAATACAAGTTAAAACTAAAAGGCTTAAAATAATTGTAACTGCTGGTTGTGTAAAATAAGATATAATGTTACATCAAATTGCTGCCGTCACCCTGAATATAATCCAGCAGTAACAGTTTAGTAGTACAGTGTTGTATGTACCTGGCAGGCCCTGCAGGAATTGCAATGAACACAGGAGACACCAATGATTACAGTATAAATGAAATATGTCTTAATGTCAAATTCTTGAATAAACTCAACTTACTACTTCTACTTCTATTGCTGAGACTACTTTTCCTATGGAAATTGCTAGATCATGTTGACAATCATGAATGAATGTTACTCTGGTAATATAGAAGACTTGCAGCACATAGATACATTCATGCTGTAGATACATAGATTCTGACAGCAAATAAAAATCATTAGTCTATCCAGTCTGCCCATTAACTACCTAATTCTGTGTTTGACCTGACACTGGACTGGAGTTACTGGATCTCCTGTCCTTACAGTGCCCCAATGCCTCCCTCAATCTGCTGTTCATCCCACCACCTTCCTTACATCTTACTATCACCATGTGCCTAACCCATCCATGTTTGAAACTAGTCACTGATTTGGATTCTAACACTGGCTTTGGTAAACTATTCCATGTGGTTGCAACCATCTCCATGAAAAATGAGTTCCTAACATCCATTTTAAATCCCACCCCCATAAGTGCCAGAACCATCGGCATATGGGGGCGGTGCACTTCTACTTTTTTGCCTTGAGCATTCCAAGTACCACTTTAATGCATGCAAGGTCAGGAGGAAAGCAATGATTTTCTCACCTTTATAGGTAATATAGGTAAAAAGAAATGCAGCACTTACCACTCCTTATAAGATCTGTCTCTCATTAGTTTGCAAGAAATCCACACTGAACGTGCTATATTCGTGATAACAGCAGAAACGTTATTACAGGCATCATGAGTAAAACAAGAAAGTGCCAATGGGTCCCTTGTTGGGCAGTCACCTTACGTTTCACGTAGTCTGCCTATTCTTTCTGAAAATGCATAGGCAGACTATGTGAAACATTAGGCAGGAGTTAAAAGTAAAAATATTGGGCTTAGAACTAGAATTAAAATGTTTTAAATAGGCAGAAGTAACTGGAGGTGGTAGTAATATTACACAGGAAATAACCAATGAACAAACCCAGAAAAGGGATAGTAGAAAAGTTTATTTTTTTTAGACAGGTAGAAATAGTAGCACATCATTAGGAAAAAATCCCACTTTCAAGATGGACCTGTATCGGCTTTCATTCCGAATTTAAATACAAAGACATGAAACTTACATCAATAAACACTAACACATAATTTAAAACATCTATGTCTGTCTAAAAAAGAATGAAATACAATTTAATACCCTCATACTTTGAAACAATAGTCAAGATAAAAACTCTAATCATTACATATGCACTACATTTTCAGATCATATCCCATTGCATCCTTAAACTGCTTAAATTTTTGTATTTTCTGTTTTTTTGCCTCAATAGGAGCCCATAGATGAGCCACTTTAAAGCCAAACGTCATTTTTCCATATGTGTTCATTGATTTAGGTGTCACAAAGACTTCCTCAGTTTTCTAAGTTTATGTTGGTGTCCATGAGTAACATATAACAGGTTTTCTACTAAATACGCAGGGGATTGTTTATGAGCCACCCCATGAATTAATTTAATCCATTTTTGAGCCCTTTTCTGCTCTATATGGGGCCAATGTAATAAAGAGTACATATCGCAATGACGATATGTCTATCACAGTTTAATATAAATCTAGCCAAATTATTATATAACACCTTACCTATTTTAATTCAGATATATTAGCCATACCATATATGGCTACCATATTCAATACATGGTATGATTAATTGATTTATAACATCCCTTCTCATTTTCAAGTTCCTACAATACCTAGATCTTTGGAAAGCTACCAGCTTATTATTTATTTTATATATCAACTCCTTAATATGGACATCAAATCTTAGGTTTTGATCCATATAAACCCCCAGGTATTTATAAGATTCAACCTGTGTCAATATTTCATTACTACATGTTTTTATAAAAAGTTTATATCGATTTAAATTTTCATTTCCTTTGGATGTAAATATCATGGTATTTGTTTTTTTATTATTTAGGACCAGCTTTGACCTCCTCAACCAAATTTCCAAAGTACTAAAATCTCTTTGAAGATATTCTTCCACCACCTATAGGGTTTTCCCACTTGCCAATAAGACAATATCATCTGCATACATTCGTAGAGCCGAATAATTTACTACCTTAGGAGCATCATTTACATACATTATAAACAATAAAGAGCTCAAAATTGAGCATTGAGGGACTCCTGTTTTAATAGACCCTGAGTTTGAAAGAACATCTCCAACCTGAACTTGCTGCTCTCTTTCCGTTAGGTATGACTGAAACCAAGAAAGGGTTTCATTGTCAATTCTCAGGCTCAACATTCTTTCATACAAAATGTTGTGGTCAATGATGTCAAAGGTCTTGGAGAGATCCATGAACACCGTGCCCACCAATTCACCTCCATTTAATTTGGAGGCTATGATGTAAACCAAATCAGCGAGTGCGGTATCTGTGGAGTGGTCCCTTCGAAAACCCGACTGATAGCTGGACAAGAGAAAATTCTCTTCCAGAAAAATACTCAGCTACTTTTGAACTAATCTCTCCAAGACCTTTGACACCACAGACAGCAACAAGATTGGTCTATAATTTGTTGGTTCTCCCATAGGACGGCCTTTGTGAATCGGGATAACCTTTGCTCATTTCCACATAGTCAGAAAACTTCTGTTTAATAAGCTCCAATTAAAAAGTTTTGTTAGAATTGGGGCTGTTACCTCCAAGGAATCTTTTAAAAATCTATTTTCTATCATATTCAACCCAGGAGCTTTATTTACTTTAAGGTTTCTTAGTTCTTCCTTTACCTCTCTACAGGTAATCACTCTAAATCTAATTTTTTTCCCCAAAAGGTGCAGATGTTCCCTTAATCCAGTCTCCTCAGAACATCCATATGGAGTTTGGATATCTGGGTGTGTAATAAAATAAGTATTTAGCCTCTCTGCTGAATCTAATGATGACGACAATATATCATTTTCCCTCATTTGAATAGGTTGCTTATTTACAACTGGGTGCTGAAAAGAGTGAATCAAATGCCAATATTTTTTCAGATCTGTACATTGTTCAACCTTAGTCATGTAATATGTTTTTTTTTTGCTAGTCTAATATTACATTAAAGTAGATTTCATTATTTTCTAAATTTCTGCCAATCATTTATTTCCAAAGTTTTATTTGCTCTCCTCCATAACCTATTCTTATATCGGATATTATGTTTTATTTTATCTGTAGTCCAAAAAAAATTTATTTCTATATTTGTTCTAACCTTGGCAGGAGCAATCTCATTGCATGCCTGGATGAACAAAGAAGTAAATTCTTCTACAGCCCAATCCAGTTCAGGTATTAAAAATAATCTGTCCCATCTAACATTCCTCAATTTATGCAAAAATGCCTCTTTATTATATTTTCTCATATTTCGCAACCTTAATTGACTATTTATCATATTCTTTACATTTTTTTAAGACCATCCACCGCCCATGAACAGTGGTCCCCAAATATAGGTTGCTTTACAGTTATGGATGTTACCTGGATTCCTTCAGAGGTAAACAAAAGATTCAAAATGTTCCCCTCACTCACAAAGGAGGTTTTCCTAGTAGTAAGGGCAACATTCTGGTTCAGATTTAATGGAGCCAAACTATTCCTCAGTGCATTTCCCCTCAGTTTATTCCATGCAGCATTGAAATCACCCACCAACAACAATTCAGAACCATAAGAGTGTGAGTGTAACAAATGAGTCAATTTGTCAAAATCCATAGTTTTAACCCTGGGGGGGGAGTAGATTAATCCCAAGACCAGGTTCACATCTTTAACTTTCAGGAGAATGCATTCAATCATACCTAATTCACCCATGAACAACACATTTACTTGTCCGGAGTCAAACTGAACATGATAATGACTAGGAAGTTCAAACTAAATTAAACAAACATAAAAAAGGTGGAAGGGCAATGAGCTTTGACATCCCCCTGGTTAACTCCTTTGATTCCCTACTTCACCTTGGTGAAAATGAATCAGGCCGAGGGGAAAGTAAAGAGAGGGATCTAAGTGCAGCAAATACTGGGAATATTGAGAGCACAGACAGCAACAGGGTTGAGATACAAGAGGGCTTGCTGAACATGCAAGCAGTTACATCAAATATGGAGGAACAACATTAGGAAATGGAAGTTGATAGTAATAAACAAGGGTAACAGCAGAGTATATGTAATTGGTGACTCCATGATAAAATTCACCAATGCCTACACGACAAAAAGAACTGAAAGAAAAGGTCATCAGTTCCTATCTGCCAGGAGCTAGACTAGCAGATGTAGTATCATTAAAACCAAAAATGGTTAAAGACAAAGGAGATAATCCAGTGGTCTTGGTTCATGTAGGAATGAATTATCTAAGACATACTTGAGAAGATCAAATGTATTTAGACTACATGGTAATAGGCAAGTGGATAAAGAAAGTTAATGGAACCCTGATAATGTCAGAAATATTGCCTGTCCCAAGAGCCAGTATTGCATTAAACAAGAAAGCACAAAGATTAAATAATTGGTTGAGAAGATGGACTACGATGGAGGGAATAGAGTGTATTAAGACATGAGAATTTTTTTAGTGAAAAGCCAGAACTATTTAATAGGGATGGTCTCCACCTGAATAGAAAAAGTAGTAAAGAATTGTATCTAGTATTTTGAGTAACAATTGATAACACTTTAAACTAACTGCTGTGGGGAGAGGTGGTCCAGCAGCAGGTGTAAAAGGTATTGAGCCTGTAATGACTGGTCCAAAGAGGGACATGATCAAAATTGTTAAGGCTAGTGAGATAAAGCCCCTGCTTATAAATGCAAGAAGTATTAGGAATAAATATGATGAAGTTAAATATATACTTCTCAGAGACAGAATTGATATATTTGGCATAACAGAGACTTGGAATAGAGAGGAAAACTGGGTGTGTGAGATCCAGGGGTATGACTTTTTTCAGGAGGCAAGTCAGGTGGTGGAGTGGGACTGTATATCTCAAGCCAGCTAAAAGCATTTGTCCAAGAGAAAAGTAACTGGGATGCAACAAGTTCCAAGCAACTATGGATCAAGTTCTTACTGAACAACAAGGCATATACATTGGTCCTGTGTTATGGGTCACCCAGTTTATCAGAAGTTGACAATGACTTGTTTTTGAACCAAACTGAAGATATGACCCTTACTGACAACAGTATTCCAATCAGTGATCTTAACCTACCTAATATTGATTGGGCTTGCCTCTAGGGCAAAAGCACTATGGATAAAATATTTTTAGAGATTTGGCAAATTGGTGACCTTGAACAATATGTGCATCAGCCCACAAGGGAGAATCATACACTGGATCTGATTCTACGTGATATGGAGGGGAAGACTGGGAAGGTTAGGGTTCAACAGCCCTTGGGAAATAGTGACCACAATATGGTCGAAAGTTCCCTTAAGGTAGAATCTGGAAAAATATTAGGGAAAATGAAAATACATAATTTCGGTAAGGCAGATTACAGAATAAAGCAAGTTTTGCAAGACTGGAATTGGAAAATAGAGTTAGCTGACCTTGAATTGGATGAAATTTGGGCAAACATTGTCAACAAATTACAATAATCCATAGAGAATTATGTACCAGTAATTGTGAAATACGACAGGACAGGACAGGACAGGTCCCTAGGTGGTTTAATAAAGGAATGTGCAAGATAATTAAGAAAAAGAGAGAGTATTTAGAAAATATTAGACTAATCCTACTGAGGATAGGAAACTAAAGTTTACATTGATAGCCAGGAAGTGTAAGAAAATGATAAAAAGAGCTAGAGCAAAAGCTGAAGCATGATTGGCACTTAGTAATAAAGATAACTATAAAGGACTTTATAGTTATGTGGGGAACCTAAGAAAAGGTAACAAACAAATAAATAACCTAAAGGAAAGGGAAAAGATGTTGGTTAAAGAGGAAGAAATGGCTACAGCCTTTAATAAATATTTCCTTAATGTTTATTAGACATCTGATGAACCAATCAAACTAAATGGAGGACAAGATGAAATTCAAGAGGGGCAGTTTGGAATTACAGAAACTCAAATTAAGGAGAAACTTATGAAATTAAATAAACGTAAACCTGGTAGACGGGATGGGATGGGTTTCATCCCCTGTTTTCAGAGAGCTGGCAGATGAACTGGCTAGACCCCTTAGGATTTGGTTCAAGTAGGTCACTAGGAGAAGGGAGGGTGCCAGTAGTGTGGAGAGTGGCTCATATTACCCCTTTATTTAAAGCTGGTGACAAGATGCTAGTGGTGAATTATAGGCTGATAAGTGTGATGTCTGTGATAGGAAAAATGATGGAGGGATATGTGAAGGATTTTCTGGGGCAGGATCTGAACCGCTTGCAGGTCATGGATGTATCACAAAATGGATCTGTGGCTGGTAGATCCTGTACTAGTAATTTATTACACTTTTTCAAAACAGTGAGCTTAGCTTTGGCTCAAGGCTTGCCAGTGGATGTTGTCTATTTAGACTATGCTAAGGCATTTGACATAGTGTCGCATGGAATCCTAAAGGATACACTAAGAGAACTTGGGGTACACAAACAACTAAGAGTATGGATACATGTATAGCTCCACTGAGAGATATTAGATGGTACAAATAAGAGGGTTCCTATCAGAGTGGGTTAAGGTGACTATTGGAGTTCCCCAGGGTTTGGTCCTGGGGGCATTGTTATTTAAATTGCTTGTTACCATTATGCAGCTGTCAGAGGGAGCATGGCTGTGTATGTTTGTGGATGATACCAAAGAGGGGCAGTGGTAAATACATTAACATCAATAGCCATCTTCCAGGAACAGCTACTCAAGTTGGAAGACTGGGCAGAGAAACATAAATTGAGTTTTAATATTGATAAGTGTAAAGTAATGCACTTTGGATTCAACAATAGGAAAGCCAACTACATATTAAACAATAAGATAATCACAAGCACAGAATCTGAAAAGGATCTGGGAGTAATAATATCGGACACCCCAACCTTGATAAACATAACTCAGAAGTGGTAAAAGGGCAAACAAAGTAATAGGTAATATCTTAAGAAATATTAAAAGTAGAAATTATAAGGTACTGTTGCTTCTGTATAGGTCCCTGGTTGCCTAGTTCTTGAATATATTATGGCCCTTAGTGCCCCACAAAGTATAGGTAGTAGAAACGATTGAGAGAGTGCAACGAGATTTACCAAAAAATTAATATTGTTAAGAGAAAGGATTACCGTAATAGGTTAATGGACCTGGGTCTGTATTCAATGTCTTATCGAAGAATAAAAGGGGATCTGTGTTATGCCTACAGCTCCTTTCAGAATGATATGCTCTGGGAGTGTGCAGGGTTAAGAAAAAGCAAAGTGTTGGATAAGTCAACCAGGCTTCATACGTAACAGTTATTGGGAGAACACTACAGAACATTGAAGAAAGGTAGATGGTATATCCAGAGGGTGGTGAATGTGTAGAATTCTCTGCCATCGGAAGTGGTGGGTACTGATAATATGGCAACATTTAAACAGTTGCTTGATCAGTATATGGGTGAAAGTAAATTGGATTATATCCACTGAAAAGTGACAAGTCCGGTTAAGGCGTTTGTGGTGATTGGACTTATATACTGTACAAACCTATAAACCTATGAACCTATGAACCTATGACCCACACTGGCACTTCCCTATTTTACACATGATATACCTAGTAACATTTCTGCTGTTATCACAAATCCAGTAACTTCAGTGTGGATTTTTTTGTAAACTAATGAGAGGCAGATCTTATAAGGAGTGGTAAGTGCTGGCATTTTCATCCTATGAAGTTATTGCTACTCAGTCCATGCACCCATTCCCCAGTGCGACCGTTTATGTCTTAGAAAACATTCTCAGCTTTGTATGTTTTTTGTGTATGGCCCAGTCTCCAGTTGTAATGGAACAGACTGGCAGACTGGCACCTAAAAGTACTTAACACTGCCCAATTAAACAAGTAACTCATTTTCCATTAGCCACTCACCCATCCTTGATGAAAAGAATTTCCAGAATAAGGCATGTGGTTCACTCACAGACCTGCCTCTTCCATACTCTGCATGATCGCATAACCATCAATATCTGTGTTCTGCTCAGTCACTGAATTATGTTTTCAAAGGGATAGAATTTGGCTGGACTACGTGCACAGTATGTTGGGCCATTATTATATCATTTTCTCAATTTCTGACATGATTTTGAAGATAGATGCTTAAAGGAATACTGAGCACCAAATATATTAAGCAGGGGTCATGCTTAACTTGTTTTTACACTTCTCCAGCTGGGAAAACAATATTAATTTGCCCTTGCCCCACCAACATTTACACTAATTCCAAGCTATAATGGAGGTTATTGGGGGGGGCTAAAAGGAGTCCCTCTCCTCATCCCTTTCCAATTACTCTCTGGTTTCCAGTGGCACACCCTCTCTCTCTCTCTCTCTCTGTCTCTCTCTCTCTCACCCAGCCACTTAGATTCTCCCTGATGTCCAATGGCACCTCTCCCTCTCCTCATAAGCCCTCCCTGGTGTCCAGTGGCTACCCTTCCCTCTCTCCAAACATTGTTTGTGGTGTCCAGTAGCACCCTCCACTGCCCAGAGCACACCAACTCATGACCCTGGTCTCTAATGGTGACTGGCACTAATCCTTTGTTCATCTCCTCGGCTAACCACCAATTTAACTTGCACAACTGCAGTGTAACAACAAAAAACTGCAGTAATTAATAGCCTCCCCCCACAAATCTTAGCCCCACCACCCTCCCCATCCATGTCCCCTTAGTCAAAAACACACCCACAAAATGACCAGTATCAGTATAAAAAGTCCTGAAGCAGCATGCCACTGATCCTATCTTAGCAGTCTTACCACTGAGGCTGAATGCCAGCAGTCTCTCCCAGTAGTGCTTTGTGATTTAGCATGAAGAAGAGATTGCTGGCATTCAGGCCTGTTGATGAGACTGTTATGATGGGATTGGTGGTGTGAGTTTTTTTGTTTTCTAATACTTGTCAAGTTGTTGGTGAGTTTTCTTACTAAGGGGACATGGATCGTGAAGGTGGTGGGCCTGGGATGGATGGGGTTGAGGTGTTTTTTTTACATTAGCCCAAACAGAAAAATCAGGGGGAAGTCACACTGGCCCCAGACAGTTTGCACTATGCCCAGGGCAGGTAAATTAATGTTAAAATCGACCTCTGCTAAGCAAATGTTTTCAGTAAATTGCATCATATTCCCAGTTCTTGACATGATTTTGACAGACTGTCTAAAGAAATTCTGAGTGACAAATATACTAAGCAAATTTTTCTAAGTAAATTGTGTCTTTTTCTCAATTCTGGGCATGATTTAAAGATGGGCATCTGAAATACATTAATTTATTTATTTGTTTTATTTTTTTTTTTGTTGACTGGGAAAGGTGGGCTAGACAGTTCTGCCTATTGTCAGTCTCATCCTGGAGAAGGGAAGAAACTGACAGAAACTCACTCCTTCTGGCATCCATCTGCCACCCAAGACATTTGAAAGAGAACATACTGAAAACTCAGTTACTGAGAGTAAGAAGGAACTGCAAAAATGATGCTAACTTTATGGTCCAAAGATCAGTAATGTGTGAAAAATTCAAGTCTAGGGGTTATGCTGATTCTACTGTTGACAGGGCATACTCTTGAGTTATGGGCACAGCAAGAGAGAACTTCTTGAACCCTCAGCAACACAGGCAAACCGTAACCATGCTTTTTGGCCCCCCGTCAAGAATCAGATCTCTTACTCCAGACTTATTGATACATTCTCTAGATGACTCCCCTCTTGAATTCGTTACCTCCTTCAGGTATCTAGGAGTCATTCTCGACCCATCTCTTGACTTTAACCTCCACATTGTGGCTACATGTAAGACAGTTTACTCAAAACTTGGTCTTGCCTTTAAAATTAGGTCCTCCTCAATGATGCTGAACAGCTTGCTATTGAACAAGGATTTCTCCTCCCTGCTCTGACATATTGCTCTCAGGTTTACCTTTGCTAGCAAAGGAGCGCTCCAGAAATGGAGCACCTGCTATAACAGTATATGCAGATTTGCTCTCCTCTCACAGACTTACCCATCATTGCCTGCTCTATTCGAAACTAAATTGGCTCTCCCAGACTCACTCAGAAACTATTCTGCAGGCTGTATAATTGATAATATGATCAGAATGGGGTCCCTTGTCGAACTATTAACTCAGCCCTCCCAAGCATACCTCCTCAGGGCATCTGCTCAAACCCAACTTGAGATTCCCAGATATCTCACAAAAAGATAAACAATCCTTTGCCATATCTGCCCCGCTCCTGGAACTCCATTCTCCCACATCAAACTCTTCAAATCCACAAGGCCTTTAAACTGGGTCTTCGGCACACCTATTAGAATCCGATTGCTGCTCTTGTGCTGTAACTTGAGCCTCTCTCCTAGCATTTTCTCCTCCCTATGGCACTTACTGATTTCCGCTGGTCTCCAAAATCTGAAAGTTTCCCACATCCAGCAGAAGTCCTATTGTTATAATGCTACTTCATTTAAGTTTTGTTTGCTGTTTGTCGCTTCAATTTAGTCATTGATGTATCACCACATGAAAATAATTAATGTAATGTTATCTGTTTCTCTTTGTCATCACTGATAATGACTGCACCTGGCTGTATACTGTTCAAATGTTTGTTCTCACCTCATGCTGCATCATGAAATACTCTTTAATGTTGACTCTGGTCTCCCTTGTCTGTACTCTCCCGGGTTGTGCCAGAATACAGGCAACATTGTTGTCTAGTGTACTTACCCGGTAAACAAAAACCAAATAAATAAATTAGGATTCTAATAGGCTGAATTTTTTGTCTACATTCTGTAGACAGTCAGGGGAAATTAGTAAGATCATTACATCTAAATGGGAAATCTTACAATCTGACCCATTATTAAAGAAAAACACTATTATGCCACCATATATGGCATGTAGGAGAGGGACCAATCTCTAGGATAGATTGGTTCACAGCCTAGAGTAAGGAACAACCCACGGATGAGTCCTGGTTACCATCATGCCCAGCAGACTCTTTCCCGTGTGGAAACTGCAAATTTTGCAGCTCCATTATTACAAGTCGTACCTTCACAACAATCAATGCACATAAAACTTTTGACATGGGGGAATTCATAAGCTGTATTATTGACAACATTGTACATCTGGCCACATACACCTGTGGTACATTTTACATTGGTATAACCACCAGACCAATGAAACAAAGGGACGGCGAACACCTTTGTAGCATAGCAAGTGGTGACAGGACTAATGCACTGGCCATCCACTGCATGAATGCTACCAGACATGGGAGCCTAGAGAACAATGATGTCAGAGAAAGACATATTTTCAAGTTTTGTGGCATCAAACAGGTTTCTCTGGGCCCCTAGAGGGGGTAACACTGATGCCAAACTTCTGGAGAGAGCGGCATACTGAAGCTAAACACTTGGTAGCTTCAGAAGGCCAGGTCTTAATGACAAGATTGATATTATGCCCCTCATTAAAATGGACAAAAAAGAGAGAGAGAGACTGTAACTTGAGCATTTCCTAATATGTAATAGTTTCCCTTTTTGCACAATATTTCTTTATAACAGCAGTACAGTATAACTAGAGTATTATTTTATTAGTAAATGGGCATTAGAAATGTACAGTAGCCCTTATTGATTATATTATTAATAACCACAGTATCTCTTGTTTTCTTCTGCAGGTCACTTCTGCCTAGTGAAGCACTTTGGATTTCATCCAGTATGGAAATAAAACTTGTACATACTGGGTGTGATCCTCTGCAGCCTCGAAACCCACCATTTAATTTAAGCAGCATTTTAAACTTATGAATTAAATACAACTCTAATGAAAATGTCATAAGATATGGGATAAATATATGAATTTAAAACAAACGAAAAACATATGGATATACAGCTATATAAAATTGATGGTGATTAATTCACGTTGCATGTTTTTGTATCTCTTTTCATATGTTTGTCTATATTTATTCTACACTTGCTCTGTCACTTTAAGATCAGCACTTTAAAATTGTAGTGATGTGTATCTCGTCAGATCCTCCTGATGATGCTCTGCTAGGAAGAAACCAGTCTGTTGTTGACCGAGCTAGTATGGGGCATAGATATTTTGTTTGAATAAAGCCTATTTTGCTCTTCTTCTGGTCTGGTGCCAGAATTTGTTCTTTGTGAAAGTCTGGATCCTTTCCTTCCCCAAAGTGTTGAAATACAGTTGAGATGCACCCCAGAACAAAAAACCCTCTACTCTTATCCCTCTTTCTGTAGTCTACTGCAGTAGCAATCTTTTCTTTGGGTCTTTCTTGACCTGTTTTCCTATTCAAACTACAAGGGGGTGGCCTCCTGTTGTAGCCTTTCACTCTGTTCTTCTCTGCTATATTTCTGTTTAATTTCTGGTGGTATAAAGAAAGATCTCGAGGGTTGTTAATCCTCAGTACAGTCTATAAATGAGTGGGTAGAAATAGTGCACAATATGCCCACAATAGGGCTGGTAAAAGGCTTGAATAAAGTGGAAAAGCCTTTTGTAAATTGAAAGGGTACTAAGAAATAATACAGGGACACCTGTTAAAAGTAAAGACCCCTTTAAGTGCTATTAGGAAGAAAAGTGAAAGTTACCGCTTGATGCGGTTGAAATAAAACATTTTTTTTCCTCTCCTTTTCTTCTTGGTGCAGTGCTTGCCCGCTCCTCTGGTGGCATGCTTGTAAATGCCAGAGAGGAGGTCAGTGATTGCAAGGAAGCACCCACATGGGTGCTTTGAAGCGAAGCATGTGGAGATG
This sequence comes from Neoceratodus forsteri, assembly GCA_016271365.2. Classification (NCBI taxonomy): domain Eukaryota; kingdom Metazoa; phylum Chordata; order Ceratodontiformes; family Ceratodontidae; genus Neoceratodus; species Neoceratodus forsteri. The sequence continues at coordinate 306,932,454 of CM057457.1, read as the reverse complement.
TCTCCAAAGGGCAGAGAATCAATAGGAAATGTACAGGCAGACTCCAATACACTGCAATAACTGAAAATGTCTTGCCGTGCCACTTTCCAGCTCAGAGCAGCACAGCAAGAGTGGCAGAGTTCAGGTACTGTACATGGGAGTGTTTAAAACTCCTTGTGGACCTGTTGGGTCATGAAGGCCTTTAGAGGAAACAAATAAGGCCCAAATGCAATTTAACCCATCGGCTGACAATTTCAGCTGACAAGACAGAAACATGCATTTCTTTGTTTGATTTATGTTCAGAGAATGAGGCAATTAGTTCTGTTCTTTGCTTCAGCAAGTAAGGAATTATGTATATATCTTTAAAAAGTAGAAGAGGTTTTACAGATTCTGATTATTTAGCTAGACATATTTATGTACTGGCTCTCTTCATAATATGGTGGAGACAGCAGCATTACTTTCATGGGTTTAAAGAACTAGGCATTTTTCCTATCTTGTTAGATGCTGCAACAAGAAAGCAAACAGATGTCTGGAAGCTAAATAAACTATACAAATAGTGCTTCTTTTCCTTGCTAAATGCAGAGGACTATGTGTTTATAAATAGCTACAATGGCAAGCTTGAAAAGAAGGGAATTCCTTGCAGGAAAAGAAAGGAAAGATGTTTTCTTTTAAAACATGTTCATTAAATATTTTAAACCACATGGAGATTACTCTGGCATAAAAAGTATAGCTCACTGAATTATTATGCAGGTTAAAGAACAGTGTCTCTAATAGATACAGAGAATGAATGATAATATGGTTGAAAGAGGGCAGAAACCCTAAAACATTACCTGTTCCTTGTGGCTCCAGTAATCAACTGGTGGTCTTTTTAGAGCCAGTGGGCCCAAACCAAGCTCTACTTGTAGTAGAACTACAGAAGTTGTCATCAAAAGGAGGGCGGGGCTTAGACCCTTAAGTGGTCCTTAAACTTCCTATAGTTATAAAAAAGGTTTGAAAGCCTCTTAAATGAACAGGGTGGCAAATCCTGATGTTGTTTAAGTAAATGGATGTTCTGGATTAAGCTGAACCCCCACATGCCTGTATTAGCCTAGATTCTATGTACGTAACAATTAGGATGGGTCAGCTGACCATAAGATATCACCAGGAAGCCCTATAAAAGTCTGTCCTTTCAGCTAAAGATTCAGTAGAGCTAGGAGAGTTGTACTGAGTGAAGGTACAACTGAAAAAGCACAGAAAATAGTGACATTTACTGTTTGTATTTGATTTTCACTCTATGGCAGCATTGTTAAGGTAGAACATTGCTGGAGTTTGGGAGAGCAAGTATTTTCTTTATTTGATTTATTTATTTATTTTCTTGATTTGGATTATTTTGGATCTTATTCTGAAGTCAAGAATAAATCTGTTTATTTTGAAAATCACAAAGAAGAAATGTGTGTTTTACACTGTTACCATTATGTCTAGTGTTGTCTATTCCCACACCCTCATACAAATTGATGTCAAAAGTGGGATTGCTGGTTGTCCATTGGATAGTGGGGGAAACCAGTAACAGGTATCAGACCTGATACCTAGATGAATGCTAGACAATGGCTGAAGGTGGAGATGAGAAGAAACTTGTAACGCTGACCAGATTGGAGACCAGAAAAATGGGAGAACCTTTAAACCCAGGGCTGGCTTATGACGTTCGACCAAAGATGAGAAAGGATAAAAGGGGGGAAGAGGAAGAAGAGGAACAAGAGCCAGAGCCTAGGGAGAGATGATGGGAGACCAGAGAGGGACAACCAGAGGATTTAGGAGACCTACTATCGTGGCTGGTGGTCCACCAGGTGGAAATCAAGAGTCAATTGGATATTGATGCCCAGGAGAGGGATCGAAACTGGAAACCATGCAGTCATTTAGAGACTTGCTGGCAGGGCAAGGGACAGATGGAAGTGCAACAAACACTAATCCCAAAGATACAAAAATCTCTAAAATGTCAGACAGAAGATATTTAAGAGGCACGATATCAATGCAGAGACATATAGACAGAGGTTCCATGCCCTAAAACACTTTGCCCATGACTCACCTCATGAGATCTATATATGACTCAAGGAACTCTGTATAAAGTGGATACAGCCAGAGGGAAAATCTAGGAATGACATTATTGAAATATTTGTAATGGAGCCGTTTTTACAGGTATTACCACCAGAAGTACAAATACGGGTTAAAGAGCATAACCCTGAGACTGTGGAGATTTCACTTACCTTGGCAGAGGATTTTCTATCAGCCCACCAGCCCTTCAAAAAAGGAGGACAGCAGACACCTGACCCTCCAGTAGTGAAAGCAACTAACCAGCTGGTAAGACCTCAACGAAATGTATATACTAGAAGATATGAGAGCAGGAGTGGGTCAGGTGGAAGAACTTTTCCCCCAGATATTATCTGCAGAAATTGAAAAGGACTAGGACATATTGCTCATGTCGCCGTACTACAAAAGTGGCTACAACCCATTTAACCCTGTTGAATTCTGGGAATTTTACTATGCCTGTATGTCTAGGGGAACAGACAGTAATGGGATTGATAGACATAAGCAGTAAAAATACACTGGTGAGAACTGATCTAGTGAAGATGGTTAATCCAGGGCCTATAATGAAGGTGGTATGTGTTCATGGGGATGCTCACCAATACTCAACCACAAACATTGACATTGGGTTAGAAGACAAGAAAGTGACTGTAACTGCTGGGATGGTACCTAAGGTACCTGTCCCCATTGTTATAGGGCATGACTTTCCTGAGTTTGCATCACTTATAAAAGATCAAGGGGCCTTCTCTGCAGTGACAACTCAGTCACAAAGTCATAAGGAACTGGTATTAGGGGATGTTTTTCCTTTTGAAAGAGAAGTGATAGATACACCAGGAAAAACTACTAAGTCCCTAAATGCCAAAAAGAAACTTCAACAACAATGGCAGAGAAAATAACAAGGACTCCCTATGCCTAATAATACTGTTTTTGTAAAATCAGACATGTACTGTACGACAGTCAAATGAGTGATGAAACCCTGAAACCTTTTTTTCCAACAGATTGGGAAGGATCATAAAGCAGGTACCCCAGAAATGGTGATTATTCAAAAATTGTTGTACTGAATTTGTGCTCACCCTGATATAGGGGAGAAAGTAGAGCAATTGATGGTGCCCCAAAATTACAGAAAAGATATCATATCCTTAGGACATGACATCCCATGGGCAGGACACACTTTGCGGGATAAAACCCTAAACAGAATTCTGCACAGATTCTTTTGGCCAGGTATCCATGATGAGGTAGCAAGATATTGTCAAGCATACCCAGAGTGTCAGTTGATGGCTCAGATAGAGAAGAAAGAAGTAGTTCCCTTGGTGCCCCACCCGGTAGTCACCACCCTATTTGAAAGTATAAGAATGGATATTGTAGGACCTCTTGTCAAGAGCTGTAAGGGCAATAGATTTATTCTGGTGGTGTGTGACTATGCCACTAAATACCCAGAGGCCATATCCATGAGGACAGTTACTACCCCAAGGATTGCTGAAGAATTAAACTATTCAGCTGGGTGGGAATCCCGAAGGAAATCCTAACTGATAGAGGTAGCAGTTTTAATGCATCCCTCCTAAAAGAACTTTACAGGTTGTTAGGGAGTGTAGCAGTGCAAACCTCCCCATACCATCCCCAGACCAATGGACTAGTTGAGAAATTCACCCAAACATTAAAGAGGATAATAAAGAAATTTGTAAGTGATGAAGGGAAGGACTGGGAAAATATTTATCCTTCTTATTGTTTGCTTACTGAGAGGATCCTCAGGCCTCAACTGGCTAGTCCCCTTTTTCCGTTATTTGGACACACACCCAGAGGGCCTCTTGATGTAGTCAAGGAATGCTGGAAGGAAGGGAGAGAAATGAAATCCTCAGGTATAGCCAGCTATATGAAGCAGTTACGGCAGAAGTTAGTGTTGTATACTGAAAAAGCCCATGAGGCAGGGATACAGGTCCAGAAGATACAGAAAGAGGGCTATGACAAGGGGAAGGCCAGTCAAAAGAAATGTGATGCTGGGGATCAGGTCCTGTTATTGTTACTCACCTCAACTCACAAATTGATGATGAAGTGGCAAGGCCCTTATAAAGTGGTACCACACACCTGGCCAGTCACCTATGAGATTGAGACCCCAGATAAAAGGCAGAGCAGAAAAATATACTATGCTAACCTATTGAAGAAATGGTATGAGAGTGCAACGACAGGCCAGTGTATGATAGTCATCCCTGAGGTAAGGGAGACAGAATTGGACAGTGCCTATGGGAGGCTGGAAAAAGAAACAGGGGTGGAGAATGTCCATACCAGTCCCCAATTAAAGCCAACCCAGCAGGAACTGAAGACCTGCTAAAAGAATTTGGTAAACTTTTTCATGAGCCAACCAGGTCAGGCAAAGGGATGGAGCACCAAATCCAAACAGAGTCAGCCCCATCAGGAAAAAACATACCAGCTCCAAGAGAGAGTACATGCAGAGGTAGAAGGGGAATTAAGGAAGTTAAGGACCCTGAATATCATAGAACCCTCCAAGACTGCTTGGGGATCCCCCATAGTAGTTGTGCCAAAAAAGGAAGGAGGCATCCACTTATGTTTACATTTTAGGGATCTAAACCAAGTATCACAATTTGATGCTCATCCAATGCCCCAGGTAGATGATATTCTGGACAAAATAGGAATGCTAAGTTTATTTCAACACTGGAGTTGATGAAGGCTATTAGCAGATCTCCCCAGAAAAACAGCCTGAGAAAAGACTGTCTTTAGTACTCTGGTAGGGTTATCTCAGTTTCGTACCATGCCTTTTGGAATGCATGGGGCCCTTGCGATATTGTGACATATGGATAAAGTGCTAGCACCTCACACTAATTTTTGTGCGGTGTATTTAGATGATGTTGTTGTGTATAGTCAAAGTTGGGCAGAGCATTTGTTACATCAAAAGGCAGTGCTGTTCCATCAGACAGGCAGATATGACAATCAACCCTACCAAATGTACACTAGCAATGCAGGAGACCCAGTATTTGGGATTTATATTAGGCAATGGGATCATCAAACCTGAAGTTAGTAAGATTGAGGCAGTATCCCAATGCCCAGTGCCCCTGTCTAGGAAGCATGTCAGATTATTTCTAGGCCTGGTTGGATACTATAGGAGGTTCATCCCTAATTTTGCTGCCATAGCGACCCCCTTAACAGATTTAATGAAAAAGAAGTTTGGAAATAAGGTCATTTGGTCCCCTTCTTGTGATGAGGCTTTCAGGCAGATTAAGGCTGCACTATGTTCTTCCCCTGTTCTCAGAAGCCCAGATTTCCAGCATCCATTTGAGGTGCATACTGATGCCTCGGGGACAGGCATAGGAGTGGTGCTGAGCCAGACTATTGGAGGTGAAGTGCACCCTGTGATATATATATCTCGTAAATTGCATGACAGAGAACAGAGATAGTCTACTGTTGAACAAGAGTGTTTGGCCGCTAAATGGGCCATAGAGGCCTTAAGGTTTTACTTATGGTGTGTGCCATTCACTCTAGTTATGGACCACAATCCACTATGTTTCCTCTCGTAGATGAAAGATAGGAACACCCACATAATGCGGTGGTACCTGGCTCTAGCATAGAGCTGGATTCCTACACGTTGATGCAGATTTTTTGTCCCAACATGGGGCCAGCCAAGAGATACACACAGACATCCCAGGGTTAGATAATTAAGTAATGATGTTTTGTATGAAAGAGTACACCAGGATGTTGTTATGTTGTACTTTAGTATTAAGGGATCCTGGGGTGGCGCTTTCTAGGGAGGATGGGTGGAAGCTCCATCCTACCCAGTAGGTATTTGGGTAGGTTGTCTCGAAAAGAAGTTTAAGGCTTTCTTTTTTTATCATAGAAGATTTTATTGAGATTTTTCAGCATTATCTTACACTTCCATGTTCATTCCTCTCTCATACATGTTACAAGATCTTCAAGGTCCATATTCATACATTATACAATACATAACCACAGGCTAAGCTCCTATATTCGCTTCACATACATTCATATAAATATATCCTATCCTCCTTAAACTATATCTACTCATTCATGCTGGACATCTGGATCATCTAATACAGCACATCTAATGACTAGTAGGAGTAGAGTTCCTCAGCCGGGGTTCTGTATAGTATGTAGTTAAAATAAGAGTCCCACTCTTATGGAAGTGAATCAGTTGGCCTCGGTGAGCATAGGTCAGCCTTTCCAACAGTGCCAATTTAGCTATAGCTGCATGTCATTGTCTTATACATGGACTATTAACTTGTCTCCATTGCATTAGAAGAAGCCACTTAGCCTCTAGTAGAGCTACCATGACCCACTCTCTTAAAGCCTTTGGGAGTGTAAGGAGACTAGACATGTTCCCCAGCAGCAATTTGGGATCAAGTTGGAGGTCCCTTATGCCTAAAACTAAGCAGCAATCTTGCCTAACTGCCCCCAAAAGTCAGAAAGTTGTGGGCATTCCCACATTATGTGAAAAAGGTTTGCTCCCAGTTGCTGGCATCTCCAACAGTCCGAGTGTGGCAATAATCTTGCCGCACATAAAATGGCTGGGGTTCTGTACCATTCCAAAAACATTTTTAACTGTATTAATTGACTTTTAGCATCCTTATATAACCTATGTGCATTTTGAAGGCACCCAGCCCATGTGGAGCTCGGTATTGCTATCCGCATCTCTAGCTCCCATCGAGTTCTACAGTGTTCGGTAGTGTTTGGTAAGGAGTCTCTGCCTATACCGTAGAATTTACCTATGCGCCCCCGGAAGGACGTTTCCTTATGTAGGGTGGAAAGCCACTTCCACTTGTTATCTGTTCATATCTGAGAGGAAAGGGCATATATATGGCTGCGTATTTGAAGATACCACCAAAGTCAGTATTTGGAAGGCTAAATTTCTTTTTCAGCTGGTCAAAGGATAATAATGTATTCGAACCGGGTATCATGAGATCCCTCACATAACATATTCCTTTTGCCTCCCAGGTAGACCAATTAAGGGGTTGTCCTGCTAATGTTATAAAGGTGTTACACCACAATCTCCAGAGGCAGGTGGTACCCAAGCATTCTTGGGTGTATTTGACAGAATCATAATGTGATGCCAGGCATATCGGGAATGACATATGATCGGGGAGAGGCCCTTTTCTGCAGATCCACCAGAGCTCAACAGGGAGCTAAGCGAAATGGGACCTGCCAGGTCTCTTTTGAAGCCAACCCACACTTTCCAGGATGTGTTAGGTGGTACAAACCATTTTGTTATTTGTGCTGCAGTGCATGCCAGATGATAATTCAGAAACCAAGGGGCACCAAGGCCTCCCCTAGTCCAGTGCACTCTGAGTTTGTTTTTCCTCCACCTATGTGCCTTTTTTTCCCACACTAGAGAGGAAACCATTCTTTCAAGGGTATCAAAAAGTTTGGGGGACAGCCATATTGGCAGATTATTGAATAAGTACAGCACCCTCAGGGGTAGTAACATGCATACTGAAGCCACTCTACCCATCAAAGACAAATGTAGCTTTTTCCATCTCTCCATTTCTACACTTAATTGTCTTAGCAAAGGGGAAAAATTAGCAGATTTGAAATTTGCCCAGTTAGAAGGTATGTAAATTCCCAGATATGAAAACCCTTGCGGGGCCCATTTTAGTTCTGTGCCATGAAGACATTCTGGTAGGCAGAGTGGGTTCAACAGGGCAAGTACAGTCTTCCGTTGATTCACCTGTAGCCCTGATAGTGCCACAAAATTTGTAAGAACTGAGAGGGCTAGTGGTAGTGACTCTTGGGGACAAGACAGGGTAAGCAATAAGTCATCCACATAGGCAGCCACAGTATACTCCCTACCCTGCACTGATATGCCTGATAGCCCCTTCTTATTGTCAGTCGCACAGATTAGGGGATCCAAAGCAATTAGAAAAAGTAAGGGGATAGGGGACAGCCTTGGCGTGTACCCCTCTAAAGTGCAAAAGTGGGAGAGATAGTAGAATTAGTAAGGATCTTTGCTTTGGGGGAGTTATAGAGAGTCGAAACCCATGAGCAGAATTGGGGACCAAATCCATATATATGAAGAACCTCATGGAGGTAACTCCATTCTACCGAAGTGAAGGCCTTTGCAAAATCTACAGCTAAGGCAGCCATGGGAATTTTTGCTCTGCTTGCCACCCACTTCAGGTTCAGCAACAATCTGGTGTTGTCAGAGCCTATCTTTCCAGGCATGAAGCCAACCTGAGATGGGTGTATAATTGAGTCGAGAATATTTTGCACTCTAGTAGCCAATATTTTAGCCAGAATCTTTGTATCCACTGGCAATTGTGATATGGGGTGGAAATTAGCGCAGTTCAGGGGGTCGTCAAATTTTTTAGGTTGGACCATAATTAAAGCCTTATTCATTGTGCTGGGGAGGGAGCCTGTAGAGTGGGCACATTGCAGAACAAGCAGCAGAGGGTTCATAATTTCTTGTCTAGATCTTGATATAATTCGATGGTCATTCCTTCTGGTCCAGGGGCTTTCCCTTTGGCCATATGGAATAGCATTTGCTGCACTTCTGTCTCTACTACAGGATGGTCCAGGAGATTGATTTGCTCGCGGGTTAGTGAGGGCAGTGCAAACCCCTGACAAAACTGATGCAGCTTATGTGCAAGCTGCTCCCTCGTATATATGGATTTGGATTGATATATTGTCTGATAGTAGTTTTTCATGGTCTCATTAATCCCTTTTGAGTCATTAACCACTGAGCCCGTAGGAGTATGTAAAGCATGGATCTTTGCAGATGCTTGCTGTTTCCCTAACTGGTAGGCAAGGAGCCTCCTCCCTTTGTCACCCCCTTCCCAATACCGATGCTTTGCCCTAAGCCAGGTCCATTCAGCCTTTTGCTGTAGTAGTGAATTTATTCTATATTTGAGTCCCGCTATATGTCTTATCAAAGAGGGGTCCCTAAATGTCGCAGCAGTGGTCTGGGATGCCTTAAAGTGGCCTTCTAAGTCAGCAAGTTCTGCTTGTAGCATCTCTATCTGTTTTTTCCAGGTTTTGTTCTTCTTTGCAGAAAAGGCAATGATATGCCCTCTCAGAGTGGCTTTAAAAGCCTCCCAGATCATACTCGCTGAGCCTTCTCCCACCTTGTTAAAAGTAAAATACTCCTGAGCTACTTCCCGCATTCGTTTTTGGAATTCAGGGTCACAGACTAACACGGGGTTGCACCTCCATCTTGTACCCCTATTACAGTTCCCAGGGGCAGTGTAGGTGCATGACACTGGCACGTGGTCTGAAATAAGTATACTGCCTATGTCAGTATTTGTGATGGCACTCGAGGCTAGCCGGTTAGCTAACCAATAGTCTATCCAACTATGAGTGTCATGTGGGGAGGAGTAGTATGAGTAATCATGACCAGAGGGGTAGTCACACCTCCAAACATCCACTAAGCCCCATTCTGCTATCATCTCTTGGAGTGCAGCATGTGCCTTCGTGTGTGTCTGAGGGGTGGGCTGGGATTTATCCAAGAATATATCCAGTACTATGTTAAAATCCCCATCTATTGTCAAGGGAATAGTGGAGTCCGACTGTGTTAATCCAGTAATAGCCTGGCTTAAATTTGGAAAAAACTCCACTTGGTCTATATTTGGAGCGTACAAATTGCACACTATCAGACTGTCCGAGCCAGATCTTAATTTAATTATTGCCCACCTCCTTGTTTGTCCACTTGGGACTCTTCCATTACCCAATTGCTCACCTTACGAATTAAAATAGCTACCCCTTGTTTTAGTAGATGCAGAGCTAGAAAACACTGTGATCGAATTCACGATTTCTTGAGCCAAGGAGTGGATTTATAAAGGATGTGTCTTCTGCAAGAGAGCTTTCTATGTTGTGTGCAAGGAACGCAGATATTGTAACACTCTGGTTCTTTAATAGGGTGATTTAAACCTTTACGTCCATGACACGAGACGCAGACCTCATATAGTAGCTGGAGGCATCTCAGCCGTATATCAGAAACTGCAGGGCTTGCTCCATGATTTTCTGCCAGAGTGTACCTTGGTGCCCTACTGGAAAGTATCACTTGAGGAATCTACTGTACCTTATGATCCAAGAGCTAACAGATGCTATACCTCCACACACAAGAGAGATTTTGGCTTGACAACAATAGCCACAGGAAGTGTATGTGTAAACAATAATAACTACTCTGCCTAACACTAAGTACTGCTCTAATAAGAGTGGAACACCTATATAAGACTGACTTATGTACCCTATGTAATAATCAACCATCAGTTCACTGCTAACTGCTACAGATGTGCTTCCAGGTCGCTCCTGTAAAAAAGCTTTCAGCTTAGTGTGCTATACCTGGTTAAACAACTAAATAAAAAAAAAAAAAAAGATGTTCCCAGGAAGAGGATAGACAAAAGCCATATCCTCAGCTCCACTTGCGTCTGTGCCTAGGGGTTATCAGTGTGAGTCACAACTACTCTGGGTTTTAGCCCTCCTCAGCTGAGGAACATTCCTCAGAGAAAGTGTAATGGGGGGGGGGAAACCTAATCCAAGTATAGAGAGGGAAGGAAGAGGGGGGAATTGCCAACTCAATGAAACGGGGGAGGAAGTGATAGGGAACTACCCTAGTCATAACAGACTGGCCAGGCCCCCATAACTCTTGCCCATGCAGTGATATGCACCCTAAGATGCCAAAAATACAGACGTTTCAGCCACTTCAACCTTGTTTGTACACCCCAGCTATCCAAATTAGAAGGTAATGATGGAGGGGGGATAGGGAAGGGAAATAGAAGGGGAAGGGGGGAACCTGGGAGGGGAGGGGGGTTTTCCCCACCTAGGTCCTATATTTCAAAGTGTTTCAACCATCACAAGCAGGGGAAAATTTATTAAATTCCTACATTGCTATTAAACCAACTGTTTGCTACAACATGCAGAATGATATTAGAACTGTAGTCCATGCAGACAAGATCAGTCCAAGAACCAAGTTTCTCCCCCAAGCCATTAATCATCTGGGATCATTCTCCAGAAGCTGGGACCTCTTCGGAAGCTAGTGCTGCCGCATACGATTTTATCCCTGGTTTAAGCTGATTAGAGATGTCCACCACCTCCAGCAAGGAAGATTCCGGAATATCAGCCCAGTCCATACAGTTCCCTTGACTAGATAGTAAGGATTCAGATTCATCCACAAGATGATCAAAGCCAGGTACTAGAGGCTCATCTCTAGGCATTTTCGCTGGTGGGGCTGTTCTCTGCAGATCCAGGAAAAGCTATTGTTCGCTCCTGGAGAGTTATCGCTGTCTTGGAACCAGGCTGTTGTTTCTGAGAGGAAGATATGGCAGGTTTGAGTCAGCAGCCAGTGTAGGTACAGGCCTATCATTCATGTGGGCAGATCTCTCTCTGGGGGGGCTGATCAATCCAAGGACCTGGTCCTTTCTCAGTCCTGTCCTCTGGATTCCGTAGTTGATGATTCTGGTTCCTAGTTCTGGTATCTGAGGGTTCCCATAGCTTTCTGGGGGATGTAGTTTGTAAGTGAGATTGGGCCAGTACTTAGAGGCCCATCTTTCAATCTCCTCAGGTGTCTGTGCTAGCAGTTCCTCCCTTCTTTGGACTCCAGCAGTCTGGTAAGGCCTTTAAATCTGTACTGAAATTTGTGAGCTGACAACACTTTCTTGATCGGGCCCAAAGCTCTGCACTTATTCGCAGTTTCTTGAGCAAAGTCTCTATATATCAAAATCACCGCCCCTTGCCATCTAATTTCACCCAGATCTCGAGCTGCACTTAATATATGTTCTTTTGTAGAGTACCTCAGAAAGTAAGCCATGATTGGCCTTGGAGCTAGTTGCTGTTTCTCTTTTCTTCCCATGATCCGATGGGCCCTTTCAGTTTCAACTGGGCCCCTCCAGCATCCCCCCCAGCATTTTAGGCAGAGGCTTGTTGAGAAACTTTTCCATGGAAGTTCCCTCAGCGCCCTCGGGGACTCCAATAATATGGAGGTTATTACGCCTCCCCCTGTTTTCCTGGTCTTCCACTCTGGCAAGCAGCATTTCCAGTTGTAGGCCTTGCATTCGTATTTTCTGTGTTAATTTAGCCTGTTGTAGCTCCAGAGATTCCACTTTTTGCTCTGCAACATTTAGCCGATCCTGCATCACACGTACTTCCGCCATGGTGTTTGTAAGCATGGTGTTAATGGTATCAACTTGCAACAAAACTGTCTCCAACATTTGGGTGATATATGTTAGTGATTCAGTCACAGAAGGTATTTGCACAGTAGCAGCTGGTATCGGGGAGAGTGTGGATAAAATAGTCTCTGTTGCCACATTCTTCAGGGTTGATTGGGCTGGCAAGGGTGCTGGTAAGGCCTCCATCTGCAGGTTACATGGGACAGATGCACCTTAAATCCCAAGGCTTGGGACTACAACTTCTCTGGCCTAGTTTAACCGCGTCTGTCCCGAGTCGCCGGTGATTGAAGCAATTTAATGGTACAGCTCACTTTTAAAAAACACACTGACCGATTAAGGGCAGTTCCCCCAACGCGTATCTCTCAACAAAAAAAACAATTACATCCCAGGATTAGACCAACTCGCCGCTGTTCTTTCTCAGTGAAGAGGAGCCCAAGAATTATGCTGCCATTCCTATGGTGGTCAAGCCACACCTCTCCAAAAAGCAGTTTAAGGTTTTCAACCAGTTTTCATTTAGTGTTGGGGGGGTGTGTGAATTTCTGGATTCTTTCCTCCTCCGAAGTGTTGAAATACAGTTGAGATGCACCCCAGAACAAACGCCCTCTACTCTTATCCTCTTTCTGTAGCCTACTGCAGTAGCAGTCATTGGTTTGGGTCTTTCTTGACCCGTTTTCCTATTCAAACTACAAGGGGTGGCCTCTGTTGTAGCCTCTCCTCTATGCTTCCTGCTATATTTCTGTTTAATTTCTGGTGGTATAAAAAAAGATCACGAGGGTTGTTAATGCTCAGTACAGTCTATAAATGAATGGGTAGAAATAATGCATGATATTCCCACTATAGGCTGGTAAAAACTTGAATAAAGTGGAAAAGTTTGTAAATAGAAGGGTACTAAGAAATAATACAGGGACACCTGTAAACAGTAAAGACCCCTTTAAGTGCTATTAGGATGAGAAGTGAAAGTTACCGCTTGATGCGGTTGAAATAAAAAGTATTTTTTTCTCTCCTTTTCTTGTCGGTGCAGCGCTTGCCCACCCCTTCAGTGGCATGCTTGTAAATACCAGGGAGGACGTCAGCGATTGTAAGGAAGCACCCGCATGGGAGCCTTGAAGCGAAGCATGTGGAGATGTCTCCTGAAGGGTGGAGAAACAATAGGGAACTGTACAGGCAGACTCCAATATGCTGCAATAACTGAAATGTCTTGCAGTGCTACTTTCCAGCTCAGAGCAGCACAGCAAGAGTGGTGGAATCCAGTTACTGTACAAGGGAGTGTTTTAAAACTCCTTGTGAACCTGTTAGGTCACAAAAGCCTTAGAGGAAACAAAATAGGCCTGAATGCAATTTAACCCATTGGCTGACAATTTCAGCTGACAAGACAGAACCATGTAGCATTTCTTTGCTTGATTTATGTTCAGAGAATGATGGAATTCATTCTGTTCACTGCTTCAGCATGCAAGGAACAATGTATATACCTTTAAAAAGTAGAAGAGGTTTTACAGATTCCGATTATTTAGCTAGACATATTTATGTACTGGGTCGCTACATAATATGATGGAAACAGCAACATTACTGTCATAAGAGGAGTTTAAAGAACTATGCATTTATCCTATTTTGTTGTTAGATGCTGCAACAAGAAAGTAAACAGATGTCAGGAAGCTAAGTAGATGCTACAAACAGTATTTCTTTTGCTTGCTAAATGCAGAGGGCTATAGGTTTATAAATAGCTACAATAGCAGCATGGAAAGAAGGGAATTCCTTGCAGGAAAAGCAAGGAAAGTAGTTTTCTTATAAAACATGTTCATTAAAAATATTAAACCACATGGAGATTACTCTGGCATAAAAGTATAGCTCACTGAATTATTATGCATGTTAGAGAACAGTGTCTCTAACAGATGCAGAGAATGATGAAGATATGGTTGAAAGAGGGCATAAGGCCCTAAAACCTTACCTGTTCCTTGTGACTCCAGTAATCAACTGGTGGTCTTTTTAGAGCCAGCGGGCCCAAACCAAGCCCTACTTATGGTAGAACTACAGATGATGTCATCAAAAGGAGGGCGGGGCTTAGACCCTTAAGTGGCCCTTAAACTTCCCATGGTTATAAAAAAGGTTTGAGAGCCTTTTAAATGAACGGGTGGCAAATCCTTATGTTGTTTAAGTAAATGGATGTTCTGGGTTAAGCTGAACCCCCACATGCCTGTATTAGCCTAGATTCTATGTACATAACAATTAGGATGGGTCAGCTGACCATAAGATGTCACCAGGAAGCCCTATAAAATGTCTGTCTTTTCAGGTAAAGATTCAGTAGAGCTAGGAGAGTTGTACTGAGTGGAGGTACAACTGGGGAAAAGCACAGAAGATAGTGACATTTACTGTTTGCATTTGATATTTACTCTGGGGCAGCATTGTTAACATTGAACATTGCTGGAGCTCGGGAGAGCAAGTATTTTCTTTATTTGATTTATTTATTTTCTTGATTTGGATTATTTTTGATCTTATTCTGAAATCAAGAATAAATCTGTTTATTTAGAAAATAAATATCACACAGAAGAAATATGTGTTTTACACTCTTTCCACTGTGTCTAGTGTTGTCTATTCCCACACCCTCTGACAAATTGGCGTCAGAAGTGGGATTGCTGGTTGTCCATCAGATAGTGGGTGAAACCAGTAATAGGTATCAGTCCTGTTACCTAGATGAATGCTAAACAATGGCTGAAGGTGGAGATGAGAAGAAACTTGGAACGGTGACCAGATCGGAGACCAGAAGGATGGGAGAACCTTTAAACCCAGGGCTGGCTTACGACATTTGACCAAAGATGAGAAAGGATAAAAGTCAGGAAGAGGAAGAAGACGATCAAGAGCCAGATCCTAGGGAGAGACAACATTAGACTGCAGAGGGACCACCAGAGGATTTTGGAGACCTACTATGGTGGCTGGTGGTCTGTCAGGTGGAAATCGAGAGACAATGCGATATTGACACCCAGGAGAGGGATCGAGATCAGAGACAACAAAATCTCAGGTGGGCTGAAACCATACAGACATTTAGAGACTTGACGGCAGAGCAAGGGACAGATGGAAGTACAACAAGCACTAATCCCAAAGATATAAAATCTCTAAAATGTTAGCCACCAATGATATCAAGCTACCTTACCACCTTTGAAAGAGTGACAGGGCATGTGGGTTGCCACAGACACAGTGGTAGTGCAACTGGCACCCTATATCAGAAAAATCACAGTTAGCCTATGGGAATATGGGTTCTGGATTGGTTGATGACTACGATCTAGTCAAACAGGAGATACTGAAGAGGTACGATATCAATGCAGAGACATATAGGCAGAGGTTCCATGCCCTAAAACACTTTGCCCATGACCCCCCTCATGAGACCTAAGTATGTGTAAAGCGGGTACAGCAGGAGGGAAAATCTAGTAATGACATTATTGAAATATTCATAATGGAGCAGTTTTTATGGGTATTACCATCAGAAGTACAAATATGGGTTAAAGAGCATAACCCTGAGACTGTGGAGATTACGTTTACCTTGGCAGAGGATTTTCTGTCAGCCCACCAGCCCTACAAAAAGGGAGGACAGCGGACACCTGACCCTCTAGTAGTGAAAGCAACTACCCAGCTGGTAAGACCTCAACAAACTGTATATACTAGAAGATATGAGAGCAGGAGTTGGTCAGGTGGAAGAACTTTTTCCCCAGATATTATCTGCAGTATCTGACAACTCATTATTGCACAAGATACATGCTGTCGGTTTGAGGTACAAAACTTGTATTCGGTAGATGAATTCATCAGTGAACCCTTACCTTAATAAAACATTAAATATATAAGATCAATTAACACAGTCAAAGGCCTACTCTGCGTCCAGGGAGACCAGCATAGAGTCATTTCCAGATTCCCTGGATGCAGAGATAATATGAAATAACTTTCTAAAATGATCACTCGAAGTGCGCCCAGCAATGAACTCAGCCTATTCCAGGCCCAAAAGGGATGTCCAGACTCGTGCAAGATGAGTGGCTAGAATTTTAGCATATATTTTCATATCTACGTTTAATAAGGATATCGGTCAGTAGTTTTCTACTTTAGTGGGGTCCTTCCCCGGCTTAGGTAAGAGAACAATCCTGGCTTCGAATAAAGAAAAATCTTTAGGTGGAGACATACCCAAAAAGTAAATATAACTGGGACAATAGTGGGGAACGTTCTTCAATAAAGGTTTCATAAAAGAGAAGAGAAAACCCATCAGGTCCAAGAACTTTATCCCATGAAAGCGAAGAAATAGCTTCTCTAATTTCTGCCTCTAAGATAGGACCAAGCAACAAATTCTCTGATCTGGAGATAGCTGTGAAGGTTTGCTGAATTGAGGAATTCCTCCCAACAGATAAGAAGGGTGACTAACAGTACAGGAAGGTTGAATATAGATGGTAGTAATAATCCTTGAAAGAAACCTATCATTTCGTTGGGGTCACTGGTGATCGCACCAGTCCTAGGGTTTGACAGGGAAGAGACCCATTGGGAAGCTGCTCTTTGTTTTACTGAAGGGCCAGAAGCTTCCCATACTTATTTCCCTGGCTGTTATAAGTGGTTTTGATTGCTGCAGTGGCTTTATCCACATTGTCTAGCAGATAGGCAGAAAACTCAGATCAGAGTTGTACTAATTCATATCAGACATTATCTGAGGTGGAAGGGGACAATTTATTTTCTATTTGCGGAATTTTAGAGAGCCAAGAGTCACTTTGAATTTACAATTTATTTTTATGAACTGAGGCTACACATATTAGTTCCCCTCTCCTGGTCACCTTAAAAGCCCACCATAGCACATATGGTGACTGGGTCTGATGTTGATTCTCCTGAACCAAGCGAGTTAAAAAAGAATGGAAACGAGTAGTAATATCTGTGTTCTTCAACAACAAGTTATTTAAGGACCATGTACGGGTCTGGGTCCTAATATAGGGGGAGCCTATTGTTAGCAATATTGAGGAATGATCTGACAAAACCCAAGGCAATATTTGATAATTAAGCAACAAGAAGAGTAATGGTTGACTGATTAAAAAATAATCTATCCATGAAAAGACATTATGGGGCTGAAAAAAGGCCTAATCTAGATCTTGGGGCTACAAAAGTCTCCATGGGTCCAGAAGACCTAAAGAGTCCATAAACTTCCTAAGATCCCACTGATCTGGTGAGAGACCAGCTCAGCTTCTATATGTCCTGTCTAAATCTTTCATAATCACCAAGTTCCAATCCCCTTCAATGATTAGGGAGAGATGACTATATGGCACTAACACTGTTGTTAGGGTGGGAAAAAGGAAGGGGAATCCAAACTGGGACCATAAATTGCTCCAAGCATTACTTTATTGAGTCCCAACTTCCCATGAAGGAAGAGGTATCTGCCCTCTGAGTCCTTCAATTCAGTGAGCAAGGTAAATGGCAATGTATATTGTTATTTCTATTCCTAAAATGGCCTCCATGTTTTGCTCTTTCCTTGTACTCCCAGTATTTTCTGTGTTTTATACTGCATGCCTAGGTGCAAGTTGTGCAGTCAGTTTTCTGTAGACTAGAATCTCTTGAGCATTTCCCAGAATATAATTTATCATACTTTCTCGCTATATTGAAAACTTAAAAAAAAATACTCGCACCTTTCCAAGAAACCTCTCCCAGACCCCTACATTTATGGGATGATAAACATCAATTCAGATCTGTTTCCACTGTTAATCAGGAGACAGTTCATTAAATTCTATTTGCTAAGTCTGTTAGATACCAATCCCTTAATAACTCTGAGGAGAAAGAACAGTCCAGCAATGTGATGCCTTGCTTGCAGACTTCCCTTGTATTGTTTCTGTGTTTATGTTTACAAAACATTTTCGGGGTTACGTTTCTGACAACTGTGGATGTACTAATAAGCCTCTTATCTGGTATTACAAATGCATAATTAAAATACAGCTTTCAAGTCTTTCATTAAAAAATATGCAAAGACCAGCCCAGTGGTGCAAAGGGTTGAGGTGCTGGTGCCTTACCTCGCACCATGCCAGTGACCTGGGTTCGGGAACAGACTCGGGGCACCAGGGGTCGGCAGGGGAAGAGGAGGATTGAGTGTCAGTAGGACTGCTCTCCTCTCCTGGGGTGGGTAACAGGGCCGCTTGACTCTGCAGCACCCTGGTTGAGACCGGGAGCACTGCAGAAGTGTCACAATGTGGGAATACCAGAAAATGGAAAAACACTGCTCTGGATTGGCTGGATGATGGCATCTGGTCCACTGGCACCCTGGAGACTAGTCCGCCTCAGCAGCACCCTGAGGCCGAGGACAAAAGAGTGTTCTGGGCAGCCCCCACCAATGTCTTCCCCCTCGGAGGAGAGTGACCCACTTGGCGAAGGGTAATGCCAAGCTACCTTGGGGTCAGCTGCAATATGAGGTTAGGAGGCTTGGGGAGGTTCGTGGGGGATGCTGGTGACCTTGGATGCCTGAAGGAGTGGCAGATCCAGAGCATTGAGAGAGAAAATAGATTACACACAAAAAAAAATATGCAAAATTGCAAGTCCTTTCAGGAGTCTTTGATCATGTGGATTCAATATTAATAAATGGTCACGCACAGCGTTATGCCAGGGTGACTATTGGAACTGCCTTGATGTAAAACCAAACTTGACTGTTTGGTTCTGTTTGAATTCATATGACCAAAGACTCCTGAAATGACTGTGATTTGCCAGTGGCCAATAACAGTGTCCATAGCACTGGTCCCTGTGGGACAATGCTGAGTACCACTTTCTTTTTGGAGTAGTGCCTGTCCACCACCACCACCCCCCTCTGCTTGCTGCCTCAAGCCACTTAGCCATCAGTGTTGTGTATGTCTCATGTATTTTATTTATTTATTTATTTGTTTGTTTATTTATTTATTTATTCATTTATTGCAGTTTAGAATTAATACTTTTGAGTCCTGGGACTTGTTTACTAAGGTTCCAGGTCATACACAAAACAATTAGTCAAACATACAGGTTGCCGACATTATGAAAAAAAGTTAGACAAAGCATATCGGTTGCACACATTTGAATGATAAGAGTTAAAATACATTGAAAGAACAGTTTGTTTCAGTCAGGCTACAAATAAAATAGGAGGAACAGGGTTTCAAGGGGTGAAAACATTTCAGTGAGGGAATGTTTAGGATACAGCTCAAACAAAGGAAACAGTTTCAAAGGAAGTGCTTTAGTCTGTCAATTTAGGGTCAGCCCATTTACAGAAGAAAGGGTTCTGAAAGAACTCTTAAAACTGAAGGTGGACAAAGCAATGGGGCCTGATGGGATTCATCCCAGAATTCTAAAAGAATTAAGGGTAGAACTAGTGACACCACTGACTACCCTCTTTAACAAATCATGGGAGGATGGGGTGGTACCTGAGGACTGGAGGAGGGCCGATGTGATTCCCCTCACAAAAGTGGGAGCAGGGCAGAAGGGAACTACAGACCAGTTAGTTTAACCTCAGTGATAGGGAAAATGATGGAATCACTTCTGAAGGAAAGAATTGTTGAGTACCTAGAGGCCAGAGGGCACAGGACCCAAGGCAGCATGGATTCACAGCAGGAAGGTCATGCCAGATGAATCTAATAGATTTCTTTGACTGGGTGACCAAAGTAGTAGATCAGGGAGGGGCTGTGGACATGGCCTACCTAGACTTTAGCAAGGCATTTGACTCAGTCCCACACAAAAGATTAATATACAAGTTAGCCAGCCTGGGAGTGGGTCCCAAGATGATAGCCTGGGTAAAGAATTGGCTGGAAAATAGGACACAGAGGGTAATAGTAAATGGAGTCCACTCTGAAGAAAGGGGTTACTAGTGGGGTGCCGCAGGGTTCAGTATTAGGACTGGTCCTCTTCAATGTCTTAGTAAGTGACATTGCAGAGGGACTGGAAGGAAAAGTATGTCTCTTTGCAGATGACACAAAGATCTGCAACAGAGTTGATGCACAAGGTGGGGTGGAAAGGATAAGAAGGGACTTGGCAAGGTTAGAGGAATGATCAAATGTATGGCAGCTTAGATTTATTTTTTATTTATTTAAGAATCAGTTTACAACCTTTGAGCCAGAGGCTCGTTTACAAAGGTACTTCGTCACATAAAGACATACATTGCGTTTCAGTTACATAGCACAGATTTGCCAAAAATCAGTAGGCATTCACCAGAGGTGCCACATCACATTGTGGTCAGACAGATACAATTGGGTACAGGGTACATGTAATCGATAGCAGGTATTAAACAAGTTGGTATCAAGTGAGCAATTCTGGTAGATAAACATTGAAACAGCTGGCACTGGCCAGGTTAAACCTAGGCAAGGTGGACATGGAAGTGGTGTAGGGGATGGTTGGGTGGAGAGCTGCCCGGGGGGCATTGTCAGGAGAGAAAATAAAGAGGTGGAGGCTATGTTCAGAGACAGGAGCAGTTCGAGTGCTGAAGATGTGGTTCCGAAGTGCGGTTTTGAATGTGGAGATGGTGATGGCATTGGTGATGGTGGCAGGGAGAGAGTTAAACCAGGTTGGGGCTCTATAGCTGAAGGACCTCTGGCCACGGCTGGTTCTTGTTCTGGGGACCTTTAGAGTGGTCTTGTAGGAAGACCGTGTTGCAATGGTGGGAGGGCTCTGGTGGATGGATGCTGTTACCCCAGGGGGGGAGAGCCCAAGTAGGGTTTTTTTGGTGAGGAGACAGGTCTGGTATCGGAGCCGTTCATCCAGGGTAAGCAGGTTAGCATCGACATATAGCTGACAGGTGTGTGTGTGAGTCTGGGGCACCAGTAATTAATCTGCACGCTTTATTCAGGGTTAGGTGAATTTTGTTTGAGTGCAGTGGTGTCGGCAGCATCATACTAGTAGACCATAGTCTACAAGGGACAGAACGGACGATGTTAACGCTAGCGAGAGCATTTGGGGAGGCAGCTTTTATGGTGGAATAGGATGCCAAGTCCGGTGTTGGTGGCGGATGTTAGGTGTCGATGTGGTGAAATGTGAGGGCTGAATCGAGGTAACCCTAGGTATTTGTAGGAGCAGACTTGTTCCAGTGGTTGGTTGGTGCTTGGAAGGATATAGATGGGTGGTTGCTAGCTTTGTTTTGGGGTGTGAGAAGAGCATAGTTTTGGTTTCTTGAGATTGATGATGAGTCTGCGCTCCTTAAACCAAGCCTCGGCACAGTTGAAAGACTGCTGTAGGGAGTCCTGTAGGGAGATGGGATTATGGTGGGTGGCAAACAGGACAGTGTCGTCTGCATACAACAGGATTTGCCAGAGCATGCACTGGGCAGGGTGTTCAGATACAGTGAGGAGAAGGGCCCAGGATGGAGCCTTGGGGACCCCAGAGAATGGGACGGAGAATCGAGAGTGTTATTAATCTTGACACACTGGGATCGAGTGTCAAGATAGCTAGCACACCATGCCAGGGGCCAGCCGGAGACCAGTGAGGCAGAGTGCGTTCAGCAGCAGTGGATGGGAGACAGTGTGAAAGCCTTTGAGAGGTCAATGAACACTGCACCAGCTAGGAGCTGGTATCCAAGGAGGTGTAGGAAGTTGGAGAATTCAATAAGGGCAGTGCTGGTACTGTGACCCGCACGGAAGCCATGTTGTTCTGGGCATAAGATGTTATGCTTAGCCAGATAATCAGTGATTTGAATGGTCACCACTTTCTCCAGGGCTTTAGAGAGGGGAGGGAGGATGGAGATTGGCCGGTAGTTGTTGGCCGACGACCTGTCGCCTCCTTTATGAATAGGTGTGATAATGGCTGTTTTCCAAGCTGTGGGGAATTGTCCCAGGCAGAGTGACTGGTTAATTAGGCTTGTGAGAGGTGCAAGGACTTCATCTAGCACCAGCCTGAGGATGCTGGGGTCCAGTGAGTCACTGCTGGGATTGTTGCCATTGAGAGCTTTGGTTAGGATGGGTCTGGCTTCCCGGGTGGAAATCTTTCGCAGGAGGAAGCTGGGGTGCTGGAGGACAGGGGGAGTTTGGCTGGGGGGAGGGTCAAAGAAATTACTAGGGAGGACTGAGCTAAGGTCAGTGAAAGTGGTGTTGAACCAGTTAGCTATGGTGGCAGGCTCGGTGGAGGTTGTGCCATTTCTAGTGAGCTGGGATGGGGCGGGGGAGCAAGATTTACCATTGAGTTGCTTAATGTTATCCCAGAAGGTCGGGCAGAGCCCCAGGAGGAGGTAAGGGAGGCCTGGTAATGGTCTGCCTTGGCTTTCCTGATGGCCCATGAGCATTTATTTCGGGCTGCATTGTATGCTTGCCTATCAGACAGACAACCTGTTTCAGTGGCAAGGTGCCAGAGGTTATCCCGGTTTCTAAGTAATTGTAGGAGGGCCGGGCTAACCCAGGGTGCGTTCTGTTTTTTGGACCGGGTTTTGGTTAAGGGTGCAAAGAGATCACAGGGCATGTTGAAGTTGTGAGTGAAAAAGCGGAGGGCAGTATCAATGTTGGTTGCCCGCTGAATGGGGACCAGTCTATCTGGGTGAGGAGTGCCTTAAGTTTCTTCAGCCCACCAGGGGCGGGCGCCTGCGGAGGGTGGTCTGGGCTTTGGGTTTGGGATTGGGGTTACCCAGTGGAATAGGATAGGGAGTGGTCACTCAGGAGTCTGGGAGGACCTGGATGTTTTGGATTATAATGGGTTAGTTATAATAACATCAGCAGGGTGCTGGTACCACTCTTAGGGTTAAGTCTCGTGGGCTGGGTGACGAGTTGTGTCAGATCTTGGGCGGCAAAATGAGTCTCTGGTGGTGGATCTTGGAGGTGCTGAGCCAATTTGTTAAGGTCCCCCACTAGGATTTGTTCTTGCCTATGGGTGGAGGTGGCCAGGTAGTCCGTTAAAGATATTAGGGCTGGGTGCTGGTTCTTTGGGGAACATAGGCTGTGGTGAGATAGAGAGGCTCCTAGAGGGGTCTGGGGTGAGTCTGAGGGTAAGGGCCTGGGCCCCATTTGTGAGGGCAGGGGTGGGGAGCGGTCCAGGCATTGTGTCCCTGGTGTAGATTGCACAGCCACCCCTCGCTTTTCTCTACGGTCCTCCCGGTATTAAGGTATAGCCTGGGAGGGAGACAAATGAGTCTGGAGTTGATTTGGACAGCCAGGTTTCAACCAGGGCTATGATGTCTGGTTGGTGAGCCAAGGCCCAGCACTGTGGGCGCAAATTTCTTCAGCAGGCTGCATATGTTCATGGAGGCTACTCGAGACCAGTGGGCTGAGTGGGTGGATGGGAGGGGCAGGGCCTGGGTTGGGTGTATGTTCCCGTTAGGAGTAGAAGGAGGAGAGTGCTCTGGTCAGAGGGAGGCTGATGGAGAGTTTCGCCGGGGCGATATAATAAGGAATGGGGTTTGGTTGCACAAGGGGTGGTAGGGTAGCACAGGCAGAAGGCCTGAGTGACTGAAGTGCAAGGGGCTGTGGGGGAGGACAGGTGATGTCTGGAAGGGGTGAGGTGGAGAGGAGCAAATGGGATGTGTGGAGGAGGAGGGAGGTAGGAGCAGTGGTAAAGGAGGAGGGAGGACAGGAGGTAGGGTAGGAACACTGGAGTAGTGAGGTTGAGGGTTCATAGGGACAGTAGGGTATGTGGAAGGCAAAGGGAGGAGGAGGAGAAGAGATAGACTGGTGAGCAGGGGATGCATGTGCATAGTTGGGAAGGTTGGTGGAGCTGTGAGAGGAAAGAATGGGGGACTAGGATGAAAGAGGGAGATAGTAGTGAGAGATCACCTCAGAGTCTAGTTGCTGCTATGGTGGTGGCAGCGCATATGCCTGAAGTGCACAGAGTACTGGGTTCAAGCCCTGATCAGAGCAATAGGAGAGAGCCAGACCAGTGGCTGCAGCAGCAGGAGCTGGGCCAGGTTTGTAGAAGCACCTAGACAACACTTTAGTTGTGCCACAGGGTTAGTGTGTTCTTTATAGTAATGCAATCCTGCAGTAAAATATGCAGGTGTTCTAGGTGAGTGATGGAGCTGTGGACTTTGGAAATAAGGGTGCAGGGTTCAAAGGCAGCAGGAAGAAGAGGTAAACTTATATTTTGGCAGATTGGGTAGGTAAGTGATTAAGAGGCTTAGAAAGTAGTAATAAAGTAGGTAGGCACTGTGGTGCAGAGGCACAGCAGCAGACTCAACCACAAGGGCACTGGGTTTGAACACAGCTCAGGGACAGAGAGGTAGAGGCCAATTTTTTAAATCTGGGCAGGAGGAGTGAGGTATGGTTAACAGCATAGAAATACAGGAAGTTGTTGGCCTGGTTCGTTGGCTGAGATGATAGTCAGTGTAGAGAGAAGGGTACCAGGTTTGATACTAGCAGTTGCTTAGAGATAGGATGAGTGCAGAAAGTAGTGGAAGAAGGAATCCAAGGGAACTGCAGTGACCTCTAGTGGACAGCTGTGCAGCAGTAGCTAGGAGGGATATAGAGAGCAGAGAGGAGCTAGAGTGGAAAGTGCAGTGACCCCTAGTGGTTGGTGCCTATAACCTGCAAATGGGAAAGTGGACACTTAGTAAAAAAAAAAAAAAAAAAAAAAAAAGGAGGGTGGGTCATGTGTCACATCACGTGACCTGCCAGCAGCAATATATGGAGCGCTGACCCTGGGTGGGAGGGTGGTTGGGGCGTGCGGGTGGGAAGTACCTCACAACAGTCAGGCTGTAGTGCAGGACACTTTACCTCTTCCAGGCTCTGGCAATCCCCGGTTTCAGTCTCTGCTGCTGGGCTGATTTAATGCTAAGAAGTGCAAGGTAATGCACCTGGGAAACAAAAATCAAGGGGAAGAGTACACAATGGGGGGTGAGATACTAACAACAACAAAAATGGAAAGGTACGTGGGGGTAGTCATATCAGATGACTTAAAGGTGGGTAAGCAATGTGAGAGGGCAGTAAGGAGGGCTGGGGGATACTGGGATGCATAGGGAGAGGCATCACCAGTAGAAAACAGGAAGTTGTTATCCCTCTGTACAGACAGCTGGTGAGACCCCATCTGGAGTACTGTGTGCAGTTCTGGAGACCCAATCTCTGCAAGGACATAGACAAGATGGAATGCTCAGAAGAGGGCAACTAAAATGGTGCAGGGTCTGCACTGGAAGACATATGAAGAGAGACTAAAGGAGCTTAGTATGTATAGCCTTGAGGAGAGGGGGACATGATAGAAGCGTTCAAGTACCTCAAGGGAATCAACAAAGTCAAGAGGGTAGCATCTTTCAAAAAAGGGTGTGCAAGAACAAGGAGGCACAATTTGAAGATTGGAGCATCAGAGGTAATGTAAGGAGTATTTTTACAGAGAGGGTTGTGGATGCATGGAATGGCCTTCCGGAGGAGGTTGTGGAGTCAAAAACAGTGACTGAATTCAAGCATACGTGGGACAGCCATAAGGCAATTCTAGAGGGTGGGGGTAGGAAGAAGTAGGCTGCTGGTTAACTAGAATCTGCAGCTTATCCATTAGGTAGGGAAATGGGCAGACTGGGTTGGCCAAGCGGTCCTTATCTGCCATCAAATTCTATGTTTTTATGTTTCTATCAGGCCCCTGGGAGTACTGGCCATACAGATGGATACTAGCTATACAGAGAGGAAGTGGGTGGGGGAGCAGCCTGCTGACGGGCAGCTTGTTGTTTCATGGAAGGTGAGTGATGGGGAGAGGACAGTTCCTGCAGTGATGCCATCAGCATGGGGGGTAAACTGGAGCTCAGTAGGAGGCAAGTGTGGGGGGAACAGGCACGGTGAGGAAACTAAGGGAGGGGTACTGGAGGGGGGAGGGTGAAAGGAGGTTGGGATATAAACAGCAAGAGGTAGGTGGTGGTGGGGGTAATGGAGGGGTGTGCAGGAGTGGAATTGGGGTGGGAAATTAGCAGGAGAGGGTGGAGGGTTGGGAGGTGGAGGGGGGATGGGGTGGGAAGGAGGGGTAGGGGAGGGGGTGGGTTATTCGGGCTAAAGAGTCCTGTAATTGACTAGTCCAAGCATGCACAGGCCAGATCATGATGCAGTAGAGTCCTAAGTCCTATTTTGAAGAGGCTAATCTTATTGCTTTCAATGAGTGATGCAGGTAGCCCATTATACCATTTTGGTCCTTGGTACAAGATGGATTTCTGTGCCAGGGTGGTGCATTTCAATGGCACCAGAAGCCTGCTTTTCTCTCCACTCTTGGTTGGCTTAGATGATCTAGCCTGCTGGAAGAGGCCACACCTGATTTACCTTGCCCAGAACCATGTAATGTTTTATTTATTCATTAATTATTTATTGGTTTAGCCAGGAAAAACATGCTTAGCTGTGACAGCTCAGTTTCAGGTGTGCCCATGGTGATGGGGTGGAACATAGAATAGAATGGAACACAACCATGAAACAGCAGTGCAGAAATAAACAGTGTGAGTAAAATTATGTATAGAAAAATACCACAATGAACAAAAGTGCAACTAGGTAAAAAAATACAACAGCATCAGAACAGAGACCATAGTCTTGGGATATAGAAAGAAGTGCAGTGTAGTGATTACAACTGGTTAGCAAACACTCAAGATTCTAGGGCTCATGGGGGGAGCAACATAAGCTCAAGTTGGGGGGGAGGGTCAGTGACCCAGGTCCTACAGTACCTCAGTTTTACTTCCTAAGAGCATCACTTTCATTTGGCTACTCTAATTTGTAGGAAGGTCATTATATATTGGGCCTATTTGCAAGACTTTCAAAAGGACCTGCCCAAGGCGCATCAAACACATTTTCAAAGCAGAAATGCATCTCATCTTGTTAGACCATTTATTAGATGGCCTAACAGTGTTCATTTGCAATACCAGAAAAAGAAAGTGTGTCCAGGAAGAGTCAGGCCAACCATGTGAGCCTAAAGCTTAGTGGTGAGAGCACTGGGATGGTATTCTGGGGGCCTGGGTTCCATTCCCAGCAGGTTACATTATTTCTTTCTCACTACAATTTGTGATCTAAATTGTTTAGCAATGGCTAATACTGCAATGAAAATATCTAATTGTTATGTCAATTGTTCTAGTTGCAGGACTGGCAATACCAGAGAAAGGAAGAGTGTCCAGGAAGAGTTAGGCTAACCATGTAAGCCCTATTGCACAGTGGTTAGAGCACTGGTATGGTATTCTGGAGACTTGGGTTCAGTTTCAGTAGGTCACGTTATTTCTTTCTTTCTTACATTGGGGGCAGTGACCCAGGTTCTGCAGTACCTCAGTTTTTCTCCCTAAGAGCTTCACTTTCATTGGGCTAGTTTCATATGTATGAAGGTCATTCTATAGATAGCCATTTTGAAAGACTTTCAAAAGGACCTCTCCAAGGTGCATTGGACCCTGTTTTCAAAGCATAAATGCATTTAAGCGAGTTAGACCTCTATTAGATGGCCTAACAGCATCCAAAACTTGCATCCAAATTGGGCAATAACTGCTAGCTGTGTCCAGCTTGGACATAATTATGTCCATTTTCTGCTGCAAATTGTGACTTTTTGTCATAAAATGAACACAACTTCTGAAAATAGCCACAGGGCTGCCTAGACTCAGTGTGGATGGATGCAGATGCGAGCAGGGTAGTGTAAATTGGCGTCTGTGTCCAACTCTTTTGAAAATCCTCTGTAGTCTTGTGTGTTATACTGGATGAAAGAATGTATTTTCCCAAAAGGTTTTGTAGTTACATTCAACACTGTGAACATCATCTCTGCAGGTGCACTGAATGGAGTCCCATTATTGAATAAATCTCCAATATTCCTAACAAGTCTTCTGTCATTCAACTTCTAAAATGGCAGCAAACAACTATTTTACAAAACTGCGGCTAAAATATGCGCTTATAAACTTCATTTCCTTATCTGAAATAAGTATATCATCTGGTATCAGGGTTTAACTGCATATGGATACAATAACAAAATATGTCTCTACAGTTGCCTACATTAAAAGGGGGTCATACCCTCCCTAACTTACAGGATTACTATAAAGTAGCACAGGTACAACATATAATAAGCTGGCTCGAACCATCCCCGGTCCGCCACTGGAAAGAGGAGGTAGAACTGTGGGAGAATGATACTGGCTTAATTGATCTGCTCTTTGCCCCATTCGAGGTGCTCTGAGCTTAGAGGTCCAGTCCCACTTAATGCAACCATTACTAATGGTCTGGAGATCATTACTCACATTGCTGACAATATGAAAAGATGCCAGATACCTGGAATGGATAATTGCAGATGAACAATTCAGTCCAATTAGATTAGATAATTCTTTTCAAAGATGGAATATAAGTGACTAAGGCATCATTGTCAATACTTTAGTAATTGAGTTTTTAGAGTTTTGCCCAGCTCCAGCAAGAATTCCATCCTGTGCAAACAGACCAGTACAGATATCTTCAGATTAGAAACTATCTGGGGAACAGGTTAGGGCTTGAATGGGACAAGGATTCGACTAGGTAATTTCTAGCCTTTCATATTAAAATCATGGAAATCACTAGTCCACCACAGTTTATATCCTTAGCATATAGAGCTTTGCAGCAAAGTGAGGGAGAGATGACAAATAGAGTGAGAGAGAAGTGGGAGACTGAAACAGGTACTCCTGTTTCATACAGAGAATGGCAGATGTCTTGCTTTAGGACACATAAACTTACAACTAGTTTTCAATAGAAGGAATTTGGGTGGAAGACGGCAGCACAGTATTTTCGCACACTGCATATAACAGATACATTTGACCCTCAGTCAAGGGCATTGTATTGGAGAGGATGTGGAACCTCCCCAGCCATCCATACCCATATCTTCTGGTACTGTCCAGTCAATAAACCATTTTGGGCAGCAGTGGAGATTGCTCTGTGAGAATTACTGCTGAGTTTTGGTGACTTGATGATACATATAACATTATTCCTGATACCCCCCTCCAAAATCAAAGAAAAACTTTATTAGAAGTGGCTGGGTATTTGGGTCATTTTAGAGTGTGACAAAAAGAGCACTTACTCAGAGACGGCTAATGCCTGACAGACCTGGCCAGCAGGATTGGGAAAATCCTGGGATGATCATTTATAAAACGGAGTGCCTCACAGCAGGCCTCAGTTATTGACCTCAAGTGATGGCCACTTTTACTAATCAGTGGCATATCTGGCTAATCTGGCTAATGGTTCACAGGCTGGATGTTATCCCCTGAGGATGGACATACTGCTGACTTAGCTGAGGGGTGAGACCAAACACTGTTCATGCTAGGAGACCTTGACAACCATTATGTGCTCTATATACAATGTACTGTCCTCCAAGGAAACATGACACAGAAGTAAAGTTGAAAAAGTTATTTGATTTTATTATTACACTGTTAGAGCTATAATTGATGGCTAACTGTTCTGCCTCTTTTGTCCAGTATTGGCATGATATTTTGGCACTGATGTATTCTGCATTTCTTCTTGTCAATGTCAGTAGCGTGATGCACCTGTAAATTTGATAGAGTGATTAATAAACAGAGAATTAAAAAAATAACGAAAGATGTGGGCATTATAATCATCATGTGGGGAGCGGTTCTGCACTATTGGTAACAATAGAAAAAACAACATCTGTTTTCTCCCGGGTGGAGATTTAGGGAGAAACTCCTTGAGGGGACAGTTGTTTGTATATGAGCAGATGTTGCCACCCTACTAGGATCAAGACATGAACCAACGTGTTGGTAAGTAATGCTGGTGTGCAAGAGCAGACACAGCATGCAGAGATTGTACAGGGCAAACAAAGACTAAAGTCCATCCATTTGGCACTGAGATTCCTACCTGGAATCAAGCTAATGATTGCATTAAAAAGCCATAAACATTATTTGATGTTGCCTGTGTAATTCAATTCTATTTTTCAATAACCTGTTATATATTCATCCCATATATTTCACTGTAGTGGGGGGGTCTCATCTTGAAATGAGCCTTGACACAGTGTGCCTCTCCCAGTCACCATTTCTAAATAAATAAACAAGCAACATGAAATCATGTTTGTCTTTTTAAAAGGGCCAGTTCACTAGGGAAACATAGCCTAATTCACAGAGATGCCGTGTTACCTATATCAGTTCAGGTACACACTCTCACAAGTAAAGCAACTCAAAAGTGTAGATGGGTGCCTTCAGGCTACAAAACTTAATGCATTCTTTATGCTTGACAGATAGCAGCAAATCAAGAAATGGAATTCACCAGGGTGCAGCCAGCCTAGACTTGAAATGTGTCTTTTCTTTCTGGCGTTAGCAGCTAGGGAGTCATTTTTGGGGCTGGGGAGTAATTTCTGGGGTAGGTGCCATAGGTGTTGGTTGCTACAGCAGCTCATTCTCAAAATCTATAGGGCAGAACCAGAGGCTGAATGTTTTCTGAATAGTCCGCTAAGAATTCAGCTATGAAGAGAGAGCAGCTGTAAGAATTCTAGGCAATTCTAGAATCGTAAAAGTTGCTAATTTAAAGAAGCAAAGTCAGCACAAAGGGCCCCACACTCAAGTGTTGTGCCAGTCCCAATGTGCACTTTGGCCCAGATATTCAAATGGGGTTGCACCTGATGCAACTGAGTTGCACCAGCACAACTCCAGAAATGCACCCCAAGGCAATATTCAAAAGAGGGACTTGTGTAGCACAAGTCCCGATGCATTGGGGTGCAAGGATAATGTATGCGGCACATCTCTAGAGGATGTGCCCATGCATATGAGGCACATCACGATATTCAGCCATAGATGTGTGGTGCATGTACTGGCACAACTTTGAGATGTGCTGTATACTGGTGCATGAAGCTGAGCCCAAAAAAGAAGGCTCAAATGGTAGCCACCCACAGGTGGGTCACTGTAGTGCAGGGCACAAGACAGTGGCTGCCAGCCATGGGTGACTCCCCCCCCCAGAACACCATCCACAAGCATCCACATAACACCCTGATGGTCCAGTGGTACTTTCCACCCTTCCCATAGCTGTGATCACCAAAAACAAATGAAATATGTATCTCTGGTAGTCTAGTGGTACCCCCCCTCCTCATAGCCATGATCACTGTAAAATGCCCTTTACATATTCCCTGGTAGTGTGGTGGTACCCCCCCCTCCTCCCCATAGCCGTGATCACCACCTGTACAAGAAGTAAATATCCCTGGCAGTTCAGAGCTATCCCCCTCCCTCCCCGTAGCCATGATCACCAAATAGAAAATAATTAAAATCCCTGGCAGTGCAGTGGTAATCCTAACCCTAACTGTAACCCCAAATACTGGTAAACCCAATGGAAATACATCCCTGGTGATCCAGTGGCACCCCCCACCCAGGACCCCCTGCCCACCCAGCACCCCCACATCATCGGCAGGCAGCTGCAATCCATCCACTTACCATCCAGCTGCCTGCAAATGACAACTTACAGTATCCACTGTAAGGCCATTGGTCCACACTGTGGACCAATGGGCTTGCAGTGCATACTGCAATAGTCATTCACAAATATGTGAATGAAGTCATTTGGCAGGCAGGATTGCAGCTGCCTGCTGATGACGGGGGGTGTTGAGTGGGCAGGGGATCTAATGAGTGGGGGTGCCACTGGACCACCAGGAATGTATTTCCATTGAGTTATCGGGTAATTATGGTTATGGGTGGGGGGGGTTACCCACTTGACTGCCAGGGAGATTTAGTATTTTCTTTTGTGATCTCGACTATGGGAAATGAGAGAGGGGTGCCACTATAGACTACCAGGGAATAAGTACATGGGTATATTATGATGATCATGGCTACAGGAAGGGAGGGGGTCCCACTGGACTGCCAGGGATATATATTTTCATTCTATTTGGTGATCGTGGCTATGGGGGGGTGCCACTAGATGTCCTTTGGGTGCATCGCATGCTGTGCAGGATGTCAGGCACATTTCGCTGGCCTGCCCTGCACAACTCATGCAAATGGGGCCCTAATGACATGCAAATGGTCCCATTTGTGCCTTGCATACATTATGGCCCCATTTGCATGCTGCCAGCTGAATAGCGGGAATTTGCGCACAGCGTAACTCTGTTGCACTGATGCTGTTCCCATTCCTGGTATTCAACCCTGTCTGGAGGAGATGCACCAGTGCATTGTATTTGTACAGTGCACATTGCCTGATATATTCAGAGGAGATGCACCATTGCTCATGTCTTTTGAATATATCCCTGAGTTGCACCAGCGCAACTCAGTTGCACTGCGCCATCACATGCACCATTGCCAGGCACAGTTCTGAATATTGGGGTCTTTGTGTGCAAACACATTTTGGTTTATTTACAATTTACTGTAGTATAATAGAGTGTATCCGAATAATTTTGCTTAGTTCTAGGCTGACTTCTTCTGTAACTACAAGTCCCAGAATTCCCTGCAGCTGATATCAGAGCAGTACTGCAGCAGTGGGAGATTCAACAGCCTGCAATGCATGTTAGAGCTTTTATAATCTACGGTCAGATGTTTTCCTGCTCTGCTTTTCTCCAGGAGCTAAGTACAGTCTTCTGTGACTGTATTTAGCCCACGGAGGACAGCAGAGCCAACAAGCACAAAGTTCAGAGCTTATATAAACCCTGCAGGCTATTGAGACTCCACTCTGCAGTACTGCTCTGATATTAACTAAGGATTCTGAACTTTGGTTAGAGAAGATGACCTAGAACCTAAGCAAAATTAGTCTGACATAATCTTCTGTACTACAGTAAGTATTTATTCCCATAGAATAAAATCGCCCCAAGCATGAGAACATTTGAAATATCCATAAATGCTTTCAGAGATGCTTGAACGAGAACTACAATTTAGATGCACCTGTAATAGATGAATACAGTATAACAAACCTGTGTATAAGCAACTCTACAAGCGTGGTGAATGTTACTGAGATAAATGAAAGTTGTGAAACATA
Organism: Neoceratodus forsteri; assembly: GCA_016271365.2. Classification (NCBI taxonomy): domain Eukaryota; kingdom Metazoa; phylum Chordata; order Ceratodontiformes; family Ceratodontidae; genus Neoceratodus; species Neoceratodus forsteri. Next base: position 306,899,540 of record CM057457.1, on the reverse strand, counting down.
CAAGAAGGAGGTCTGCACTGGGAATAGGGGTGCCTGGATAAAAACTACTCAAAATATATGAGATCCAGCACTCACCCAAACTGTCAATAAAAACTGCTCACCAACTTTATAACAGTGCTTCATTTTATTTTAAAGTGCATGGTGCAAGAAAAATATGCCCAGATGAGTTTCGGAACAACGCATGTTCCTTTCTCAATTGATCATTGAGAAAGGAACATGCATTGTTCTGAAATGTGTCTGGGCATATTTTTCTTACACCATGCACTTTAAAATAAATTAAACACCGGTAATACACTGGTGAGCAGTTTTTATTGATGGTTTGGGTGAGTGCTAAATGAAAGTTGTATTATACGTTCGTATGCTAACCATTTTTATGTGCACATTTTAAATGTTTAATGTTTTAACAAGCTACAAAGTCAACTTCTAAACAGGACACTTGATGACCTAATGGTGTTTGTAAAATCTTCTTTTTACCCCTGTATAAATAAACATTTTTACTACTACTAAACCAAAATGTGTTTGCACACAAAGTGCACATTGGTACCAGTCCGCATCTGAGTGTGGGGCCCATGGTGTTGACTGTTCCCCTTTAATTGATTGCTTTGTACAGGGATGCAGCTAGAAATTTTGGGGCCCAGGACAAGTGACTTAAAACTGGCTCCTGTCTCCCATACCAGCTAATGCCGGAGGTAATATCAGCTCCTCAGGTGGGCCCCCTCCTTGAGCTTGGGGCCCAGGACAAATCCCCACTTGTCCCCCCATTACTGTGGCCCTGGCTTTGGAGGTAGTATACGCAGTGAGTTATGGCTCTGAGCTGCAGATCTGGAGATCTGGGTTTGAATCCCAGAGCCACCTAGATGCATACTGTGTGATCCTGAGCAAGTCATTTAACATTCTTGTGCTCCCAGGTCGCATCTGGAAACAAGCTTCGACTTAGTGTGCTACTCCTGGTTAAACAATGTTCCCTTCCCTTTGGGAAATCTCATCTCAGCCGCCTTGGCAATCTGCTGAGCCAACTGTCTCTTTATTCTTGCTTAAATCCTTTTACACCCATCGCTACACAATGTAGAAACTTGCTTAAAGCAACAGTACATGGTCCAGGAAAAATGCTGGCTTCTATATTTTGTTCCATTTTACCCTGTCCCTTAATTCCTGTTTTGTATGATGATGCCCTTCTCTCCACATTTGGAGTCTGATTTAGGATTTTTCTTTACATTTGAAATAATAAAATGAGCATTCCCTTTAATATGGCTCAGACCAGAATTCTATCAGTGCTCTCTGTGGCCCATACAGCTGGGAAGCACTTCCTGCTGCTTGTTAGTTTATTTTAGTCATAAAAGGAAAAGTACTCACTATAGTAACAGATTTTCTTCTTACAGATTAGAACAACCAGCCAAACATGGGCATCATCTCCACGAGGTGCACAGTGCCCTGGAACTTGAAATCTTTCTTCAAATATTTTCTCTCACTGTGCTGGTCTTGAGTCTCACAGCATTCCAGCAGTAGTTTATTTGAGGTAAAGAAGCCAAGAGACTCGAGACATAAATTAAATTAATATTCCAGTTATAACAGTATACATTTCATATTAAAAATGGTTTTAATGTCATAGAACAAACATCAGCAATCATTAAAATGTCATGCTATTAATAATAATGAATGATTCTGAAGAACCTAATAACCGAATCCTAAAGAGGAGTCAGGTAATGTTAGTTTGATTGACTGCTCTTAATCCATTAGAAGAAAAGCTATTACTAAAGTAACTTTTCCTTCTAAATACATTGATTAGAACAGCCTAGTTAAACTTGTGCAGTACCCCGAGTTTGAAGGTTTTAGAATTGGTAATAGGTTCTGAAGTACAGAAATCCAAATCTAGCATCCTCTCTGCCTGTATGTCCAGATAATTATGAAATATGAATATGTGGACTGTGGACCAGGTGGCAGCTTTGCAAATTTCTGCCATTGGTACATTCCTTCTAGCTGCCACAGATACTGCTATACTTCTAGTGGAGTGTGCTGTAATGCCATTATGTGGTCCTTTCCCTGTCTTAGTATAACAAAAATGTATTGTGGATACTATCGACTTCAAATTATCTCCCTCTGCTTAACCTCCTTTCTTAAAGGACACTAAGAAATTCTTGCACGAAGGCTGTCTGTTTCTGTAAATCCCTCTATTTTAAAGCCACCCTCCAGAATAATATTGACGCCACCCCTGCCCAGTCCACTCCCCAGCCTTTATGGTTAAGGTTCACCCGTCTCTGACCTTCATTCTGTTGCATCTCACTTTAGCGCATTCTTTACTACTTGTGCCCTCCCCCTGTCTCCCCAATCATTACTTCTCTCCTCTCCCCTCTTCTTCACCCTCTTCTCTGCCCCACCCTTCCTTGGGGATTGACTTCCCCCGTACTACTCAGTAAACACTGCTTGCCTTTTCCTCGCTCAACATAAGTCTAGCCCTAATGGGATGGACCCTAAACCTCTCCATCTTTTGGCTCTCGCTATCACCTCCCCCACTTACTTACATCCTCAGCCTCTCCTTCTCCCTCTGCGTTGTTCTCCAGTCATGCAAGATTGCGAAAGTTCTTGCACTTTATAAAGAGGGTGACTTCTCCTCCACTGGCAACTTCTGTCATATCTCCCTCCTCCTTTTTCTTGCAAAGCTGCAAGAGAAACATGTCTACTTCAAGCTTACTAGCTTCCTTTACTCTTCCAACTTCCTTTCCCTTTTCCAGTATGGTTTTCAGAAGTACCACTCTAACGTCCCTTCCCTGCTGTGGGTCACTGATTCCATTTTCGCTGGGATGGATCCGGAAAAAATCATGATGGCTATTTTCACCGAAGCCTTTGATTTGGTGGCCCACCCACTCCTCCTGGACAAGCTGAGTTATGTCGGCCTCTCAGCTTCCACTATTGACTGGTTCCATGCCTACCTCATGGGCCATCAACAGTTGGTACAGGTAAGAGGCATCCTGTCATCTTCAGCTACCTAGTCAGGCTGGGGTCCCACAGGGCTCCATCTTGGGTCCCATCTTCTTTTCTATTTTCTTGAACAACCTCCCCTCTGCCTGTGCAAAATCACATATCCACATGTGTGCCAATTACCCAGTTACCTACACCCTCCAGTCCCTTAACCATGATGGTTGAAGGCTTGCTTCAGCAAGACTTCCACAATATCCTGCACTGGTTCCACTCCAGCTGATTCTGGGTCAGCACTAAACAAACAGTGTCCATGGCCTTTGGCACCTGCCAGAAACTGGGCAGACTCTCTCACCTGCCCGTCTTCACCACCCTGGATGGCACCCATCTTGAAGTGATATTTTTCTTAAAGTGTCTCAATCTGTGGCTAGATAGTAGGCTTGACTTCTCTACCCACATCAATGCCATCCACTCCAAGCTCTGCACAAACCTCGGTGTAAGTGTGGCTTAGTTGGTAGCATATCTGCCTTGGGACCAGAAGGTCATGGGTTCTAGCTCCACACTGGGATTGTACTTATATCTAAATGCTGGCACCCAAGTACAGTACTGGGGGGTGTTGTACTGTCAAGTGTGCTGTCCTTTGGATGAGATGTTAAACCAGGGTCCTTCTGCCCAACTCTGGTGCTGTACATGTGACAGTAAATGAACCCATGGTACTTTTGCAAGAGTAGGGGATTTTATATGGTGGTAAATGGGATACACTCTGGGGAAGGCAAGGTGTCGAGTGGGGTGCCACAGGGGTCAGTATTAGGCCTGGTCCTCTTCGATGTCTTTGTTAGCCACACTTCAGAAGGACTGGAGAGGAAGATATGCCTATTCGCAGATGACGCAATAATCTGCAATAGAGTAGACACACCAGGGGGTTGAAAGAATGAGGGAGGATCTAAAGAAGTTAGAAGAATTGTCATGAGTTTGGCAGTTAAGATTCAACCCAAAAAATGCAAAAGCATGCACTTAAGGCACAAAAACCAAGGGTGGAGGGAATGTACCAACTCGGGGTTGGGGGGGAGTATTAGAAGTCACAAAACAGGAAAGAGACCAGAGAGTGTTATAATTTCTAATGACCTGAAGATAGCTAAGTAGGGTGACAAGGCAGTGGGAAAGGCTAGCAGAATGCTCAGATGCATAGGGAGGGGTATCGATCGCTGGTGAGACCCCACCTAGAGTACTATGTACAGTTCTGGAGGCCCAATCTTTGAAAGGATGGCAACCAAAATGGTGCAGAGCCTGCATCAGAAGCCCTACAAAGAAAGGCATAAGAATTTAAATATGTACTCCCAAGAAGACAGGAGGGAATGGGGGATATGATAGAGACATTCAAATACCTTACAGGAATAAAAAAATTCAGGAAGGGCGCATTTTCCAAAGAAAAAGATGCTGAAGGATAAGGGGTCACAATATGAAGCTGGGGGGGGGGAGGCTCAGAGGAAACATGAGGAAGTACTTCTTCATGGAGAGGGTGGTGGATGCTTGGAACAGCCTCCCAGTGGAAGTGGTGTGGGCTAGAGGGTCACAGGATTTAATGCATGGGATATCTTGGAAGCAAGGAGGGGGTGTAACCTGGAGTCCTAGTAGGCTCTCCAGTGGCACTATGGGTAGGGAATTTAGGGCAGACTATGTGAACCCAGTGATCCTTATCTGCCGACAACTTCTATGTTTCTGTGCTTGTACTGCAACAAAGACTGCTTGTCTCCCAATGTCTGCTGGGAGTTGGTTACAAAAATGGTTCTCTCAGTCTTCAGCTATATGGATTTGGTCCTCTGCACTGCCCCCTCCTGTTCCCTTGCTATTCTGCATACCCTCTGTAATGCGTTTTGTGGCTTTGCTACTAACTCTCCCCTCAAGCTCATCACTGCTCCCTCTACTCCTCCATAGCTATCCTCCCCCTACCCTCATTGCCAGTCCCACTACACCTCCTTCACTTCTAAATACTGGTTTGGGTCCCTGCCCTTTCACCTATCTTCTCCCTCTCTCCATTCCCTCTGCCTCATACTCCTCCACTCCAGGAATCTCCACCTTCTCCCTTCCCTACCCACACCCTCTTCTGGACAGTCAGCCTTCTCCTATCACCTTCCCTCCCTCTGAAACCTACTCCTCTCCTCTGTCTGTCTCCCACCCCTCTTCCTTAGGTACCTGCTATCTCCTCCCAGCCCCCTCCTGCTCCTGCCAGTCCTGTAATTCACCCTCCCTGTAGAGCCCTTACAACCCCTGTTACTGGGCCCTCCTGAGTTGTACCTCTCCTGAATAAGTCCCTCCCAAACCACCACATTGCCATTTTCCACCTGCTTTGGTCACATTATTTACATATCAGAGCTGCTCATTGCACCATCTCTTGGCTCCTTTTATGGTTATTGCATTTGTACCATGTGAATTTGTATGCTGTTTGCACTTTACTTTGTACCACCTCATTGATGCTGTGTACTCTTTTCTATTGTGCTCCCTTTCCCTTCCCCCCAGATTGCACCTGGATATGAGTCATGGCTCAGTGGGGGAAGCACCAGGAAGATTGATGGCAACTGCGCCAACATCCCCCACAGTGACACAGCTGAACCGACGCAGGGTACCACAAAGCGCACCAGTGTGATGGACAGAACCTCAACACCCGGCATCGCACATCCTGATGGACACCTCCATGACCTGACACACAGCAATGTTCCACACTCCAAACACCCCTGATTGTGAACCGCCGAGTATGCATCCCCCCATCACCACTGCACAGTGATGGCTATGGACATTTCCCAAGAGGCATGGCAGGGTACAGCATGGGACTGCTGGGAGTGGCATGTCAGTGTCGCATGGCAGGGACAGGCAACATGGCAAATGATCAATGTGGCACAAGCAGACCGCAGCCCAGTCACAGACCCCACACCCTGTACCTGTTGATGCTCTGGGTGGTGTGTGTCAGGCACTGTTGTTGCGGTCGAGCTGTTCATGTCACTTTGGAGGGGGGGCATCGGTGCAGAGAAGTTGCTCTCACTATGTGCTTCCCCAGTGGGACTTTCACTGTTACTAGTTTTTAAAGAAATAACTAAATATGATCTGGTTAGAGGATAGGTGTCCCTTTGACACCTCACCATATGTTTATTTATTTAGTTTTTGTTGACCAGGTAAGTGCACTAGACAATTCCTGCCTATTTTCAGGCACGACCCAGGGAAGGGGGATACAGATGAATGCCAATTGACTTTGAACCAGATGTGACATACAGTTGTTTGTTATTCCCAAAGTCCTTGGTTCTAGATCTATAGAAACTGAGAACCCTTCTGACATCTAATGTATGAAGTTTTTCCTCCACTTTCTTGGCACGTGGAGGTCATAATGTGTTGAAGTAGAATTCTGACACTACCGCAGAGAGGAACTGCACATTTGTTCTCAACGTCACCACTACTTGTAGTACTTGTAGCTCACTGACCCTTCTTGCTGGTATAAAAGCTACCAGAACAATTTTTTGCAAGTGAGTTATTTTAAACCAGTAGTGGCCATATGGTCAAAAGGTTTGCTCAATAACTGAATAAAAAGCAAGTTCAGGTCCCAAGCTCATCTGAGTCTGTTTACAGAGAACACACATTTGAAAGGCTTTTAAAGACTCTCTTAAATACTGACTGTGCAATCAAAGATTCTGATGAGACTTTGGACCTAGATGCAGAAATAGAGCAGCAAGAAATGCTCCTTCCAAGATGCTGGCATTTAGAGAAGGACTTTACATGTAACAAATATGTCAAGTTTATTGCTGTCTCTGCACTCTCAGATGAATGAGAATTGTTTCCACATTAGATTGAGAATCTTCTCTACTTATTTATTTATTGAATTTTGTTGACCCGGTAAGCCCACTGGGCCTAGAAGTCCCTTTTTCAGGGGCGACTGGGGAGAGGGGTGATACAAATGGCAAGCAACCGAAATTGAAACAGATTAAGGTGTTGGTGGTATTTTTAGTGAACTGAATTGTAAGTTTTCCTTTTGGATGGCTTTCTGACCATCATAAGGACCTTCATACCCTGGGTGAAGAGATTCAGGTCAGAAAATAATATCCATTCTGGAATTCACCCTCTCCCTTCCCCTCATCCTACCTTCATTGGTATCCCCCCTCCCATTTGTTACTGATTACCCTGAGTGTTTGGTAACCAATTAATGCTCATACTGCCAGCTCATTTTGAGAGGCTACTACACCTTGGATCACTGTCTGTGCAATGATATGTGATGTCCTTTTGAATGAGTTGATTGTGTGCACTTCCTTTAGAAACACAGAAATTGTCAGCAGAAATTGAAAGCTTGGCTCACCAGTCTGACCAGATGATCCCTGCCTAATCTGTCCCTGCAGACTTGAACTGGTCTCTGGCAACCCTCTCCTCCTTGCCTATATCTTAATATACCCCTATGTTTATTCTGCACATGCTTGAAGCCTCCACTGTTTTTTTGTCTCCATCACTTCTGCTGGCAGTTTGTTCCAGGCACCTACCTCCCTTTGACCATTTCAGTGAAGAAGTATTTCCCATTTCGCTCTTAAACTCTACCCCCCAGCTTCACGTCATGCTCCCTTGTCCTGGTGCTTTAACTCATTTGAAACAGACTTCACTCCTGCATCCTGTTCACCCCTGTGGGAAACGATAGGTGTCTATCATGTCACCCCTCACTCTACTCTCTTCCACGGTGTACATGTTGAGATCCCTCAATCTATTTTCATAGACCTTCTAGTGCAACCCCTGCACCATTTTAGTTGCCTGCCTCTATACTGCCTCCACCATGTCTATGTCCTTTTTAAGGAGTGACCTCCAAAACTGTACACAGTATTCAGGTGGGGTCTCACCTGCAAGCAATACAGTGGCAACACCACCTCATTCCTCCTGCTGGAGATACCACTCATTGTGCACCCCAGCATTCCTCTAACTCTACGCACTACTTTGTCACACTGCTGTTCTCCAAGGTCATCAGATATGATAACCTCAAGGTCCCGTTCCTGTTTAGTAACTGTCAATACCTCTCCCTTCCATCCTCTACTCAGATCCAGGTAACATGATTTTGAACTTTCTGGCATTGAACCCTAATTGCCATGCTCTTGTCCACTTTTCGAGTTTCCTAAAACACCTGAGCATTCTCTCCACACCCCGAATGTCACCCATACTGCAGATTTTGGTATCATCAGCAAAAAGGCATACCTTTCCTTGTAGTTCATTTGCAGTGTGAGAGCCCATTGAATTCAAGGTACTCTACCAGTCTTTCTTTCAGTAGAGTTTAGTTTATTTAGCTTTTGTTGACCGGTAAGTGCACTAGACAAATCCTGCCTATTTTCAGGCACGACCCAGGGAAGGGGATACAGATGAATGCCAACTGACCTTGAACCAGATGAAGCTGTTGGTGGTATTTTCAGTGAATGAGGGAAATTGGCCAGGACACCGGGAAATTCCCTACTCTTTTTCGATAAGTGCCATGGGATCTTTAACATCCACCTGAACTACCACCAACCCAGGCAGATGGGACCTCGGTTTAACGTCTCATCCGAAAGACAGCACCTCAGAAATGCAGCACCCCTCTCATGCTGCATTACAGTGTCAGTACTGGGATATTAACTCAAGTGCCAGATGTGGGAACTGAACCCACAGCCCTCTGATCTCCCAGCCTCAGAGGCGAGTGTGCTACCTACTGAGCCACTGACACTGCTTAATTTCAATTCATTTCCCCACCACTGAAGTAAGACTGACTGGTGCATGGTTGCTAACCTCCTCCCTGCTGCCACTTTTATGTAGAGGGACTACGCCAGCTCTTCTCCAGTCCTCCTGAACCATGCTTTTTTTTCCAATGAGCTACTGAACAAGTCAGTGCCGCTAGCACCTCCCTGAGTTCTTGCAGTACCCTTGAGTGTATCTTCTCTGGTCCCATAGCGTTTTTCACCTTCAGAAATGCAAGTCCCTTCAGGACTCTTTCCTCTGAAAATGGACTTATGTCCACCCCCCCCACACATTCCTGCTACTCCCTGGTGGTCCATTCTGCCCTTTATCCACTGTGAAGATTGAGCATGAGTACCAGTTTAGTACAGCAGCTTTTTCTTGGTCCTTTTCTGCACAGTCTCCCCTTCTGCCTTTATAATCCTTACTATCCTTCCCCTAGTGTTCCTCTTCTCACTTATGTATCTAAAGAATGTCTTATCCCTTTTAGCAAAGCTTTTGACTCTCCTTTTCTTGTCTGCACCTTTGCTCACCTCACTGCCTTTCCTGCTTCACTCTATTTTACTTGGTATACTTCCCTGTCTTCCTCCCTTTGTGTTTCTGTATACCTCCTGAATGCTGCCCTTTAATCCTTCATCACCTTGGCCACTTCTTTAGAGAAGCATAATGGTCTCCTTTTCCTTTCTGCTTTTACTGAATTCCTTCATACAGATGTTGGTTGCTTTAATTATGCCCTCTCTTATTTTTCCCACAGCGTATATACCTCTCCCTGGCAATCCCACCTATGAGGCAGATTCTGAGGTAGTCTCCCATTTCTTTAAAATCTGCCTTCCTAAAGCCCAGGACCCTCGTCCTCATGTGGTTTGCCTCTTTTTCTTGTCATTATGTTAATACACACTGTACAGTAATCATTGGTGCCCATGGGACTGCCTAATGTGATGCCTGCAATGCTCTCCTTGTTTGTAAGCACTAAGTCCAGCACTGCCCTGTCCCTAGTGGGTTCTTTGACTAGAAGCCTGAGAAAAGTCCCTTACATAGAAACATAGACTTTGACGGCAGAAAAGGACCACTTGGCCCACCTAGTCTGCCCATTTCCCTACCTATAGGATAAGCTGCAGATCCTAGTTAACCAACAGCCTATTTCTTCCTACCCCCCACAAGAATTGCCTTATGTCTGTCCCATGCATTCTTGAATTCTCCCACAGTTTTAGACCCCACAACCTCCTCAGGGAAGCTGTTCCATGTGTCCACCACCCTCTCTGTGAAAAAATACTTCCTCACATTTCCCCTGAGCCTTCCACCCTTTATCTTCAAATTGTGTCCCCTTGTTCTTCCACATCTCTTTTTCTGAAAGATGCTACCCTCTTGGATTTTGTTGATTCCACTGAGGTACTTAAAAGTTTCTATCATGTCCCCCCTCTCCCTCCTTTCCTCAAAGGTATACATATTAAGCTCCTTTAGTCTCTCCTCATATGGCTTCTCTTGCAGACCCTGCACCATTTTAGTTGCCCTCCTCTGGACTGCCTCCAACTTGTCTATGTCCTTTCGGAGATGGGGCCTCCAGAACTGGACGCAGTACTCCAGATGAGGTCTCACCAACTGTCTGTACAGAAGGATAACAACTTCTTGTTTTCTGCTGGTGATGCCTCTCCTATACATCCCAGTATCCCCAACCCTCCCTACTGCCTTCTTACATTGCTTTCTAACCAATGTCATCTGATATGATTACCCCAGGTCCCTTCCATTTTGTTGTTGTTACTACCCCCCATTGTGTAATCTTCCCTGGGTTTTGTTTTCAGGTGCATTATTTTGCACTTCTTTGCATTGAATCCAAGCTGCCATACTTCTGATCATTCCTCCAACCATGCCAAGTCCCTTTTCATCCTTTCCACCCCACCTTGTGTATCAACCCTGTTGCAGATCTTTGTGTCATCTGCAAATAGGCATACTTTTCCTTCCAGTCCTTCTACAATGTCACTTATAATGACATTAAAAAGGACTGGACCCAGTACTGAACCCTGTGGTACCCCATTAGTAACCCCTCTTTCTTCAGAGTGGACTCCATTTACAATTACCTTCTGTATCCTGTTGTCCAGCCAATGTTTTACCCAGGCTACCACCCTGGGACCCACTCCCAGGCTGGTTAATTGGATTATTAATCTTTTGTGTGGGACTGTGTTAAATGCCTTGCTAAAGTCTAGGTAGGCCATGTCCACAGCCCCTCCCTGTTCTACTACTTTGGTCACCCAGTCAAAGAAATCAATTAGATTCATCTGACATTACCTTCCTGCTGTGAATCCATGGTGCCTTGGGTCCTGTGCTCCACTGGCCTCTAGGTACTCAACAATTCTTACCTTCAGAAGTGATTCCATTACTTTCCCTACCACAGAGGTCAAACTGACAGGTCTGAAGTTTCCTGCCTCTGTCTTGCTCCCACTTTTGTGAGGGGGAATCACATCCACCTTCCTCCAGTCCTCAGGTACCACACCATCCTCCCATGATTTGTTAAAAAGGATGGCACTGCTCCTTGTCAACGTTGCTGTTGGTAGGCTTCACTCTACATTTGGCAGACTGAAGTCACCATCTAGCAGTACCTCCCCTTATTTGCCCTTCTGAGGATGGCTTCCCAGGGCCTTATCCAACTGTCTCCCTGTGCTGGAAGTCTGTACACTACACTGGTATGGATAGCAGCCCCAGATCCTGTCTCCTGAATGACTCACAGCACCTCTAGCACTTTCTTTACTTCTGGTGCCCCTGCACTCTCCATGGCACTGATTCCTTCCTCACATATAAGAAAAATCCTCCTCCTGTACTGTGTTTCTGGAACAGAATATAACCCAGTATGGTCATGTCACAGCTATGGTGCTTGGTGCACCTCATCTTCATTATAGCCAGAAAAATTCAGGTCAGTCTCTCTCAAGATGGCTTCCAGGTCTAGAATTTTGTTACCAAGACTTTGTGCATTGGTGTATGTGGCCTTCCACATATTACTTCTCCCCTACCTACTTCCCTGCTTCTCTCCCTTCCTGTCTGTGCTGTTCCATGAATTCCCCCAACCCACCTCTTCCCTTTTTACTTTCAGCATTTTCTGTCTCATTCAATCCTTTACCCTCGCTTACCAAATGTATAACCCTTATTCCTCTATCTTGTCTCCAACTCTACATGAAACAAGCAGCAGGTGTGCACAATGGTTTAGGGAACCTGGTGCTTTGCTGAGGGTTGCTAGCCCCCCAATCCTTCCAACAGAAAAAGCAAGCAAGCAAAGCACTCACCAGTCTTCCTCATTAATAAATGATGGAGTCCCAGTTTCAAAACAAATCTCGCTTTTATTTGCAGGATGTTTACAGATGTTAGTGTGGAACACTGCCACACCAAAACCCAGCGCTTTGACACACAGTCTTTCTGAGGGGTTGTCTCCAACCCTGCCTTCTTGCACCCCTGCCATTGGGAAACTTACTTGCCTGTGGCCCTCCATCCCTGGTGCTCCATCATCATCATCATCTTCCCTGCCTCTCCTGCCTCTCCCTTCCTGCCTATGCTGCTCCCTGAATCCTCTAACCCACCTCTTCCCTTTACCATCACCATTTCCTGTCTCCTTTAATCCTTTATCCTCATTTATGTAATTTATAACCCCTATTACTCTATCTTGTCTCCAACCCTGCCTTCTGACCCTCCCTCCCTGGTGCTCCATAATCCACTTTGGGGGACATATTTTGCCTCCCGTGGTTTTACTGTCTCCCCATGGCTAGTTTACATGCTCATCCAAGCAGTATTCAAAGATCTCACCAAGAACTGAGGTCCCCTTCCTGAAAGGATGCAGTCCAACGCCCTGATAGAGGCCCATATTCTTCCAGGCTGGCCGCCAGTCCCTAGTGAAGTCAAATCCCTCATCCATCCATACACTATGCATTCAATCAGTTGTCAAATGCCCTGGTGTGAAGTACCCTGTTCTCCTCACCACATGCAGGTAACACCTCAGCACAAACCCTCTGTGCATGCTGCCTATGTTAGGCCCCTTCAGTAACTCCCTGAAATTATCTGCACTATTCCTACTGTGTTTCCTTGCCAAGTCATTTGTCCCCAGATGGACACTGATGTCTAGCTTCCTCCAACCTTCTGCTGCCCAGCCATCCTCTGGATACACTCTCCATCCCTCAAGCCAAGGTACCATTCAGGCACACCACTTCCTTTCCTTCCCTTTCTCCCCTGCTCCCATGTCAATCCCCTAATAATAGTGTCCCCACCTGCAGCTGCTCCTCCTTAGCGTGGGCCTTTTCCTACCTCCTTGGGCCTCCTGAGAAACCCTAATTCCTCTTTTCCCACTGTGACAGGTGCCTTCTCTCAGCTTCCACATCCCACCAGTATGGCTAAGAAGTTCTGAAGTGGTATAGACTGATGAGCTTGCACCCTTCCTGCCACCTTCCTGAAGCACACCAAGGTCCATCAGCTGTGTCTTTGCTTGGGGGATGCTGTGGAGCCTGAGCTGAGCAGTTACACTTTACATCAGCTCCTATCGCTGGAAAAGAAAAGGGCAATTAAAGTAAACTTTACAACATCATCCATATATTTTCTGGAGATAGAAACCAAGAATAACCCCTGAAGAGTACAATGGGTAATCCTTGACAGGATCGGGGTGAGTAGGATCCCGGGAAAGGCAGACAAGTGGCAGCGGGTCTGTCAGCATGAGCATCGTTGGCACTGAAGGCCATCTCAGAGCAGAACACAGACACTGAAACTTTACAAATGCTGGATTCAAAATTACAAAGATTAATCACCTCAGTATCTGACTTAAGCCAGAAAATGGACTACTTTAATACCAGGCTGATGGTGGTGGAATCCACTGTGGACTGTTTGAAAACAGAAATGATCATGGTGTGGAAGCAGACTGATGCGTCTACCAGTGTGACAGTCAAGGTGGTCAAGGAGTCTCAGGATTTTTGTGCACATTTTGGATACTCTTGAAAATCAAGATCATGCAGAAATATTCTCATTCTCAGTTTCCCAGAGAGTATTGAAGGAGACCATCATAAATTGTTTACTCAGGAATGGATAGCTGAAAAGGGGAAAGGGAAATTGTTTTACCAGGAAAGGCACACTAAGCATAAGCTTTTTCCAGGTGCGACCTGAAAGTACAAGGAAGTTAAGTGACTTGCTCAGGCTCACAAGTATGCAAGTGGAGGCTGTGGATTCAAACCCAGGTCTCTAGGTTTGCAGCTCAGAGCCCTAAACCTCTGTGCTATACTGCCTCCTAAACTTCTACCAGAGGGCACTTTGGATAAGTTCCAAGTTCAGAAAGTGTATTGTATAACACCATATGGTGGCTGGAGGCCTCAAACATCCCCTGCACTCTTCTGGTGGTAACAACTGGGATCAGGGAGAGGGATCACATTCTAGCCCTGACCCAACAGCATGGTCCACTGTATCAGGATGGTCAAATGGTGCATATCTTTCCAGGCATTAGTTATGTCACTAGGCAACAAAGAAAGAAGTTTGACGGCATTTGTCAGATTTTAAGGGAACTTAATGTACGGATGTGAATTGTTTATCAAGGTAATGTTTGGGCTTTTTCTGACCCTGTGGAGGCAGGCAAATGGGTCAAGAGGGTGAAGGCAGAGCAACGGTGCCAGAGTGAGGAACAAGAAGAGAGAGCAGATGATGTTGTTGTCCAGGATTCCCCAGCTTGACTTTGTTTGGCTCACTTGTGATTTGTTTTTTCTATTACAGTATGACATGATGACTATGCACACAATGAGACTTGAATTCCATATCTTAAGCTTTCTCTTAGTACACTGTTTACCTATTTTGGCAAATCTCTATGGTACCCTTTACGATTTGCTAAGGTTGACTGTCCCAACACTGACCTGCCTGGGCAGTGTTGACTGACAGGTTCAGTATCCAGACAGTGAGCAGCCCAACAATGGGGAAACACAATGGACATTACAGGGGTAAGGTAGTGGATGCAATGGCTTGCTACTGTACCCCTGTGCATGTAAGTGAAATAGTGGAGTAATCAGAAGGCTGGCTGAGCTGCCCCAGTGGCGTCGAGGGGTAAACCACTGGCAGCTCGGCCAGCATTGTCCAGGAGGCACGGGTTCTATCCCACATTGTGTCCTGCATCATTTTGCATTGTTGCACCCCCATAACTGTTTTTTTTTTTCAACTCTGGAGGTCCACTCCCCTCAGAGTTAGATATTTTAGTTGCAGGGGTGGGGTAGAACCCCACATGGGTGGTTCAGGGTGTGTGTAAATTGTACAATCAGATGCCCAAGATAGTATTTTCAGGCTTACATAGAAACATAGAAACATAGAATTTGATGGCAGATAAGGGCCGCTTGGCCCACCCAGTCTGTCCATTTCTCTACCTAATGGATAAGCTGCAGATCCTAGTTAACCAGCAGCCTACTTCTTTCTACCCCCGCCCCCTAGAATTGCCTTATGACTGTTCCATGCATGCTTAAATTCAACCACTGTTTTTGACTCCACAACCTCCTCTGGAAGGCTGTTCCATGCATCCACAACCCTCTCTGTGAAAAAATACTTCCTTACATTACCTCTGAGCCACCCCCCTCTATCTTCAAATTGTGCCCCCTTGTTCTTGCACACCTCTTTTTGAAAGATGCTACCCTCTTGGACTTTGTTGATTCCCTTGAGGTACTTGAAAGTTTCTATCATGTCCCCCCCCATCCTTTCCTTGAGGCTATACATATTAAACTCCTTTAGTCTCTCTTCATATGTCTTCCGGTGCAGACCCTGCACCATTTTAGTTGCCCTCCTCTGGACAGCTTCCATCCTGTCTATGTCCTTGCGGAGATTGGGTCTCCAGAACTGCACACAGTACTCCTGATGGGGTTTCACCAGCTGTCTGTACAATAGGATAACAACTTCCTGTTTTCTACTGGTGATGCCTCTCCCTATGCACCCCAGTATCTCCCCAGCCCTACTTACTGCCCTCTCACATTGCTTGCCCACCTTTAAGTCATCTGATATGACTACCCCCACGTCCCTTTCAATTTTTGTTGTTGTTAGTATCTCAGCCCCCATTGTGTACTCTTCCCCTTGGTTTTTGTTTCCCAGGTGCATTACCTTGCACTTCTTAGCATTGAATCTAAGCTTCCATACATTTGACCATTCCTCTAACCTTGCCAAGTCCCTTCTCATCCTTTCCACCCCACCTTGTGCATCAACTCTGTTGCAGATCTTTGTGTCATCTGCAAAGAGACATACTTTTCCTTCCAGTCCCTCTATAAGAGATATTGCAGAAGGACTGGAAGGAAAAGTATGTCTCTTTGCAGATGACACAAAGATCTGCAACAGAGTTGATGCATAAGGTTTTGATTGTTTTGGCATGATGCATTTTGGGCCAGTGGGGTCGGTATCCTGAGACTAAGGAAACTGAGTTTAGAGATATCACAGTATATCCTCTCCCATTTGGAGACCACAGTTCAATTGCATGCTGTTTACTTATTTACCTTGAGGTGTACCAGGGGATTCTCTTCCATTTCTTGTACCTGTTGATTACCTTATTTCTTGTGAGGGATTTAGTGCTATTAATATTGAAGTTACGTTAGTAGCTTACATGTTTGTGATTTACAGAAAGTGTGCCATCTCACACATTTAGATTATAACTTTAGAAGACATACATGCCAATGCTCCCCAGGAGTTGTGGTTCTTTGTTGGACTGCATTTTGGACAATAACTTTCAGGAAACAGCCATGTCACTCTTGGGCCCCATTTTCAGCAAAAACTTTGATTTTGGCTATGTATGTAGATTGTAGTAAATCCTCCTGATGAAGGATCACTGATATGGTAGATGCATATAATTATTTTCTGTGATTAAGGGTCTTTAGCTCCATTGGTTTAATACCTACTAGTATACTGTATGAAATGTTCTTGATTGTTCATTAATTGAGAAATTAATAAAAAATATATATAAAAAACTGTGTCTGCCTAGGCATGCTCTGGGGGAGCAGTGGCAGACTTGGTGACTCCTAAGTGGGGCAAAAGGACCTCTGTGCCCTTGCCAGTCAGGCTGACCATCAAGCAACCTCTGCCTGAACTGTATCTGAAAGCACTCTGTAAACCTCAGTAATTTGTTCTGCTTGTTGTAAAGTTTTGAAAATCTTTCATAAGAATTGATTAATATCAAACTATCCCTTCAGGAACTAAGCCTTCAGATTAACTGATGTTAAGTCTGGATGGTTTATCAGGTGAACCGAGACTGTTAGAAGGTCTTGACACAGAGGCATAGTGTGAGAACTTGTGGACATATGGAGTAACAGTAAGTGCGATAACTGCCTGGGCTAGTCTGTTGGTATCAAGATCATTGTCACCTGTTGCACTCTTAAAGGAAAGTTTGGCAATGGATAAAGGACGTCTTTGCCAGTGTATTCTAAGGGCATCTTCTGGGGCTATTCCGGAAATGGGGCACTGCAGAGCAGTGGTAGCTTCTTGTTCTCCCATGGGGCAAGAGATCCAATTCTAGAACATTCCACTTTCTGAAAACTGATCATAGCACTGTTAGTTTCAAGGACTATTATGTGTAATGTGACATGACCCATCCTGCTGAGCAAGCCTGCAAGTACATTGTCCTTTCCTACAACCTGTACTGCTGGAGACTTCCAGTGATGTCACAGGACTGATGGCCACTTGAGCTGAGAGCTCCGGGAGCCACAAGCTATTTATTGCATTAAACTGTACATTTCACCTCATCTACAGGTCCAAAACATGCTCTTGGACTATTACAAAATGACTAGAAAACAACAAATCCAATTGGCAAAGTTAAAAACACTGATGAATGTGAACAGAACCCTTGGCCACATGGAAAACAGTTGGCCTGAATCCCTGACGCTCAGCCTAGATGAAACAGATGACTGGCCGGTCACTTTAGAACAAGGATTCATTCTTTCAAAATTGAATGGCATTATCAAGGCAATCCACAGGGTGGAGTCTTCTGTGGCTGACCTATGAGTGGACTTAAAAGAGATGGAAAAATGTACTGCTGCCACAGAGCAGACCCTGGGTGACATAACAGACTTGGCAGGCCAACTTGACAGGGCTATACTCTATTTACTTCACAGAGAAAGGGATCTGCAAAACTGCCTGGACGATCAGGAAAATCATGCTAGGTGCAATAATGTTCATATTCATAGTGTACTGGAGAACATAGACAAGACATTTGGGACCATGGAAGATTGTGTGACCCACCTCCCATGTTCAGTGTTAAAATCCCTTAAGATGTTCCTCTTCCCATTGAAAGAGCACATCACTCACTGGTCCAGAAACCCACTGATCAGAAAGCCAGGCCCTGGTCAATCATGGTGAGAATATTGGAATTCCAAGCTCCAATTCATTCTGTGTACCACGTGGCAGCAGAAGGACTTACAGTTGGAAGGAAAACATATTTATTTTGATCAAGAATTTTCAGATCTGCTTGACAAAAACAGAGGGCAGTGAGATGTCATTAAACAGGCAAAAGACAAAAACATTAAAAGTCAACTCAACTACCCAGCCAAACTGAAGGTGTATACTAAAGCAGGGACTCAGTCCTTGACTCTCCAGGAAGCAGCTCCCATCCTTCACAGAATGGACCTAAAATGCCTGGAGTTGGAAATGGCAGGGCTGGAGCACAATATCTCCCTCACAGCCTGGCACCGGGGGCGTTACACCAAATGAGCAAACCTTACTCCTACATGGCCTACATTTCCAAGCCAACATCCCTGGACAAGGAGCTTAGAGTCATTAACAGCACTATCTCTGAGACCAACATCTGAGCAGCGGAACTTCATTTTAGACAACAGAGATGAGGATGGTTTCCCAACACAGCTACTTTTCTTCGAGCAGGTGTGGCAACTCTTAAATTGTTCTTTCCTTCAATCTTTACTGCTGATCAGACTCTTTACCATGTGAGTGTAGCTCATCTGCTCCCTGATCAGACACAGAATTTCCTGTCAGTGTGGCACTTACAAGGACACCCCAGTCACACAGTAGCTCTTATAGACTGCTAGATGCAGAGGTGCTGGATTAGCCTGGACCTTTGATGCACCTACTAGTGACTGTCTAGATGTCTTGTACTCTGCTCCTGTAAAGACCTTTTTAATTTTTTTTTCTCTACAGCTGGCTCCTTAATTGTTTAAATGGGTAGAGGGGCAGCCCCAGCCTGAAAACTGGAAAGAGGTAGATAACCAACAAGGAAGGTGATGGGAGGGAATGGAATGGAGAGAAACTAGACAGTGAGGAACAGCCTTTGAGGAGAGGGAATCACAGATACTATAAAATGGGAGGACTGCTTGGACTTAGGGGCCTCTCCGTTAACCATTATTATGAACATTTATGCTGGTACTGGGGTCTCAGGGAGGTCTGTATAATTTCATGTGGGATGCTGGGAGGCTGCACACTGCATAGGGCTGGAGGGTCTTCTGCATGGTCTGAAGTATGGAGATCTTCTCTCTTGGTGGGATGGGCCCACATCATGAGTCTAGATTTGCATAGGAGAGGGTTTCATGCATGGTCACTTACCATTTCTTAAGTCTAGTCATCACATTCACTCTGCATACTTGTGGCACCTCAGCAAAATATAAGCCTGCCTCACTTACTGATGGTTGTTCCTGTGGTGTAACTCAGGCTCTGAGAGAGGGGGGGTGGGAACTCTCAGGGAACTCTCTGGGAGCTCTGCTGTAAGCAGGCAGCCTGGGAGATCCCTCCTGTAAGGGTGGATACATTTCATGTTACTATGGTCAGAGGCTACAGCTGACGTGAGATAAACTGCCACTGGATTTGAGGCACACAAAGTTGTTTTATTAACCCTGCACAGAGAGGAGTGCTGCTGGAAGGATGGATGGAAGGTGGCTAACTGGAGGACAGGGTGTTTACTTGACTGGACCATGATGGAATTGGGACCCCTGACTTTGGGAGGATTTTGGATGAAATAAATTGCTCTGAGAGGATTTTCAGGGTATCCCCATTACCATGGTGGGGAATCAAGGCCTGGCTGTGGGTTCGTACACTGGCCTATAGTGTGGCTTCTCTAGCACAGCACATGGAATTTAAATAAACTGGATTATAAATGGAATGGGGACGTGAGAGAGATAGAAAAGTAGAGAATGGGATGCTCCTCCTTTCATTTAATTATTTTTGAGGAAATGTATATTAAGCATTGCTCAAGGAAATTTTGTCCGCAGCTCAGGGGCAGTGGGCAGTGGGCATGCAATTATCCAGGCTGTGTGTGGGTGATGATGTGCGATATGGCGCCACTAACATTCAGTCACTTCACTACCAGTCTAGCATTTATTTATTTGGTTTTTGTTTACCGGATAAGTAGACAACAATGTTGCCTATATTCAGGCATGCCCTGGGACAGTACAGACAGGGAGACCAGAGTCAACATTAAAGAGTATTTCATGACACAGCATGAGGTGAGAACAAACATTTGAACAGTATATAGCCAGGTACAGTCATTATCAGTAACGACAAAGAGAAACAGATAACATTACATTAATTATTTTCATCTGATGATACATCAATGACTAAATTGAAACGACAAACAGCAAACAAAACTTAAATGAAGTAGCATTATAACAATAGGATTTCTGCTGGATGTGGGAAACTTTCAGATTTTGGAGACCAGTAGGAAATCAGTAAGTGCCATAGCGAAGAGAAAATGCTAGGAGAGAAGCTCAAGTTACAGCACAAGAGCAGCAGTCAGATTCTAATAGGTGTGCCCGAAGACTCAGTTTAAAGGCCTTGTGGGATTTGGAGAGTTTGATGTGGGAGGGAATGGAGTTCCAGAAACGGGGGGCAGATATGGCAAAGGATCATTCTCCTTTTTGTGTGAGATATCTGGGAATTTCAAGTTGGGTTTGAGCAGATGCCCTGAGGTGGTATGCTTGGGAGGGCTGAGTTAATAGTTTGGCAAGGTATTTAGGGACCCTGCTCTGATCATATTATCAATTGTACAGCCTGCAGAATAGTGTCTGAGCTAGTCTGGGAGAGTCAATTTAGTTTTAAGTAGAGCAGGCAATGATGGGTAAGTCTGTGAGCGGAGAGAGCAAATCTGCATATACTGTTATAGCAGGTGCTCCATTTCTGAGTGCTCCTTGCTAGCTTTTAAGGTAAACCTGAGAGCAATATGTTAGAGCAGGGAGAAACTTTGTGCAATAGCAAGCCGGGCAGCATCATTGAGGAGGACCTAATTTTAAAGGCAAGACCAAGTTTTGAGTAAACTGTCTTACATGTAGCTGCAATGTGGAGGTTAAAGTCAAGAGATGGGTCGAGAGTGACTCCTAGATACCTGAAGGAGGTAACGAATTCAAGAGGGAGTCATCTAGAGAATGTATCAATAAGTCTGGAGTAAGAGATCTGATTCTTGACGGGGGGCCAAAAAGCATAGTTACAGTTTTCTTAGCATTCATTAGGAGCCTGTTCTGTAGTAACCACTCCTGCAAGCAGTTGAAGTCTGCTTGAAGATGTGCTCTTACTGATAAGGGATCTTTACCACTGGAGAGAAGCACCATGTCATCGGCATAAAGGATTAACGAGGAGGAGCAGGAAAGGGAGGGCAAGTTGTTAATGAAAAGGGAGAAAAGTAGTGGGCCAAGAATAGATCCTTGGGGGACTCCAACAGAGGTAGGGGAAAGATTTGAGATGGCGGATTCAATTTGGACAAATTGCAACCTCCCTGAGAGGTAGCTATCGAACCAGGAGATGGACGACAGGTCAAAGCCAAGGCGGGACAGTTTGGAAAGTAGCAGGGAGTGATTTACAAGGTCAAATGCCTTTGTGAGATCGATAAATATAGCCCCAGTGAGCAGGCTCTTATCCATCGCTGTAAGGACTGCATTTGTCAGCTGAAGTAGAGCAGTTGTGGTGCTGTGTCCTGTTCGGAATCCATGCTGGGTAGGGGATATAAGGTTGTTAAGGTGCAGGTAATTTGTGACCCGAGTAGCGATGGCCTTCTCGAGAAGTCTATTTAGGGTAGAGAGAATGGCAATTGGTCTATAGTTTGACATATTTTTGGTATCCCCTTTTTGTGAACAGGGACAATCACGAGCGGTTTTCACAATGTTGGTACCATTTAAGTTATTATGGAAAGATTGAAGATTCTTGCAATAGGAACAGCAAGGGCAGGGGCTGGCTGCTTCAAGAAGCTTGCAGTAGCCCATCTGGGCCAGCAGATCCATAGGTGGATACTGATTTGAGGAGATGCAGCACTTGGTGGAGGAGATTAATGTGAGACTAAAAGGGGTTTCATGTAAAGTTGCACCTCAGGAGGAGGTGAAAGAGGTTGGATGAATTTCAGTGTATTCGGAGAGATCCAGAATTGTGCATTAAGAGCATTAGCAATAGTAGGTAACTTATTACAGTTTGCGCTATTTAGTGTCATGTCAGTAATGGCCGCCTGGGCCTTTGCCCAATGAAATTTTTGATGTGGTTCCAAAAACCCCTGGTATCACCCGCTGAAGATTGGAGAAGCTTAAGGCAGTAGCTCCTTTTAGCCTTCCGAATATCTTTTTTGCAGGCATTTCTCAGTTGTTAATAGTTAACCCAGTCTTCTGATTGTTGAGACTTCTTTGCCAAGGTCCAGGTCTTGTCTCTTTTTATCATGGCTCGAAGGAGGTCTTTTTTAAGCCATTTATTAGGGGAGCCCCTAAGACGCCTTTTTTTCAGAGGGATGTGCAGATCCTGAAGGGCCAGAAGCTGAGACGTCAGGTATTCAAGTGCTGTGTTTACATCATCAGTGTGATAGATGGGAGACCAGTCTATATTATTAATATCCTCGAGAAGTGCAGTTCGGTTTAGTTTGGCAAAATCCCAAAATTGAATGATTCTTGGGGTGGGTTTAAGGCAGTGGCCATTCCAGATACAGAACGAAGGCAGGTGATCACTAATAGAATCTGAAAAGGTCCCTGCAGCAATTATTTTATTTGCTGTATTTGTAGCCATCCAGTCCAGGAGAGATTGGCGCTCCGAGTTGGAAGAGATGCGTGTAGGGCTAGAGATAAGTTGAGCGAGGTTAAGTCGGGCGAGAGCTTCAGTATATGTACTGGCGTGACTCCCTGATAGGTCTAGGTTGAAGTCTCCCATTAGTATGACTTCAGATCTACTGTTTAGAGTGGCCAGATAATCTAAGAGCCCATTTAAGCCAGGGAGAGCCCCCTTTGGAGGATTGTAGGCACAGATCAGATTTAGCCTTTTATCGCCACCTAGTTGTAGAACTGTATGCAAAGCTTCACAGTGATTTGTTATCCAAGACTGGAGTACAGAGACATTGAGATGCTGTTTATAATAAAGGGCAACTCCTCCACCCTTTTGTTTGGTGGGTGATCGAATCTGGACAAGCTGTAGCCAGGTATTTTGTACATGGAATCAGGCATCCTGGCCTGAGCCATGTTTCAGTTAGTCCAAGTATGTCCGGACAGTACAGGGCTATCCAGGCTTCAAGTTCAGGAAAGTTTGCTGGTAAACTTCTGATGTTCATGGGCAATTTTCATGCCCTTAGTGGAAAACCAAGAGGAGTTATCAGTGGATCTGGCATTCCAATGGGGGCCAGGGTTAGATTCTATGTCTCCTGACAAGCATAACGCAGAAGCATCACCCAAACTTTTGTAGAATCTGTAATTGCGCTTGAGGTATTTGGGCATGCTAGGGGGTGATAGAGAAGGAAATGTCCCAATTTGGAAGGATGAGTTATATGGAGTACAGGTTAGGAGAAGGGAGCAAGGTTCTAGTTGGTATAAGGTTGAGAATACAAAGGAGAATTATTCATGGCAGTGGGACCCAGGGTATCCAGCTGGTATGTTACATGAGAGATAGGGAGAGGATGATTATGGTGGGTAGTAATCCTGATACCACCAGAAGTGACCTTGGGCATGCAAGAGAGAACATTATGTATGCCTTGTATGAAACCTCTGTAAATCAGAAGTAGATTGTCCCTTATAAGAGAAGAATATAAGTGACAGAAATGGTCACTTAAGGGCAGGTGACACCTATAGTGAAGGCAGTTTGAGTGAGACCCTTAGTGGCCAGAGGTAGGCAGTCAATTATAGCTGTTATTCACAAGAGGCAGGTATTCCAATAGAGTGTAGTTTATGAGGAGTGGACAGGAGCAGGGGAATTAAAGGTGAGGGAAAAGATAAAACTGGGATACCCTCGTCTGAGTTACTTTTCCATACAAAATAAGAGTAACAGAGGCAAACATAGAGAATAGGCAAGAGTGAGTAGAGGGGAAAAAGGACTGCCTTGTTGGTTTGAATTAGGACTGATGCAGCAAGGGGAGGGGTAGGACTGCCCTCCAAGTGAGTTTATAGGTTGGAACAAAAGTGGGCGGAATTACCAGTGTATTTAATTAATGGTAGAGGGGTGGGGTGGGCAAAATTTCAAGCCTGCAAGCAGCTGCTGTGTTAGAGGATATGCTAAAATTAATTAAAACAGCAGCTGCAGTGTACCAGAATCAGCAAAAGTTAATTAAATTAAGGTAGGCAGGCTAGAGTGTATCGTAGGCACAGTCTTAGGCACAGTCTTGTGAGTCAAAATACATTAATTTCCTTGGGATTAAAGTGGCTGCAGCAGCGAGTACTACAGCGCCAGGGAGCTGAGCAGAAAAAAGGCGCCAAGGTTTAAAACCGAGCGCAGTCTTCAGATCGCATAACTTCCTGCTGTCAGCCTTGTAGCTTCGGGGAACCAAGGGAGCTGGGAGGGCTTTTCAATCAGAGCCCTCTCGACCCTTCCTGCTGCCAGCCTTGTAGCTTCGGGGAACCGAGGAGCTGGGAGGGCTTTTCAACAACTGTAGCCTCTCGACCCTTCCTGCTGCCAGCCTTTTAGCCTGGGAACCGAGGGAGCTGGGAGGGCTTTTCAACAACCGTAGCCCTCTCGACCCTTCCTGCTGCCAGCCTTGGAGCAGGGGAACCAGGAGCTGGGAGGCTTTTCAACAACCATAGCCTCTCGATTCTTCCTGCCAGCCTTGTAGCTGGGGAACCGAGGGAGCTGGGAGGGCTTTTCAACAACCGTAGCCCTCTCGACCCTTCCTGCTGCCAGCCTTGTAGCTTCGGGAAACCGAGGGGAGCTGGGGAGGGCTTTTCAACAACCGTAGCCCTCTCGACCCTTCCTGCTGCCAGCCTTGTAGCTTCGGGAACCGAGGGGAGCTGGGGAGGGCTTTTCAACAACCGTAACCCTCTCGACCCTTCCTGCTGCCAGCCTTGTAGCTTCGGGGAACCGAGGGGAGCTGGGGAGGGCTTTTCAACAACCGTAGCCCTCTCTCGACCTTCCTGCTGCCAGCCTTGTAGCTTCAGGGAACCGAGGGGAGCTGGGGAGGGCTTTTCAACAACTGTAGCCCTCTCGACCCTTCCTGCTGCCAGCCTTGTAGCTTCAGGGAACCGAGGGGAGCTGGGGAGGGCTTTTCAACAACCGTAGCCTCTGAAAAGCCATATAAATGCTGATTCTTCTTCTTCTTATTATTTATAGACCCATAGGCCATTTCACCGCTGGCCCTCAGCCTGGGTCACTTTAATTTATTTATTTTATTTATTGAAAAGTTTCACCAGGAAAAGCACACTGAGCAGCAATTGCTCATTTCAGAAGGCCCCGGAAAAGGAGAAGGAACATCAGAAATCAGTAAATATACAGTAATACATGTATTTGTACAGTAATAATACAATAAGAGCTACAGTTTGTAAGTGCTTGACACATATTAACAGTTATCAACAGAGATACATAGTGCATTCATGGACTGCAAAATAAAGGTACAGTAGGTAGTTTGCTGATATTCATTGAGTAGTCATCATATTCTTTAATACAAAAAGGGAAGTGGGTGTGATTAGGAGCAGTTGCCAGTAGATGAGCAGAAGTCTCATAGTAGATGAGAGATGGCAAAAGGGGAGGAGGCATGAGGAGTGGGAGGAGGGAAGGAGTTCCACAATTTGGGAAATGGTGAGAGAAAGCAGCTTGATCAGCAGTGGAGGATCTATGGGGACTACCAGGGTTTGAGTGTATAGGATCTGAGGTAGTGAGGTGGGAGGAGTACATAGAAAGGAAGAGAGATAGGCCAGGAGGAGACAAACCAGAATTTGGAAGAAATTTAACACAGTGGGAAAGACACCTGTCAGCAGAGGTAAATGAGAGACTGGTAGAGGGTACAGTGTTGAGTGTGGGTGGGGGTCCAAGGCAAGAGGCAGAAGGAGTGGAAGAGGGTGTCCAGTCTAAGGAAGTCTTGAAAATGCTACTATAGACTACATCACTGTAGTCAAAAATTGAGGATAATTTTCTGGACCAATTCACCTTGCAGTTAGAGGAATGCAACTGTGGTTCATATATAGGGCACCAAACTTGGGGTGCAGTTTTTAAGGATGGCATCCACATGACCAGAAAAGTTGAGGTGTTGGTCAAGCCAAACCCCAAGATATTGAAAGGAGGAGGTGTCCTTCAGGGTTGTCACATGTAGGGTACGGAAGGTGGAATGGGAGGAGAGCAAAGAGAGTCTCTGCCTTGTGCCAAAGGTCATGGAGACTGTCTTCTTGGCATTTCGGAATCGTTGATGAGAGCGTAGCCAGTTCTAAAGTCATGCTGGAGCCTGAATGTAACATCAGTAGGAGAATGGCCAGAGGTATACAGGACAGTGTCATCTGCATACATGTGGATGGAACTGGATGAACATACCGAAGGAAGATCATTCTGGAAAATTCAGAATAGGAAAAGGGTCAAGCACTGAGCCATAGGGAACTCCATTGTTGATAGGGAGAGGAGGGATATGGAGTCTGCAATCCAAACTGATTGTGTCCTACCCATAAAGTTGGATTTGAACCAGTTTGTGGCAGAGTTAGAGAGCCCAACTGTAGAGAGTTTGTCAAGGAGGAGGGGGGGTGGGAGACCATGTTTAATGCCTTTGCAAGGTCGACAAAGACAGCAGATGTGATTAGTCCATGATCCATCACAGAGAGGATGGAGTTGGTGAGCTTGAGAAGGGAGGTAGTAGTAGAGTGATGCTTCCAGAGCCCAGACTGAAAAGAGGTGACAAAGCAGGAGTCAGTGAGGTAAGAGGAGAGTTGTGTTAGTGCCATGTGTTCCTGGAGCTTGGGGAGGAAAGGGAGAAGAGATATAGGTTGGTAGTTTCCAGGAGTGGAGGGATCACCACCTCTGGGTAGAGGTAGAATAGTAGCATGTTTCCAGGCAGTTGGGACACATATAGAAGAGAAGGAGTGGTTTAGTAAGGAAGTTAAGAGGAGGAGATAGCTGAAGTAGGTAGATAGATAGAGGAGCTCGGGGTCTAGGCCATCAGGGAGCAGCCTTTGAGGGGTTTAGGGCTAGAAGAGCTGCAAGGGTGGCAGAGGTGGATACTGTGGAGAAGGAAAAGAAGACCTGTGTGGAGGCTGCATTGACTAAAGAGGAGGGAGGGAGGAGAGAGAGAGAGAGAGAGAGAGATGGTGGTGAAGGGAGTGAGGAGAGAAAGACAGAGGTACAGGTGGTGAAGTAGGAATTAAATTCAGAGGCCACTGCTAGGGGGGTCCAATACTGTGCAGTCAGTAGTTATGAGGACTGGAGCAGGAGGTCGGGTGTGGGGAAGGGAGAATAATAATAATAATAATAGTAATATCTTTATTTAATACAGCACCTTTGAAAAATACCAAAGCGCTTTACAAAAGATAATTAAAACCAGTAGATAAAACAATAACATAAAACAACAATATAAAAGTTAATCAATAAAATCTGTCATAGAACATACCTAAATAATAAAGGCTTGAATAAAGCATGTATTATCTTCCAGAAATTGGAGGTGTGGTTTAAATTAGACTGGAAGGTTTACTGAAAATATTCTGCTTTGGCAAGCCTAATTGCATTTGTATGTTTATTACAAAGTGTATGGTAAATTTGAAAATCACCAGGTAAATGTGAGGATTTGTGTGCCTTCCAGGCCTGGTTATGAGCAAGTTCGCAAGCTAGTAATTCAGGGCTGATCCTGGGGAGGTGGTGTCTATGAACCCTGGTGTGCCTAATTTCGGCATGCTGGTGCCAGATGTTGAGGAATATTTCTCTGAAGTATTCCAAAGCTGTGTCATTTGAGTTGGCAGAGGGTATGAGGACCAATCAGAGTTAGCCAAGTCATCAAGGAGAGGGGCGATGTCCAGAGATTTATAGGATCTGGTTACTAGTATCCTGGGTGGGGCTTTAGACCAGTGAACTTTGTGTACCTTATAAATCATGTGATGTTTACTTACGGCATCTGGGAGGGTGCCAGCTGCGATTATTTGATGAGGATGGGAGGTGAGGGCCCAATCAATTATTTTATTTATTTAGTTATTTAATTCTTGGATTGTAATACTGTTCAGCCGAAAGCCCATTTACAAAGGTTCCAACCATAACTACATCAATCAGACAAACAATACAGGTAAGAGAATCGATAAATTTGTCATACAGAGGAATACGCATATTTTGCTGAATAAGACAGGCAGAAGAAAATAAGTCTGAGTTAACCTTGTCTAGTTTCAAAATTAGTGTATGGTTTTAAGTTTTTGAATTTAGACAGGTAGATTCATTTATCATCTGTGATAACTTTAGTGTGGTAATGTCATTTCGAGCTCTGTGTTGGACAGAGGACAGCCTGTTTAGATTAAAGTCTCCCATAAGATAGAGCTCACCTGATGAGGAATGGGACACAATAGTGGCAATAAGATCAGTGATGGTGGAGGAGGAAAGGCTGGGGCTGACAGTAGACCCCTTCAACAAAGATAGGGACTGAGAATGGAAGGGAAAGCTTAACTAGGAGTGCTTCATAAATTGCAGGAAAGGATGTGGATAGAATAGGGGTAAACTGGATTGATGAGGATTATAAATGGCCACTCCACCTCATCTTCCTGAACAGTCTTGTCATGTGAGGGATTAGCCAGGAATGGTGATGCTGCTGTCTGTGATTTTAGAGTTAAGCCACAATCCTGTAAGGATAAATATGTCAGGAGCAAGGGTTATGGTGAGTGGTTGTAGCAGGTCAGTTCTGGGGACGAAACTCCTCATATTGAGGTGAACAAGTCTAAGGCCAAGAGGGAGGTCTGATGTATGTAAGTGTGCAGGACCTGGACTGGGTTTGACATCACCAGCTGAGAGAAGCAACAGAG
Organism: Neoceratodus forsteri; assembly: GCA_016271365.2. Lineage (NCBI taxonomy): Eukaryota > Metazoa > Chordata > Ceratodontiformes > Ceratodontidae > Neoceratodus > Neoceratodus forsteri. The sequence continues at coordinate 306,870,813 of CM057457.1, read as the reverse complement.
CTATAAGAAGCTTGTTTAGTGTGGTTGCTTTGTAGCAGAGTAGTGGCTTGGGCCAGTGGGAGACATGTGAGGGGGAGGTGTTGGTAGGGAGTTTTAGCATCCTGAGCACTGCATATGAGCATGGAGTAGAATAGCTGCACTAGGGGGCCATGGGTAGTGAGACCAGGTAAAGAGACATGGTGTAGATGTAGAAGCTGTTGTGAATTTTTGGCAGAGTAAATTCAATGGGGTACGCAGGAGGTGTGGGCTATAACTAGAGTGTAGAGGGAAGGAAGAAGGTGGGAAGAGAGGTTAAGGGGAGGAGGGGGGAGATAGAGGGTGCCTAGAAGCATTAGAAGACAGCAAGAGCAGTAGCACTGACAGAATTATAATGAGTTGAAAAGGGCAGTTGGTGTAGACACCTTTAGCAGTAATGTAGTACAGTGTGGTAGGGGCAGCGGCTGAGCGCACATGTTTCCTGTAGGGCAGGGGTCCTTGATGTGGTCTTTAAAGTGAGGGTAGAAACTGCAGAGTATCTGATTGGAGTTGTGGAGACACCTGTTGAAAGATGATGACAGAGAGGGTTTATATTGCTGCATATGATAGTGGGAGTTATGAGGAATGAGCGGCAGGAAGATAATTGCCTGTATTTATCTGAGTAATTATGGTGATAAGAGGCGGTGGCGTCCTGTTGGAAGCATAAGGAAGATAAAGTTATGTGTACTCTAATTTACTAGTGTAGGCAGTGATGGGGAACAGGTGGAGTGAGTTGTGGAAACAGAGAGAGATGCTACACAACATTTGTTCAATTTTGCTAAGGCCATGATAATGACATGAAGATGTATCAAGGTAACAAAGGGAAATGATCATTTTAGGCAGAATTGGTTTGTGGGTACGAGAGTAGGGCGAGTTGAGAGACTGGTAGTGGGTGTTTGGTTATTGAGTGCTACAATTGGTGTGAGGGTGGAATATCTAGGAATCACAACCCCTGGTGGAAGTGGTGGCTGGTGGGTGGGTGGGCTTTAACCCTACTGGGGTTGGGGGAGAGAGAGAGACAGAGAGATAATCAGAGCAGTGTCTAACTGAAATTCTGCAGCCTTTCTAAACCTACTGTACAAAAGTGCTCACAGATGAACTGAACAGGAGGTAAAGTCTGATTTAGAAATGGTGCTGCATGCTGAAAACATGTGTTTCTTCACTACCTTGGGGTTATCTGAGGTCTATGGGTCATTGGGAAGGGGCGCGGTGGCTAAGTGCCATCACCTCCCGTAGGGCAGGATTCTGAACTGGAGCTTGCTGGGGAAGGAAGAGGGATAGAATCAGTGAGCAGGCATATGAAGGAGTAGCAGGAACTCACAAAAGAAAGGGGAGGGGGAGGGAGCGATTAGGCAGAAGGCAGGATTAAGCTGGTGCGGGAACAAAGGAGAACAGACAGAAACTAAAATGGAGGTGAACATAGAAACAGTTAGTGGTGATAACACTGAGGTGAGGTATTTAACACAGGGGAAGGTATGCAGAGAAGCAGAAAAAAGAGTCAGACCATAACAATTACAGTTCACTGGGCATGTAACAGACACTACATTACACCTACAGCAGAACTTCATTTGCGACAGAGAACAGACACAGAAGTTCAGATTTTACACCTAAACATAAACAGTTTCTAACCCAAGGTGCTGCACTGCAATTACTTTTATAGGCACAGGATTTGACTGACAACAGGAACTTCCTGTTTGGGAGCAGGAAGTGAGTGATCACAGAGCCAGCAAAGACTCACCGTGCTAGAAGGCTAAGAGTAGCTCTCCACCCCCCAGCTACTGGAGGTCTGCCTCTGAGCAAGTAAGGGGACTACTGAGAAATATAGGATCTTCTTGTCTCAGAACAGGAAGATCAGATGCTTAAAGGGCACAGAGGCAGTAATTAAGTAGGGAGAAAAAAAATAAATAAACAGAGGAAAGAGTAATTATTCCGAACAACAGTGAAGGGGCCAGAAATAAGACAAGATGGGAGTGGTACAGTGCAGTGGCTGTGGAACAGCAGTCTTCCAGGAGACATTCTAGAGGTTGCAGTGTTGTCCCATCTGCAGGCACCTCTCTGGGCTGAGGGAGGAGGTTGCTCATCTCCAGGTGGAGTTGGCCAGGATTTGTGGGACCTCCTCTCCCATCCAGAGACCACTAGGGCCACTGCCGTTGCCTCAGAGGTTGCAAAGAAAGAGGAGTGGTTGGACCACAGTGGGCCAGGGAGGTGAGGGAGTGGAATAGAGGTGCATCTCTCCAGTTGCACCTCTCCACATCATATGCCATTCTGGCAAAGTGTGGTTCCTCTATGGAGGCACCGCAGTGGAGTCCAAGGAGGATGCTGGAACCTCCACAAAGGAGACCCACAGAAGGGTGCAGTGGGACCCCACTGGGAAGGAAACAACTCCTGGTGGGGGACTCCATTGTTAGGAAGGTAGAACTGGGGAGGAAGGGGAGAGGGAGGTAAGGTGCCTGCCTGGCGCCATGGCTTGGAGGAACAGGGAACGAATCCTCAGGATCGCCGGAGCAGCTGCACAGGAAGGGAGCTGGATGTCATTGTCCATCTAGGGACAAATGACCTGGCTAAAAGGATCGAGCAGTGCAGGAAGAGTTTGTGGAGTGGGGATGGAGCTGGCCAAGCATCACGTTCGCGTAGTAACCTTCTCGGAGGTGCTGCTTGTCTATAGCGTAAGTGAACTAGGGTGTTCCACACCATGGGATTCAATCAGTGGTTGAAAAACTGGTTCGCTGGCCGGTGGCGCTGAGGGTTGAGGCGCTGACGCCACACTCGCGCTGACGCCGCTGACACCCGGTTCGGGAACGGACCGGCCGCCAGGGGTCAGCCGGGGAGGGAGGATTGAGCGCCCAACGGATGCTCTCCTCCCTCAGTGGGGGATTCCAACCCGAGAATGTCAGTGGGAGCACCGGCACTCATGGGTCGTGGCTCCGTAACCAGGAGTCCGGGGAGGGACATTAATAGGTGCCAGGAGGCGCGGCGTCAGCACGTCGTCCTCTAGGGATGTACGTCTCAGATGCCGGCATCCAGGGGACGGGGAAGTGGGAGAACAGCGGAAAAACGTCCATCCTCGGTGTCCTTAGATGAAGACTGCCCCATCTGGAACCCACCTAAGGACAGACCCCGTTGTGCTATGGAGGAGAAAGGAGAGGTAAGAGAGCACTCTAGGGGAAGATCACGATGGGGGCGTCGGGGGATTGTGCAGTCGGAAGGAGGGGGACATCGGGGGCAAGGAGGGAGTATAAAGAGATAAAACAACAAAAAAAAAAAGAAAAACTGGTGCAGAGCTCAGGGATTTGGCTTCACTGGGGACTGGGGGGCACCTGTAGTGATGCAGGTCTATACTGGAGTGATGGTCTGCATCTGTCCAGGAGGGGAACCAGGATCCTAGGTGATAGGTTTAAATGCTTCATTGGCAAGCATTTAAACTAGCCAAGGGGGGAGGCACTGGAAAGGAGCAGGGAAATCCTAGCCCCCCCAAAAAAAGTCAGGGTAGTAAGTGAGGTAAACACCAAGTTAGAGATGTTGATAGGGAGAAGGGCTGGGATAAATGGAGAAAGTGACAAAGATAATAAGGACAGGGATGGGGCAAATAGGGCAAGGCCATCTGGAAATGGAGGGTAATGAGTACTGATGCCCGTAGTCTGGGCAACAAGCTCACTGAACTGGTGGCCTTGATGGAAGAGGGATGCCCGGATATCGTAGCAATCACAGAAACATGGTACACAGAGAACCATGACTGGGATGTTAACATACCAGGGTACACAACCTACAGGAGAGACAGGGAGGGGAGAAGAGGGGGAGGAGTAGCTCTCTATGTAAGAGAAGGATAAAAGCAACTGAACAAAAGAGTAAACAGGGAGAGGAGGCACTGTGGGTCACCTTAGAGACTGGAAATGGCACCACAATCTGCACAGGAGTTGTATACAAACCCCATGTCAGGGAGGGAATGGACAAGGATATGATAGAAGGCATTCTTTGGATGGCAGGAGAAAGGGAGATACTGTTGATGGGAGACCTGAATATGCCAGATGTTAACTGGAGCACATTTGCTGCTGCCACATCCAAGAGCAGGACCTTCTCGATGCACTACAGGTGCCATGCCTCAGACAGCTAGTTTTGGAACCCACTCATGAGGAAGCAATCTTAGACCTCATACTCTCAAATGGGGACAGTGAGATGATCTCAGATGTAGAAGTGGGTAGCCATCTGGGAACAAGTGACCACCAAATAGTGTGGTTCACGTTAAACTCAGCTACAGAGTCAAGCCATACAAAAGTGAGGGTACTGGACTTCAAGAGGGCTGACTTTGGCAAGATGGGAGAGTGCCTTAGAAAAGCACTAGCAAACAGGCTAGAAGGAGGAGTGCAGCAACAATGGGGAAACATCAAAACTGCCATCACAGTGGCAACAAGCCTTTGTGTGAAGCAAATAAACAAATCAAAATGAAAGAAAAAGCCACTATGGTTCTCAAAAGAGGTGATGGGGAAGGTCAGGGAGAAAAAGATAGCATTCAGGAAGTATAAGGAAACACAGAAAGAGCAGGACAGAGAGCTGTACCAGTTAAGGCAGAATGAAGCAAGGAGGGTAGTCAGAATAGCAAAGGCCCAAACTGAGGAAAAGATAGCCAACTCGGTTAAGAAGGGATAAAACCTTTTATAGGTACATCAGAGAGTGTAGAAAGACAAAGGGAGGGATAGTGAGGCTGAATAGAATGGATGGTGTGTGGGCAGAGAGGGACAGTGAAAAAGCAGGGATACTGAATGAATATTTCTGCCCAGTATTCACAAAAGAGGAGGAGGATGGGAGGTGCCTAATCCAATTAACAGAAGCACTCTGGATAGTGGGGTCAATCCCAGTCCTTTCACAGAAGAAAGGGTTCTGAAAGAACTCCTAAAACTGAAGGTGGACAAAGCAATGGGGCCTGATGGAATTCACCACAGAATTCTAAAATAATTAAGGGGAGAACTAGTGAAACCACAGACTACCCTTTACAAGAAATCATGGGAAGATGGTGTGGTACCTGAGGACTGGAGGAAAGTGAATGTGATTCCCCTTCACAAAATTGGGACCAAGACAGAGGCCAGAAACAACAGACCTGTCAATTTGACCTCTCTGGTAGGGAAAGTGATGGAATCACTTCTGAAGGAAAGAATTGTTGAGCACCTAGAGGCCAGTGGAGCACAGGACCCAAGGCAGCATGTGTTCACAGCGGGAAGGTCATGTCAGATGAATCTAATTGATTTCTTTGACTGGGTGACAAAGGGTAGACCAGGAAGGGACTGTGGACATGGCCTACCTAGACTTTAGCAAGGCATTTGACACAGTCCCCAAAAAAAGATTAATAGTCAAATTAACCAGCCTAGGAGTGGGTCCCAGTGTGGTAGCCTGGGTAAAACATTGGCTGGACAACAGGACACAGAAGGTAATTGTAAATGGAGTCCACAGTGAAGAAAGAGGGGTTACTAGTGGGGTACCGCAGGGTTCAGTACTGGGTCCAGTACTTTTTAATGTCTTTATAAGTGACATTGCAGAGGGACTGGAAGGAAAAGTATGCCTCTTTGCAGGTGACACAAAGATCTGCAACAGGGTTGATACACAAGGAGGTGTGGAAAGGATGAGAAGGGACTTGGCAAGGTTGGAGGAATGGTCAGAAGTATAGCAGCTCGGATTCAATGCAAAGAAGTGCAAAATAATGCACTTGGGAAACAAAAACCTAGGGGAAGATTACACAATGGGGAGAGGTAGTAACAACAGCAAAAATGGAAAGGGACCTGGGGTAATCATATCAGATGACATTAAGGTTAGCAAGCAATGTGAGAAGGCAGTAGGGAGGGCTGGGGGGATACTGGGATGTATACGAAGAGGTATCACCAGCAGAAAACAGGAAGTTGTTATCCCTCTGTACAGACAGTTGGTGAGACCCCATCTGGAGTACTGTGTCCAGTTCTGGAGACCCCATCTCCGCAAGGACATAGACAGGATAGAGGCAGTCCAGAGGAGGGCAACTAAAATGGTGCAGGGTTTGCAAGAGAAGCCATACGAGGAGAGACTAAAGGAGCTTAATATGTATACCCTTGAGGAAAGGAGGGTGAGGAGGGACATGATAGAAACTTTCAAGTACTTCAGTGGAATCAACAAAGTCCAAAAGGGTAGCATCTTTCAGAAAAAGAGATGTGCAAGAACAAGGGGACACAATTTGAAGATGGGGGGGCAGATCAGGGGCAATGTGAGGAAGTATTTTTTCACAGAGAGGGTGGTGGACGCATGGAACAGCCTTCCTGAGGAGGTTGTGGGGTCTAAAACTGTGGGAAAATTCAAGAATACATGGGACAGACATAAGGCAATTTTTGTGGGGGTAGGAAGAAATAGGCTGTTGGTTAACTAGGATCTGCAGCTTATCCTGTAGGTAGGAAATGGGCAGACTAGGTGGGCCAAGCAGTCCTTATCTGCCATCAAAGTCTATGTTTCTATGTTTTATATTTCTATGTAGAGAGCAAACAGTGGTGAGAATCTAACATTAGCTCTTACTAACAATGTGAACAGCTACTAAATGAGAGCAAGCCTAACCTTCGTACAGGTCAGGCTTGCCCACTATCGCAAATGCAGTAGTTTCAGCTACCTCTTCCTTGTTTACACCAGGTTGATACTTCTAACCTAGAAAGTACTTAAATAGTTTCTTAATGTGATTGCAAACTTTTAGATTAGCTATTGCACCAGTCAAAAATCAGTTGTTATAAATGTTATAATGTGTTATGATTCTGTAGTGGGGCTGTTAATGTGTACTCTGGATGGTGGCTGTTTGGGTTGGTCGGTATCTCTGGAGTAACTGGGAGGGAGCTGGGACCTATCAGTACATGAATTTTATTTCCTGGACCCATGAGCTCCTTGAAGGTCACTATTCAAAATGTACAGGGTGTTAACTCCCTGCCAAGAGGACCAAGATTCTTACCCACTTGAAACAACTAGGCACAGATATTGGGTTCCTACAGGAAACAAGATTGTTGAAGGGGGAGCATCTTAAACTAAGTTGAGGTTGGGTGGGGCAGGTGGTGGCAGCTTTCTACTTCTTGGGAAAGAGGGCAGGGGCAACCATTCTGTTCCATAGTGATGTGCATTTTGAGATAATCAATTTGGAAGAGACAGAGTATGGTAGACTTGTCATAGTTTCAGGTGGTGTGATTGCACACAAAATCCACCTTATTAATATTTATGCACCAAATGCTGATACCCCAGACTTTTTAAGGGGTTTTCTTAAAATAGCAGACTTAAAGGAGAACCTAACTGTAATGGTTGGGGATTTCAGTCGTGTACCTGATCCCCACTGGGACAGCTCCTCAGGGTCCACAATGAGTAATAAGCTCATGAGCCGGGCAGTTTAGGCTAGGATGGAAGAATTGGAACTGGCGGATCTGTGGCGGAACTCCACCAGTCTGAAAAATATTTCACCTTTTATTCAAATCTGTGTAAGTGCTACTCAGGATAGACTACTTTCTAGACAGTAAAATAGATTTACATAAAATAACAACATTTATCATTCACCCTAAGGTACACTCTGACCATGCAGCAATCTCTGTAGAGTTACAGGTGGGAGACTGGACTACAGTCACATTTTGGAGTATGAACTCCTCCCTGCTGGTCTAGAAGACTTTAAACAACTCATTAGGGAAACAATACAGAGGCATTTCGGATATCACGGGTCAGACACTGAAGAGAAGTGGCACGGGATGCCTTGAAGGTGACACTTCTGGGAGTCATTGTTTCCTACGATTCCCATTTCAAATGGCATCAAATGGAACAGCAAACTAAATTAGAAACTCGTCTCAGAGACTTAGAAAAGTGGCACAAACATTCAGGATGTCCACAACTTTATAATGAGCTGCATAATGTCCACAGAGACTTTCAGGCTCTGATATACAGAATTTTAAGACAGAAGGCCACTTCTGCTACTTGAATCAAAAGTACTTTAAGTATGGAAACAAAGCTGGCCACCTCCTAGCATTCTGTCTGAGCAAAGAGCAGGCTAATCACTATGTCAAAAAGGTGTGGATTATGACATGAAAGTCTTTACCTCTAGAGGCATAGCTTCCACTTTTCAAAGTTATTACCTGTCCCTGTACCGAAAGAACACCATAGGACAGGCACAGAGAGAGGAGACCCAAGATTGTCTCAATTGTATAATGCTTCCCAAGTTGACAGAGGTAGAAAAAAATAGGTTAGATGCCCCAATCATCCTGCAGGATATAGAGAAAGTAATTACAAACATGCATACAGGGAAACTGCCTTATGCTGATGGAATTAATACTGAATTCTATTAAACATTTAAACATCAGCTAATCTCTCTGCTGACAAAAGTATTTAATGTAGGTGAGGAACCTGAAGACTTGCCAAGCTCCTGATTGTCAGCTTTTATACTATAGCTGTCATTCGTAAAACAGAAAAACCTTGATAAATACCAAGATTCATACTAGGAAGTGCAAGGAGTTTAAAGGCATTATCCATATATGCTCCTATAGTAGTTTCATAGAAAATACTTTAAAATTTCACCTGCCCAAAATAATTGTCCAGCCTTTTTTAACTATTTGTTTTGCTCACACCTACCCACTTGAAGTGAATGCCATACATAAATTAACCACTCTAGAAGTGTAAAATACTTCCTTTGTCAGATCTAAAATGTTTCTCTTATCTGGACTGGGTGTCCTCTAGTTCCATTTGCCCAGATTTGAATTCAATATCCAGTTCCACCCATTGAGCAGGATCTTGTATAATGTTGTACATAAAGAGGACCCCCTTCCCGTATACATGAGTTTCCAGGGCATCAGGTCTAATGAGGTTAGATAATCATCATATCCTTGGTTGTCCAACTCTTTGATTGTTTTGAATCTCCTTTGGACTTTCTCCAACCTGTTTCAGTCCCCTTTTTAAATGGTTTCCATAACTGTGAGGCATATTCAAGATGCAGTCGTACATAAACCCTGTACAGGGGAACTAAAATCTCACTTTACCTAGACATTATGTTCTTTTTAATTGCCCTGATTATTTTGTTAGCTTTAGTTGTACCTTCTGTAGTTTCTTTTGTAAAGCCCAGATCTCCTGTTATGTGGATTCTCAAGACTTTTTCATTGCATGATACCTCCAAAGGTGTACCACTTTGTGTGTAAGTATTCAACATTTCAACATGTTACCTCTGTCTACATGCAGTACCTTAGAATTGATCATATTGAGTTTCATCTGCCATGTTGCTCTCCAGTTTGCCATTAAATCTAGATTGTGTTGTATTAAGGCAGAGTCTGACAAGGTTTTTCATGGCCCACCTATCTTTGTGTCGTCTGCAGATTTTGTAACCCAACACTTCAGATTTGTGGTAAGGTCTGCAATGAATATCTGGAACAACACAGGTGCAGCACTGAGCCCTGGGGAACCCTGCTAGCCACATCCCCGGTTGTTCACATGCACCCTCTGTCATTGCTCACACAGCCATTCCATTATCTATCTAACAATAGTGTGGTTAAACCTTGCTTGTTCGAGTTTGCTAGTAGTAGCCCAGTGGGGAGTAAGGTCAAACACCTTTATGAAATCCAAATACAATATGTATTGCAGGGGATGTTATTGTCTAGTGCACGGCTAATCCTCCCAGAAAAACAGAGGAGGTTCATTGTACAACTTCTCTCCTTTTCAAATCCATGCTGCTCACTGTCAAAATTTTCTAGGGATGAGGATAATCGGTCTTTTACAATACTCTTGCACAACTTTCCCACTACACGTGTGAGACTTATAGGCCTATAATTTTCTACTGATCCCTTCTTCCCTCTTTAGGGCTACAGTGGGTGGAGCCCTGAAGACCTTTTGCTTTCAGAAAAGGACTCCCAAATTTCTTGTAAACAAACTACATGTTTAATTGGCAAAAGTTGCTTCCACCTCTGTAGAACACTCCGCTTTCGCAATATTTGTTTTTTTTATTTTCGGAGGTGCGTAACCACCGAAATACATAAACCCCCCACCTGACCCTCCCTCTCAGCACCCACCACACCACCACCCCCAGAAACATAATAGTGACAGTGGGGATTCCCAGTCCCCCAGTGTCTCAATCACAGCTCCTCATTGCACCGCCCCTTGTCCACTACCGCACATGCGTAGTACTGTCTGCTTTCATCAGTCCAGGACCACTGAAATACATAACCCCACCCTACCCTCCTCTCAGCACCCACTACACCACCCTCCACCCCCAGAAACATAATAGTGACACTGAGGGTGCCCAAACCCCCAGAGTCCTGATGAGGAATCCTCCTTGTGTTTTTTTTTGTTTTAAAACCCTGCAAAATTAAAAATGTCCATCAATGTCTTTTGCACCTGTAACTGCCCCCACACCCAACCATCCCACTCTACACCCACCCCTCCCACTCTGCACCCATCCCCTGCACCCACCAGCCCTTACTGACCCATCAGAGTTCCAACACCATAATCCTCTCTGGACTGCAGACATGTCTTCACTCTTCAAAGCCAGACTGTGAATTGAAGAAACAGGTATGCTGTTTAATGTATTTCAATGGGGTTTTAAACGTAATGGCATAACTGGGGCATTTTTGCATATTTTTAGCCCAGGTTTTCAACATGCCTTCTTTGGGACCCCACTGCATGAACAACTGCACTGTCATTAGGTAGATCTGTCCCAAAAGGTGATTTTGTGGTCCCTGTATGAAATCACCTTTGGGGCAGGAGTTGAAAATTTTCTCTGCCTTTGTTCATGAGGTGGGGTCATGAAAAGACTATGCTGAACATTTGGTGTAAAATATTTAAAAACATTATGAGGCTACATTGAATTTTGCAAATGCAGGCTCATAACTTTGGTAATATTCAATATTTTTACCCAACTTTTCAACATAGCCATTTCTTTAGATTATCTCATGACTATGACAGATGTCATTTTCAGCTCCTGCCCAAAATGTGTTTCTGCATCCTGAAAGTTGATTTCGTAGTCCCTCTGCAAAATCACCTTTAGGCCAGCAGTTGAACATTTTCCTGCCCTTCTTCATGAGGCAGGATCATAATAAGACTATGTTTAAATTTGGTGTAAAAATATTAAAAGACACATTTTCAATATTTTTACACCAGATTTCTCAGCTGCAGCCCTAATGGCTCTGGCCAGAGTTTGTTTGTGTATAGGTACCATGTAAGCTGTCCTCCTGTTCTGTGGCACTGCACCAGTAGAAATTCTTGAAAGGGGAGGTTAAAAGGTCAGACACAAGATGTATCATTCTAGCTGAAATGTGGTCAGGGCTTGGTGATGTGTTAAGTTTTAGATTTTTATTTTGTCAAGTATTTTTTTTCAGTGATATTTATCTTGGTACCACTGTAATCAGTATGTTTCATCTTTGTTTTTTTTGCTTTTGTAAACACATCACAAAAATATTTATTAAATAGTTCTGCCATTTGTGTATTGTCCTTGATGTCATTATTGTGACTTTTAGGTCCCACTCTATTCTGTTTTTTTTCTGGGAATTAATATAGGTATATATTCCTTATAATTTTTTTCTGCCCTCTGAGCTAATTTTGTTCAAATTCCTTTTAGCTTTCTTTATTTCCTTTTGCTCATTTTTGAATATTCCTAAATGCCTTAATGGCAGTACTTGTGTTGTGTGTTTGTTGTTTTCTATGAAGTTTTTGTTGATGAGCCTTTTTGCCTTTTTGTTGAGCCATTTTGTTTTTAATGTTATTTCCAGTTTTCTCACTCTGGGTATAAACTCATTTGCAATTTGTGTTACAGTTATCTTAATTATCTGCCACATTTCTTCAGCCTTTTTGTCTTTTAACAAGCTGTTCCAGGTGGTGTTCTATAGTTTTTTCCTTATGTGTGTAACATTGGCCTTGTGGAATAAATATACCTCTGTGCAACCACCTTGTGGGATAAACTCATATTTTATTTTAAACCTTAGTGTACTGTGGTCACTATTTCCGAGAGGTGGTCCTGTTACACAGTTTTCAATAATGGTGTCTCCTGACCCTAAAATAAGGTCCAGAATATTTTTCCCCTTGTTGGGACTTTTACTTGGTGGATCTAATGATTTCTATGGCACTCTTCTAATAATTGTTTGCCAGAGGCAGATGGTGCTGAATTTTCTACCCAGTTAATGTCATTCATGTTTATGTCCCCCATGATTACAAACTCTCCTAGTTCCTTAGCTCTTGCAATTTCTTTCATGATGTTTGTAGTGGTCTCCATAGTACAGGCTGATGGGCAGTGTATATTCCCAATTATTACAGGTGGTGAGCATCCCACATTTATTTTGACCCATATGGATTCAGTGCAGCCATATACCTTGATCTTATTGGAGATTTCTACAGATTTTATATTGTTTTTTTTTGTATACATGGCTACCCCTCCTCCTTTTATATGTGTCCTGTTCTTTTTGTATAGGGTACATCCTTTGATGGTTGTGCCCCATTCATCTGTTTCATCTGTCCATCATATTTCCGTGATTGCAATTATTGCATGTCACTAGGGTTAACACATATCAGCACATGGAGTTCATCAATCTTGCCATTCATACTCCTTCAATTTAGGGATAGGACTCTTTTTTCTTGTACCTTATTTTTTAGACTCTTATTAACTTGTGTTTGGTGTGTTTGATGTTTTGTTTAGAGGTACAGTTATTACTTTTAGTTTTGTTTACTGCTTTATCATCAGGTGGATTAGACCCTCTCCCCATCCTAGTCAGTTTAAATCCTCACCTGATACTGTTTTATTAATTAGCCCAGCCAGTATTTTAGTTCCTAATGGGCTTAGGTGGAGTCTGTCATCTGCGTAAAGTTTAGTTTGCTGTAAGAAATGATAGTTGTTGGGCTAAGATCCCATGCATGTGCAAGAGTGGGGCTGGTCTTGCGCATGTGTGGGATTTTGGATTGATTTTAAAATGTATGAAGCAGCACTCTCAGTGCTCGATTTTTTATGAAAGATAGCCATAAGGATTGCAAATAAGAGGATCTATTGAAGTAAACTTTTTTACAATGTGTATGGTAAAAGTGGCACTTCGTGACTGTGCTCTCAGGCAGACGCGTGTTCTCAGTATTACTTTACTTCTGGTTGGTGGGTGATTTAAACACAGACCGCTCTGGCAAATTACTTTTTATAAAATGGAAAACCAGGTAAAAATATCATTTTTAGATGCAGTAATACTCTAGACTCAATATGGGACAAGAGTGTGCCAAGAGGCAAACTGCTGAGATCTGCTTGAAAACTTTGAGGGAAAGCTGACAGTGTCCCATTAACATACCCAAGAACAAATAAAGGAGATTTACTTTACTTAAAGAATAATCCCCTTATGGAATTCCCTTCCAAGTTCATTATTGGAGAATACAGACCATGCTAAATTTAAGCTTGGTCTTGATACTATAATGTTATGAACAATTCATTGATGTACCTGCTTGGCTAGAGACATGCTCATATGGGCCATTGGCCTTCTGTATGTCTATGCCTTCTTAGTATAATTCTTAGTATAATGGCTACTATGTTCAGGTTAGCTTCTGTCATTATTGCCTGAAGGTCTGGGATCTTGTTTCCCAGACTGTGAGCATTTGTGTGTATGATTTTCCATTGGCCAGATTTCAGTGTGTTAGTTGTTGGGTGATGTCTGGAGTTTCCCCTGTGTGTCATATGGGGAGCCGGACCTTTTTCCTTACCTGGTGATGCAAATGAACTGCAAAAATGCTGAATTCCTGTTTGACCACTAGCTGAGGGGGAGGGGTGTTCTTCCCATTTGACGTATGGGATGCTACACCCCTCTCCCCATTTGCTAGTTTAAATATTCTGCAAAGACATCAAACTTCTGCCCCAATGCACTGACTTCCTCCTTAGTCAGATGCAGTCCATCAGATTTAAAGAACTTTCACTCCCAAAACTGTTGCCAGTTCCCTATAAATTTGTGTCCTTTTCCTGGCACCAGCCCTTGAGCCAAATGTTTAGTTTCCATTTCTCCCCTTCTCTGACCTTCTGTCCATCTGCTCCCCTCTTCCAGACTGGCAGGATTTCAGAGAAGGAGATGCTGGATGAAATGGATGATAGTTTGTCACCCAGCCTGGTCAGGTATTCCTTCGTCTCCACAACTGACTGGCTGGCGAGATCGTTAGTCCTTATGTGTACCAGGACATCAATGTTTTCTCCTGCTTCCTGAACAATTTTAGCAATGTGGTCAGTGTCTCTCCATGCTGATATACCTGGGAGACATCTGACCATTGCCCCTGGCTGGAGATAGGTATCAACTCCCCGAATCATGGAGTTTCCTATGATCAGAAATTTCTTTGGATTTCCTTTTTGCTTTTTTTGTTTTGGTTCCTGTTTTGGGTGAGTTTTGTTGTGCTAGCTCCTGTGCTGCAGTGTCCTGCTCTGCAGTGTCCTCTGCCCCTTTGTTTGATTTCAGAGATAGAGGCAAATACCTGTTTGTAGTTTTCATATGGTTTGTGGAGGTGATATGTTGGAGAGCACCGAGTGATGGAGCCCTGATTTGCCTCTCCTAACCACCTGCCAACCTCCCAGACCAACTACCCTTTGCGGTCGAGGTGCTTCTGTTGAATTTTGGGGAAATGGTGGGTGGTTCTTATAACATATTTCCTCTTGAATATGCAATTTGAGGTGTGCAATCTCTGTCCATGCTGCCTGGAGCTGAGCCCTTAGATCTCCAATGGCCCAGCATGTAGGACAATGCCCTAAATCCTGTAAATCTGCCCTTCTGAAAAGTTTACCACAGTACCTGCAGTTAATGATATCCATTCCAGATAAGTTGCTGGGTTTATCACCTGGTCAGAGTAATTAGAAGAAAGAAAATGAAAGTAAAAGTTTGATTTTGTGTTTTGTTTGTTTGCTTTTGTGTAACTTGTTATAACAAGTTAAATTATTAGTGCCCCTGTAAGTGAGGTCACTATGTGGATACCCCTCTGATCCACCCCTTTATGCTTTGCTATAGGACATGTCATGACTGTGCTACCCTATAAAAGGATTACTGTAGTTGTATCCTCTATTGTGAAAGGAATTATTGACCTGGTGATAGCTTTGTTTCCTGTTTTGTTGAAATTCATTGCCCCCTTGAAGCCGACATCTGCAAGATGGTAGATATGTTGCTCTATTTTTGTCTTTGACCAAGTATTTTCCCTCTTCTTTTTGCTTGAAGTATTCTTTGAGGCCTTCTCTGAATACATGCACTCCTTTCAGTGGCAGATTTTGCAACAGGGATTTGGACTCATTGGACCCATCTTCTCCCCAACTCCCAGTCCCATGAGTTTCTCTAACAATCACTACTAATGCAAGCTGCATGACCATGCCCCCTTGCACCCCACAATTTACTCTAGCATGTCTTCTCCACTCAGCTTCCCCTCACACCCATTTCTCCCTATACCTTATTGCCCTTCTTCCCCCACCCTTCACCTCCACTGCAGTACCTACCTCTCTCTCTCTCGTACCTCCTTTCTTCACCCAACTGTCAGCTATCCCTGTCCCTCTGAACTACTGACAAGGCACTTTGTGGCTGCTTACCCCCCCACTTCTCATAAAGTTTTTCTTGTTATTTAACTTGTATCTATGTTTTGAGTTAATCTGCAAGTTCTGAATCCAAGCTGTATCATTCATTGCGATGTACCTTTGCTTTCTCCTATTGTACTCTGTTTTGCAATCTATGACCTGGAACCTTTGTAAAGAGCTTGCACTCAAAGGTCTTTTCTGAGTCACTAAATAAATAAATAAAATCTCTTCCACCTTTTTGTTGTTGGGATGTTTCAAGAAAATAACAACATAGAGTTGGGACAGATCTTTGCTAAGCGTTGCTATCTGTGGATCGATGGTTGGGGCTGTACACCAAAGTTTTACTTAATCTTCATGGACAAGATACATCCTGTCCATGTTTCTTTTCTCTGATAATCATCCTGGCTCTATGGACTCCAACTCATTAGTAAAGTTGTTGCCAATTGCTGGACAACTTGGAAATGTGTCCTTAATAGTTTGCTTCTGCTGAATCATTGGATCCAGCTTTGATTTGGGCTTTGTTGGTTCTGGCTCAAACCCCATTGTGGACTTGATGGCCTTCATGAGTCCTGGAATGAGGCTGAAGGAACACAGTTTTGAGGACAGGAATGGAGCTAATTAAATGACTTCCATCTCTTCCCCTTCAGAGTCCACATACTCCTCATCATTCTGGATCTCTTTATCTCTAGTTTCATCCCTCGGATTCAGTTCAGGGCTGTCTCCAGGGATGTTAGAGCTGCCTCCTTGGATGTCATTAGTTTGAAGGGGGTTGAGGTCAGGCTGAGGCAAGGCAAAGCAACTTTATGTATAAGGCACCCAATCTCAGAGGCTCTGGGTGCTGAACATGAGTAAAATATACAGCAACAAATTAAAATAAATAATAAAACTTCATTAAAACTATGAACAAATTAATATTCTACAATTATAAAAAAAAAAGGAAACATTTCCAGTGGGCAAAAACGTCAATGGACTGGTCTGTAATAAAGATGTCATCAGCTATCAAAGGCCAGACTGAAGAGATGGGCCTTTAACCTCCCCTTAAACACCTCAAATGAGGGAGCCTCCCAGACAACAGATGGAGGTGAGTTCCACAGGTTAATTCCAGAGACACTAATAGCACGATCTCCTGAGGTTTTGAGCCAAACCCTGGGAATGACCAGGAGGCCCCTCGAGGAGGAGCAGAGGGAGTGAGCAGAGGACACCGGTGTAAGGAGCTCAGACAGGTAACCAGGACCCAGCCTGTAAAGGGCCTTAAAGGTGAGAAGACCCACCTTGAAAAGGACCCTCCACCTGACTGGCAGCCAGTGCAGGGCACGCAGGACCAGAGTCACATGACTGGACCTTAAAAGGGACGTCAGTAACCTGGTCACTGTGTTATGCACTAGCTGCAGTCTGCGGAGGGTCCTTCCCATGACCCTGAAGTACAGAACAATACAATAGTTGAGCCTAAAGGTCATAAAGGTGTGCACTAGTGTCGACAGGTACTCAGGTAGAATGAGGGGCTTAATCTGAGCAATGTTTTGCAAGTGGTAAAAAACAGTTCTGACTATAGATGACACCTGATCTTCACAGATCAATCTTCAGTCAAGGATCATGCCCAGATTTCGCACCCTTGTAGAAACCACCAGAGGCACAGACTCCAGAACAAGTCTAGAGTTCACCCCTGGTGGCAACCTATCATGCCCATGACCAGGTTCAATCACCAGCACCTCGGTTTTAGCCAGATTGAGTCTCAGCCAGCTGGAAGCCATGCAGCCATTGATTTTAGCCAGACAGCTGTTAAGCACATCAACTGCTTCCGATGTTCCGGGTGCAAAAGACAAATACAGTTGGGTGTCATCTGCATAACAGTGAAACTCCACACTGTTTTGTCAAATCATCGCACCCAGGGCAGCATATACACTGCGAACAACATCAGCGACAAGCTCAAACCCTGAGGCACACTGCAGGACAGAGGCATTGGGGAAGTGGAGAAATCCCCATCACCACCCACTGCACTGTATCCAAGAGATAGGATTCAGACCATTTGATGACAGTACCAGGACCCAGACCAGGTGGAGTTGCTGGCCCTGTCTTAGTTAAGGACTCCAGTTTCTCCATTACTTTAAGCATAACATTTTGCTGACTCTCCATCATGGCTACATTGGCCTGTTGAGTCTGTAAAAATATGTTCCTGGAGTCATTCAATTTGCACCACTAATGCTAGGAATTCTGGGTTCCATTGATGGAGACTGATCTATGGATAATTCCTCCTCATCATGCAAGCATGTGGGGCACTGAGGCCTCGCAATGTGGGGTATCAAGGTGGCACTACATGAGGTGCATGTCTTTGCCATCACCATCTAAAAAGGTGAGAGAAGGGATTGTTATATTAGGAGGGATAATTACCAACTAACTATCCAGTTTGTGCAATGGCAGGCATGGCACTACCCACTGGGGTTAACACTTCTATATGTATAAATTATATATGTACACACACTAAGTAGCAACTTGTATAAAGGGAAATAAATTATTCTCTGGTCTCAACTGTAACTCACAAACTAATTTGGACTGATAAGACTGCTGGTTGGAGTGTCAGTTGAAGCCTGTCTTCATTGCAATTTGAACGAGCAACCTCTATATCTTTCTTCATTGCTTCTGAGAAAGAGTTACCAAAAACAGCCAAATTGGACTACAAATATGGCCGCCCATTGTGCTCCGTGCATGCATGGAGGCTCCAATGTGATAAAAACTACAAATATGACTGATTGAAGTGGTCTGCACATGCCCAAAGGCCACATTGTAAAATGTTGTCTTTAAATGATTGTGAGCATCTTACAGTGAGATGTCAGACGAACATATATGCACCATATTATAGCTCATGTTTTATGTTTAAACCCAATACTCCTGAATGTAGATCTAACCAAATTGATTGGTGGCCCCTTAATGCTCCTTCGGTTTTGATTTAGTTTGTTGCGCTGTACCATGAACTGTCCTGAACAGTACAGCACCTGAGCCCTTATAATGAATGGTGGTTTGAGCTGTCTGTGCCCCATCAAACAATGAAGCCACATGAAGTGGAGCATGGCCCTGTAGTCTGCAGCAAGTAGAGGGCTGCAGGAGTAGCCATGAGGTGTCATTCAGGGGATAGTAGCCCACTGAATAGGGGCTGTAGATCCCACTTTGGAGAGCAGCATCCTTCACGTTGTTGCAACTGCACCCTATCTCACTTGTGAGGGGAATAAGGTCCGTGGAGAAGAACACAGCACCAGGTGGTCCCCACTTGGGAAAGGGGATTCACTGCTGGAAAGAACAGTCACTCATGATTTAAAAAGAGAGGTTTTGCACTGAAAAATGGGTGAATGTGGCAATAGCTGCGCATAGCAGGAAACAAAGAAACAATGAATCTGCCTGCCACCAGCTACTGACTATATTAGGGACAAAGACCTAGTCATGATCAATGAGAGTAACAGTAGGTCACTTGCACAAGGAGGCACAAAGTAACCAGTTACTGGCTCCCAGAATCACTACCCAGCTCCAGCACAATGCTGTGTAGGGGAAATAACATTACCATTTTCAGAAACAACGTTACCATTTTCTGATTCCCTGAGAGATTATTTAGTTCCAGCAATTGCTGTTTAACCTGGCTGATTAGACATAGCTCACACTGCTGCTGATTGAGCAGGAGAAGTGCAATTAACATACAAGCAGGCACTATCCACAACAAGCTACTTAAGTGAAATAGCACTTAACAATTAAGCAATTAATGTAAATTAATCAATTAAACCAATGCCTGCTGCTAATCTGCCTAGATAGGAAGAATAAGATCTTTAAGAAGTTATCACAGATGTATCTTATCTTAGACTAATTAGCTGTGGTTCAGAGACAACTACGGCCTACCTTGAATGCTGCTTCTTTTCTGGATAACACAAAGGAACTCCTGGTGGCTGCAGCCTCTCAGATGCACAGACAGAACTGGAAAACAGGGGCTCCCTGGGACCTAGGTATACTGTGAAATTTGATCCTGGGTCACATGTTCATCGATAGCCTATCAGGTGGGCTAAAACTGTCTAGAATGCCATGGATATAAAAAATAACACAATACTCAGTTGTTGTAAGTGATTAGATTTTGTCTGAATGCACTGGGTAGTTGTGTTTCCTGCATGAACACGTGGCTGATTAGGTATTGGCATGGCCAGATGTTGGCTGGTACCTGTATTTTTCCATAGTTCCAGCCCAATTAAAATTTGAAGAAATAAAACTGGCTGGCAGAACAATAGGCTTGATTATAAATTCTTTTTAGGTACTACCATTTTTAGAGGTAAAATTCGTTTTTTTTGGAGTGAGATTATTATAGGACAGTACTGTAATTACAGTCATATTTGCTAAATATAAGGAAATGTTAGAGCTCCATAAAGGAGTTCTGTGAGCCATAAAGAGTGAGTCAGCAAGGAGGGCAAGATCTTGCAATGATAAAACAAAGCAGGGAATCTGGGAGATTTGGGTTCCAGGCCATGGTGGAGGGAGAAAGAAGCAGTTGTGTCTGGTAGAGGTATGGTACTTGATAACAGCTGTACTGGTAGGTGGGAGAGTCCTGCAGGTCGTTATCTTGCTCTCAAGATAAAAAGGATGTTACATATGGGGACAGTGAAGCAGATCCTGGAAGAGCAAGAAAACTGGCAGAAACATACCTAGAAACAGTAACACAGAAGGTGTTGGCAGATAAAGGCCTCTTGGCCCACTTAGTCTGCTCTAGTTACTCTATCCATTCCCTAATATCTACTCTGCCTCATTGACTTATTCTGATCCACCCCCCTTTACTTCTAAGATCCCACTGTGTCTATCACATACTTTCTTGAATCCCTTAATTGTTTCTGACCTCACTACCTCTGCCAGAAGGCTGTTACTCTCATCTACCACTCCTTCCATGAAGAAGTGTTTTCTCACATTTCCTCTGAACCTCCTCCCTTCAAATTTCATAGCATGCTCCCTCATTCTTGAGCATCTTTTCCTTTGGAAAATGCTACCTTCCTGTACCTTGTTCTTCCCTGTGATGTATTTGTATGTTTCGATCATATCCCCCCTCCCCTTCCTATCATCAAGTGAGTACATATTTAATTCCTGAAATTGAAGGAGAAACTGAAGTGAAAAGCTAGTCTTCTTCAGGTGAAAGCTAATTCTAAGTGAAAGCTGGGAAGGAGACAATACCGAACTCAGAATCACCAGGAAACATAGTCTTGCTCACATCAGAGGGAGGTATACCTTACTTTATGTTTTACACTTGTTATAGTTCTTTTGAATGAAGGGGCATGCAATACTGCTTTGGAGATTGGGAGTTTAAACCCAGAGGGATTGAAATACTGTTTACTTTTTCTTTCCTTGTGCACAGCTGACTTGTTTTGGGTTGATTGCTTTCAGAGCACAAATCACCAGGCTGTATTGGGGAAGGGAGCTTACCTGTGTTTGGCTCAGCTGCTTGATTCTTTCTTTTGTTTGGCTGGGTGTCTTCTCTGTTAAATTGTTGTGCAGCTTGTCTTGCTGGCAGGAAGGTCAACACTCATCATAGGTTGTAACTGATTTTTCAGGAGTGCGCAGCTTGGGCCCAGACCCCTCCTTCCCCTCACCCCACCCACCCTTGGTGCCATTTCCTTTATACCAGGGGTTATGACATCATTTCCTCAAGGGGTGAAGGTGCATACCACTGTCATATCCTTACCAACACACTGCACTGATGATATAAGCATACACAGTATATATAGTTATATATAACAAAAAATTTAAAAAAAAATCTTACACAGGATAAACAGGAAGGAAGACAGACATGTGGGAAGTAGTGCAATGCACTGGCTGTGGAACAGCAGTCTTTGGGAGTCTTTCTGGAAGCTGTGATGCTGCCCTATTTGCAGGCAACTCTCTGCTCTGAGGGAGGAGGTTGCCCATCTCCAGGCCACATTGTACAGTAGTAGGGGAAGCTCCCCACCTGGGGAGCACCAGGGCCACCACCACTGCCTCAGAGGTTGCCAATAAAGCAGTGGTTAGACCACAGTGGGCTCAGGGAGGGTGAGGGTGGTGGAAGAGGGACTCACCCAGTCAGTTGTACCACTCCAAAATTCATACATCATTCTGGTGGAGCATAGTTCCCCTATGGAGGCAACTGCAATGGAGACTGAGGAGGTTGCAGACAACTGTCACAAGGGAGGCCCACAGGAAGGAGGCAGAGGACTCCACAGGGAAAGGAAGCAGCTCCTGGTGGGGGACTCAATTATTAGGGGGATAGAACTGGGGGGAGCAGGGAAAAGTGAAGTAAGGTGCCTGCCTGGCACCATGGCTTGAAGGGACAGGAAGCGCATCCTCAGGATCACAAGAGCAGCTTAGCAGGAGACAGAGCTGGATGTCATTGCCCACCTAGGGCTGAATGACTTGGCTGGACATGAGATTAGAGTAGTGCAGGAGGAGTTTGTGGAGTTGGGGAGGGGCCTTAGACAAGTAGCAGACACAGAATCCTTCTTGGAGGTATTGCCTGTCTATGGCATGGGTGAGGTGAGGGGACTCCACACCATGCAATTCAATGAATGGTTGAAAAACTGGTGTGGAGCACAGGGGTTTGGCTTCCTTGGGGACTGGGTTTCCACTTGGAGGGATACCAGCCAATACTGGCAGGATGGTCTGCATCTGTCCAAGAAGGGAGCCAGTCTCCTGGGGGATTGGTTTAAATGCTTCATTGGTAAGCTTTTAAACTAGTCAAGGGGGGAGGCAATGATAAGAAGCAGGAACTTTCCTGCCCCCCCAAAACAGGGTAGCTAGCGAGGTAAACACCAAGGTAGAAAGGTCAGTAGGGAACAGGACAGTGGTAAATGGGAAGGCAAAGTCAATAAGGACAGGGATGGTGCTACAAGGGGTAATGCCATCAAAACATGGAAAGTAATGAGTACCAATGCCCATAGTCTGGGTAACACGCTTCCTGAGTTAGTGGCCTTGATAGAAGAGGAACATCTGTGTATCACGGCAGTCACAGAAACATTGTACACACAGAACCATGACTGGGATGTAAACATACCAGGGTGCACAATCTACAGGAGGGACAAGGAGGGTAAAAGAGGAGGAGGAGTAGCTCTCTACACAAGGGAAGGAATCAAAGCAACAGAACTAATGGGTAAACAGGGAGGAGAGGAGGCATTGTGGGTCAATTTGGAGACACGCAATGGCATCACAATCCACACAGAGGATGTATACAGACCCCCATCTCAGGGGGAGGAAATGGACAAGGAAATGATAGAAGGTATCCTTAGAAAGGCAGAAAAAGGAGTGATATTGTTGATGGGGGACCTGAATATGCCAGATGTAAACTGGAGCACATTTGCTGCAGCCACATCCAAGAGTGGGGTCATTCTTGATGACATGCAGGAGGCATGCCTTAGACAGCTAATATTGGAACCCACTAAGGAAGGAACAATCTTAGACCTCTTACTATCAAATGGGGATAGATAGAGGATCACAGATTTAGAAGTGGGTAGCCATCTGGGAACTAGTGACCACTGAACAGTATGGTTCACGATAAACACAGCAATAGAGTCAAGCCATACAAATGCAAAGGTCCTAGACTTTAGGAGGGCTGACTTTGCCAAAATAGGTGAGTGCCTAAGGAATGCACTAGCAAATGGGTGGAAGGAGGGGTGGAAGAACTATGGGGAATAATCAAAACTGCCATCACAGACGCAACAAGCCTTTGTGTGAAGCAAATAAACAAAACAAAATGAAGTAAAGAAACATTATGGTTCTCAAATGAGGTGGCAGGGAAGGTTTGGGAACACAGAAGAAGCAGGACAGAAAACTGTATCAGTTAAAGCAGAAGGAAGCAGGGAAGGCAGACAGAATAGCAAAGGCCCAAACTGAGGAAAAGATAGCCAACTCAGTCAAGAAGGGGATAAAAACTTTTATAGGTACATCAGGGAGCAAAGGAAGACTAAGGGAGGCATAGTGAGACTTAAATGGGAGGGGCTGGCAGAGGGTGACTGTGAAAAGACAGAGATACTAAATGAATACTTCTGCTCAGCATTCACAAAAGAAGAGGGGGGTACCTAAACCAGACAATAAAAGCACTCTGGAGAGAGGGGTTGATACCAGACCATTCACAGAAGACAGAGTCATGAAGGAGCTCCTAAAACTCAAAGTGGACAAAGCAATGGGGCCTGATGATATTAAACCCAGAGTTCTAAAAGAACTAAGGAGAGAAATAGTAACACCAGTGACTACCCTTTTAACAAATAATGGGAGGATGATGTGGTACCAGAGGATTGAGGAGGGCAGATGTGATTCTTCATAAAAGTGAGAGCAACGCGACAGGCAGGAAACTACAGACCTGCTAACTTGACCTCAGTGGTATGGAAAATGATGGAATCACTTCTGAAAGAAACAACTGTTGAGTACCTAGAGATCAGCAGAGCACAGGACCCAAGGCAGCATTGATTCACAGCAGGAAGGTCATGTCAGATGAATCTAATAGATTTCTTTGACTGGTAACCAATGTAATAGACCAGGGAGGGGCAGTGGCTTGTAGCATCTAGACTTTAGCAAGACATTTGACACAGTCCCACACAAAAGATTAATAAACAAGTTAGCCAGCCTGGGAGTGGGTTCTAGGGTGGTAGCCTGGGTGACAAGCTGGCTGGCAGTGTTGGGTAAGTTGCTTTTAAAAAGTAATCAGTTACAGTTATTAGTTACTGACCAAGAAATGTAATCAGTTACAGTTACTGATTACTCTGACATAAAAAAGTAATTAGTAACTGTAACTGTAATGCATAGTACTTTTCGTATTACTTTATATTACTTTTGATCAGTTGGTTATGTACAATTAATCAATATACAGTATCAACAGTTTGTGCTCAGGAAACTCCCCCAAAGCTTAAAAAATAAAATAAACTCTAAAGGCAGTGTTGTATCAGCGGTTGTCAGTGGCTGCAACCAGGAATCTTGAGTGCTGGGTAGGACACAGCCAGGGTTCAGATATCCTGATGGGGGTAAGGCCGCATCTAGAGTATGGAGTTCAGTACTGGTGCCCACACCTCAAAAAGGCATTGACCTGCTGGAGAAGATCCAGAGTAGGGCTACAAAGATGATAGCTGGTCAGTAGGGTAAGGCATATGAGGAGAGGTAGAGGGCACTGAACATGTGCTCCCTGGAAGACAGGAGAGAGAGAGAGAGAGAGAGAGAGGACATGATTGGGACCTTCAAGTACTTTGAAAGGGATAAATATGGTTGATAAGGAGAGTCTCTTTAAGCTGAGTGGCAACCATAACATGAGGGGGCACAGTCTTAAGCTGGAGGGTGGGAGGTTTTGGAGGGAGGTCAGGAAGCACTTCTTAACAGTGGACACTTGGAATGCACTGCCAGATAAGGAAATCTCATTGAAGACAGTGGGCACCTCTAAGAGAGGCTGGGACAGGCATAGGGGGAGCGTAAGGGTCATGGGTAGGGAGGATGGGAGGAGTGGGGAGGGAGGGCAGGGACATTAGCTCAAGCTATGGACCCTGCAGTATGACCAAACTTGACAGACCAAATGTCCTTCTGCTGCTGGCTTCTTCATATGTTCATATGTTTTAGAGGACCCTTCCACCCAGTGCAGGTAGCAGCATTTTGCCCCAGATGTTGTACCCAGTTTTCTAAAAAGTGCTTTAAGCACACTAGTCTAGTAATACTATGTCCCGACTCTGCATGCTTGCCCAACTCCACTACCTGTTGTTTTTGATACTCTACTGAACTCCTTTTACTATATTATCCTTGCATGTCTGCTCTCAGGGCTTTCTTAGGTCAGCCGCCTCCTGCACTACTCTGGGAGAACCAAGGAATTCTGTATGAAATAATGGCAGGTCATTGAGCAGGGAGAAAACATGGTGTCTGGGGGACACAGTCTACAGACTAGTGCTTTTAAAGTGCTTTTTAAAAATGGGAGACACCAGTCCTCATCAAGAAAATCAAGCTTTCCTTCTCAAACCACTACAAAACATATATGGAAACCAACAGAAAACCATATTACCAGCAGTTTCAGTCCCTGAAACACCTCAACCAAGGGAGGCATTTTTGTAGACCAACACTACCAAACATGCTTAGAATCACCCACTGCACCAGATGGTGACTTGTTGAAGGTTCAGCCCCCCCACACCAGACATACTTCAAGGTTCAGCAAGCAAGCCCCCACTGCAAAAGACATATTTAGAGCTTCAGCAAGACCCCACCACTACCATGCAGTCTAATCTCATCCTTCCAAAAACACACCAAATTACCATGACAGTAGTTTCCATTCCCCCCACCAAATACCCTATTAAAAATTGAGAATGATTTGGCTCGTGTAATCAACGAAACATTTTTACATTAAGGCTCGGCTGTCTGTGGGGTGCTAGTTCTCCAGAAATGTTGGGGGTTTTAGATGCTCTGTGGTGGATCTGACATTTTTTTTCTGACTTTCCCCAGGCCTTGTGGTGAGATCTCATGTAGACCATCTCTCAAATAACACAGCATCTTGACACCCCTTAAAAACAACACATCCACTACTGGTTCTACCCCTCCCCACCAGACTAGCAGCAGGCACCAGGCATTAATCCCAATCCCTGCACAAACTTTGGGATGACTCAACATAACATGGATTTTTTTTTTAATCCACCCATGCCACTCCCACCTGACACCTTGGGCCTTGTAGTTAAGATCTGAAGGTTATGCATCAGGTTTAAAACCAATAAACAGCATACATGGGGTGTATGTGCAGCCAGAGTTCTTTGCACATTTTATAGGTATCTTACACAGATACAGCCCGATCGACATGGGGGTGTTCTTTTTTGGTGAAGGTGGAACTGTGGGTGCAGTAGTACACCCTCATACACTGCCACGACACACCTGACCCCCCCAACAGTAATGAATTTGCACTGGGTGGGGTATCACCCACTAGACTATCTGAGGTTGGAAACTGACACAACTTCCTTTTTTTAACAACCAAGATGCAGATTGTCTAACCATGACTGCAGGCTGTATAGCCTGTGGCACAGTGCAGCAAACATGGGAAAATGGACCCCACCACCAAGCAACAAGTGCCATATCAATTTGTACAATTAAATATAAAATACTCTCCCTGTACAGCCTGAACAATAGCCACAAATCCTGAGTACCTGTAAATTCATTACACCATTAGCATTACAGTACTTATTTGATTTATTGCCCTTATTCCCCCAAAAGCAGTGAGCCCAACTGCATCATCTTCTTGATTCTAACTAAATAAAGCAGCTGCAAACCTGACTCCATGAGGGACATCAGGCAGACTGCCCCCAAAATTCACAAAGCATTTGCAGCAACAGGGCTTTTACTACCCCGGCTTTACTTAGAAAAGAGCACTCAACTCATTAATTAATTTATTCCACCAGCATTAGCAACAATATGATTTAATACCCTACTATTAAAAAACAAACAACTGAGTCAGCCCAACTGTATCCTCTAAAAGCAGATACAATTATCTGACTCCCAGACTGACAGTCAGGCAGACCCAACATTCACAATATGCATTGCAGGCAGTGAACTTTTTTTTGCTACCCGCTTTCCACTCAGAGCCCAAACAGTGCACAACCAACAGCAGAAACTTAAATTTGACCCACCCAGCAAAGACATTGTTCTCTGATCAGGCTAGCAGCAAACGAAGAATTAATTTGCACACTTCCTGCCCCTGGCCTAGCCAAAAGACCAAGAGACTTACTCAACTGCCCCACTGACAAATAGAGAAACACACCCTTGATAAAAAAATAAATAAATAAAACTCACACCAGTGAACTAGTTGAGCCCCCCGCCACTTGCTGAAAGATTCATAGGTGTGGTCTGTCACTAGGCTGTGGGCATGGTGGTCACCAGTTTTTTAGTTAAATTCATCTTGCCTACCTGTTCTATTTATTTATTAATCAGCCACTACATCTACAAGCCGGAGGGAGACAACTGGACCATGACCATCACAGACTCAGAACGGGACTCAGCGGCAGTGCCTCTTCTAAGCTGGCTTTGGCAGTTGCAGATGAAGACTCTCGTGGCTTAGTATGGTGGCAAATGGCTGGCACAAAGAGGCCCACGACAGTGTGTCTTCACTCAGGCTATGCGTGCCAATGCAGGCTGGCCGTCTGTCCCACTATTTGCCACAGAGTGCCCTTGACTTCCTGCTCTTCTGTGCCCTATGGATTTCTACTGCTCATCTTTTAAAGTCCCAGTGCCAAGTAAAACAAACAAATGGAACTAAGTGAAACTTGAGCTGTCTTGTGGGGGTTTCGCTAACCCTGCCAAAGCATATGGGCCTGAATGTAATATAGAAATTGCATTACAGTAATGCATTACTTGCAAAAAATGTAATCTGTAACTTACTAAAATTACATTTTCATACAAGTAATCCGTTACCACTATAAGTTACATAGTAATGTAATTTTTATTTATTTAGGGATTTGGGTCAATAATTAGATTACAGTAAGGTGTTACTTGTAACACGTTACTACCCAACACTGCTGGCTGGACAACAGGACCCAGAAGGTAATAGTAAATGGAGTACATTCTAAAGAAAGGGGGTTTACTAGTGGGCTACCACAGGATTCAGTATTGGGACTGGTCCTCTAATGTCTTTACAGGTGACATTGCAGAGGGGCTAGAAGGAAAAGTATGCCTCTTTGCAGATGACACAAAGATGTGCAATAGGGTTGACACACAAGGAGGAGTGCAAAGGATGAGAAGGAACTTGGCAAGATTGGAGGAATGGTCAGAAATATGGCTGCTTAGATTCAATGCAAAAAAGTGCAAAGTAATGCACCTGGGAAACAAAAACCCAGGGGAAAAGTACACAATGGGGGGGTACTAACAACAATACAAATGGAAAGGGACCTGGGGATAGTCATATCCAATGACCTTAAGGTAGGTAAGCAATGTAAGAAGGCAGTAAGGAGGGCTGGGGGATACTGGGATGTATAGGGAGAGGCATTACCAGTAGAAAACAGGTAGTTGTTATCCCTCTGTACAGACAGTTGGTGAGACCCCATCTGGGGTACTGCGTGCAGTTCTGGGAGACCTCATCTCCACAAGGACATAGGCAGGATGGAGGCTGTCCAGAGGAGGCAACTAAATGGTGCTGGGTCTGCACCAGAAGACATATGATGGGAGACTAAAGGAGCTTAATATGTACACCCTCGAGGAAAGGAGGGAGAGGGGGGACATGATAGAAACTTTCAAGTACCTTATGGGAATCAACAAAGTCCAAGAGGGTAGCATATTTCTGAAAAGATGTGTGCAAGAACAAGGGGGCACAATTTGAAGATAGAGGGGGGACAGTTCAGGGGTAATGTGAGGAAGTATTTTTTCACAGAGAGGATTCTGGACTCATGGAACGGCCTTCCTGAGGAGGTCGTGGAGTCAAAAACAGTGGAGGAATTTGAGAATGCATGAGACAGACATAAGGCAATTCTAGTGGGGGGTAGGAGGAAGAAGGCTATTGGTTAACAAGGATCTGCAGCTTATCCATTAGGTAGGGAAATGAGCAGACTGGGTGGTCCAAGCGTGTTTATCTGCCATCAAATTCTATGTTTTGTATGTTTCCTTAAGCCTTTCCTTGTAGGTTTTTATGCATGCCCTGCATCCTTTTGGTTGCCTTCCTCTGAATTGCCTCCATCCTAGCTATGTCCTTTTGAAGATAGGGCCTCCAGAACTGGACACAGTAGTCAAGGTGTGGTCTCACCAGTGACCTATAAAGGGCATTATCACCTCCCTCCTTCTATTTGTGATGCCCCTGCCTATGCATCCTTGCTTCCTGCTAGCCTTCCCACTGCCTTTTCACACTGTCTTGCAGCCTTTAGATCATCTGCAAAAATCATCCCCAGGGTCCATTTCCTGCTGACAGTCAGTGCCTCCCTCCCAATTTGTATGTTGTCCTTGAGTTTGTGCCACATATGCATTATTTTGCATTTTTTAGGGTTGAAACACAGCTTCACATTCCTTGACCATTCTTCTAGCTTTTCTACAGCGCAGCTCAGTCTATCCACCCCCATGGTGTGTCCACTCTGTTGTAGAGTTTTGTGTTGTTCACAAAGAGGCATACCCTTCCTTCCAGTCCTACAGTAATGTCCCTAATAAAGACATTGAAGATGAACAGGCCCACTACTGATCCCTGTGGCACCCAACTGGTCACTTTGCCCTCTTCTGAGTGGGTCCCATTCAGCAACACCCTCTGAGTCCTACCACTCAGCAACCCCTCTACCCATTTAGCTGCAGCTACAGCTGCAAAGGCCAACAAAATGCTGGGTTGTATTGCAAGGGGTATATCCTCAAGGAGGGAGGAGGTGATTCTGCCACTGTATAGGTCATTAGTTAGACCACACCTGGAGTACTGCGTGCAGTTCTGGCGTCCGTATCTGAAAAGGGACATTAAGTTACTGGAGGGAGTGCAGCGCAGGGTGACAAAGATGATCAAGGGTCTGGGGGACTTATCATATGAGAGGAGGTTGAAGAAGTTGAACATGTACTCACTGGAGGAGAGGAGAGACAGGGGGGACATGATTGAAACCTTTAAATACATGAAAGGAATAAACAAGACAGGTACAGAGGGGCTGTTCAAAGTAAGGGAGGGGAGGGCCACCAGGGGCCATGATATGAGACTGGAGCGAGGAAGGTTCAGGAGGGAGATGAGGAGACACTTTTTTACAGAGAGGGTGGTGGCTGGGTGGAATGCGTTACCTGCAGAAGTGGTATGCAGTAGAACAGTGGACTGCTTCAAACGAGGATGGGACAGGACAAGGGGGAGGGTTAATGAAGGGGAAGGGTGGAAGGGAGGGGCAGCTGCAGAATAAGGGGTGCTAGCTGCACATTCGAGCAGACTTGATAGACCTCTAGGCCTTTATCTGCTGGCAAATTTCATATGTTCGTATGTTCGTATTTAACATCCTTAGTACCAACTGCTATACTCTCCAAACTATTTATCAGTCTTCTATGTGGAACAGTGTAAAAGTTCTTGTTGAAATCCAGGTAGGCCACATCCACCACCCCTCCCTGATCCACTTCCCTGGTTACCCATTTAAAGAACTTGATCAGGTTTGTCTGACACAACCTCCCTCCTGTGAAACCGTGTTGTCTTGGATCCTGAAGACAGTTGGCTACAGGGTATTCCACAATCCTTTACTTTAACAGTGATCAATTACCTACCAACAATGGATGTGAAGCTAACAGGCCTGTAGTTTCCTGACTCCTCACTGTTACCATTTTTATGCCTGTGAGCAGAGCCTACAGCCATTTTGCTATCTGTAGCTTGAAAATGGAGTTTTGTGGAACTCTTTTTTTTGGACATTTCAATGTATTCTTCCACATCTACAAATCACTATGACAACTAAAATAAAATAATCCCTTCTTTCTGTTTAGAATGTTGGAGACATAACTCCAAGCTGCTTATCTGCGGGCCATTAGAAACTGAAATAGCTTGTTAAATATTGGTTACCTATTAAACTGGAGATTTGTTTACCCCCTTTGAAATGCAACAGCTTGCAAATTTAAATGATTAACATTTAAACATTTTTTGCTACTAATTCAGATGGGGATGAATATCTTTCAAGAAAGTTTCATACCTCATAAATGTTACCATTTCCCAGCAAAATTTGTAAAGATTTACACTATTTTTAACCTCTCAAGACCTATCTGATAAAATGGCAGGTTGTCAGTGAACTACCCATACTACATACATAAATTTCTTTTTGACAGAAAAGGGCTGCAGCTTGCTAACCAAACATAACAAATAAGAGCTACTGAGATCTCTTATAGTAGGTCTGTTTGTGTGTGTGTGTGTGTGTGTGTGTGTGTGTTTGGGGAGGGGTAGAGAAACAGTCAAACTTTAGGCAAGTGAGACCTCATCTAATGAATTAACTGCTGACAAACCATGAGTGATACAGAAGCAAATGATTTGATGCCTTTTATTGGACCAACATAGATGTGACATAAAGAACTTATACTATTTATAAAATTCCTGATCAAACAACTGCAAAAAGAAGACCATTTTTTTTTGTCATTTTATAATATGATACACTGAGTAGGGCCTTGATAAATGAGAATTTGTCTGAAAACTAACAACTATAAGATGCAAAAATAACATTTGTGTGTGTGCATATATATTATTGCTTGTTTTGTCTGTCATACTATTTGTATTGTAATATGTTTCACACAGGAATTTGTTGTAAATGGGAGTTTCCCAATCAAAATCTCCTGTATAAAATAAATCTTTAAAAAAGATAAATAAATATATATATATATATATATATATATAGTATGTCTCTATTTGCAATAAATTTATTTACATACATTACTAGTATCTTTTGAAAGATTGTCTGAGTTGTGATTACTAATTCTGAGTACAGTTCATGAAATAATGAGCTTGATATTTGTTGTTTCATATAGTCCCCATTTTGCCTTATACATAGCATATATATCCAAATAATTCCAAGGCCATCGTGACATATAATAGTAATACTGAGCAGCAAATCAGAGTTCTTTTCCCAATAAAAGGCAGCTGATATAATAAATTAAGAACAAAGTCATAAATAAAGAACCAGTGGCTTATGGAAAATTTACAGCAATTTATACAGGATTTGATTCTGCCTTTGTGGGGAAAACATGGGGAAAATGAAGGCTTACAGAGTAATGGTTATTTGGATCTAGGAGCACTGAATATTTCTCATCCCATATTTAGCATCCTGGAGAGGGTAGGGAAATGCTACATCTCATTGTCATAGGGATGTTCATTTACACATTTTTGCACTGTATTTACTTAGGCTGTCCTAGATTAGATGCAATATCTTGTTTTCAGTGGGATCATGATTTTACCATTGTTACAATGTATTCAGGCTACCTAGTCCAGGGCCCCCGTATTCAAAGAAGATATGCAGTGTATCCTGGTGAAAAAGAAAGATGTGCCACACTACTCCAACAACATGCAACAGCACGATATTCAAACATGCAGGATGCGCCAGCCAAAAGGGAATGGGCCAGGGCACACACAAATGGTATGCTGTTCAAGTCGAGGGGGCAATCCCATGCATATGCTGTGCTGCAGCATATTCAGTGGGAATGTGCCCCTCACAGTCCAGAGCACCATGGACCACAGTTAGGCAATGAATAGCTGGCCTAACCCGGCCAACCACCCACAGGCAGGCTGCAGATGTGCACAGCAGCCTGGTAGCCCTCGTGGACTAGAAATACTGTACCCCTTTCCATCCCCAATCTAGCCAACTCCATCTCTGAAGAACTCCATAGTGTAGGGTCTCTCCCCCAGACCCAGTTGCAACAGAGGAAACCATGGTCCATATACATAGTCTAGAGGACTCCCATCCACCACCCCTGCATACAGACATCCTCACTTCCCCATACCCAACCTGTTGCAAAGACTGGCACTGCCCTCCACACCCTGCCATTGTGACCCATTGTCTGCACTAAACCCAGGCTGGGGACCTGCACTCTGGACTCTGGAATGACCCAACTGTCTATACAGTGAATTGGGGCACCATGTCAGGTATGGATCTACCAGTGTATGCAGCTGTGGGTACATCTCTGGCAAATTGAAGAGGGAATTTACATACCTCCAATGCATGCATTGTCAATGCTGTATCTTCCTGCTGTCGTGCATCATTGCAAGTCCACACTGTTCCATGTTGCCCTGGTGTAACATGCCACCCTATGGACTTCTGAAGTATCCCAGGTGCCATGGATGTAATCCTGTAATGCCATTTGCAGTGTATGCTTCAGGCTATAGATAGTTCATCCGCAGTTCCCCAATTGTTGAAATGAATAGGAGAGTGGAAGTGACATGCCTGTTTTGGGACCTGTGTGAGTGAGTACAGCATCAACCGTCACCCACATTGAGCAGTGCAATGGCACCGGGATGATAGATCCGTATGCGAGTGCCTGAGGAGTATGGCCACTAGGCATTATCACCCACACATAGCTCATGCCTACGTATAACACATTCCAGCTTTGTACTGTGAGTGCTCTGCCACCTGCTAATAGAGTGGTACGATCCCATTACAGAGCCAGTTGTCACAATGGGATGGGCTGGGGAGGCAGGGAGTGGGCTGTCTGTGCACCAGTGAGGGGGAGTGGGGGCCACTACACTATGGACATTGACTGTGGGTGTATTCAGGTGCAATTAGGGATGACACTGGGTCCCTACAGTATGGAACCAATATAGCCTGGACCGGTATGATCAGGGCTGGTAGAACAGGTGGGGGTGCCACTATACCACTAGAGACTTCAAGGCCTGTTCCACGTGGGAGTGATCGGGATCAGGGCTTGGGGGTGAGAGCTGCTCCGGTGCATTCATCCCCATGCCAACATGCAAATGGGATGGTATTGAACATGTACAAAGCCCCTTTGCACCCTGCATGCTCAATTAGTTCATTTGCATTCCTGGGCTGAATATTGCCCATGGGGGCTGTGGTGCATGCCGGTATGTGTCACACATTCCCCCTGGAAGGTATTCAGTCGGGGTCACCCTGGATGCACCTGACTTGGCGGACACCTGCACTGCGACTCCAGTCCAGGGTCACATTTTCAACTGAATCGATGAAGCCCACCAGGATGAAGCACAGTGTCATGGGTTTACTGCATTACAAAAGGAATTAACTCCCTTTGAAATTCTATTGTTTGCTGTAGTAACTCTACTGCAGAATTCTGCAGTGTTGTGCTTCATCCTGGTGGTGCATTCTCTTTGAATGTTGCATCAGTGCCGACCGGTGCACCCTCTTTATGTAATGCATCTTTCTGCTCGTGCATCGATCCGGCCCTTAATATATCCCCCAGATGTAAAAATACTGTTTTTAGTGTGTTCTGATTTTACACAATGCAGCATAATATTGTGTAGATGTAGAGCCCCACTGAAAAAAAGATACAATTTATTCTGTGAACTATCCAGATTAAATATATAGCAATCCACAGTCATATGCTAGGGCAACACATTGTAAAATGTGTAAAAGGAAGACCACATTGAAACTGCCTCTCCACAGATTTGCATTGTGCAAATTTGTTAGAAATAATGGCTAAAAGCATCCTAAAAGCTCTTCATAGCCATATCGGCTCTGACCAGACCTTATTGTAGAGAGGGACCACATTTGCCCTCCTCCAGTTCCTCAGTACCTCATCTGTTGCCAATGACAGGTAGAACACATATCAGAGGTGCTGCCAACTCCTCTCTAAGATCCCTCAGTATCCTGGGGTGCACCCTGCCTGGCCCAATTGCCTTGTCCACCTCTATTAGTGCCTTTAGTTCACGAAGGACTCTTTCCACTGTAAATGGGCTGTTGTCCACTTCCCGGCCCCTAACACCATTGTCATTTATTCTTGGCCCAGCATCTGCCTCCTTCTCTGTAAACACTGAACAGAAGTATGTGTTTAATATGTTTGCCTTTTGGTGGTCTGCCTCTACACTACACTGCACCCTTCTTCAACTCTGTCCCTCATTTTGTCTTTCTCATTTTGCTTAAGTCCAGGACCCTCATAATCATGTGATTAAATTCCAACCCAGTTTTAGTTTTAGTGCAGTGGAAAGCAACAGACCAGTGCCAGGACTATGCAGCCCTGAGCTGCCTTGATCAGTGGCTTGTCATGACAGAGTAAGTATCATGCTACCTCAACCTAGTCTAGGAAAGGCAAAGCATTACTTACCCCACTACATCTCCAAAGTAGCCCACTTATGACCCACAGGTGCAGTTTGGTGAGAAAGCTAGTATTGACTACAGATTCATACACCCAGGCTGGGAGGTTTGGAGTTAGTCTAGATGTATGTTTCAGACTTCCAAGTTATCCAAAGGGAAGCAGATTCACACACAAATAAAGAAAATTGCAACAGAAAAAGGCCCAGTGGCACATCCAGTCTGCCCGCTGTACCTTACTACCCCACATAACTTAGTGGCCATCCTTCTCCCTTACCTCTGCTCACTTCCCACTTACTATGGCTATGTGTCTGTCCCACACTACCTTGACCCCCCCACACTGTTTTAGCCTTTCCCACCTCCTCAGGCAGTCTGCTTCATTTGTACACTACTCTTTCTTTGAAAAAGTGCTTAAAGGCATCCTTCCTGGATGGGGAATAGCATAAGGAAATTGCACTGGAAAGGGGAACCATAGGACAATATAGTGGATGGGGGTCAGGTTGGCCATTACTACCAAAGAAAAGGACTTAAGATCCATAATAAGTAACTCCCTCAAACAAACCCACCCATGTTATAAGGCCTTCAGCAAAGCAACCAGAAATGTAGGATGCACTGGAAGGGGTTTCTATAAGAGGGGGAGTGACACAATATTGTCGCTGTATAGGTGACTGGTGAAGCTCCTCTTGGTGTACAGTGCCCAATTCTGGAGTCCCCACCAAGCAGAGATTAGGGATTAACTGGAATTAGTTAAGTGAAGGGTCACTAAATTGATTCAGGGCCGACAGGACAGATCCTTTGAGGAACAGTTAGAGGCACTAAATGTGTCCTCCCTCAAGACCAGAAAAAGAGGGCAACATGGCAGAGACCATCACAGTCCTCAGAGCAATAAACAAGGTAAACAGTGAGGAACTATTCAATAGAAGTCTGGAGTCAGTACCAAGGGGGTATGAATGAAAACTGGCAGGAGAGAGGTTCAAGAAGGACGTAAGGAAATTTTACTTCACAGAGTGATTCAGCTATGGAATAGCCTACCCACAGAGGTGGTAGGAGTAGACCATTAATGGCTTAAAAGCCACTGGGGACAGAGTAATAGATCTGAATGTTGCATCAAAGGGAACTAGTATGGTAGACAGAAGGGAGGTGGGGGGTGAAAACCCTACCTAGTGGACAGTAGGTCAGCAGGATAACATAGGGACCCAAAATAGGACAGACTAGATGGACTTGTGGTCTTTTTCTGCTGACAGTGTCTGTTTTTATGGGGGTTTTTTTCACCTTCCCCTGCACCAACCAATTTTCCACTCCTTCTAGCTGCACAACATCCCTATCTTCCCACCAGTCTCACCCTTTGCTGCCGCTTCCTGTCACCTGGCACCCAAGGCTTCCCTGCATCCCACAGGGTCCAGTGTATCCTTGTCAGGCCCCCACCGCTGCAAGGAGAGGCATGGAGTAGTGTTCTGAAGGGCCCTCCAAGGTATGCAGGGTTGAGGTGGCAGGAGCTAGTGAGATTGTAGCATGGAGGGCTAGGCAGCTGTCATCTGGCCTGCTGAGATGAGTGCTAATTTCCACTTTCTGGGCCCCCTCCACACACCCCAATGGTGTGTGCTGTGGCAACACCATGGAGGCAGAGCCAGTAAAATTGTGGTCACCCACACTGGCAAGGCTCAGCACACCACCAGCTGTCACTCTCTGAGTGGTGCTTCACAGCACCCTTCTCTGAGAGAAGAGCATCCTCACTGATGCACTGTCACCCTTCCTGCTGGCCTCCACTCCTGATGTTCCAGGCATGGGCCACAAAACTGGGTTCTCACTATGCTAAGTAGGTGCCCCACTACTTGTTTCTATATTTCTTTATCTTCCTCCTGCATGTTTCAGTGAATTCCCCCATTTCTGTATTTGTACTCAAGATGAATATGTCTTTGCAATCCACCCTATTCATCACTTGGAGGTACCTATATATTTCTACCATGTAATATTTCTCCTTCATAGACTCTAGGGTGCACACGTTGAGGTCTTGCAGCCTTTGCTCAGATGTCATTTCCCCATACCTTGAATAATTTCAGTCAACTTTCATTGCAGCTCTTTCATGTTCTTGCAGTCCAAATTCAAGTATGGACTCTAGAACCTTGCACAGTATGCCAGGCGCAGTTGCAACAATGATGTATACTGTGGAAAGATCACCTCCCAACTTCTACTGCTGATTCCCCTCCCTAGGCACCCCAGCATCTTGTTCAATTTCCCCACTTCCTTGCTACAGTGGGCAGTGGAGTTCAGATTTTCCGATATGATAACCTCAAGGTCTTCTCTTCTGGTCTGCTTTCCAGTACCACTGCAAAATTGTGTATTGTGTTTTCTGGTTCTTTTTCCTGATGTGCATTACCTTACAGTTTTATGTTAAAGTTCAGCTGCCAGATCTTGTACAATTTTACCCATCAACCCAGGTCCTTCCTTAGTGCCCTAATCACAGCCACACTGTCCACTCTTGTGCAGACCTTAGTGTCATCAATAAAGAGGCAGAGCTTGTCCAGTATGCCCACCCTTATGCTGTATATGAATACATTAAAGAGGATGGGGTCAAGACCTGAACCCTGTGGCTGCCAACTCTGTGTCCAGCAAGCAGTTACAAATATCTCCCTGTGTATCTGTAAGTACTGTACTCCACTGCTCCCATAAGTATCCTAGAATGCAACCCACCTGACTCCATTGACTTATCTTCCTGCAACTCCTCAACCCTTTCAGCACTTTTTCTCCCATGATACAGCCTTGACTGATAGGGCTGTTTCCATCTTTCCCACCTTCTAAACCCCACTCCACACACTGGTACTAGCCTCTCCTCCCCCTTGGTAAATAATAAACAAAATTATTGATTTAGTGTCTCCACCTTGCCTCTAGCCACTGGGAAAATTTCTAGTGCAAGGAACTCCAGGAATAATTGTGAGGAGCAGTAGATACAGTAGCTCACATAACAACATGGAGCAATTCTAAGAAGGTCCTAATGGCTGCAAATGAATGCTCCTAACATGACCACATGCCATGCAGAGAATAAAGAAACCAGAGCGGAGTCCAGTTCCAGTCTGGAACCACATACAAAACAACCAGTTGATTGGACAGAGAACTCAGTCTCCAAAACTATAAACATTTTCATTTCTTTATTAAAGCTGTATGATAGATTAAAGGTTAGCCCTACTGGAATAAATGCTTCACCCATAAGGCTTTGTCAGAAAGTAGGGAGAATTCTATCTGAAATCATAAACAGATAATTTCTAATACTTAAACTACTCCTGGAACCCAGAATAT
Source organism: Neoceratodus forsteri (assembly GCA_016271365.2). Lineage (NCBI taxonomy): Eukaryota > Metazoa > Chordata > Ceratodontiformes > Ceratodontidae > Neoceratodus > Neoceratodus forsteri. The sequence goes on along the minus strand of CM057457.1, from coordinate 306,832,341 downwards.
ACAGATATGTACTGTCTTTATATAACGTCTCTGATCAGCACAGAAAATAATGCATTAGAAATACTTTGGAGAGTGGCCTACATAGCCAGAGACAATAGGATGTGAGAGAACTTAGCTTGGAAAAGTATGAAAGAAGACACATTGGTAAGAGAAGTGTTGGGGTGTCATTCCCTGCATTGAGAGCACTTATGCTAAATATATTGCAAAACCCCTTCACCAGTACAATAGCACAGTTTTGGCCTCAAACTCACATAATGATAGGCCATAAGCAAGGTTTCTCTCCAAGCGCACTAATCACCAATGCCTTCTGACACATGAAGATGTATGGTGTTTTTTTGCTCCCCAAACTCAGTTATTTTACCAGTGCCTTCTGAGACATAAAGTGGTAGGATGTTTTCTTGCTCCCCAAGCTCAGTTATCACTAATGCCTTCTGTGACATGAAGGGGTAGGATGTTTCATTGCATCAGGCTCTGCTGTGGTGGGAAACACTGGAGCTATACGAAGAGTGAGTGCTCGGTAACTTCTGCTCAGTAGTCACTGTTGAAGATAGTGGGCCTCTACCAGAAAGTGAGATCAAGGCAGCTACAAGGGCTGCAGGGAACAGGGAGGCTAGTGATCATAGCTGAACAAGAGAAAAAAAGGGTTGGAGGCCCTCAGGGAGGATAAAACATGAGGCCGAGATGGCCTGCACCAGAGTATACTCAAAGAACTGACTTCAGAACTAGCTGAACCCTTGATCCAGCTGTTTCATGGCTCACTGGAGACTGGGGATATGCCAAAGGACTGAGGCTTGCAGTCATAATCCCACTCCTAAAAGGGGAAGGGAAACAGGGAGTCCCCAGGCAATTACAGGCCAGTCAGCCTCACCCTGTTGTAGATATGCTAATGGAAACAAAAGTGGTGGAAAGTCTGGTGGCCCACTTAAATGACAAATGAGATGCAGGACTACAAGCAGCATGGGTTTGTGTTGGGGGTTGGGGGGTTGTGACAGACCAACCTGATTTCATTTTCTGACTGGGTCACTAGGGCTGTAAATAAAGGGCAGGTGGTAAATTTGCTTTACTCTGACTTCAGCAAAGCTTTCAATTCAGTGCCTCACAGGAGACTAGTAAAAAAGCTGGAGCATTTAGGAGTAAAGAAGGATTCACTCAGGTGGGTTGGGAATTGGCTAGGGGGGAGTCAACAGGGGGTGGTAGTAAACAGGGCCAAATCTGGAGACAGGGGGTCACAAGTGGGGTGCCAAAGGTATCAGTCTTGTGACATGTCCTTTCCAGTTTGTTCAGTAGTGACAAAGGGGAGGGTATCCAGGGCAATATGTGCCTCTTTGCTGATGACACAAAGCTGCACAGCAAGGTAGACAGTGAGGAAGGGGGATGGAACCTCAAGAGGACATTGAGCAGCTGGAAAGGTAGACAGAGGTCTGGCATTTCAGATTCAATGCCAAGAAGTGCAAGGTGCTACACTTAGGGAAGAGGATCTCACACCTAGTGTATTGGATGGGGGAAGCAGGGGGTCAGGCTTGTCACTACAGCAGATTAGACAGATCTGGGCATGATCATCAGTGACACCCTGACACAAATCAGATGGTGCAATAAGACATGATAAGGCATCAAGGAAGCTGGAGTGTATTGGGAAAGACATGCAGCACCATGCAATATTAAATGATTTAACGTTCACTGTCTCTGGTAGACAGGCAGAAATTTCATTTACTTTCTGAACAATGATGCCATGAGGATAAAATGCCTGATCCTGCAGAATTCTGCAGTATTTTGCAGAATTCTGAGGGAAGCAGTGCAAATCAATGGCAGATGTCATGAAGAAAAATGTGGCCAGTGTTGGGTAAGTTACTTTTCTATTACTTTCTATTACTTTTGGAAACTTGTTCCAGAAAACTCTGTGCAGTCACTAGCAAGGATGGAGAAGTACTGGAAAAAGTAATACACCTTACAGTTACAATTACTTATGTCTTTTTCGCATTTGGTGACCCCCCCAACCTCACATCGCAAGTACCCCACACAGGGGCATGGGCACTGGCACAGGGCTGCCACCTCCTACCTGCACCACAGGGATAACTCCCTTCCAGCGGTGTTGTCACCCCAGCTCCCCTCCTCCCACAGGCATGCTCCCCACCAGTCCCACTGCACTGATCAGGGTCAGTGGCATTGCCCACCCTCACCTGCCACTGCCACTGGCCGTCAGTGTTCCAAAGGGTGCACTGCGACTGCCACATGCCCCCGCCGTGCAAGGGATCCAGTGCAAGTCCTAGTCATGGCATCCAATTGGGTGCCTGGCCAGACCTGTGAACCTGCCCCTGGCCACCTTGCGGATTCCTGTGGCTGGGGTGATGGTGCTGCAGACAGGTGGCTGGCAGTTGTGCACACCACTGGAGTGCATCTGTCCACAGGTGTACAGGGGCACATGCTGGGTATGCACATTTTCTAGGTACCTCTGCACCCTTTGTGCATAGTGCCCAATGATTGCATTAGTGTCCTTGTTAATAATAGTAAACATAATTCATATATGAGTATGTTCATGAAAATGTTGTACCAAATTGTGACATGAGGGGTTCATTTTTAAATGCAGAGTAAATAATTTTTTTCTAGCATTTTAACATGCTGTAACCCTACAGTGAAAAATGCACTGTGTTGTAAGATAACTGACCAATAAAAATAAGCTTCAGTGTTCTGAATGTACCAGCAGACACCAACCTTGTGTTCTGAATGTATAGTGGACACCAGCCTTGTGTTCTGAATGTATAGCGGACACCAACCTTGTATTCTGAATGTATAGCAGACACCAACCTTGTGTTCTGAATGTATAGCGGACACCAACCTTGCTCTGAATGTATAGCATGTGCATTGTCAATTGCCACGTGCATTGTCAATGTAACAAAGACCAGCAAACAACAATGTAGGTTCATAAATGTTTACTAGTTGTGATCTATGTTGTCAACAATTGCATACTCGTGCACTAAAGTTCACTAAAATAAGAAGAAAAATCAATAAGAAGTAAAAATAAAAAATTCATAGAAAAGATTGTGCATAGCAGCTAGTCATAGTGGGTGGGATATTCAAAGCGGTTGCGCATGGTGCAAGTGAGATGCGCCAGTGCAACAGAGGACATGTGCCAAAGAGCGATATTCAGCGGGTGAAAATGCACAGCACAAACCGCAGTGCACCAATGTGCAACCCTAATGAATGCAAGCTCAAGTGCAGGGGTCATAGCCATGAATAAGCTGTGCAGTGCGATATTCAACAGCAAGCCAATGGCGCAAGTGTGGAGCAACAGGGACATGTGCGGAGCAGAGTTGACCCTATAAAAGGAAGGAAGGAGCAAGCAGGGGACTGAGGCTTGTGCCCAAGGGAGTAGGGGTGAGAGACAAAGAGAGAGAGAGCGAGAGAGGGCCATTGGCCAGGCAGGACAGCAGCAGGGGTGCAGGACAGACACAGAGGCAGGAGGTGCAATGGGCAGTGGGACAGGGAGTGAGACCCCAACCGTGCCTGTGAGCGGGAGCTGCCTAGAGTGTGTGTGTGTGTGGGACCTCAACACAGGAGTGCACCTGGTGAAGGGGGCAGGCAGCAGCACACAGTCGGGGTGGCCCAGTGAGTCAACTGTGGGGGGGGCAGGACAGGGCAAGCCATGGCCAGTGCAATATTTCAGATTGAGGTGGTAATGAGGGGTGTGAGGAGGCAGGAGGCAGAGCGGCACGGCCGTGGAAGGGCCCGGCGGTGGTATGCCTGGAACAGGTGGTACCGTGCCCACACCACCTTTGAACAGTACAGTGACACCAAGATAGTGAGCCAGTACTGCCTTAACTGGGTAATTCTGAGGCAACTCTGTGAGCTGTGCAGTGATGAGATGCAGACATCCACGAGACGGAGCCACGCCCTGTCAGTGAAGACCATGGTCATGGCCGTGATGTGCCTGCTCACCATGGGTACCTTCCAGAGACCAACAGGGAACACCAAAGGCATAACCCAGTTGTCCGTGTCACGTCTCCTCACACAATTCCTCAACGTACCACTGCCACAAGCTGCAGAATACATCCACTTCCCCAGCATACAGGTGGAGCATATAGCAAACATGCAGGAGTTTCACAGGGTTGTACAGATGCCTGGTGTACTAGAAGCCATTTACTGCACCTGTGTTGGCATCCGCACACCACCGGGGCCAGAGGGGGTGGCCTACATCAACAGGATGGGCTACCCCAGTGTCAACTGCCAGGTGGTGTGCAATCACATAATCAATGTCTGTGCCGCACACCCTGGTGGAGCACACAATGCCTTCATCTGGCACCAGTCTGCACTGTGCCACAAATTCAAGAGTGGGGACATCCCCACTGGCCACCTAGTAGGTGAGTATGCAGCCAGAATGGACAAGGTGTTTGGGGAGATGCCATGCTGGGGGCATAGGAGTTTCTGACTATGCAGGCGGAGGGGTAGCCACACAGACCACAATGCTAACCCATCATTTCCCCACACAGGTGACAGCGGATACCCATTCAGGCCCTGGCTGCTCACCCCATACCGACACCCATCGACCCCAGCGCAGGAGAGATTCAACGGAGCTCACGTCAGCACATGAAACATCATCAAGCATGTGTTTGGACTGCTGAAGGCATGCTTCCATTGCCTGCTCAGGTCTGGCGGTGCCCTACAGTACAGCCCCTCAAAGGTCTGTGGACTATTCCTGGCCTGCTGTGTGCTACACCTCATGGCCACTGACTGTAGGATAGCTATCAAGGTCGAGGAGGGGAACAGCAGTGGGGACGATGCAGACGGTGGGCCATGTGGTGGTGGGCAGACCTCCTGGGTGACGGGAACCCCAGCTGCACAGAATGGCCCAGCAGCACCAGGACACCATTGCAGAGGAGCACTATGGTGCATGCAGGTAGGTGTACAAGACCACACACATGTCCCAGGGACCAGGGCACAGTCTATAGGCATACCCAGCTGGGCACCACAACAGACATGGCTGCAGGGCAGTGTCAACAGACATGGAACAGGACTCCATGGAGGCACCCTACATGGCACTGTGAACCCCACCCACATACCACCACACACACAAGCATGGGCACACGGGCACCTGCACACACACACCGCGAAGCCACCAACGGGCATGTGTCAGATGCTGAACACCAGTGCACAGGGGCGACTGGTGCTATGAAGGCATCATCATGCACATGCCACGTGGCCAGCGGATGGGTGGGTGTGCACAAGGCAGGCGTGTTGCATGGTCCACACACCACTGTGCATACAGGGCAGTGGCAGGCAGTGGACTGGGAGGGTGGTGGATCATGACCACCGCACAGTGTCACAGCTGCCATGGACATGTGGATGGCCCTGCTGAGACTGCCCAGCAGACACAGGCTGTGCGGTGGCCACAGGGGGAGTCACAGATGGTCCCACAGATGTGTCACTGTGGAAATGCAAATGGTCCCTCACAGGTGTCTGCAGGCCCTCGAACAGGCCTGCTCCAGGCATTCCCAGAATGCCCACAGCAGATCCCAGCAATGACAATGCTGGGGTCGCACAACACCAGGACCGAGGGGTGGTGAATGCACTCCGCGGTGACTGCTGTGGACAGCCCCGCACCTGGGTGGCCAGTGGTGCCAGGCCGGCTGTGACTGCAGTGGTGAGCTGATCCAGGCCTGCAGTCATGTCCTCCTGCATGCATATGGCCTCCCCCTGGAGCTGCTCAAAGTCCCGGTCACTCCTCCCTGTGGACTGGCGCAGCTCAGTGCGGAGTGCACGCACCCCTGCGACGACCTGCATCTGCTACTCAATGGATGCCTGGAGCAGCTGGGTGTGCTCAGTCACAGGGTTGGCACCCTGGTGGGCTTGGGCATTGTGCCAACCCCTGGGAGCTGTTCAGCCACGCGGCATGGCCCCCCGCACTAGTGGGGTCTGGACAGCAGCCCTCTTGGGCCTGTACTGCCTGCGGTGCACTGGCAGCTGGCAATGTACCCGGACCCCTCTCGGCATCGTCCTGCCACCACTGCTGCCCCTCCACCCACTGTGTGAGTGACAGCACTGGGGTGGCTGCTCCACCTCCACCACACAGTATGGACTGTGCCACAGGTACGTCGTCCCCTGCCTCACTAGGCAATGTGGCTGGAGGGTCAACAACTGCCACCTGGGCACCATTAGCACTGCCATGTCCAGTGCATGGTAGGGGTGCCTCCCCCTGGTTGGCATCGCCACTGTCCAGGATAGTGGTCATGTCATCATCGGACATGGACCCCGCCCTGATCAGTGTCTCAGTGTACTGGATGCCATGGCTGGCATTCCACTGAAACACTGCCTGGACCTCATCCGCGCCCATGCCACAGGCATCCAGTCAGACAGTGGGGATGGGCCAGCAGTGGTCTGGACCCTGGACTCCAGTGGAGGTGGATTGGCACTCCTCCAGGTCCACGACAGCCCCCAAGGTGGGCACCACCACCTCTGCAGCTGCACGCAGGTGCTCAGGATCTGTAAGGAACACATACATGTTAGTGCTGCCACCACGCACCCCTGCCCCCTTTCACCCCTCCCTCATCCCCATGCGCCCGCTGTACCTACCATGCAGTGATGGGCTTCCCCCCATCTGGAATCCACCACTGGGAACACCCTCAATGGTGCTGCATGGTCACTGCCATCAGCTCCTCCTGTGGTGTCAGCTGTGGCACCTCAGGCTGTCCACCACCTGTGGCAGCACGTGCGGCCTGGATGGCAGTCACCTTCTCCTTTATCTGCCTCCGGTCCGTGACCACCTTTTTCTTGCACTCCTGTGCTGATCTCTGATGGCTGCCCTGCAGGTTCACAGCCCTGGCCACTCCCTCCTATGGCTCCACCCTGTGGGGTGCCTGTGGAGCCACTCAGAAGGGACTCCTGGTCCAGGTATGCATCATAAAGGGCATCGCACTCTGCCCTTGTGAAATTGGGCCTGCACCTCCATGCAGACCCCTGCTCCTCAACCTCCTCGTGCTCCGACATGCTCATTCCTGTGGGTGAGGACATGTGGTCAGTGCTGGCTGTCACACAGGAGGTGCCCCCACAATCCTCTGTCCCAACATGCCCACTGCCTGGCATCTTATCTGTGAAGGATGCAATACCGGTCTGGTGCCTGTGCAGTCCCATGGTGCCTTTATAGTGCATCACATGCAAATGAGGGAATGCACAACTGTAATGAGATGCAAATGCCTCTGATGCACTGCAGATATGCTGATCAGCTCATCTGCATATGCCTGCAGAATATCGCGGAATTGCACATGGCACATTGGAGATGCGTGTGCTCAAGCCATGACGCAACTGTATGACGTGCGCAGTCTGCCTGGCACAGCGCTGTCGCACACTGATGTCACGTATGTCGATGGTGCTTCCAATGCACAGTGTGCCATGGCATGGCATGGTGCTCTGCTGCTATTGGGCATGTAGTGCCTGTGCTCTGTACACCCTATGACGCCCATGCGCCATTGGCACATGGGTCCTGGGGTACATTGGACCCTATAGCGTACCATGCCTTCTGTGCCCTGTCACGCACGGTGTGCATGCCAACCTTTGAACTGACATGTTCCCTTGACCCCGGTGCATGTGGCACATGCCAGTGCTACCCCAGCTGAATCGTGCAGCAATGAGGCATGCATGATTGGGGATGGCAGCGCATCACCAGGCGTGTCGCGCACCCATAGCACATTTGGCTCGTGCACTACCGGCTGCCATTTTGACTCAGCAGTGCAGATTGCAGCATGCATCATGGGAGCACAGCAATGGTGCCCAATTGGATCCAGGTCAAGCTGGTCAATATGGTGGCACTAGTGGAGCCTCATGTTGGCACCCTATATGGGCAGGTGCCCCTGGATTGGCCATGCACTGAGGTGTGGCAGGGGGTGGCTGAGGGGTTAGAGGAGGCCACTGGAGCTTGGCATAGTGGGGAGCAGTGCTGCCACAGGTATGGGGACCTGCAGAGGAGGGATCCAGACCAGCTGAGGACACTGCAGACACGCGTCTGGAGGGGCACCGTGCCACGGCCAGGAGAGTACACATTTCCATGTCTGTGCCTTGTTGGTGTTCTGTGGGGTGCCAGCAGGTGTCATGCCATGCTGCCAGGGGGGGCTGTGGCTAGGCATGACACCAGCTGTGGCAGCACACCATAGGTGTGCTGTGCCACGGCAACACCACTGAGCTGGGACATGGGGTATACTGTGCTGGAGGAGGGTAGGGCACATGGGTTGCTGCCCAGTGCTGATGTCTGCCTCTCTTTGTCTCCCTACTAGGCCCTGAGGATCAGAGCAGAGCCAGAATGGTGGGAGCCACTGCCTGATGGCAGCAGGCCAAAGGTGGCGCACGGGCAAGGGATGCTGGCTAAGCGGGAGGTGCTGGTGGACAGGCGCCAGTTGTGCCACAGTATGCAGGTAGGCACTCTGTTGGTGTACATTGTTATGTGGGGTTGAGGTGGGCCACAGCCCCCTCTGCACATAGCCATTACAGCTGTACATCACCGGCGTGGTCCATTGCACCATGCAGTGCCTTTTGCATGTGTGTGTGGCTGCTGTGGGTAGGCTGTGGGTGCATCCGGGTCCCAGCCAGGCCACTGCCTTCCACCCGCAATGCCCATTTGTCTGGCAGCCATGGATGTGGTGTGCTGCACAGGGCTGGTGGTGGTGTGCAGTGCTGTGCATGGCTGTGGATGGTTGGGATGGCGGCTCATGTGGTGCACACTGTGGATGGCTGTGTGCCTACTACAGGGCACATGTCACCGCTGTCCACTGTGCACGGTGGATGGGCTACAGTTGTATGGGTGTGCACTCATCCATGTCCCCTCTTTCGTCCTAGGTGTCCATTGAGTGGATGTCGACACCAGGCTGCTGGAGAAGAACCTGAGGGTCACCATGGCCACCCTTGTGGTGGCCCGCATCATAAGACAGACCCTGTGCAGGCCGCAGAGATGATGATGGACAAGGCACCAGTAGAGTGTGAATGTCATGTGGGGCCCATTGGCCTGCATCACCCTCCATTCCCCTGACCCCTCTCCCTTTCCTCCATTGTACCTCTCCTAGCCATGTCCCCTGTCCCCCGCCCCTTTCCAAGCCTACCATCTTAATTTTGGCCTCCCATTCCTGCACCCTATCCCTGCTCCTCTGTATATAGTTTCTGTTGTTTGTTACTTTTAATACACCTCTATTTTGTTAGCCATCTGTGTCCATGTCTGCTTTGCAGCTAGAATATGGTGCCATGCTGCAGTGGTGTGCATGGTGGCTGTGCGGTACATCTGGGGTTGACTGGGGTTTGTGTCTGGTGGTCTGTGCCCAGTGGCCTGTGTGTGTGTGTGTGCCCTGGGGCATACATGTGATCCCTGTTAGGACTGTGTGGCCTGTGTGTTGTGTGCTGTCAGCATGTGTTGTCAGCTATGGTCCTGGTGGCATGTCCCATGCCATCCTGTGGGTGTTGCCCGTGGCTGACTGCCAGTGGTCATTGGTGTCACTCCACCTCCATGCACTGCTGTGGTTCACATGGTCAGGGCCTGCAGCCCTGTGCCTGCCTTGCCTCCCTCCTGACATCCCCTGCACCCTGGTGGCAGTGTGTCCTGCTCTTGTGGCATGCTCCACACTGTGCCATGGCCCATGCACCTCTGTCCCTTGCCTGGCCCATGTTGTGCTCTTGTGCTTCCTGCCTTGCTCCGTTGCGCAGCCCAGGTTGCGTAATGGCACCTGCTGACTTGCTCCCTGGCGCAGCTCTTGTTGCACCATGGTGCATCCCTGCGATATTCAGCCATCTTGCACTGTCACCTGCTGATGTGCTCAGCCTTTGAATATCGCATTGGGTGCGCACTGGTGCAGTGTGCTTGCGCTGTGCACCTGTTGTGCCTGCTTCTGGCACATTTCTGAATATCCCACCCAAAGTGTATAGTAGAGTGTTGTTCTGTCCATCCCTTTCAAAATGCTGTTGTAGCACAGTTCCCAAGGTCATGAAAAGGGATTCTACCCTACTGTAGTAGAACAGCATTATAGAACCTCTAGAGACTGCATGAATCAGTTTCATTTTGAAAGCAAAAGAACTCATGCACACATATTTAACAAAGTACTATACACTATAAAAAATACAGGATGAGCAACTCTATGCACAATCAGTGTGTTCTGCCACCTCAGGATTCTGATTCCCATAGACCTCTCAAGCTTCACTCTCGAGGTCAGAGGGAATCAGAAATCCCTCTGTGGCAGAACACACTGGTTGTGTATAGTTGCCCATCCAGTATTCTCTATATTGTCCAACACTTTAAATGCTGTCAATTCCAGAGATTCTTGAGCTTTTCATATTTTGTGGTGATAGTTTGCAGTTTATCCTGTGCAATTGCAAACTTCCATTTCCTGACAGATGCACAGGTCCATGGAAAAGTCTCTGCTGTCTCACGATATCAGTGTCCTGCTGTTGTGGCCATGTGAGCACCCATTTGCAAGCTGGTCCTGGAATTTGACAGTGAAAGTATGTTGTAGTTCATTAAATGCAAGCACTTGCCCAATGAAAAACTGTCTGGAATAGTAGACTGCATAGAATTTTTCCAGCTGTATCTTGTGTGGGTTTATTTATTTACTTTTTTACTAGGTGGACAGCCAGAAAGCACACTAGGGACAGAAGCAGTGGAGAAGGTCATTGCTGAAGTGTTGGGAGTAGAAGAATTGTCCATTGCTTTCATGTCTGAAGCAGCAATCAGGTTGGTTGATGAAGTGCTAAGAACAGCAGAGGGGTCTGTCAGTAGAGTGGCAGGAGCAGAGGAGGGGCCAGTCACTGGGGTCTGTCAGTAGAGTTGCAGAAGCAGAGGAGGGGTCAGTCACTGGAGTGCTGGAAACAGCAGGAGTGTCCATATCTGCAGTGCTGTGCTCATGGGCACTCTTTTTTGTGCACTGAATTGTAGAGGAGTCAGTCGCTGGACAGGGTAATTCCTGAGTTCAAGCATCTGAGCCGTCTAAGAAGTGCTGGAGCTGCTGTATTTCAGTTTGAGCCTCTTTGAAGTCCATTAATCCATGTGCTCCATGTTCACACATGAGCCATCATCATTTTGGCACTTGTGGCAGAAACAAGACAGTGCTTTGATGGCAACCACACCACCCTCCACAGACATTATGCTCTGAACATGTCTTGCCCCAGGAAAAGCTTGATCATCCAATCATTTTGGCCTTCTTATGGATTTGTCAGGCACCCAGAAAAAATTTCTCTTGGAATGCCCACACCCATCACTTGGAGGCTCTCTGGTCAGATTGTCATGGCATTATGTGAACATCTCTTCTGCTGTCGAAATGATAGCGATTCGTGAATTCACGGCCCTGGTTGCTGACCATTTCACCATGGCACTCTCTCCATCAGAGGGGTGCTTACCATGACATGGTCAAAAACTTTGCACATTCGACAGGGAATTTATACTTTGATGGAGCCTTTGTAATTCTGTAGATGGACCATTTTAATTTGTATTGACTGGCACAGCCATCTGTGAAATGTACCTCCTTCATAATGTTTATGTGATGAGTGTTCATTGGCCATCTTAACAAAATGTCAAACAGGATGATAGTAATGTGTGAGGTGATTTGAGTTGAATACAAGGTATTCCATGACAAGGTCATTACAACGTGAATACCTGTAATATGTAACTATCGGGTGCACTGTTGCCTGCTCATGATGCCAGTGGCAGGACTGGATCTCATCCTGGTACTTGCAGGCATAGTTTTCAGCAAAGTCCAGCACCATGACAACCCAGCCTTGTGGTAGAATTTCCTTGAGTGATGCGAATTGCATTATTTGCCACGATGCCACACATAGATGGCGACCGAGAAACTGTAGGCCTTCCAACAAGTTCTTGTAATGTGGTTTTCTTGATGACCAACAATTTCATGATGTTTTTGTGTTAATGCCATCATTTGTTTTCTTCACTGTGATGGTTTACTACTAGTATCATCTCAGCATTTCTAGCCCATGTTGACTAAATAGAGCCTCTGCATGTTCACTGTACAAGTCCCGCATACCTTCTCCAGACAGTCTTTTCTGAAAAACGTGGAACCTTCATTTGCCCACATTGTCAGCTCCACAGCTTTGTAAATATTGGTGACTTTGCACTCCAGCAGTCTGTAAAAATCTGCCATGCGGTTTAATGATCACAGTTTTAATGTGGCATTTTCACTGTACTCGCATAGGCACTGGTCCAGTTTCTGTTGTCTGGCAAGTTTTATGTGCTTGGGACACAAACTGTTGAACTTGATGGCACCAATTTGACACTCTGGGTGTTGCTTCAGAACTACTGCATGTACTGTAGTAAATGAAGGAGGTTTGATAGGAACGCTTTTGTACATTGGTTTCTTTTTAAGAATGTCGTCTTGTACGGCAGAGGGGTTGCTGACTCTTCAAAAAACCTTTTTACTTTGTAGTTTCCTGAGGCAGTATAAATTTGTGTATGCTTTTTACATGCTTCCATTCATCGTGAGATGCATTCATGAGTATTGTCCAGCTAATTCCAAGGGTTGTGCTTGCATACGTAGCATCTCATATTTTTTCAGCACCAAAACTGCTCTGACCCACTCTCGTTTCTGTGATCTATTCTGCATGCTTTCCTTCATGACATCCATAGGTTTTGCCTCCAAATTTTGACAGCATTTCATGTTTAGTCCTTTTCTTGACATTGCTGCCTGTTTTGCAGGTGAACTTGATGTTATCGCTTATCACTCTATTGTTGATGCAAATTATGCAGGTGACTTAGTCAGTCCTGCTTGAGCCCTTTGAACTGCCTTATGGTTGGCAACTTCTGATTGGGTGTCCACAACTGGAGTTGGATCACTGAAATTTACTTGCACTGCTACTGTTGTGGCTGTGTTTGTTTGTTTCATAGCAGAGGAAAGGAAGAAGCAAAGAGATTGCCCATGACTTACTTCACAGCAGATAAAGCAACAGAACAGAAAGTGGACCATTACTTTACAGTGGAGGAAAGGAAGAAACAAAGAGATCACCCATCAGTTGCTTCACAGCAGATGAAATGGCAGAACAGAAAGTGGGCAATTACTTCTCAGTGGGGACAAGAACGATACAAAGAGATCTCCCATCAGTTACTTCAGATCAGATGTAATGATGTAATGTAGAAAGTGGACAATTACATCACAGATGGTGGAAGAAGATCACCCATCAGTTGCTACACAACACAGAGTGATGAATGCAAGGAGAATGGTGCACTGCAACAGCAGCTAAATTCTAGTATAACTATCATTTGTATCCCCACCACCACCACACATGGTCTTAGAATGGCTGCACACTGAGTGCCTAACAAAAGAGGACTGTATTCAGCATGCAGCCATGTTAAGACCACGCAGGGCACATTAGGGAGCATATTTCAGCAAAACATTGAGAAACATTTTAAAAACAATGCGTATCCTCACTCTGAGTCCCAAAGTACCTGGGCACCCCCCTATTCCCACAACTACATGGTCTGATCATGGCTGAAGGTCGTGAAGCAAACAATGGCCTGCTCAGCACACAGCTATGTGGATATCATACAGTGGGTGGTTACACAAAAGCAGATTGATGTCAGGGCCCAACACCACAGAAATGGACACAGCAGGCAAACCATTTCACAAAAAATCATTATTAAAACAGGTAAACAAAACTTTGCACTCCCCCACCCATAAATAACCACAGACCACAAGGTCTCAAAATGTCTGGAGGTCGAGCAGCAAACAATGGCCTGCTCAGCACCCATTCATGTGGAGACCATGTGGTGGGTGGTTACACAAAAGCAGAAGGATGTCAGAGCTCAGCACCACATAAATGGACACAGCAGGCAAACCATTTCACAAAAATATTTAGTAGCAGACAAACAATACTTTGCACTCCCCCAACCCCCAAATAACCACAAACTGCAAGGTCTCAAAATTGCTGAAGGTTAAACAACAAACAATGGCCTGCTCAGCATCCAGCCATGTGGAGACCATGCGGTGGGTGGTTACAGGAAATTATGTTGGACATGATTAAGCTGGGGGGATTCCGGGCTGCATAGGGAGAGGCATCACCAGTAGAAAACAGGAGGTTGTTATCTCTTTGTTGGTAAGACTTCATCTGGAATACTGTGTGTAGTTCTGGAGACCCCATCTTCACAATGACATAGACAGTATGGAGGCAGTCAAGATAAGGGCAACTAAAACGGTGCAAGGCCTGCACCATAAGCTATACAAGGAGAAACTAAAGGAGCTTAATATGCATACCCTAGAGGAAAGGAGGGAGAGGGGAGACATGATAGAGACCTTCAAGTACTTCAAGGGAATCAACAATGTCCAAGAGGGTAGTATATTTCAGAAAAAAAATGTGCAAGAACAAGGAGGCACAATTTGAAGATAGAGGGGAGAAGGCTCAGGTACAACGTGAGGAAGTATTTTTTCACAGAGAGGGTTGTGGATGCATGGAACAGCCTTCCTGAGGAGGTTGTGGGTTCAAAAACAGTGGGGGAATTCAAGAATGCATGGGACAGACATAAGGCAATTCTGATGAGGGGCATGAGGAAGTAGACTGTGGGTTAACTAGGATCTGCAACTTGTCCAATAAGTAGGGAAATGAGCAGACTGGGAGGGCCAGGTGATCCTTATCTGCCATCAAAGTCTATGTTTCTATGTTAAGCATCAGCACAACAAAGCATGGATTTAAAACAAAATACAGTGGACATTAAAAACATCATGATGACTATTATTACCCATTGACAATGTGGAATGCAACAGAAACAGCATTTTTGGACCAGCCCAAACAATACTTTGTGCCACCCCAACAACCACAGACTGCATGGTCTCAACATGGCTTGCTTAGCATACAGCCATGTGGAGACCATGCGGTGGGTGGTTTTAAAAAATTGTTCACAGCACATAAAAATCACAAGAATGTATACCGAAAACCATAGATTTAAACAAGCATTTTGGTAGCTGGAAGGCCAAGCATTAGTACTAAATCCCCCCTCCAGCCACAGAAGCAAACATCAGCGGAAAAAAACAGGAAATAAATAATGCTGCTGGAGTCAAAATAAGCTGCACAATGATCCCCATCCCTAAAACTGGCAGACCTGGTCAGAACCTTACCTTTTGGTGTTCTGAGTGCACTTTGGATGACTGGGGCCCTTCCTCGTTCTGAATGCACAATGGCTGCTCCAAACAGACACCAATGCTTTCTGCTGTACAAAAAATGGCAAGAAAGGGAGCAAGCACTTATGTGCAGCAGATTTTATACCTCCCACTGGCCACCTATATCACAAGGAAAACTGGAATTCTGAAACGATCAGGCAACCAATTGGAGGGAGTGGGGGCTTTCTGAATGTAGCTAATAGGAGCATGGAAACGATTTGTTGGAAGGGTTGAAAAAGAAGACCTAACTCAAATGATAAAGAGCAGGAAAGATGTACTACCTGGCCATATAGCAAGGGCAGCATTGGTAACACACAGAAGCATTAAAAAAAGGGATGCACATGTCAAAAAGTAATTAATTTATCATGTTCCGAATGTACCAGCTGAGGTCATCAGCTAGTACATTCAGAACACATTGTGGAGGTGCTTCAAACTATAAAAATAATAGGGAAAACAACATAGGTAGAGTAAAAGAATTACAGGACAGCACCTGGATTGTTGAACGCATACTTTATTTAAACAGAAAGATGGCAGAATTGACAGAAAACATACAACTAAAACCTATAGACTTTCCATGTCACAATTTAGGACCAATAAAACAGCAAGAAAAGTGGGTTGGACAACAACAACAAAAAATTCCAGGCAGCTGCAGACCACAATTTTATTATATGTATCTCCACATATACAAAGCATTAAAACAGCATTTCAAAGATTATTTTTAATTTTTGTCCTCACTTTATATCACACTCAACATTTCCATTTCATTGGTACAAGATTTTCATGAACATAGCCATATACAAGAGCTCCTTTGGACATTTTTCTAATGGAAAAGGTACAGGAAATCCTCCAGCTTGGCACTTCGAACCTGTAAATAAGAAAACATAGAGAGGAGTCTACCTCATGAGGTGGATGCCTATTATAAGCTAATGCCTCTTGGAAGATGATCCCACTCACCTGCTGTACCATTTTCCAGTCATAATAAAATTAATTGACGCATTACCAACATATATTTTAATTAATTCTTTGGGTAACCAGGCCAGACACATTATGCAAAAGTGGCTGTTTTCATGGGTGACCCTGGAGCACAGGAGTGGCTAAGTGACTTGCTGAGAGTCGCACAGTATGCAAGTAGAGGTTGTGAAAATTGAACTCAGGTTGGCTGGATGTACCAAGCTCATTCACAGCTAATTTCTCTACCGTCCAAGCTATACTGCCAACCATGTGAGCCCTGTTATATTATCAGCATTTCACAGTGATTTCCCACTACTCCTTTAAGGCCCTGTCCACACTTAAAATTAAAATTTGTTAACAGTTTTTAATCCATTATGGGGCTTACCGTGCTGCTGCATCCACACTAGTCGGGACCATGTCTTAACACAGTTCTGTGCCCGTCCACACCTCCTGAAATGAAAGCATGTTTTAACACACTGTCAGCTCGCTTGCCAGTGCAGATCAAATGTTGCATCATGGGTGCCAGAAGGATCACCACAGGGAATATGGATTGCACGCCTGTACACACAGGTAAGTGAAAATGTTTCTCACTCAAACCATTTTCCAAACTGTGATAAAACCCAGATTGTATCAGGGTTTAAACATGGTTTTGAAACCTGGTTAGGTAATCTTACCAGTGTGGACGTGAACCATGTTCCCCGATTTTAAAACATTACAGGGAGGCTGCAACATTTTAAGATCCCCAGTGTGGACAGGGACTTTGATGCACAGGAACTCTGTTATAGTTTTGCTGCACTGTAGCTTTGTGGGTTACAGCACAGCATTGGGTTCAAATGTCTATATGTCCAAGCAAACTTTTTTTTATAAATTCCTACAAGTTTAGATGCTTTTCATCAATCTTAGAGTGCATTACCCCACTCAAAGGTTTTGCACCCATGACACCAAAACTATTCCCCAGTACTAAGTCACTGGTTGCTGGGGAAGAGCTGCCTGAGTAATGGACTCAGACCATCTGAACAAGATAATGTGCTCAAAGACTGGGAAGAACTACTCTGGGAAGGCATCCTATTGGAAAGGCTTTTATAGGAAAGGTTTTTGTGGTTAGGATTCCTATGGGAAGGGATTATTTGTGTAGGCTTCCTATGACATGGGTTCCTATAGGAACATTCATATTGAAAGTTATCCTACAGGATGGGTTCTTATGGGCTGAGTTCCTGTGGGAAGGTCTTTTATAAGAATGGCTCACCAGTTTCACTTCATGGATTCATGCCAATCTTGATATATGTTTCAAGTTGAATCAGTCAGTGCTATTAACATTTAAAAATACATCCCATCTATTCAGTCATGATTTCAGTTTCAGTTTATTCTTTGCAATAACATTTTTTTTAACTTCAACATTCTATAATCTCTAACATAATCTAACACCAGGTCGCCCCTGAAAAAGGGACCTTCGGGGCTCAGAGGGCCTACCCGGTCACCAAAATTTAATAAATAAATAAATAAATAATGATGAGAATACAATAGCTGCCATGATATTGCACTGTTGAATATTATTCATTTTTTTCTGTCAAAAGTTCCCTTCCCCATGAGAACCCCTCTCTTATTCTGATCAGGCCTCAGCAGAATAATGTAGCATTTGGGAACAAATATACAACTGAGAATGCCAGCACTGGAAGACAAGATGGCAAATATCTCCACGGCCACTATGTACTTCCCCTTTGTGCTGAAATATGCTGGGATGAATGACAGCCATACACTAACAAACACCAACATGCTGAAGGTTATAAATTTAGCCTCGTTAAAACTATCAGGTAGGTTTCTAGCCAGGAAAGCAACAACAAAACTAACACAAGACAGTAGGCCCATGTATCCCAGCATGCACCAGAAAGCAGTACTAGACCCCTCATTGCATTCCATGATTATTGTCCCTATTTGGGATTTCATGTTCTGTTCTGAGAAAGGTGGTGACACATTCAACCAGACAGTGCAGATAATAACCTGGAACAGCATGCAGACAAGGACTATTATGCAGGGCAGCTGTGGTCCAACCCACCTTCGTAAGTTGTTGTTTGGTTTTGTGGCTCTGAATGCAATAATTACAATGATGGTTTTTGACAGTACACAGGAGACACAAAAAACAAATATTAGTCCAAAGGCAACTTGGCGTATCATGCACATCACTGACATAGGCTGACCAATGAATATTAGAGAACAAAGGAAGCACAGTACAAGGCCCAGCAGAAGGAAGTAACTGAGTCCACGGTTGTTAGCTTTTACAATAGGAGTGTCACGATACTTGGCAAAGATAACCAGGATGAAAACAGTGACCATGGCACTGAAACAGGCAATGGCAGCCAAAGTCACTCCCAGGGAGTCTTGATAGGAGAGGAACTCAGTGGGTTTTGGAATACAGGCATCTCCTCTGATATTTGGCCAGTGAACCTCTTCACATTTTATGCACTCAGTGGAATCTAAAACAAGAAATGAGTTTTAGAACCTGGACCTCAGAAATTTACCTAAACTTAAGCTGAATTAAAGGAGTATATTTATGTATAATGCTCATCAGAGTTTGAAAGACCAAGAAATGTTCTTTTAAATAAGGTATTGGACTTACCTGTAGCTGGCAGCAGCACAAGTATGTTGATAACTATTATATGTCTGTGCCATATAGTTACCACATTGCCACCATTTATGGAACCATGTGATGTCACTGACGATCATGCTGCAGCTAACCACACTGTAGACAAGCACAGCTTGGTAATCAGTTGCATCACAAGGTTCTAACAATGGTGGCAATCTAGTATTAATATGGGGCACACTTAATCAACAATATCTCTGGACTGCTGCCAGCAACAGGCAAGCTCAACACCAGATTTAAAAGACCCTTTCATGGTCTTTTAAACAATTAGGCACTGTTCACAAGTGTTCTCTTTTAATTATTATATCTAGACCAGATCATTGGCTTTGGGTGTTTCTGATGCAGAAGACCCAGGATCCTGTCCCAAACACAGGACCTCCAGCGTCAGCTGGCAGACAAGTAAGGTGTCCCAATGCAATGCCACCTGCAACCGAAAGTGAGGTGGGCTCCTGTCAGTGCATGGATGATCTAGGAGGGATACTATCTGTACAAGAGTGCATGGCCCAGTAGTCATTCCTGTCATCAATATGGAGTTGGGCATTAATGTGGAGGACAGATGCACCCCATGTCAAACTACACATTGATGCTAAGATCCTAAATTTAAGACACAGTGACACACCACATCCCAAAGGGAAGTATTAAGTGGAGGGCTATTATGGAAAGGTGATGAAGTGCAGGCTGATAATGCCATCATGCTTCTATTCACACTTTAGTACCGTACTAACCCCTGGACTCTTAGCGCCCCACACCACACACATACACACAGACAAGCACACATGCCTTGAAATGGAATTTTCTGCCAAATCCCCCCCATTAGCTTGTACTGACCAGAGTGGTAAGTTCAGGAGGTGAAACATAGGCTGAACCAATATTTGTTGTGGGCAAGTTAGTAGTGCTGGTATCTATGTTTGGAGATGAGCAAAAGCAGTTCTGATTCCATAGTAAAAGGAGAAAAACAGAAGGTAAAGACATTAATAGAACACAAGTTGCCTTATCCTAATTGCTGAGGAGGAAAAGCTTTGTTTGTGTGGGCATGGTCTTCACTAGTCCCAAACAAGATGTCCAGTTTTATACTGAAGTTATGAAAGTTACTGTATATCTTTTACTACTTTCCATGGTTGAATTGTCCAAAAATAAGCTATTTAAGCTACATTATTTTCACTAACTCAGGTGGTCAACTATAAAATTATCAGGGCGCTTGATATTCAAAAGTCTGCCCGAGCGCAATTCCTAGTTTGTACACGCAAACTAGGCTTTCTGTGAATTTTCCATATTCAGAAGCCCATTTAGCGCTGGCAAACAGTGTTTGTGCCTGGGCAAAGAGTGGAGGGAGCTGCAATGCAAATTGAGGGATGGGGACCTGAATATTGGTGCAGTCCAATATTCAGAGTAT
Source organism: Neoceratodus forsteri (assembly GCA_016271365.2). Classification (NCBI taxonomy): domain Eukaryota; kingdom Metazoa; phylum Chordata; order Ceratodontiformes; family Ceratodontidae; genus Neoceratodus; species Neoceratodus forsteri. Next base: position 306,812,243 of record CM057457.1, on the reverse strand, counting down.
TTGTGCTATGCAGGGTCATTTTGCATGTTCCCCTGGTGTCTACTGGTTCCACCCCCCACCTGCACACATGCCTGATGTTTTAAGCCTTAGTCTCCGGTGTTCAGTGGTCCATCACCCCACCCACACCAATGCCCGATGTTGCAAGTATTAATCCCTGGGGTCTAGTGGTCCTTCTCCTTCCCAGTACCAGTACCTGTATGGATGAAAGCCCTCCCAGTTTGTCAAGTCCCTCCCCCAATTACAGCTGTCCTGCCACAGCCAAGTGGGAAGCCATTTGCTAGGAAGTCCCCCCACAACTAAGCCACATCCCTGTACCCAACAGTCATCTGTGCCAGCCCATCCCTTGGTGGTGGTTAGTGTTCCCCCTCCTACACATGGTACCGATAACCCACCCCCCAGTCGCCCTTGCCTGACTGTTGATGCCATGGTGAATTGACACCCAGCAACACAGCCCTCTACACACCACCACAGCTGCCCGCTGTCTAACTGTAGCATTGAGCATTGCTTATTTATAAGGCATGGGTGATGTGCCTTGCCTTATAAATAAGCCACACTCCCTGCTACTGTTAGATGGTGGGCATCTGAGGTGGTGGGTGAAAGGCTATGTCATTCGCCATTGATTCACCATGGCATCGACAGTCAAGTAAGGGGGACTGAGGGGTGAGTTGTTGTGCCATGGGTGGGGGACACTAATCATCACTGAGAGATGGACTGGGGGTGCAGATTCCTGTTGGGGTATGGGGCCAGGGCATTGTTGTTGTGAGGAGGGCTTCCTTGCAAATGGCTTCCTACACAGCTATGGCAGAATGGCTGTTGCTGTGGGTGGTCTTGAAAAATTGGGGGGCTTTCATCCATACAGGGATGGGGATTGGGTTAGGGAGGGGCTACTAGACACCAGGAAATAATACTTACAACATCAGGAATGGGTGCAGGTGGGGGGAGGAACCACTAGCAGTAGGGAACTGTTTCAACTTTATGGGTTTGGGATCTGAGGGAGGGGGGTACTACTAGCACCATGGACATGATATTTTCTATAGAGGTGTGGGACCAGAGGCAGGGGCACCACTAGACAGCAGGGATATAAAATTTTCTATAAAGGGGTGCGATGAGAGAGAGGGCTAGGCACTGGGGGCATGATATTTCTTATATGGGAGAGGGATCAGAGGGAAGGGGTAGACTAGACACCAAGGATATGATATTTTCTGCATGGGAGTGGGATTGGAGGGAAGGGGCACCACTAGACACCAGGGACATGATATTTTCTATAAGGGAGTGGGATCATAGGGAGGAGGAGGAACCCACTAGCACCAGGTGTAACTCTCTGGGACTAGGCAATGGGGGGGTGGCAGCACTGGGCAAACCAGCCTTGCTCTGCTATGCAAATGATCCCATAATGGGGATGCAAATGCCCCTTAACACCTTGCTTGCCCAATAAACTCATTTGCATGGGCCATTTGAATATCAGAAATGGCGCTTGGGCACTATCCATTGTGGTGTCCTATTTCAGGAGCCATGTGGTGCAGGTGCAGTATTCCATTGAATATAGCATCTTCGGTCTCTAGGCTATCACAAGACAGAGTGCAAATTCTTGCACTCTGCTTTGTGATTTTTTGAATATTGAGCCCCAGATATCTAAGCTACCTGCTTTAACTACCTTCCATGGTTAAATAGTGCAAGTATCAGATATCTAAGCTACCTATTTCTATTGTTTCTCATGGTCAACTATTCCAAGAATAAGATACCAAACCAGTAGACTTCTACCATCTCCTGTGGTTAGCTCTTCCAAGGAAAAGATACTAAAGCAATATACTTCTACTAACTCCCATAGGTAACAATTTTAAGAACATGATACCAAAGCTACCTGTTTCTTTTACCTGCCATGGCTAACTATTCCAGGAATAAGATACCAAAGCTACCTTTTCTTCAACTTCCCATGATTAACTACTCCAAGAATAAGATGCAAAACATATCTGCTTCTACTGTCTCCCATGGTTAACTATGCCAAGAATAAGATACTGAAACATAGAACCATGGCTACCTGCTTCTGCCACCTACCATGGTTAAATATTCTAAGACTATGAAATCTAAGCACCCCTTTTTCCTTCTGTGGTTAACTTTTCCAAGAATAAGACATCAAAACTACAGTGCCTGCTTCTATTGCCTACCATGGTTAACAACTGCAAAAATAAGAGATCAAAGCTAACTTCTTCTATTACCTTCCATGGTTAATTAGTCCAGGCAAAATATATCTAAGCTACTTGCTTCTACTACCATTGTGTTGAGCTATTCCAATAATAAGATATTAAAGCTACATGCTTTCACTAACTCCTGAGTGTATCTAAAAAGCAACCAGATATCTAACCTACCCACATTACTACTGCCCTTGTGAACTATTGCAACAATAAGATATTGAAGCTGCAGCACCAGCTTCTACTAACTCCCATGGTTAACTGTTCCAAGAATAAGATATCAAAGGGTTCCATGTGGTAACGGTGATTGCAGAAAGGTGATCACTATTAGGGTGAGTGTACATCACTGAAAATCAGTTTCAGCAATGTACACTCCCGACACACAGCAAAAGGGCACCTGGGACTTAATTTTTTTTGTTATGTGGGGGGCTGTGCCCCAACCCCCTACTAAAGAATTCTCAACTCCATGGGGTGCATGTCGTGGAGGTGCAAAACTGGGGGGGGATGTTCGGGCCGGGTGCAATAAATTGCAAGTGAGCCCAGACCCGAACCCAGCACCCTCACAACCCCAGCCTGCTACCCATCCACCATGCCATGGGGCCAGCTCAGTAGCCCACTGCCACACCATGCCACACAAACCCTCCTTCCCCTTCCGTCCATTGCTTGATATGCTCACTCCCCCTGCGTGTTTACATATAATGACATCCTGTCATTATATTCATGGACCCCCCATCTGGTCACCCTCCTTTCCCGGTTGCCCTGTCGACAAGCACCATGACACCATGATTGAGTCACCCTTTTTGAAAGTGCACAATTGTGGTCACCAGTGTCACAGGCTACCTATCAAAGCTACCAGATTCTGCTATCTATCATGATTAACTCTTGCAAAAATAAGAGATCTAAGCTACCTGTTTCTACTAACTCCCATGGTTCACTGTTCCAAGAATGAGAGACCAAAGCTACCTGCTTCTGCCACCTCCTATGGTTCACTATTATATGAATAAGAGTATCTAATCTACCTGATTTAGAAAAGAAAAAGGAATAATAAATTCCCAAGCTGGGATTTGAAACCAAGCCTGCTTGGAATGCATTCTACCACTCTACCAGTTGTGGTCTAGGACAACTTCAAACCTCAGACCCCCCGACACTTCTTTGTCTCAATGCACACCCTGGCACTACACACATCTGAATTACATTTTATTTAAATGGGTGCAGTGTGCATAGATTTGAAATAAATACATTGTTTCACTAAACGAAACAATACAAGATCAGTTTCTGAACACTCTCTTTCAGTCTCTAAAACCAAAACAGAAGCTGGAAAAAGAGCAATCATGGACCAAGGTTCACATGGTTGGAAATATCTTCAAATTCTTATTAGGAGTAAATAAACTATTAGCTTCATGCTGTATTTTTATCACATTTCATGAATATTTGCACTTGTTATTCATTTTTGGGTTATGATTTGTCTTTTTCAGATTGCCTTGTCCTTTTCTTTTACATTGTAATGTATCATACATTGTTGACACTACTGTCCCAGGACACCTGTCATAATGCATCTCATGAGGCTTTCCTGGATGAACATTTCTAAATGAATAAAATATTGTACTTTGTGTTAATAGTGTATTAATATGAAATATAAGGTGCTTAAATACAGACTTCAGATGAAGAATCTCACTGACCACTGTGGTTTGCAATCTTGCCCTCCGAACATGGGATACAGTCAAAGCAACAAATAGGATGTCCCGGCCGCATGGCCTTCCGATGTCCCACAAGGCAACTTTCACTACAGACAGAGCGTGGCATCTGGGGAGAAAACAGAAATCATGCCTTAGGTGATAAAGGGAAAGGAACATTGTTTAACTAGGAGTAGCACACTAAGCCGAAGCTTGTTTCCAGATGTGACCTGGGAGCACAAGAAAGTTAAGAGACTTGCTCAGAATCACACAGTATGCACCTAGGCAGCTGTGGGATTCAAATACAGGTCTCCAGATCTGCAGCTCAGAGCCTTAACCCACTGCACTATACTGCCTCCTAATATCTGTGATATATGTGGAAACCTCATATTGTAAGCTTCCCCAGACTATTTATTCAAATGGAAAGACAGATTAAGTTCACATGAGTATGATGAATACATTTAAATCACACCTTGAAATTAGTCTACCTGGAATATTCTTATAATTTTGAAGACAGCTTCATTTAACTTTTGTGTGGGAAGATGATGTAATATTTCTGCTACAGCATTGCTGCTGTATACCCAATATGCTTGTCTGGCATTGTATTGTTCTCCTTGATGTGGAACCTTTGTAAATGAACTCTGAGCTCAAAGGCTGTATCCAAAAATTTAAATAAATAAACACTGCACCTCACCCCCTCAGTTTGGGAGCATGCCATCTGGTTCTGCTTGCACTCACTATCTGTGTATACTCCACTTTGTCTGTCTACTTCAGTAGTTGGAAGCATGGATTATGTCCCTTCTCAGCTTTCTATTTTCTAGGCTAAATTTGAATACAGTACAGTGGTAATTATAGAACAGTATCCTTGGGAACCTGTTATATCTTGGTAGGTGTGGTATACTGAGTGGTATACTAAGCGGTACTGAGGTGTGGCTTGTTAAGGGGTCGGTAATGTGGTAAATGTGCTGTGTTCTATTTCAATTGATTTGCAATTATCAGCAGCTTAAATATGCCAGGTGGTGCTGTTTTTAGTTACATTTATCTTGGTTATTTTGCCATTTCCTGTAGGTGTCCCCACAGTCCACAGTCCACACCACCAGGTCCTGATTTGAGCTACAGTAGCTGTTGGGTATACAGTACTTTATGGGTTCAGAAAGGCTAAATCCCAAAGCTAAATCCCAAAATGTCTGCTTTGTTTAAGTTGTGCTTTAAAGTACTTACACAGCTGTGCTCCTTCTAGCTGTCATGGACCCCAGTCAGCTAAGGAGAGTTAAACATATGAGCTGTTGTTTTTTTTTCTTAGCATGTGTTTAGATGGAATACCTTTAATTGTGTCTCACACATCTCACTACTTCATAAAATATCTTATTTTCATTTTAAAGAGTTAAACAAACACTGGGAGAGGATAATGATTTTATGTATGCTCTTAACAACTTTCATCTTATTCCATGGTTGCCTCGTGCATTTTTATAAAATTTTTGTGGTGCATGCACATTATACTGTCAGCAAAATATAAACCTGACCAACTGAACTAAACCCCAGTAGAATTACTTGAAAATTCATTGAAGGATGCAGTACATCATTTCTGGAAAAACTATGAGGCTATTTATTAAATAATTACTATTCTATTTGTCCCATCAAATATGTGTCTGCATGATATTGGCACCCAAAATATTAATGTTCCTCTCAGTGGTCCAGACATGTTTATCACTGGGAAGGGTTCCTCTGTAGCGGTGTTGTTATAAAGATCCATTTCCATATTACTAGTCTTGTATAACTGATGTTTGGAGAGGGGCACCTCCATGAGCCATTGTTCTGAAGATTTAATTGTGACCTAATATTCCCCCTGTGTTTGTTGCTTGGAAGTGGGGTGTCACTGTCCCATTTATAAAAAAAAAAGTCCCTGTAAGTCTAATGCAGCCTCTAATGTTCTGATCCTTGTCCCTTTTATTGAGAAAATTGCCTTGGTAGTCTAGTGGCCCTCCCCCAATGTTATGCTCGCTGTCCCATTTATAAAAAAAAAATGTCCCTGGTAGTCTAGTGGCTCTCTCCCCTCTCCCACTGTTCACACTACTGTCCTCTTCATAAAAAAATGTCCATTGATGTTTGTTTAAGGAAACCAGCAAAAAAAGAAAACTGTTCCTCCCCAATATTCTGATCCTTGTCCTCTTCACTGAGAATGTTTCCCTGGTAGTCCAGTGGCCCTCCCCCAATGTTCTGATCACTGTCCAGTTGACAATAAAAATTGTCCTTGGTAGTCTAGTAGCCCTCCCCCAATGTTCACACTGCTGTCCTCTTCATATAAAATGTCCATCGATGTTTGTTTAAGGAAACCTGTAGCAAAAGAAAACTGTCCTTCCCCCGATGTTCTGATCCTTGTCCCCTTCATTGAAAAAATTTCCCTGGTAGTCTAGCAGCCCTCCCCCGATGTTCTGATCACTATCCCATTTATTTAAAAAATATCCCTGGTAGTCTAGTGCCCCCTCACCTGATGTTCCTATCCTTGTCCCCGTCATTGAGAAAAATTCCCTGGTAGTCTAGTGGCCCTCCCCCAATGTTCCGATCACTGTCCCACTTCTAAAATTCCCAATGTGTTTGTTGTCTGGAGGTGGGGTGTCACTGTGGGACTATTAGTCTTAAAACTCATGTCAGTCCCCTTGTTTCTAACTTTTTTGCATGTGAGTTCATGAGAGGAAATATATGTGCATATGCAAGAATGAGTGTTTGCATGCTCGCACATGTGCGTGAATGAGTATCTCACTTCAGATATAGGAAAGAAAAGTGACACATACTGTATACAGGACTTATTCAGTTTTTTATTTTATTTCACCAGTCCCATGGGCAACAAATCAAAAACAAGCAGTACCTGTGCAAAACTAGTTTTTGAGAACAGGAAAACAATGTTTTAAACCCTGTAGTAGCAGTGTCCACGTGCAATGCATGGCAGAGATATAAAAAATTATGCAAATGTCTGTTATGTATAGTTTAAGAGATAGTGTAATGTGCTGCAGTAAGCTCTAGTAGCAGCTTTATTAAAAAGAACTGAAGTTTATTCTAGTAGATTTTGATCCCCTAAACCAGGGAAAAGCAGCAACCTACAAGAAATTTTAATAAGGTATAAAATCTAGTACAGAACTGGTATGCAGATAGCAAGTCCCTTGGTGAAGTGCTACCATCACAAACAGATCTGCCAACAAGTAGCCTGCAGGATGTGTATCCTAGTGGTTAGAGGCAAGAACTTCCAACTAGGAGATCTAGGTTCAAATTCCATCACAGCCACTGTCTCACTCTGTGACCTTGATCGAGTCACTAAACCTTAACCTGCCTGTACCTTGTCTTGCTCAGCTGTGAATTGCAAAAAAAAAAAAAGCAGGATGCCATTAATAATGGGATATTCCCTCTCAGCTGGACTATACATGGTAAATACATTAGAATAAATTGCGCCACCCAAATCCTGTCTAGTGGCCCTCTCCCCTCCCCCAATGTTCACATTGCTGTCCTCTTCATAAAAAATTAAGCAATATATCTCTCCAGGGAGTGCCTCGTGACTGAACCACACCAGTCATGGTAAATCCACCAGTATACCCACTCCCTGGAAGGGTATATTGCTATTATACAATGTTTGCTTTTTTGGTAAGCAAAAAAAAAAGAAAATATATATTTGTTGTTTTTAAATGATTTTTTATAGTTTTATTCTTCCACGAGAAAAAATAGTTCTGTATTTGTATATGGCCCTGATTTTCCAAGGTATTCAGATCACCAGAGGCTGCTCAAAGTGTTTTCTGATCTATGTGTTCTGCTCTTGGTTTGCTTGTGGTTTCTGTGTGGCTGCCCTCTGTGGTAGTAGCAGGGTAACTACCAGAGTACTAGGTAAGAGTACAAGATTTAATGGTGGGGGTTTCAGGCATATTTTCTATATCGGAGAAGTTATTTTCAGTACTGAATATGTTTTCTAGCTCGTTTTCATCAGATAGGTGGAATGTGGAAGGTGTGACTTTTTAATTTACCATGGTAGTGTGTTTGAAGCAGTATTCAATATGGCAGCAATTTCAGGTGCTTTGGGGGAGTCGAAGAGATATTTTTATTGGTGGCATGGGATCAGGTTCACTGGCACCTTTTCCATTAGGTACACTGGAGGATTTACAATGCTGAAAAGGTACTAGCCAGCCAATCAAAATGCAGGATTCTGTGTATTTTTTTGTGCCCATTGTATAATGTCCATTGATGTTTGTTTAAGGAAACCTGTAAAAAAGGAAAATTGTCCCTCCCTCGATGTTCTGATCCTTGTCCCCTTCATTGAAAACATTTTACTGGTGGTCTAGTGGCCTTCCCCCAATGTTCTGTTTTATAAAAAAATGTCCCCAGTAGTCTAGTGGCCCTCTCCCCTCTCCCAATGTTCACATTGCTGTCCTCTTCATAAAAAATGTCCATCAATGTTTGTTTAAGGAAACCTGTAAAAAAATAAAATGGTCCCTTGCCAAACAGATCCTCCCCCCAACCTGACCTCCTACTGTTTTTATTCCTTGTTTGATCATATGACATAATTTTTGTACATATATATATGTGTGTGTGTATATATATATATATATATATATATATATATATATATATATCTATATATATATATATATATACACACACACACACATATATATACACACACACACATATGAAATATGAGTGGGCTCAAAACTCATTGAATAAATCCATTTATAAAATGGGAAGAAAAAATAGCTGTTTTTAATTGGACGTTACCTGTGCATTAGATCCATTTAATGCACAGGTAAAAAAAAAAAGAGCCGGTCACAAATGGTAGTGAGTCCCTTTTGATATAAATGCTGGATTGAAATGTTGGCAGTTCAAACAGCAGCCATTTTTTTTCTTCTCAGCCAGGCAGCTTAGAAGTGTACCTCAGATACCATGTACAACAACCAGTCAGTAAACTTTGAGTTAAATTTCATACCAGAAATGGAAGACAATTTACCACCAGAACAGCAACCTGAAAACCAGTCATTATCAACAGCCCTGTCTGAAATCACCAACACAGTGAGTACAAGATATGCCAATATCTCTGCCACAGAAATAGATAAGATAAAAGAGGGCATAAATGAAAGCAACACCATAAAGACAACTGCCTGGGCATTAGGAGTTTTCAGTGACTGGCAGTCAGCCAGAAACATAACCTTAGACTGGAAAGAAACCCTGTTCAAGAGCTTAACCTGATTTTTAGGCATTTTTATGCGGAGGTTCGCACTTCAAATGGATCTGAATATGCTCTCAGCAGCTTTTCTGGGCTGTGTGCTGCTTTGAACAGGCACCTAAATTTACTGGCAGTTGACAGAAACATCAACATTATTAGCGACCCCACTTTCAAGTCTAGTAACACAGTGTTTGTGTCAGTCATGAAACAGTACCGGAAAAATCAGAAAGACAAATCAAAACACCATGGCGCTGTTTCAAAAACTGATCTGGAACTCTTAAGACAATCACCCATCCTGTCAGTGAACACCATGCCTGGCCTTGTCTGTAAAGTGTGGCTGGATATCCAGCTCTACATGGTCAGATGTGGAAGGAAGGGGCTCAGAGAAATGAAGGCTGATAGTCTTATAATAAAAAAAGATGACAGTGGACTTGAATATGCTACGTTGTCGTACAATGAGCATACAAAAAATCATACTGACCCAAATGAAATTAACAGAGAAACCTACCGTGGCTTCATGTACGAACTCCCTGGCTCTCCTCTATGCCCTGTTTCCAGCCTGAAGAAATATCTCTTGAAGTTGCTTCCTGATGCTACGTCATTTTACTGTCACCCAAAATGGCTGCCCCAGCATTTTTTGGACACTACCAGCACCTGGTACTCAAAAGCACCAATGGGATTAAATTATTTATCGACTATGATGTCACGAATTTCAAAAGAAGCCGGGTTGCCCAACTGCTACACTAACCACAGTGTCCGCACCACGACAGTGCAATTAATGTCTGATGCTGGACTTGAAAACCGCAAAAATATGTCCGTTACGGGCCACAGAAGTGAGGCCAGCCTAAGGGCTTACTGGGCTCCCAGTAGCAAAGACAGACGTAAGTGAAGCAGAAGCCTAGCACCAAAACCAGCACGCAGCGAAGATTCAACATCTTCTGATGCCAGAAATGCCGAGCTGTCACCACTTCCTGAATACACAGTGCCATCTACAGCCCACATCGCAGAAGGTCCTTCCTACCCAGCCTCACAAAGTGCACAGGGTCCTTTCAACCTCTCACACTACACCTTCAATGGCACAATAAATTTCATCCAGAACGAAGCAGACAAGTAGTCTCTCAGTAACATGCTATCTGTAAAGCTAATAGTCGAGACCATTTTTTAATTTGTAATTTCTTTTCTCCTTCAGCGCTGACTCAAGCGAACTCAATGTTCAAGTGAACCAGCAGTCTCACCACCAATAAAAGAATATCTGTGCAGCTGCCTAAAAGTGACTTTTAAATATGTGAAGTCTGTTTTTTTAAAGTTTTTTAAATACCCTCCTATTAATTCTGACAGCTTTATTACTTGTTCTGTTCTATTTATTGTGTGAGAGACAAATTAGCTCTCCTTTTACACTGTTATGGATCTCTACTGGTAAAATGTTTTCAGTGTATCTGAATTGTAAAATGTTACTTCCCATTACAAGATGTGTGTACTATTTTATGCTAGTGGAAGGATATTTATTAAAAGACATCTATTTTAACCAAGAAAACATGCCTTTAAATATTTTTCTTTGTAATGTGAGTGTAGTTTCCCATTTTATAAGCACAATAAGACACTCCGGGAGTGTGCATTAGACATTTCTAATGCACAGCCAGGGGCTAAAGGCACTCGACCTGTGGCCTCATGCCTTATTACACCCCTGGCTGTGCATTAGAAATGTATTATGCACACTCCCTCGTGTCTTATTGCTTACTTATCTTCACAACTGTTGAATAAATAAAAGTTATCCATATTGTAGCTATGTCACAATCACTCTGGAACTCATTTAGAATGTTCAGCCTAGGTAGCAGTACTACCCATATTCAAATGTGAATGACTTTAACATGAATAAAGATAGCATTGTACTGTGAGCATGAAAGTTGTTCAGCACACAATTACCTACAAAGTGAGTGGTGTTTCATTTATAGATACCTTATAAATTGTTTTGTAATTAGCAAAAAAGAGCAGAAAATGCAATTTTTTGTTCACTTTCTTGACAAACATATGCAAAAAAAGATAGGCAAGCAAAAGCAAATGTCCCTGCACTGACAGAAACATACCTATTGCATAAATGAAATATGCAATGGTTAGCTGTCAGATAAATGATTTATCTACACTTGTGCTGTTTGACCTCAGACACCTCACTTGTGGCATACACCACTTGTGAGTTAACCAAGGTCAAACAGCACTTGTGCAGATAAATCATTTATCTGACAGCTCTCCATTGTATATCATATATATATATATATATATATATATATATCACTAATTAAGCACTGTCTTACTGTGTGACTTTGAGTGAGTCATTAAACCTGCCTGTACCTTGGCTTGCTCAGCTATGAATTGTGAAAAAGCAGGTTGCCATTAATAATGGAATATTGCCTCTGAACTGGACTATGCAGGGTAAATACATTATAAAAATTGTGCCACCCAAATCCTTTGTGAATTCAGGAGTTAAATGGCAGAGCTGCAATCAGTCATCTCAGTCACCTGGAACAAAAAACAATCCACACACAAACTCACAGAATTGGTCTCCATAAACATTTTTAAATCCCTGTCCAGTAAGACACTTAAGAAAACCTGTCAATGCAATGTCATAATGGTTAGCGCTTTGCCTCTATAGTTCTGTTGGACTAAGACGCAGTTCAGTTTAAACCAATAAAAGGTGTTTTGCTGTCATATTGTTTTTCTGGTAAAAAACTAAAGGTTTGTATTTACTTATATTCAGGATAGATGATAAACTATACCTGACCTTTCAAAATCTACTCACCGTGGAGAGAAAACACCTGGGGTCAAGGAATGTTTTGAATGGGCCAGTTAAGCAGCTTTATCAGCAACTGACTGTTTTCCCAAATTACAGAACCCATCTCTAAACAAATGTCTTTGATCAAAACCAAAGATTGAAGGGGGTCCTGTATAATTAACAAGCAGGTGATGCTACTCATAAATGTAATTTTATGGCTGCTGTCTCTTCGTCCATGCCAAGCAAACACCGACCCTATAATTACCAGGGAGGTTTAGCATTACTTACAGTAATGTATATCTAAGAAACATCTCAACTGAAACCATTGCCCAATATTCCAATTCTCAGTGTTTGCTGAGAAAAACAATTCAGGGTCCACTGGTTTCTTCTGAGTCATGTAAAAGTCATTTCTGGGATTATATGTTAATAACCAAATGTTTAGACCAACTAATGTCTGTATTTGTGGTGTTTCTGAGATATAGTATACAGTGCTATTTTTCACTACCCTCAATTGTCTCTGTATAAATTTGGCTACCACTGTAAATGCAATGTCTTTGGTAAAATCAATTTAACTCCTGTATAAATGTAGGGCTATATCCATTTCTGTTACTAAACTGTATAACTACAGCTAAGTTTTGATACTCTGCACAAAGAAATGCAAATGCTCTGAAAAGAAGTCACAGTTCTGGTACTTTAAACACTGTAGATGTTTATTCTAAATTGCCTGTTCTGAATTCCACTGAAAAGTTAAAACCTTATGTCTGTCAATGTTGTTTACCCAATATGTAAATGTTTTGTACAAACTGTGATTATGCCTGTATGCTTTATATGTGTGTGTGTGTGTGTGTGTAGATATATATATATATATATATATATATATAGAGAGAGAGAGAGAGAGAGAGATTACTCAAGTGATAAATGTATGTTTGGCTTGTGTAGGATAAGGACTGTATATAATGATTGTATGTTTCAATATAAGCCAAACCATACAGTGTCAAAACAAGACACTAGCTATTATTGTAAATGGAGCGCTGCTGCCATCTAATGGCCAGTGTGATCAATCACCAATTATGGAGGCTGTAGCCCCTTAGCTATGACAGAACTATGCAGTAATTAGCCTCAACTAATCAAAATTGGCCAGCAATTCTTAAAGTCTAAGGAACATGCCAAATTTGGTAAAACCTTATACTAACATTATGATTGGGCCAAGGATCTAGTGGTCACTCAAAGAGTAAGGTCAGCTAAAATATAAAAGCTGCACATTTGTGCTGGATTGGTAGAAAAGGGTGGAGGAGAGAAGAGAGGAGAGAGAAGAAGGAAGAAGTCTAAAAGCCATAACCTGTATGTCATAGCCTGCATATGGAGAGTGAGCAACACCTGTGCTAGGTAAATTAGGACTGCTTTTTAATTCGATGCTTGAGTAGGAAGTCTATGCTTGTTATAGGATTAGAAAATAAAACTTGTTCCATAACCTTTAAATATTTGACTCTTAGTTTGTTTTAACCTCTGTCTTAAAGGACCTATGGAATCAAGTGCTTTGGCCAGGAACTCAGATTCAACAATTGGCATAGTCAGCAGAATAGAGGGTGCTAATGAGTCAATATTTGTAATTTTGGGGGACGTTCCTGCAGGGAAATCCATATTTGGATCAAGTTTTGCTGTTGGAAAAGGATCATGACCTATCCACAGTGACAGTTGGAGTCAATCTGCTGAGAACAGTGGTTGATCCAAGGTCTTATATAATAAGACCCAGTCTTAAATAGGTACATATACAGGTTATTGTAACATGAAACAGTACACTATAAAAGTTTTAAAAAATAAAAATACACAAGTTATTGTAACATGGAACAATACATTGCAGATTTTGTAATTTCACACAAAGGCCAAGAATTTTGCAAAGGTGTTAGGCATAAGAGTGACTGTTGGGATTATGTGAAAGAACAGTTCCAGGCAGAATTGGCAAAGAAAATGAAAGACAAACCAAAAATGGTTACTGCATTCAAGGGTTGTATGTCACAGTAGTCAGCTTAGAGGAAAAATTAAAATGCATAAAAAAGCAAGATTTAGATTTACAGTCTAGCAATTTGGACTTACAAAAACAAGTGGAAGAAACAAAACAAAAATAACTGCAATCTACACTAATGCTATGCAGTCTTACTAGGCAGAAAACTGATGCATGGTGCTATAGCAATACCATGCATCAGCAGCTAGAACAAATGCAAGCTGAAAGAGATAAATTATACAGGGAAAATGCTGACTCAAAAGCCACTTTAAGAAAACAAATAGAAATGGTAACAGAAATGAAAAAGGGTTCAGAAATAGACCACTTGCACTGTCACCAGCAGATAAAACAACTGCAAAGTGAAATGCAAGTCCATAGGGGTGTAGTTGCTGCAGTGGCACCAGGAATGATGGTACCAAGCCAATCAGTGGTCCCAACTGTTCTGCCTCCCTACAATGAGGTCCAGCATCAACAGTTGTGTTCCAACCCCAGTCAGCAACACTCAGAAAAGGAAACATATAAAGAAGGTGAAGAGGAAGACAGGATAGGCCCCTCATCACCCCTGTATTCTGGCTATGGCAGGGGAGTGACTGCTGCAGCCAGTTTAAATTGTGAATTGCAAGAAAAAATAGTAGAGCTCCAACACCACAAACTGCAAGCTATAGCTTAGCTCAATGATGTCCAGTGTTCTAACAATACCTTTCAAAATGAGTTAGAAAAACTTAGACAAGAAAAAAAGATTTTAAAGAGAGAAAATTAAAATTTAAAAGCAGCTTGCATGAAACAGAGTAACATAATTGTAAATCTCCAGCAAGGTATAGGACTAAAACAAATTCAGGGGTATGAACAGCAGGAGGTCAAAGACAAAATAAAGGCTGAGACAGAAATAGTGGTTGTAACAACACCAGAAATAATGTTTGTAGCCACAGCCACATTACCCTATAATGCAAAGACTCGGACCCTCCACCCAAAAGTGAATTATGAGTTACTATGGACCCCAAAGTATGACAGATTGCCAGGAGAACCACTGAATGATCATGGTTAGCCAAATAAAAAGTAAACACTGGCATGCTGAAAATTAAAATCTTCAGCTCAAAAATAAAAACATCATGCCAGACCTAACTTTAGTGTGGACTTTCTATATGCTAGTATTCTTTTGTTAACTCTTTTTTTCTACCCCCCCCACACACACATCCACAGCTATGCAGTAAGTTACATGCATGACTTAAAGCAGTAAGGTAATAAAACAAAAGTGTATTGATTTGGTGCTACAGTATGTTTGTACCATTTGTAACAGATGACACCTGTCGCAAAGGAAAATGTTATAACAAGGTTTTCTTACCATAAAGAAACAATATAGGACTAAAATGTAGCCAGCCACACCCACCAAAGAAAATAAAATAAACCACATTAGCTTTAAATAAAAAGTAACTAGGGTATCAAAAAAGTTTGACGCTGTTTTGGCTATTCAAAAATGTGTAAATCACATGTTTTGCAAACTGCATTGACAATTGCTTTTGTTTTGCAATGCTGGTCTTTATTTTATTTTCTCTGCACTAAATGCAATGTTTTTTACACTGCAAGTTGCACACATTTGCTTAGTTTAAAAGTTGGGCAAAGTTCCTCATGTCATAAGGAAAAAAATGTTTGCCTTTTGTTTGTTGGATGAAAAGCACTCTGGGTTTTAACAAGAAATATGCTGTAATTAAACCTTATAAGTTAAAGATATGTGCCTTAAAATGTTTCACCATTTAAGGTTTGTTTTAATTTACAAAAATCATACAAAATGTGTCATTTACTTCTCAAACTAGCCTTAGTGATGTTAAAGTGTGCCTTCTTCACAAACTGCTCCATATGCATTATTACCTGAGGCATGTACTCATGCTTAATTAGCTAATAAAATGTATGTGTTAGTTGCAACAGCTCAGTGTCGTGCCTGTATTTTGGGCTGCATACAGGATAGCAGCAATTAGTATTGCCAATGTCAAACTGATATTACTTTTTCTTCTTATTGGTTGCAAAACTGTCTTTTAAAAATGTGTTGAATTTAAAACAAACTGTGTGCCAAAGTTTACAGTCATATGTGCCACGTGGAAATAATGTGCATTATTGTCACTGTAAATCCAAACAATATGCTGCAGTTACAGCCATAAATATTTGTTTTAAATCTTTAACATTTTCTCTGTTTGACCAGTTGGCTAAATCTAAATTCAATTACTCTGCTTTCTGCTGTCCCCTAAACTAGCCTAATCAGTTTGCTTTCTGGGTCTGAGAACGTTAGTTCTTTTAAATTGTTCACTAAAAACACTAATTATAATGATTATCATCTTTGGGTAGTAAGTTTGTGAAAAATATTTATCTTTAAACTATGTTTAAGCTTTTTCCTTTTAATATCCATAACAAAGTGACATATCTATGTGCATTAAAAAAAGTCAACAATTGCAATGTTTTTTTTTTATTATTCTCATTTGTATATAATTAACTCACTGCTTAAGTTTTCAGAAATGCATGTTGTGCAGTCTCTAAACTTTAAAAAAAACTGTGCTTTGTAAATTTATTGCATAAAAATTTTCACTTCCAGTAGTGCCTTTCAGCTTTCTAAAAAATAAAACAAATGGTTATCATGTACTTGTTAAGCTAAAACATTACTAATGCATGTTTTTCTTTTCCATGTCAAGCAAAGGTTAAATATGGTAACCCTCTATTGCTTAAACTCAACTGAAATTTTTGTTTTTTGGTACCAATCTCTATGCGTAGCACATTTATTTTAATGATCACTAACTTGTTTTCTCTCAGTTAAAACTACCACTGCAAACTTCCTTGCAAAACATTTGCTTGTTCAATGTTAATGTTATTGTGGAATGTTAATGTTGATGCCGTTTAAGTTTAAACATGTTAAAAGTGTTTTAATGTGTTTCATACAAGGAGACAACTATGGAAGGAAATTGCATTTGTTTGCTACCCATAGTTTGGGAAAATACAGTTTTGGGAAAAATAAAGCTGCCAAACTGCTTAGTAGTTTTACAAAGGTGTGTTGCCTAATAAAATGGCAGGAAGGTCAAAAAGGTTATGCTTAAATGTTGTGACACTGCAGAGCATTCTGCAGCATAAATGAGGGAAGGACCATTCTACACTCTAAATAAGTGTAGTCTCTCAATTCCTGAAATCAAAATTACTAAGGGCAAACAACTGGCAGCAACTGTATGGGTTATGTAGCAATACATCAATGTGCCACAAGTTTTTTTTTCTGTTTTCTGATTCAATTTAAATTTGTAATGTCCTAAGTTTCTTCCAGTGTAAATACAGATGGACTTCCGCTCCTCAAATGGTAAGTGATTAACACATACCAAACTACTTAGGTACACTGCCATAAAGTCCATACTGTATATTTACAGTGGTGAACCTAAAATAAATCTGTGGGGCCTGCCCAAAAGGGGAGGTACCAGAGGCTGGAGTGGTAAACAACTCACCTCCACAAAAAGCCCATAGATGCCCTTACAGATGGACAACAATAGGGGGTCATATTTTATGGGAGCTGAAATGCAGCAGACAATATATTTATTTAGGATCAAGAAAAAATCACATTACCTTCCATCTGCAGTCATTAGGAAAAAAGGACCAACAAATAGATGATTCCTTTACAGCTAAAGAAAAAATTAATCTTTGGCGGAAAGAGGGGAACCAACCCCCCCCCTCCAGTTTGTTTTTCTGTCATTTCAGGATATGGGACAAAATGCAAGTGTATGAAGTCCAAGTGGTCCATAATGCTAATCCAGGTTGACACCATACTTCCTCCAGTAGCAGTAAATGGAGGGATCATAGAAGTTATAGTGTGGAGAGGCCCTAGAGTTCAAACAACTCCCAGAGGTAAGGACAGAGTCTATACATATAAAAAGGGGATCCATCTTCTTGCTGTGCATGAAACATTCACAATGACATCTCACATAAAGCAGTGACTGGTACTGGAAAAAAAAAGAACTGCAAAGGACTGTACTAACCATGACAAACCATCATAAACGCTATAAACATCATAAACTTTATGTACAGTGCTGAAATGTCTCCTTTTTACACAAGACTGTACAATACTTTAAAATGTAGCTGCATCCATTCAGTGGCTTCACTTTTCTCCTACTCCAGAGACTTTAGTCAGTTATGCACAGTTGCACCTGTTTCCATCCACTGGTTTCACTTTGCTCCTACCCAGAGACTTTGATCAGTTACTTACTTGCTGTACCTGTTATTACCTAAAATGTTCAAATCTTAAATTGTACATGTTCATTTAATTTCTTATGTTAAATGTTGTTTTTCTTAAAATATGTCTCTTTTAAAATGTTTAGTTTAAGCATGTTTTAAAATATGTTTCTTTTGAAATGTTTGGTTTAGGCATGTGCCTGTGTTTCTTAAAATGACAAAATTAGGACACTGTGTCCAAACAAATGTGCCCTTATTTTATACTTCCATTTAATATTGGGCATTTTGAAAACTGATAAGCCTAAAATGCAGGGTCATAATGGTTTATCCATAAAGAAAAGAGTTTGCTGAGGCCTAAAAGTTTGTTAATGGTTCCATGCTACACAATATTGTATGTATGTTTACTGTGTACAACCCAAGATCAAAGTCTTGATTTACAAGCAATCTTTAAAGGGCCAATACAAACATAGGGGTAAACAAGTAATATGCATAGCTTATGGGAACTATGTTCTCATAATTTACAATTTGCTCATGAGATGTGGAAACAAGGGAACTTCCCTGGACTCATCTCAAATAACTACTTGACCAAATGTTATTACCTAAGTGGCTGTCATTTGTCAAGTGGTTATCCTAATAGAGCCACTTAACAAAAGAAATGTCTTCCTAGTGAACCTGGTCATCAAACTAATTATACATTATGCTCTAACCTTAAATGTGCATATTACTTCACTTGTACTATATTTGCAGCTGTTGCTGTATCATAACAGCATTGCTAATTTGTTTAATGAGAATCATGCAAAGGTAACCAAATTGGTTTAAATCAATAATAAATAAAACACAAGGTCAAAAGATCATTTGCACAGCCTATGGTGGTTATGTTCTAACTATAGTAACTACATTACTGCAGGATGTGGAAAATGGCCACATCCCAGATCTCATAAAAAAATGAATGGTATTGCTCCCAGTGTGGCTACATGTGTGATAAAATAGACTGGACTTGTGCCAAAACAAATTGCCTGAGGCTTTTGTTTAGCACTGTCCAGAACCTGGGGTCAAAAATGCCACATCCTAACAGAGGCCCACATTATACTAAAGGATCATGCTCAATCAGGGACATGCTTCATTGTGTCCTTATCCATTCTTGACCCTGCCATATCAGTATTTGCTAAACTGTTCTCTGTCCACTCCATAGGACACTTATAAGTGGACGTGTACAAGGAATGACTGAATCTTGCACAGCCCCTGGTGTTTCACTCTGAGACACAGATGTAGAGAGCCCCACATACTGCATGTTGATCTGTGAGAGCTGTGAGAGGGTACAGGTATGTGAGGTGTTCAGTGTTACTATTCCTGTCTGTGGTTATGTACCTGAAAACCAGACAAATGCTAAAGCAACTGGCCAAATGCACTTAAACCTCACCAGCTCTTGTCCAGTCCAGCTTACTAAATGGTGTCTGCTGACTGTTACAGTCATTCATAATATGGAGGGATAGTACTGTATTGTTCCTAATTATAAAAAAAAATATCTTTATGAGTCCCTGTCTTGTGATGTCATCACCCCAAATTTTTGTTTTGTCCCTCATGAGCATACTATCCCTCATGAACATACCATTATTGGCCAGACTGTGATCACCCCTATCCCCATACATGATGAGTCTGTCATTCAAGTAAACCTAACCACCAGGAGGATGCTAACAGGTAGATACCCATTTTCAATGTGCATATTGATCCCTTGTACTGAAATTTGCAATCTTTGCTGGATTATAAAAATACACACCTCATTAAAATAGGCAATGATATACATAAGGTTAAAACACTTTGGATGAACCCATGCAAAATGCCTTAACTGTTCTTCAATTAATGGTCATTTCATCCCTATATACATAATATGCTGCTTAAAGTACACACACACACACACACGCGCACAAATTTGATTTTTGCAAACAGTGCACTTAACCAAGCTAATGTAATCATGATGTCTTGCTTTGCTGGCATCAAGGTGGGGACTGTTGGATTAAGCAGCCATTCAGTTTAAACCAATAAAAGGTGTTTTGCTGACATATTGTTTTTCTGGTAAAAAAACTAAAGGGTTATATCTACTTATATTCAGGGTAGATGATAAACTATACCTGACCTTTCAAAATGGGGCCAGTTAAGCAGCTTTATCAGCAACTGACTGTTTTCCCAAATTACAGGACCCATCTGTAAACAAATATCTTTGATCAAAACCAAAGATTGAAGGGGGTCCTGTGTAATTAATAAGCAGGTGCTGAGACTGAGACAGAGAGAGAGAGTGAGAAAGCAGCCACAGCTTCCTTGAATCAAGGAGGTTATTTTCTAGACTATTCTGAACTGAATTATTACTTTTTGGACCTGTGTAAGTAACTGGTATTGATTCTGTTTTTGGGGTGGACTTTTCTTAATTTTAACTTTAATTTTCCAGGGAGGAACTGTAACTAGGAGATATTTGCAGTCAGTTGTGACTAGACCTGTTACTCAGCCTTTGTGAAATAGATGTCTGAAAGAAGGAAGGCACCCCCCAGGGTGGAGGGTAAGAGTTGTAGATGATTGTTTCTGGATGGCATAGGTTTACTCCCACCCATCCTTCCCATCACTTCACCCACCCTAAGCGCATAACTTGGGCTCTGAAATCACGTCCCCAAAACTGCTAACAACATACCCCTGTTCATATCCTTAAAGACTCAGTACACTGAATGGGGGTAGAGACACTCACAAGCTTGCACACACTAAAACAAGAACAAAAAACAAAAAAGTATCTGTAACTGGAAGGGACACAGACATGTGGGGAGTAGTGCAATGCACTGGCTGTGGTGCAGCAGTCTTCTGGGAGACATTCTGGAGACTGCGTTGCTGCCCTATTTGCAGGCACCTCTGGTCTGAGGGAGGAGGTTGTTCATCTCCATGCTGACCTGGCAAGGATTCGGGAAACCTGCTTCCCCACCCAGGGACCACCCAGGCCACTGCCACTACCTCAGAGGTTGCCAAGAAAGAGGAGTGGTTGGAACACGGTGGGCTCAGGGAGGGTGAGGGTGGTAGAACAGAGGTGCATCCCTTCAGTTGTGCCTCTCCACACTTCATTCACCACTCTGGTGAAGCATGATTCCTCTATGGAGGCACCTGCAGTGGAGACCAAGGAGGATGCTGTGAACCTCCACAATGGAGACCCACAGGAGGGTGGCCCAGGACCCCACAGGGAAAGAAACAACTCCTGGTGGGGGACTCAGTTGTTAGGGGGTAGAACTGGGGAAGGGAGGGGAAAGGGAGGTAAGGTGCCTGCCCAGCGCCAAGGCTTGGAGGGACAGGAAATTAATCCTCAGGGTGTGGGAGCAGTGGCAAGGGGGAGGGAGATGGATGTCATTATCCACTGAGGGATGAATGACCTGGCTGAGAATGGATCAAAGCAGTGCAACAGGAGTTTGTGGAGTTGGGGAGGGGCCTTAGACAAGTAGCACACATGGTAACTTTCTCGATAGTGCTACCTGTCTATGGCAAGGATGAGACTAGGGTACTCTGCACCATGGGATTCAATGACTGGTTGAAAAGCTGGTGCAGAGCTCAGGGATTTGGCTTAATTGGGGTATGTGGCTCCACCTGGAGGGATGCAGGCCTATACAGGAATGATGGTCTGCATCTATCCTGGAGGGTAACCAGGATCCTAGGTGATAGGTTTAAATGCTTCAATGGCAAGCATTTAAACTAGCCAAGGGGGGAGGCACTGAACAGGAGAAGGGAAATCCTAGCCCCCCCAAAAATCAGGGTAATTAGTGAGGTAAACACCAAGATAGAACAGTTGATAGGGAGAAGGGCAGGGGTAAATGGAGAAAAAGACAAAGCCAGTAGGGACAGGGATGGGGCAAAAGGAAATAAAGCCATAAAAAAATGGAGGGTAATGAGTACTAATGCCCATAGTCTAGGTAAAAGGCTCCCTAAAATGGTGGCCTTGATGGAAGAGGGCTGCCTGGATATTGTGTCAGTCACAGAAACATGGTACACAGAGAACCATGACTGGGATATCAACATACCAGGGTACACAATCTACAGGAGGGACAGGGAGGGAAGAAGAGGAGGAGGGGTAGCTCTCTATGTAAGGGAAGTGATCAAAACAACAGAACTAAAGGGTAAACAGGGAGGAGAGGAGGCACTGTGAGTCACCCTGGAGACTGGAAATGGCTCCACAATCCGCACAGGGGTTGCATATAGACCCCCGTCTCGGGGGGAGGAAATGGACAAGGAAATGATAGAAGGCATCCTTGAGGTGGCAGAGAAAGGGGAGATATTGCTGATGGGAGACTCGAATATGCCAGATGTTGACTAGAGCACCTTTGCTGCAGCCACATCCAAGAGCAGGGCCATTCTCGATGCCCTACAGGGGACATGCCTCAGACAGCTAGTTTTGGAACTCACTCAGGAGAGAGCAATCTTAGACCTGGTACTCTCAAATGGGGATGGAGAGAGGATCTCTGATCTTGAAGTGGGTAGCCATCTGGGAACAAGCGACCTCCGAACAGTGTGGTTCATGATAAACTTAGCTGTATAGTCAAGCCACACAAAAGTGAAGGTACTGGACTTCAGGAGGGCTGATTTTGTCAAAATGGGAGACTGCCTCAGAAAAGCACTAGCAAACAGGCAAGAAGGTGGGGTGGAGCAACAATGGGGAATCATCAAAACCACCATCACAGAGGCAACAAGCCTTTGTGTGAAGCAAATCAACAAATCAAAATGAAAGACAAAAACACTATGGTTCTCAAAAGAAGTGGTGTGAAAGGTAAGGGAGATAAAGATAGCATTCAGGAAATATAAGGAAACACAGAAGGAGCAGGACAGAGAACTGTACCAGTTAAAGCAGAAAGAAGTGGGTAAGGCAGTCAGAATAGCAAAGGCCCAAATCGAGGAAAAGATAGCCAACTCAGTTAAGAAGGGGGATAAAACCTTTTATAGGTACATTAGGGAGCAAAGAAAGACTAAGGCAGGGATACTGAGACTGAACAAAGAGCAAGGTGGTTGGGCAGACAGCGACAGTGAGAAAGTAGGGATACTGAATGAATACTTCTGCTCAGTATTCACAATGGAAAAGCAGGGAAATACCTAATCTGGTCAATAGAAGCACTCTGGATAGGGGGTTGATATTAGTCCTTTCACAGAAGAAAGGGTTCTGAAAGAACTCTTAAAACTAAAAGTGGATAAAGCAATGGGGCCTGATGGGATTCACCCTAGTATTCTAAAATAACTAAGGGAAGAACTAGTAATACCACTGACAACCCTTTTTAATAAATCATGGGAGGATGGTGTGGTACCTGAGGACTGGAGGAGGGTGGATGTGATTCCTCTTCACAAAAGGGGAAGCAAGACAGAGGCAGGAAACTACAGACCTGTCAGTTTGACCTCAGTGGTAGGGAAAATTATGAAATCACTTCTGAAGGAAAGAATTGTTGAGTACCTAGAGGCTAGTGGGGGCACAGGACCCAAGGCAGCATGGATTCACAGCAGGAAGGTCATGTCAGACAAATCTAATTGATTTCTTTGACTGGGTGACCAGAGCAGTAGACCAGGGAGGGGCTGCAGACATGGCCTACCTAGATTTTAGCAAGGCATTTGACACAGTCCCGCACAAAAGATTAATAAACAAATTAGCCAGCCTGGGAGTAGGTCCCAGGGTGGTAGCCTGCGTAAAACACTGGTTGGACAACAGGATACAATGGGTAATAGTAAATGGAGTCAACAGTGAAGAAAGGAGGGTTACTAGTGGGGTACCACAGGGTTCAGTACTGGGGCCAGTCCTTTTTAATGTCTTTATAAGTGACATTGTGGAGGGACTGGAAGGGAAAGTATGTCTCTTTGCAGATAACACAAAGATCTGCAACAGGGTTGATACACAAGGTGGGTGGAAAGGTTGAAAAGGGACTTGGCAAGGTTGGAGGAATGGTCAAATGTATGGCAGCTTAGATTCAATGCAAAGAAGTGCAAATAATGTACCTGGGAAACAAAAACTCAGGGAAGAGTACAAAATGGGGATGAGATACTGACAACAAAATGGAAAAGGACCTGGGGTAGTCATATCAGATGACCCAAAGGTAGGCCAGCAATGTGAGAAGGCAGTAAGGAGGGCTGGGGTGATACTGGGATGCACAGGGAGAGGCATCACCAGAGGAATGCAGGAAGTTGTTGGCCCTCTGTACAGACAGTTGGTAAGACCACATCTGGAATACTGTGTACAGTTCTGGAGACCCCATCTCTGCAAAGACATAGACAGGGTGGAGGCTGTCCAGAGGAGGGCAACCAAATGATGCAGGGTCTGCAATCAGAAGACATATGAAGAAAGACTAAAGGAACTAAAGATGCATAGCCTTGAGGAAAGGGGGCATTATAGAAACTTTCAAATACCTCAAAGGAATCAACAAAGTCCAAGATGGAAGCATCTTTCAGAAAAAGAGATGTACAAAAACAAATGTGAAGATAGAGGGGGGACAGCTCAGATGTAATGTGAGGAAGTATTTCTTCACAGAGAGGGTTGTGGATACATGGAACAGCCTTCCTGAGGAGGTCATACAGTCAAAAACAGTGGGGGAATTCAAGAATGCATGGGACAGACATAAGGCAATTCTAGTGGGGAGTAGGAGGAAGTATGCCATTGGTTAACTAGGATCTGCAGCTTATCTGTTAGGTAGAGAAATGGGCAGACTAGGTGGGCCAAGCAGTCCTTATCTGCCATCAAATTCTATGTTTCTATGTTTCTAGGTGATGCTACTCATAAATGTAATTTTATGGCTGCTGTCTCTTCATCCATGCCAAGCAAACACTGACCCTATAATTACCAGGGAGGTTTAGCATTACTTACAATAATGTGTATCTAAGAAACATCTCAACTCAAACCATTGCCCAATATTCCAATTCTCAGTGTTTGCTGAGTAAAACAATACAGGGTCCACTGGTTTCTTCTGATGTAAAAGTCATTTCTGGGATTATGTGTTAATAACCAAATGTTTAGACCAACTAATGTCTGTATGTGTGGTGTTTCTGAGATATAGTATACAGTGCTGATTTTCACTACCCTCAATTGTCTCTGTATAAATGTGTCTACCACTGTAAATGCAATGTCATTTGTAAAATCAGTTTAACTCCTGTATAAATGTAGGTTACATCCATTTCTGTTACTAAACTGTTTAACTATAGCTAAGTCTTGATACTCTGCACAAAGAAATGCAAATGCTCTTGAAAAGAAGTCACAGTTCTGGTACTTTAAACACTGTAGATGTTTACTCTAAATTGTCTGTTCTCAATTCCACTGAAAAGTTAAAACCTTATGTCTGTCAATGTTCTTTACCCAATGTATAAATGTTTTGTACAAACTGTGATTATACCTGTATGCTTTATGTGTGTGTGTGTGTGTGTGTGTGTGTGTGTGTGTGTGTGTGTGTGTGTATATATGGATTACTCAAATGAAAAAGTATGTTTGGCTTGTGTAGGATAAGGATTTTATATAAGAATTGTATGTTTCAATGCAAGCCAAACCATAGTGTCAAAACAAAACACTAGCTATTATTGTAAATGAAGTGCTGCTGCCATCTAATGACCAGTGTGATCACTCACCAATTATGGAGGCTGTAGCCCCTTAGCTATGACAGAACTATGCAGTAATTAGCCTCAACCAATCAGAATTGGCCAGCAATTCTTAAAGTCTAAGGTACTGTACATGCCAAATTTGGTAAAAACCTTACACTAACATTATGATTGAACCAAGGATCTAGTGGTCACTCAAACAGTAAGGTCAGCTAAAATATAAAAGCCGCACATTTGTGCTGCATTGGTAGAGAAGGGCAGAGGAGAGAAGGGAGGGGAGAGAAGAAGGAAGAAGTCTAAAAGCCATAACCTGTATGTCATAGTTTGCATATGGTGAGTGATCAACATCTATGTCAGGTAATTTAGGACTGTTTTTTAATTCTATGCTTGAGTAGGAAGTCTATGCTTGTTATAGGATTAGAAAAAAAAACTTGTTCCATAACCTTTAAATATTTGATTCTTAGTTTGATTTAACCTCTATCTTAAAGGACCTAGGGAATCAAGTGCTTTGGCCAGGTGCTCAGATTCAACAGTTCTACTAAAACTATAAGCATCCCCCCAACCATCCTTTCACCCTTCCTCCCTTCCATGGCCTCTAGTTCATTTTTCATCCCTCCATGTGTAGGTATAGCTATTCTCCTGCAACCATTGGTCTATTTATGTCACCCTTCTTGTGATATTTGAATTGTGTCATGCATATTTATGGTACTGTGTATTGTTGTTGTTATCCCCTTATTGTCCGAATTGTGTCATGCCAATTTCTGCAAAATTAATGTACCATGCAAATTATTGTACTATGTATTGATGTTGTTTATCTCCTAATTATCCGAACTGTGTTATGCCAATTTTATTGTACTATATTCTGATATGTTGTCCTACCAGGACCTCCTTGTAAATGAATGTGCTCAATGTAGTTTTCCTCCAATAAACTTGAACTTGAAACTTGAATTTAATAATTGGTAGGATTCACAAAAGACCTTTATTATCCTACACTTATGGCACCAGGCACCAGTATTGTTTTCATGTGGAGGAAAGAGACAGTTTGAGCTGGTCATGCTGTGTTCTACTTGTTATATAATGACCTACAGTAGACAAATAGTATCATTTTTTAGCACATGTCTTTGGATTAGAAGATACGGGTAGCAGGTTTTGATCCCAGACTGATATTTCTCATGTCTATGAGGCAGAACATGTCCTTTTTGTAGAGTTGTACTGTGTAGGGACAGTGCTACCTCTGAAAATAAACTCTTGAAAATGATTAGTTACTTCAAAGTTGTTTGACTCAATATCCTGGAGCAGTCAGTAGGCACTTACATGCCCAAATAACACATGAAAGCAAATTTGAAACACAAGTCAAAACAGCAGAAGAAGCTGTGACAGGGAAATATCTTAAGAAATGCCTCCTTGTATGAAATACTTTTTTCTAGAAAATTTGGTATCTTTTTTGACTAATCCACATAGTTTTCTCATATAGCAATTAGAGTTCTAGTACCTTCTAACGTAATCTAATTTCTACATACTCTGACTGTATGCACTGACTCACTCTGACTCTAGAAGCAAGCCACTGGATTGTGGGAAGAGGGCTGCACATATCTGCACCTAGGTTCAAGTCCCACCACACCTAGTCATGGACTCATTTTTGGTCATGGAGCTAGACACATGCCAAGAGGTACGGGTCTAGGCTAAGCACCTAGGTAGCTCAGATTAAATCTCACATTACTTAAGCTAGGACTCACTTTGTGTCCAGAAGGCAGTCATGGCTCGGGGACTACTGTAGGCTGAAGACCTATATACTCAGGTTTGAATCCCACTACTGCAACAACCTGACTTAGTTTGTGACAAAAGCCAGTCAATGGGTAGATGGTATAGGCCTGAGCTGAGTAACTGTTCACCCAGGTTTGAGTCCTTCTGTTGCCATGCAGAGGACTCAGTTTGTGACATAAGTCAGGGAAACAAAACAATATTTTATTTCCACTGCTGATTTTCTTTGCAGCACTCTATACTAATGTTGCCTATGGCTAAATGACACCTTTGACTGTGATGATTTAAAAATAATTTAACACAGGCAGACCATCAGGTGATTTAAACAGTAGGTGCATTAATAAATGTTTCTAAAATCATCAGTAGGTTACATACTACCTCAGAAACACTCAGTGCTTCACTATTGCAACCACAACATATAAAGTTATTGGTGTTATCAGGCCCCCCCCCCAGCATTGCTGTATAAAAAACATGCAAGTTTGCCAAACAGCCACTCCCAACATAACTCCATAAAGTGTTACAAACATTGAGGAGTGAATTTATTTATTGTGAACCATGGGGGGAGGGGGGATACAATATGCTAGGTATGTAATGCCTTTGTAATTGGATTATTGCTTGACAAGGATAAGTGTTAGCAGCAAAGACAAATGTCAAGTTGTCATAGTGACTGATTGTTCTTACTTTCAAATGTACTACAATTTGAATGGAGTCGATCAGGCTACCGCCAAACATGATCCCATAAACACCACAAAGGCTATAGAGACATTGCAAGTTCTCCTTGCACCTTACATGCTTTATAAATGAGACTTACTGGCCACCATGTGACATATTTCTTCTGTAATCAACCCAGATCAGTTAGCATAAAATTTGATAAAGGACAACTGAGAAGAACTAAAATGTCATTGGCATAGTCAAGAATTTTTTTTTCACGTTCTATTAAAATGTCTAGTTTATAATTCTGGATTTTGATTTTTTTTCTGTACTCCTGTACAATGCCAGATGTATCAATTGGCATAGATTATTTTTAGTGTGTGTTTGGGGTCTCAGGGAGCAGTTGTCTTTGAACAGGCTTTGTGTGTCTTGCTGACTATGGTATATGATCCATCATAACAAAACATTTCATTCCATTCCAAAGTTTTATCTGGTGATATGTCCATTGAGTAGTGTCAGGCTATTGATTTTCCCTGACAGCTGTTGCTGGTCCTTTGTTTACATTTTATGTTCCCCTGATTGAGAGATCCCACGAACAAAACCAACAACAATGTGTCTGTTACAATGTGCAACAAAATCTGTAATGAGATGTGTATATCAGACAATAACATCATTGACCGTGCCCTGACTCCCTGCCTACCTATCCCCTAGCTCGATGTAAAATTTTCTTTTCTTTTAGAATAACTGAAAATTAGATACAGGGTTCAGCATGTACATAACCAGTGTTTATTGTTATCATGCATCATGAATGATAAAATTTCAGTTTCATTGTACAGATTTCCTTTAAGTCTCATCTGACTGTCTTGCCACATCTCTCCACTTAGCACATATGCTGTAATACTTTTCTGTGGTGTAAGAGGAACTTTTACATTTGTTTAAAAAATAAGCATATGTAATTAACAATGAGCAGTTACTTCGACATTTTTGATTGCCATTTTCTTACTAGAAGTATGTAATGGCTTGAAGTGTATTATTTTCTTATTCTCTCAAATTCAGGCTCATGGAAATGACGTATTTTTAAAACAATTTTTATTTTCAAGAGGAACATTTTCCTTATTGTGTGATAAATATTGTCTTTTGCTTTAATTGAATTTACATGTTATTACAATATCTATGATCTGCATCCTCTTGCCCTTGTAACTAACTACAAAGAATTATCTCCCAGTTTCTAAATTTGACAAATAAACAGAAATTTATATTGTTTCTGGTGACCCCATTATCAACCAGTTTTTGACTACTTTAAAAGCGCGTGATAACCTGCAAACACCATATTAACCTGTCATTACTGCTTTTGAAAGCTTGCCCTCCACTGTGGAGAAACTCAGTAGCAGAAAACTTCAGTCACAACCCCCCGTCATGCTGTGCTTACTTATCACTTGCATGCTCTCCCCCAGTCACCCAGTATACCATGCTTGGCAAACTTTACAGTAATATGCCTTTTTTGTATTCATCTTTTTTTATCAGTAGTTATAAATAAGTATATGCAGATGGGTGTTGATGTTTTAAACAAACCCTTAGTGACTGATGAGCTCATGAACCTCATGAGCTTCACTCTAGAGGTTAATGACTCACCACTCATCTCAGATATGTAAAACAAAATCATAACAACACACCTGCCTATTCAGTATTCTAAATCCTAAGTAGTCCTCCAGAATCAGCTACAGAGGCAGTCTGTCACCATTTCCTGCATACCAACAGCCATTGAAATGAACAGTTTCCTGCAGAATTGTGAAGAACTCTACCAAATTCTGCTTGATCAGGTTTCTGTTCCTAGTGGGTGCCACTGTACAAGTTTTTGTATGTTAAAAACTGGCACCCATGAAAGGGGACTCAACTCATATATCAGGTTGGCCTACTGTACTGTATCTGATGGGTTACCAAAAGTCAGGCTATTGATTTACCCTGACAGCTGTTGATGGTTTTTTGTTTTTGTTTTTGGTTCCTCGATTGAGAGATTCCCCCCCCAAAAAAATGTGTCTGATACAATGTTACCTCTGTAATGAGGTGTGTATATCAGACAATAACATAATTGGCTGTGCTGTGCCTACCTGCTTACCTACTGTATCTCCCCAGTATGATGTAAAATTTTATTTTCTCTTACAATAACTGAAAATTAGATACGGGGTTCAGCATATACATAACCAGTGCTTATTATTATCATGCATAAGCAGTGAGTATTGTGCATTGATAGTTATGAGAAGACAATAATAATTTTGGCATGAATGCTCTTTTTCAGAATGGTTGCAGTAGTAGACAATATACTACTTCAACCATTCTGACAAAGATTGATCATGCCAAAAAAATTATTGCCACCTCATAAATATTTATGCACAATACTCCCTGCTTGTGCATGATAACAATAAGCAGCAACATACTAACATACTAAAAGCTAAAGCAGAATAGGCTAGTCGGTCTTTCATGACTGCTTGGTATCCAGACCCTTAGCGGCGCTTCCCTCCTTGTCCCGTGAGGGTCAATCTTGGCTTCAGTACCCCATGCATCTGTTCCACCCCTCTGAAGCCCTCCACAGTATCTTGCTCGACCAGGCTCCTGGGCAATGCATTCCATGGCTCCACCACCTCTCTCTGAAGTAATGCCTTCTACATTCTCCTCTATGGTTCCTCCTCCAGTTTCCATTTATGCCCCTGGTTTTGCCCTTTCCTTTAGCCTGAGCATTTCATTTGCTCAACCCCTGTTAATCCCTTTCACATATTTGAAAACCTCAATCATGTCCCCCCATCTCTCCTCTACTCTTCTCCAGTGAGTACAGCCCAAGGGCTTGCAGTCTGTCCTCATAGGTTCTATCCCCCATGCCCCAAATCATCCTGGTTGCCCTCCTCTGGACCCTCTCCAACAGGACTATGTTCTTCTTAAGGTGTGGCCTCCAGAATTGCACACAATACTCAAGGTGCGGCCTAACCAAGGCATTGTACAGAGGTAGGATCACCTCACTCCTCCTGGACGTTATTCCCCAGGCTATGCAGCCCAGTATCTTGTTTGCTTTTGCCACTGTTCTTCTGCAGTTCTCACTGTTGTTCATTTTGGTGTCTACCACCACCCCGAGGTCCCTTTCACTCATAGTGGCTTGCAGTGAAACCCCTCCCAAGGTATAAACATGCCCTAGGTTTCTGACCCCAGATGCAACACCCTACTCTTCTCCAGGTTAAACCTAAGCCCCCACCTCCTTGCCCAGCCCTCCAGGGTGTCCAGATCCCTCTGGACTGTCACCCTTGCTTCCTCTCCATCAGCCAATGCTCCCAGCTTTGAGTTGTCTGCGAAGAGGCTCATCCTACTCCTAACTCCTGTCCCTATATCAGAGACATAGGTGTTGAACAGGAGTGGCCCCAGTACCGACTCCTGTGGCACCCCACTGATGACTTCCTAGGGGAGGAGACAGTCCCTCTCACCACCACCCTCTGTGTTCTATCTATAAGCCAGTTTCCCACCCATCTAAGCAACTGTCTTCCCACTCCCACCTCCTCCAACTTTGCCAACAACCCGCAGTGGGGAACCGAGTCGAACACCTTACTAAAATCCAGATATAAGACGTCCACTGGACTCTGTCTGTCCAGGGTCCCTGTCACCCAGTCATAGAAATGTATGAGGTTGGTCTGGCATGATCTTCCTGGGATGAAACCATACTGCTTTTCTTCCATGCGTCCCAGCCTATCCAGTTGCCTCCGAGCATCCCTTTGATGAAGCCTTCCATTAGCTTGCCTACTACTGACGCAGCTGACAGGCCTGTAATTTCCCATCTCCTCCCTAGACCCTCCTTCGTGGATGGGCACCATGTGAGCCACCCTCAAATTCTGGGGCACCCTTCCTGTCTGGAGGGAAGCATTGAACAGCCCAGCTAATGGAGCTGCTAGTTCGTCCGCCAACTCCTTCAGTACCCTTGGATGCAGCCCATCTGGTCCTGTTGCCTTGTCAGTTTTTAGCTCCTGTAGGGCCTTCCTTATGCTGCCCTCTGTGATTTCCTCCTCCTTAGTCCTCTCTTCAGAAAAAGCTCCATCCTCTTCTGAGCCTGGCCCACCTGGTGCCTGGGCCTCTTTCGATCTTCTCATCTCCCTATGCCCTATCCTCTCAGCTGCCCCCCCCATTTTCCAATTTAATGCAGACCATGTCTTCCTCCCTAAAAACCAAGGCAAAATACTTGTTCAGTAACTCTGCCTATTCCCCCATCTCCTGAGCCCATCCACCCCCAGTCCTAATCCTGGGGATCTGTGCTCTCCCCTTCCTCTTTTCCCCTATGTATCTATAAAAACCCTTCCCCCCTTCATATACCCTTAGCCAGGTTGTACTCCATCCTCGCCTTCGATCCCCTCACCACCCTTGTGACTCTTCTAGCCACCAGCTCATATTCCCCTCTCTCCCACTCCCCTCTGGAATGCTTAAAATGTGTGTAGGCAGCCTTCTTACCTCTTACCACCTCTTGCACCTCCCTGGTCCACCAGCACAGCTTGATGGCCCTGCCTTTTTTGCTCCTTACCCTTGCACACAAGCTAGTAGCCTCCTGTATCCCTTTTTAATGTCCTCCCACAAACTATCTATAGCCATGTCTGGCCTGATCTGGCTCAAGCTCCCCCTCAGTATCCTGCCCATGCCCACAAAATCCGCCCCACTGAAACCCATTACTACTGTGTTTGAGTGGTTTTCTTCCCCCCCAGGCACAGCATAAACCAGACCGCATCATGGTCCCCTCCTGCCAGTGGGCTACCCACCTTCAGATCCCTTATCCGGTCACTGTCTGCAAGGACAACATCCAGTATCCTCCCCCCAAGTAGGTTCCCCAACCTGTTGGACCAGAAAGGCATCCTGAAACACTTCCATCAGCCTCTGCTCCTTGGCCACCACTGATGTCATGGTGTCCCAGTCTGCCCCTGGCATATTCAGGTCCCCCATGACCATCACTCTACCCTTTCCCTGGTCACAGTGCACCTTGATGTGTTCTACCAGTTTTCCCTCCAGATCCTCATCCATTGCGGGTGGTCTGTAAACCACCCCTACTTTTAATCTTTTTCCTCCCCTCAATTTTAGGGTTACCGAAATAGCTTCCACTCCCCCCTTTGACTCTTCCACTCCACTAACCATTATTCCATCCTTGACTATCAGTGCTATGCCTCCTCCTCTACCCACTTCTCTATCCATCCTGAATATTTTATAGCCTCCAAATTTAGGTCCCCATCATTTTCTGGGTGGTCCATGCTCCCATAATCGCTGCCACATCCGCTGATCCTTTGGTCAGTATTGCCTGTAGCTCAGGCATTTTGTTACCCATACTCCTGGCATTGGCCAGGACCATCCTCCACACCACCCCCCCATCCATCACTGGTTATGTACAGTACATGCTAAGCCCTGTATCTAATTTTTAGTTATTCTAAGAAAAGAAAATTTTACATCGGGCTGGGGGAATAGGTAGGCAGGGAGTCATGGCACAGTCAATGATGTTGTTTGATATACAGTGTACACCTCATTACAGATTGTGTGGCATAGTATAACATACACATTTTGGGGTGGGGATCTCAATTAGTACCAAAAATGAAAAAAGGACCACCACCAGCTGTCAGGAAAATCAACAGCCTTGACACTACTCACTGGACATCTCACCAGATAAAACTTTGGAATGGAATTAGGGGGTGTTGGCAAAGACTAAATAAATAAAATAAATACACTGCCCTCTTTATATTTTTATGTCCAGGTACTTGGTGACTGATTTAAGGTCTGTTTGTCATATGCAAATTGAGCTGGTTATAATAATCCCTCATAGGACTAGAATAATAAATGGGTATGCCAGGTCTTTTGTAAGTGAATTTAGTATAACAACTACAGGTATTCATATAATTTCATATCCACCGAGATTCAGTAATACTGCTGCAAGTACTATTGAGTCAGCAATTAGTGCTTCTATGTGTGCTTTAGGTAATCACAGGTACTCCATACAGAGGTATTTTAACTAGGAATGCAATTAACAGCCAGCTCATCATATTTTGTCTGCAAAAGTGTGATGCTTTCTGATGCTTCACATTAATGAATAGAAACAGAAACCACTACCATGGCACTCTCTGCACTCAAGGCAGCAAGTCACACTGTAATCCACCTTGCTTATAAACCTTTTTTTTCCATTCTGCTACTTGTGCTACATACAGTAAACTAGAAAAGTGAAAAAGAAATAGATCAAAGTGACAGTTCTAGTTGCAATGTAACCCTCCTTATAAATTTATTTGCATTCTGCTACTTGTGCTACATACAGTAAACTAGAAAGGTGAAAAAGAAATAGATCGAAGTGACAGTTCCAGTCACACTGTAACCCTCCTTACTTATAAACCTTTTTCCCATTCTGCTACTTGTGCTACATACAGTAAACTAGAAAAGTGAAAAATAAATAGATTGACGTGACAGTTCCAGATTGAAGAAACACAACTGACAGCCAAACAATTAATTAATATAATTAATTAATTAAAACCATTAAAAGGCAGCAATACAATCATGGAACATACAATCAGGCTATACTGCATCTCAAAACCCCATGCCATCTGCTGGCAAATTTTGGGGATAAAATGTATTTAAGCTTCAGGCACAAAGTGCTGCTGTGATAGCTCTTGTAGCACGCTCCTGTGGTTAACTATAGAATAAAGCAATAATACGCGACAGGGTGTG
This sequence comes from Neoceratodus forsteri, assembly GCA_016271365.2. NCBI lineage: Eukaryota > Metazoa > Chordata > Ceratodontiformes > Ceratodontidae > Neoceratodus > Neoceratodus forsteri. Next base: position 306,777,514 of record CM057457.1, on the reverse strand, counting down.
TGTTGTGCTGGGATAACACGTCATGCCTGGGGTGATTAGGCAAGAGGTCGTAGGCTGAGTGTGACTAATCACCCCAGAAGTGACGTTATCCCAGCACAATACACACCCTGGAGTGCATTATTGCTATTATACAATGGCTCATTTGTAAAAGAAACATAAAAAAAGATTAAGAAATAAATTTACAGTAATTTTTTTTCATTTTTTTGAATGTGTAGGTATACTTTATTAAAAAATAGTGCAGATTTATTCTTTGAGCCAGTAGACAAAGCTGATTTTTGTTTTTTGCTGTAGCTTTGGTCTCTCTGCAGCAACCTTTGTTGGAAACAGTTTCTGTTAATATGCCTCTGCATGGGTGTTTGGTATGTGTTTTATATTGTGGAGGAAAAAAACATTTCTTGAGCGAGTGTTCTAAAACGAGCTGCACAGTGACTTTTTAAATGTGCGGTTCCTCTCTCTCATTTTATACTGTGCAGGAAAAGAAATCATTTTTTTGAGAGAGCGAGTGTTATAAAACAAGCTGCGTAGTGAGTGTTTAAATGTTCGGTTGGTCTCTCTCTCATTCTTGTTCACTGCAGAGCTGATAGCAGCGTAAACTAGTGAGCAAGGATGGCTTTATTTTATTTAATTTATGAAAGGCACGGAAGATAGCTATGAGGATGCCTGCTTGTTCAGAAAGAAAAATACAGTGGCAGTTTTTTGTTTGAAGGAAGCAAGCTGTGTCAGTGAACCACGTGATCGGCAGTTGGTCTCCTCAGTTCTCTAAACCTGCTTCGCTCTGTTCGGTGGAGAAAAAAAAAACTGCTGTTAAATTTAGTTTGGTGATAGAATTGGTATTTCGGAGGGGGCTGAATTTCTGACACAACACTTGTGGTGTAAGAGCTGCTGACCCTGAAAGCGGCTTGCAAGCAGAAATTACTGCAGCGTGTGTCAAGCAGGGATCATGGAGTAATTCTGTTAATGTTGCTGCATTCTTCTGAGTGCCGGGACTAGACCAGTGATGTTGTACTGGGATAACATCACGGGTCCAGTCCAACTCTGACCAATCAGTGTCCAGGATTCTTTCATGCCATTGTATAATAGCAATTCAAAAACTACTACAATTCAGTATGCAACACTGCGGTAATGCGGTATTGCCTCTCTATTGCTAGTCACAGAGTGGTACCGATTGGTATACTGGGTTAGCGATGATATTTTTCTATGACTACCACTGTATGTCCAGTTTCTCCTTTTAGGCCCTGTTCACACAGACATGATTTTTTCAAAACATTTTATAAAATATTTTAATTTCCATGTTTGAGCACAGTTGTCAGGTGTCCATATTGTGCTCCAACACTATGCTTGTCCAAGGAGTACCAGGCATGATTGTGGCAGTACCACAAAGCATTGTACATACTGCAGTGCATGCCATTATACTTGTAATAAAGCTTGGCAAGGGATTCAAGAAAAAGTGACTGTATTCAGTTCAGGAGTTCACTGCAAGCTCACAAATGTAAGTCACTGTTATATTTTTCTTTTGGCTTCTATTTGTCGGCAGCTTTTTGCACTACATTTATATATGTGTGTGTGTGTGTGTGTGTGTGTATGTATATATATATATGTATATACAGTATATATATATATATTTATATTCATTCAACTCCTAAGTGTCCTGTGAGTGCTTCTCAGTTGTGCTCCTGTACCTAGCATGGATTAGCCATCTGGAGCTGCATCGGTTACTTAGTGTCCACTGTGCTCTGTTTTCCTGGTCCTTTTCATTGCAACTTTGTGAATGCAAGTCACTATTGTTTTCTTTTGGCTGTCCAAAAACCAAGAAAGTGAAGTGTGGCAGTGGTTGCCTTAAACTGTGTTATGGCATGTACAGCATTCCCACTGCTGTTAACATGGTTTAAGGTAAGGTAAGGTAAAACTTTATTTTTAAAGTGCTTTTCAAAATAAAAGCACTCTACAAAGCATTAAAACATACAATTAATTTAAATTAAAATAATCATAATTAAAATCCTTCTGAATAGGCTTTAGAAAAAAAGTAAGTTTAAAGCTCTGATTTAACAGTGTGTTTGTCTAAACCCATATTAAGGCCTTGGTCTGAGCAAGGTTTCAGCATGGTTTTGGAACATGGACTGTAGCCTGATAAAACCATGCTACAATCAGGACACAAAACTTTTAAAACATTTTAACAGAGTTAAATGGCTTAAAAGTCTTAGTTTGGACAGGGATTTAGTTCTTCCCATCTAATCAACTTGGTGGCCCTCTGCTGAATCCTTTGTCCTTTGTATCTCTTCAATGTACATTCTGTAGTAACATAGAAACATAGAAACAGAGAATTTGACACCAGATAAGGACCGCTTGGCCCACCCAGTCTGCCCATTTCCCTACCTACTGGATAAGCTGCAGATCCTAGTTAACCAGCAGCCTACTTCTTCTTACCCCCACCCCCCAGAATTGCCTTATGACTGTCCCATGCATGCTTGAATTCCACCACAGATTTTGACTCCACAACCTCCTCCAGAAGGCCGTTCCATGCATCCACAACCCTCTCTGTGAAAAAATACTTCCTTAAATTACCTCTGAGCCGCCCCCTCTATCTTCAAATTGTGCCCTCTTGTTCTTGCACACCTCTTTTTTTGAAAGATGCTACCCTCTTGGACTTTGTTGATTCCCTTGAGGTACTTGAAAGTTTCTATCATGTCCCCCCTCCCTCCTCTCCTCGAGGCTATACATATTAGCTGCTTAAGTCTCTCTTCTATATGTCTTCCAGTGCAGACCCTGCACCATTTTAGTGCCCTCCTGGACAGCTTCCATCCTGTCTATGTCTTTGCAGAGATTGGGTCTCCAGAACTGCACACAGTACTCAGATGGGGTCTCACCAGCTGTCTGTACAGAGGGATAATAACTTCCTGTTTTCTACTGGTGATGCCTCTCCCTATGCATCCCAGTATCCCCCCAGCCCTCCTTGCTGCCCTCTCACATTGCTTGCCCACCTTTAGGTCATCTGATATGACTACCCCCAGGTCCCTTTCCATTTGTGTTGTTGTTAGTATCTCACCCCCATTGTGTACTCTTCCCCTGGGTTTTTGTTTCCCAGGTGCATTACCTTGCACTTCTTAGCATTGAATCTAAGCTGCCATACATTTGACCATTCCTCTAACCTTGCCAAGTCCCTTCTCATCCTTTCCACCCCACCCTGTGCATCAACTCTGTTGCAGATCTTAGTGTCATCTGCAAAGAGACATACTTTTCCTTCCAGTCCTTCTGCAATGTTGCTTATAAAGACATTGAAGAGGACCGGTCCTAATACTGAACCCTGCTGTACCCCACTAGTAACCCTCCTTTCTTCTGAGTGGACTCCATTTACTATTACTCTCTGTGTCCTATTCTCCAGCCAATTCTTTACCCAGGCTGTCATCTTGGGACCCACAGTAGGTGTGCAGAGCCTGATACATTACTCCAGGTGTGGCAAAACCAAACCAAGAGCCTTGTACAGAGGAAGAATAACCTCCCTTTATCTGCTCCTTACTCCATCCTAATGAATCCCAGCATTGCACTTGATTTCAACTGCAGTGGAACACTGCCTGTCAGGCTTCAGCTTGCAGTCCACTATTACCTTTAGAGTCTATTCCTCATGTGTGTTGTCCACTGTTGCACCACAATAGATAGCCTGCAAAGTGAACTTTGCAGCAAGTGGATCTTTGTCTGTGGCCACTTCTTCCCTAACACATCAGCTGGCAAGTCAGCTAGGTAGCAGGGGTCCCCCTACTAGGGGAGGGGCTAGGCAGGTAGACATGGCACCTTGGGGTTGGGGGGCATGTAGTCAGAGGGGAGGAGCAACAGAGTAACCAGCAGCACACCTGAGCTTTGTCTCTTTGCTCCTTCTTTTCGGCTAGAATTCCCACCCTCCCACCCTTGTAAAAGTAGGGTTAAGGGGAGGGTAGGTTAGAGAACCATGCTGTCCCACTACGATGATTGTCTTAGGTGTTGAGGAGGAATGTTCTCATTTTTCTCCAATGAGTTTTCAAGGTTTTTTACCTCCTCCACAGAGGAGAGGAGAGTCACTTTATATTGTTAGACTTAAGCTTGTCACAGTTGTCTAAGTATGGCAGAACAGTTGTCGCACAAGGAGTGTACAAAGTGGGTAATGGGGGGGTTTGGTTCCATCACAGGTTCCTTCTGAGGCTGGCAGGAGGTGAGGCACTGATGACCAGGCACCCTACAGGGCTGGTCAGGGGATAGTCTCTTCCAGCTTGGCCTACATGTGAAGCACCATTTGATAAAGGAGAGGCACAAATCACACAGCCCAGGAGCCATCCATTCTGCCTTGGTGGCCAGTGTCCCTCTGGAGGCTGTACACTTTGGGAATGATGGGTCCACCCAGAAGGTCCCCTTTGGGGTATAGCAGATGTATATATGGTGTTGACCATCCAAAGACTTACTGACACTCTCAGGCTGCATATGTCATGCTAATTGGTGAATTGTTGGGTTCTCTTAATAAATGTATGGCTGTGACAATTTTTTCCAAAGCATTGTGTATTTCTCCTTTGTTCAGGGGTTAAGGGGTATGTGGCCTACTTGGACAAAGGGTGTATGTGTGACCCAGATTCCTAGCCCTTAAATGTAGTACCTTGCTCCTCCCTATATGAAAACTAAACCCCTATGCATCAGCTAATGCCCCACCATGTGTAGTTCCCCTGTAGTACATCTGCTTTTTATGTTGTGCCCACTATTCTTGCCAATTTAGTGTCACAAAAAATTTTAGTAGCCTGCTACTGGACCCTCCTTTAAGTCATCAATAATTATGTTGAACAGCAAAGGACTAAGCATTGGCCCTGGGTACTCTATCTTGCACATTCCCTCCAGTCTGAATGGTAACCAAAAGCCACCATTCTCCGATTCCCACCTATCAGCCAATTTGCTAGCCATACCCATTTACTTTGTGGACTCCATATTGTGCTGCTTTTTCCACGAGTTTCTCATGTGGTACAGTCTCAAAGGCATTTTTGAAGTCCTGATAGAATATATCCACAGCCCAACCCTATCTGCCTTCCCTTGTTACTTCTTTGAAGAATGCACTTGGTGTGGCAGGATTTACCTTTTGTGAATCATTGCTGTGTTCTAGAGAACAGCCCATTTTAATCCATGTGCTGAACCACCACATCTTTATGATTGACTCAAACCCTTTGTCAAGTGCTGAGGCCTATAGGTGGGTAGTTACCTGCATCTTACCTTGCCCCCTTCTTAAATAGGGGTTGGACATTTCTATGGCACTATTCTGGTTTATAAGGAGTCCTGGGGGATATCAGCAGGGGGCCTAGCCAGAACCTGTTTTAACTCCACAATGACTCTTGACTGGATATCGGCAGGACCAAGGGAGAATCTCAGATTCATGCCCTGCAGATCATTTTCAACTAATTCTTGTGTAATCAGCACTGTCTCCTGTTTTCCTCCACCTCTCTCATAACTTCTACCCTCAGCTGTACATGCCCCCTGGCTTCCTGGCTGAATGCCAACACAAAGTAGTTATTCAGTGCCTCTGTCAATAATTCTTTGCTATGCCCGGTGATCAGTGGATTCACCTTATCTTTGACTCTCCATTTGCTTTTTTTTACTTAGCCTGGTGCTCTCCCATTACCTATTATGCCTTTATGGCAATGGGAGAGACATGGTATTTGTATTTTCTCCCCCTTATTCCTGGGCCCCCAGAATGCAGTTGCACATGCACTTGGAGGTGCACACATGCCTCACAGCTTCAGTGATGGCCCCTCTAGTCCTAGCACCTAGGTTCCCCTGGCTTGGCATTGCCACCTAACCTCCACCAGGTAGCAGCCAAGAGTCAAAGAACCCTCATGACCCTCCCCAGAGAGGAGAGCTGCCTGGTGGCTGCTCAATCCTGGCTCCTCAACATCTCCTCCCCAGCTGACCACTGGTGGCCTGATCTTGCTCCCAAACCTGGGTCATCATTGTGGCATGAGGTGTGGTGTCCAGCACCTCAGTCCTTAATGCCACTGGGCTGGCTGTCCATTTGCTTTTTTAATAAAAAATAATTTATTATTCCCTTGATCCCCTGCCTGATCCTGTCCTTTAGACAAGTTTTGGGCTAGGCAATATTGGCACTGCATTCCTACTGTAATGCCCAGTACTCGACTTCCATCACTCTGTCACCAGAATCCTTCCACTTTTCATATACCCTTTTATTTTCAGCAACTTCTCCTGATGTTCTTTGGCAACCCACGATGGCCTTCACCTAGCCCTCTTGCCTTTGTTGCATGCAGTGACACATCTAGTCACAGCCTCCATTGGTGTAATCATAAAATCAGGTACAACCATCTCTATCAGCTTATAAAAATTACTCTCCTGAAGTTTATTTCCCTGGTCTTTTATTTGCCACTGTATCCTCTCCTATCAACATGATTTCAACCACCATTTCCCCAGTCTTTACTGCATGGACAATGTCATCCCTACTACACAATCGTAGATCAAGAACATGATCCCCTTTTGTTCTATGCCTGACATCTTGAATAAGGAAAATGTACTAATTTGATTGTTTGCTCTATTCAGAAGAGGCATGATACGAAAAAAGGGGAGTGGAGTGGCTTTTTATGTGAGGGAAAACATAAAAGCTAGGGGGATTGGGAAGAAACAGAGGTATTGCGGGTCACCCTGGAAACATGGAAGGGGCCGCTATTTGCACAGAAGTGATTTACAGACCTCCAGCACAGTGGGAGGAGGTGGATAAGGATATGATGGAAGAAATCCAGAGGCTAGCAAGCAAGGGGGAGGTGTTACTGGTTCAGGACTTTAATCTACCAGATGTGGATTGGAGCCTCCCAGCTGCAGCAAAAGTTAAAAGTAGGGACATCCTAGACTCCCTGCAGGGGGCATTCCTCAGGCAACACAATTAAGGAACTCACTTATGGTGGGTGGAGTACTGGACTGGGTACCATCAAACGGGATAGTGTCACTGACATCATGGTGGGTAGCCACCTGGGTAACAGTGATCATCACATGGCGTGGTTCAATATAAGAACTGGGTCAGAATCAAACCACACTAAAATGAGGGTCCTGGTCTTCAGGGGGGTTGATTTTAAGTAAAAGGGAGAATGCCTTAGGGATGCCCTAGCAGGGGAAGGGAAACTGGGTGGAGTCAAGGAACAGTGGGAAAAATAAAGGAGGTAATTGAAAAGACAACAAACCTCTGTGTCAGGCAGGTTAAAAAGAGCAAGAGAAAAAAGGGACCACTTTGATTCTTTAAGGAAGTAGCAGAGAAAGTAAAGGCAAGGAAGATGGCATTTAGAAGGTACAAGTCAACACAGAAGGTAGAGGATAGGGAGGGTTATCAGGAGAAACAAAGGGAGGAAGGGAAAGCAGTTAGGAGCATGAAGGCACAAATGGAGCAGAATATTGCCAAGTCAGTAAAGAAAGTGGATAAAACATTCTTAGGTATATAAGTGAAAAGAGAAAGAACAAGGGAGGGATAGTAAAGCTAAAAGGAGAAGGAGGGGTTTGTGTGGAAGAGGACCAGAAAAGAGCAGACATATTGAACCAGTAGTTTTGTTCAGTATTTATGAATGAAGGGGTAGGTAATGAGCCACAAACAGAGGAAAAGGGCATTAAAGGAAAGGAGGTGGACACTGGTCCTTTTATGGAGGAGAGAGTCCTCAAGGAACTAGCAAAACTAAAAGTGTACAAGGAGGCAATGGAGCCAGATGGGATACACCTTAGCATACTGAGGGAGTTTATGGAGGATCTGACCACACCTCTGATATTCCTGTTCAACCTATCACTAGATGGGAGAAATTCCAGGGGACTGGAAGAAGGTAGATGTGGTTCCACTTCACAAAAGTGGGAATAGGGAGGAGGCAGGAAACTACAGACCTGTCAGCCTGATGTCAGTAGTGGGTAAAGTAATGGAAACACTACTAAAAGAAAGGATTAGGGAATACCTTGTGATCAGTGGATTACAGGATCTTGGGCAGCATGGGTTCACAGGGTGGAGATCTTGCCAATCAAACCTGATGGAGTTCTTTGACTGGGTGACCAGGGAGGTGGATCAGGAAGGGGCAGTGGATGTGGCTTTCATGGATTTCATTAAGGCTTTTGACACTATTCCACACAGAAGACTGGTAAACAAGCTGGGCATCCTGGGAGTGGGTCCAAAAGTAGGAAAATGGGTATGAAGTTGGTTAAAAAACAGGAGTCAGAGGGTGGTGGTAAATGTCGTTCACTCTTAAGAAGGCACAGTAACCAGCAGGGTACCACAGGGGTCAGTACTGGGCCAAGTCCTCTTCAATGCCTTTCTTAGTGACACTGCAGGAGAGCTAGAAAGGAACTTATAGCTGTTCATGGATGACACAAAAATCTTCAACAGAGTGGACACACCAGGGTGTGTGTGGAAAAAATAAGGTACGGTCTAAAAAAGCTGGAAGACTGGTCAAAGGTTTTGCAGCTGGCTTACCCAAGGGCAACATACCAACTGGGTGGGGAGGTATTGGCAACTACAAAACAGGAATGGGACCTTGTGATCATCATATCCGATGACCTAAAGGTAGCAAAGCAGTGTAATAAGGCAGTAGGAAAAGATAGCAGAATGCTTGAGTGCATAGGGAGGGGGGTATCACCAGCAGAAAAAGGGAGGTAGTATTACCCCTGTATAGATTGATGGTAGGCCCCACCTAGAGTACTCTGTCCAGTACTGGAGGCCCCATCTCTGGAAATACATAGATCTGGTGGAGGCAGTACGGAAAAAGGCAACCACAATGGTACATGACCTGCATCAAAACCTTAAGAGGAAAGACTCAAGGAATTAAATATGTACTATTTAGAAGAAAGGAGGGGAAAGGGGGACATACTGTAATAGAAACCTTCAAATACCTCAAAGGTATTAATAAGATACAGGAAGGTAACATTTTACATAGAAAGAGATGCTCAAGGACAACGGGTCATGACATGAAGCTGTCGGGGGGGGGACTCTGAGATGATGTGAGAAAATACTTCTTCTTCACGGAAAGGGTAGTGGATGCCTGAAATGGCCTCTCAGCAGAGGTGGTGGGTACTAAAATGGTAGCAGGATTCAAGCATGCATGGGATAGACACAAGGGGACCATAGTAATAAGGCTGGAGGGATAAGGCTAGAGATCAAGTAGGGTCTGTGGTAGCACAGTAGGTAGGGAATTTAGGGCAGACTAGGTGGACCAAGAGGTCCTTATCTGCAGACAACTTCTATGTTTCTATGTTTGTTTCATTGATTGCTTTGTTGAATTTTGTTAGCTGGGTTAGCCCATTGAGACTTGAAGTCCCTTTTAAGGGTTCACCCAGAATTAATTACAATGGGAGCATAGAGAAAATACAATGTGCAGGAATTTGGAATTTACATGCAAGCCAGAAGAGAATTACACATGGAGCTTAGACACATATTAAGGTTAGATGCATTCAAAGTGTTACAACAATATGAGACCTGGCAAAATACATGGACATGTCTAGGCAAGGAAAATATTCAAGACTGCATAACAATAAGAGAACTGACAGAAATAAAAGGTCATAATGAGGCAAGCAATACAGTGAATACAAAAAGTTCAAAATCAGTGACTGCACATGCATCGACTTCCCTGTAGTACAGTAGATGAGCCATTAGCCCTTTTCTAAAGCCTCTAAGGGAGAAACAGGTTTTTTTTTTTAATTCCACATCTTTATTAGTTTTATGTCATAACACAAACTACAAAACAAAAGGTAAATTAACCACACTCAAATAACAACCAAAATAGGTTAATGGGAACATGACACCAGACTGTCTCTGGATCAGATATAACCAAAATAGTAATGTTACCAATACTCCTATGAACCCCCCCTGCCCACCCCCGTCCCACTACCCACCCTTCCCCCCAGAGTGTGCCTAACAAATACACTATGACAGGGAAATAACAAAAAATTAAGGTTCCAGCAGTAACAAAGTACCAGAAGAAGGTAAAACAAACTGAAGCGATCAGAGGCATGCATTACATGGATCTTAATTCAAATATAAGGCATATAGTTTACCCCATTTATAATTAAATGAGTCTATATGGTTCCAGGAGCTGGCTATTAGCCTCTCAGTATTGAAACAGAGTGACATTTCCTTCAACCATTCAGCGTATGATATAACCAGTTGGTCCATCCAGTGCTTGAGAACCAGTCTTTTGACTACTATAGAAATTAGAGCCATGTGAAATCTGCATTCCCGAACCCTAATATTGGAAAACATCCCTAGGATACATATTTCTATGGTAAACAATTCACCCAGTCCTAGTAGAGGATCTAGATTGGATTGAATTGTGTTCCATAATGGAGCCACCTTTTCACAATGCCAGAAGATATGTATCAGGTTCCCTTCAGTTGTACCACACCGTGTACAGACAGCCGCAGGTAGCCTGCCCAGTTTGGCAAGCTTAACTGGTGTATAGTACAGGTTGTTTAATATGTGATACTGGACAAGTCTGTGCCTATCTTGAGTGAGATATCTGTGCATATCCTCCCAGATCCGACTCCAAACCAGAGTAGTGTCCGGCAGAAGAGAAGTCCAAATTTTGGAGTCTAGAAGGGCATTAGGGAATTTGATGCCCAGGAGAAAGGAATAGATCATTGAAATTCCATGGGGCTTGTTTGCATAGTCCTGTATCTGGCCCAAGAAGGACCTGATTTGAGACTGCTTAAATGTGATCCCAAAGATAGAGACCATAAGGTGTCTCAGCTGAAAAACCTTAAATATATATTTCTGAGGTATATTAAATTTAGCTATTATTTTGGGGGAAGAGAGGAGAGCGGCCTGAGAGAACAGGTTTTCTGCTAGGATACCCTGTAGCTGGGGAAACAACTCTAGGGAAAGCGGTGAGCCCCCTATTTTGATATTAGGGTTTAGAGTAAGGGATTGAGCAGTATCCTTTTTAGGCAAAATGTTGAAGAAATTCCAACATTGGATTAAAACTTTAATTATAGAGACACCCACAACCAAATTTTGTATTAGGGTTGGAAGTGCAGAGGTTAGAAACAGTTTTGTAGCTCTGGTGGGAGGGTGTTCAAAAAGGATAGGACAGAGTCTGCAAAAGAACACTTACGCAAACCTGACTTAAACCTGAGCACCTCTAGTAGAGTGCAGGTGGATGATCATAACACCCACCTGAGGGGTTCAGGAGCAAGAACACCTTGCAGACTGGGAGGGGTGTAGATCTTGACCATTCTGAAAACCAGGCAGAGAAGGGGGTATGATAGTCTCCCCTCTAGAAAATCCCTCTGTAGCTTGGAGAATAGTTTGCAGTGATGTTCCTTTGGCAGAGCACCACAGGCACAGTGCCCAGTTTTATAGCACAGGATTTTTAGTCTACTTATTGTGGCACTCCCTAGAATATAGAGGGTTGGGGCACCATACAATAGGACATGAAGCAGAGTGTTGTTTGCAGTTACTAGCCTTGCTTCATTAGTGAGGTAGACTCTCAAGCGGAACACAAGTCAATTTTTTGTTTAATTATTTAGTTATATTTGCCATGTGAGTTCGAAGACAGAGTTACTGATCCAAATACATACATACTCGTGGACTCAGCAACTTCTATTTGTAATATTGTTGAAGTAGTCAACTTTAACAAGTGTTGTCTTTCTTTCCACAGGTGTCTAGAACCAAATAGAATGGCTTTTGTTTGTTTAACATTTAGTACAAGTTTATTTGCAAGAAACCATTCTTCTAAGGCCCAGAAGTCATTTACAAGCTGAGTGCTAATTTGACTGGAGTAATTTGAGCTGCTGCATAAGACTGCATCATCAGCGTACAATAGCAATTTGGTTCATCACAGCTGTATGGCATGATGCTGACAAGCAGAGAGAAAAGCAGAGAACCTTGTATAAAGCCTTGAGTGAGTCGGTCAGTAATGGGTCTTTGTTCTAATAGGATATCCTTCCACTTCACTTGCTGTTTCCTGCCTGTCAAGTAGTGTTTAAACCTCCTCTACCATGTTTGAGCATTTCCAGTCTGGATTAAGACCTGGGCACAGCACAGAGATTGCTCTGGTTAAGGTGCTGAACGATCTCCTTATAGAAAAATAGAAACATAGAATTTGACAGCAGATAAGGACTGCTTGGTCCACCTAGTCTGCCCATTTTCCTACCTAACAGATAAGCTGCAGATCCTAGTTAACCAACAGCTTACTTCCTCCTATCCCCCACTAGAACTGCCTTATGTCTGTCCCATGCATTCTTGAAATCCCCCACTGTTCTTGACTCCACGACCTCCTCAGGGAGGCTGTTCCATGCATCCACAACCCTCTCTGTGAAAAAATACTTCCTCACATTACCTCTGAGCTGTCCCCCCTCTATCTTCAAATTGTGCCCCCTTGTTCTTGCACATCTCTTTTTCTGAAAGATGCTACCCTCTTGGACTTTGTTGATTCCCTTGAGGTACTTAAAAGTTTCTATCATGTCCCCTCTCTCCCTTCTTTCCTCAAGGGTATACATATTAAGCTTCTTTAGTCTTTCTTCGTATGTCTTCTGGTGCAGATCCTGCACCATTTTGGTTGCCCTCCTATGGACAGCCTCCACTCTATGTCTTTGTGGAGATGGGGTCTCCAGAACTGCATGCAGTACTCCTGATGGGGTCTCACCAACTGTCTGTACAGAGGGATAACAACTTCCTGTTTACTACTATTGATGCCTCTTCCTATGCATCCCAGTATCCCCCCAGCCTTCCTTACTGCCTTCTCACATTGCTTGCCCACCTTTAGGTCATCTGATATAATTACCCCCAGGTCCCTTTCCATTTTTACTGTTGTCAGTATCTCACCCCCCATTGTGTATGCTTCCCCTGGGTTTTTGTTTCCCATGTGCATTACCTTGCACTTCTTTGCATTGAATCTGAGCTGCCATACATTTGACCATTCCTCCAACCTTGCCAAGTCCCTTCTCATCCTTTCCACTCCATCGGATATCTAGAGGCCAGAGGGACACAGGACCCAAGGCAGCATGGATTCACAGCAGGAAGGTCAAGCCAGACAAATCTGATAGATTTCTTTGACTGGGTGACCAAAGTAGTAGATCAGGGAGGGGCTGTGGACATGGCCTACCTAGACTTTAGCAAGGCATTTGACACAGTGCAACACAAAAAATTAATATACAAGTTAGCCAGCCTGGGAGTGGGTCCCAAGATGACAGCCTGGGTAAAGAATAAGCTGGAGAATAGGACACAGAGAGTAATAGTAAATGGAGTCCACTCGGAAGAAAGGAGGGTTACTAGTGGGGTACCGCAGGGTTCAGTATTAGGACTGGTCCTCTTCAATGTCTTTATAAGCGACATTGCAGAGGGACTGGAAGGAAAAGCATGTCTCTTTGCAGATGACACAAAGATCTGCAACAGAGTTGATGCACAAAGTGGGGTGGAAAGGATGAGAAGGGACTTGGCAAGGTTAGAGGAATGGTCAAATATATGGAAGCTTAGATTCAACGCCAAGAAGTGCAAGGTAATGCACCTGGGAAACAAAAACCCAGGGGAAGAGTACACAATGGGGGGTGAGATACTAACAACAACAAAAATGGAAAGGGACCTGGGGGTAGTCATATCAGATGACCTAAAGGTGGGCAAGCAATGTGAGAGGTCAGCAAGGAGGCTGGGAGGATATTGGGATGCATAGGGAGAGGCATCACCAGTAGAAAACAGGAAGTTGTTATCCTTCTGTACAGACAGCTGGTGAGACCCCATCTGAGTACTTGTGCAGTTCTGGAGACCCAATCTCATAAAGACATAGACAGGATGGAAGCTGTCCAGAGGAGGGCAACTAAAATGGTGCAGGGTCTGCACTGGAAGACATATGAAGAGAGACTTAGCCATTAATATGTATAGCCTCGAGGAAAGGAGGGAGAGGGGGACATGGTAGAAACTTTCAAGTACCTCAAGGAATTAACAAAGTCCAAGAGGGTAGCATCTTTCAAAAAAAAGTGTGCAAGAGCAAGGGGCATGATTTGAAGATGGGGGCAGCTCAGAGGTAATTTAAGGAAGTATTTTTTCACAGAGAGGTTGTGGTTGCATGGAACAGCCTTCCGGAGGAGGTTGTGGAGTCAAAAACAGTGGTGGAATTCAAGCATGCATGGGACAGTCATAAGGCAATTCTAGGGGTTGGGGGTAGGAAGAAGTAGGCTGCTGGTTAACTAGGATCTGAAGCTTATCCATTAGGTAGGGAAATAGGCAGACTGGGTTGGCCAAGCGGTCCTTATCTGCCATCAAATTCTATGTTTCTATGTTTCTTGTGTATCAACCCTGTTGCAGATCTTTCTGTCATCTGCAAAGAGACATACTTTTCCTTCCAGTTCCTCTGCAATGTCACTTATAAAGACATTAAAAAGGACCGGTCCCAGTACTGAACCCTGCGGTACCCTGCTAGTAACCCTCCTTTCTTCACTGTGTACTCCATTTACTACTACCCTTTGCGTCCTGTTGTCTAGCCAGTTTTTTATCCAAGCTACCACCTTGGGACCCACTCCAAGGCTGGCTAACTTGTGTATTAATCTTTTGTGTGGGACTGTATCAAATGCCTTGCTAAAATCTAGGTAGGCCATATCCACAGCCCCTCTTTGGTCTACTACTTTTGTCACCCAGTCAAAGAAATCTATTAGATTCATCTGACATGACTTTCCCATTGTGAATCTATGCTGCCTTGGGTCCTGTGCCCCACTGGCCTCTAGGTACTCAACAATTCTTTCCTTCAGAAGTGATTCCATCATTTTCCCTACCACTGAGGTCAAACTAACTGGTCTGTAGTTTCCTGCCTCTGTCCTGCTCCCACTTTTGTGAAGAGGAATCACATCTGCCCTCCTCCAGTCCTCGGGTACCACCCATCCTCCCATGATTTGTTAAAGAGAGTAGTCAGTGGTGTCACTAGTTCTACCCTTAGTTCTTTTAGAATTCTTGGGTGAATCCCATCAGGCCCCATTGCTTTGTCCACCTTCAATTTTATTAGTTCTTTCAGAACCCTTTCTTCTGTAAATGGACTGGTATCGACCACCCGTCTTCAGAGTGTTTCTCTTGTTTGGTTTAGGTACCTCCCTCCTCTTCCTTTGTGAATACTGAGCAGAAATATTCGTTCAGTATCCCTCCTTTTTCACTGTCACCCTCTACCCACATTCCTTCTCCTTTATTAAGCCTCAGTATCCCTCTGTTGGTATTTCTTCGCTCCCTAATGTACCTATAAAAGGTCTTATCCCCCTTCTTAACAGAATTGGCTATCCTTTCCTCGGTTTGGCCCTTTGCTACTCTGACTGCCTTCCCAGCCTCTTTCTGCTTTAACTGATAAAGTTCTCTGTCCTGCTCCTTCTGTGTTTCCTTATATTTCCTGAATGCTATCCTTTTCTCCTTAACCTTCCCTGCCACCTCTTTTGATAACCATAGCATTTTTTCCTTCGTTGTGTTTTATTGATTTGCTTTACACAAAGGCTTGTTGCCTCTGTGATGGCTGTTTTGATTACTCCCCATTGTTCCTCCACCCCTCCTTCTTGCCTGTTTGCTAGTGCTTTTCTGAGGCACTCTCTCATTTTCCCAAAGTCAGCCCTCCTAAAGTCCAATACTCTAGCTTTTGTATGGCTTGATTGTATGGCTGTGTTTATCGTGAACCACACTGTTTGGTGGTCACTTGTTCCCAGATGGCTACCCACTTCTAAATCTGAGATTCTTTCTCCGTCCCCAATTGAGAGTACCAGGTCTAAGATTGCTCCCTCCCGAGTGGGTTCCAATACTAGCTGTCTGAGGCATGCCCCCTGTAGGGCATCAAGAATGACCCTGCTCTTTGATGTGCCTGCCCTGCAGCAAAGGTGCTCCAGTTAATATCTGGCATATTCAGGTCCCCCATCAACTATATCTCCCTTTTTTCTGCCATTCTAAGGAAGCCTTCTATCATTTCCTTGTCCATTGCCTCCTCCTGAGATGGGGATCTGTATACAACCCCCATGCGGAATTGTGGTGCCATTTCCTGTCTCCAGGGTGACCCAGAGTGCCTCATCTGCTCCCTGTTTACTCTTTAGTTCTGTTGCTTTGATCCCTTCCTTTACATAGAGAGCTACTCCTCCTCCTCTTTTACCCTCCCTGTCCCTCCAGTAGATTGTGTATCCTGATATGTTGACATCCCAGTCATGGTTCTCTGTGTACCATGTTTCTGTGACTGCCACAATATCCAGACAACCCTCTTCCATCAAGGCCACTAGTTCAGGGAGCTTGTTACACAGACTACAGGCATTGGTACTCATCATTCTCCACTTTTTGATAGCCTTATCCCTTTTAGCCCCATTCCTGTCCTTACTGCCTTTGCCTTTTTTTACATTTACCTCTGTTCTGCTCCCTAATAACTTCTCTACCTTGGTGTTTACCTCACTAATTACCATGTTTTGTGGGGGAAGGCTGGGATTTCCCTGCTCCTTTTCAGTGCCTCCCCCCTTGGCTAGTTTAAATGCTTGTCAATGAAGCATTTAAACCTCTCACCTAGGATCCTGGTTCCCCTCCGGACAGATGCAGACCATCGCACCAGTATAGGTCTGCATCCCTCCAGGTGGCTCCCCAGTCCCCAAATAAGCCAAAACCCTGAGCTCCACACCAGTTTTTCAACCACTCATTGAATTCCCTGGTGAGGAGTGCCCTAGCATCACCCGTGCCATAGACAGGCTGCACCTCCGAGAAGGTTACCGTGTGCGCTACTTGTCTAAGGCCCTCCCCAACTCTACAAACTCCTCTTGCACTGCTCTGATCCCATTCCTAGCCAGGTCATTTTTCCCTAGGTGGACAATGACATCCAGCTCCCTCCCTCATGCAGCTCCTCCCATGATCCTGAGGATTCGCTTCCTGTCCCTCCAAGCCGTGGTGCCAGGAAGGCACCTTATCTCCCTCTCCCCTTCCTCCCCCATTTCTACCCCCTAATGATTGAGTCCCCCACCAGGAGTTGTTTCCTTCCCCTGTGGGGTCCCATGCCACCCTCCTGTGGGTCTCCTTTGTGAAGGTTCCCAGCATCCTCCTTGGTCTCCACTGCAGGTCCCTCCATAGAGGAACCACTATCCACCAGAAGAGCAAATTAATTGTGAAGAGGTACAGCTGGAGGGATGCAACTCTGTTTCACCACCCTCTCCCTCCCTGAGCCCACCCTGGTCCAGCCTCTCCTCTTTCTTGGCAACCTGTGAGGTAGTGGCATTGGCCCAGGTGGTCCCTGGGTGGGGGAGGAGGTTTCACAAATCCTAGTCAGGTCAGCCTGGAGACAGGCAACCTCCTCTCTCAGACCAGAGAGGTGCCTGCAAATAGGGCAGCATTGCAGCCTCTAGAATGTCTCCTGGAACACTGCCACCCCACAGCCATTGCACTGCACCACTCCTATCATGTCTTATTTTGTGTCCCCTCTACTGTTTCTCTGTATGCTTACACTCTCCTCTCCTTACAACTCTCACCCTTCCTGTTCTGGGACAACAATTTCCTATCTTCTTCAGTAGCCTCCATCTTTCTTGCTCAATGTCAGACCACCAGCAGCTGGGGGGGGAGAGTGAGCTACTTTTTTCCTTTAGGGTTGACAAAACCAATGTATCTCTATGATCCTTCCCTTCCTACTGCCAAACAGGAAGTTCCTGTTGACAGTCAAGTCCAGTGGCTATAAAAGTAGAACTGGCTTAGGATGGGATGGAGGGCAATTAGTAAGAAAAAAGGCTAGCAACAGGAAGTTGTAATTTGAGTCACCTGCTTTTATAGTGTCTAAGCCACACCCCCAATTAAGCTTTCTTTCCTACTACTGGTTTAGCAAAGTCAGCTGATACAGTACCCTTCCCAGCACAGAACACACACTAACTTTCTTTCTTTTCTTTCTTTTTTAACCTTAAATAAGACCCCTTCTACTTCTAATAAAGTATGTGTCTACTTACTCTCAACAGACACTGACTCCTGCTGAGATATAAGTTTAAAATTAATAAGAAAATGTAGTTTCTTTTAGTTAGCTGCTTTCTGCTCTACAAGCAAGGCTAGCAACAGGAAGTTGTAATTTGAGTCACCTGCTTTTATAGTGTCTAAGCCACACCCCCAATTAAGCTCTCTTTCCTCCTACTGGTTTAGCAAAGTCAGCTGATACAGTACCCTTCCCAGCTCAGAACACACACACTGATTTTCTTTCTTTTCTTTCTTTTTTAACCCTAAATAAGACCCCTTCTACTTCTAATAAAGTATATGTCTATAGCAAGAGATAAGGGACAGCATACCATCCTTGATCTCCTGGGTCTCTCTGAGGCATCTGACAATGTGGAGCATGAAGTGTTATTGGACCAACTGCAGAAATGGTGTGTATTAACTGGTAATGTCATCAGCTGGTTTACATCCTAACTTATGGGTAGAGTGCAGAGGGTGATGATGGGGTTATCCTCATCAAGCCCAATGCCCCTATGCTGTGCAGTTCCACAAGGATCAGTCCTGTCACCTCTGTTGTTCATGGCATACATGTTGTCATTAGGAGATGTTATCAGGTGGTAAGGACTGGGTTTTCATTGTTATGCCGATGATACCCAGCTATAATTGCCCTGTGCACATGGAAACCAGATGGTGGCCTCTGCATTTAACACCTGCCTGGATGATATCCAGAAGTGGATGGCTCAAAACTGGCTATGACTCAACTGAGACAAGATGGAGGTACCAGTAGTGGATCCTGGTCATCGGCAGGATGGGAGAGAATTGGGGAATGATCCTGGTTTGATACCGGGAGGTGTTCCCTTGACCCCCCTCTAGCTGAGTTAGGGATCTGGGCATGGTCCATGATGACAGTCTGACAGTTGATACTCAGGTGTTGGCCATCATCCAAAGTGGCTTTTACCATCTCAGGAACATTGCCCAGATCCGGGCCCTGATACCAGCTGATGACCTTGCACTCCAGTGCATGCCTTCATCACGTCTAGGTAAGATTACTGCAATTCTCTGTACCTTGGGCTATCTGGAATCAATCTCCACTGTCTGCAGCTGGTGCAGATTGTGGTAGCCAGGTTGTTGACTGGTGCTTTGAGATTTGATCATGTCATGCCTGTCCTCCATGGACTGCACTGGCTGCTGATAAGGTGGAGGATTGCCTTCAGAGATGGATTACTGACCTATAAAGCCCTCCATGGCCAGGGATCAGACTATCTGCAAGACCTCCTGGTCCCTCACTGTCCAGCTTGTGCTCTCCATTCCTTTGAGGGTTGCCTCCTGGTGGTCCCCAGGGCTAGGTTGCGGCAATGTGGAGGATCATGCTTTCTCTGTTGCTGGACCACTCCTGTGGAATTCACTGCCAGTCCATCTGAGGGAAGCACCCTTGGTGGAAACCTTTAAAAAAGGGCTTAAATCATTTTTATTTAATCAAACCTATGACTTATATAATACATAACTACTGAAGGTCTTATACTATACTGACTGTCATATTTTATGTGACAGATAGATTTTAATATTGTTTTATATTCTGCAATGTGTTGTTGTAAATCGTGTTGTAAATCGTTTGATGATGTTGCTTTAAGAAATTGTACAGTGCTCTGAGCCTCCATGAAAGGCACTCTATAAATAAAGTTTCTATCTATCTATCTATCTATCTATCTATCTATCTATCTATCTATCTATCTATCTATCTATCTATCTAAACTAGCAGCAGGAAAGACTATCAAGATCTAATGGTTCCAGCTCAGGAAACAGAAGTTGATGGTTAACCAAATCAAAGGCTTTGATAAGGTTTATGAAAACCACTGCAGTCATCATCCCATTGTCCATAGCATCTATTATATCACAGGACAGCTGCACCAGGACTGTGTCAGTACCATGGAACTTCCTGAACCCATGCTGCATGTCAGTTAGTAAATGATGTTGTTTAATGTTCTCTTGGATATGATTGACTGGCCCACCAGTGCACTGGTAGCATTATGGCTTGCAGCACCAAATGACCTGGATTAGGGAATGACATTTGGTTAATGGAGGGTTGACCGTGGGAGGAGAATCTAGCATCCTATGGACTGCTGTCCTCTTCCGGAGATGGTGAGGAGCCTAGCATTAGCCTGGCAGTAGCTGGGGGTAGGGCATTGGGACTGCTTAAAAAAGGGATGGAGAATCAGAAAGCCCAATGTACTACTAGGTACTGCTATTGAGCTGGATCCATATTACAGCAGTGAAGGGGAGCCCCACAGCCCCCACCAGTGGGGAGGGTAAGCCCTGGAGGAACATGCTGGCAGGTGAGTCCTAAAGAAGTCAGAGTGATGGAGCTGGAGTGGTACGCATGAAGGGGCTGAGCGGTGATCAGGGGGATTGAAAAGAACTAACAACAAAATACAAAAACTCTTGGAGATGATTGTATACCACCCTCTGCTGAACTTTAGCTAGGGAGTGTAGTAGTGAGATGGAGTGATCGTTTTTAACTGGCTCCTTGGGGCTGACCTGGCGGATGGGAACCTCCAGAGCCACTTTTCATCTCTCTGGAATAGCTCCCTTCAATAAGGACTTATTAAAAGCAATTTAGAAGGAAAGGCAATGACTAGATCATCTAATTTGGTTATTGGCGATCCCTGCTTTTGGAACAACTATGGGCCAAAGAGCTTTCTTATAGTTTGCTATAAAACTATGAAATCATTTACCTGTAGATATATGAATTTCCAGTTCTTTGTCATTATTCAAGCCTAAATGTATTGTAGATTTACAGTACATACTACTGTTTTTTTTGTAAAGATCATTAGCACCAGCTTTGCTGAATATACTTTTTGATGTATTTGTTCATGGATAATTTAACTGTATAGTAGTATGCTTTAGTCTCAGCAACTGTTACTATTAACAAGTCTATTATTGATGTGCTATTGAAATTATTGAACTATTGTATTTTTTCACAATGATGTATATTTGTTCTACATGTTTTAATTCCTTTTGTAATGTCTTGAGCTGAAAAATACCCAAGTCATGTCTGTAAACAGACCATTGTGATCCAGTGTACCTACCTAGTTAACAAATACTAAAATAAATAAAATAACTTCAGAAATTCAGGTTCAACTTATCAAAGCCCGATGAGCCATCATTTTTTAACCACCTCAGCTTGGTTAACTCATTCTTCTGTGTGATCAAGTGAAAGTGAAATTAACATAATTTCTTTTGATTAAGTGGTTTACCATGAAGTACTTAGTTTGGCAGTATCGGAAGATATCGAATAAATGAGAGTACCACCAAACCTAAGGAAACTGAGTTTTGACTGTACCCTGTTTTTTATTCCATCTATGAGTCATTAGACAGAAACTTTCCCATCCATCCTGTTGGTTCCTTATTAGGAAGTTTGGCATCCTTGACATTTTATTTGGACTTTGCATTTTAAAGCCTTTTCACCAGTGGACCAACACAAAAAACAATTTTACAAAGGAAGTTCTTGTGCATCATAGTAACCTCTAACCTGGGTTATCTATATTACTAAATACTGAATGAACTGTATCTCCATTGCACCGGATCCTAATCACTAATCCCATCACATATGTTTTTTATACAGTAGACAAGGATCAGAAAGCACAGCCTCAAGTGTCTAGTTCCAGTCTTAGCTTTGTAAGGTACTGGACATTTTATAAACTAAAAGACAGATTGGCAAATACAAATTCTATCCAGTACCAACTTGAATAAAACAGAACCAATCATTTACATACTAACATACTAAGATGCCAGCAGAGTAGGCCTAAAGGTCTATTGGGTCTTCTAAAAAATCTTCCCCTGGTTAGGACACCACTGCTGCCCTTCCCTCCCTCCCCACCCCCATAAATCCCCGACCCCATCCCTCAGCAGAGTTACACCTCCACGTCTGGCATTTCGCAGTTTTACCTTCCCCTCATATCTGTCCCAGCCCCTCTTGAATACCTCCACTATAACCACAGCCAGTGTGCATTCCATGGGTCCACCACCCTCTCAGTGAAGTAACATCATCTAGTCTCTCCCTTAGCCTCCCACCAACCAGCCTCATGGAATGCCCCCGGTGACCTCCTCCTCCCTCAGCTGGTACACCCTATTCAGGCTGACTCTTTTCACTCCCTTTAGATATTTAAAGACCTTGATCATATCCCCTCTGTCCCTCCTCTCCTTCAAGGAGTACAAATTTAGCTCCTCAAGTCTCTCCTCATAGGATCTCTCCCCCAGACCCTGTAACATCCTGGTTGCTCTCCTCTGAAATCTCTCCTGAAGTGCAATGTCCTTTTTTAAGTATGGGTGCCAAAACTGCATGCAGTACTCTAGGTGTGGTCAAACCAGGCAACTATACAGAGGGAGAAGTTCCTCCCATCTTCTCAAGGTTATCCCACCACCATTGTCCGTGTCAGTGGCTCAGGATGTAGCACACTTGCCTCTGAGGCCGGGAGAATAGAGGGCTGTGGGTTCAGTTCCCACATCTGGCACTTGGGTTAATATCCCAATACTGACACTGTAGTGCAGAATGAGAGGGGTGCTGGACTTCTGAGGTGCCGTCTTTCAGATGAGACATTAAACCGAGGTCCCATCTGCCTGGATTGGTGGTAGTTCAAGTGGATGTTAATGAGCCCATGGCACTTATCGAAAAGAGTAGGGGAATTTTTTATTTAAATAACATAAAAAAATAAATCATTAACAGTGTTAAGTCACACAAAATCATATACAATTAGCAGACATAAAAAAACCAAACAAATTGTTACAATCCTACAGTATCAAGACAATATGTGGAAGGGACTTCATAACAGCACCCTTCCCCCTCCCGTAAACGGAAAAAAGATTTTTCCTAACATCAACAATAATCATCCTGGCAATGTTATTTCTCACATACCTGTAATAATAGAAAAATAAATTAAATATAAAATCCTAACAAACTATAAGGTATTAAATCAACATCAGAGTACCTAAATTAGCATCCGACATTAAATACCTAATACTACCTAAGGAGAAAAGCCTGCACAATCTCCTCTTATATATTTTAAATACCTTAACAGAGTTGGGTTTATCCAGTTCATCCTATTTATATTTAATAAACATTGTAAATCCCTTCCACCAAGTAATCACCTTCCAAGCAGTAGCCCTTTCACAATCCTTAAGATAAATCCTTTCCATTGCCCCTTGCACTAACAATCCCACAGTATCATAAGACATCATTTTTTTATATAATACCCACTGGCATCTAGCCTGCCATAAATAATAGGTTAAACAGCAACAGAAAATTTGCCAAGTCTCTATATCATACCCCCCCAACCGAGGATAATTACCCCAAATCAGTCTGTTATCATCTAAATATAATAACCATGTCATCTTCCACTTTTTGGCCAGGAATTTCCACAAAGAATTAGCATAAGAACAGAAAAATAAAAAATGTTCCATCGTCTCCTCCTGAGCTATACACTCAGGATAGGGACAAAATCTATCAGTCAATGCTTTATGCTTTGCATTCTCTGACACTTATTCAACCATAAAGTGATAGCCAAACAAATTCCACATATATTCAGGTAACCTAAGATTATTCAGTCTCTTAAGAACCCTCTTTATATCAATCGAGGGGCAGTTTTTAAAGGCCGGTTCAGTTTGATATAATAAGGACATCACTATTTTATATAATTGAGGACCGGTACTATTTCTTACCACTTGAGCTGTTAAGCCCCATTTAAAAGGTTTTTTTGCCGTTGACAAAAAATAATGTGGTAAAATCAATTTCTGAATGGGCTTCGGTGGGGTTACCGGCCAAGCTAAATAATAATGCACCAAAACCTGTTTTGTTAAGAGTAGGGGCAATTTTTATTGAAAATAAACACATGTCAAACATATAGAATGGTAAATGAACAAGAAAATTAGTAAACAATGGAAAAAAGGAGACAAAAGGGGAACAATTCCAACACTAGTTTAACAATATATACTAAAGATGACATATATGCTCGGATAGAAAACTAAGGGGAAAAAAAAAGGAAAAACAAACACAGCAATGAACCATAGTCCTAAACTCCTAATAATTCTAAGAGGAAAACAGAGAGATTACAGAGCAAATATAGGGATTAACTATTGCTATAGATATCCAATATCCTTATTTAAATTTAATAATATGAGAAAAACCTTTCCACCACATTCTACCTTTTGTGACATTAAACTGTTTAACATCTGAAATGACAATATTGTTCAACACATTGGTAACATAAGCCCTAAAAACTTGGACGGATGGTTTCTTTTGATATAGGACCCATTGGCATCTTGTTTGCCATAAACAATATCGTAAACAGGCAAAAAAAATCTGCAAAGTTCCTGTATGAAAAGGCTGAAAAGATACCGGGAAAGACCCAATTACTAAAATGTCGTAAGTGAGATGGGCTAGCCAAGGAAAATTCCAGACTATAGCTAAATGATCCCATATTTTATGTGTTATTGAACAATGGAGAAAAAATGTTCCATAGTTTCTTCTTGGTCTATGCAGCCTAAATATGGACACATCCTTTCTGTTTTGGCCTTATATTTAGCCGTGCCCCTGACATTTAGTTTACCATATAAGGTAAGCCATTGGGATTCCCACATGAAAGTCGGCAATCTTGTATTATTCAGTTGACTAAGAACATCTTCATTACGATTTTTTGGACAATTCCTAAATTCTGGAGTGCTTGGAAATATCAAAACCAATAATTCATTATACAATGTTTTCGAGGAACATCGTAATATTTGCTGTTTTGTAACCTGCCATTTGAACAATTTCTGCTGCAGGTTTAAAATAAAGTGGTAGGGCTAGGTAAATAGAAGGTTTAGGAGCACAATGTAACCATGCTGTAAGATATCTTCTCAATAAGCTATGGAAAAAATAAATCCTGTCTATTAGCTCCTTCTAAACAACTTTTTAAAGAGTTGGAGAAAAATAGTGAAACAAAATAAAACAGGGTCAACCATTCCTAGGCCTCCTTTTTTTCTCAAGGTATGTATAGCATCTTTAACTGGGTTCAGTCTGTTCTCTAGAGTAACTGGAACAGATACTGTATAACCTAGTTTCCAGGTTACCAGGAATAGGAAATATTGCAGCCGTATGTTGTAAACAAGGTAAAATAAATTGTTTTAAAACCTGTATTCTTTTCTCCTTGTTAAACCTATATCGCTTCCATCTGAGAACTTTTTTTTCAATTTTGTCTAGGGCAAGCTTCCAATTGTCTGCTGGGTGATTTTGTGGGCCAAATTGGATCCCTAAAATAGTTATAGGTTCTGTTGTAAATGTGATTGAATGCAAAACAAATGGTGCTTGAGAAAAACCACCTATAAGTAAGCCTTTTGTTTTAAGTAGATTAATTTTAGTGTTAGCTACAACAGCGTATTCCTGAAAATTGGTAAAAAAAGATTCAAGCTGGTTAATGTGTGTAAAGAATAAACAGATATCATCTGCATAAGCCTGGATAGTTAGAGATATATCGGAGTCTGGGATTTTTAGCCCTTGCCATAAGGGGGATATACTAATTGACCGTAAAAGAGGTTCTAAAGAAAAATTATATAACAGGGGGCTTGGGGGCAGCCCTGTCTTACTCCACATTTGACCGGGAATCCATTCCCTAATTTCCCATTAACAAAGGGGAATACTTTACCTGAGCTATAAAGGCTTTTGATTAAATTCCGTAAATGAAAAGGGACTTTAAAAAAATCTAATGTCGCAAACAAAAAAGAATGGTTTACTCTATCAAATGCCTTTTCTAAATCTAAAGAAACAAGGAAACCACTATCTCCCAACTCATTAGATTTTTCAATAGAGTCTCTAATTGAACATAACATAGCCTGAATGCTATGATTAGGGATGCCACAATGTTGAATTAGAGAAAAACTATATTTAGCCAAATCCCTAAGTCTGTTATTAATTACTGACATCAAAATTTTATAGTCAGAATTTAATAAAGTGATCGGTCTCCAATTCTGAAATAACCCCTTATTCCCTGATTTATGTAAGTTTGTATACTATCAGAAAAAGATGCTATACTAACTCCCTGATCCATAAAAAAATTATAAACAATTACCAGAATAGAACAAAGTTCTTTAGAAAAGGTTTTATAAAAGGAGTTAGAGAGACCATCTAGACCTGGAGCCACATTGGGCTTTAAAGAATTTAAAGCCATCAGAATCTCCTCTTTCTGAAAGGGTTGTGTGAGAGAGGAAACTAATTCTGGTGTTAAGGCCTTTGTTATAGGGAATCCTAATACTTTATTAATTTGGGTTTGGGAGGGATTTTGAAGGGGCTCAAGATTCTTAAAATGTTTATGAATCAGGTCTGCTAGTTCTGTAATTGAAGTAACAGTCTTATCACCATCAGTTAAGAAGGATAAAGATCCATGCTCTTTAACCTCTTTACATAATTCAAAAGGGTCTCCAAAAACTGATTTCCTTAAATGATTAGAAATAACCGCTTGCAGGGTCCCTGCTCGATTATACTGAAAGATTTTCATCTGTGCTTTAATTTCTGCAATTTGTGAAGAAAAATTCTCTCTGGAAGAGGTGGCTCTGGATAATAAAGTTTGTAATTGGGTCCTAAGTTGGAGATAGCGAAAATAATTTTCCTTTTGGCGTATTTTACCTTGTTTTTTGAACCAATTAATACAGTCATTTTACGCTCCAACCACCAAATCCCCAAATCTTGATATAAAACAAACAGATAATCTGGCTTGCAAGATTAATGTAATAGAATTTAAAACCAAAGGTTCTTGTAACATGGAAGTGTTAAGTTTCCATCTTGGTTTTGCTTCTGAATGGAACTCGAAAGGCCTATATGGGTCATTAAAAGAGCATGGTCTGAAAATTCCACTGGGATGATTTGAGAATGGTGAAATGAAGTTTGTTTGGTTACAAAGAGGTGATCAATAGTATAACCAACCCCCTTTTAAAAAAAGTACCGATTGGGCCCGAGGCCTGTTTATTCATGCAAGAAATTAAATCCGCACTTTTGATAATATCTAACAAGCATATAGTGTCTCAATACACTTTTTTAGAACTATCAGTTTTCCTTTTAAATGTTATTCCACAATTAAAGTCTCCGCCCCAAAAGATAGGGACAGCAGTCACCAAAAAGGGTTGAATTTGTTTCATGCAGGCAACCCTACCAGATTTTGTCTGGGGATTGTAAATATTAATCAGTCGAAGAGTATAGGAGAACCAAGTCCCTTCTATTATCAATATTCTTCCGGGACATAAATCAATTAGTTTATGTAGAATAAAGTTGAAAGAATTAAAAGAATACCAACACCGCTGCCTTATCTTCCCAAAGGACCAATAAGATGGGCCCCAGGGCCAATCCTAGGCAAAAGAAGAGCACTGCATTTTATTACACATCCATGTTTCTTGAAGAAATATAATTGAACAGTTAAGATCATGTAGCAGATGAAAAAGAGTATATATTTTTTTGGTTTTAACAGACTATGTGTATTTAGGGAAGCCCAAGAAAGTTGTATTCCATGCTTTAAGATTTAGGTCAAGGGAAAAAAAACAGCTGGAATCATTTTTTTCTCCTTTTCTTTTTTTTTTCCTTTATAATCATCCCTCATTGTCCCCAAGTTATCTTGTAATGAAACTTGTGAATCTGTGTCACCCATATCTATCTCAGAATCCCCCAACTCAAAGCCTCGTATGAGTTTTTGGTTTCTATTCCTTCAGAAGCAGGAATCACTAAAGTTTTTTGAGTTCTACTCGATCTTCTGAGAGCTGGTGGAGGCTTTGAAACCACTTCCTGTCTGTCCCCGGGACCTTCTTTCAAGTCTATATAACAGACCGGCTGCAAGGAAATCGGAATGCTTTGTTCCCTAATATTCTCTTTCAGCCCTTCCTGATGTGCAGTACACACTGGTTGGACCTTCTTGGGTAAAGAGGCCTTAGGACTCTGAGGATTTGGGGGGTGGGGTATAACAGGTTGTACTGGGATTTGATGACTCATATCATTTTGGGCTTTTTGTATAAAAAAGTCTGATTTCCCTTCCAAATTGTTTTTATTTTGTGCTGCCCAAGGACAGTCTCTAAAGGCATGGTTTAGTTCTTCACAAAGATCACATTTGATTGGGTTATTACAAAACATAGTAACATGCCCTATTTCCCCACAGTTATCACATTTGGGCTGGTCACACGTACTGGATAGATGAGTTTTAGCCCCACACCTGTAGCATGCTCTTGGTTGCCTGCTATAAAACACCACCCCCCTATCCCTACCTAACAAGAAGGAATTGGGTATGTGTTCAATACCTGAAGCTGTCTGACGTAATTTAACTTTAAATTTCCACCCCCCTGTCCAAAACTGTTCGGTATCCAAGATAGGTTCTGGATCACTTTGGATTTCACATTTTTGTGCTAGCCAAAAGGTGATGTCCTCAACATGCACACTTTCATTTCTGAACATAACAGTAACGAACTTAGTGAGGGGTTTAGACAGTGGAATTACCAAAAGGGGGACCAAAGGGGAGAAAACTTGACCTGATTGTACCTATCCCAAAAGAGATCTAATAAAGCTGGGGATCGAAAGCTAACATCGAAATTGTCTTCCCCGAAATGTGGATAACGCAAAAACATCTCTAGGTAGAAACTTTAAAGAATCTTTAATAACAATTTCCCAAGTAATATCTGTCTGGTTTGTCTTTTAACCCACCCTTATACCTGATGACACTGCATTCCTCCTAGGTGCTGCTTCCCTTTTGCTTTGAGAAAATAAACTTGACATAAGAGGTTTATCTGCAACTGTTGTCACTGTGTCTTCCTGTCCCTTAGTATCTGAACACACAGTAGGATCTGAACCATCCCTTTCTGTACCCCCCCCCCTCCTGATTCACAAGTTACTCAGAACCAGGTAGAGTTTTTACCTCAGAATTACCAGGACACCATGTAGAAACATGTTTATTAATATCAAGAGAACTATCCCACTCAGTATCAGGAGACCATATCCCTTTCCCCAGAGGTTTCCACCCTGCAGCTGTTAAGGCTGCTTAAGGTGTCCAATTTATATCATGTTCACCCAGGGAAAGTGAAGGCAGACTTGAGGAAATTTATTTTGGGTTACAATCTCCATTGCAGGGGTTTTCTCATTGTCGGTATAAAAGAATTCTGTGACTCCCTCTTGCGAACCTGTTGTCTGATAAGTAATATTGTTATTGTCCCGGGGCTCAAGAGTGTTCACCTGAGGGTTAAATACAAATCCTGCTTCCTTATGTAAAGTAATTGTAGCAAAAGCCTTATTTGAAATAATAGAAGAAGTCTGTTTATGAGAATCCAAAGCTAAAAGGGGCCTTTGGCTTACCCCCTTTCTTTGAGCAAGAACCCAAATGTTGCACTGTCCTCCGCTTCCTTCCCCGTCTGCTCACCGTGCAGTATTCTCTGCCGCCATGATGAGAGCTGCGTGCTCCTCCGGGTGATTCCTGCTGCTTCCACTGCTGCTAACGCCAGATGAGAAAGTCATAAGACGCATTTCCTGGTTCCACAGTCCGTCATCCTCTGCACTGCTGCAAATCATTCCGGGGCTGAAATTAAAGGTGCTACTGGAGAATTCACCGAAACTGCTGCAGTACCAATCTTTGCTGCCAAAACGGGAGTTTCACAGGTCTGTAAGTCAACATTTCCAGTACCGCTCGATGCAATATGTTTGGTAAAAGTGGCGCTCAATCCTGCTACCAACGGGACCTCCGACTGCTCTGTATTCAATACTGACCGTCTCTCTATGGAGACCTCCTCCAACACCTCCTCCTCCTCCTCCATCTGCCATGCAGTGGCCATTACTGACCCTTGCACGCCCCTACTGGCTTCCCAACACCAGCAGAGTAGGGGAATTTCCCCGGTGTCCTGGCCAAATTTCCCTCATTCACTAAAAATACCATCAACAGCTTAATCTGGTTCAAGGTCAGTTGGCATTCTTCTGTATCCCTCTCCTCCTCGTCATGCCTGAAAATAGGCATGATTTGTCTAGTGCACTTACCAGGTCAACAAAAACTAACTAAATAAATAAATAAATCTCCCTGACAATGCACCTGAGCATTTTATTTGATTCAGCCACAGCCCTCCTACACTGTTTAGTTATTTATTTTGGCATCTACGACCACCCCAAAAAGTACTCATGACTCAGGTTCCTAAGCCCCAAGTGGAGAAGCCTACACTTCATGGCATTAAACCTTAATTTCCAAGAGTGTGACCACCTCTCCAGAGTCTCCAGGTCCCCCTGCAGGGCTCTCCTACCCTCCTACCTGTCCACCACCACCCCCAGCTTCGAGTCATCAGCAAATAATTTAGAAAATATATTAAACTAGAGCAGCATGTTATCACCCAAGGAGAATACATGAAAGCATACAGCATACCCAGAGGTATGAGAGCAGTGACTGATTATAATTTAGGATTTACAAATGAAATAACTATTTACGGATAGAAGGCTATTAAAATAAATGCTATAAATTATATAGGTATCAGCACAAACTGTTTGCGATGAATCATGACAGAGAATGGCACATATTTTTAGAAAATTTTAATATTGAAAATCTAATATCAGGACATGGGGATTAATGTTCTTAAACAGCAGAGGCAGTACCTACAACTACCTATACAATCATTGTAACTGGCGATTGACATTAGAAATAAAGCTAAGTTGTTGGACAAGCAATTTAATAAATATAAAATGAAAAGAGAGAGACTAGCAATATATGTTCTTCAACTTACTTTATATTTTTGTACTTGAACATAACATAATACAACTAATATTATATTTTTCTCCTGAAAAATTCTGGCTGCCATGGATCATAGCACTGAGCTATACTGAGGCATGTCTGAAGCTAGATAAAATCCTGGTACTGTAGATATACAATGATCTCTGTGATATCACCTTTTTATTGGAAGATTATGGAAAAAAGGAAACTGGCCAGACAGGAACACTTTGAATTTACCAAGAACTTGTATTCCTGATTTTAATAAATGCTGGTGTGGTGAACACCTTATTTACCTCAAACCCAGTGGCTGGGAAAGGGGGTACTAAAACCAGACCTCACAACTGTCACGAGAAAATCTATTATTAACCATTTATAGTGACCAGCATCTATGGCTCATATATGATATGGGTACCATATCTGTAAACCATTTATATACTGTACATACAGCATCTAGTTAATCATAAAAAAATGTTTATGTTATTACTGTGTGTACCTTTAACAGACTGAGAACAACCAAACTACAAAAATGCTCATAATAGAAACATAGAAACATAGAATGTGATGACAAATAAGGACCACTTGGCCCACCCAGTCTGCCCATTTCCCTACCTATTGGATAAACTGCAGATTCTAGTTAACCAACAGCCTACTTCCTGCAACCCCCCCACTATAATTGCCTTATGTCTGTCCCATGCATGTTTGAATTCCCCCACTGTTTTAGACCCCACAACCTCCCCAGGAAGGCGGTTCCATGTGTCCACCACTCTCTCTGTGAAAAAGAATTTCCTCACATTACCCCTGAATCATTCCCCCTCTATCTTTAAATTGTGCCCCTCTTGTTCTTGCACATCTCTTTTTCTGAAAGATGCTACCCTCCTGGACTTTGTTGATTCCCTTGAGGTACTTGAAAGTTTCTATCATGTCCCCCCTGTCCCTCCTCTCATCAAGGTATACATATTAAGCTCTCTCAGTCTCTCTCCATATGGTTTCTGATGCAGACCCTGCACCATTTTAGTTGCCCTCCTCTGGACTGCTTCCATCCTGTCTATGTCCTTGCGTAGATGGGGTCTCCAAAACTGCATGCAGTACTCCAGATGGGATCTCACCAACTGTCTGTACAGAGGGATAACCACTTCCCTTTTTCTACTTGTGATGCCCCTCCCTATGCATCCCAGTATCCTCCCAGCTCTCCTTATTGACTTTTCACATTGCTTACCCACCTTTAGGTCATCTGATATGACTACCCCCAGGTCCCTTTCCATTATTGTTGTTATTAGTACCTCCCTTGCTATTGTGTACTCTTCTCCTGGGTTTTTGTTTCCCAGGTGCATTACTTTGCACTTCTTTGCATTGAATCTAAGTTGCCATACGTCTGACCATTCCTCCAACTTTGCCGAGTCCCTTCTCATCCTTTCCTACCCTCCCTTGTGTATCAACTCTGTTACAGATTTTTGTCTCATCTGCAAAGAGGAATACCTTTCCTTCCAGACCCTCTGCAATGTCACCTATAAAGATATTAAAGAGGACTGGACCCAGCACTGAGCCCTGAGGTACTCCGCTAGTAACCCCCCCTTTCTTCAGAATGAGTTCCATTCACTGTTACCTTCTGTGTCCTGTTGTGCAGCCAATTTTCTACCCAGGCTACCACACTGGGACCCACTCCCAGGCTGGCTAACTTGATTATTAATCTTTTGTGCATGACTGTGTCAAATACCTTGCTAAATTCTAGGTAGGCCATATCCACAGCCCCTCCCTGGTCTATTACTTTGGTCACTCAGTCAAAGAAATCAATTAGATTCATCTGACATGATCTTCGTGCTGTGAATCCATGCTGCTTTGGGTCCTGTGCCCCACTGACCTCTAGGTACTCAACAATTCTTTCTTTCAGTAGTGATTCCATCATTTTCCCTACCACTGAGGTCAAACTAGCAGGTCTGTAGTTTCCTGCTTCTGCCTTGCTCCCACTTTTGTGAAGGGGAATCACATCTGCCCTCCTCCAGTCCTCAGATACCACCCTATCCTCCCATTATTTGTTAAAAAGTGTGGTCAGTGGTGTCACTAGGTCCCCCCCCTTAGTTCTTTTAGGATTCTGGGGTGAATCCTGTCAGGCCCCATTGCTTTGTCCACCTTGAGTTTTAGGAGTTTTTTCAGGACTCTTTCTTCTGTAAATGGACTGGTGTCAACCCCCCTACCCAGAGTGCTTCTGTTTTTTGACTTAGGTAACTCCTCCTCTTCTTCTTTTGTGAATACTGAGCAAAACTATTCATTCAGTATCTCTGCCTTTTCACTGTCTCCCTCTGCCCACCTCCCCTCTCCTTTAATAATCTTCACTATCCTTCCCTTAACCTTTCTATGCTTCCTAATGTACCTAGGAAAGGTTTTATCCCCCTTCTTAACTGAGTTGGCTATCTTTTCCTCAGTTTGGGCCTTTACTATTTTGACTACCTTTCCCACTTCTTTCTGCTTTGATTGATACAGTTCCCTGTTGTGCTCCTTCTGTGATTCCTTATACTTTTTGAAGGCAGCCTTTTTCTCTTTAACCTTCCTTGCCACTTCTTTTGAGAACCATAGTGGTTTTTTACTCCGCTTTGTTTTCTTTATTTCTTTCACACATAGGCTTGTTGCCTCAATGATGGCAGTTTTGATTTTTCTCCATTGTTCTTCCACCCCTCCTTTCTGGCCATTTGCTAGTGCATTCCTCAGGTATTCACCTATTTTATCAAAGTCAGCCCTCCTGAAGTTCAATATCCTTGTTTTTGAATGGCTTGTCTACATGGTTGCGCTTATTGTGAAGCACACTGTGCAGTGGTCACTTGTTCCCAGATGTCTACTGACTTCTAAATCTGTGATCCTCTCTCCATTTGAGAGTACCAGGTCTAATATTGCTCCCTCCTGAGTGGGTTCCAGCACTAGCTGTCTAAGGCATGCCCCCTGTAGGGCATCGAGAATGATCCTGCTCTTGGATGTGGCTGCAGTACATGTCATCTAGTTAACATCTGGCATATTCAGGTCCCCTATTAACAGTATCTCCCCTTTTACAGCCATTTTGAGAATGTCCTCCATCATGTTCTTGTCCATTTCTTCCCCTTGAGATGAGGGTCTGTATACAACCCCTGTGTGGATTGTGATGCCATTCCCTGTCTCCAAAGTGACCCACAGTGCCTCTTGTCCATCTCTTTACTTTTTAGTTCTGTAGCTTTGATCCCTTCCCTTATGTAGAGAGCTACTCCACCTCCCCTTTTACCCTCCATGTCCCTTCTGTAGATTGTGTACCCCAGTATTTTGACATCCCAGTCATGGTTCTTTGTGTACCATGTTTCCGTGACTGCCACAATATCCAAGTGTTCCTCTTCCATCAGGGCTACTAGCTCAGGAAGCTTGTTTCCCAGACTATGGGCATTGGTACTCATTGCCCTCCATTTAATGTTGGCTTTATCCTTTTCCTCCCATCCCTGCTCTTATTGCCTTTGTCTAATTCTCCGTTTACCCCTGTCCAGCCCTCTGTCAACCTCTGTACCTCAGTGTTTACCTTACTACCTGTCATGTTTTGTGGGATGGGGGAGGCTTGAAATTTCCTGCTTCCTATCAGCACCTCCCCCCAAGATTATCAAGCAATTAGTGATTGCGTTTATCATATCATTAAGTGCAAGTTTGGATTGAGGGTCAGTACGGCAGTCCAAAAATTAACTGTATTTAAATGAGGATTCAAATAAACTAATCAAGAACAGCCACATATAAATCAGTCACAGTGTGTAAAAAGGTACCAGTGACAACATGGTTTGCCTGACAGTAATTCCTATGTCAGATGCCAGCACTGACTTCATAGCCTGGGGAAGGGGATCGCCTGGTGATAAAACTTAAAACAGCTGTTCAAAACCAAGGTATTGTGTGAGTAATACATTTATAGCTCTAAACAAATAATCATATAACAAGTTGTTTGGGATATTTTTAAATAAAAGTTTTCAATTAGGATAAAGGCTCATTTTGACTACAACACCTTTTCAGATTCCAATCTTGAGAATTCAAAAATGAGAATTTGTTTCCAAAACAATTGCCAGTGTTTTCTGATGAAGGATTCTATGTAATCCAGAAGTTAAAAACACCTGTGTTCTTTTGTAACAACTCTGTTGGTCCAACAAAAGGTATCAAATAATCTGTTTGTGTAAAACTTTTCAGATTAAGTACGGATTTTTGCTCAGTCACTGCCACTATCTTTTCTGTTGCTGTTCCCCATTTTGCAAGTGACTCAAACAGAAACAAGCAAATGATTCCAAGTAAGAAATGAGGCAAACTTTAATTATTAAGGTGCAGTTCATTAATACGTACAGCAAGCAACTGAAAACTATAAGTAACTGTCATAAAAAATGAGAATTTGAAAGCAATTAATATTTCTTTAATTCAATTTATTTTCTTCACTGCAGTTTTCCAATAGATTTCATAGCATATTGTCTACAGGCACTCTCAATTAGGCACATACAATGACGTGCATAGTAAAAATGATGACAAGTATAATTAAGATAAAAAAATCATAAACACACGTGTTTTATTTGTAAAGAGGACGAAGTGCTGAAAATATAAAGATTTGAAATAGACTTGTTTGTAAAACAACAATTTTGAAGCATTAGGAATCACCCAGTGAATTGCCAACCAAATATACGTATCTGTAAATGAGTAATTTAATAATTACATCTAATGCAATTAGACACTCAAAGAAATGTTACAATATAATTTATGCTTTATCCCTAGGACCATTTCTTATGAATGATTGTTTTTTTGTGAAATGTTGAGTTTGACAGTGGTCAAATATACTGAATAAACCAGAATATTATCAAAGCTACAAAAACTGAGTTTCATCTTTGCCCCATTTTTATGACTGCATAGTGTGAGCTATGCAATATATTGCTAACATGAGAGGGAGCAGGGCAGAAGGAGTATGCAACAAGAAATTACACATACTACCTTCTGCTTCTACAATGGAATCTCATCGCCTCATTGGTATAGAAACATAGAAATCTGATGGCAGATGGAGACTCAAAGTCCATCAAGTTTGACCAGAGATTCCTAAGCCATTACTTGGCTTTCAATCCATCATTCCATTTGTCCTAGGCCAATCTGAACACTGTTGTTAACTTTCCCCCACCAGATCAGTCGGCAGCTAATTTCAAAGCTCCACCACCCTTTCCGTGAAGTAATGTTTCCTGAGATCTTTTTAAAGCTCTCCCCTCAGCTTCCATTCATGCCACCTAGTGTTGGAGTGGGTAGCCCTGTTGAACAATTCAGTGTATGGAACCCTGTTTATCCCTTTCAGGAACTTGAAGGTTTCTATTATCCCCCCCCACTCCTAGTCTCTAGTGAAATAACATGTTCAGCTCATCTAAGCGCCCTTTGTATGGAAGCTTGTGTAATCCCTGGATCATCTCTGTTGCTCTCCTCTGAACCGTCTCCAGCCTGTTTAGGTTCTTCTTTAGGTGGGAGTTCCAAAACTGGACACAATATTCCAGGTGTGGCCTCACCAGACATCTGTGCAGTGGTAGAATTACTTCCTTGCTCCTACTGTCAAACCCCCTCCCAATGCAGCCTAACGTTCTGCTGGCCTTACTATAAGCAGTGGAGCACTGCTTGGACTGCTTTAGATCGTCACAGACTATGACCCCAGGTCTCTTTCTTCTTGTGAGATACTGAATCTGTCCCCATTTAACCAATAAGCGGTTCCAGGTTTCTTTTTACCCAGGTGCATCACCTTACACTTCTGGGCATTAAAATTTAGTTAAAAAAACATGGGAGACATAATTTTTAGCGTCTTGCACGGTGAGATGGTCCATGAGGCTCAAACTTGAATGGAATATGATGCAATATAAATCGAAGTAAAAAATGAACAAGGTCCTATGTCAAATAACAGAAAGTAGGACTTACAAGATATGCAGAAATGATTGTGAATGCATATAAATATTAAAGGAACGGACTTCATATAATTAATATTTTGGATAAAGGCATCTCTTGATAAAGCCAAGACACTTGGTGAAACGTTGAGGCTTGCCATTATTTAAATAAAAAGGAATTTGGAATCAAGAAAGACTGTCTACGGAATTGAATTTGTGAAGCGCCACCACACCATCCACTCTGTAATAGAGTACACTTCTTTATGTTATTGACACATCGTGAGTGGCAGCATAAGGAATAACAAAAATATCCATTTCCTGTGGAATTGTGCTTACCTTTATGATTAAAATTTAGTTGCCAGATTATAGTCCATTTTTCCAGCCTCTGTAGATCTTTTTGCATGCTTATAACTGTATTCACACTGTCCACTCTCCTTCCCAATTTTGTGTCATCTACAAATAGAGCTATCTTACTCTGAATGCCAACACTGATGTCACTGATGAACATGTTTAACAATACTGGACCCAGTGCAGAGCCTTGTGGTATACCACTAGTGATGTCCCCCTCCTCTGATTTCTCCCCATTGATAACTACTCTCTGCTTCCTGCCTTTCAGTCAGTTACCCACCCATCTGACTATGCACCCTGCAGTGCCCAGATCCTTTAGTTTCTTCAGCAGGCGGTTATATGGTACTGAATCAAAGGCCTTGCTGAAATCAAAATATAGGAGATCTACTGGATGTCCACTATCCACTTCCCTAGTTACCCAGTCAAAGAATGAAATCAGATTTGTCTGACATGACCTTACTGCTATGAATCCTTGCTGCCTGCCATCCTGAAGGCCATTTTTTTTCAGGTATTCGACCAGATCCTACTTAATCAAGCCTTCAGTTACTTTTACTACCACTGACGTGAAGCTGACCAGTCTGTAATTACTTGTTTCCTCCTTGCTACCACCCTTGTGAAGTGGCACCGCATCTGCTCATCTTCAGTCCTCTGCGTTATCACCTGTCTGAAGCAATCTGTTGAACAAATGAGCCAAATGGTCCACCAGCACCCCTGCTAGCTCCTTCAGTACCCTTGGATGGCTCCCATCTGGTCTAGATGACTTGTCCTGTTTTATGCATTCTAGTACCTCCTTAACTGTAGTGGTAGAGATAGCTTCCATTTCCATATGCCAGACCCCCAAGTCTACTGCCTTAATACCACCATCAGGCATTGGTATTAAGTGTTCCTTGGGGAACACTGAACAGAAGAATGTGTTGAAGACCATGGCTGTTTGCTTAGTGTCCTCCACAGTCATGTCCCCATCCTTTATCTTGACTACTCCCTGCCTTTCTTTCTTTTTTCCTGAATATACCAAAATAATTGTTTGTTGCCCATCTTGACCCCTTCTGCGATTCATTCTTCCACCACCACCTTTGCCTGTTTCACAACCTTCTTAGTTTCTTTATTCTTCTGTAAGTATTCTTCTCAGTTATTGCCCTCCACCTGCCTTTTAAAGCTAAGAAAAACCTTCCTCTTGGCTTTTAATGCTGCCCTCACTTGGTTCATAAACCATATTGGTCTCCTATGCCTATTCTTTTTTGTTACTTTCCTTATGCATGACCTTGTAGCCTCTGAGATGCCTTGTTTAATCTGCCCCCAGATAATTTCCACCTCCAGATGATCTTATATCCCCACTAGCCTTTCACTAACTAATTCACCCATTTTTCTGAAGCATGCATGAGATTCCTGCTCTTCTGAGTCTGACTATGCTCCCAGCCCCTTTTCTGCCCTTCCTCCTACCAGATCTACTTCATTCATGAATCAAAGATTGTGTCAGTTTTTTCTCTTGTCTGTGTAATCTCTGCAGTTGTATGAATGCTGCTGGCTGCACAAAATACTTAACATATTGGGGCAAGTCTCAATGACTGAAGAAAAATGATATCATGGACTGATGTAGATATGACATAACAGAAGTTTTTTTGTTTGTTTGTTTTTGTTTTTTACCACTATAATACGTGCTGAGAGAAAAGACAAATGGTGGAGATGATGAGACAGGCACAGGCAGTCATTACACTGATGATGACTCCAATTTACCTAGGTATGCAGACAGCAGCTTTGTAAAGAGAAATATTAGCTCTGATTTGGAATGGCTAGCAACAGCACCTCAATCATAAAGAAACTGTGCCACTTTGTGATCTAGGTTTGTCAGTTGTAGGTGTAGATGCAGCTTGAGTTAGGTTCCTAACAGCAAAAGAATCACTACCTAGTTCATCTGCTTAAAGCTGTGGATGTAGCATGGATCAGGTCCAATCATAATGGAGCTCTAGCATTTGACAACTAAGATTGATCAGTTAGGACAACTGGGACTGCAGCATGTCAGATCCCTATCATCAAGGAACAGTAAAACTTCAAGTCCATAATACAAGTAATGACACTGCTTTGTATCAGAATAAAAGAAAAAGCAACTCATGTTGCAGGTGATTTTGGACTAACAAAATTGTTTTTTAACTCAGCTTTATTTTATATTGCCAACACATTATACAGAGAATAAATATATTATATAGCACATTGCACTGTAAGCATAGCCTGGTCTATACAACTGGTTTTGCTAAACTTTGTAATGGCATGCTGTTTCCAAATGCCTGCTTGTTCCTTGACAACAATAAAGTTGATACCCTATGAATACACACAGGGCTATTATGAATTGACAAGAAAACTTTTACAGCAAACAGCGTTGGTGTTTCTTTCTTTTGCTTACATGTTTAGTTTAACTCCCCAACCATGTCAAGGGTCACCCTCCTTCTGCCTGTGGGACCCAACCTCATGGCACATTCTACTCCTGGTCCACCTCAATGGAAGCCAAATTCCTGTTTCTACAGCCTGGCCATGGTTTCCAGTCATCCCTGCATCGCTCCCCAGTGAGATGCAGGGTGTTGTCAGGTTCTTCATGTTATATACTTCATTAATATTTTCCACACATTTCCACCTTTGGCACCCCCTCCTTCAATTTCTTTTAGTTAGAACCCAGTGATCACCATGAGGGCTGCCATCATCATGCTATTGAAGACATTTACTTTCCTCCTTGTGTTGATGCCAGGCACTGGCAACCCCAAGAAAAAATCTTCTTCTGCTCTTTGTGTTTCCAGCCCCTATATACTAGTAAGTTCCTTTCCAACCTCTGACCAGTATGATTCAATTTTATGCCACCCCAAGAATATATGGGAATGAGTGCCTTGATCCCTGCACCCCAGTCAGTGTGCATCACCCATTGTAGTTCCAAATTGTTTAGTGATGGTAGGAACATGGAAATATCTGATCACAATTTGCCACTGAAACTTCCTTCATGACTGAGGAAATTACCTTGCAGCTCCTCTCCAGCTATTTGTCCTTCAGTTTCTCCAACATTTCCCTCCCCAGTTTTCCCTGCCATTTCCCTTTGATTGACCTGATGGTCATGTCACTTTCTTGCATGTGTATTTTATATACCTTTGAGATATATTGTTGCCTATCTTTAAGAAGAACTGCCTAGTAAAGTAAATTCCTCCCATATGGTTCTTTCCCACCCAATGCACTGCAGTCTGTTCTCTGTCATATTACTCCTGGTTTGTAAGAACCTATTCTGTCTAGAGCATATTTCACCTACAGGGACTGAAAAGAGGTACAGTAATTCCCCCTCTAGGAACTGGGCAAAGCTGGTAAGGCCCATTGTTATTCCAGGTTTGTATCCAGCATGTACCTTATGTGAGAGAAATTCAGGATCCTCTACTATGAGTGTAAATGAGCCTACACAGCTGGGGTGTCTGTTGCCTCACACATCTTGGTTAGTATTGACAAACAGTGTTTCACCCATGGGTTTTAAATGTTTCCAGTCACTTCTGGTAGTATTGTGGCTGTTGGTAGGGGGTATAGTGGAGCTGGCAGAGAAGCTACATTCTCCATGGTGTATCAGCTAGATTGGTGCCTCTGTTTTGCCCATGACACCAGGTATGTGGCCTGGGCTGCTAGAAAATATAGTATAAAATCAGGGGCTCCCACACCTCCCTCATGAATAAAAAGACTAATTTGTTAACTCTGGCCCTTTTGCCTGCCCAGATGAACCTCTTCATGGATCTTTTCAGTTGAAGCAAATAACTCTGTTGGGGCATGTTTTTCTTCCATGCTTCCTCAAGAGTCCCCTTATGATTGTATTACTGTATTATTACACCTTAGGTGAACATATGCTCTCTAAATATTTTGCCGATGTCTTTGTTATGTATAATCTCCCGGGTCACACCTGAAAATAGGCACTTGGCTGTCTAGTGTGCTTACCCGGTTAACAAAAGCAAATAAAAAAAAATACATATTTTTATTTATTTTATTGCAATTTTGTATTCTGTTGTATGCCATGTGATGTATACTCTGCTTTATGCCAACTATATGATTGTTAAATTATATCTGGTTTGTTTATACATAGAAACGTAGAATTTGATGGCAGATAAGGACCACTTGGCCCGCCTAGTCTGCCCATTTCCCTACCTGATGGATAAGCTGCAGATTAGAGTTAATCAACAGCTTACTTCCTCCTACACCCCACTAGAATTGCATTATGCCTGTCCCATGCATTCTTGAATTCTCCCACTGTTCCTGACTCCACAACCTCCTCAGGAAGGCTGTTCCATGCATCCACAAACCTCTCTGTGAAAAAATACTTTCTAACATTACCTCTGAGCCTTCCCCCCTCTATCTTCAAATGGTGCCCC
The DNA here is from genome assembly GCA_016271365.2 of Neoceratodus forsteri. Lineage (NCBI taxonomy): Eukaryota > Metazoa > Chordata > Ceratodontiformes > Ceratodontidae > Neoceratodus > Neoceratodus forsteri. The sequence goes on along the minus strand of CM057457.1, from coordinate 306,736,308 downwards.
CTTGTTCTTGCACATCTTTTCTTCTGAATATTATCCTCTTGTACTTTGTTAATTCCCTTGAGATACTTGAAGTTTCTATCATATCCCCCCCTCCCTCCTTTCCTCAAGGGTATACATATTAAGCTGCTTTAGTCTCTCCTCGTACATCTTCTGGTGCAGACCCTGCACCATTTTGGTTGCCCTGATCTAAAGAGCCTCCACTCTGTCTATGTCTTTGAGAAGATGGGGTCTCCAGAATTGCATGCAGTACTCCAGACGGGGTCTCACTAACTGTCTGTACAGAGAGATAACAACTTCCTGTTTTCTACTGTTGGTGCCTCTCCCTATGCATCCCAGTATCCCTCCAGCCCTTCTTACTGCCTTCTCACATTGCTTGCCCACCTTTAAGTCATCTGATATAATTACTCCTAGGTCTTTTTCAATTTTTGTTGTTGTTATTAACTCACCTCCATTATGTACTCTTCCCTTGGGTTTTTGTTTCCCTGATGCATTACCTTGCACTTCTTTGCATTGAATCTGAGCTGCCACATATTTGACCATTCCTCCAACCTTACCAAGTCCCTTTTCATTCTTTCTACCCCACCTTGTGTATCAACCCTGTTGCAGATCTTTGTGTCATCTTCCAAGAGACATACCTTTCCTTCCAGGTGCTCTCCAATGTCACTTATAAAGACATTAAAGAGGACTGATCCCAGTACCGAACCCTGCGGTACCCCACTAGTTACCCTCCTTTCTTCACTGTGAACTCCATTAACTATTACCATTTGTGTCCTGTTGTCCAGCCAGTTTTTTATCCCGGCTACTACCTTGGGACCCACTCCAAGGCTGGTTAACTTGTATATTAATCTTTTGTGTGAGACTGTGTCAAATGCCTTGCTAAAATCTAGGTAGGCCATATCCATAGCCCCTCCCTGGTCTACTACTTTGGTCACCCAGTCAAAGAAATCTATCAGGTTTGTCTGACATGATCTTCCTGCTGTGAAACCATGCTGCCTTGGGTCCTGTGCCCCACTGGCATCTAGGTACTCAACAATTCTTTCCTTCAGAAGTGATTCCATAATTTTCCCTACCACTGAAGTCAAACTAACTGGTCTGTAGTTTCCTGACTCTACCCTGCTCCCACTTTTGTGAAGTGGAAACACATCTGCCCTCCACCAGTCCTCAGGTACCACCCCATCCTCCCATGATTTGTTAAAGAGAGTAGTCAGTGGTGGTACTAGTTCTACCCTTAGTTCTTTTAGAATTCTTGGGTGACTCCCATCAGGCCCCATTGCTTTGTCCACCCTCAGTTTCAAGAGTTCTTTCAAAACCCTTTCTTCTGTGAATGGACTGGTATTCACTCCCTATTCAGAGTTTCTCCCTTGTTTGGTTTAGGTACCTACCCCTCCTCTTCCGTTGTGAATACTGAGCAGAAATATTTGTTCAGTATCTCTGCTTTTTCACTGTCACCCTCTGCCCACATTCCCTCCCCTTTATTAAGTCTCTGTATCCCTTCCTTGGTCTTTATTCACTCCCTAATGTACCTATAAAAAGTTCTAGCCCTTTTCTTAACAGAGTTGGTTATCTTTTCCTCAGTTTGTGCCTTTGCTATTCTGACTGCCTTCCCTGCCTTCTTCTGCTTTTACTGATAAAGTTCTCTGTCCTGCTCCTTCTGTGTTTCCTTATGTTTCCTGAATGCTGTCCTTTTCTCCTTAACCATCTCTGCCACCTCTTTTGAGAACCATAGATCTCAAAAGCTGGCCTTCAGGATATATAAGGGAACACAGCGGGATGAAGATAGGAAGGCATACCAAACTGCCCCAAGGGAAGCAGGGAAGGCAGTAAGGCAGACAAAGTACCAAACTGGGGAAACACTAGCACAAACAGTAAAAGAAGATGACAAGACTTTCTATAGATACATTAGTGAAAGGAGAAAGTCCAGAGGAGGAAATGCTAAGCTCAAAGGAGAAAAGGGGGCATGTGAGGAGAAGGAGGACCCTGTAAAAGCATCTATTCTAAATATATACTTTTGCTCACTATATACTGAAGAGAAGGTAGGGCAGGGCCCACAGCTCAGTAGCATGGACACAGGGTCAGGGAGGTGAGCACTACTTCCTTCACAAAAGAAAGGGTCCTACAAGAGCTCACTAAGCTCATAGTGGACAAGGCAATGGGACCTGATGGCATACATCCCAGGGTACTTAAGGAGCTAAGGGTGGAACTAGCAGAGCCATTGGCAGAACTGTTTAGTAGTGTATAAGCACAGGAGAGGTCCCAGAAGACTGGAGAAGGGCTCATGTGATCCCGCTTCATGAGAGTGGTAGCAGGGAGGTGGCAGGTAACTACAGACCAGTCAGTCTTACCTCAGTAGTGGGCAAGATTATGGAGGCACTTCTTAAGGAAAGGATATCCTGGAATCCATAGAGGCACAGGATCCAAGACAGCATGGGTTTAAAAAAGGAAGGTCCTGTCAAACTAATCTCATAAATTTCTTTGACTGGGTAACCAGAGCTGTGGACCAAGGGGGAGGAGTTGATGTCGCCTACCTTGACTTCAGCAAAGCTTTCAACACTGTTCCACATAGAAGATTGATAAATAAACTGGGTAGGCTCGGGGTGGGTCAGAAGTTGGTCAACTGGGTGGCAAACATGTTGACGGGCAGAAAACAGAGAGTGTTGGTAAATGGTATACAGTCAGAAGAGATGCAAGTCACAAGTGGGGTACCTCAGGGATCAGTCCTGGGGCCAGTCCTCTTCAATATCTTCATTAGTGATATTGCAGATGTACTAGAGGGTGAGGTTTGTCTGTTTGCAGATGACACCAAGATCTGCAACAGAGTAGATAATCCAGATGGTGTGGTCAGAATGAGAAGAGATCTGGATAAACTAGCAAAATGGTCAGAAGAGTGGCAACTGGGATTTAATGCAAAGAAGTGTAAGATCATGCACATAGGGAAGAGAAACCCTGAAGTCACCTATAGGCTGGGAGGGGAGTTGCTGGCAGTCACAAAGGAAGAAAGAGACTTGGACATCATCATCACCAATGATCTGAAATCATCCAAGCAGACCTCTAAAGCAGTAGGTAAGGCTAGGGGGATGTTGGGGTGTATTAGTAGGGGTATCACAAGTCAGAAGAGGGAGGTAATAATCCCTCTTTACAAGACACCGGTTAGGCTCTATCTGGAGTACTGCGTGCAGTACTGGAGGCCACACCTTCACAAGAACATTAACCAAATTGAGGCAGTCCAGAGAAGGGCAACCAAAATGGTGCAGGGACTGCATTAGAAGACATATGAGGACAGATTAATGGAGCTCTATATGTATACCCTTGAGCAAAGGAGGGAGAGAGGTGATATGATCGAAACATTCAAACATCTTAAGGGCATTAACAAGGTGAAAGAGTCTAACATACTAACATACTAACATACTATTTGCCAGCAGATTAGGCCTTACGGTCTATCGAGTCTGCTCGAACCTAGATCCTTAGTTGGGTGCCGAGACCCTCCCATCCCTTGTTCTCTAGAAACCCTATCATCCATCCCCACCCCCGGACAGGCTATCATCTGATACATCCACTTTCTGTGTCTGTCCCACCTCTTTGAAGCCCTCTACAGTGGATCTCTGAACCAGCTCACCAGGCAGTGCATTCCAAGGGTCCACCACCCTCTCGGTGAAAAACCTCCTCCTCTTTTCCCCTCACCCTTCCACCTTCCAACTTCAAACCATGCCCTCTGGTGATACCTCCTGCTTTAGTCTAAAGATCCTCCATGTTTACCCTATTTATTCCTTGAGGTACTTGAAGACCTCTATCATGTCCCCCTGTCTCTCCTCTCCTCCAATGAAAACAGGCAGAGCTCCTCAAGTATGTCCTCATAAGTCAAATCCCTAGCCCCTCATATCATCTTTGTTGCCCTCCCTCTGTAAACTCTCCAGGAGCTGTATGTCCCTCTTCAAATGTGGTCTCCAGTACTGTACACAGTACTCAAGGTGTGGTCTAACCAGTCCATTGTACAGTGGCAGAATCACTTCCTTGCTCCTAGAGGTGATCCCCTTCGATGCATCCCAACATCCTGTTTGCCTTGCTAGCTGCTCTCCTGCACTGCTCAGAGTTATTCATACATGTATCCACCATGACCCCTAGGTCTTTTTCCCTATTGAGGCCTCCAGTGCCCCCTCCCAGTGTGTACCTGTGTTTAGGGTTCTCAACCAAGATGCAACACCTTGCACTTGGTGATATTGAAATTTAATTTCCATGTGTGAGCCCAGCTTCCAGGGTGTCCAGGTCCTCTTGCAGGGCCACCTCCCTCTTCTCCTCAACTACTGCTCCCATCTTGGAGTCATCCGTGAAGAGACTCATTTCACACCCTATACCCTCCCTGATGTCCTATGTATGCATTAAACAGGATCAGACCAGGACCGAGCCCTGTGGTACCCCACTACCAACCTCTCTAGGGTTCGAGAGCTCCCCACAGACCACTACTCTCTGAGTGCATCCAGCTAGCCAGTTTTCAATCCATCTGACCATCAAAGGGCCTACTCCTAACCCCATCAGTTTCTCCACCAGACCATTGTGAGACAGAGTCAAACGCCTTGCTGAAGTCCAAGAATAATACATCCACAGGCTTACCCCTGTCCAGTTCTGATGTTACCCATTCATAGAACTCCACAAGGTTGGTTTGACACGATCTACCTGGCACAAACCCATGTTGCCGACTATCCAGACCTCCCACCTCCTCCAAGTACACCCCCAATCGTTCCTTTAGTATACTCTCCATTAATTTTCCCACCACCGAGGTCAAACTGATGGGTCTATAGTTACCTGGTGCTTCCCTCGACCCCCCTTTATGGATTGGTACCACATGTGCCTCTCGCCAATCACTAGGTACATGTTTAAATATAAGAAAAATAGCAGGACAAGAAGACACAGCATGAGACTAGAGGGAGGCTGATTAAGGGGGAATGTGAGGAAATTCTTTTTCACAGAAAGGGTGGTGGATGCATGGAATGGCCTTCTTCAGGAAGTGGTGGCTATGAATACAGTGCAGGGCTTCAAACAGACATGGGATAGGTATAAGAGAGCAACACAGATGAGTATGAATAGATAGGCCACTGACAGAGCAAAAGCTGATGGCACATTTATAAGGTAGAAAAAGAAATGGGCAGACTAGATGAGCCGTGCGGTCCTTATCTGCCATCAACTTCTATGTTTCTATGTTTCTATAGTGGTTAGTTCCTCCATTTTGTTTTGTTGATTTGTTTCACACAAAGGCTTGTTGCCTCTGTGATGGCTGTTTTGATTATTCCCCATTGTTCCTCCACCCCTCCTTCTTGCCCATTTGCTAGTGCTTTCTGAGGCACTCTCTCATTTTCCCAAAGCCAGCCTTCCTAAAGTCCAATACTCTTGTTTTTGTATTGCTTGACTCTATGGCTGTATTTATTGTGAACCACACTGTTTGGTGGTCACTTGTTCTCAGATGGCTACCCACTTCTAAATCTGAGATCCTTTCTCCTTCCCCATTTGAGAGTACCAGGTCTAAGATTGCTCCCTCCTGAGTGGGTTCCAACACTAGCTTTCTGAGGCATGCCCCCTGTAGGGCATCAAGAATGACCCTGCTCTTGGATGTGCCTGCAGCAAAGATACTCCAGTTAACATCTGGCATATTCAGGTCCCCCATCAACAATATCTTCGCTTTTTCTGCCATTTGAAGGATACCTTGTATCATTTTTTTGTCCATTTCCTCCCCCTGAGATGGGGGTCTGTACACAACCCCCATGCAAATTGTGGTGCCATTTCCTGTCTCCAGGGTGACCCACAGTGGCTCATCAACTTCCTGTTTACTCTTTAGTGACTCATCAATATACCTTGTCTGTAACCATTTGAATCTCAGGACAACTTTGTAAAAAAAGGCCTTTTTAGTCCTAAAAGTTACATCCTGCTGAAAAATAAAGTTTTTGCATATAAAAATAGAAATCATTGGCAGATAAAGACCTCCAGGCCCATTGAGTCTGCTCAAGTGTTCTATCTCCATGTTATTCAAAGACCCTAGGTGATCTGGGTAATTTCACCCTTTTCCCCTCTCCAGAATTCCCTTGTACCTATCCCAAGCAATCTTGAATCCCGTCAATGTTTTGTCCCCCACCACTTCTTCAGGGAGTGCATTCCACCCATCCACTACCCTTTCTGTGAAGTGGCATTTCCTAATGTTTCCCTTGAATCTTCCCCCTTCTATCTGTATGTCATGACCCCTTGTCCTAGAGAGCCTCTTATTGTGGAATATACTGCTATCCAGGACCTTGTTTATACCCTTTTGGTACTTAAATGTCTCTATCATGTCCCCCTTTCCCTCCTTTGCTCCAGGGTATACATGCTGAGGTCTTTCAGCCTCTCCTCATATGTCAAATGACTGAGTCCTCACATCATTTTCATTGCCCTCCTCTGGACCCACTCCACTTTATCAATATTCCTCCTTCGGTACAGTCTCCAGAATTGGCATTAAAGCTCAACTGCCACACTTTTGATCACTCCTCTAGTTTGTGCAAATTCCATCTAATTTTTTTTTTACCCTATCGACATTGTCTACTCTGTTGCAAAGCTTTGTATCATCCCCAAATATACAGACCTTCCCCTCAAGCCCTTCAGCAATATCCCCTATGAAAATATTAAACAGGATCAGACCCCTGTGGTACCCCGCTAGTCACCCTTCCCTCCCCTGATTATACTCTATTAATGATCACCCTTTGCCTTCTTCCCTTCAGCCAATTTTTCATTTGTCTCTCCAGCTCTGGTCCCACCCCCAGGGCTCTCAGTTTGTTCAGAAGCATTCTTTATGGCACAGTGTCAAATGCTTTACTTAAGTCTGGGTACACCACATCCACTGCCCTGCCCTGATCTATCACTCTGGTCACCCAGTCAAAGAATTCAATTGTTTGTTTGACATGACCACCCTTCTGTGAAACTGTGTTGTCTGTGATTCTTCAAGGTACTTGATAATTCTTGTACAGGGTCATGTTGTCACATAGACAATGTCGCAGGGCAAAACCATGCAATAGTAACAATGGAGTTCCTGAGTTGCCCCCTGAAGGAGGTTATCTTAATGGGGGTTGGGGCAAAGCTCCCCATAATGAGGGGTGTGGGAGGTGTAGCACCCTGCAGAAAACAAGTATTTCACTGTTTTCATCTTTTGGTCACTGTTTTAACAGCGCGGTATAGTGCTGCGCTGTTTTTGTATGCAACAACATGACCCCATGCTGATAATTCTTCATTTCATTATTTTTTCCTTCAACTTCCCTACCACTGATGTCAGGCTGACTGGTCTGTAGTTACTTCCCTCTTCCTTGCTTCCTCCCTTATGGAGGGGGACTACGTCCGCTCCTTTCCAGTCATCTGAAACCACTCCCATCTCTAATGATCTATTGAACAGGCCTGTTAATGGTTCCACTAGCTCCTCCCTTAGCTCCTTCAGTATTCTGGGGTGCATTCCATCAGGTCCCATGGCTTTGTCAACCTTTAGTCCTGCTAGTTTCTTTAGGGCCCCCTCCACTTTGAAGAGACTGATGTCCACCCCCTCCCCAGCTTCCCCCCCTCTGCCCTCATGAACAAGGAGCAAAAGTAACTACTTAGGATATCTGCCTTCTCCTGATCCTAGTCCACTGTCACCCCACCCTTATCCCACAGATGAACTATTCCACCCTTTGTCTTCCTCTTTTCACTCACATACAGAAGATTTTATCCCCTCTCTTAACTGAATGGGCTGTATTCTCTTCAGTCCTCACCTTTGCTCTCCTGACCTCAACTTCTGCCTCCTTTTGCCTTTCCTGGTATGTTTCTCTATCCTCCACCTCCCTCTGCATCTGTTTGTATCTCCAGAATGCTGCTCTCTTTGCTCTGACCTAGATTGCAACCTCCATACTGAACCATAGAGGTTTCCTTTTTTTCCTGTTTTTACTAACTTGTCTGATGCAGATATTTGTGGCATCTACTATAGACCCCTTTATTTGTTACCACCCCCTCCAAATCTTCCACCCCATGATAGTTTTCTTGGGGTAGTCTCCCATACTCTTGAAGTCAGTACTGCCCCTTCCCTAGTAGATTTCCTGACTGTCTCAAGAGTGCCCCATGCAGGGAGTCAATGATATCTCTACTCCTGGCAGAGGCTGCTGCTGGAGTACTCCACATCTGGTTGATTGAAATCTCCCAGCAGCAGCAGCAGTTCCCCTTTATTTGCCACCTTCTGTATTTCCTCCATCATTGCTTTGTCCAAGCCCACCTCCTTGGATTGGCAGCATATATGTACAGCTGTGTCAGCCACAATGAAGCACAGTAACTTGCAGTAATGACATATCACAAAATTCTGCATGACAAAAGAGCTTAATTGCCATTGACTTACAATGGCCCCTGCAGTAAATTGCAGTATTCTGTGATATTCTGCAGCATTTCTGTGCTTCACCCTTGCTTGACACATCTGTATATCACCTCTGTGCAAACAACATACTAATTCCCCATCTCCAAGGTGACCAATAGAGCCTCTGCCCCCCACACTTTCCCAATGACTCAGTGGCCTTTGTGTCATCCCTCACATAAAGTGCTACTCCCCCCTTTTCTGCCTTCTCTGTCCTTTCTGAAAAAAAGCATATCCCAGTATTGACATGCCCCAATCCTGTTCCCTATAGCTCCATGTCTCCATAATAACCACAATGTCTAAGTCTGCATCTGCCATGATTGCTGCCAAGTCTGGTACCTTGTTTCCAAGACTCCTAGCATTGAAGTTCATGACCATCCATACTTCTGATCTACTTCTTTGTCCCTCCTCTATATTTGCCCTCAGTCTTCCTTGCTGAGGACTTTCTCTTATCTTTCCTTCCTCTCTGATGACCCTATGCTTTCTACCTTCCTTACTCACACCTCATGTCTTACTGCCACTGAAGTTCCCCTTTATTCCCCTCTCCTTGATTTGCTATTATCCCTCCTCTTGCTTCCTTACTCCTGTTGTCCAACTCCCTGCTCCAGTCAGCCTTTTTGATTAATGTAAATGTCAAGATGTTGTACTAATGTGTTAACCCCCTCCCTTGTCAGGTGGAGAAGATCTTCCTTTGAAAGCTTCCTTTCCCAGAAGTCACCCCAATTGCTGATGAATGGGTACTCTCTTGTCTGGCACCATTCCTTTATCCATTCATTAAATTCTGCTATCTCATCTTGTCTAATTCTGTCCCTCTTCTCTCCCATCACCCACACCAGAAGGACCTCCGAGAAGGCCAAGGATGTTGCTCCTGCCTCCAACCTTCTTGCCAGCTTTACCAGACTTTGTTTGACCTCATCAACTGATTGGGGGCTAGGTTATTTGTATCTGCATGAATTATTACCTTCAGTCCTTCCCCTGCATTGCCAACCAATTTTCCTATCTTTTCTGCATCCCATTCTGCAGATGCTCCATGAAGACATTTGACTGACACCTTTGAATGGCTTTCCCCCACCCATTTATCCTCCACCCTCCTAACCATAAAGGCACCTACCACCAATATTTTATTTTTGCTCTTTTTCTCATCAACCTTTCTCTCAGGGGATGCTGCTTTTTGGCTCCAGCCTAACATGCTGATCAAACTCTAGTCCTCCCCCTTTGAGATGGGTAATTGTTCTCATGTCAGGGGCTCATAATGATTCTGTACCAGGGTGTTGACAAGTAGAACTTTGCTGCCACAGTCAACCCTTTTCCTCCCCTTCCCTTGCCACCATCCTCCATACTTCTCGGCCAATGTGGCTCTGAGGGAGTGGAAGTGGCAGGGGAGAGCCCCAGGCTAGCAGGTGCAGCAATCTGGAAATTCCCCCCCCCAGGCTGCATCCAGATGACCCCTGAGCTCATTTAGATTTTGGCATATTGGGTAGCAGCCCACCTTCCAGAAGGTCTCCCTGTAGATGAGGGCCCTCCATGTTTTTATACCTTTTTCCTCACTACTGGCTTGTTTAATGTGGGCTCAAGTAGTAGTCTGAAACTTTTTTTTTTAGTCTTTGGTAACCTGGTAAGGCCCACTAGGCACATGTGTCTGTTTTCTGGGGCAACCTGGGAGCACTGGGGTGGTTAAGTGACTTGCTCAGAGTCACACAGTGTACAAGTGGAGGTTGGGAGAATCAAACCCAGGTCTGCTGGATGTACCAGGCTCATCACAACTCATTACTCTAACCTCTAGGCTATACTGCCAGACCCAAAACTGGTAGTTATGCCTTTCTGAGGGCTGCAAATGATCAGCCATACAAAGTATTCTGCAACTATTCCCCTAAGCAGCTCTGAATTTCAGCAGTATGCAGATACAGACATATGACTATAATCAATTTTACTGACTCCTGTTGGCGAATCTGTATGGGAGCAAAGGGGGAATGCAGGGGGTCAGGAGTATAATGGCAACACTTCTTGGTGGGACTGTAAGTGAGGCAAAGTATAATGGTGATATCTGTTGGTGAGACTGCATAAAATGCAAAGGGGAAAACAGGGAGATATTACTTCAGGCAAAGGGGGAATGGAAATGTTGAGAGATATGTAGATGACCCCTATAGAACAGTCTGTAAATGTAATCTCCACCCAGGGTGGGAGAGGCAAAGTGCAGCGATACAGAGCTTCTGCTGTACCTGACAGAGTTCTCTGAGTGTGTGTGTGTGTGGGGGGGGCTGCCAGCCCGGGTTTCTGGAACCTTGGCTTTTTATCTATCTATCTATCTATCTATCTATCTGGGATGCTTATTGGGATTGTCTGGAAGAGAAATAAAAAATCTAGGAAGGAAATTCATTTTAACTGCCCCAATCCTCCCAAAGAGGAAGAAAAGAAGGAGACTCCACCTCCTCAGGTCTGTGTTTACTTCCATCAGCAGTTCTCATAGTTTAATCTGAATACCTCCTCATTGCTGGAGTGATTCTAATGCCTAAGTAATTTAACAGTGTTATTAGTGGCATAGACTTATGGTAAGGCCACCTTTAAAGCTGGTGTGCAGTGCCCACTAATCTTAACAGCCTCTGATTTGGAATAATGACCCTGTCATATTCCCTTAGAATGTTCTGAAGGGCTGGTAGTGATGTTTCTGGATCACTAAGGAAGAAAAGGGCTTTATCAGTGTTAATTAATGCTTTATGCCATTTCCCTTCCACCTCAATGCCTTTTACTTGTCTGGCTCCCCTTAACCTTCATCAAGCAGTTCGATGCACAAACCAAATAATAGAGGTGAAAGGGGGCATCCATGTCTCATACCCCAGGCCAAAGAGAATCTGACCAAGATCACAACATTTTTTTTATTTATTTTTTATTGTTTATACCAAAAGACATGTAAGTATAACTGCATGTTTTCACAAGCAACCAGTCTACACATTACAAAGTACACTACTAACAAAGATACAATTACAGTGGAGTAGAATTTATACATGGTGGCCTAAGTACAGTGGATATGTACTGGAATTATAAATAATTAAAAGATAATACAAGTAATTTAATTAGGAAGAAGGAAAGAGTGAAGGGAGGCTATTGTTAAGTGCAGGAACAGACATGTTTTTCAAGGAGATAATGTTTGTTGTTATTTTTGAAGCTTCCAATGGATAGACACTGTATAAGGGAGTCAGGGAGGCCATTAAATAGTCTGGGACCCCTGGTGAAGAAGGAGTGAAGTCCCTGGGAGATGTTGAAGAAAGGGAACAAGAAGGAGTGACAGACAATGGATCTGGTGGTGTGAACAATGGTTGGCCTCTGCAAGCAGCCAATGATGATGCTGTTGGGGAATAGACTATGGAGAACTTTATAGAAGAAGGTCAGGATTTTGAGATTAAATCTGTCTTCAAGAGATAGCCAATTAGCAGCTTGATAGAGGTGGGAGGGGTGGAATCTTCTGGGGAGACCAAGGACGTACCTGATGATGCTGTGGTAGGTGGTTCCAAGTTTACTGACAGTCTTGAGGGAGAGGGTGGAGGAGTAGATCAGGGAGTCAGTCAAAGAGTGGGAGCAGGAAACTATTTGCTAGAAGAGCTTGAGTTTCCTGGGTGAGAAATTGTGTAATCCTATATAGCATTCCGAGTCTTTGGTGAATTGTTTTGATAAGTTGTGAGATGTGGTATTTGTAGGAAAGGTGGCAGTCTCAGTAGATGCCAAGGTACTTACATTCTGTGACTCTCTCAATGTGGTTACTGACATTATCCCTGAGTGTGACATCAAAGTTGACATTTTTTCTGGGGCCAGAGAAAACCAGGGATTTTGTTTTTTTGGTGTTGAGGACTAGATCATGGATGGAGAACCAGGAGCAGAGTTTGCTGAAGTCATGTTTGAGTTTGTTGAGAAGAATTGTGAGGCACCTATCCTTACAGAACAGGGCAGTGGCAGTATTATCAGCATATAGGATTAACTTGGTATGAGAACATATATGGCAAGGGAGAGCAGCAGGGGGCCCAGATTGGAGCCTTGAGGGAGGCTGTATTTATTATGATGGTCATCTGAGTACCGACCTTCAATAATGGTAGTGTGTGATCTGTAACTAAGGCAGTTTTGAAACCAACTGAGAACTTCATTGGAAAAGTTGAGTTTGGACACAGTTTTGAGTAGTATGTGGTGGTAGATAAGATCGAACGCCATGATGAGATCTACAAAGCAGAGGCACTGTAGCGACCTTCATCATTGGCCTTGTCAATTAAGTTGGTGAGCTTAACAAGGGAAGTTTCTGTATTGTGGTCCGACCTGAAGCCATGTTGTGACTCTGAGAGTAGGTTATAACTATCTATGAATTCAACAGTTTGGTCAAGTACAATTTTTTCTAGGATTTTGGAGAGAGAGGCAAGAAGGGAGATTGGTCTGAATTACTCACAATGATTCTAAAACCAGATTTGTGGAGGGGTTTGAGGGTGGCACTTTTAAATTTACTAGGAAAGGTGCCAGTGCAGAGAGAGGGATCCATGACAGGAGTCCAACAAAAATTCTGTCGAATGCCCCATCAGTGACACCAGCAGGTTGACCGCATTCTGCAATCAACTGCCAGTTTGCAATTTCTATCTTTGTTTTCTTTGGTGAGATTCACCCCCCAAACCCCCCATGTGGAGGGCTGTGCCCCCACACACCCCCACTTAAGGATTCTCAACTCTAGTTAGAGCTCATTGGGGGGTGCAGGACCCCAAACATAAAGTGGCAGGTTCCAGCAGGTCTCCCACCGCGGCTAGGTGCTGTAGTCACTGTGGGGGACTTTGCTGGCGAAATGTCGCTGTGGGGGGGTAACTGCAGAGAAAGTGATTAAGAATGTTTGTTAGGGGAACTGCTTTGTGTTCACAAATGAGTTTGTGAATGTGGTAGTCGATGGAATTGGCCTCGAGGCAGGGCTTAGGGTTATTCTTTCTTATCTAGTCATTTACCTGAGACAGATGGAGATAGCAGAAGTGGAAACTGGGGTGAGGGGTGGCTGCGAGTGCAAGGGGGGTTGGGATGGGATGTGGGCTTGGTGTGTTGCATGGCTTTATGTATGGCTTATATTTGTTGAGATCTCCAAAGTGGAGGTTGACGAAGTTGGCAGCAGCTTTTGGAACCATCATGAGAATATCGTCTCTGCTGATAGTGATTTGCTGTTCTGTTTTGGTCATACTGAGTAATTAATTGACTGTGTTCTATGTAAGTTTAGGGTTGCCCCAGCCTTTGATTTAGAAACATAGACATTGACAGCAAATAAGGACTAATTGGCCCACCCAGTCTTCCCATTTCCTTACCTATTGGATAAGCTGAAGATCCTAGTTAACCAACAGCCTACTTCCTCCTACCCATCCTTGCTTTATTTATTTATGCTTCCCCCTTCCCATTGACCAGCCACACCTTCAGGCCACTCAAGACTCCTTACAAGGCTCCCAGTCACCATCATGCCAGTTCTGATCTGCAACCCTTGATTTGCCTGATGTATCCCTTCATGGGGGGTCCTCCTTGGGTGGGGCACCGGGGAGGGAAGTGCTTGCCTGTAGGCATGGAGAATTTGTTAGAGTTCATGGGGGACTGGCACTGGCATTCCTAGACTTGATTGGCAAATGGGGGGACAGCATCCATCATTCCCGTTTATGCCCTGTGCACCCTACTCTTACATGGGCTGCACACTTGTGGCATCCTGGGTGGATGCACATGTGGTGCATGGTCACCCACACTGCAAAGTGCACTGCTGCAACTGGCACCCAGGAGCTGCTTGAGAACTATGCTGGCTCTGACTCCCCCCCAGGGAGGAAAGTCTCCCTCAGATGCCCCAAACCCTTTCCACTGGCCTCCGTCCCTGTCATCCCAGACATGGGCATGAACCTGGGTCACCAGCATGCTGGGCAATAACCTATCTCGCAACAACATGGAGATGGCCCTCTGAGTTTGGCTTTAAGAAATTTAATTTTGGGTGTATGGACTGCAGCTTTGCAGCTGTTGTGGAGAGACTTATATTTTTGTAAGAGGTTGGGGAGTTTCTTGTAAGAGGACCAAGCCTTGTCTTTCTTCCACATGAGATGCAGGAGAGCTGGGGTGACCCGTTTGGATTTTTTGCCTTTGACCCTGATTTTTTTTTTAAGAGGATTAGAGAGTCACAAACGGAGAAGAAGATTTGACTGAAGGTGTCAAGCATGTCATTAACATTTTTGATGTTGTTGGTGTAGGACCAGTCAGCAGAGGAGATGACCAATTCCTCTTTGTTAAGTTTTTTGAGATGTCTGGTGAGAATATATCTCAGTAAAATTTTTGCTCCTTTAGTTGACCATTAGCAGAAAACTGCACTGTGATCACTGACTGAGTCCAATAGAACCCCTGAGGCCACAACCCAGTTTGGGTTTGAGACAATGAGCCAGTCCAGGGTGGATTTGTACTCAGTGTTGTAGTGGGTACAAGTGGTAGAGGTGATGATTTGGCGAAGGCCAACTCCTGCAGCAGTTTCTCCAGCTAAATCTGCTTGGCTAGATATCCAGTTTTCATTAAAATCTCAGAGGTTTATCCATTCCCTGTTGTGGGAAAGGGAGTTTTTGAAATCTTGGAGAAATTCCAACTCACAGCATGGGGTACGGGGGTGAGTAAGTAATGATCAGTGTAAGGGTTTTACTGTTACTCAGTATGAGGTTTATGGAGAGTGCTTCAAGTGTGGTAGCATCGATATGGGTGCTACATTTGGTAAAGGTGAGGTGGTTGGCAGTAAAGAAGAGGCAGCCTCCCCAACTTTAACTGGTACTATCCCTCCTGGTCACAGAGTATCCATTGAGATTGATTTCATGTGTGGGGATTTTGTGGGAAAGCCAAGTCTCAGTGAGAGCAATGATACAAAATCCATTGGCTGATACTCAGGATTCAAAGATGGATAATTTTGCTATGAGATTTTGTATATTTAGCTGTGTGATCTTGATCACAGTGGCATCATGGGGTGGGGTGGAATTGCTGACTGAGTTTAGAGAGGAGGGGACAGGATTTGGATGAATGAAACCAAAGAGAAGGAGTAGGAGAAAGATTAATCACCTATGTTTGCAGGGGGAATGGAGGAGTTTTGTTGGAGAGGGTGGGGGAGGTATTAGTGGAGAGGTATTGGTGGTAGCTTCCCCAGAGGGAGTGGCAGCATTGTTGTAGGCAGGTGAGGTTGATTGGATTAGTGAGCATGAGGCAAGAAGTCTGGGGTCCTCTACAGAGGGTGGGAGTTCTGCAGTCTGGTGATGGGTGTTTGTACTGGAAGCACAGTGTCCTGGGTGGTGCATGTACTGGAGGGTTTAGAAGAGGATGGGAATGATTTTTCCAGTTTGGATCAGTGTTGGAAGTGGATGGACCAGTGAGGGAAAAGAGTGAAATGAATAGCACAAAGGAGGGTAGAAAGGTAAGAATAGTGAGGTGGAGTGTAATGGTGAGGGATTGGGGAAGTGCTAAGTGGTAGTGCAGGGTGTTTGGAGGTATGGAACAGTTTAAGATTAAGGAATGCAAGTTAAAAGCTGATGTCAGTTAGGGAGAGTTTAAAGGGATAGCTCTTGTATGTGGGACGCAGAGTGATGAGTGCCTTGAATAGATAAGAAGAAAATAAAGAAGGGGCAGGGAGTATGTGTGTCAGTTTAGCAGGGGGTGGAACAAAAGAACAGTGGGTGGTCAGGTGAGTGTAATGTGGGTGGGATGGGCTGGAAGGGAGCTGCACAAAGCTGGAGTGCTGAGCCTGCATGCGCATGGTGGGGAGCAGGTGGGTGGGAACCACTACAGTGCTTCGGAGTACCCCGCAGAGGAGAAAGACAATCTGTGGGTGTCCTCTGACCTAAAATGCAGGGGGAGCACAGTCCAATATGGATAGGAATTGTCCTGATCAAAAATGGCACTGGTCACCAAAAGCAATGTGGTCCAGGACTGTACCTGAGGGGATTTTGCAGGGTGGCGAGGCCCTCAGGTGCCTGGGGCAGAGGGCTGCAATCCAGTGCCCCCATGACCCTAATTACTGCTGAAGAAGCAGAATGGTGTCCTGAGGCTGAGCAGATTTTTCAGGTTGACGTGGTTCTCATGGGCCTGGTGGAAGGGCTGCAGTCCAGTGCCCTCATGATCACAATTCCTGCTGAAGAGGCCGAATGGTGTCCTGAGGCTAAGGGGATTTTGCAGGGTAGCACAGTCTTCAGGTGCCTAGGGTTGCTTTCACCTGGTGCCTTCACTGTAGCCACTGGTCTGTCATACAGGGCTGTTATGCTGGCATGGAAGCCCTGACCAAATTTCATTCTTTCCAACACTTTTTTCAGACAGGCCCATTGCACCATATTAAATGCTTTTCAGTATCCATTGATATTGCTAATTGGAGGTGATTGGCTTCTTGATGTGGTGAGCAGATATTCAGCAGTCTTCTGATGTTATCCTGCAGGACCTGACCCTTAATGAAACCCTTTCCATCCAGGTTGACCAGTCCACACACACATCCCTGTAATCTATTTGACAGGATGGCCATGAAAATCTTCATATCCACCGCCAACAGAGATATATGCCTGCAAGACATACATCTCGGTGGGTCCTTCCCAGGTTTGCAAAAAAAGAATAGCTATTTGTGCCTGCTTCCAAGATTCAGGGCCTGGATCTCCCTCTAGTACTCCATTAGACACCGATAGTGAAATTGAAATTAACATTTCTTTAGATTTTCTTTTCTATGCCTTCCCATGCCCCCTGGCACACGACTCCTTTGGGCTGCTCAAAGTTGGCATCCCTGCCCACCAGCCATCCCCCATTGCCATCAATTCAACCTCTCAAAGGCCCTACATCCTGGTAGACCCAAGGTAATCCTCCCATCAGGGTGCCAGAGGAGGAGAGGTTATTCCACTATCTTGACCAGGCATGGGAGCCAGGAGGATTTAAAGTTGAGCCTAAGTGAGGCTACGCAGCAGAGGGAGGACATGGTGTCCATCATCCAGTAGCTGGGCAGGCAAGTTTCCTCTTTTCTAGGGTCCCTCACACCTTCCACTATGTGCAGCCATGGTGGCATCCTGGAGTAAGGATGATCAGCAATGTGGGTGGTGCTGTATGCTGCCTAGATTGCCTCCACTAGTCAGGAGCAGGAGCTGCCTATCAAGTGGACCAACACCACCTCCTCAGGAAGGAAGTGACCAAAAGATGCTCTAACATCCTCCTTACTGGCATCTGTTCCTGTCAACCAGGCTCAGGGCATGAATCCGGGTCACCGGCATGCCCGAGCGATGCTGCATCACTCAGCCCCATGGAGCTGGCAGAGATTTTAATAGAAGTCTGAAGGCAGCCCATCCACTCCAGTGACTCATTGGCCTTTAAATTCATAATTGTTCCTGCCATTTCTTCCTGTGTTATCAAGGCATCCAGTCTCACACTGACTTCAATCAAGAGTAGTTTAAGACAGGTTTTACCCTAGAACCCTTCTATCTCAGCTGGCATGTCTCCCCCCTCCTCCTCAGCATACAACTTAGTGTTGCAAGTTGCAAATTCCTTGGAGATCTCCATAGGGTTAGTAAGTGTGCTGCCCTGACCACCTCTCTTTTAATTTTAAATACAGTTCTGCTACATGTCTGCTGCTTTAATTTCCATGCCAGTAATTTGCCCACACTATTTCCGGCCTCAAAAAATTTTCATCAGGCAAATCTTAGTTTCCCCTCAATTTTTTGTTGCAGGAGTCTAGTTAGTTTGTCCCTGCAGTACGTTCTTTCAGTTTAACTTTAAGTTGTGGGTCACGAATGATCTTGTGTTCCACTTCCACACCAAATATCTGTTAGTCTTGAGTTACCATTTGTGCTAGCTGCTCCCATTTTTTCTTAGATGCACATGCTATATACTTGCCTGGTAAGGTTGCCTTCAGTCCATCCCAACTAATAGAAACATAGAAACATAGACTTTGATGGCAGATAAGGACCACTTGGCCCACCCAGTCTGCCCATTTCCCTACCTACTGGATAAGCTGCAGATTCTAGTTAACCAACAGCCTACTTCCTGCCACCCCCACTACAATTGCCTTGTGTCTGTCCCATGCATGTTTGAATTCCCCCACTGTTTTAGCCCCAACAACCTCCCCAGGAAGGCAGTTCCATGTATCCACCACTCTCTTTGTGAAAAAAAGTTTCCTCACATTACCCCTGAGCCGTCCCCCCCATCTTTAAATTGTGTGCCCTTGTTCTTACACATCTCTTTTTCTGAAAGATGCTACCATCCTGGACTTTGTTGATTCCCTTGAGGTACTTAAACATTTCTATCATGTCCCCCCTGTCCCTCCTTTCATCAAGGGTATACATAGCAAGCTCTCTCAGTCTCTCTTCATATGATTTCTGATGCAGACCCTGCACCATTTTAGTTGCCCTCCTCTGGACTGCTTCCATCCTGTCTATGTCCTTGCATAGATGAGGTCTCCAAAACTGCACACAGTACTCCAGATGGGGTCTCACCAATTGTCTGTACAGAGGGATAACCACTTCCCTTTTTCTATTTGTGATGCCCCTTCCTATGCATCCCAGTATCCCCCAGCTCTCCTTACTGACTTCTCACATTGCTTACCAACCTTTAGATCATTTGATATGACTATCCCCAGGTCCTGTTCCATTTTTGTTGTTGTTAGTACCTCCCCTGCTATTGTGTACTCTTCTCTTGGGTTTTTGTTTCCCAGGTGCATTACTCTGCACTTCTTTGCATTAAATCTAAGTTGCCATATGTCTGACCATTCCTCCAACCTTGCCAAGTCCCTTCTCATCCTTTCAACCACAGACATGTCCCTCACTCAATTCCTATTTAAATATTCCTTGATTCCCTGTTCCACCTGCCCACATAACTGCTGATCATTAAGGTGCAAGACTTTCAGCCTCTATATCGGATTTTTAACTTGCTTGGTAACTTGGTATAACTTGGTATTTTCAGACAAAGTATGCAAAATGCCCATTTAATTGTCTCCCACTCATAGTGGGATTATTTACTTTGCTCTAGTACCCAATAGATGTTTATCTAATCTTTTATTAAAAGTATCTATCGTAGGTGCCTCTACTATGTTTCCAGGTAAACTGTTCCATAACCTAGCAGTGCATATATTATAGAAATGTTGATGTCTAACCGTATAAATCCTTGGTATTATTATCTGTCTACTATGTGATCTAAGAATAAACTTTTTATGCACTTCATGTATACCGCATTGTTTCATTGAGATGGGATTTTCCATAATTTTGTACAATAATAGTAAATAACCCCTCCTTGGGAGGCAGTATAGTGCAGTGGTTTAAGGCTCTGAGCTGCAAATCTGGTGACATCCAGAAGACTAGACCTGGGTTTGAATCCCACGGCTTCCACTTGCATACTGTGTGACCCTGAGCAAGTCACTTCACTTCCCTGTGCTTCCAGGTTGCTCCTGTAAAAAAGATTTCAGCTTAGTGTGCTACTCCTGGTTAAACAACTAAATAAAAAAAAAAGCTCTCATCTCAAGTGAAAAAAGATTTAGTATCTCTAATATGTCACTGTAATTAAAGTTTTTCAATCCCAGGACAGATTTTATCAATTTTCTCTGGACTTTTTCTATTCGGTAATTGGGGTTCCATAATCTAAGTGGGGTAATGCATAGGTTTTATACAGCTTCATAATGCATACTTCATTTCTGGAGATAAAAGCTCTCCTAATAGAATAAATAATATTATACAATGGCAAGAAAGAATCTTGGACTGTGATTGGTCAGTTTGGGGCTGGACCCATGGCGTTATCCCAGCACGATGCCACAGGTCTAGTCTCAGCACTGTGTACCTGTAGATGATTTGTTGGATGAGCTTGATTTTTCACTTGCGCTTTTGATTGATTGTTTCATCTTCTCTTAAAACCAAAAAATAGTTTTCCACACAAAAACATCTTTAAAATTAATTTTTTTATTCTGTATAACAGTGAGCCATTATATAATAGGAATAGTGCACTCCAGGGTGTGTGTCATTTGGGATATCGCCACGCCTGGGGCATTGGACACACTTGGCCTGCGGCCTCATGCCAACCCCCCCAGGCATGGAATTATTTCAGCAAGACACACACCCTGTCATGCATTATTCTTTTATTACTACACTTCTAAGCAGTTTTGTTAACATGGGTTGCTGAGAATAGATTTAAATCAATCCATACCCCCAATCTTTTTCACATTTACTACTCTTGAGGACTTCATTTATTCAGAATGAATTGATAATTAAGATTATTTTTTCCATAATGCGTTACTGAACATTTAACTTCATTAAATCTCATATAATTATTTACCCCCCATTGTTCAATAGCCTGAAGATCTTTGCATAGTAACTGGTAACTCTTGAGAGATGAGACTTCTCCACCTATTTTAGCATCATCAGCAAACCTAGAGATAACATTTTCAAGACCCTTGCCCATATTACTCACAAATAAACCAAATAACACTGGTCCCAATACCGATCCCTGTGGAATTCCACTGGTAACATTTCCTTCCTTCATTAGAAAGAACTGAATTAATTCTTACTTTTTGTGTTCTGTCTGACAATTAGTTTTGTTATCCATTTGTCTATATATCCATTTAGTCCAATAGCAATTAGTTTTGATATGTTTGTCATGAGGGACTAAATCAAAAGCTTTCCTAAGTCTAGGAAGATTACATCAATTGGGATTCCTTTATCAACTTGACTACTTATTGAGTTATAAAATGAGATTAAATTAGTATTACATGAAAGACCCTTCCTAAAACCATGTTGGGTTTGATCTTGTAAACCCAGTGCAACTACTTCATTATCAATATTATTTTTAATGATTCATTCAAGTATTTTACAGCAGATTGAAGTAAGACTAATGGGCCTGTAGTTGGTTACATTTGATTTATTACCTTTTTTTGTGAATGGGGACAACTATTGTCTGCCACCAATCTTAATGGATTTGTTAAATAGTATGTTCAAAGGCTGTAGAACTACATTAGCTAATTTGCTCCAAACAATAGGACTAATATTATCAGATTCTGGAGAAGATGATATTCATAGTTTGTTCAGTTCTTCCAGAATTGTTTCAGAGTCCACATTCAATTTTTCTACATTATCAATACTTGGATCAGTGCTGACTAGTTTATTTGGATGGAATACTGAGGTAAAATATTTATTAAAACTATTGGCAATGTCCTTATTATCAACCATAGTGGTGCCATCTACTGTTACTGTATTTATTCTGTTTTTGGTTTTTTATTACTATTAACATAAGTGTAGAAGGTCTGACAATTTTTTTTGTTAGCTAATTTTATTTCAAGTTTATTTTTTTATTAATGATTTAAGTAATCTCTGTTGTGTCCTATATTTTAATTGATTGGTTAAGATAGGATTTAATTTGTATTTCTTGAAGAATGTATGTTTTTTTTCTTATTTGAGTTCCTACAACCTTCGTGAACCATGGAGGAATATTACCTTTACTATTAATTTTCTTATACCTTGGAACATATTGATTAATTAACTCATGAATCTTTGTCTTTACGTTTTCCCACATTAAATTAATCTCCAAATTATTAAATGTGGATCCCCATTTAATATTACTAAATGCATTGGCTTTTTTATGCCAATCAACTTTTTTAGAATCAGGTAATGTTGTATACATTTTGATTTTTGGTATACTAAGATCAAGTATGCATTCTATAATTTTTGGGTCACTACATCCTAAGTGTGGACATATATTAACATTATGAACATGATCTTTTGAATTTGTAATAACTAGAACAAGAATATTCAGACCTCTGCTAGGGGTATCTACTAGTTGGTCACATCCATGTATGGATAATATATCTACCAATGTTTGTTCAAAAATAGTAGTCCATTTTATTGAATCCCAGGTAATACTTGGTACATTAAAGTCCACCAATATTAGGATATTTCCTAAAGATGCTGCTATTTTGATTTCACTAATTAAAGAATTGTTATAACTGCTACGACTATTTGGTGGTCTGTAACAGACACCTAAAACTATTTTAGGTAAATGTGGAAAAAATAAATTTATCCACAAGGTCTCAATTAATCTTTCCTGATTTCTAGATGTTTCCATTTCTAGACATTGAATATGCTCAGAGATATAACAGCATACTCCGCCTCCTGTTCTTTTAGCCCAGTTCTTATAAAATAATTGGTAGCCAGGTATATTGTTTGACCAATCACTATTCTCATTCCACCAAGTCTCTGTAACACATACAATATCAACATTATGTACCTTCATAAGTATTTTGAGTTCTGTTAATTTGATTTTGTTTAGACTCCTGGCTTTAATACTCCAAATTTTAATATTGGTTAAGTTTTCCTGGGTGCTATTGTTATTCTGCTGGGAGCCCTTATCCCCCTAGATGTTAGTTTAAAGATTTGCAAAATATATTCTCGAATGTTCTCCCTAATTTATATGCTCCATGTTTACTCAAATGTAAACCATCCCAACAATACAATGATCTGTTGTCACAGAACATCTCCCAGTGAGGTATACACGAATAACCTTCTTTTAATGTCCATTTCCTCAGCCACTCATTAATACAGTTAATTTTTCTTTCTGTGTTATAATTTGCCGTAGGTACTGGAAGTATTTCTGAGAAGTGCATTTCACACTTGATTTCCTTTAGGGTTTCTCCTAGACTAATATACTCTTTTTTTATATCATCAATTGACAGTTTGTTCAGATCATTAGTGCCAGCATGTATAATGACAAGAGGGTTAGGCCCTGAATTATGGAGTATATCAACACATATATTATGGATATCTTTAATTCTGGCCCCCCTAAATGATGAGCATGCAATATTATGTTTATCTTTCCTACATACAGTTTTATTGGTGTATTTAATAATAGAATCGCCTAACACAAAATATTGTCTGTGAGCTCATTAGTAGGTAAAGTCTCCATAGGCTGGGTATTATTACACAATGACGATTCTAATAAATAATCACATGTTTCTTCAGGATGTTTTGCCTTATGATAACACTTTTCTCCTTTCTTTTTGTTAAGTGGTGGGGGAAACAAGTGTTCTCACATGCTTGTGTTTGTGCAGACTGTTCTATTTCAGGACATAGGTCAGGAGCTATAGTGTTGGGGGTATTTTGGGTATGATCTCATTTACAGATTCAGACCATTCTGTAGCATGTAGCTCCCTATCATATTCCCCAGGTTCACTTACCCTTACAATATCATTGTTGGTTAAGTTCATAAGGGGTTCATACCTATTGCTAAGTTTAACACTGTTACCGAGGGCCCTACATCTCACTTTAGATTTAGGTCCTACCAAAATTTCAGTCCAGTCCTCACTATCAGAATTGTTGATATCATAATCAATACACTTTCTCTTTTCAGTCTGGACATTTGAATTTTGCTGTGTACTCACTATTGGATCCTGAGGTGTATTTATATCAGAATTATCTTAAGGACCTGCCCTTCTAGAAGAGCTCTGTACTTTAGTTAAAAAAGCCTCCTATTGCTGCCCGAGTGTAGCTAACCTTGGATAAAAGTTTTCAATATCCTCCCTGAGGACACTGTTATTGACACATTTAGAGCATACATATATTACATTTGTGTGGAGAGTATCAAACAAAGTGTATATATCACAAACTGTACATTTTAATCCAGTCTCCCCTCCAGTGTCATTATACATTCTCTCAACATAGGCTGTTGAGGGCTCTGGTTAGAGACAATAGATGAGGAAGGTGTAGTTAGCATTAGGAGGTCACTCTTGTTGCTCTGTATACTACCAGGAATCTAGCACCTGTACACTAAGTAATTACTTACTGATTTGTTGTTATTGTAGTTCTTGGAATCTACCCTCTACCCTCGTTCACTCTTGACATGTGCTATGATGTGTGTGTCTTTGTGCGCGACTTCACGCGTGAAGAAGCACGCTCGCCCTACTCAGGTTCACCCTGCCCGCCACAGGGTTTCCTTTAATAGGAGCTAGTGACCCAGGAAGTGCTCCCAGGGGTCACAGAGTGCTCTGAGTGCAAAAAATACTAATTTAAAACAAGCAAGGTAAAATAACCACTTTATTGTGGCTTAACTACATAAAGCACTGCCCAGACTGCAATAAGTTTAATTTATATCCCCAGAGATAATGAGTTGTAGTTCCCGAACTTAGTCAGAGAACTACAGCTCCTCTTCTTAGTTCCATTCTGGTCCTAGGGCTCCAAAGCCTCGTGATAGTGAGTACAGTGCTCCACTAATCTAATCAGATATTACAAGTTTCATTAACTATAGTCACAAATATATGCAGATTTAAATGTGCAAGGTAGTAAGAATCGTGCTAACACTTGCAATTGTACAGAGCCACACTGCTCACCATAGGTCTTCCTTTAATAGGAGCTAGTGACTCAAGAAGTGTTCCCAGGTGTCACAGAGTGCTCAGAGTGCAAAAAACTCTGTTTTTGAGGTATATTACCACTGGGGCATGATCTAAAGCTGTTATCTGTTTGATTTTACACATCTCTGTGGTATATAACCATGCCAGAGGCACACAAAATTGTTTTTGAGACTAGCTTTGAAGAGTTAAACTCCCTTCAGCATGCCAGTGGCCACTGACCTGATGAAATAATTTTGTTAGTCCAATAAAAGTTATCACCTGTAACATATTTGTTATTTTTTTCTACATGATAGATTGGACTAACATGGATGCAACATTTCTTTATCAGAATACAATTGACCAAACTGGAATGCTGAAGTCACACTTTCACTTGGATCCACATTGTTACACACAATGTCTTCTGTAGAAATCAGTAGTGGTAGGGGAGGGGTGAGGAAAGGATAAAAAGAGAGCAGAATAGTTCTGTTGGGAAAGTGCACTTCATCACCTGATTCTTATGTATGTTAATACCGCCACTGAGACATCTCCTTTTTTAAACTTCTCTTTATTAGTAAAACAAGTTGATCATACATACAGTAAACTATAGGTCAAACCATGATATGATCTCTCATATACAGTCCACTAACAGGTAGACAGACATGTATCATTTAGACAATAGCACAGTATGTGGGGAGAGTGTCAGCTTCTATGAGACCATTCATATGTTTGTAAGCGTGGCCTCATGTGCATTCTTAAGGTATGAGAACCAGGAACCGAATGTGAGTGGTTCTGATACCCTAAGGATGTTTGTAAGCCCACTCTTGCAACCCTAAGTGTGTTCTTGGTGGTGGTATTATTATATTATTGATCAAGATCACTCAATAATATATGAAAATGTTAAAAAAACTGCCCTGAACATGCCTATTTCCAGGGCAACCACAAATGAGACACTACACAGAATAAAAGTGTCTCACACACAGAGGAAAGAATCACTCCAATTTTTCATGAGTGCTTCCACAATCTATAAATGGAAGGAGAACAAAACCCAGTTTAACTTTTGCAAAATACTATAATTTCAGTTGTCTTATGAAATTAGCTCTTACACTTACAGTGGTGAGATTTGAAGCTAAACTTGCTAGTACCCAAGACTGTTATCTAACCATTACACACCAGTACTGTCCCTCTGCCACATTTTGTAATGCTGTTTAGTGAAGTTCAAAGCAGACAGTAGTGGAAACGTGAGAGAAATTGGGGAACTCAGTCCAGAAAGTGAAATTAAAATTTTGATTCAGTTCCAGGACCAAAATGAGGAAGGACTGATTCTAAGTAAAACGTACACTCCTAAAGGTATAAAATGCCACATATAATGAAGAAACATAACCCCAGACCCCTGTCAGATAAGTTCGATACTAGATCAAAGGTCATAGTTTCCCTCACTGAATTCTTTCCATTTCCAACGCTAAAACCAGAGTTCTTGTTAGTGGTCCACTGGGCATGGCTAAAATTGGAAAAAGAGAACTTTGATGTTTTAGCCCCTGTGGCAAGTACCCACCCCTCTCTCAGACCCAACTGGCAGGCTAATAATTCTCAGCAGGGGCTAATGCAGCTAGCTTGTCCCAATTCCTGACACTAGGTTTGGGCTCCCATCTGACCTACAGCCTCCAAATCACAGACACAGCCTGCTCTCTCTCAACACCATGCTACTGTCTGAAACCACTGCCTACCCTCCCATTGCCTTTACTAATCTGCTGCTTATTTGAAGCATTAGCGCCACCTGTTGACAGGATAATTTAAAGACATTGCCAAACTAGGCTTTTTAATGTAAATCCTCAATTCAAATACAAAAAAGTATTTTTTCATAATACCACCAGTATTTAAAAAAAAGTAAAAATTATGAAAAAAGTCCCATTTCATAATCATAATAAGGCACACCAGAAAGTGCATTATGATGGACTAATGACTCTTCTCAAGTGGTGTAAGCACTCAGGTTTGCCTCATGCTTCAACCCACCAAGGCAGACCATATCCCTCCATAACACATCCCCTGTCATGCCTTATTCCTTAATCAGGCTAATGAATTAGTGGCCATATTGACTCTGAGCAGAGTTTGTTTATACATAGAAACATAAAAATTGGCAGCAAAAAGGACCTCCAGGCCTACTAAGTCTACCCAAGCATATTACCTACATGTTAACCAAAGATCCTAGAGGTCCTAAGTAGTTCCCCCCTCCTCCCATAAAATTCCCTTGTGCTTATACCATACAGCTTTGACTCCTGTCACAGTCTTAGCCCCTTACCACCTCTTCAGGTAGTCCATTCCAACTGTCCAACACCCTTTCAGTAAAATAAAATGTCCTAATGTTTCCCTTGAATCTACCCCCTTCTAGCTTCATGTCATGACCCCTCATTTTTGAGTGTCTTTTGTTCTGGAAAATACATTCAGGAAGGAAACACAGAAGGAACAAGACAGAGAACTGAACCAGTTAAAGCAGAAGGAAGCAGGGAAGGCAGTCAGAATAGCAAAGTCCCAAACCAAGGAAAAGATAGCCAACTCAGTTAAGAAGGGGGATAAAACCTTTTATAGGTACATTAGGGAGTGAAGGAAGACCAAGGGGGGGGGACTAGTCAGGCTTCATAAAGGAGAGGGTGGGGTGGGCAGATGGTACCAGTGAAAAAGCAGGGATACTGAACTAATACTTCTGCTCAGTATTCACAAAAGAAGAGGAGTGGGAGGTACCTAAACCAATCAATAGAAGCACTCTGGATGGGGGGGAGCATACCAGCTCATTCACAGAAGAAAGAGTCCTGAAAGAACTCCTAAAACTGAAAGTGGACAAGGCAATGGGGTCTGATGGGATTCACCCCAGAATTCTAAAAGAACTATGGGGAGAACTAGTGACACCACTGACTACCCTTTTTAACAAATCATGGGAGGACTGTGTGATATCTGAGGACTGGAGGAAGGCAGATGTGATTCCCCTTCACAAAAGTGGGAGTAAGGCAGGGGCAGAAAATTACAGACCAGTTAGTTTGACCTCAGTGGTAGGAAAAATGATGGAATCACTTCAGAAAGAAAGAATTGTTGAGTACCTAGAGGCCAACGGGGCACAGGACCCAAGGCAGCATGAATTTCCAGTGGGAAGGTCATGTCAGATAAATCTTATAGATTTCTTTAACTGGATGACCAAAGAAGTAGTAGACCAGAGAAAGGCTGTGGACCCAGCCTACCTAGACTTTAGCATATGAAGAGAGGCTAAAGGAGCTTAATATGTATACCCATGAGGAAAGGAGGGAGAGGAGGGACATGATAGATACTTTCAAGTCCCTCAAGGGAATTAACAAAGTCCAAGAGGGTACCATACTTCAGAAAAAAGAGATGTGCAAGAAGAAGGGGGCACAATTTGAAGACAGAGGGTGGACGTCTCAGAGGCAATGTGAGAAAGTATTTTTTCAGGAGAGAGTGGTGGAAGCATGGAACGGCCTTCTTGAAGAGGTTGTGGGGTCATAAACAGTAGGGGAATTGAAGAATGCATGGGACAGACATAAGGCAATTCTGGTGGGGGGTAGGCGGAAGTAGGCTGTTGGTTAACTAGGCTCTGCAGCTTATTCAATGGGTAAGGAAGTGGGCAGACTGGGTGGGCCAAGTGGTCCTTATCTGCCATCAAAGTCTATGTTTCTATACTGCTATGTGGCACCATTAATACCCTTGAGGTACTTGAAGGTCTCTATCATGTCCCCCTTTTCCCTTCTTTGCTCTAGGGTGTACATGTTGAGGTCCTTAAGCCTCTCCTTATATGAAAAGTGGCTGAGTCCACATATTTTCATTGCCCTCCTCTGGACCTTCTCCCTATCCATGTCTTTCCTGCAGAATGGTCTCCGGAACTGGACACTTCACTTAAGGTTTGGTCTCATCAGCTGCTTGTATAAGGGTATCACCACCTCCCTCCTCCTGCTCTTGATACCCCTGCTGATGCATCCTCATGTTCTACTGGCTTTTGCCACCACCCTCTCATATTCTTTAGCCACCCTGAGAACATTAGATATGATTATTCCAAGGTCCCTCTTCTGCTCTGTAGCCTCTAGTACCTGACCACCTATCCTGTACTCTGCTCCCTTATTTCTGTTCCCTACTGTAAGTGCATGATTTTACACCTCTTTGTATGGAAGCTTAACTGCCACACCCTTGACCACTCCTCTAGTTTGTGCAAATCTCTACACATTTTTTCTACCCCACCCAAAATGTCTACTCTGTTGCAGATCTTTGTATCATCTGCCAATAGACATATCTACCCTCAAGCCCCTTCGCAGTGTCTCCTATAAAGATGTTGAACAGGATTGGTCCCAGTACCAACCCCTGTGGTACCCCATTGGTCACCCTTCTCTCCCTTGATGGAACTCCATTAATGTTCCCCCTTTGCATTCTTCCCTCCAACCAATTTTTCACCCATCTCACCACCTTTGAACCCACCCCAGGCCTCTCAGTTTGTGCAGAAGCCTTCTGTGTGACACAGTGTCAAATGCCTTGCTGAAGTAGAGGTACACCACATCCACTGCCTGCCCTGATCTATTACTCTGGTCACTCAGTCAAAGAACACAATTAAATGCATTTAACATGACCTCCCTTTTATGAATCCATGCTGTTAGTAATCCTGCAAGTCATTTGACTCAAAATATCTGATAATTGTTTCCTTCAGTAGTTTCTCCATTAACTTCCCCTCCACTGACATCAAGCTGACTGACCTGTTGTTGCTGACTTCTTCCTTGCTTCCACCCTTGTGGAGAGGGACCACATCCGCTCTTTTCCAGTCCTCTGGAACTACTTCCATCTTCAATGACCTGTTGAACAGGCTAATAAAGGGCTCTGCTAGCACCTCCCACAGCTACCTCAGTATTCTGGGGTGCATCCCATCAGGTTCAATGGTTTTGTCTACTTTCAGTCCTGCTAGTTCTTTCAAGAACCCCTTCACTTTGAATGTTCTGATGTCCACCACCTTCCCTACTTCCCCCTCTCAGTGATCCATCCCTCCCCACTGTGAACACCAAGCAGAAGTTGCTGTTTAGGATGTCTGCCTTCTCCTGGTCCCCCTCCACCACCTCCCCAACATTATTCCTCAGCCTAACTATCCTGCCCTTTGCCTTCTTCCTTTCTCTCACATACCGGTAAAATGTTTTGTCCTCTCCCTAAACTGATTGAGCTATTTTCTCTTCAGTCTTTGCCTTTGCTCTCCTGACCTCTATTTCTGCCTCCTTTTGCCTTTCAGGATATGCTTTTCTAGCGTCCTCTCTCTCTGCATCTGCTTGTATCCTCTCCATGCTGCCCTTTTCAACCTGACCTTTTCTGCTACCTTCCTGCTGAACCATAGTGGTTTCCTTTTTTCCTGTTTTTACTGACAAGATACAGAGACTAGTAACTTCTACTATGGCCCCTTCATTTTTGCCCATTTTCCTGCACCCCTGCCAGATCCCCACCCCTGCAAGGTCTTTCTTGAGGTGGTAGTCCATATTCTTAAAGTCAGCTGGCCTGAAATCTAGGACCTTTACCTTACAGTGTTTCCCTTCTGTTACTGTCCTTAGTGTGAACTCATACAGTATTATAGTCACTTGTGCTTAGGCTTTCCCCCACTGAGAACCCCCCCATTTTGTCACCATTTGTGAAAATCATGTCCAGTGCTGCCCCTTTCCCAGTAGGTACTCTGACTCGCTGTCTCAAGAGTGCCCCATGTAGGGAATCTATGATATCTCTACTCCTGGAAGAGGCCACTGCTGGGGTGCTCCACTCTAAATCTGTTCGATTGAAATCCCCCAACAGCAGCACCCCCCCTTTGTTTGCCATCCTCTGTATTTCCTCCAACATAGCTTTATCCACCTCCCCATTTTGTGTCAGTGGCCTATATATCACCACTGTGTGAATAATGGCCCCTTTCTCCATCTTCAGTGTGACCCATAGAGTTTCTGCTCCTGCCACTTACCCATTACTTCTGTTGACTTTGTTATCCCTCACATAAACTGTTACTCACTCCCCCTTTTTTGCCCTCCCTGTCCCTTCTGAATAGAGCATATCCTGGTATGGCCATGTCCCAGTCCCCATTGCTCCACATCTCTATAATAGCCATGATATCTAGGTCTGCCTTTACCATTACTGCAGGTAGGTCTGGGATCTTGTTTCCCAGACTCCAAGTATAGATACTCATGACCCTCCATACTCTAGATCTACTCTTTTATCCATCCTCTGCAGTGTCACCCACCCTCCCTTGCTGGGGAATGTCTCTTATATTATATCCTTCCCCTCTGTTGACCCCATACTTCCCAACTATCTTCCTCCCTTCTTTTGTTTTTCTGCCACATGCATGCCCATTTTTGATCCCTCCTGTTGATTTGCTGGTATCCCTCTCCTTCTTTCATTCCTCCTGTTGCGCAACTGCTGGCGCTAGTCATCCTAACTGACTAATGTAAATATCTAACTTTTGTGCTAGCATGCTAACCCCCTCTCTTGTCAGGTGGAGACCATCTCCCTTAAAAAACCTCCTTTGCCAGAAGTCACCTCAGTTGCCGATGAAGTGGTACCCTCTTGACTGGCACCATACCTTCATCCACTAATTTAGTCCTGCTATCTCAGTCTGTCTGATTCTTTCACCCTTCCTTCCCATGCCCCATACTTGTAGGACATCTGAGAAAGACAGAGATGATGGTCCTGCCTCTAGCCTTTCTGCCAGCTTTGCCAGACTGTGCTTGACATCATAAAATGATTGGTGTGCCTGGTCATTGGTACTTAAATGGATTAGCACCCCAGGCCCTCCTCTGTATTGACAATCATTTTACCTATCATTTCTATATCCCTCTTAGCAGATGCTCCTAGAAGACATTTAACTGACACCTTTAAATGACTTTCACTGACCTATTTGGTACTGACACCTCTAATCAGAGTCCCCTACCACCAATATTTGATTTATCCTTTTTTTGCCAGTGACCCTTCCCTCAGTGGATGCTGATTTTTGGCTCCTTTCAATCATGCTGACTGGTCTTTGGTCCTCCCTTTCTTGAGGCAGCCAACTGCTCCATGCCAAGGGCACATAATGATTCTGCATCAGGGTGTTGACAACCAGAACTGTGTTGCCACAGCCAACCCATTTCCTCCTTCTTCCCTCCTCACCACCTTCCACCCTCCCAGGCCAGTAGGGCTCTTTGGATGTGGAATGGTGGGGGATAGCCCTAGGCCAGCAGGTGCCACAGCCTGGCTATTTTCCCCCCAGGCTGCCTCCAACTGACCCTGAGCTCATCAAGAGTTTGGCATACAGGGAAGCAACCTACCTTCCAGAAGGTCTCCCTGGAGATGAGGGCTCCACACCTGTTGAAATTTACAAATAGGTGGCATGGGACAGAGGGAGTGTAGGGATATTTTAAATATGAAACCCTTTTGAATTCTGTAACAATTTTTGGCCATTGAAATCTCTGGTTCAAATGCAAGGACCTGTTTCAAGTTTTTCATGGTAATTAAACATCTTTCATGCCCTCCTCAACCACAAGATGTTTGCCCATTCATGGATAATGCTGTCAGATAAAGCTCAGTTCTTCAGAATATCTCAGGACAAGGTACAAAGATGGCACTCATTTTCATGAAAAGGACAAAATTTAAGGGAAATGGCAGGAAGAAATATAAAATGAGAGGCACATGTATGGAACAGAGTCCAAGATAAGGTGTTATTATCTGATATGGTATCTAGATTTAAATTTAGACTTGATAGGCACTTTGAAGTAAATGAGGTTACATGGTATCCCAATTAAGCTGATGAGGGAAAGAACTCAATGGGCCTTAGTTGTATTTCCTAAAATTTCATGTTCCTATGTTCATGATATCCTGGTTGTATTCTGGCAACTAACTGGTTCAATGTTTAGTGAATGATATATAGTGCTTGTGTATTCTTAAACTTTGGCCTTTCTCTGTTCCCACCATCAGTAGAGGTACTGGGCAGTGTTACAGAAATAGAAGGCTCAGAACAAAGGGTGAGAAGAGTTCTGAGGAGGAGAGGAGGCAGGGAGAATGATGAGTGCTTGAGACACACTAAGCGCGGGCTGCTGGGAGAGGCAGGTATTTATTTGATTAGTTGGAGGAGTTATTCCTTCACATTGAACCTTGGGCTATGCCCTCCCATTCAATGTTTAGTGAGTAGAGTTTAGTGCTTTTGTATATTTGAACTTTGGCCTTTCTCTATTCCCACCCTCAGTAGAAGTACCGGGCAGCATTATAGAAAAAGAAGACCCAAACATGAGATTACCTCCTTCATCTCATGGAGAATGGAACAGTAGCATGCAGGAGAGGAACACATAGAAACATAGACTTTGATGGCATATAAGGACCTCTGGGCCCATCTAATCTGCCCATTTCCCTACCTACAGGATTGGCCACAAATCCTAGTTAACCAACAGCCTATTTCTTCCTACCCCCCACAAGAATTGCCTTATGTCTGTCCCATGCATTCTTGAATTCTCCCACAGTTTTAGACCCCACAACCTTCTCAAGAAGGCTGTTCCATGCATCCACTACCCTCTCTGTGAAATATTACTTCCTCACATTGCCCCGAACCACCCTCCTTCTATCTTTAAATTGTGTCCCCTTGTTCTTGCAAGTCTCTTTTCTGAAAGATGCTACCCTCTTGGACTTTGTTGATTCCACTGGGGTGACTTAAAAGTTTCTATCATGTCCCCCTCTCCTTCTTTCCTCAAGGGTATACATATTAAGCTCCTTTAGTCTCTCCTCATATGGCTTCTCTTGCAGACCCTGCACCATTTTAGTTGCCCTCCCTGGATTGCCTCTATCCTGTCTATGTCCTTGCGGAGATGGGGTCTCCAGAACTGGACACAGTACTCCAGATGGGGTCTCACCAACTGTCTGTACAGAGGGATAACAACTTCCTGTTTTCTGCTGATGATGCCTCTCCCTATACATCCCAGTATACCCCCAGCCCTCCCTACTGCCTACTCACATTGCTTGCTAACCTTAAGGTCATCTGATATGATTACCCCCAGGTCCCTTTCCTTTTTTGTTGTTGTTACTACCTCCCCACCCATTGTGTATTCTTCCCCTGGGTTCTTGTTTCCCAGGTGCATTATTTTGCACTTATTTGCATTGAATCCTAGCTGCCATACTTCTGACCATTCCTCCAACCTTGCCAAGTCCCTTTTCATCCTTTCCATGCCTCCATGAGCACCTTTCTGTGGAGGAAACCTTTGAGGAACCATGGCTACTGAACTGCCCTTCATCTGGACATACTAAGAGGAGAGAGTCCTACATGCTTGTCTGATTTCTTCTTCTGGATTGGGGATGTATGTTTCAAAGCATGAAGAGGTCCATCTTCCCAGTCTCTTGATGATATGAGCAGGAGTGTTGTTTTTGGATATTGATGATGCTGCTTTGATCCAAATGGAATGTCCTAAAAAAGCACAAGGATTAAGTCCAAGCCACAGTAGGAGAGGTCTCACATGCTCCATGAACCATTTGATAGTCATTGCTGAATGACTGATGGAAGTCAGAAGTGGCTGAGAGGAATCAGAACAAACATGGTATTGCATAAGGTTCATAGGTTCATAGGTATATACGAGTTCGAGGGACTAGCCCATAATGAACTCGCCATCCCTAACCTGGATGGAATTCATATTTTTTATTACCCATAAAAATGTCTGATCAAAAAGAGCTACTGGGCACCAGTTATTATGAATCAGGTATTATATATTCTGAACTCCTTTGCACAGTCTTTCAATCTTGGAAGTTGGAGGCAGCATGATGTAATCATCTGCTTGTTTTATTAAACTGGTGACTGTGAGGAACTTAGTAGTGTAGGCTGATGATATAGTGTGAAGCAGAAAACTGTAGAAAGTTAAATGAATGACTGATGAGACCATACTGTTCATGGTAGGGTCAAATGCCCTGGTATGTAGCAAGTCCTGCAATTTTTGTAATATAGATCATTTGACAGTGAGTCATTTAGGAACCTTTACAGCTGATATTCTATGAATTCAAAGCAGGAAAAGTTAAACTGAGGCACTGGATAAAATTGAAGACAGGGATGGATTTGACTGAGATAAGAAAAATATGGTTCTATGTGATGATTTCAATGCTTGATGGTAGTAGGTAATACATGAAAGTATGTGATTGACAGAGAAGTAACCCCTATAGTTTGATAGAAGGACACAAAATGAGGAATACTCCTTCCAAGTGGTGGTACAATTGCATGGATAGCAGGTGCTAAGGCGGATCACATCAAGGCTTTAGCTTGATGATGATAATTTGTTTAATACTTAGAGTTGAGCATTCACCACCTCTTCAGTTAAAGTGGACACCAAGCTTCAGAAGGTTCAAACTTTGTTGTCTTTTTATTTAAAATGGCAATCAGACACCTTGAAATGCAGACATATGCTATGCCTACCTGATGGGTTTGGACTGGTAAGTCCTTTGTGATTGAAAATGAGGCAAATGCCCAGCTTGGAGTATTAATGGTTTGCATTTGTGTGAAGGAGCACCACTGTCCCAATGAAAACTTTTTTTGCTTTCATTCATGATAATAATATGCTGAGATGCTGAGATTGGCAAATTGAGAAGAAGGCATGACAGAGTCTGCTGAAGGATAAATGTAACCAAATTTCAGGAACTGAAATGGAGATAAAGAATTAGCTGCTTCATTCATATAGCCAAGAATATGAAAGCATTTCAGAGTAAAATTATGATACAGAGTTAACCAAGTCAGCCACCACATAAACAACATGATGGAATGGGATGAAGACCAGCCCTTATTAATAATGCCCACTCTTGGTTGATTATCTGAAAAGATCAAAGATGGTCTGCAGAGGCCAGAGATGTCCCCAGATGAATGCTATGGCTAAGATAGGGTAGATTTTGAAAAGAGGAGATGTTGTTTGAAAAGTCTCAAAGGTTGGCTATGTCAGGAGGCTAGGGAGTGGCAATCTAGAAGTGCTCAAAGATAGCAGCTTAGCCTTGAGTTGGTGACATGCAGTGTATATCCTGGGATGTACAGTAAGTCAGGCAATGAATCTTTCTAAAACATAGAACATCCATTCCAGTAGGCTAGGACATAGGACCACATAACTAGATCAGATTTGGCTGCAGCAGTGATGTTGATGTAATGGTGGAGCTCAGAGGCAGAATATGCCAATGTCAGAAGGTAGGGAATAAATTAATAACCTTGTGGAATTATCTGCATTGTAAAACTGAGATATCCCAGGAGTGAGAGAAATTCATGTTAGGTACAGTGGGAGTGAATGAAAAATGATTCCATGAGAGACTGAACCCTGTGTAGTTTATCAGGTGGTAATCTAGCTTCTGTGTTTTTTCATGTCCAGTTCAAGGATAAGAAAATTCAATGGAAGTAGATGGTCCTAATGTTTTCTTCTTGGACAGAGGAACTACTAATTCCTGGAACAGATGAATTAGTGCAGTAATGCCAGCCACTGGAGGTGAATCAGGAGGATCTGTGAGAAGGAAGTCATCCAGAAGATAGACGATGGCAGGGTGGTGACAGACATTGAATAATTTATTTATTTATTGAATTTTGTTGACCCAATGGGCCCACTGGGACTAGAAGTCCCTTTTTCAGGGGTGACCTGGGGGAGGGAGGATACAGATGGTAAGCAACTCAAATTTAACCAGATTAAGCTGTTGATGACATTTTTAAGTGAATGGGGGAAATTTGACCAGTACACTGGGGAAATCCTCTACTCTTTTCGATAAGTGCCATGGGATCTTTTTTTTTTAACCAGGAGAGACACACGAAGCTGAAAGCTTGTTTACAGGTGTGACCTGGGAGTACAAGGAAGCTAAGTGGCTTGCTCAGGGTCACACAGTATGCAAGTGGGGTCTGTGGCATTTAAACCCAGGTCTCCAGGTTTGCAACTCAGAGCCTTAAACCACTGCACTATACTTAACATCCACCTGAAGTACCACCAACCCATGCAGATGGGACCTCAGCTTAATGTCTCATCCAAAAGACAGCACCTCAGAAGTGCAGCACCCCCCTCATGCTGCACTACAGCGTCAGTATTGGGATATTAACCCAAGTGCCAGATGTGGGAACTGAACCCACAGCCCTCTGCTCTCCCAGCCTCAAAGGTGAGTGTGCTGCCTACTGAGCCACCATCACAGTGTCTTGGAAAACATGTCAAAGAATTTCAAAGGTCAGCCAAATGGAGAAGTAGCAGTGATCTTCCCATGTAATGCCATATAGATGTCACAGAGATGGGTGAATGGACAGCAACTAAAATTAATCTGTAATGCCTACTTTTGAGAGCCAGGGTCCAGGGTCAAAGTGTATAATGATTGTAATGACATTGTCGATGCAAACATAGGAAAGAGAAAGTAATCATCAGATGGAATCAATTAATTGATGCTATGAATGGACATCAACTGAGGTTCAGATAAGTTGATGATGAGGAGCTTCTTGCCTGCAGAGTTTCTGGTGGCAACAATAGGACTGATCCAATAGGTGGGAAATAGTTAACATAGAAGAGGATCTTAGAGAAATCCTTTCTGCAGTTGTTTTTATATAGCTGATGAATACCATCAGGTTCCTTTATAGTGGACTGTAAAGTGTAACAAATGAAGGTGTCAGTGGGAAGCACTAAAATACCCATAATGAAAACCTTTGAAGAAGCCAGAAAGGAGATGTTCCACAAATGAGTGAGCAGGATGAGAGACTAGCACTTGAGCTGAGGCTCATAAATTTGCCAGAGTAGAGGAATTACATGATTATCATTGTTTAAAGCAGGACATTTTCAGACAACTGAGTCAAGCATGAGCATCACCACAAATATTGCAAATATGAACATATGGACAACCACAGCCTGGGCAACATTTATCATTAAAGTAATTGCAAATTGGTTTGCCTCCTGAATATTTAATGTGTCAGCCTCCTCTATCCAAATTGGGGTAGAAAGAGGTGTTTCATTTCATTTCATTTTACTTTTATTTAGACTGGTGAGCAGATTGGCAAGATTTCCATTTTTCACAGTGACCAGTACATAAAACCAAAAAACAAATGCAATTGAAAACATTTCAATATGTGAAATAAAGACCATTGGAATCCAACAATAATTAATTGTACAATCCAGATTTAAATGAGGACAATTGTACACCACTCAAGACAAACTGAGGCAGATTGTTGTAATGAGTAATCGCTTTACATTTAAAAGATCTTTGGCCAAAAGATTAATTAAAATGGGAGATGGTGAAAATGCGTTTGTTTTGGGACCTGGTGAACAGCATGTTGGAACATCTACGATATTTCTCACTCACTGAATTTGGCATAAGGCCTAACACAATTTTATGCAGAAAAATGTAAGCTTTAAATTTGACACATTTGAATGGAAGATATCCCATTACATTATATAAAAGACAGTTGTGTATTGATCCCTTCATCCCAGTTGCAAACTTACATACGGAATTGTAAAGTATGTTTAATCTATTAAATACATTTTCAGCAAAAAAATAAATAAATATAAAAACAAATTCCATAGTCAACTGTAGAAAGAAACAGACTATTCACCAATAACCTACATGACTCAGGGACCAACAACTGATTTAGTCTACATAGCATGCCCAATCTATTGTGAATTGTATTAGTTAAATGGGCAACATGATGATCAAATGTAAAAAAAAACTATCCAAAGTAATCGCCAAGTAACAAAAGCTATCCACACATTTATTTGGAAGCCCTGTTAAATCAAAATTGCGAATACTATCTAACAACGGTTTACTAGAATGAGAAAAGAATTGATTGAAGAATTTAAAAGTAACTTATGAGACAAAAAACAATCATGAATATGATTGAAATGATCAGATGGGAAGTTGGCTGTGATGACATTATTATGAAGTTCCTACAGGATCTGATAAATTCAGTAAGCCTCTTAGATCCAATGGAACATAATGAGGGAACACATAACTTACTCTTGGATTGTTATGAGCAGATCAGAAAAGCACTTTATAAACCCATACAGAATAAAACACAACACAAACCAGTTAACTCCTGGTTTGATAAAGATTGTTACAGAGCCAAAAAAGTTCGCTCACAACTAATAAGATGAACCAAGAATTCAGGAGAGAAATATATTTAGAAAACTAGATGGAGCAAGAGGAGATTACAAAAAGTTTCTAAAGGGTAAACAAAACAGTTACCAGTTAAATCAATGGCAAAGGATGCTAAACATGATTGAAGATAAGGATCAGCAATTCTATTGGCCCATAGTAGCTGAAGATACGAATAATAGTAAATTTGTTCAGATATAAATATTCTGATAAATCAATGGACAACATATTATACTAATATTTTGTATGATCTGGAAGTTAGCAAATCATTCCTGTTGTGGGAAAATACCATAAATAGGTTAAAGTTTAAAGCTTTTACATCTCAAGAAGTCTATTTCACTTTGTCTCATTAAAATTAAAAAAAACACTGGGACCAAACTTGATCCCACTGGAAATCTTTCTGCTTGCTCCATCTTTATGGACCAAGCTTCTATTGCCCTTTTGGAAGTGGTCTGTTATTGTTTCTATTGATAAGAAAAGGGATAAAATGGATCCAAGGATGTTTAGACCCATATCAATGCTGGATATAGCAGGAACAATGTTCTCCAAAATATTACTGTTAAGATTAATGGAAGAAGTTGAGAAATTAGGTGAGTTATCAGAACTACAAATGGGATTCCGACTAGAATATAGCACCACTGATACTACATTTTTTCTAATGCATCTTTTCAAAAAATATGTTGTTTTGAGAAAACAAAAACTGTTTGTGCATTTCATAGATTTCAGTTCTGCATTCAATACCATCTCTAGAACCATTCTTTGGGAAATTATGCTTTCATGGGAGATAGAGCCTGAATTAATTAACATTATCAAGGAACTTTTATACACATACTTAAGCCCAAATTAGGATGGAGAAACATGGACATCTTTACAGCTCTATAGCAACAAATAAAGGCATTAGGCAGGGGTGTGTGCTAGCACCACTGTTACTTTGTATTTACATTAACTTTTTAGTACAATTGGTGCATTCTGTACTGGATTCATCATGAACTGGTAGTGAAAGCAGCCCAGCGCTAGCTTATGCTGATGATCTGGAACTAATAGTGCCAACATATTCTGGTTTACAAAAGAAATAGAATTTACCAAAGATATATGAAGAAAGTAAAAAACTAAAGATAAACAAGGCTAAAAGCAAAGTTTCGTTTTTTGGATCCAAACAGCAATCTTTGAACTGGAACATAGGTAAACTGATACTTTATACAGTGAATTAATATGACTATTTAGGGCTTACTCTCTCAAATAATGGATCCTGGAACTAACACAATAAACATTTAAATTTAAAATGAAAACAAATTGTGGGATTGCTAATTAAATGTAATTATAAATATGGGGCACTTTGATATAGCCTTTATTGACAGCTATAAGGGCCAAACACTTTTCCAAGTTAAAATTCAGGCTAAAGTATGGGACTTAGATAAAATGGGTTTTTTTGAAATTCCAATCAACAAGCTACTGTATACAAGTCAGAACTGGGACTGGGTATGTCTACTCCAACAGCTTTGGTTAGAGCAGAATTGGACATGATCTGTCCAAAAGCTTTGGTTGATGCTACAAAAGCCAATTATTGGATCAAATTAATCAGAATGCCACACATATGTTTAACTGAAAAAAATAGCTTGGCAATCATTTGGTTGTGTCCAATCTAAATGGTTGAAAAATCCTGAATAGTTATGCAGCTTGTATAAACTACAGTTTCTAAAACAATATGTGGACAAAGGGATTCTGAATAATTAAAAATACAGGAAATATGTTACAAACAAAATCATCAATTTTTACAAATTTAGTGATTTAGAAAATATATCACATTTAAAAGTGTCACCCTCGGTTATGCTAAATGACAACAGGCATGCCTACAGGCAATCATACTGTATTGTACAGTATATGTATTTATATACTTATTTTAGTAATGCACTGAAATATAGATTAACCCTTAGGCTTGTAAAATATGTATTAGTAGGAATGATGTGTTTTTATTGATATTGCTCTATAGAGTATGCTATGTGTTCTTTATTGTATGTTTTTGTGGTTGCAGTTTAATCATGTAAGTGCTTCTGTAACGGCCTTTGACCGAACAAGTAAAGCTTATTAATTGATTGAAATCACTTTGAAGGTTTTTTTTTCAAACAATAAAAATAGTTATCAGCACTAAACAAAACTACATCATCTGCATATAAAATTAACTTAGATGAGGTACAAACATGAATTTCAAGAATAAAGAAAATAACAATGGGCCCAAAATGTAACCCTGAGGGACTCTACACTGTATCTCCTTAGTGTCAGATCGAGCCCCTTCAATAACAGTGCAATGGGATCTCCCCTGGAGGTAGTCTCTGAACCAAGAAATTGAATCAGCTGAAAAACCCTGTTCCCCCATAGTGTGCAGAAGAAGCTCATGATCGGCCAAGTTGAAGGCTTTAGGCTGAAGGTGTTAGGAATAGAAATCATGCAGGTCAGCGTCTAAGAGGAAAAGGAAGCAGGAGTTGATTCAGCTGATCTAACACTCCTAGCTGGAATGGTAGATGTTGCGATATCAGACATTGTTAAAGGACAAAGGGAAATGAAATGAGCAAAGGAACCACACAAAAGGCAGGAGTATGCTTGCTGTCCAGCAAAGTGGTGACAAAACAGCTCATTATCCAGGATGGCCCAGCTCAGTTTTGTATTAAAATGAGTCAATGCAGCTGCAGCTTTTGTAGAGAAAGACTGATGATAATCATAGAAATGTGTCCCTTCATATTGCATGCCTAGATTGACCAAGAGATATAAATAGGAATCTAGTTCCTCATGTCTAGAAGGAAATGCAGAGCAAAGCAGATCACAACATAAGCTGAAAGCAAGAAAGAATTCCAGTATGGTCAATTTCTTCATGTATCTGAGATCTTTCAACTTCAATATCACAGAAACATCTCTGCAATATGTTATTCTGTTTTTGATGTTATCATGGGATGAAATGAGAAGAAATATCAGGTTTACATCCTTCCCATCTATAATATCCTTGTGGAGGTGATCTAGGATAAGGTGACTAGGACAGATGAATGGAGGAGATATGGCTGAGGAGGAAGTAGTACCTGAATTCCATCGAGCTGGCAGTTCTGAAGTAGATGGAGTACTTATAGTTGGCATAGCATTAGTCAAAGCAGCATCCTCTTGGATATAGCTGATGGATGGAAGGACAGCAGGTGTTGCTAAGCTTGAGCCAGGAGTAGGTTACGAGGGAAGGTGAGCTTTGAGGGAAGTGATACGAGATTGTAGCTCTGTTAAAGATGTGAGCTGAGCCATAAATTCTTGAATTGCAGATAAAGCAGCAGGAACTGGCTGGGGAATGAGCTTGCAAGGTGCGGATTTCCTGGCAGGCTGAGATTTAGCAGCTATAAATAAGTTGGACAGTTCCTGTTTC
Organism: Neoceratodus forsteri; assembly: GCA_016271365.2. Lineage (NCBI taxonomy): Eukaryota > Metazoa > Chordata > Ceratodontiformes > Ceratodontidae > Neoceratodus > Neoceratodus forsteri. Next base: position 306,694,122 of record CM057457.1, on the reverse strand, counting down.
AGGGCTGAAGCTGAATGTGAAATACCAAGTTTTTTCAATTAAGACATAAGACAGGGGACTGTCCGGTCCTTTATGGAGTAATTTGATTTTGAAGGTCTTTTGTGAGATGGTTGAGTATCTGAAGAAGTCCAAGGAGATCATGAAGGATCTACTTTGGGATCTGGGGATGGAGTGCTGATAAAAGTAGTAGAGGCCATAGTGTCAATATATCATTTTGTACTGCACTTCAGAGAAATGAACTCCAGTGGAGAAACTCAAGCCTTTTATGAACCTTGGAAAATAGAGGGACAATTCTACTCTCACAAAATTCATGTGGAAGCATTACCACTAGCAGTGAAAAGAAGGAGAATGATCTGCAGGCAGCTAGGGCACGTTACTGGACATTGTCATGGAGGAAACAGCTCCAGTGAGGCTGTGTTTGCTTTGCAGATTTGCAGGTTGCAGAATTGCACCACTAGTGGATGAAGTTTAGCCCTAATACACATATATCAGTTGAAGAACTGCTAGGATGAGTACATGAGATGTGAGTCCGATACATTGCTGATGGATTGAAATTGCAGACTCCTGTCTCTGGCAGATGAAGTTGAAACTTGCCTACACTCATAGACCTCCTAAAGGTATGAGTTAGGGAGATGGAGTCCAGTAGGGCTGCAAGTAAGGGCTGTTTAAGGATAAGAGATGCAACAGATTGACTGCTTTAGGTAATTGAAATGAAGGCAGAGGAGTAGAAATATGGAGGAATGAGATGCTAGGTTAAGAAGCAGAAACAGGAAGTACTGAGCAGCAGAAAGATGAGGAACTGAACAGCAGGAGAAAATGAAATCTATAAGGAGCAGGCAGCAGTAACTTAGATGGAAAATTGGGGGTTGTAGCTTTTAGCTGGGTGGTGACATCAGCCTGTGTCATGAAACCAGAACAGAATGAGAGATGTCTCCAAGAATAGAGTGAAATGGAGGTGAGAACTCCCAAAGGAAGTGATACAGCCAGCACCAACAAGGAGAGAAAGAGTGCAGACTCAGAATGAGAGAAACACAGGTGAGCCTGGAGGAAGAAAAGAGAGGTATTTGGGGGGGAGCAGAAGAGGATTGACAACCGAAATGCCGCAGGGATGATGAAGCAGCAGAAGACATCAGTAGAGAGGTAGAGAGAAAGGGCACGCAAAAGAAGGAAAGCACAGAGAGAGAAAAGGGAAAGGAGGAGAAAGGTGTTGGGGCAAGTGGAGGTAACAGGGACTGCTGAGGAAGGGCTGCAGCAGTGGCAGAAAAGCAACAGAAGAAGGCAAAGAACAGGGAAGCAAAAGAAGGCAACACAGGAAAAAAAGACAAAACACACACACACAGGAAAGGCACATCACAACCACACAGACCATGCAGCATCTCAGCTACTCATGGGCTGCTGGTGAAGGCTGGTATTTATTTGATTTGAAAGAGGAGTTATTCCACCACATTGAACCTCGGACAAAGCCCATCCACTATAAACTGCTTATTGAATTATCTGGTACTTGTCTGTGAGTGAGTTGGTTATAATCAGGGCATTAATCAGTTTTAGTCTGATAACGATCTGCATATAGTGTGGGAATGAACAGGGTTTTGTACAAATAACTAACTGGTTATAGTCTGTGAATGAAAGTTGATTTTATTTATGTTGACACCTTTCCTGAGGTTCAGAGCACTGCAGTACAGGAAGAAATGATGCAGTCATAAAACAAGTATATACAGTTCACCCACCCCACCCCACCCCACCTCACTTATAATGAACTGCAATATGCCAGACAAGGGTTACAGTGGACAAATCAGATATACCAAAACTGTTCCTTATTGACTGCCATATGTACATATGTATGTCTGTATCTATCTATATATATATATATATATATATATATATATATATATAATATATATAATATATAATAAAATATATATATATGTATATCAGTTTTTAATTTATAAATAGCACTATTCTAAAACCATAGCACTAGTACATAATCATAAAATGCATAAAAATAAATACACTTACTGAACAAATAACATCTGCAGTTGATCAATTAGCATCAAGAAAAGCAAGATTAAATAAGTCTTTAATGCATATATATATATATATGTATATATCTATATTCGATTTTAGGGTTCCCACTGCTTGCACCCACCCCCACCCCACCCCCAACAACTGGCATCGGGGGGTGTGTGTTGGGGTCATTGGCCCTAACTCTCATCCCATTCTCCTACACTGCACCACCGCCACCTGTTTACATATGGGATGAGGTGAGAGTTAGGGCCGATGACCCCAAAGCACACCCCGATGCCTGTTGGTGGGGGGGAGGTGGGTTGCAAGGGGTGGGAACCCTAAAATCAAATTTCCTCACTTTTTTTCCTGTAGAAGGTCCCTAACTGATGCATTAATGAGGTTTTTTGCACAGAATTTCCTTACTTTTTAAGAAAGAATAGAAAAGTAGAAAGTTGTACAAGTTGGTGGGAGAGTGGGACCCAAACCAACTTGTAAGTGCCAGGCCACATTACACACCCAATGACTAAAAAGTACATTCACAACAGCAAGGTCAGCCCAAACAAATGTTAATTTAGTAGAACAATAGAAAACGCTGTCCACAAAACATAAATTGTGCCACACAATAGCTCCACAATAAATATATTATCTGACATGTAAACACCTCTAGTAACATCTACAGGACATGCCATCAACACCCTCCAGATTTCAAGTGAAAAGACCAAACCGTGTCCAAGATACAACATGTCAAAATTTGAAATTTTCATTCGTCAGAGTGGCACAGTTCCGCACCTGTTGACATTTAAAACACACAACATCTGAAAACTACATCCATGACACTAAGGCTAGGTATCCTATCAATTTCAAGCCACCACCACAAGCAAAACGCTGTCTGAAGAACTTAAACTGCACCACACCATATCTCCACCAAAAAAATATTTTTTGACATGGAAACACTGTAATTTACATCCACAGGACAAGCCATCAACACCCTCCAAATTTCAAGTGAAAAGATCAAATTGTGTCCGAGCTATAACATTTTAGTGTATGAGATTTTCATTCATCAGACTGGCACAGTACTGCACCTGTAGACATTTAACACACACAATGACTGAAAACTACATCCATGACAGTAAGGCTAGGTATCCTATCAATTTCAAGCCACTACCACATGCAAAACACTGTCCACAACATGTAAAGTGCATCACAATATCTCTGCAAAAAAAAAAAAAATTCTCTGACATGTAAACACCATAATTCACATCTACAGGACATGACGTAAACACCCTTTAAATTTCAAGTAAAAAAAAAAAACATTTCCAAGATATTCCATGTTAAAGATTGGTAAACTTTCCTTATCTATTCCACTCTAAAAAATCTGGCCATCTTGTCCCTATGTCATGATCAAATATGGTAATCAAAGAATCTCACGATCAAAGAATTTGTAGGCTCATGATCAAAGTATTTGCAAGCTCATGAACAAAAAATTAAAAATCTTTTAAATCCAAAAATTGATGGTATTGTGGTATACCACCACCATAGTTCGACAAAATGAAGCCCCCTGAGTAAAACCCACCCTCATTTGTCTTCCTAGGACACCCCTGGACTGAGAACATTTTTTTATCTTGCCAGCTCACCCCCTCAATCGTGATGCATGATCACGATCAAAGAATCTCATGATCAAAGAATTTGCAGGGTCACAATCAAAGAAAAAAACTGTTTAAATTGAAAAAATTAAAAGAATTGCGGTAAACCACCACCATGGTTTGTCAGAACGAAGCCTCCTGAGTAAAACCACGCTAATTTGTCTTCCTAGCACACCCCTAGACTGAGAAAATAGATTTTTTAATCTGGCCATCTCATCTTCCACTCGTGATGCATGATCGCGATCAAAGAATCTCGCGATCAAAGAATTTTCAGGCTCGTGATCAAAGAAATTGCTTGCTCACGAACAAAGAGCAAGGGACGAGATGGACAGATTTTTAAATAGATTTCTGTAGCCCAAGGGTGCTCTAGAATGTTACATGTGGGTGGGTTTTGCTCAGGAGACTTTGTTCTGCCCCATGTGAATGAAAAAACATAATTTTTCATTATCCCTGGTAGTCTAGCAGTCCCCTTCCCCTGATCATGATAATATACATAAAGATCTCTGTATCCCTGGTAGTCTAGTGGCCATCCCATCTGTATTTTATTAATATCTTATTATTTATCCCTGGTAGTCTAGTGCCACCCCCATGTGCATGTATTTATAATTGTTGTTTATATCCCTGGTAGTCTAGCACCCCCCCGATCTGTATGAAATTATTATTATTCATATTCCTGGTAATCTAGAAGCCTCCCCCATCATAGTGGAAAAGATAAGCATTTGCTATTTCCTGGTAGTCTAGTGGCCCCCGCTTCCCCACCCAGCCGTGCCAGTCCACCCAGCACTCTCCACTCTTCCCAGCCAGTGACTGGACAGGCCACCTCTCACTCCATGGCCAGCTGCTGACTGTATGTATACAAGCGCTAATTCCAAGAGGGTGCTCAAATTTCAGAGCACTTCTGAAATTAGCACTGCACACACACGCAGTCAGTGGCTAGCCATGGAGGTGAGAGGTGGGCTGTGCCAGTCACTGGCTGGGGAAGGTTGGGAGGTGCTGGGTGGGTTGGCACGGCTGGGTGGGGAGCCACGAGACTACCAGGAAATAGCAAATGCTTATCTTTTTCATTATGATGGGGAGGCTGCTAGACTACCAGGGGTATAAATAATAATAGCAGTGTCATTGGCTCAGTAGATAGCACACTCACCTCTGAGGCCAGGAGATCAGAGGGCTGTGGGTTCAGTTCCCACAACTGGCACTTGAGTTAATATTCCAATACTGACACTGTAGTGCAGCATGAGATGGGTGCTGCACTTGTGAGGTGCCATCTTTCAGATGAGACGTTAAACCGAGGTCCCATCTGCCTGGATTGGTGGTAGTTCAGGTGGATATTAAAGATCCCATGGCACTTACCGAAAAGAGCAGGGGAATTTCCCCTGTGTCCTGGCCAAATTTCCCTCATTCACTAAAAATACCACCAACAGTTTAATCTGGTTCAAGGTCAGTTGGCATTCATCTGTATCCCCTTCCCCCAGGTCATGCCTGAAAATAGGCAGGATTTGTCTAGTGCACTTACCCAGTCAACAAAAACTAAAATAAAAAAAATAATAAATAATAATAATTACATACAGATTGGGGGGGCACTAGACTACTAGGGATAAAATAATGAGATATTAATAAAATACACATTGGAGACCACTAGACTACCAGGGATGCAGAGATCTTTATGTATATTATCATGATCGGGAGGGAGGGTGCCACTAGACTACCAGGGATAATGAAAACTTATGTTTATTTATTTATTTACATTGGGGAGAACGAAGCCCCCTGAGCAAAACACACTCTCATATAACTTTCTAGGGCACCCCTGGACTACAGAAATCAATTAAAAAAATCTGACCATCTTGTCCCTCGCTCACGATGCATGATCGCGATCAAAGAATCTCGCAATCAAAGATTTTGCAGGCTCGCGATCAAAGGTCTTTAGCGAGCCATGAACAAAGATTTCAAAAGCTCAAAACTCTTTTTGGACCAATTTGGATAAAACCAGAGCCATGGCTCGATAGATCAGGGTCTCCTAAGTAAAAGCCATCCAAGTTTTACTTCAGGAGTGACCCCTGAGCCGAGATATTTGTGTTTTTTCGATCAGAAAACTGAAAACAAGATGGTGGACCTCACGATCAAAGAATTTGAAAAATCCTCGAGGACAAAGATTCTTGAACCACAAGGCTGCAAATTCTTTGATCGCCAGCTGGGACCAGATGGCCTGAATCCCATTCTTTGTTCGCAAAACATACATATAAATTTTCCCATTGACTTATAATGGGAACTTAAAAGTGGCATACCTTTTGAATGCCTTAATATTTTTTCACCAAATGAAAAGTGGCATGTTCAGCCACCAAAGCTCTTACAAACAAGCCATCTTGCAGAGTAGCACACCACACAACGGCTGTGCAGGACCACGTCCAAAATCCCAAAAGCTGCCTCCAAAAATGGATAATTTTGCATTTTACAGCACTTTCATACACAAAGACCGTAAGTACAACTGAAATGCAATTTGGCAAATCAAGAGATCCACCATACCCCACCGTGCATGCCAAATTTCAGGCAAATCCATTGAATGTGTCCAAAGTTATTAATGCCCAAACTTTTGACTTTAGTATGTAAGTGACCGCTGGACCCTAACTATAGTGGCGCCACCGTGCCAGTATAATATATATATATATATATAGGAATATATACAATACTCAAGAGAGCAAATGTGACATTCATGCTTCCCAAAAAACTTTCTTTAAATGTCATAACTGTGGATTATTTTGAGAAGTTATATGTGGTAGTTGTTTAATCCTAAATATAAAGATCGTTCATCAATTCTAAGTTTAAGAAAATAAGATTGAAAAGTATCTGAAATTTTTTTTTTACGTGGGTAACATGGTGTCCATGATAACTCATTTGCCATTTTTACTATTAAAGTAAAATTGATATCACAGTGCTTGGGTCTCCTACTTTGGTATAGTAGTTAGCAACCTTTCATCATTTGGTCTCAAACCAAACCCATCACCCTTTACTGGACCATCCATTGCGGGACACCATTAAATCTCAGCCCATAGCTAATCACAGTTTAGTTTTCTCTCACATGCCTTTGCTTTCCTCAGACCAGCTTTGCTGAAGATATATGTGGTACTATATGTTTAAGACAGACACCAACAATTCTTTGAAATGTGAAGCATATTTTATTTTAGCACAATATTTTCTAACACATAACCAAGGCCACTGTTTTTCGGTTTTTACCGGAAAATCCGGTAAAATTTCGGAATTAGGGCTGCCTGAAAACCGGTAAAAATGAAAATTTCATGGAATCTGGCATTTTCTATCAGATCAGTAAATCTATAAAAAAGTATGTTTTTCTTTTAATTCCTTCCTGTACTATTTTCAGTTTGCTTTATTTATTGCTCTGTATATGAAGCCTTCTTTAATTCTGATTATTTATGCACATACTAAAAAATGATAACAGAATCCCGGTAAAATCCGGAAATTAGAGTAACAATCACCGGTGAAATTCCGGAATCTTAAGTCTTGAAACCGGAATTTAATTGTTTTAATCACCGTAAATCAGTGGCCTTGCACATAACATGAGTAACAAGGACACCACAACACATAATGTGAGTAACAGATGTTTTATCTAACTATACCTTTACCTATCCAACACTTTATAAATATGGCTTATATGTAACAAATATGGAAGATAAAGCTAACCCTAATATACCCCTAATATACAGTAAAAACAGTTAAACACACTCTTTAATCATCCAGTTCACACAGAGTAAATCTCACCTGTGTCAGTAGTAAACAAACTGCTAATCACTACCATTCACTGGTCCCAAAGCAGAAGAACAGAGGGAATCCATTAGGTGTACAATTTAGCTAATAGTCTAAATATTAGTGTAGTCCATGTCTGTCATGACAAACGGACCAGATCAAGAGAAGACATTTATTTGGAAATTAGTTTAAAACCAGACAGGGTATGGTTTAATTGAAGAAAGTCATGTTCTGGAAAGTGCAACTGTTGAGTCACTGTTGACTGTACAGGGTCACCAAATTCCCAAACAATGTCCTTTAATGGTTGTGTAGAATATACAGCCATATCCTCATCAGTGACACTGTAGGCGTATTTTTTATTCTTTAGCAAATATTTGATGGCAACTTGTGTATCTGAAGAAGATATAACCTCAGCAAGGTATATAACAAGAGTATTTTTTGTCCCAGTTATAAACTGCACAGCCACAAAGTTTCCTTTATTAATTTTCCTTAAAAAAAAACAACAGAAATTGAGAAATAAAATAACCATCTCCAATGATTATCTCCAGCTAGGCTGGGTGGGGGGACTACTGCTGAATTGGTTTATTTATTTTGCTGTTGTTGACCAGGAAAGGAGGACTAGATAATTCTACTACCTCATCCCGGGGGAGGGGGGAATTACAGATGGATGCCAACTGACAGTGAACCAGATTAAGCTGTTGATGGTATTCTTAGTGTGGTATAACTAGTGGGATGTGCTGCTGTTCTACCACCCTCACCCTCCCTGAGCCAACTGTCCTTCTTGCCAACCCTCCTTCTTGGTGACCTCTGAGGCAGTGGCAGTGGCCTTGGTGGTCCCTGGGTGGGAGAGGTCCCCCATATTCTGGCCAGACTGGAGACTAACAATCAGCAACCTTCTCCCTCAGCCAAGAGAAGTGCCTGCAGATGGGATAACACTGCATTCTCCAGAATACTTCCTGGAAGACTGCCACTCACAGCTGCAGTGTAGTGGAAATTTGGCTGGACACTGGGGGAAATTCCAATACTGTTTGAGAAGTGCCATGAGATTTTTAATGTCTATCTGAAACAACCAGAGATTGGAACTCTGATTAACATCTCCTCCAAATGAGAGCACCTCAGGAGTGCAGCATCCCCTCATGCTGCACTAATGTCAGCATTGGGATTAACCCAATTGCCTGGTGTGGGGATAGAACCAACAGCCTTCTGACATTTTGGCCTCAAGAGAGTATGCAACCTGCAGAGCCATGTCCAAAACTTAGAAAGCCCCAAGAAATTAAGGTGTTCTCATCAGGAATCAGGTCACCCTGTATTGTAATTGATGCAGTCTCTTGTTGTACTTAACACCTACATCCCACCCACTAGAAACTATGTTAATACTTAAATTAATGCTGAGCTTTCCTGTTGCAAGGGCACATCTTCACCGGAAGGAGGTTGTTGCAATTTTTGAGACCTGGATTGTGGCACTGGTAAACTTGCAGACCATTGCAGCAGTGGAGTTGGGGACATCTGTGGTGGTGGAGTTGGGGACCTCTGTGGCGGTGGAGCTGGGGACCTCTGCAGTGGTGGAGTCAGGGAACTCTGCCGAGGTGATGTCAAGGACCTCTGCGGCGGTGGAGTCAGGGACCTCGGCCAAGCTGCTAGTGTTAAAGAAGATCCTATATATGGTGTTCTGTTTGCCAGCTCTGCCCCAGATTTCAAACAAAAGAATCTCCAGTCTCCCATAAACTTTGCATTGCTACACTGTCCTTTGTTGCTCATGCAATATGTGCAGAAACAGCTCCTTTCTCTTGCAGAAACAACATATGGTTCAATTTCATAGACACAGAGTGTCATGCATGTGTTTGGCAATGTCTTTACATTGATTCTTTGTGAACGTTTGTGGTTCACTTCCCCTCCTTGACAAAGAAGAATGTTCTTCTCACATGCACGTGTTCATGCTCATTTTTGGGGCAGGTCAAATGTGATTTTCCATAAATGAACAAATCAAGAGCATTAGTTCTTACGGCTGTTCTTGCAGTTACTGCTGTAAAAGCACTCTTCTTGACAGCGCCAACTTCACTGTCACATTGTCCTTTTCTATGGTGACTGCCAAAGTAATGTTTCTCACATGGAACTCCCTGGTCAGACTCTCCAAAAGATGTATTCGCAAAGTTGCCTTTATTTTTGTATTGTGTTGGAGCACCATCCAAAAAAGGAATCATTTTTGTCATGTTGATCCCTTGAGTTTGTAGATATTTGGTTGCCAAACATGAAGTGCTAGATGGAATAAAACATGGTTTCTGTCATCACTGATGAATATCAGCGAGTTGTGTATAACCATGCCACAGTTGGGTTGTGGACATTAGTAATATGCAACTAAGGGGTGCATAGTTGCTTGATTGATTGTATGCCCAGTGGGCACTTTGTGCTTCATCAGGATAATGGCAATTATAGTTTTCACTAAAATCTAGGCAACAAAGAACACAACCTTTGGGCACATTTTTCTACACATCATCAAACTGCTTTGCCTGCCATCTTGTGTTGAAAAGATGCTTAGAAAATGGCCCCAGTTCTTCCTCCAGTTCCTCAATTAGTTTATTTATTTTTTTTTTTTTATTTATTAAATTCTCGGATTACAAATACCTTTGAGCAGAAACTGCTCGTTTACAAAGGTTCCATGTCAAAGGATGAGGGTCAACATACATACAGAGGTAGTAAAAGAATGCACAATAAGCAACCAAAACAACTAAAAGAAAAAAATAAAGATACTCAGTTATAACATACTTTGAGATAATATTCATATAATGAGCAGCTTGAGTAGGCAGCTGGCTGCGGTAACAGTAAGAGATAGAGGGCACCATAGGCAGTTAGTATTGCAGACGTGTGACTGGGAGAGGAAGTTGGCAGGCTAATGGGCCACTGTCCGATGGTGGTGGAAAATATCTTGTACCAGTGGAGATGCGAAGCAGGAAAGGAGTCACAAGGAAGGCTTTTATGTAAAGTTTATGAATCACTCCATTCTGTTGTTTCATCTGCATCTGTTTCTGTTTTGTGACCTCATCCTTTTTTGCTATGACATCATCCATTTGCCATCTTCTCCATGTCACAGTTGAATTTAAATGATCCTTTAATAGTGGGAACAATTTTTTACGAATACCTTTAATGCCACAGTTATCACAATGTCATTCAATGCAGCTCATTTGAGGGAAGTTAGAACTAAAATATTTCACTATCATTTTATTTTCACTATATTAGCTGATATAGCTTAATCTGTGAAAATAAAGAGATAGTGAAATATAGTTTAAGTGAAATAGTATTACAGCGTAATTGCCATGCAATAAGAATGAAAGCCAAGCCACAAAGCCCACAATGTTTTTTTTACCGTAGTAAAATAAAGGCAATGCCTAAAAATCATGTAAATACTCCCTTCCCATCCTGTATTCCTTGTTACGACCCTCCTTGTTTTTCATTGTCTCGACTTAGGTGCCCACTCCATATGAGGAAAAACTCTGCCCCCCTCCCATGTTTGCAGTAGCCACATCTGACCGTCCAAACTCATCCCTGATCCCAGATGTTTTGGCCTGCCATCCAGTTCCTTAGTTGCCCGTAATTCACCTTCTGGTACTGAGGGCCTGCCCCTGTCCCGTAATTGTCCACCCTCCTACCTGGAATGGTGCCACACCATGCAACTGCACCCGCTCCACTTGGCATACTCCCACCCTCTCCCCCATGGCCCATCGGGGCCCTCATCCTACTTGGCTGTACTCCCAAGAACAAAGGAGCTCTGTGCTCTTCCTAACAATGCACTGGAGTTTACTAGCGATGCTCCCCTAAATGCTCAACCCAAGGAATTTTACAAACCAGGACACCGGATGGTTATCCTGGACCTAGTCAAGTGAATGGGTGCCTGTAATGCAAAAGACCTCTGGGACAACTTTCAGCATAGCGGTAAGCCCACACCTGGCTTTACGAGCCTAACCCTGGAAGAGCCATTTTTTTTTTGCAACAACTAGGCCCGCACTGCTCCAAGAACTCTGGTTGTCCCAATCTTTGGCCCACCATGCTCCCACGCTCAAAACAAACCCACCACCACAGCTTGGCCCTGACAACACCGTGAAAATGTACATTTTTTGTTACAGTGAATCACGAATATATCAGTGCGCTAATATCTAGTGCTGACCAAAACTGCGAAAATTTTGGCACACTAAATATTTTAGTTCTACAGTACCTTATTTTGGGCAGAGTGTAAGTGCAGATGCCTTAAATTTGATTTTTTTTGCTGCGTCTGCAATGTTATACTGGGCACACTTTGCCGCAAGGCTGTCTAATTTTAAATTAATATTAAGGCAGTACTCGCACAAGCACTGTATCAGTGTATGTTTCGACATCGGGCTGATGTTTGAAGGATGCAATTTCACAAATTTGCTGTACCAAATTTGCAAATATGGGTACTCATCTTTGAATCACTCATAAGTTGACTGAAGGGATGCTTCAAGTGCCTTTTTCATCATGATGTCCTTACCAATAATCTTTGTAACTGGCAGGTCTCGGGCTGTATCACTCCACTGATAAAAAATTTGCACTGTCTGAATTGTTGACGCAGGTATGGCATTCTTTCATGCTTTACTTTTGCTGATATAGGGCCCAATTCTAGAAGGGTGGTGCAAGTTGCCACTAAACACAACTTGCACCACCCACAACTGCGACATTGACCCTGTGCCCTATTCTAGAAGGGGCAGGGCCTCTGCAGCTAAGCCTTGCAACTTGCGACGTGCAGCCAGGTATGCCAAACCGTGGGCACACCTTGTGAGCATGTCACAAGCCGCAATGCAGATCACAAGTGCCCCTGCCCAGCTAGCCACAAGAGGTGCCCCTCAGGGCTGCCCACCCCCTGCCCCTGAAACCTACATTAACTGCCCCACAGGACATCCCATTCACCCAGCCCATGAAGTGCCATAAAGAGCCCCGCAGGGCATCCCAGTCTCCCAGCTCCCTGAAGTGCCATATAGAGCCCCACAGGGCATCTCATTGCCCCAGCCCCCCAAAGTGCCACATAGAGCCCTGCAGGGCTGCCCACACCTCCAGCCCTCTGACTCCATTGATAAATGCACTGCAGTGTGGCACTGTCATCTCCCCATCCATGCCCCAACCCCTGAGTTGCCAGCAGAAAATGCAGCAAAACTCCTGATAAGCCCTGGTAGTCTAGTGGCCTACCCACCCAGCCATGACAGCCCACCCAGAACCCCCCACCTGTCCCCAGCTGGTGACTTGCACAGTCCACCTCTCACCACCACAGCCAGCCACCAACTGGGACAGTATGAGTGCCACTGAAAGATGTACTCAGGGTGAGCCGTCTTTACAATGCGTGTCATACTGAACTCCCTGGCGTGATAGTGAGCAGGTCTCAGTCACCAACTGAGAACAGTGAGAGAGTGCTGAGTGCTGAGTGAGAACCTCGCATCAGCTGCATTGTAACTGGAGGACCGGAGGGCACAGGTGGAGGATGACAGCGCCACCCTGCGGGTGTTTTACAAAAGGATTCAGGGGCCTGGGGTCTGGGCAACCCTGTGGAAACAATATTACACAGGGAGTTGGGGGCAGGGGGTGGGCAGCCCTGCAGGGCACTTACTATATGGGGGCGTGTACACTAGGGGGATGGGGCGAGATCGTGCCCCCAAGTCTAGAGCTGGTTCTGTGCGGTGCTCATTGAGGCAACAATGGGGGTGGTCAGGGCATAGGGGCACATGGACTGGGTTCTACAGAACCCTCGGAGGACATATGTACTGTAAGTTACACCAGCTAATTTCAGGTGTAATTTACAATGCCGCGGTTCTCCTCCAGGGGTTCTTGTTGAATCCCGACATTGGGGTCTTTGTTCCTGTCCTTCTGGAATGGGGCGTAATTACTGCTGTAAATCCCCTAGCACCATGTCGCAGGGGGTTTATGGTGCAACTGCTGGCGTAACTGCCATTCAGCGCAAGTGGCCTGCGACATGTCACAGGCCACTTTGTAGAATTGCGCAAGTCGCAACTGCTGGCGTAAGTTGCTTCTTGCACCATTCTACTTGGTGCAACTGCTGTTACAGCAGGCATGTGTGTACTAGAATCGGGCCCATAGTCTTTATCCAAGACTGATTCAGCACAAAGGAAATTCCAGTTAAACACAAATTGACGGTGAAGGTCTAACTTTCTAACTTTTTTGTCTGATCAGCAGGGACTGATGAAGTCTTCTTGTTCTTACATCTTCCTTCTTCTGAGCTTTCTTTAGGGCTTCAACTGTTACTTGCAAACTATTTGCTTCAAGAAAATCCAAACATTTATTTTTAGAAGGTGTCAGTATGCATCCTTCTGAAATAGCTTGCCTTTTTCTAGGTGTGCTATTAGATAGAATTGAAGAGAGAACTGCAAACTTTTGGGGACTATTGGGCATGGCTTTCCTTGATCTAGATATGGCCTTCCTCCGGGCAGCTTAAATGGGTTCTGCACTGCAGTGGTGTTCTGTGGCGATATGAGTGGGGTCACAGGAGAAGGGGTATTCAAAACTGTGCTGGTCTCAGACTGAATATTGGATACAGTGTATGTTTCAAGCACTGTACTTTGCGAACACAAAGTGTGCTTTTTCTGTGCATATGATGCACACCTTTGTTCATTTACTTGTCTCCTTTTTTGTGATTTAATACTTTTCCTTTGTTTCCTTTTTTGTTCTTTCCTCTGTTCTCTCAGGTACTCAGCTTCTGTTCTTGTTCTCTTCTTACTTTTGGTGGTGACTGTCTGTTCATTTTCATTCTCTCATTTCCGTTGCCTGTATTGTTGCATAAGAAGCCTTTCCTTTTCCCTATACTGCATTTTTTCTCCTCAAACATTGTCCTCTTGTATTGCTTAACACATTCATTTTCAGCTGCATGATAAGCTTTATACTTTTCCTTGTCTGCTTTAATCCAGCTCTGTATTCCTTCATGCCATCTTTTGGTGCTTTTCTTTGTTTTACAGCACAGCCTTGAGAGTCTACTACTTCAGTAAGTTCCAGAGCCTCCTCATTACCACCATCCAAATGAGGTCCTGTTGCCAAGTCATCTTTCCGTGGTTAATGCTCTTGTAATCTTTTGTGCATGAATTCCATCTAAATTCAGAAACACAAAATCCAGAAGCAGTCATACATTTCAATACTTGTTGCCATGTGCTTGTTTTGTGGCCACACACTAGGTTGTTGTAGTGTTTCAATGACACTAGTTTTGCTAGATGACCTTTTGAACAAGATGATGGTGTTGCAATGCTGCAAGACTGCAATGCTGCAAAACTGTGCTGGTCTCAGACTGAATATTGGATACAGTGTATGTTTCAAGCACTGTACTTTGTGAACACAAAGTGTGCTTTTTCTGTGCATATGATGCACACCTTTGTTCATTTACTTGTCTCCTTTTTTGTGATTTCATGCTGACTGAACAAGCAAGAGTGGATCTAATTTTTAATGTGGACAGATCTACTAAACAGGAAATGAGCTGCTTTGGAGAAGAAAGCAACACATCATGGTTGAACCACAGGAGGACTACAGCATCCAGTGTCAAGACAAATGCACGAAGATGATGGAGTTGCAATACTGCAAGACTGCAGACAGTACAAGAGAGAGGATCTGTTAATGTGGACAGATGTCCTAAGAAAAAAGGAAATGAGCAGCTGTGGTGAAGAACACACCATGTCATGGTTAAACCACAGGAGGACTACAGCATCCAGTGGCAAGACAAATGTACAAAGATGATGGAGTTGCAATACTTCAAGACTGCAGACAATTCATGTTTGAAAGCACCAAGTCGAAGTTGAATCACATGAGGACTACAGCATCTAGTACTATGGAGTTCCACTTGACTAAGCCCAAGATCACTGTGGCCAGCTAGTGGCTGGAAGTGCTGTGAGGCCAGTTATAGGAACAGAAGTATAACACCAGAGATCACTTTCTTGGGCAATGTATAGAAACTGTCACAAGTGTTAATGATGCATATAGGACCACATCTCTGTTCAGCAAAGCTGGGCTATAAAAGAGAAACTAAAAAACAATAACATAATGCCTATGGTATAGGCTGAGAAAAAGCAAAAATAGTAAGACAGGTAGTACACTACACAAAACATCAACAATACAACAAAAATATTACAACATAGGCATGCTCTGTAGAATGAGTATACCCATCACACACAAAAGGTGCTTCCATGAGCACTTGTTGAACCTCTGCAGCCATTAGAGCAAACTGATGTACACCAGTACTTATAGGCTATGTGACTGCCCAGGATAGCGTTCATCACAAAGGACGCACCTGTTTTGGCATTCTTTGTAATGAACATTAATGGCAACAGCCAAACCAGCCTAAAGTGCAGCAAAACACCATAACTGGTGCAAAGTGTCTATAACTGAGGGTGACTGGGTGGCAGTCACCACCAACATCACCCCAGTAAGTAAACATTTCACATCATGCGTACTCCCATAAATGCCATACTGAGCTTAACATGCAGCACATGGGACCCTAAACAATTAGAAAGATCCACCAGTAATGGGTCAGAAATGAAAGAATTAGTATACCCGTCACACACAAATGGTGCGTCTATGAGTGCTTGCTGAACCTCTGCAGGCATGAGGGCAAATGGATGTACACCGGTGCTTATAGGCCGTGCAATTTCCAGGATAACATTCCTCACAAAGGACACACCTGTTTTGGCATCCTTTGTAATGAACATTAATGGCAACAGCCAAGCCAGCCTAAAGTGCAGCAAAACACCCAAACTGGTGCAAAGTGTCTATAACTGAGGGTGACTGGGTGGCAGTCACCACCAACATCATCCCCAGTAAGTAAACATTTCACATCATGTTTACTCATGCTGAAGCCATGCTGGCAGAGGTCAACCTTAACCTTAATATTTTTTGGCACTTGCCAGCAGGACAAGTTGATTTAAAATGTCCCCTTTAGTCATCTGTGCTTGTATTGGAGAAGGTAACATTGCAATAAGTAAACCAGTTGGGTGAGTGGAAAAGGCTGTGGGGCTAGTGAATTTTCTCCATCTCAAGCCCTGTGGATTAGTGGCTGGAAAACTAAATTTCAGCCCCAGCATTGATTGCTGTGGTCCATTTAGAAGAGCTCTGGACCCCTACACTTGCCAGTAGTGACAGCTATGTGTGTACAGATGATCATTTCACAATCTGGTCTACAGTGGTGTCCAGGGAAAAGTAGATTTGAGAGATTTAGAGGCTAGAGGGAGCAGCCATGGTGATTACGGGATAAAACCAACCACGTGCAGGTATGTATACTTTATCACCTTGTCACTAAAATGTTGAGTACAGCTATGCAGAGTAATAATTGTAAATAAATGTAGGGGCTCTGGTCTTAATGTAGGACAAACCATCAGACAGACACATTCATAAAACTTGAAGTTAGTGACTTAACAGCTCTCCACCCTTTAACAAAGTCTGGACAAAGCTGAATAGTTCTAACAGTGGAGTGATAATGACTCACATTGGGTCTTTTGTGGGATCCCCCTCTTTGCCTGCCAGATAACTGCAGCTATCAATGAGTTATTTATCACATCAGGCCATTTGGAACACTAAGATAGATTAGCACGAGGACTAGAGCTTGCTAAGGTGGGGACTTAAAACTTCATTAACAGCCATTGAAAAGCTGCACTAGGCAAGGAAGACAAGCTGAGAATTAGCAGCACTACTCCAGGTCAATATGCACTAAGTTTTGAATGAGTAAAATAATGTTAAAACTGACCCCTGTACTGGGCCTACCATTTAGCTCATGGCCCAAACTGTGACCAAGATTCACTACAACAGCCAAAAAAGCCCTAAAGTGCAGACAAAGACCCACAAGGTGCAAAATTACTAAAACCAAGGGTGAGGCTTTGGCAGTCACCACCAGCATCACCACAGAAAGAAAAAAAATGTTTTTCCTTACTGGATTGCTTGCTGGCAGTAAATGCATAAGCGTCACCCTTGGTTCTAGTAATTTTGCATCATTTATGTTTGGTTCTGCACTTTGGAGTTTGTTTGACTGTTCAGTGAATCTTATTAATTGTTTGGGCATGTGCTGTTTAGTAAGCCCAGCACAGCTGCTGTGGTAGTAAACCCGTTGTAAAACATTTTTTTCTTGTGGTGGGGGTGATGCTGGTGGGCTTACCATTCAGCACTTGGCCCAAATGATGACTAAGATTCCCTGCAACAGCCAAATGAGCCCAAAAGTGCACAAAAATACCCAAAAAGGTACAAAATTATTAAAACCACGGGTGAAGCTTTGCCAGTCACCATCAGCATCACCCCCTCCCCAACCGCCCATAAGAAAAGAAAAAAATACTTTACATCAGGTTTACTGCCACAGAAGATGTGTTGGGAATTCCATGCACCATATGTCCCAAACAAATGACTAAACATCACTGTCTGCAACAAACAAGCAACAAGCCAAAAGAACAAAAATCAAGCAGAATTAGTAGAACTAAGGGTGATGGTGGCAATCTCCACCAGCATCACGCCCAGTAAGAAATCATTACTCTACCTCATATTTACCCCCATGGAAGCCATGTTAGGCCCACCATAAAGCACATAGCCCAAACAATTGGTGCAATTCACTACAATAGCCAAAAGAGCTGAAATGGGCACAAAAAAACACAAAAAAATTTCCCAGTAAAGACCCCCTACCAATAATGGGCCATAGAGTACTGCGTAAACCTTTTCACCAAGCTTCAACTTGGGGAGCTTTTAGCAGAGGATCTTACAAGCAGGCAGCTATTGAAGAGTAGTTGTGTTCTGATGCCTCCCCTACAAAAGAGCGCCATGCAGAACCAGGTCCAAGCCATTTAACCCCCACTACCTGCTGTTTTATTCTCAGCACCAGCTTTGAAAACTGCAGGGTTTCTTTTTCTGTACCAGCTTTGTAAACTTTAGAGACCATACCCAGTTTATTTAATCAGACAACCTGCTATTTTGCTTTAGTACCAGCATTGCAAACTGCAGGGTTTCTTTGAAAACTAGCGCTTATTCAGACAACCTCAGTACTGTATCAGCAAACTACACAATCTGCTGTTTTCCCCATAATAACCAGCAAAAAAGCTGAAATGCGCACAAAACACTCTGCCAGCTTTGCAAAATGCAGACTCCTCTTGCCCCTTATTCTCTCAGCACCAAGTCCCCTTAATGCTAGCTTACAAAATGCAGACTCCTTTGCTTTATTTTCCCCCAGTACTCATTCCCTTTAATACTAACCCTGTTAAATGCAGGCTCCTCTCTTCCCCAGTACCCACCCCCTCAGTGCCAGCCTTGTAAAATGCTGACTCGTCTTTGCCTTTTTTCCCTCAGTGCGCGAGTTGGAAGTTGTAAACTACAGACCACCCCCAACAGAGCCTATCAGCACCACGAGGCAAGAGCTGGACTTTTTTTTTAAATATTCTGTCTCCCCAACCCAGATTTGGAGTGTACTGTACCTTGGAAAAGGCGCTTCTGAAAGCCAGGCAGCAAGTAGAAAGGCAGAAGCAAACGCTAACATTCCTAATGCCGAACTCCCGAATGGACAACGTGTCTTTTCAGTACTGCAGACAGTAGTGAAAAGAAAGCTGAACCATGATCACAACAGATTTCGAGAGCCCTAGAGTGATGCATTCAGGTACTGGCATGCACTTCCGGTTCTCCCGATTCTGGACCAACTCACAGGCCAATGCAAATGTGCATCACAAAAGGACGCAAGACTGGGTAGTCAGGCAAAAATGTAAACAACAAAATCAAAGGACCACTCTCAATTTGTTGCATTAGGACCACAGTGGTTGGCTATCTCACAAACAGGCAAGTTAGGGATGTGGTAAAAATAGACACCACATATACAGAATGTTAAGGAAGTACTAAAATAAAAAAAGATGGCTAAAACTTATTTTGCAAATGGAGTTCATGGCGGGATGATAAAATTGAGCAATTAGGCAGCAAACTGCACATCAACTGTGTTTGTGGGGCACAGTAAAGAGCAATAATTAAGTACACTAAATGTGGCTGTCAGCAATGTCACAAAATGGAGCCCTACTAATATATATAGGTGCGGTAGTGCCACTATAGTTAGGGTTGAGGAGCCATTTATGTGTTAAACCCACAATTTTGCACCTTAATAACTTTGCAACTGTTAAAAGGATTTGCCTGAAATTTGGAATACAAGATCAAGACCCATACGCCTTGGGATCTGCCAAGTTTTGTACCAGTCGAATATACAGCTGTGGAGTTATTAAGCATGTTCTGCACGCACATTTATGCTTTTCTGGAATGTTACTGTCATGCCTACAGGGTGTACAGTTTGTGCGACCAGTCCAAAATATTCAGGGAATGTGCGGCCAGGGTCCCTGATGTGCCTTTTGAAGATTTTGTGAAAAAATATTAAATGGTTCAAAAGTTATTCAAAAAACAAGCTCCCATTATGTCAATGGGAAATGTTAACAAAACGTTCGACAGTGTCGCAAATGCAGTTTTTACTTTCGCAAAAATGGCCCTTTCACTGTCGCAAATCCACAATTTTGTTTTCAGTTAGCGATCAGAAAAATGCTTGGCATCATAATTAGCCATTGCTGGTTAAGTTGACCCTGGTTCGTTCCCTCATGAGCAGATCTACCTCAGCCTTTGCAATCCTGGGGTGGGTGGGCAAGGGAGGTTAGGGGGTAATTAGGCCAGAGGGAATTAATAATATAAAATTGTTGTGGTCATTCACTAATGGAACATTGTAAGTGGCACTGTGCTGTCACGGATTATCTTCTGTAAGGTTTGGTCTTTCATCTGTGTGCCGATTGTTTGTCAATAAACTTGAATTTAAAAAAAGAAAAATGCTTGGCATTTAAAATTGGGACCCTCTAGCAACCTAATTATTTTTGTATTCACCTAGTCGGACCCTGAGAATGCTAGCCATGTATTTATTTTGGGGTAAAACACCCCAGAAATATGTTTTTCAAATTTCTGGAAAAAGTACTTTTGCAAAGTACTGTCGCACTTGCAACACTGTCGAATGAATTTGCGAAAGCTTTCGCAAACTTCGACAGTACTTTTCTAGGCTGTGGGAAAATGACAGCAATTTTTTGGCACCCTGCTGTAAAAGAACGGTTTTGTGTTTTGGCCTGAAATTTGGAGAGAAAACAGCTAACATCTCACAGATGTGCCTTTCAGTATTTCATTGAAAAAATATTACATGGTGGCAAAGTTATGGCACTCCAAAGTTGATGCTTTTTCCCATAGGATAACATTACGGCGTCCGATGCATTACAGGAATCCTTTGGTGCCCTGCTGCAAAATAACGGTTTGGTCTTTTGAGCTGAAATTTGGAGGGGAGAAAGCCAACATCCCACAGATGTGCCTTTTTGTAGTTTGGTGAAAAAAATATTAGAGGGAGCCAAAGTTATGGCACTCCGAACTTCTCTTTTTTTCCCATAGGATAACATTACGGCGTTCGCCGCACCTTTTAGGGCCCATATCTCGAAAACGGTGCAAGATACGGACTTTTCATCAGAAAAATACTTAGCCCCATAAGTACAGACCTAGGCAGGAAAGTCATAAATCATATGACTTTTAAATTTCTTTTCTACGTCGTACGGTTCCTGAGATATAAGCAATTTAGTATTCCAACTCCTCATTTTCTGCTCCGAGAACCATTATTATGCATACATTCTTTGTACTCACTGTCTTTCTTTTGGGGAAAACCAGCCTGTGTGCTTACATTACTATTACCATTACCATTTTCACTTGCGGTTCCGTTCCCATTTCACTTACCGTTCACATCTACACCACCATGTGCGTTACCCTTTGCGTTTTCATTTGCGCTTGCTTTTACGTTGTTTTTAATATTTCTGTCTACACTACTGTCTCTCTTTCTGTTTTGCTTTGCATCACCATGTGCATTACTATTTGCGTTTGCTGGAATAATGTTACTATGTGACAAAGCTCCCGCCGCCGCATTACATTACATTCACTATTTCTCGTTATCATTCTCAAAAAGAAAGGAAATTAGAAGCAAAAAACTCCATTTAATGAATTAGTTAGGGTTGTTCCACCGACAAAGTGAGGAAATTCAGTGTTAGAGTTGAAGCGCCCTTGGACCCTACCACACCTCCAACGACGCACGGAGTGCGCATTAGGCTTGTTGGTCTAACTCTCACCCCATTCTCCTACACCTCTGCTTCTTTACACATGTGATGGGGTGAGGTTATGGATAACAACCCACTGCACACCCTGATGCCAGCTGGGAGATGTGGGCAGGAAAGTCAAGCGCCCCTAACACAATTTCCTCACTTTGTTCAGTGTCAGTCCTAACTAATGCATTAAATGGAGTTTTTTTGCCTCTAAAAAATATATATATATATATTATATATAAAATACAAAATCACACATGTCCACACAATGCAAAGCATCATGGGCTGCATATGCAGTGGAATGAACCAGCTACCCTAAGATGGTCTGTCTGGGTTATGTTGTGGTGAACCCATTAAAATAAAAAAACTATTTAAAAGACAAAGAACCTCTGTGCGCAAACACTGAGGCAAGGGTTACCCCAAAGGGCATTTGGCTGGGAAGCCAAGTTTCAAGAAAATACAAAATCACACATGCCCACACAATGCTGGTTCATTCCACTGGGGTGTCAAACAGACGAGGCATACTGATGAGTCCTGGTAGGATGAAACACGTGTCTGTGTCATCTGTTAACACCCTTTACAAACTGTGTGAGAGGCCTTTTGGCACCATGCAATTCTGCTTAAAGTTGAACCAACATAACATTCTGTGGTGATTTGCATATGCAGCCCATGATGCTTTGCATTGTGTGGGCATGTGTGATTTTGTATTTTCTTGAAACTTGGCTTCCCAGCCAAATGCCCTTTGGGGTAACTCTTGCCTCAGTGTTTGCACACAGAGGTTCTTTGTCTTTTATATATATATATATCTATTATATAGTGTTCTGCTCCCCATGGAGCACCACTGAAATGGCTGGAACCCTGCTAGCAGCACCAGAGGCTCCACAAAGCATTCTGCTCCCCACGGAGCACCACTGAAATGGCCATAGCTCTGCTAGCAGCACCAGAGGCTCCACAAAAGTGTCCAACTCCCTATGGAGCACCACTGAATTGGACAGAGCCCTGCTAGCAGCATCAGAGGCTCCACAAAGTGTCCTGCTCCCACAGAGCACCACTGAAATGGCCAGTGCCCTGCTAGCAGCACCAGAGGCTCCACAAAGCACCCTGCTCCCCATGGAACACCACTGAAATGGCTGGAGCCTGTTAGTAGCACCAGAGGCTCCACAAAGTATCTCGCTCCCCATGGAGCACCACTGAAATTGCCAGAGCCCTGCTAGCAGCACCAGAGGTATTGGAAAATCTACAGCCATCTAACCCAATTCATTGCACCATGTTACTTGCAAAAGCATTAATTTGTAATTTACTAGCTCCCTCTGCCTGACCACCGGTAACTTTAATTGGTTTTATTTTGGTCAGCAGAGTAATGTTGATATTTGTTTTTCACTACAGGAGCCCCTGCAATTAAAGCTGTAACTGATGCTAATGTATGCTGTTTTTAGAGCCCAATTGTGTTTACTTGCCATTTCTGCACTGTGTAATCTCGATTTTCTGTGACTCTGGTGCGCTAACTGCATAAAGACAATTGTACAGGAATTAGGGGATGTTACATATATAACAATACACCTTGGTACCAATGATTTGGCAAATCACACAGTTCAGGAGGCCAAGAAACACTTTGAGGACCTGGCTGACAAACGTTCTTCCCTTTCCGTCCAAACTAGTCTTCTCAGAAGTGCTGCCAGTGTGGGAAAAAGGAAAAAGCACCAAGTGAGTCAGAGAGATTGAAGTAAGCAAATTCAACTCATGGCTGTGAGATTGGTACCAAGACAAGGGATACCACTACCTAGGGAACTGGCACAACATTTGAGAAAGAGTTTTTTTTTAATACGATGGATTGCACCTCAACAGAGAATGTGTACGAGTACACAGACAAACATTTTATGTCTATACAGGTAGTTTAAGCAAAATAAAGGGGAGTATGATGCAGCTCACACCCCTGCCATCAGTGGGCTGGACATCATGCCCCAAAATGCCAAATATGCACATGTATCCTCAGAAAACAAATCAGAGCCAATATCCACCCAAATGAGCAACCTCCATAGTCTCTTGACTGGAAAGAGTAAACTGCAGCAGTCCAGGAAAAGGGTACAACCTTATGCCAAAGAAAATCTACATTCCTGGAAGGCAATGATTGCAAATACTAGGAACCTAACCAAAAAACATCCCAAACCAACAGCCATCTTGGAAATAGAAAGGTTGGACTGGGTGGCTGTAACAGAAACATGGTTCATGGAAAACCACGGATGGTATACGGCCATTCCTGGTTACAATCTTGACCAGACTAGTATGCCCTCAGTATTTAACAACTGTCTAGTCGAAAATCCAAGACTGGATGAATTTGAGTTGGTTGAAATTGATTGTGGGAAAGATTGAGGCTATGGTGGTGGACCCGGGTGGCAGGATAGAGAGAGGTTGAGGACTGATCGGCCCTCTGGAATATGTCTTGGGTGGGGTGAGCAGATCCTTACCTCTGAATGGGTGCTCGACCTGGGAGTTGTGTTTGACGATGGGCTGACCCTTCATCATCAGGTGTCGGCAGTCGTCAAATCGGCATTTTACCTTCTTTGGAATATTGCCAGGGTCAAGCACCTTGTTCCGTCCAGTGACCAGTCGTTATTGGTCCACGCCTTTGTGACCTCTCGGCTTGACTACTGCAACTCCCTTTATCTAGGGCTTCCTGGGGTGATATCCACCGCTTGCAGCTAGTGCAGAATGCTGCTGCTCATTTATTGTCAGGGGTATCTAGGAATTTGCATATTACCCCTGTGCTGTGCGATCTGCACTGGCTGCCAATTCAGTGGCGGATCACCTTTAAGGTAGGCCTGTTGACCTACAAAGCCCTACACAGTCTTGGTCCTGACTATTTGAAAGAGCTCCTGATTCCTTACAGCCCTGTGCAACAGCTCCACTTGGCTGATATGGGGTTGCTGGAGATTCTGAGGGTTACTTTGAAATCTTCTGGGGCCCGTGCTTTTGCTTTTGTGGCCCCTACCCTCTGGAATTCTCTGCCCCATCAGCTTCGGGAGTGCATGACCATTGGGGGCTTTAAGCAGGCACTGAAAACTTTTTTGTGGCAACTGGCATTCCCAGAAATATAATGGATTTTACTATTTATATTTATTGTAATGTTTGATAATTATATTTTTACTGTAAGGCACCTTAATATTTGAAAGGGGCCCTATAAATAAAGATTATTATTAATCTGTTCAGAAAAGATAGGCAGGGCAAAAAAAGAGGGGGGCATAGCCATTTACATTCAGGAAGAAATAAAAGCCACAGAAGTAAAAGGCAACCTGGGGACTTTGAATCACTGTGGCTAACAGTAGACACGGGCAAGGGAAAACCTTTCAGAATCAGCATCGTGTACAGGCCCCAAATCAAGAAGACAAAGACCTAATAGAGGAAATCCACAAAATGTCTGATAAAGGTGAAGTAATACTTGTGGGGGACTTCAACCTACCAGATATTAACTGGAGCACACTAACGGCAGCAGCAACAAGATGTAGGGACTTCTTATTGTCACTACAAGGTGTGGGACTGTGCCAACTTGTTAAAACCCCAACAAGTGGAGATGCCATTCTCGATCTTGTCCTCACAAACTTGGAAAGGATCAAGGGCATCGAAGTGGGATGTCATATGGGCAACAGTGACCATCGCATGATAAGCTTTAAGGCAAACATAACACAGGGCACCAGCCACTCAAAGATAAAGGTGCTAGATTTCAGAAAGGCTGACTTCCAAAAAATGAGGAACAACATAAGTAGCCAGTTAATGGAAACAGCGGTTGAGGAGGTGGCGGTCATATGGGGGAGACTCAAGACAGCAATAAAGACTGCCACAGATCAATGTGCCAGATGGGTCAGCAAAGCAAGCAGAAAAGTAAATCCTCTATGGTTTTCCAAAGAAGTGGCTACCACAGTCAAAGAAAAAAGGCATACAGCATATACCAGGAAACCAAAACTGAGAAAGACTGGGAGTCGTACAAGGAAAAAATGAGAAAGTCAAACAAACAAATTAGAAAAGCAAAAGTCCAGACAGAGGAAAAGATAGCAGAAGGGGCAAAGAGAGGAGACAAATCATTTTTTAGATACATTAGAGAACATAGGAAGATAAAAAGGGGGATAGTAAAGATTGCTGCTGAAGAAGGGAAATGCATCAAACATGATCCAGAGAAAGTCGAAATCCTCAACAAATACTTCTGCTTGGTGTTTACCAAACAGAACCCAGAGGATGTCCTAGCCCTGAAAAAACACAACACCCCAGGACCAGGGGTAGACACGAGTCCCTTCACAGAAGCCGAAGTACGTGAGGTGCTAAATAAACTAAAAGCAGACAAAGCCATGGGACCAGATGAGATGCACCCCAGAATCCTTATTGAACTGGGGCAGAATTAGCAGCCCCTCTGGTACTTCTAGTCACAAAATCCTTGAAGAGTGGTGTGGTACCTGAAGACTGGAAAAAGGCAATAGTGGTTCCACTTCACAAATCAGGCAGTTGCGAAGAGGCTAGTAATTAAAGACCAGTGAGCCTAATGTCTATAGTAGGGAAAATAATGGAGACACTACTCAGACAGAGGATCATAGCATTCCTTAAAACTAGTGGCTGACAAGACTCTAAACAGCATGGTTTCACAGCAGGTAAGTCATGCCAGACAAATCTGCTTGAAGTTTTGACTAAACTACAAAAATAGTGGATGACGGTGGTGTGGTAGATTTGGTCTACCTAGATTGCAGTAAGGCCTTTGACTTGGTTCCACACAGAAGGCTGGTAAAAGAGCTTGTCCACACAGGGGTTGGTTCAGAAGTAGTCAGAGAGTACAAAACTGGTTACAAGGCAGAACCCAGAGGGAACAGGTAAATGGAGTGCAATCGACGGAAGGCAGGATGACCAGCGGGGTGCCCCAGGGCTTAGTGCTGGGGCCTGTGCACTTCAATGTTTTTATAGCAGACATCACTGACAGACTGGATGTGTAGCAGGGTGGACACCCCAGAAGGAGTGAGCAAGATAGAAGCTGACCTCAAGAAACTAGAAGAATGGCCTGGAGTGTGGCAGCTGAGACTTAATGCCAAAAAGTGCAAGGTCAAACACACAGGAAAGAAAAATCCAACAAAGGAGTATCACATGGGAAGCAAAAGACTGGCAGCCTCAGACCAGGAATTAGATCTGGGAATCATAATCTCAGATGGCTTGAAGGTTAGTAAGCAGTGTGAAAAGGCAACAATGAAGGCCAACAAAATGCTGGGCTGCATTGGGAGGGGAATCATGAGCAGGAAAAGAGAGGTGGTACTACCACTGTATAGATCACTGGTCAGGCTTCACCTGTAGTATGGAGTCCAATTCTGGAGGCCTCACCTTAGGAAGGACATTGACTGGGTGGAAACAGTACAGAGAAAGGCAACAAAAATGATTCAGGGTCTGCAGTACATGTCCTACGAGGAAAGACTTAGGGAACTGAATATGTTCTCCTTTGAGCAGAGAAGAGAGAGAGAGAGAGGGGAAATGATTGAAATATTCAAGTACATAAAAGGCATTAACAAGGTACAGACACAGGAACTTTTTCACTTCAAGAAGAGCTCCAGGTATTGGCCTAGTGGTGCTGAGGGTTGAGGCATTGGACACCACACCTCATGCCACTCTGGTGACCCGGGTTCAGGAGCGAGCATGGGTCATCGAGGGTCATGGGGAAGGATGGAGTGCCCTAGGGCTGCTCTCCTTCCCAAGGGAGGGAGTTCTCTCATCCTGCAGCTCTGGATACCCCTGGCAGAGGCAGGTGACATTGCAGAGCTCAGGTGCAGCTTGCAGGGGGATTGGAGCATGGCAGACATCCTCCAGGTGCACGCTGGAGCATGCGCATGCTGGGCTGGACATCATTGTACATCTGAGCTCTGGGCAGAAATGAAGGAAAATAAATTCTTACCATCGGGTGAGGCAACAGTGAACATCTGCATGGTCCTACCACATGCCCAAGGTCATGCTTCGGTTCTCCCAAGGGTCTGGGGCCTCTTTGTGGGGTCGGGAGACCCTAGACCCCACTGACCCAATGCAGTACCCAGAGATCAGTTCAGATGGGTGGTTGAGTCAAGTGTCTCGAGATGGGATCCTGAGAGATGCCCCAAAGGTAGGGCGTATACAAACAGCATGTGCAAAGAAAAGAAAAAAAAGAAGAGCTCCAGGACCAGGGGACATGATCTCAGGCAACAAGGAGGGAGGTTCTCTAACAGCACCAGGATGTTTTTCTTCACAGAAAGAGTGGTGGATGCTTGGAACAGCCTGCCCCAAGAGGTCGTGGGGGTCAACACTGTGGGGGGATTCAAGAATGCATGGGAGAGAAACAAGGGAGCCCTGACTACAAAGGGCAACTACAGTGTCAAAATAGGTCCAAAGCAAATGGGCAGACTAAATGGACCTAGCGGTCTCCTTCTGCCATCAACTTCTTTGTTTCTATACCTTAATCCAGAGTCTTGCACTTTCCTCCATCTTCAGTCATGCAGGCACAGCTCACACCTATCCCCCTCTGGATCCTCCCATGCACTTTCTATTCCCCTTTGTTCTCCCACCTTAGAGTCCCCTTTCTAAACACCCTCTGTCTTCCACAAGCTCCACAAAGTGTCCCACTTCCCATGGAGCATCACTGAAATGGCCAGTGCCCTGCTAGCAGCACCAGAGGTACTGGAAAATCTACAATCGTCTAACCCAGTTTATTGCACCGTGTTAGCCCGTAGCTGCTTTGCAGCAACTACCCTGCCCACCCCCACCCTGGTCAGCCACCAAGCATATAGCTGAAGTGGTCATGTGACCATTATCACATGACTCCAATCTGCCCATTTCTCCATTAGCTTTTTATACAGTTTGACCACCAGGAGTCACTGCAGCACACTCCTTCCACACCTTAATCAGTCCACCTCTTCCTAACCTGCTTCTACTCTATGCAACCACCTGGCTCTGCATTTCTTGTGCTTCCCTCCTGCCTCTTCACCTCTTCCCCACCTGGTCTCAAACTCCTGACCCTCTTCAGTAAATGCAGTAACCCTAACCATTGTGCCACTGTAGCTGCCCACAAATTCCTTGTCCTGGATCAACTTTAACACTTACTCTCCATATATTCCAGCACCACTACACAACCTCACACCACCCACTCCTCTCCTCTCATCTCAGCCCATGATACCAGCCTGTTTACAAGGATGTCCTTCATCCCTCTCCAACCCCCAACCCTTTTTCTCAGCTGCATAACCTTACTCTCCCTCCTCAGCCCCTCTTCAATCACCACTCATTCCATCACCCTCCCCCTCACCTCCCTCCCCCACCACCTCTCTGACATTGAACTCCACTCATCACACCTCTTCCACCCTTCCCTCCCCTCCCTCTTACTGCATCCTGATCCACCTCCCTCCCTTGCCCCTACCTCTCTTAACCATTCCCTTCTCTCTTGGACACTCAAACCAAGGTTCCTCCCCTCAAGCCACCAAATAAAAAGACATAGAAACATAGATTTTGATGGCAGATAAGGACCTCTTGGCCCACCCAGTATGCCCATTTCCCTACCTAATGGATAAGCTGCAGATCCTAGTTAACCAGCAGCCTACTTCTTTCTACCCCCACCCCCCAGAATTGCCTTATGTCTGTCCCATGCATGCTTGAATTTCCACCACTGTTTTTTGACTCCACAACCTCCTCTCGGAGGCAGTCCATGCATCCACGCTCTCTGTGAAAAAATATTCCTTAAATTACCTCTGAGCTGCCCCCTCTATCTTCAAATTGTCTTGTGTTCTTGCACACCTCTTTTTTGAAAGATGCTACCTCTTGGACTTGTTGATTCCTTGAGGTGCCAGAAGTTTCTATCATGTCCTCCCTCTCCCTCCTTTCCTCGAGGCTATACTTATTAAGCTCCTTAAGTCTCTCTTCATGTGTCTTCCGGTGCAGACCCTGCACCATTTTAGTTGCCCTCCTCTGGACAGCTTCCATACTGTCTATGTCTTTGCGGATGCAGATGCAGATACCAGCCTGTTTACAAGGATGTCCTTCATCCCTCTCCAACCCCCAACCCTTTTTCTCAGCTGCATAACCTTACTCTCCCTCCTCAGCCCCTCTTCAATCACCACTCATTCCATCACCCTCCCCCTCACCTCCCTCCCCCACCACCTCTCTGACATTGAACTCCACTCATCACACCTCTTCCACCCTTCCCTCCCCTCCCTCTTACTGCATCCTGATCCACCTCCCTCCCTTGCCCCTACCTCTCTTAACCATTCCCTTCTCTCCCAGACACTCAAACCAAGGCGGTATCTAAAATTCATCATTCCCTGCTTAATTCTTCTCCTCCTCTCGGGCGACATTGAACCACAACCCTGGACCTGGCATCTCCACTTCCAGCTACCCCCCCATCTAATGGCCTAGGCATCTATCACTTAAATGCTAGAAGCCTTATGCCCAAACTTGACCTCGTCAAGGTCTGGATGACCCAATACTCCCCTGACATCCTCTGTATCTCAGAGACATGGTTCTCTGCCAAAATTCCTGACCCCCAAATTGCCATCCCAGGGTACTCAGTTTTCTGCCAAGATAGGGGCAAATGAGGTGGTGGTGTTGCCATCTACATCTATGAATCCTTATTGCCTCTACCATTCATCAGGAGGCTACCCCCAAATCATATAAAATCCTCCTCACCAAGCAGGTGTTCCCCTCATCCTCACCTCTCTTTGTCACCACTTGTTACTTGTCCCCTAACACTTCCCCTGCCACCGTTGTCTCTAAACTTGCTTCCCTAATCTTCTCTACTGTATCAGGTGAACTCCTCGACCTGGGTTATTTCAATCTAAACTGGTTGACCCCACCAAACCAGGGCTATCATTCAGGAGATCGAGACCCTCAACCTCAAGCAACTAATCTCTGATCCCACAAGGCTCAACCCCCATTCTAACAATCAATCACTACTAGATTGGATTCTAACTACCCTCCCACAAAAGTACAGCACGGCTGGCATCCTCCCAGACACTTACAGTGATCATTGTATCACCCACTGCCTCAGTAAAAATCACCCGCCTACCACCCCACCCAAGTATATGTGGTTCAGATCCTTAAGGTCTCTGAACACACAGGCACTGCTATCTGATCTCTACCTGGTGGACTGGTCCACAGTCTTCACTGCACCAGATATTAACTCCTCTCTGGCTGCCTTCAGCTCCATCTCCTTAAATATCTGGAACTCCCATGTCCCATTCAAAAATTTAAGACTTCGGCACAGGCACCTCTCCCAGATCTCTCCTCAGCTAGTGAAGCTCTTCAGATCAAGAAACCAAGCTTGGAAACAGTACAACCTCTTCTCCAATACCTCTGACCTCCAAAAGTATAGATCCATAAGGAACGCTTGCACTAAGGCTGTGCATTCCTCCAAAGCCAGCTTTTTCAAAGCTCATCTAGGCACCTGTCACCCCTCCCCAGCCGCTTTCTGGAAAACACTCCACTCCCTGCTTGGCTCCCCCTCCGACTCCCCCTACCACACCCACCCTTTCTGATGGAGCCCTCAGCACAGTCGCCTCCTCCATAAACCACTATTTTACCACTTGTGCTTTGCACCAGGCAGCCACCTGCCAGGTACCATAAAGTCCTCTTTTCCCCCGTGCCCATTCCAAATGCAGCACATCCCCCCTCACTCCCCCACAACCTCACACTAATGATTCTTCATCTTCTCCCTCACTTGGTTACACTTTTCTCCCTATCACCTCTATAGAGGTAATCCATACCCTCAAATCACTAAACTCCTCCAAGCAGAGCCCTGATGGAATCCATTCCATCCTATTGAATATCTCTGCCCCTGTTATAGTGCCACTAATCACATACCTTTTCAGCCTCTCTCTCTCTCTCATGTGCTCTCTCTCCACCAGCTCCTTACCCAAGGACTGGAAGCTGGCCAAAGTCATCCACCTACACAAAGGGGGAGACCCATCCTCCTCAGGCAACTACAGGCCTATCTCTCTCTCCTTTCCTCCCTCTCCAAAATTCTCGAGTCTCTCTTCTCTAAAAGGCTGAGCTCCTTCCTCTCCTGTGATGACATTCTGTCCCCTTTTCAATCTGGCTTCCGATGTTACCACTCCACTACCTCCTCTCTTCTCTGACTTACCAACCACATCCAATCGCCCATGGACAAGGGTCACCTGACACTAGTCATTTTCATCCACTTAGCCAAGGCCTTCTATTCAGTCACCCATAAATTGCTCATTGAAGACCTATCCTCCTTAGGCCTCTCACCCTCCATCACTGACTAGTTCAAGGCCTACCTCACCCACAGGTACTAGTTCATTCAACTGGGGGAAACTAATTTGGCCCCTCTCCCAATTTATGCTGGAGTACCACAGAGGTCAATCCTTGGACCAACCCTCTTCTCCATATTCATCAATAACCTCCCCTCTGTCAGCTCAGCCTCCCACATCCAGATGTATGCTGACAACACCATGATCTTCACCTCTGGTCCCTCCACAGCCCACATTGAAGCTACTCTCCAATCTGACTTCAAGAGTACCTTGTGCTGGCTGGAATCCAAGTCTCTTAAGTGCAATACCAAAAAACCTGTCACTATAGTTTTCGGCTCAGCTCAGAAACTGGCTGAACTACCTTCCCAAACTGCTTTCTACACCCTTGATGGTTCCAAAATCCAGGTAGTCAACTCCATCAAATACCTGGGTGTATGGCTCAACCCCAAATTAGACTTTTCACTGCATCTCAATGCCATATACAATAATCTACGCTCCAAACTTAGCATGCTGTTCAGGCATAAGGACAGTCTCTCCCTCCCCATCAGGAGGGAATTAGTCACTAAGCTCATCCTACCTTCCTTTGATTACGCAGACATGGTATACAGCTCCATGCTTCAATCCTCCCTTACCAAACTAGACCCCCTGTTACATGCCTTCTGTAGATTCATCACAAACCTCCCTTACTGCACTCACCACTGCCTCCTCTACTACTCAATCTCCCTCCCTTAGCAAGCCTCTGCCTTGCCCCTTGTGCTTCCTTTATTGCCAAGTTCTGGTTTAACACTCTTCCCTCCTATCTCTTCTCCCTCATAATGTCTGCCCCCAGTATGGACTATGCCTTGCAGTCCCAAGACCAACATTCTTTTACCCTTGACACTCTGTACTCACTGGCCAAAAAACAAGTCTTTGTCTTCCCGCTCCCTGCCCTATGGAACACACTACCCCTCAATGTATGCAATCTACCAACCACAGTCTATATCAAAATGTACTTCAGTCAGCTCCCCCTCTCCACCTGCCTTTGTCACCTCCCCCTTTAGCTGTATGCCTCCTCACAGATGACCATCCCTGCTCCAACCCTCCCCTTCTAACCTCAACATCCTGCTGTTCCACACACCAAGTCCAGCTTTTACTTATTTAGTAACATACTTGCTACTGTCCAATTCCAGCTTTAGTGCAAATGTATGATTTTTTTCAACATTCGCTCGCAAATTATGCCCTGGCCAAAACTATAACTGTATTGTTTTCACCAGCAAAGATTTATAAACCACTGTGTTCTAAGCATCAGATGTATATTATGTATCACCGTTTATTATTGTATGTTTTTCCTGTATCTTATGTATCTATTGTATAACTTGATCACACCTGGAAATGAGTTTCGGCTCAGTGTGCCTTTTCTGATTACCAAATTTTAAATATATATATATGCAGAAACAAGGTGCCAGAGATTTCTTGGTTCCAAAAATAAAAAATAGTTTTGGTAATATGACCCTTCAATATAAAGTTTCAACTAGCTGGAATAGACTTCCTCTTTTCTTAGAGACCCAGATTTGTCCTTTTTAGAATACAGAACCGCAGTAAAACATGAACTGCATTTTAGATGTTTGTGTAATAGGTAGCTATAAATATAAGTTGTTTGACCATTATGTTGTATTTGTGGAGTAAACTGTATGAATGGTATGTGCATTTGAATGCAATGTATTTTGCAAATTTTGTAACTATTTAAATTTTTGTACAACACAGGATTGCCTTGTAAATAGGGATTCTTTGAACCCTAATGGCAAAATTTCTGTATAAATAAATTTTTACTACTATATATATATATATATATATATATATATTTATTATGTTAGCACAGTAGTGCTACCATAGTTAGGGTTGAGGAACCATTTACATGTTAAACCTAAAATTTTGCACCTTAATAACTTTGCAACTGTTCAATGGATTTGCCTGAAATTTGGAATACATGATCAAGAACCATAGATACCTTGGGATCTGTCAACTTTCGTACTGTTCAGATATATGGCTGCAGAGTTATTAAGCGTGATCTGTGTGTGCATTTATGCTTTTTTGGAATTTTTTGGTCATCTCTAGAGGTCACACGATTTGTGTGACCAGTTCAAAATCTTCCAGGAACGTGCAGCCAGCGTCCCCAATGTGCCTTTTGAAGATTTCGTGAAAAAATATTAAACGGTTCAAAAGTTATTCAAAAAACAAGTTCCCATTATAAGTCAAAGGGAAAAGTTAAAAAGTTCTACAGTGTCACAAATGCAGTTTTTACTTTTGCAAATGGCCCTTTTACTGTTACAAATCTGCCATTTTGTTTTCAGTTGGTCATCAGAAAAATGCTTGGCATTTAAATTTGGGACCCTCTAGCAACCTAATTCTTTTTGTATTCACCAAGTCGGACCCTTAGAATGCTAGGCATGTCTTTATTTTGGGGTAAAACACCCCAGAAATATGTTTTCCAGATTTCTGGAAAAAGTACTTTCATAAAGTACTTTTGCACTTGTGACAGTGTCGAATGAATTTGCGAAAGCTTTCGCAAAGTTCGATAGTACTTTTCCAGGCTGTGTGAAAATGACAGCAATTCTTTGGCACCCTGCTGCAAAAGAATGGTTTCGTCTTTTGGGCTGAAATTTGGAGGAAACGCAGCCAACATCTCATAGATGTGCCTTTCAGTATTTTAGTGAAAAAATATTACAGGGCAGCAAAGTTACAGCACTCCAGATTTGACACTTTTTCCCACAGGATAACATTACGGCATCTGCCGCATTACAGGAATCCTTTGGCGCACTGCTGCAAAATAACGGTTTGGTCTTTTGGGCTGAAACTTGGAGGGCAGAAAGCCAACATCCCACAGATGTGCCTTTCAGTGGTTTGGTGAAAAAATATTACAGTGAGGGAAAGTTATGGGACTGCAAATTTGTCTTTTTTCCCCATAGGATAACATTACGGTGTGCGTTGCGCCTTTCGGGGCCTGTATCTCGGAAACAGTATGAGATACGGACTTCTCATCAAAAAAATACTTAGCCCCCTAATGGGGGCTAAGTAAAAAACTAGCCAAGAAAGTGATAATTAATATGACTTTTAATTTTTTTTCTATGTCGTACAGTTCCTGAGATATAAACAATTTAGTATTCCAAGTCCTCATTTTCTGTTCCGAGAGCTATTATTATGCATACATTCTTTGTACTCACTGTTTTTCTATATGCAGATTTTGGGGAATACTATAATGTGTGTTTCTATAACTGTTACCCTTAGCACTTCTGGTTGTGGTTCTGTACCTGTTTCAGTTACTTTTTGTGTCTATGCCACCTTGTGCATTACCGTATGCATTTTTATTTGCGCTTCTGTTTTTGTCATTTTAACCTTTTGTGTCTACAGTACTGTTTATCTTTGTGTTTTGTTTTGTCCTACCATG
Organism: Neoceratodus forsteri; assembly: GCA_016271365.2. Lineage (NCBI taxonomy): Eukaryota > Metazoa > Chordata > Ceratodontiformes > Ceratodontidae > Neoceratodus > Neoceratodus forsteri. Next base: position 306,658,949 of record CM057457.1, on the reverse strand, counting down.
AGCATTAACATTTGTGTTTGCTGGCACTGTGTTAATATGTTTGAAGACATCTTGTGGCGGGAGCGCGGGGCCCAAAGGGCCCCACACTCTCGGCGCTGTATTACATTCAGTATTTTTCAGTACTGTTTATCTTTGTGTTTCTCATTGTGCTACCATGTGCATAAACATTTGCATTTGCTGGCACTGTGTTAGTATGTGTCAAGACAACTTGTGGCGGGAGAGCGGGGCCTGAAGGTTCCCGTGCTCCTGGCACTGTATTACATGCAGTATTTTTCATTACTGTTTATCTTTCTGTTTTGCTTTGTCCTACCATGTGCATTAACATTTGCATTTTCTGGCACTGTGTTAGTATGTCTGAAGGCATCTCATGGCAGGAGGGCCCCTGCTCCCAGCGCTGTATTACATCCAATCTTTTTCAGTACTGCTTATCTTTGTGTTTCAGTTTATGCTACCATGTGCATTCACATTTGCATTTACTGGCACTGTGTTAGTATGTGTGAAGACATCTTGTGGTGGGACCGCGGGGCCTGAAGGACCCCATGCTCCTGGCGCTGTGCTACAGCCAGTATTTTTCAGTACTGTTTATCTTTGTGTTTCACTTTGTGCTACCATGTGCATTAGCATTTGTGTTTGCAGGCACTGTATTAAGACATCACATGGTGTTAATATGTTTATGGGCACTGTGTTAGTGTGTGAAAAGACATTACATGGTAGGAGCGTGGGGCCCATGTTACTGTTGCTGTATTACAGTCAATATTTGTCAGAGTAATTTTTAAAAAGAAGGAAATTAGAGAGAAACACTTTGTTTACTGTTTCAATTAGTGTTGTTTGTCAGTGACAGAAGTGAGGAAATTTTGTGTTAGGGCTCAAAAACATAAATGTGCATTCACCCCTCACCCCCCCCCAAGCACCAGTGGCACACAGAGAGACACACAGACATGGGAGTAGGGGGGAGAAGCAAGGCAGCAGGCCCCATCACAGACAATCAGCAGGAGGTGTGAGGAATAATATAAAACTAGTGTACATATTGCATACTGAGTGGAGAGTTACAGTAAGAATACACCTATGTAAATGAATAGTGTGGCTTTTTCATTGCGGCTGTAGAGAACTTAACACACTCAGGAGTATTATTGTTGCTGTACAGAACTTAGTACGCTTAGGAGTTGCATGGTGTAATGGGGTAGGGGACCAAACCTACATACCTGTTGCTGCATGTTGAGTGAAGAGGCACAGGCAAAGAAGGAGATGTAGATCACTTGTACACTTTTATGATTACAGGTACAGTGTAGTTAGCACAACTATCACTTACACTGCCTTGGCTAGGTAATGGCTTCCAAAGTTCTGGATCCTGATTAAATACCTATAACATAGCTGTGGGTATGGACATCTATGGTAGTTGTCAGTGATTGCAGGGACACTCAAGTAAGCATAGTTAGTGTTTGTGGGGGTGGATCAGAGAGGTAATGCTTCACCTAAGAAATGTGTACTGCATCATGAGTACTGATGTAGAGAAAGAGTGACGAAATGGATATCAATGGTATGCCTCTGCATTTGTTAGTTGACACAAGTTTACACAGTTAGGATTCATATGGCCTCACCCAGGGAATTTTTTATGCATACTAGTTATTGATTTTGGCTGTACAATCACAGCTTCATGGAAGTAGTTAGCAATGTCACGTATTTCTCAACAACAGCTACTGCAGTCTGATTGTAGACTCAGATGAAAAGTAAGGGTGGCTCATGCTAGTTGATTTAGCTTGGAATTACAGGAACTCTGTCAGGCAATGTCTGAACTCCTAGCACAGGTACTGCTTACTGAGTGGAGAGTACAGAACAAAATAGCATATGGAGATGAACAGCATCATGGGGTTACTGTACTTGCAGACCACTTGTTATATGCTGAGTGAACAGTCAGAGGAAAAAGACAGGCAATGTACATCAGTTGTACAGCTCCTTGATTACAGGAACTGTCCAGTTATTTCAGTTATCACTTGAATGGATTCAGGCAGGTGATGTGTCTTCAAACATGACAGCAGGTACTGAATTGTTAGTATAGATACACAATGCAGGTGAGGGTATGGACATCTCAGTGGAGATACACAACACCTGTGAGGGTCATCTATGAGGGTATGGACATCAATAGTAGATATCAGTGATTGCAGGGATAGTGAAGTTAGCTGAGTTAGGATTTGCATGCATTTAGGCAGCTAATGCTGCTCCTCCCCAAAAAATTTGTACTGCATTATGAATGGTGATCCACAGGAACAATAAGGCATTGGAGATCAATGGCACAGCTCTGAAATTGTAGGTACAGTGAAGTTAGCACAGTTAGGAGTTGCATGGGCTTAGCCAGGGAATTGCAGCACACATAGCAGTTACTGCATCCTGAGTGTATAGCCACAGCTGGATAGTGTTACATTGTGATGCACCACACCTCGCTACAGCAGGTACTGCCCACTAACTGGAGAGGCATAGGAAAAGTAAGTGTGGTACAGACTTCTTAACACAGTTAGGAATTATGTGAAGTGTGTTAGGCAATGTGCCACATGGTAGCCCACATGGTGGCTATTGAGTGGAGAGCCATGACAGGTGGTTACATTTAAGAAAGATTTATTGCCGATTGGTAAAACTGAAAAAGGGCCAATTAAGATTCTTTTTTTTTTACAAAATCAGTCTCACAATACAATCCTTGCATGTGTGTAATCATTGCTTGGAATATACCTAAATGTGTGTCATTTATAGGAAGTAGATTATATTAATTGGAATAAGTATGTATATGGTAATACACCATAGAAAGAATGCAGTAGAAGAAGGCAATTTGGTATTATGTCTGCTCATGTTGCAGGGTTCGCATCTTGAGCTAATGTCTCTGCTATCCCTGCACTCCCATCTTTTCTAGGCATGCTTCTTATCTTCTAGCTATGCATATACCTGGGTCTTTCATAGCTGGTCACTGTCTTTAATGAAGTGACCTCTTTTAGCAGTGCAGTGTAAGTGTTCACTACTCTTTGTGGGAAGATGTGCTTTCTGACATGCCTCCTGAACATCCCATCCTCAAGTTGAAGCCTGTGCCGTTTCATGATATGTTTGCTGCTCAGCTTGAAGAGACTTTGGTTAACAATATTATTTCTACCTTTTAAGTAGTTGAATGTTCCAATCATGTGTCGTCCCTTAGTTCTGTACTATATTAATGAAGGTATGTCAGGAGCTTCTAAGCAGTGATTACACACATGAAACAGTGATGTTTTGTTGTTATTGTGTGACTGATTATGTGTATATTCCTGGGGTGGGTGAAAAACCATATGCTAAGTGTTCAAGTAATAGAATATTAAAAAGTTATGATTTCAGTGACATTTGATAACTGGTATGTTCAGTTAAATATTTTAAGATATATCACTGACTAGGTGCATATGGAAGATTCCCACCCCGACCCCTCAATAGAGGTGATCATAAACAGTGTCAGGAACAGGTATGAAGTGCGTTGTGATCAGTAACAGTGTCTGATTTACAATTTTCAGTATTATTAACATAGGTTACAATTACTTGTATGCCAAGTACAAAAAAAAATGCATATTATTACAGGTACAGAATACATTTCTTTCAATTGTTACATTAGTTGCTATGTTGGCTCTGAACTAGTAAAGAAATAATGTGTGTAGTACATTGTTTTTATGAAAGATATGGGTCACTGAAATTAACCACTATAGTATTGTATTACGTGTTAAGGATTAATTGTTGCTTGACTCTTATAGTAATAATTTTACTAGAACAATTAAACTAGTTAACAACAATGGTGAGACGGAATGAGAATGCTAATATTATTTACATGTCATTAGGAAGGTATGCAAAAGCCATTTGATAATAAGCTGCAATAGTTCAGTATTTACACTTGATTCATTTCATTTGCTGCATTATGACTAAAGAGTTTTATTTTTTACATACAGTATATACAGTTTCATTGTAACAAATACATCAGGCATAGTTCAACACTGTTGCATGGTGACAGAATGATGCTGTTGTCTAGATGTCAACAGCTAATAGACAAAAAAACAGTGACAGAAAAGTTGTGACACTTGTTCTGTTTGGTGAATGAGACATGTGTTACACAGTTATTTAAAATGATAAGGGACAACTTTTGTGTCTCTGCAGAGGCAAAAAGTTATTAACTGGCAACAACTTCTTGTTATGTATAGGTATGATACAACTACAAGAAAATATATGTACAGAACAGGAGAGTCAGAAAGGCCTCGTTTTTGACATGTACACTCTTTGATAGACATGTAAGCATAGTTTCTCTAGTGACTGTGAATACTGTTGGCGCCAATTTAAGCCACTACAACAATATCCAAGTTATCACTGATCTACACAAGATCTTAGATGTCATAATGCATGAAATGTCTCTGCCAGTATATCATTTTGGTGATATGCTATGGTTTATTGAGAGTTGTAGATTGGAAACAATTGTACTGAGCTACGACTGATTCTGTCACAAAGTAGTCATTTAAAAAATGTTAGATGTTGTCTGCTATTCTTCTGAAATATGAAGGTCATCATAATTCTTCAATATTAGAAGATATGCATTTTTTAAGTGTCGTGGCAGTCTCTGTTTAAAACTACTTGTAGAGTCATCACACTCTACCCACCCACTTCTGTACCTTAGTAAACAGGTGTAATGGCCAGAATCATGGATTGACCATGGTGATAGACTGCACTGTGAGTGTCAAACACTGATTGGTTAAAAACTATTCTACCAGCTGTGTAATCTGTGATAGGAGTGTCAACTCTGAGCCGGTTGGAGTCAAATCTGTGCAATATAAGCAACAGATATTGAGATGAACTCCTGAGGCGTATGGACTGAATGCATCTGCCTCCACACCTTTGACAGGAGTGACCACATTGAGCATTGGTAAATAGCTGTCAAAATTTTACACTTTTGGCTTGAGGGGACAAAAAGAGTTATCCACAGCATGTCTTCTGTGGTTTCACGCTGTGAATGACCACATAATACACATACATATTTGGTTACATATGACACTGTGAAGTAGTGGCACACTGAAGTACCGTCTTCATCCAAGCTGTTTATGATAGCCATCAAAAACTCACTAGTGTCTTGCTGTATGTCAGCAGCAAATGTACTACATCTGTCATATGTACCTAACACCTGGCATAGTGGTGTTAGTGACTGCACATTGTTAGACTGTTCAGAAGTCATGTTGACAATCTGCTTCAATGCATTACATAGGGAAGTGTCTTGTGAAGCAGATATTGCCTGAACAAAGTGTGGCATGTGTAGAAAAACTTGCATAGCTGAGTTTGCATAGCAGTTCACTCTAGTGCTGTTGTCAAAGACTGGTACAGCAGCTACATCAACTGATTTCTGGTGAATTGCTGGCTGTGAATGTTTGGTTGATATTGTGACCTTTGTTGAACTGTTTAGAGTTGAATCACTTCTGGAAGCTCGTGTCTGTTTGTTGACACCTGTAGATATGACTGTACGATGTGAGACAGCCAGATATGAAGGCAGTGGTATTAAAGACATTTGTTGCTGATGGAGAGCACGTAACCTGTTGTACTTTACAATACATCTCTTGTCAGCTCATATCTTCTGGGGTACAAGAGTTATAATGTGCAACCCAGAAAGACTACAGACACGTGAAAGTGCCATGTAGCTCATGCCATCCTTGAAAATGTCTGTACCTATGTCCACCATTGCTGAATCCAAACTCAAGCCCTGAGATTTGTGAATAGAAACAGCATATGCAACACACAGTGGGAACTGTTTCCTGTTCACATAGATATCCTTAAGTACCTGAAATTTCACACAGGTACGTTCTATGTGTACAGGCTGTTCCTTGTTGTCAAAGTGAACTACAAGTGTCTCGATATATGTCTTCTGGACATTGTAGATAAAGTCAGTGATGTTTCTCATGGCACCATTTACCATGCCTCGTTCAACACCGAGATTACGCTGTAGCATGATACGTGCATTCCTACAAAGTGTAAGAACAGCTTCTAGGCCAGCTGTGTGTGAAACATCTGACTTCAGTTCACTGAGTCGCTTAGTCATCTTTGCTACTAGCTTACGACTAAGAATGACACCATTAACTGTATCAACAACATGGAGAGTTAGAATTTCTTGTTTTTTTCCTCTGCAGCACAATATTGTTAAACTCAGTGCATTTCTTTAACTGTGGCATAAGACACACTATGTGTGTACTGGTAGAGTACACATTGCTGAAAACATTACATGCTGTTTCTATGGGTGCAGTATCTACTTTGATTCTCCGACCGTTTAACATAGCAACATGTTCTGATAATTGAGAACCTGTACGAGCTTCATCTAAAAGTGATTTGTAAGCCAGATCACCACTTTGGTGCATGTTCTCATACAACTCAACACAGGTAAATAACTCCCAAATGTTATAACCTGCAATACAGCTGAGAATGTTCTTGGCTTGCTTGGCAGTCAGAGTTGCAAACACATGCTCTGCATTAACTGGTACAAGCTGTAAAAGGTCACCAAATACAACAATACTTTTGCCACCAAATGGTACTCCATCGTCAGTACCTAAGATCTCCTGTAGACATAGATGTATACAGGCAAGCATTACATTGGAGACCATGCTGATTTCATCAATGATGAGTAACTTCATCTTTGTGAACATGGAACAGAGCTGAGATGCAACCTCAAATGACAGTTTACGATACTCTCCTGTTTTGCCATGTTCTACTGGCAACATAAAGAGACGGTGTAATGTAACTCCACCAATGTTGTATGCAGCTAGTCCTGTGGGAGCAGTAACAGCAACAGACATTGATGACCCTGTCAGGTTCTGTATTTCAGCAGTTATGGCTTCAATAAGGAAACTCTTTCTTTTGCCAGCTGAACCACTAACAACGATAAGTAGTGGTTTGTAGTCAAGACAGTCACATTTTTTTGTTTCATGTAATAAGCCTTGTCGAACAGCGTCAATGACTTGAGAGTGAACTACATGCTGCTGCTGATTAAGTCTTTCTCTCAAGTCAGCTGGGTTGACAGTGGAGTGTGATCCATGTTCCATGGCTGTCTCAATTTCTGATATTAACACTTCTGGGGCATTTAAAGGCAGAGGTTCACCTAGAACAGCTTGTCCTTCTGGATCAAGATTGTCTTGTGAGCTAACAGGAGTGTCTTCCTGAAGCTGCTTTTCTGCCTTCTCAAGCTGTTCTTTCTCAGCCTCCAGTCTCTGTATGTATGTCTCTGAGTATTCAGTTTTGAAAGTACTGTAACTGAGATTGAATTCTTCCTCAAATGTATCACAGTCACCTTTTAATTCAGACTCATTTCTCCAGGGTCTAAATAGTAATAGGAGAGCAAAGTAGTAATGCTCTCTGCTCTCAGATGTGCTTAGATGTAATTTACAGTGGTCTATGAGCCAAGGCTTGTGTCTCTTTATGAGACAGCAATCCACTTCGTTTACCTTGTAAATGCGGCGTGATGAGTCAGGTGATATATCTGCCTTGTAGTCATACCACTTAGCCACCTGAAAGAGACACATATCATCCATGTCGTCGTGTCTATGGGTGTAGTATGTGTCTATTAGGTTATTCTTGAAGATATGTTTTGAGGAAGGTCTATTGGCAGCGAGTTCTTCAATTTCGGCATGGGGAATCAGTACATGTTTGCATTTCTCTTTGTAGTTCACATTGAGAACCGTACAGCGTTAGACTTCCCGTATAGATGTGTACCTGTTAAATGGTCACTGGCTTCATAAGCTCCACATTCTCTGTGTGAAAGGGTCTTCAAGCCCAATGACCACAGCTGAGATGTCAAGCTTCTGCTTGAACTGGCAATATCTTCCCAAAGATCTTGAAAGCTAGTCTGCTCATGTTTGGTTATGTACGAAATCATGTACCACACCACGGCCAATGAGTTATCAGCCACAAACTGAACATCTATGTTAGCTTGCCACATTAGGAGACGAGTAGGGTTGTAGTCATTGATGAACACTCCTTTCTCATCTCTGGATAACTCATATACCCTCTTGGTTGATTTTGCCTTCAAGTGGTGTTGCATTGCTGAAAAAAGTTAATTCATGAAACCTTCCTGACAAACTCATCTAGGAAATCCGAAGTGACATCACGTGAATCAATTAGATTTGTTCTTTACTACTCACTAGCAGTATTTTGTGCAGATCTGTCACTGGAACTTTTGTACCAACTTCCATAGTGTAGGACTGTCATACTTGTCTGGAATGTGACAAGTGATATTTTTCTTGATGAATGCTAGCACTTGTGCTGCTTCCTGTTCACCAATGCATGGTGCATCTTTGATCCACATAACATATGGATATGAGGGGCACCCCGTGCTTGATATTCCATCCTCCAAAAGTAATGCTCCACAATACCAGGAGGTGGATTGTCTTTTGACAATATGAAAGTCAGAATGTCATGGAACTGTTTAAGAAAGTGTCTTGTGACAGAGACAGGTTCAAGTGAACACATTTCTCTGACAGTCATTGATGAAATGCCGTCAACATCAGAATTTGCCCACTTTAACAGTTCAATAAGCTCATCCCAGGCATGTTCAGCACAACTAAGTGTGACAAATCATGTGGCTGCATCATACTCTCGCAGCATTGTCATCACTTCAGAGTGTCTGCGATACCAATATTCTTTGGTACCACGAAGACTTGAAAGTATGGAAGACAGGTTCACTTGCATATTTTCATCTTTCTGCTTTAATTTCTCTAGAAATTGAGCAGCTGTTATTCCATCTAGTGGAGTTGTGAGACAAATAGTATGTGCAATAGACGCAGACAGAATGCTAAGTTCACTTTCCCAGAGGAGATGAAACAGGTACTGTACGTTACATCTGAATTTGCCATCTTTACTGAGCACACGGCTAGTGCGGTACTCAGCACCCTGCACATGCACTTCCCTTTCATCTAGCCATCCACCTGACCCTTTTGGGAATAAGTCTGGGAAACAGTGTGCTTTTAGTGTTGTCTTCCAAATGCTGACAGGCTCACCTTCCACCTGTTTCATTTGATAGAGATCAATGTTGTCTCCTACTGGATCTCTGCCATGTAGTTGGTGAATTGTGTACTGTTCCTACACATTGTCACTTGTCTGTCCACTGACCTTCTCAATCATTGGCTTAGTTGTTTCTAAGAGATCATGTTGAACAGAGAGACTAGTCATGTGATCTATGTCAAGGTCTGCATAGAAGGGATTGTTACTCTTTAAATAAGTAAGAGCAAGCTTTACCTTCTGTACATTGACCACATCTTGCCATAAGACCTTGGACTTAGTTGGAACACCATTTACAAGAATCACCGAACTATTTTCCATAGAGATTGCCTCCACATTTTCCTGCAGAGGAAGTGGGAGATACATCATGGAATCCTTTAGAGATCTAATGAGTTCTTTCTGTGGAATGTTCTGTGTCTTTGTGTTCAGACATAGAATGGTCTGAAATGGTTTCATTGTCTGAATTAGAATGCACTCAAACATATTCAATGTTGCAATCTCACTTGGTGTGACATGTGCCTCCATATTATTCAGCAGTGACCTTGGTGGCAGAATGTTGGACTTTAGTTTGGAGAAACAGTGTTTGCACAGCACAATGGTGGTCTGTAATTGAAAGTCAGATTTCATCAGCAAAAATGCTGAGAGACGGAACCACATGTCATTGTGTGGTGACAACATTTCCAGGTTCACTGTGACTGTTTACTGTAGCACAGATGGTCACATGACACACATACAGAGTCAAATGTCTGAGCCTTTGCCAGCTCAAATTTAGCAATTTCTTTGCCATACTGTTTCAGTATGTCAGTTTCTAACACAGAAACAGATGTTTCTGCAGAACTTGCTGACTGATAAATAGTTGTTTCTGGTACAGAAGTAACACGTTGCAGCTGCTTGAGAAATGTGATGGCACCCTGCATGTCACCAGACTGCAATAAGTCTTTTAAACAAGTGTACTGATTGACAACTTGTCGGACTTCATATACTCTGTATACAAAGTTTCGCATGCCTGTTTGATGCACTCCCAGCATCCGCATGTTGTGAAATACACTGTCACAAACACCGCTATCGAGGCATGGTAGTGAGTGACCCATAAGTCCAGTATGTGGATGGATTTCACAAAGGTCAATCTTGTTTAACAGTTTATATCTTTCTTTGTGATCTGTTATCACAAATAGGTTGACAAACTGTTCAACTTTTTCAAATGACGACTGCCTATGGTTGCAGGTTTCATCACATGGCCATGAGAGACAGTGCCATTTATGGGACACAATGGTTGCATCACAGTCATCATTTGTGTCCATTGCTGTGTCATCACAGACACTGAGCACATTGACCAGCTTACCGGACTCATCAATGGAGAACTTTTTCTCATTTTTCTGTGAATAATAAGATTCTTCCCAGAAATATGCCTCTGAGTGCTGTGTGTGCATCCAGTTACCTGTGAATACATCACACAGAAATTGTGAACAGTCAAAGTAGAATACCGTTGTAGCCTTTTTTTGATGTCGTACACAACTTTTCTGAATAGTTCTAGCACATGAGACATCTTTCACCATAACCGTTGAAGAACAAATACTGCTCTGTTAACAAATGTGTGTATTTTGAGATGCAATTTCATCAAAGTCAGATGACTCTTTGTCTTTTTGTGCTCATGTCTCATCACAGCAGCATTAAGCCTGTCGATCTTAGCTTTACTTGCTAGTGATCGGAAATACTTTTGCTTTCTCAGATGAAAATCACCAGCTGTGAGTTTACGGCGCTGTTTAGCAGGTCTGCTGATGGTTTCTGTAGCAATAGTTGTGTTTTGTCTGAGAGATCTACACAACTGTTGCTCAGTTAAGCATTTTTTACTTGTTTTGTTTTGTTGTGGAGTGAGTTACTATAGAGCTCACTATTCCAGTAGAACTCTGTTTTGTTTTACGTCTTGAACTCACATCACTTTTTTTTATGATTCTTAAGCAACAGTGAAGTACTATGATACCGGTTCATTTTTCCATACATGCATGTCTGTATTTACTAGGCATCTTTCAGTCTGTTAGTTCACAGTGCCAGTCACCAATGTTACAGAAGTAACAGACACCTGTATAAAGACAAAGAAAAAGACAATATTAGTATATGCTTGTGTTCCTCACAGCTAACATTGTATATTGAGACAGAAGATTTCTCTATAAAATGTAAACACAAAAGAATCATTAAATTTTTAATCAGATTGGTTGTTCAAGTTTTGACAGGCTTATTTTCATTCATGTCACAGTGTCCTATATAGCGTTATCACCATGCCACATAGATTTTTTCTGTACTATTTCACTGTTCAGCAATCCAGATTCAGTGTCATTCTGTATGGTGATTTTGACCTAATGTTGTAAAACTGCTGGTCAAGCAACTACTTTATTTAAAATCTTTCTGTAAATGAGTAACAGATTAATAAGTCAACTTCAAATACTTAAGTTAGTGCATTTGTAATATTTTCTTGTCACATTCTCAACATTGGCATTTTTAGCACAGCTTCTTGTGAAATGTACAGCTGTCATTTTTCACATCCTTGCTGAAATGTGTTTTCGCACTTATGGCACAGAGTAGCACAGCTGGTGAACAAAATCAGTGTTCAGAACACATAACAAAAATAACAGTGATACTGTTCATGAGCAGAGGTCCTAAAATGCCTGTGTTTAAAGTTTGGTGACAGTAGTACGTAAAATTACTGTTTTACCAGTGTGTGTAGCAGCTGCGCAGCGCTCACTTGTAACTTGGCAAATCTGAAGTATTTTCATGTCAGATTCTCAACATTGCCATTTTTCCACACCTTATTGTGAAGTGTACAGCTGTCATTTTTTGCATCGTGCCCCGAAATGTGTTTTAGCACTTCTGATGCAGAATAGCACAGTTGCTGTGTGAAATCATTGTTTGTAGCATATTCCAAAAATGACAGTGACAGTGTTCATGAGCAGAGGTGCTAAAATGACTATGTTGAAAATTTGGTGACAATACTCTGTAAAATGACTGTTGTATGAACGTGCATCGCAACTGCACAATGCACACTTGTAAGTTAGCACATTTCCACTATTTTCATGACAGCTTCTCAACATTGGCATTCTACCACACCTTCTTGTGAACTGTACAGTTGTCATTTTTCACATGCTGTTCGAAATGTGTTTTTGCAATTCCAGTGCAGAATAGCATGGTCACTGTGTGAAATCAGTGTTCAGAGCACATTACAAAAATGACAGTGACACTGTTCATGAACAGAGGTCCTAAAATGTCTCTGTTGAAAATTTGGTGACAATAGTTCATTAAATGACTGTTTTACACACGTGCTTAGCAACTGCCAAAATTACGTTACTGCAAGTCTGCTGTACAGTGGTGTACTCGCTGTGCAAAATCATGTTTTGGGGCACATTAACAAACTCACAGCACTATGCCTCTGCACCTTTGTCACTGCCAATACCAGTGTGACAATGTTTGGCATTGAAAAATTGCTTGTTTTTTGTAATAAATAATCAAATTGTGTTGTAAATTGAAAGTTTTGGTGAAAATAGTGTCGTGAGCATGGAAGTGTCACAAAAAGTAGTGTTGTGCATTTGACAGTGTCACAAAAGTAGTGTCGTGCGTGCAAAAGTGTCGCAAATTTAAACTTGGGAGTGACAACAGTATTCATTATTGAATCATATCTGATTGCTATTTGAGTGACAGCTCGTCCTGCCAATGTTATGCTAGATTTGTCAGACCATGTGAGTCAACCAATCAGAGACGGACAACACCAAAGAAGAAGTCAACAGCAGCCATCTTAGTTGACACTGAGAGACAGCAGATTTAGAACTGTAAGTACATCATAGTTTATAAACCATTTTTCTAGTATGATAAAAACTGTTACTAACAGGTAAATAGTATTAATCAAAACATTTTTTACTCCTCTATTTGACTATGTTGCTTGAAGTAACCTAGGATGCTGCATTATTTAGGTAAAAGTGTTTAAAATCAGACAGTACTTTAGTACTTACTTGCACAGATACAGCTGCAAATGGAGGGAGATAGAATGGTGCATGTGGACCCACAAGAGAAGAGGGAACCAATCAGGCATATTTCTGCAGTTGTAATTGTTTAAAACTGCCTATGAAAAGGATGCATTTTTCCCGTCTCATGATTTTTGTACATTTTAGCTGTAGCAGAAGTGCAGTGATAGTCAGTGCATAGACTACATTGGTTAATGATTTGTTTTATTTGTGTTATGGATTAGCCAGTGTAGCTGGCTTGATGTTATGAGAGAAAATAGCAGTTTTACTTTCACTACCGTTTAGGGCACTGCAGGGTAAACACTGACTTTTTTGGTAGCTCTCTGTCCACTTCTAAGTTTAAAAGCTGAGAATGACAGAAAACAGCAAAAGGACTTTGTGTATAGTTGGAAGCAGTATCATGAGACGAGTGTCTGAGTATGCTCAAAATAGTGATTTTGGGAGAAACCTGCAGCTCCCAAATTGCTGTGTTAAGTGGTTTGGTAGGGGTAGAATGAGGTTGGAGCACTTCATGCCAACCATGCACAGACCTTTGAGTACTCAGCCTCATCCAGACATATTGCAGATACATCTTGGAGGCAATGATTTGGGAACCAAACGCTGGGTAGATTTAGTAACAGAAGCAAAATTGGACCTTGCTTCTATTATGACTATGTTGCCTGCCTGTAAAATAATTTTTTTTGATATTACAGAGCATAGGGTCTGGCAAGCAGAACACCATATGTACCTGATTGACAGAGCCCAAAGAAAAGTCAACATACAGATATCTGCATTTCTATGCATGTCTGGAATGTACACCATACGTCACCCAGAAATTAAGTATTGTAATGATGGGCTATACCTACCAGACAGTGTACACTTCTTGCATGCTGACAATTGCCATTTTCTGGGAGACCTTTGAGATGCAATCCTCAAAGTCCTATAAGAATGTCAGACTGTTTGAACAAATAAAGTGCAAACAAAGGTTCTTTTCGGAACAAAAAAATGTTGGTCAAAAAATAGAACAGCTGTATACATCACTCACACAGATGTAACACATGGGTTGGGAATATTCAGACTGTGCCAGGTTGTAGAACAAGCCTGGGCAAAGTGCAACTGCAATGCAGCAGGTTGTTGTAAGGGCAATATTTTACAGTGCTGTGGCATGGTTAGCATTGTTAAATATTTCAGTCTGGCAACCTGCATTGTGCATGTTACTCTGGCACTGCACGAGTGTAAGTGGGCAGAGAGGTGTAGGGGATACAACACTGAAGTGCTCTGTTGGTAGGTTCAAGTATGACAGTATATAGTGCTGTACATGCAAATGGAGCCATAATGCATGCAAGGTGTTAATACGCTTATTTGCATATAATAATGGTGTCATTAGTGTGCAGTTGTGGTGTTCATCAGTAACTTGTCGCTCGTATTGTGTGAGTCAGTATCTGTTGGCTAGTGATGCGCCCCCCCACCCAGTTGCTCTGTGGTAATGTATTTCAAAATTAAATCTTGGTTTTTCAATAAAAAAATACTGCTGGTAGTACAGTGAACTGTACCCTTTCACCTTATTATGGGTTAACTGTATTAAATTTATCCTTTGTGGCCCTGTTAAGTCTACTTCCTCGTTAAATTGAGCTGGAGTGGTAGCTGCAGTACAGCACAATGGTTACTTTTAAACAGAAAGCCCACAATTGGATGAGGGGGTGGGGTGCAGTGGACCACCATGGATATATTTTCCAAAGCAAAATAATAGTTGGTGAGGGAGGGCTGATGCCAACACATGGTAGCCCTGGACCTTGGGTGGACATGAACAGCTGTTGGCTGCATATTGTAATGTGCAATGCTGCAGGTACACTGTGGTTGTCATTTTTATAAATTTTTTTGTTTGGGGGGCTTCAACAGTGTGCAGCAGAAGTACGGGTTGTGATTGCAGATGCTCATGTTATTACAGGATCAATACCAGGATGTGTTAAGTATGCATAAGAGCATTACTGTACCACAATACAATCCATGTAAAAAAAATAATTGCTATGTGAAATGGTATGGTAGGGTTGTGAAATGCTGTTCTTGCCATGTTCTAATCAGAATACTTTGTAGAATACATAGAAATGTATAGACTCTGAGACGTGAAAGTAATGGAATGTTTGTGTATGTTTTATTGCAGAATTGATACATCGACATGAGGCAGTGGACCTTAAGAGAGTTGTGCTTGCTGCTTGAGGCAGTCCAACCCAGAGGAAGTGCCCGTGTTTTAATGCGGAGCACTAACCGGAAGTTGGACTCAATGTGGAGCTGCATTAATAGTTTCCTTCACGTAGCGTTGAAGGTGAAAAACAAAACTCTACTCCAGCTGAAGAGGAAGTGGAAACTGTTGTGCCAGCACTTCTATGTGTTGAAGCAGAGGGAGGAGATACTGGAGAATGATAAGTGCTGGTACTACCTCACATATGAATTGTGGGAGGCTGCAGGGAAGCCAGTTGCGGGGGAGCGCATCACTCATCGTAAGTTATTCGAAAGAATTCCTCAGATTCTATGATATTAAAGTAGGTACACAATTGGGTATAAAACATTCTTTTTCTTATTGAAGTCTCTGTTGTTGTAGCCAGGTTAGTATCACAATAACATGTTACGAGTCAAGTTGCTGCAGTGTCAAAAAAGTCAATATTTTGTATGTCACAAGAGACATCATTTTTTTAGGCTTTTGTTGTGTTTTTTTGTGTTAAGGGAAAAAGTATTTATAACTGTTACTAAATAATGATGCATTTTTGTTACATATATATATATATCTATATATATATATATCTATATATATATATATATATATATATAGATATATATATATATCTATATATAGTATATAGATATATATATATATAGATAGATAGATAGATATATACACAGTATATATATATCTATCTATATATATATATATATATATATATAGATAGATATGTATTTATACATGTGTCTTGATATTGACTTATGATAAGGTATGGGAACGTCTCTGTAAGATTGGTTGTGGCACTGCAGTTGCTGTTCATGTAAGTGAGTTTGTTGCTATCTCCACAAGCAGTGTGTGGATGTCACTGCTGCTGAATCATGCAACGTCCATGGAAACACAGAAGTGGCATAGCAAAGACAACTGCGATACATGGTTGAATTACACAATGAGACAGTATAAAAAAAATCTATTTCCCAATAAGTTTTGTGACAGATTAATATATTGTGGCACATGTTACAATATTGTTTACTAATATGTTTTATAGTGACCAGGGAAGTTGTGGCAGTAAGACCTGTAGAGGTGAAGGAGGAGCCGGGCACCAGCTCTCAGCGTAAGTATCATCATAAAAAATATTCACAGAAGAAACAGTGTTACAGTCCCTTGCACCCACAATGTCTGTTCAGTAGTATGGAGTAGCTTTCACCCCTAAGGCAGCCATAGAGTTACTAATTGCTAGGTACTGTGAGAGCAGTGTGGTTATTTCAGAGAAGCAATGAGCAAGTGGTAATATAAACATTACTGTAGTGGACAGTCTCAACATGTGAATGGATCATTTGTATATTGATATTCTGTGATGCAGTCTGTTATCTATGTTCATATATCTACTTTTTCCTTTAGTATGCATACAGGTGTACTATATGGTGTCACTGCATACATAGCTGGGAGGTATTTTGTTGAATAGCGTACCCTATTTATTACGATGGTACACTTATGATGGTATTTTTGTTTCTCAGTGGGTACATGATGAGGTGGTGGGACTACATTAAGGGTAAATCTATGATGTGGTAAGACAAGTGTGGCACATGAGAGCAGCTGTACTAAGCCAATTCTGAGTATGTTATCATAATTATTGCAATGTGTGTGGAGGGGTAATGGAGTGTGCTGGACTGGTGTGTCATGCATGTATGTCATAATAAGTTAACTGTATGAAGGGGAAGTGTACTGGGATAAGAAGTGTATTTATATATAAAAAGTTCCTGATAATGCAGATGATAAGGCCTAGTGTACTACAATGCACACTCAACAAACTCAAAAGCAGTTTTCACTTCAATGAGGATTTCCTAGTGTAGTAATAGAGCTAGTCACCATATTCTAAGACTGTGATACATGTTAGGGAGGTACAATGGATATGTCACATGGTGTACTTGCCATTCACAGATGATGGATGTACTGTAATGTTTTGCAATATGTCAAGTCATCTGTAAGTAGGTACATATTGTTGTTGTTTGCTTATGGTGTGTGCTCACACCCGTACTCCTGTACAGAGACAGTGGACCATTAGTATGCTGGTATATATATGATACAGATTACAGAGTGAGTAATGAAGACTGATGATCATGCATGCTAATGGGACACTTAGTTTTCACACCAATTACTGTTGCAGTTTGTTTTATCATAGCAAACTGCTGTAATATAAGAGAAAGTGTAGATGCAAATAGGGCTATCATGAATACAAGCTGGAAATGTGCCATTTGTATGTCATGATGGCCCCATTTGCATGCAGGTGTGCCAATCACTGACGACTTGTGCCTGCCACTCTGCCAGGCTGCAGTTGTTGGGGAATGACGCCCCTTTCTACTACTGACAACATGCTCCGACGACCATTTGTGTGCATATGTATAACTAATAAACAACCATGTCACTGCTGTTCCCACTGCAATGCTCACAGACTGATCATGAGTATATGTGATAAACTATTATGTTGCATAACACTGGTAGTCCAGTGGAGCACTTGTAGCACAATTGCAGGAATATGTAATGAAATAATAGTCCAATATCACTGGTGATCTAGTGCAACACTTACAGCCTGATTGTGAATATATGTGATAAACTACTATTTCCTATAACCATGGTGGTCCAATAGCCCACTTTCAGTTTGATTGTGGTCATATGTAATGAGATTATGGTCCAATGCCCTTCATGGTATACTGGGCTGCTTGCAGCATGATTGTGGTTGTCAGTGAGATATAATGAGAAACCAATGCATCACTGGTGGCTCAGCATTACTCCCCTGCACACCCATGTACTGAGCCCCACTGCCCTGCGCCCCCCAACCCCTGGTTACTGGTGGGTGGTAGTACACCATCTGCTTGCCACTGTGCTGTCTGCTGACTGATTCCATGCAGTAGGACTGTACAGTCATTGTTCCACAGTGTAAGCAATGGCTGTGCAGGTCGTATCATACTACACAGTACATAAATGTGAAAGGATACATTCATATACAGTACCTGGGTTGTGTAGTATGGTATGAACTGCACGCCCATTGGCTTATGTTGTGGCCTAATGGCTGTACAGCCCTACTGTTAAGAGTCTGTCATTGGGCATCAAGGTGGGATGCTGGTAAGGAACTGCTAACTGCTGCTGACAGGGAGGGCGGGTTGTGTGGCTTAGTGGGTGTGAGTGGCTGGGTGTACCGCTGGACCACCAGGAATGGATTGGTTTGACATAATATAGCACTGATGCCTGCAATCAGCCTGCAAGTGATATACTGGACCACCAGGGATATAGCACCATTATTACTACAGTAATGACTGCAATCAGCATGGTGGGTGCCAGCATGAAGGTGTCACTGTAGCTTGGGTTGTCACTAATAGCGATCAGCTGCCATGTTGCAAGGTGTAATATTACAGCTGAGCTGTGGGTTGGCAGGTGTTGCTCATTTTTTTAGGGGATCAACTGTGTGCAGTGCAAGTAGGGTTGTGACTGCATGGGTTAGTACACTCTGGGCTGAATATCAGGATATGTGTTACATGGCTGGGAATGACCCTCCTAATTGCGCTGCATACATTACTGTTGTGCTTCAACTCTTTGGCATTTGTAACAGGCACATTCCCCTTTTAAACATTACACTGGTACACATCAGTAGGTTGTGTATGGCAACACTGTTGTGTGCATTGCACAACCCTTCTGAATATCCCACCCACTGTTTCTTAACATGATGTGTAAAGAATATATTCCATTTAATGAGGTGCCAAAGTAAGTGAGTTGTTGGTTTGTAAATGTCTAACATTATTTAAAGTATTATAAAAAGAGTATGACAAATAGAGTTTTCTGATTGTGTGCAAACATTCTAACAACCTCATGTAAATCTTTAATTAACATACATCTACAAATTGGTCATATGGTCAACAAGGTTTAAGAGTGTTAAAGAACATGTTTCATTATAATTCAAATAAGGCACTCCCAGAGATTATGTTATTGGTTAGTTAATCACGGTCTAGGCGCATGTGGTATTCTGTTAAACTTTTTGCCACACTGCAACCATACAGGTGATCAACAGAACATTAACATAACTCTTGGTGATGCCTTACTGTTTAATTAATGTAACAGCAGTAAAATATGATTTTTTTCAATGAAAATATGTACACAGAATAAATAACTATATGACATGTTTGTCTCTTTTGTTGTAGTCATTAAACAGATGATTATATGAACATTAGATAATGGAGATAGCACTGTTGGTGTACAGGTCATGCTATTATTCTCATGCAGGTGTGAAGAAATAACATAGGTTCAGATGTTGAAGTTTACTTGTTCATACACAATTGAAGATCTAGTATCACTGTATATCAGACTGTGTTGGTTATTATGCCAAAACATTTAGATACTGAGTGTTAGCAAATACTAAGTGATATAGAACAACAGTGTGGATAGTATGCTGTTCTTATGGATCTTTATAAGTTGCCCATGAAGAACATAATATGGTACAAAGAAATATTATAACACAACTGAAAAGATAGGAGTTCTGATTAACATCACACTCGTAAATAGTCTTGAGAGTGCTCAGCAAACTGTATTACAATTATTGAATTAGATATCAATACTGTAAGTGCAAGAGAGGTAGGTACTGTAATCACCATTTTGAGGTTCATATATTGATTCATGTTTTTTGTCACTTTGCAGGATGCCCTCATTTAAAGCGGTGTGCTGACCACTGCCGCTGTTACACGCGAACTTCGGCGCAAGGTTGACAGTCTCATAAGAGACAATGTTGTACTTTGTGAAGGGCAGGAGAAATTGCTGTCCTTTATGGAGCGCAACAGAAGACTGTCAACCTTATGGCATACCTAATATTGACAGTATTTCTGTGCCACGTGTGGCCAGCTCCAGCTCCTCACCTCCACCAGTATCATCCAGCTTCCCTACGACACAGTGACCAGCCTCCACAGCTGCTCCGGTATCTCCTCTGGAGGGCGCAACAGCTACCACTTCCAATGCGCCTCTACATTGAATCCAACTTATGGGTTGGGCTGCCTCAAGCAGCAGCACACCTCCCCATATGACTTGCTGTAAATATTGTAAGTAGTTGTTTGTATATTTTTCTATTTTATTTTTACAAAATCATTTTTATAAGTTTAAAAAATGAATATATATTATGTAGTATTTATTTTTGTAGATAAAAAAAATCAATATATTTTTATGTTTATTTTTTATTTTGCATTCAGTGTGATTAAATTCATTGAACATTTCTTTTATGATGAATACCTGTTTTAATTTGAACATTTTAAATAATATTTTTTTACTTTTATATATACATACACAATAAATATTTTTTGAATGTAACATTTTTTCTTGTGGTATTATTAAGTTGTGAGGATCTTTGTCATCAATATTTATAAAAAAGGGTCTGACAAATGCAGCTTTCTGATTGGCTGCAAACATTCTGCCACCCTTATGTTAATGTTTTGTTAACATACATGTACAGCTTAACCATATACTGAACAAGGTTTAATGCTGTTTAACACCATGTTTCATTATTATAGCAATAAGGCACTCCAGGGATTATATTAATGGTCAGTTAATCAACCTCTAGGTACATGTGGCAGTCGGCCACACCTTGTGCCACAGTACACCCCTAACAGGCAATTAACTGACCATTAACAGAACTGTTGGTCATGCCTTATTGATTACATATTCTATAAGAAAGCATTTGGTTTCCTTAGTTTGGTAAAGAAGGGTATTATACACAAAGTTTGAGGTTTACACAGATAACACATTTAAATTCTTATTGTGTTACATATCTTACAGTGTTATGACAACATTTTTGTAGGTACATTAAAGTATTAGTTATGTTCAGAATTTGTGTTTCATAAAGGTTCAGAAGAGGACCATGTAAGATATATAAACATTTAACAGTGGTGCTGAGAAATAGATTGCCACATTGTTTATGTTCCAAAAGAGTAGTCTCATTGGCTGCAAAAAGATAGTGAGTGAAACAGTACAACACCATAAATTAGTATGTGACATAACAATGGTAAGCAAAAGGAAATAGATAAATATTGAGAGGCATATGCTTGAGATGGATGTTGTCTTACTCTTCATAACAGAACATTCTGTTAGATGACTTCCTGTGTTCTCCATTTGTGTGCATTTGTCTATGTATGTGTGGTGCTGCCACAACAACATTTTCACGCAGTATCGGTACTTCTCATTCTCAAAAAGACAGGATATTCATTGCAAAAAACTCCGTTTAATGCATCAGTTAGGGTTGTTACACAGTGACAAAAGTGAGGAAATTCACTGTTAGGGTTGAAAACCCTAACTCTGAATTCACCCCCCCAGCACCACACACACACACACACACACACACACATGCAAGTGGGGGGGAGGACCAAGGCAACACAACCAATGACAGACAACCAGCAGTAGGTGGCAGAAATAAAAAACAACTGTCTAAATGTACTACAAGACATCCCCACCCACCTGACAAGGTACTGCATGCTCAGTGGAGATCAACAGCAAAACTGAGGCCATGTACACCAAATGTACACATCCCTGATTGCAGGTGCATCCAACGTACCACACTTAGTTGCATGGCCTTACCTAGCGATGCTCCACACCTCACCACACCTGGTACTGCACCTTGGCTGAACATCAATGATGCAACTCTCTGATTGCAGTTGTACAAAGGTTTGCACACTTACTGCATGAGTAAACAGAAATAAAGACAACAACATAAATGTACTAAAAGACATATCCATCATCAAGATACAAGAACTGTTGCATTTACGTATGTTATTTATGTAGTAGTAAATTTACTGCATCTGTCTACTCAAGGTACACAGGCTGATCTCAAGATATGGGAAAACTATTGCCTGTACAAGGCTGTGCATCTACTAATGTCACTATCAGTTATACAGTTTCAGTGATGTAGGTGTGTTGTTGATGTCTGTGTAGTTATCTTCAGTGTGTTTGTATACTAAGAATCCAGTAACTACTATGTCTAACACAGAGTGGAATTAGCTGGGTGAGGCCAAGCAAGTTCTACATGTGCTAACATTACTGTATCTACAATGACGGAGGTGTATCATGGATATCTATAGGCTCTAATTTTGCTGTAGCTCTCTACTGAGGATGTACTACCTGGTTATCGAAATTGTGGTAAGTTGAGTATACTTGCAATGAGTGAGCAGTACCATTTATGCCCACAGCCTTACTTTTTTGTACTTGGTATACACTCAGATTGTTGTACCTAGAGTGTGGGTTTGCCAGACCATTCTGTGGCTGACGTCATGCAAGTGATAACTATGCTCATCGTAGTACACCAACAATCAAGTAGCTGTACTGTATATATAAAGAGAATTGCTTTTACTATAGCTTTTAGTGACAATGGGCCATGTGTTGTAGGATGGGAGGGGGCATTCTCTACCACAGACTCTGTGAGTCATAGTTGTACTAACCTTTGCAAGGCTGCAATCATGGAGTAACAGTGTTGATCTTCATGGGTTCATTTTAACTGGGGTTCTCCAGTAACTACACAGTATGTGGTCTGAGTGGGTGGGGCACTGCCTTGCGAAGGTCCTCCAATGCCTAACAGTGGGAGGTTGTGTATACATGAAATCAACTACACATATTATACCTGTACAACTACTTAGTTTTGCTGTGTTCTATAGCTGAACTGCAGTACCAGGTGTGGTGGGGTGTGGGGCATCGCTAGGTAAGGCCATGCAACTACTAAGTGTGGTACGTTGTGTGCACCTGCAATCAGGGATGTGTACATTTGGCGTACATGGCCTCAGTTTTGCTGTTGATCTCCACTGAGCATGCAGTACCTAGTCAGGTGGGTGGGGATGTCTTGTAGTACATTTAGACAGTTGTTTTTTTATTTCTGTCACCTACTGCTGGTTGTCTGTTATTGGTCGTGTTGTCTTGGTCCTCCTCCCACTTGTATGTGTGTGTGTGTGTGTGTGTAGTGCTTGGGGGTGAATTCGGAGTTAGGGTTTTCAACCCTAACACTGAATTTCCTTGCTTTTATCACAGTGTAACAAACCTAACTGATGCATTAAATGGAGTTTTTTGCCATGAATATATATATATATATATATACCTATTACAAAAGAACCCCAGAGCAAATGCCTTGAGGCATGGATTATCCCAAAGGATATTGGCCATACAGCCAAGTTTTAAAGGAAACACTATTGAACATACCCTAATTATGCAAAGCATCATGGGAAACATATACAAATCCCCATGAGAGAATTTGCACTGGCTCTACTTTAAGCAGAATTACATGGTGCCAGAAGGCCTCACAGTGCAATCAGCAAAGGCTAAGAACAGCAAACACATACACATGTTTCGCCCTCATTTGGACTCATCAGTGTGCCATATCTGTGTCTTAGCCCAGGGAGAGGGAGCCAGCCACCCATTAAGGGGGATGTTATTTGATTGGGTCATGGGGACCCCAAAATAGTGAAGGAAAAGAGCTACAAAAGAACCCCAGAGCAGATGCCCTGAGGCATGGGTTATTCCAAATGATATTGGCAATATAGCCAAGTTTTAAAGGAAAAACAATTGCACATACCCCAATAATGCAAAGCATCATGGGAAACATATGCAAATCTTCATGAGAGAATTTGGACTGACTCTGCTTTAAGCAGAATTGCATGGTGCCAGAAGGCCTCACAGTGCAATCAGCAAAGGCTAAGAACAGCAGACACATACATGTGTTTCATTCTCATTTGGACTCATCAGTGTGCCATATCTGTGTCTTAGCACCAGGAGAGGGAGTCAGCCACCCCTTAAGGGGGATGTTATTTGTTTTGCATTGGCCATTTACACCGCAGGGCAATACGCTCAATCCTGTATATGTTCCCACTTTTCAGTTGGATCAGAAACTGGAGCGGGAGCACACTTGGAGCGATGTGTTGAGTGTCCACAAAGCAGGTTTTGCAGCACAACAACCGGAGCGCATGAGTTGATGCACTGCAAAGACGGTAGTGTAAATGGGGTATTAGTTTACAAAAGTTCTGTTCAAGCACCTGCACTGTAATGTACAAATCCAGTCATCTGTTACATAAAGTTAGATTATACTATACTGAATAAGACTGCAGTGGTAAAAATAACCAAAACAACTATAACATTTATATCAGCCAGTCAGCTGGGTACTTCACATCCCAATTCCAAACCCCTCTTGCCACATTGGAGGTTATTATACCTCTTACAGGAAAGGGAAGACACGCTAGCAACTCTTAATTGGCATTTGTAAGCAAATATTAAAAAAAATGTATTTGCAGTGTGAAGCCACTAAATGTATGGTACTGATAGGCAAAATAACTTCTTTTAAATATCCACAGAATAAAAGAGGCAAAAGAAATACCCCTCTCACACCCCCATAAGCTTCCATACTATAAAGAAGTAAATACAGTATGCAGGAGACAAAAATGTGTATAACCCTGTTTAGAAAGGACCTGTCCACTTTTATGGACCAAAGATAGATTGTGTGGGGGGGGGTATTCAATAATTCATGGCAATGAGGAACAACAATTCTAGTATACAAGAAACAGCAACATGTGCCAGCAGGCACAACACAGCTATGTATGGGATGTAAATTACTCTATAGTCACTAATTTGCAAAAAAACAACAGCATATTGTACAGGAGATGAAAATAGATGTCACCCTGTTTGACAAGGTCCTGTCTGTTTTTGCAGACCTAAGGCCAATAACAGATAGATATTCAATAATTCTTAGCAGTATGTAAGAACGGGCACAATATATGAAAAAGTTGACACATACAAGCTGACACAACTCCGCATAACTGTGTTTGGGATATTAATATTGCTGCCCTCCCCAGAGTGAACCCCATTTACCAACACTTGTTGACTCCTATAATTAAGCCAACTCTCCACCCCTTTTATTATTTTAAGACCTACTCCTAGGCTACTCAGTTTGTTTACCAGCCTTCTATGTGGAAAGGTGACACTTGTCCTTTTTTGAGGAGAGAGAGCCTTGAAGGGTCTCACTAATCTGAAGATGGACAAAGCAATGTGACTAGATGGGGTGCATCCAAGGGTATTAAGGGAGCTCAGGGAGTACTAGCTGCAGCTCTGAATGTCCTGTTTAACAGCTAATTGGAAACAGGACTGGTCCTGGAGGACATGGGGAGGGCACATATAGTCACACTGCACAGAAGTGGTAGCAGGGAGGAGGCTGGCAATTATAGACCATTCAGTCTGACATCAGTGGTGGGAAAATTAATGGAATCACTACTGAAGGACGGGATTGTTGAATATCTTGAATCCAGTGGGTTACAAGACCCCAGGCAGCATGGTTTCATGTGTGTGTGTGTGTGTGTGTGAGGGGCATGTCAAATGAATCTGATAAATTTATTTGGGTGACAAAGGAGTTAGATCAGGGTGGTACAGCGGTCATGGCCTACTAAGATTTCAGCAACACTTTCAACACTGTTCCATATACAAGACTGGTAAGCAAGCTGGGTAGCTTAGTGGTGGGTCCAACGGTGGTAAACTAGGTAAGAAATTGGTTAGGGAATAGGCAACAGTGGATGGTGGTAAATAGAGTTCACTCTGAGGAAGAAAGAGTGTCCAGCAGGGTGCCTCAGGTATCAGTGCTGGGACTGGTTCCCTTTAATGTCTTTATAACTGTCATTACTGTGGAGCTGGAAGGGAAGGTCTGCCTCTTTGTGGATGACACCAAAATCTGCAATAGGGTGGACACTCCAGGGGCAGTGGAAAGGATAAGTAGAGACTTGAGAGAACTAGAGGAATGGTCAAGGATGTGGCTACTGGATTTCAATGCAAAAAGTGCAAAACAATGCACTTAGGTTACAGAAACCCAAAGGCAGAGTACACAATGGGTGAAGTGGTATTGACAACCACCAAGCAGGAAAGAGACCTGTGGGGGGTAATCATATTGGATGACCAAAACATGGCTAGGCAGCATGATAAGGCAGCTGGAGAGCTAGTGGGATGATGGGTGCATAGGGAGGGGGTATCACCAGCAGAAAGAGGGAAATGGTGTTACCTCTGTGTAGATGTCTGGTAAGACCCTACCAAGATTACTGTGTGCAGTTCTAGAGACCACATCTCTGGAAGGACATAGACAAAATGGAGGTTGTCCAGAGGAGGACAACTATAGGAGAGAAGTATTTTTCAGAAGAAAAGTTACTCAAGAACAAGGGGACATGCTGTGAAACTGGAGAGCTGGGGGGGGGATTCAGGAGAGATGTTAGGAAGGATGTCTTCACAGAAAGAGTTCTGGATTCCTGGAACAATCTTCTAGTGGAAGTAGTGGAGTGAAGACGTTGGCAGGGTTCAAGAATGCATGGCATAGGCACAAGGGAATCATAGTGGAAAGCAAGGGGGGAGCGAGAAAGATTAAGTATGGTCTGTGGTAACAGTGTAGGTAGGGAAGAAAGGGCAGGACTGGATGGACTAAGTGGTCCTTATCTGTCATCAAACTATGTTTCTATGGCCCTTCAAAGCAAACTTTTCCAGTGATTTTATTTTTTTTTTATTTAGTTTTTGATGACTGGGTAAGTGCTCTAGACAAATTCTAGCTATGTTCAGGCATGACCCGGGAGAGGGGGATATAGATGAATACCAACTGACCTTGACCAAATTAAGCTGTTGGTGGTATCTTTAGTGAATTGGGGGAAATTTGGCCAGGGCAAAGGGGAAATTCCCCCACTAACAGGTAGGGGGACCCTTACATCCTGGCATTCTGCCAAGAAGGCTGACCCTGGAGAAGCTGTGGAGAACATGGATGTGTTGGAGGCAAGGGAGATGGTCTCCTCCCTTGTCTCTGAGCTGTGAGAGACTGAGAGGAATAAGAAACAACAAGGAATTGAAAATGGGCATACGGTACAGAACAAAGAAATCCAGACGCCTTCAGCTATAATTCCAGGAAATAATGTGCAAGGTATGCCTATAGACTATGTAAAGGAAAAGAAAAAGTTGTGCAAACATCTAGAACTGTTACTGAATCTAGTGCAGATATACTAGGAGAAGAAAATGAGATGATTGAAATGCTGCTAGCATTGGAAGAACAACTTTATTTAGAAAAAAGGAGAGAACTTTTGGCTCGCAAACAGATTGACACTGTGTAAGAGAATGTTACAAACAATGACTCACCACAGCTGACAGGGACTGCTTTGATGTCTGATGCAATCAAAAAAGGAGTGGCACCGCTACAATCTCTCTCGAAGCAAATGTCAAGCAAAGGAACAGTACCACACAAGGAAAATACACGTCACTGGTGGGGGAATGTCCAGAATGGCAGAAACAGCTGAGAAACAGACTGGCCTAAGATGTACCCCGTTGAATAGGTCTGGAGAACCAACCGAGGTGTGGTCCATGGATAATGCTCTATGAGCGGCAGACTGGGAAAAGGATCCAGATGCAGGGATCTGGCATTCAGGGCCAACTCCTATCCAACTTCAAAACATGGGAGACATGGCAAACAAAAATAAAAATACAAGGGAACCAGATCTTTCTTTACCTCCAGAATTATGGATTATTCAAAACCCAAATTCTGTGATGGCTCTAATGAGGAGAGCTCTTCTGAAAAGGTAACAGCTGCACAAAACTTAAAATCCCAGGGCCCTGGGTCTCGTGCACAATGAGCAATGCAATCTTTTGCACCCAATATTTCTTCTAATGCTAGAACATATGCCTCTGGCTTTTCTGTCCCAACTCAGCAGGCAAAGAGGCACAATGCAGTATGGCTACATTACGTTAGGGGAATGGAAGAAATGCCAGACCGTGTTTTTGTGGGATGAACTTTGCTTAAAGACTCAATGAAGTTTTTTGCTTATGAAATACACACTTTAATTCATGTGTCTCATGAGCCAAATTCTGACGTTAGTTTTAAAACGTTGAATGGGTTGGGGGTAATATTGTTAGAAGATGTGATATTTCACTCATCGATTGAAGTAAAGCAGGCATAGAAAGCATGGTTTCTTGGCCCATCCTTCTGGTCCTTTGGGCAGGAGACTTGCTCTGGGTTAGGTAGCCTGTTTAATATGCCTGGCATAGAAGTAATTAAGGTACTGGACCTATTTCCAGGTAGAATATTACTAATGGATGTTAGAATTTATAATGTGGCATACAGATTTTTAATCATATATGCACCACAAACAAAATCCCTCAGAATAGAGCTACTGAAGATTGCACAACCATACTTGCATTCTTCCCAATATGTTATTTCTGGGGGAGATTTTAATTGTGGATTATCCACAAAAGATAGATCAAAAAACACAAAAATGTCAAAATTATTATGTGATAAAATTTTTTTACTTCAGTCTTGAAAACAGCCAAGCTTCAGGCTGCATACTTAACAGCACAAAAAACACATGCTCCTACATTTCATAAGGTACCTTTAGCCACTCGCATAGATTTCTTTTTTGTATCACAGCATTTAATGATCTCTAAAGCTGAAGTAGAAATAGCAGAATTTTCTGACCACAATCTATTAACCATTATCTTAGGATTAGTCCATAACTGGGTAAATGGTCCAGGTACATGGAAACTAAACACATCAATATTACAAAAAGTAAATTTATTAGAACAAATCAAGCACTTTCTGAGGGCTAGGAAATTAGTTTTTATTTTATATGATGATTTACAAATGTGGTGGTCTGACACAAAAAAAATAATTACAAATCCTGTTAAAACAGTTTAGTAGACAACATAATAATATACAATATATAGAATACTTGAGAAAAAGACAACATTTACAAAAACTCTTAACTTTATCATACAGCACAGGCCAAGATTTTACTAAACAAATTAGTAAGGTAAAAGCAGATCTTACAAAATATCATTTACAAAAATCAAAATTATTAAAGCAACAGCAACAATTTGGCACCACAGGATCCTTTGATATTGTTTGTCCTTATGAAAGCTGTAAAAAAAGAATAGAAAGCAAGGTTTTTGAGGTCGTGAGATGAACATCAAAATGAATGTACAGATAATATAGGAATTCAGAACTGTATAGCTAATTATACCAGAAAATGATATGGTCCTATCACATCTAATATAGAATGGGCCTCTAGCTATTTATCCAAAATTAAGGTCCTGGACATCTCTCAATCAATAAAAGACTGAAACACAGGGGATATACAACAGAAGGAAGTGGAAGAAGTAATGAACACCTTAAGATCGGGAGTAACACCAGGCTTAGATGGCCTTCCAAACAAAATATGTAAGATATTAGGTATAGAACTATGACAAGAATTGGCTGCAGTATTTAATTATATACTTAAAAGTGATACCTTACCACTAGAAATTAATATGGGAGGTCTGATTTACATATAAAAAAAAGGGGGAAATAAAACATTTACAAAACTGGAGGCCTATCAGCCTTTTAAACACTGACTTCAAAATGTTGGCCAACATTATAGCAATTAGATTATTAAAAATTGCACAGAAAGTGATTTCTAAAGCACAATTTAGCACCATACCGGGAAGAAGTATATCAGACCATATAATTACATTAAGGGAACTAGTATAAAGAGGGAACAATGATATGTTTAATGGATATTTGGTCTCTTTAGACCAAAAACAAGCATTTAACTCTGTCAATCATGACTTTTTATGGCCTACACTGAAACAATATCAAGTACCTGATATAACTATTTCTTGGATTAAAAAACTGTACCATACTGCTACAATAGTCCTCATTACAAATGGATGGAAAGGGCCCATGATAAGGACAAAAAGAGGAGTATGGCAGGAATGCCCACTCAGCCCTATCCTCTATGTATTCTTCCTAAATCCCTTGCTCAGATAAATAAATGATTCTCAGAGGATAGTTTCAATACACACAACATTAAATACTACCCCCATAAAGTCATGGCATATGCTGATGATATGAGTTTAGTAGTGGCTGATGTACAATCAGTTCAGGAAGCAGTGCATCAGTGCATGACTTTTGGAGCTGTAACAGCAGCTGCCTTGAACCTGGCAAAGTGTGTAGGAAGGCATTTAGGGAACAATGGCCAAAAAGAAACTATGATCACAAACATAAGAATAAACCAGGAGCCAGTGAAAATTTTAGGAATAATTTTTGGAGATGGACCACTGGATATTCAAAATTGGGACCCTATGATGGAAATTGCACAAAATAAAGTAAATCAATGGAATAAAGGGAAATTGAGGAAAAAAGAGGGTATATATGATTAAAACATATTTGATTCCAGTGTTTCTTTCTTTAAGTTACATATTTCTCCCATCTAAGGTTTTAGAAATAAGACTGCTAAGTATATTTTTCCAGGCACTGTGGGTCAGCTGCCTTAATCCTATTGAAAGAGATATAACCTACCTACCAATCATAAAAGGTAGTCTAAATATGCTCCATCCATTATTTTTTTACAATAGTATTTTTTGTTTGTGGTGAATGTAAAACCTTATTGATAAATATGGATAAAGGATGAGAACTTTGGGTTTTTGAGTCCTGTAGTCCTTGGTTTAGGCAATGGGAAACAAACAGCCTGAAATCAGTCAAAAATATCCCTTTAGTTCCAAAATATGTCAGGAAGACTTTTTTAAAGATAAAACAATAGAACATTGCGAGTAATATGATAGTGGCCCTCCACAGGAAAAACTTGTACAAACTTTTAGTGGATCAGATTTGTACTACATAGATACATAGATACATAGACAGTGTCGGCAGATAAGGGCCTATGGCCCACCCAGTCTGCCCATTTGAGCTTGTAAGTTCAGTTTGTTTTCCTAGAAGTCTGTTGCCCCTTACCCCTGACCTCCAGAATTCCTTTATGTCTATCCCATGCATTCTTAAATCCCGTGATTGTTTCAGCCCCCACCACTTCCTCTGGCAGGGTGTTCCACTTGTCCACCACCCGTTCTGTGAAGAAATTCTTTCTCATGTTTCCTCTGAATCGTCCTCCCTCCAACTTCATCCCATGCCCTCTAGTCCTGGAACATCTTTTTCGCTTAAAAATAGTGTTTTCCTGCACCTGTTCCTCCCTGTAAGATACTTGTATGTCTCTATCATATCCCTCTCTCCTCCTCTCCTCCAGGGAGTACATGTTCAGTTCCTTCAACCTGTCTTCATAGGACTTGTGATGCAATCCATGCACCATTTTGTTGCCCTCCTCTGAACCTTCTCTACCCTGTCTATGTCCTTACGTGGTATGGTCTCCAGAACTGTACACTGTACTCCAGGTGGGGCCTCACTAGTGTCTTGCATGGCGGAATTATGACCTCCTTTTCCTGCTGGTGATGCCCTGCCTATACATCCCAGCATCCTATTTGCTTTACCTGCTGCCTTGTCACACTGTTTCCTACCTTGAGGTCATCAGAGATGATAACCCCAAGATCCCTTTCCTGCTTGGTGCATGCTATATCCTCACCCCCAACTGATATATTGTGCCAGGGTTTTTGTGCCCCATATGCATTATCTTGCACTTCTTTGCATTGAATTTCAACTGCCAAATCCCTGACCATTCTTCAAGTTTCTGCAGGTCGCTTCTCATTCTGTCTACACCCTCTGGTGTGTCTACTCTGTTACAGAGCTTTGTGTCATCAGCAAACAGTGAAATTCTGCCTTCTAGATCCTGCGCCATGTCACTGATGAAGATGTTGAATAGGACCGGTCCCAGCACTGATCCCTATGGTACCCCACTGGTCACTCTTCCCTCTGTGGAGTGACAGCCATTTACCACCACCCTCTGTGTCCTGCCACCCAGCCAGTTACCTACCCACCACACTACTGTCCTGCCCAAACCCATATTCCCCAGTTTGTGTAATAGTCTTCTATGTGGCACAGTGTCAAAGACCTTGCTGAAGTCCAGATAGTTCATGTCCACTGCCTTCCCCTGATCCACCTCCCTAGTCACCCAGTCAAAAAAATTCAATGAGGTTGGTCTGACATGACCTCCCCTTGGTGAAACCATGCTGCTTTGGGTCCTGTAGTCCATTGACAACCAGATGTTCCACCAATCTCTCCTTCAGTAGTGCTTCCATGATCTTCCCCACTACCGAGGTGAGGCTGACTGGTCTGTAGTTCCCTGCTTCCTCTTTGTTCCCACTTTTGTATAAGGGGACTACATCTGCTGTCCTCCAGTCTTTGGGTACCTCCCCTGTTTCCAGTGATTGGCTAAACAGGATAGCCAGAGGTTCAGCCACCACCTCTCTTAGTTCTTTAAGGACCCTGGGGTGCACCCATCTGGCCCCATTGCTTTATCAACTCTTATTACTTCCAGTTCCTTCAGGACCCTTTCTCGTGTAAAGGGACTTGTGTCCATTTCTGCACCATTCTCACCCTTGTACTCCTTCAGACCCATTACCCTCCTCTTCCTCAGTAAAGACTGAGCAGAAATACCTGTTCAATATGTCAGCTTTACTGTTGTCATCCTCCATATGGCCCCCATCCTCCCCCTTCAGTCTCACTATCCCTCCCTTTGTCTTTCTTTTTTCACTTATGTACCTGTAAAAGGTTATGTCCCCTCTACCCACTGATTTTGCAATGTGTCCTTCTGTCTGAGCTTTGGCTTCCCTTACTGACCTCCCTGACTCCCTTTGCTTATCCTGGTACTTCTCCCTATCCCCTTCTGCCTGTGTCTTTTTGTATTGCCTGAATGCAATCTTTTTGGCTTTCACTTTCTTTGCTACCTCTTTGGAAAACCATAATGGTCTCCTCTTCCTTTTCCTCTTGCTAACCTGCTTAATACATAATTCTGTTGTTCTTGTAATCCCCATTTTAAATACTGCCCACTATTCCTCAACCCCTGATTCCTGTACCATTCCCCTTAATGCCTCTTTCAAGTATCTCCCCATTTTCCCAAAGTCTGCCCCCCTAAAATTCAGGATACGTGTTTTTGTGTGGTTTGGTTCTGCTCTTTCTGTGATTTCAAACCACAATGACTGGTGGTCACTGTTTCCCAGGTGCTCCCCACTGTTACCCCATCACACTGTCCCTGTTTGTGAGCACAAGGTCTAGTATTGCCTTCTGCCGAGTTGGTTCCATGACCAGTTGCTTGAGGAAGGCACCCTGAAGGAGTCCAGGATAAATCTGCTCTAGTTGATGTTGCTGCTGGGATGCTCCAGTCCATGTCTGGAATATTAAAGTCTCCAACCAGTACTACCTCACCCTTGTCTGCCATCCTTTGGATGGCTAGCTAACTCCTATCTGTTTCTTCCTCCTGGGCTGGTGGTCTATAGACCACACCTGTGCAGATAGCTGTCCCATTTTCCTTTCCAGCTTAACCCACAGTATCTCTCCCCATTTTGTTTCTCCTGGATCTCTGTGGCCCTTATGTCATTTTTCACATAGAGTGCCACTCCTCCTCCTTCCTGCCTGCTCTGTCTCTTCTGAATATGTTGTAGCCAGGTATGGCCATCTCCCAGTCGTGGTTTTCATTACACCAGGTTTTCAGTGATGGCCACAATGTCCAAGGTCTGACTGCACCATGACAGCCTCCAGATCTTCCATCTTGTTGCTAAGGCTCCTGGCATTTGCACACATGGCTTTCCATGATTTGACCTCCTAGACTATTTCACTGTTCTACTCAGCCCCTTCCTTGGTTGTCATTTATCCCTGGTTCTCCTTGCTGTCTGCCATTCTGCTGAATTTTGCCCTTTCTGCTTATCCACCTCTTGGGCACTAATCTCCATCTTTTGCACACTGCTTTGCAGAGACAGCCCTCCTCTGGTTCACTGGTTCCACTGTTAGCTGTGGGGGTGAGCAAGTAGGTACCCTCCTTGCTGGCCTGCCACCCCAC
Organism: Neoceratodus forsteri; assembly: GCA_016271365.2. Lineage (NCBI taxonomy): Eukaryota > Metazoa > Chordata > Ceratodontiformes > Ceratodontidae > Neoceratodus > Neoceratodus forsteri. The sequence continues at coordinate 306,624,969 of CM057457.1, read as the reverse complement.
TGCCTAGTTTAAATGCTTGTCCAATGTAGCATTAAACTTATCATTGAACTTGGATTCCCTCCTGGATGGATGTAGGCCGTCAGGCTTGAACAAACCTCCATCCCTCCAGGTGGGTCCCCAGTCACCAATGAATCCAAACCCTTCCTCACAGCACCAGTTCTTCAACCATGAGTTAAAGTTCCTGGTGCATGCACTCCTATGCTCTCCCTTGCCTCTTACAGGTAGTACTTCTGAGAAAGTGACAGAAGTAGCTACTTGCTTGAGACCCCTCCCCAGTTTCCTAAACTCTTCCTGAACTTCCTTTGGCTCCCCATTTGCCAGGTCATTAGTACCTAGATGGATAATGACATCCAGCTCACCCTCCCGTCTTGCCTTCCCAGTGATCCCCAGGCTCTTCCTTCCATCCCTCCATGCCGTGGCACCTGGTAGGCACCTCACCTCCCTGTCCTCCCCTCCTGTGATCCTAGCTGGATCCCTCTTATGATGGAGTCCCCACCAGGATTCACTTCCTCCTCCTCCTCTGGGGTCCACTGCTTTCCCGCTGAGCCACCTCCTTGGCTAACCTCCACATCCTTTCCTTTCTCTGGGTACCTCTATTTGGTTGTCCTCATTTGCCAGAGTGGCATATGAGTTCTTAGGTGGAATAGGATCTGGGATGTGCTCTCTGTGACCGCTCTAACCCTCCCTGAGCCCACTGTCATCCAAGTGCTCCTCGTTCTCGGCATCCTTTGGGCAGTTGCATTGGACTGGGTGGTCCCTGGATAGGGTGATGGTACTCCTGACCCAGTTTACTTCCTCTCTGATTCTGGCTACCTCATCCCACAGTCCAGAGAGATGCATGCAGATAGGGCAGCACCTCAGTGTCCAGAAGGTCTGCCTGAATATGGCTGCCCCACAGCCACTGCATTGCACCACTCCCCACATTATACTGAAATTCCACTACTTGTCTGCTACTGAAGCTAACCTAGTTCCCTTTTTATTAATTTACTGTCCTAAAAATCCTGCCACTGATCCTCAGATAATTTTCTTTAAAAAAAAAGAAACCAAGAAACCAATAAATAAATAAGTCAAAACACTTGTCGTGCTGAGGGTGGGCTTCTTCCCCCTTATGCCCCTCCTACTTCACATCCCTTACTATACCCTGTGTTTAGCTCCTGTCAATCAGATTTAACAGGGCATATAATTAAGAGTTGGGGGAAGGGAGGAGGGGTGAAAATTTGCAGCAATTAAAGACAGCACAGAATTACACCACCACTATGTTTTAAATTTTCAACAGCCCAAAAACAATTATAAGTAAAGACAACAAAGAAAGTATAGTGTCACTAAAAGCCCACAATCTAAGTTTAAAAGAAAAATAGCAATTACCAGTTACTCTAAAGCACTGAATTGAATATGTTTCCTTCCTTCCCCTTCTGGCTTCTTCTGTGCCTATAATTTTGCAAAAGTGTCCAGAGGAATATAGAAACTCCCTTACAAAAATTTTACAAAACCCTAGGATCCCTCCCTGGATGTGGGACTTATATTGGCTGAGCTGCCATGAAAGAATAAATATCAAAGCAAACCAAAAACACAAACAGATAACAGAAAGGTCATGTAATAGATTGGACTGTATACAACACGAGGAAACTATTGATCATTCATTCTTTCATTGTAAATATATACAGGGTTTTGGGGCTCTTCTTGTGGCTAGTTGGAATGAACCCCTGTTTGATACAGTATCTAATATAAATCTGATGTATGGGGTTTTCACACGGGAATAGAACAAATGGAACATTGACACTTTGAATGTTATTTTTACAGTGTTAAAATGGCATATTTGGACGCCACGATGTCTTTCTATTCTGCAGCAAAAAGACCAATCTCATCAAGATTTGTTAAAGAACATTGAGGCTGATTTAAAACATGTGTACTACTTGGAAATCAAATCTATGCATCGACAGATTGTTTTAGAATTATGGAAGTGTTTACCTTGGATAATAAACTCAGATGTTCCTATAACATGAATTGAATGTAAATAATTTATGATGCACTGGAGTGAATGTATAAAAATTTTATTATGATTTGTGAATAAGTTTTCTTGTAAATAAAATGTTCCCCTGCTATTTGGAGGGGGGCGCTGTGCTGCTCTGCACAATGGTAGACAGTGTCAGGCCACTGGTGGAGGAGGACATGTTGGACTGCCAGCAGACCGAGGGTTCATCCCTGACCTTGGTTGCAGATCTACAAGAGGACTTTTTTTCTGATGTTTCTCTGGATTTGGGTACTAGAGATATGCAGCAGTGAACCCTTGCAGTGGGAGCAGAGGAAGCAGTGTCTTTAAATGCATTTCCCAATAAGAATGACCCAAAGATATCCCAGGAAAAAGCACATACATTCATAAACAGAGTATCAGCTGAGTCTCAGCTGAATGTGGAGGGTGAGCCAGCAAGTGCATGCCGAAGTGGTGACGTGGAAGGAGCAAAAATGCAGAAGAACAACAAGGCTGACATGGCACAGTCTGACAGTCCCTAGTAAAATGAACAAGCACTGCTGCATTTGGGGCTGTGGGAGTGTTTTCACCTGAGGCACATCACCGGGAGGTGGGCTCTCCCCCTGTTTAAATGTTCGTGCTGCTAGCATCACAGCAGGAGTGATTTTCTCTGCACAAGCTGCCATCAAAGTCTAAGGAGCGGTCTGCATGGGGCTCATCTTCCCTGCCCTCTAAGCCTGTATTTCATTTCTTTCTCCCCCCACAATGTACTGTATTTTGGAAGCTTTGCTGCATTTGGGCCTGTGGGAGTGTTTTCACCTAAGGCATGTCATCGGGAAGTGTGCTCTCCCCCCGTATAAATGTTCACGCTGCTAGCAAGTGCGAACAGTTGCGAGTGGCACGAGCGCCACTCCATAGAAGAAAAGTATTTATTGCGTAAGTTCTCTCCTGCCTAGAGGACGTTTGCTGACCTGGACACTTGAAGTAATAAGCTCTTATCCTCTTTTGACTTTGCCTTATATTTTAGAAAGCCTGTTATTTACCTGACATTAAAGTAATAAGCATCTAGTTGTCTTATATTTAGGTTTAGAAAATTTGTTATCTAACCTGAAACAGGATGGTTTAAATGTCTTAAAAAACTTGCTATTTATTAGACATTTGAAGCAACAAGCATTTATTTCTGTTTGCTACTCAACTTGAAACAGTTTGGTTTAAAATGTTTTAGAAATCTATTATTTATCTGACATTTGAAGTAACAAGTACTTATTTGTGTTTCATATTTAGGTCTTGAAAGTTTGTTATTTAATCTGAAACAGCGTGTTCTTAAAATGTCTTTGACTTGTGCAATATTGGTGTTATTTGTGTTCTACCCAATTTTAACTGGTGTTCTATATGATAGAAATGATAGTTTTCAGTTGTCTTACTCTTGCCCATATTGCACAAATCAAGATAATGGATATATTAGGGAGAGTTTGTCAGAACTTTGTCTCCCATATTATATCTCTTTTCTGGGCGTTCCCCCCCCCCCCAATCTTTAATTTAGTAAACCTATCTATAAACTGGTTAATACCTTAACAAAAAGAGAAAGACAATTAGAGATCAGGACAAATTACAAAATACTATTAATGTTGCTTTTACTGATGATCATTCATTCTTTCATTGAACAGTGCATCCTCACCCAGGGCCTAATATTTTACTAAGAGGGGAACATGATCTTAATCCAGTTAGTCCTCAAATGGATCTGGTTTCCCTACACTCAAGATCGTACATCTAAATGTTCAGAGTTTGCTTTCTAAATGGACCCAATTTGTTGCTTGGTCCCAACTCCATTTATTTGATGTCATTACCCTCTCTGAAACATGGTTGCATGATGGTATATTGGATTCTGAGATTTATCTCTCCAATTACCATTCCAGCGAACCTCACTTGGGCAGTGCACGTTCTCCTACTGAGTCCCCCTCTGGCTAAATGAACTCCTGTGGAAACTGCAAACACACAGCCTGCCACAGTTCAAAACAGGCCTCAAATAGCACCTAAAGTCTAGCTCACAATGCACCTGTTTCTCAGGCCAAACTTCAAAGACTAACCGACACCCTGGGTTAAACCCAGCACAGATACCTAGAAAACCTGCAATCATCCTAGCCTAGCCAGGAGCACTAGTAAGCTACTAATCCTCCTTACCATCTGTGTACTTCCCCCAACCCCCCTTCTCCACTTTCCCAACCATAGTCTATCAATGGACCTTTCATGGTCTCCAGGGCTGAGCCACCCTGAGAATCATCCAAGACATAACCTAAATCCTCTTACAATCACTTTGTTTTCCACTGTTTGCCTAGAATTCTCATGTACTACTCTTTAATTGCCTAATGTGCTGAACCCTGTAACAACTATATTTGTTCTGAACCTGTAACTGCTGTATTTGTGTCTTGTATTATTTGTCCACCCTGACATGGAACCTTTGTAAAAGAGCTCATGATCAAAGGTCTTCCAATATTTACAAATAAACAAATTACAATTTAATTAGACAAGACAGAGAAGGAAAAAGGGGAGGTGGAGTTTTAATGTACATTCATTGTAAGCTTGATTATACTGTTTTAGATCACTCATTGGGAAATTCAGGATGTAAAATGATTTCTATTGACTTGCTTTTTGGACAAAGTAAACAACTGACCCTTAGTACAATATATTTCCCCCCTAGTAGAATATCCCACGGCCTTGAACTGTTAGTCTCATTTCATGAGGTTTCACCCTCTAATAGAGAGTGGATCACCCTTGGTGATTTTAATTGTAGCTGGGATAAAAGTTTGAAAGGTGAAATTAGAGAAACATTGGCTGACCTGGGTGTTAGACAATTAATAGAGGAAATCACAAAGCCTAATTACAAAACTGGTGGAGGGACTGTTCTTGATTGGATCATGGTCACTCATGCAGATAGGATAATCAACTAGAAGGTTATGTCTGATGTCATAAGTGACCATCATCTTATCAAATGTGAATGGTCAGTAAGAGTGCCCAAAGGGCCCTCTAGATATGTTGAATGTAGAGATTTGGTTAATTTAACCTCTCAGAGACTTGAAGACCTGTTTAAAGAAATAGATTGGTCTCCCCTTTTATCTTGTACCAATATTGATGCAATGTGGGATTTTTTCTGTATAGCTTATAATGCCATTGTAAATAGAGCTTCCCTTTAAAGAAAATAAGAATTAGATCCTCTAAACAAGAATGGGTCACAAGGGATCTCATCCATTTAATGAGAAAACATGATAAATGTTGGAAGCAATATAAGGCAATGAAAAATGCTGTTCTTCTTCAAGGGTATAAGGCACTCAGAAATAAATGTAACCTGAAATTAGGAAAGCTAGGGTCGCCTACTGCCTAAACAAACAAAGAAATTCCAGGGGTAATTACAAAAAAACTTGGGACTTTCTGAACAAAATGATGGGAAAACAGAAAAAAGTCTTTGCCCCCACCATTTTTCAAGATGGACAAAGTATTAGCGATCCTTCCTTGGTTTCTAACATTTTTAATAGACATTTTGGGAATCTTGGTTCTTATAGAACCCCCATAGTTTTGGATAGTGGAATTGATTCCAAAGATGTCTGTAATGACACCAATCCAAAGTTTTACTTTAAACTTGTTACTCCTTCTCTGGTAAAAAAAAATGTATGTTGGAAAATAGTCCAAAACCCCTCCAGGGCCAGAATGGAGTGGATTTTAGGATTATTAAACTAGGTATAAATTGTTTTGCTCACCCACTTGCCCATATTATTAATTTTTCTTTGTCTTATAATGTCTTTCCATCTAGTTGGAAATTGGCAACCATAAACCCATTTTGAAGAATGGAAGTTCTTCCATTGTTACTACCAACCAATATCCCTTTATCATCCATTTCTAAAATTCTGGAGAAAATTGTGATGGATCAAACCTTGGTTTTTTCTTAGGAAATATTCTCTACTTTCAGGGAACCAACATGGCTTTAAGACAGGTTTTAATACTGAAACAGTCTCGGTGGGGTTCACAGGCAGTGTACACAGTGCACTCGACAGAGATCACTCATGTGCGGCACTGTTTGTGGACCTCACCAAGGCATTTGACCTGGTCGAATTTGATCTTCTCCCAGGTGTTCTTCATGGCCTTCATTTCTCTGGTGATATAACTAGGTGGTATCAAAGTTTCTTAAGTAACAGATCTTTTAGAACAATTATTGGTTCATCCACATCCCAGACTCTCCCTTTAGTTTGTGATGTACCCCAGGATTCAGCCCTGGGCCACTTGTTCTCATTTTTAATGAACTCAGCCCCAAATATCTGCACCAAAACAGAGATGACTCTATGCAGATGATGCTGTTATTTTTTTGTACCAATCCCAGACCTGAGATTGCTCTTTCCCATCTTCAGATTGATTTCGATCATCTGCAGGAGTGGTTATTGTTAAATCACTTGGTGCTGAATTCACAAAAACAAAAGTAATGTTTTTTTCTTGCAAGAAGAAAGCAACCACTAATTTTCCCCAATTATTGATAAAAGGGTAATGAAATTGAACTTGTCCCGGCCTTCAAATATTTAGAAATAATTTTAGATAGTCAGTTTACTTTTGAACCTGACATTCAGAGCCTTAGGAAAACCCTGCATCAAAGGCTGGGCATTCTTTATCGGATTAAGTCTCTCTTGACTCCCAAATCCATAAAATTCTTGGTCCATAGTTTCCTGTTCTTGGTATTAGACTATGGTGTATTGATATATATACCTCCTCTTGTTGTAATGCTTTGAATTCACTCTGAGTGATATATAATTCTGCCCTAAGATTTTGGCAAAACATACCCTTTCGATCTCACTGTTCTGATTTGTTTGAACAGTCTTATTCTTTATCTTTTGATGATCGAGTTCTTTATAAAATGGGTATTTTTTTATTTAAAGTAAAATGTAAACTTCTTCCCCTGTCTGTTTCTCTAATGTTTCCCAGGGCATTAAATACTTTATCTACCAGGTTCCAGCATAAATTCAATTTTAAAATACCATTTTTAAGACTACTTTTGGGCAAAGATCTCTATTATTTAGAGCACCTGCTTTTTTAACAAAATACCTACAGAAATTGTAGAGAGTAATTTCATTCAGTGCTTTAAAAAAAGGTTAAAACACTGGCTCTACTCAAAAACATGAATGCATCTGTTTTCTGTAACTTCACCTTAAGTGGATTGAATGGTCTGCTCCTAAATGTTTTGTTGTTATTTTGTATTGTGTTTTTAGATAGAACTTGTCACCTGTGAAAACGGGCAATCTTTGTTCATCTGGTCTTACAAGTATTAAAAATAAAAATGAAAATGAAAAAAGAGGGAGTTTGCTTGGACAACAAGTGGGTTCCAGATTCTGAATGGATCTCCTTTTCTATGCAACTGGACACTCTGGAGGTCTCCAATGCAGGTGCAAGGTAAGTAAACATCTTATCTGATAAAGGAGGGGGTACTGGGGAGTGTGAATATTTTGCTGAGGGCCCTGATACTGAAACTGAACTACTGCATACTTATTTTTCTGATTCTCCACCCCACTCCCCACGCAGAGATCAAGGGAGGACTGGACCCAGGTTTTCTGATCTATTTCACCACAACACCAGGGAACAAGTACCGTGGTGCAACGCAGTTCATCTCCAATATCGGGGAGGTTTGCAGGAACATCTAGACAGGCTTTATGCTGCCAGAAAATTGTTAAAAGACTCAATGAACTTTTTAGCATCTGAGGTGTATGCCTTAGTCAATGTGAGGGGAAAGGGTACTTTTGATATCAGTTTTAAATATTTTGCCAGTCTGGATAAGTTTTGGGTTAAGTATGAAACTTGCAAAACTACACCTTTGTGGACCACCTTTTTGGGCAATCCCACTCACTAAATCCCTGTTTAGAACCATACTTGTTATGTTTCGAAATGAGGGAGTAAATGTGTGGGATATTCAGTTTTGGCTGGAACAAAAATATAATGTTTTGAGGCCCCCAGAGCCTATCATTGATGATGAAGAAATCTGGACAGGCAGTTGGAAATTTAAGGTAAAACTAAACACCACTGGGAATGAGGTTCAGCATTTTCCAAACAGTTTCTTTTTGGGCAAGGATAGAGGGGTTTGTTTCTATGCAGGCCAGCCCAAGGCCTGCTATAAATGTGGGAGTAGGAGGCACCTCAGTAGTATGTGCGATAAGATGAAATGTGTTCTCTGTGGGGATTTTGACCATGATAGTGGAACTTGTAGAAATGTTTTCTGATGCAACTTGTGTGATGAACAGGGACATGCCTACCATCAGTGCCCTTTGGCAGGACAGAACAGGCAGGGTGGGTTGGATAAAGAAGATCTGATTAATCATGCACAAGAAAGGTATAGGCCCAATTTTTCCAGAAGGGACCCACCCCAAATGGGGTCTACTACTTCAGAAGCAGACCACACAACCCCAGAGCATATTACTCCCACAGAACAGTCAGAAACTCTAAAGTATCAGCAGGACTCAGCTCAGGAGGCCCCCTCTACTTCAAAAATGAATAAGCAGGTTATGCCCCCCCAATCTCTCTACAGTTCCAGACCCCACACCCCAAAAGAGTTACAAGAGCTTCTAGTAGGCAAAAACAAAATCTTGCTGGACTTCCTACTCAAAATGCTTTTTCAGTATTGCAGGATCTGGAGGGGGGCTCTGAATCTGATGTTTCCTTCATTTCTGGGGCACGTTCTGAAATGGAATGTGATGATGAAGGAACAGAAGTTTTGGATACAAAAAAAAGAAGGGAGGAGAAGAAAAAAGATAAATATTTATAACTCTGTAATGGCTACTTTGAAACTAGTTTCCCTGAATTCCTGTAGTATGAAACACTATAGGAAAAGGTGGGCATGTTTACATTTTTGCAGGTCCTTAGCCACCGACATTGTATTCCTACAGGAAACTAGATTTAATACATTAGAGGATGTGGCACAAGCAAAAAAAAACTTGGATTTCTGGCCCTTCATTTTGGTCCTATTGCAATATATGACAGATGGTTTGGGAATTTTATTTGGGCACATACAGGTTCAGGTGGTGAGAGTGGTAGATTTAATACCTGAGAGAGTCTTCATTCTGAATTGTTTTTATAAAGGATTGTCCCTCAGGCTAATTAATACTTATACTCCACAAGTTAAGACTGCTCGTATTGTTCTTTTTAATGCAGTGCAGCCTTATCTTTTCACGAACAATCATGTTATTTGGGGTGGGGATTTTAATTGTAGATTGGATTGCAAAGTTAGGGACAAGATCCAAAGAAAGATTTATTGTGATACTCATGCATTACAGGGCATTCTGAGTACCTCAAAGTTAAAAGATGCATATAGGGAACTTTTTCTGATCCAGGGTACACATATAAAAGGAGTATTTATTACTCAAGAATAGATTATTTTTTCCTTTCCAAGCATTTAATTTGAAACACCTTTTCTTTAAAATTTTGTGAGGTTAATGACCATACGGCTCTAATATGTAGCATAGGTTTCTCATCTGTTTCTTCTAGGTTTCCATCTGTAATCAGTAGCTGGACATTAAATTCTACTCTATTAGACCACTTAGAAATTAGGATGAAACTACTTGATGTTATCAATGTCAGAAAAACAGTAGCTGAACTATTTGAGGATTAGGTAACATGGTGGGAAGACACAAAGGTAGAGAAAAAAGACTTTTTAATGCATTTAGGTAAAACCAAGAGGAATGAAGATTACATAAGGTAGCTGGGCTATAGGAATCAATACTATTGACTCATGTCTTCATCAAATGGTTCAGATTCACGGTTTCAAGAACAATTACTTACAATTAAAGACAAAATTAAATTCTATCAATATGACAGAGTGGCTTTCTTATAGGCCAAAATGAAATTTGGATAAAAAAAAACACCTTATGCAGATCCTTTCTCTTCTTGCAAACAAGGTTTAGAGAAAAAAAAACTCATGGAAGGCTTATGGGATGAGATGGGACAAGTTACATTTTCAGATGTAGAAATGTTGGAGATTGCATCTCGTAGTTTGAGGATACAACAGGGGTAGGCTATACCACAGATAAAGGGTGGGATGGCTTTGCAAATTTCCCAGTACCTGTTACACCAGAGGATCAAAAAAGGATTTAGAAAAGCCTACCACTGTTGAGGAGGTCAGGAAGGTCATTACACAACTTAAATTAGGACTTTCACCAGGGAATGATGGAATTACAAATGAATTTTATAAACCCTTCCCAGAAGAAATTAATGAGATTCTATGCAGTCTATATAACGAAATATTAGGCAGGAAAAATTTCAAAAACCTTTTCTGATGCTATTATTATTTTTTTATATAAAAAGGACAAACATATGATCTGGGTAATTGGAGACCTATTAGTCTCTTTAATACAGACTATAAAATCCTAACTACTATTTTATGCCATAGGCTATAAAAAATAGTTGAATCAGTGATATTGCCTGTCCAAACCTGCTCTATACCACATAGGAACATACAACAAAATCTACTTTTCCTCAGAAACCTGTGTGAGTATGGAAGACAAAATAAATTAAATAGCTATTTAATAACTTTAGATCAAAAAAAGCTTTTGATAAGGTGTCTCACAATTTTTTATACACAATCTTACACAAATATGGGATTCCCAAAAGATTTAGGACATGGTTACAGGTTTTGTATAAGGAAGCAGTAATTTATCCGACCATTAATGGTTTGCTGGGTAGTGGATTACCTTTTAAGAGGGGAGCAAGGCAGGGGTGCCCACTCAGTCCTTCATTATATACCTTTGTATTAGGCCCTGTAATTAGATTGATTTCACAGGATACGGGAATATGGAGAATTTCACCAGCTTTAAATATTGCACCCCAGAAGTTGGCTGTTTATGCAGATGATATTTGCTTAGCTGTGCAGAATAGGGAAACTGTAGTCAAAACTATGCAGGTGTTAGAGTTATGCAGAAATAGCCAGAGCAGAAGTAAATTATAATAAAAACCTAGGGGTCAGATATTCAAACCATTGTGCTTAGAGCAAAACCATAGTGCTGGAATAGTGCTGGATTTGTGTGAGGCTGCAGTATTCAAAAGCCCTATTAGCACCGGCGCTGTGTGGTAGCACTGATGTTAACAGATGATAGTATGCAGGGGCAGGGTTAGGAGAGTGCCCATGAATGCCAGCAGCATGGCATATTCAAAGGTCTAGTGCCACACTATAGGCATTAGCACAACCTGTATTGTGGTGCTAGATACTGCCGAAAAAAGCTGGTGGTAATGCAGTGGTGCACCCCCATTGTGGACCCCCATAGCCGCGATATAGCAAGAAAAGCCCTGGTAGTCTAGTGGTCCCCCAACCCCCCCAAGCACAAATCCTGACCCCCGGTACATGTATTAAGCAAAGTTTTCCCTGGTAGTCTAGTGGTCCCGCACCACCCAAGCATGAATACTGACCCCGGTACATGTATGAGCTTAGTTTCCCTAGTAGTCTAGTGGTCCCCACCCCAAGCATGAATCCTGACCCCGGTACCTGCAAATAAGGTAGTTTGCCCTGGTAGTCTAGTGGTTCCCCCCACCCAGCAGTGATGCCTTCAGTCATCCCAAGGACATGCTACAAAGTGAGCTGGCGATCGGATCTGTATACTGGAATAATGGCACAAAATTTTGCAGGTCAGGTAGAATTTCCAAAATGTATCCCTTCAAAACTGGAGTTTGCTTTAAAGGTACTGACTGATAGGAGAATTCCGGTTATGATGTGGGACATACAGTGGTTGAGTTGCCATGGCAGGCTGGGTGGGCAATTTAAAACATAAATCTATACTGGAAAGGCAATGCATATGACTGGAATGTATAGGGGAGGAAGAAACAATGGATCACTTCTTATTGAATTGTGTGTACACCAAAAATATTTGGGAAATTCTGCCCACTAGATGGCAGTGGAGTCCTGTTCAACATATAATGTATGATATAATAGTTTTAGGGATTATACAGGGTTACTTCCCAGATACAAGCCTAGTACTTTAAATTTGATTTTTGCTTCTATTAAGTACTATCTGTGGCAGGTAAGATGCAGGTTTTCATTTCAACATACAGATACACCAATTTTAACTTTAATAAAACAAATTGAAGCTGCTATTCTTAAACAAAAAGAGAAGGAAAGAATGAGCTTGGAAGCTAGGAAATATCAAATGTTATGGCAGAACATACCTTGGTTAAGCTTTAGCAATATAGCAGGGTTGTAAATAATTGATTAGCAGTTTTTTTCTTGGGGCAATGCTAACTGTACAGAAAGTATTTATATAGGTTTTCTAGAAGTGTTATGTTTGTTAAACACAGTGAGGCAAGTGCTATGCATTTTCACAATGTTCTGGCACTTTTATGAGCAAAACGCTAATCAATTTTTGGAGTTAAATAAATCCCTGTATAGGATGAAATTATACCTTTTTCATATGGTATTTTGTATATTGTTAATTTTCTTTTTGTGTTTTTTTCCTCTTTTTGATGCCATTGTTAAAGTAAGGAGAAAGAAGTGACTGCATAGAGAATGATAACACAAGATATGTGTATGTTTTTTTCCTTTTTCTCTTTTTTTCCCCTTTATTTCTTGGATGTAAAATGTGTATTTTCTTGTGACCTGTACTGATGTTTTATTTTGATCAATAAAAATTCCCTTACTCTTTTCGAGAAGTGCCATGGGATCTTTAACATCCACCTGAACTACTGTACCACCAGAACAGGCAGATGGGACCTCAGATTAACATCTCATCCGAAAGACAGACAAATAATTGAAAAGGGATCTAAATACAATTCTCATATCCTGTTGTGCTATTGATTCACTAACTGTACAGTACTAGTAGTGGATAAGATAGGATTTCCTTCACCGCAGGTATGAAAACCATATCAGCAAAGCTGCCAGTCACATTAGAGCCTCTCGGTCACTCTCCACTCTTAATAGTGGCCATATCTGCCACGTCAGAACTCAATAAAAACCTGAAGGAAAAACTAAAAAATGAGTGAACTAGAATTAGTTCACTCACACAGACTGATGAGGCTAAGCACACTGATAGTAAGAGTGAGTACTCTCAAACAATATGTGAGATGGTATCAGGAACATTTCTGGTACTGAGAGCATACAGTTACTAGAGCCTGCATACATACTGTTATTTGAAAAAACATGGAAACTGGGCTGATCATCTGCCTAGGCTCCCAGCAGTCCCGTGGTTTAAATGACAGACTTTTCAACTAACATCTTTCAGCCACCTTGTGGTTTACTACTGTAGTCTGTCCTGTTTTACACCCCCCCCCCCGTAATATCTTTGCTTGCATGTGTACAATATGTTTGCATGTGTGGGCATCCTGGTCACTTTGCAGATGTCTACCCTCTGAGCATTGCTGTGAATGCAGGGTGCAGACAGACAGACAGTCACTATTGGAAGGCTTTGGGCTTCTTTGTCCCTTAAAGACTTTCTCAGAGTTGAATGTGGAAAAAGCAATTTACTCACTCAGTTGTCTTGCAGAAATTGTGTTCCTTCTTTCAAGGTTTCTGGACTCATCAGCACTGTCACTGCTGAAGCAGGTTTGGCTCTCTCACAGCTGGTTTCATCAGGTTACTGGCCCATGTTTTCCCCAATGTGGAAAGGTTTTGGCAGCCCTGGAGAACATTTTCTGGCAACCCCCAGGCTAGCAACCTTAACTACTAGCAGCCAATTTTCTCTCTCGGCAGAAGGAAAAGCCCCCCTCCCCTGTGGAGAGGCTTGAACTGGATCACTAGGCCCATTTCTCTACTGAGGGCCAGAGCCCCACCCCTGTGGGGGGCCCACACAGAATCTGCTTGCACAGCTCCAAAACACTGCCTTTTATGGAGCTCCTTTGTGGCCCCCTATTGGCTGGAGCTGTTTGCTGCTCTCACTCTAATTGGCTGATTCTGTCTGTCAGTCCAGAAAATTAATATTCATTACCTTCACTCGATGCACTATAGCAACAGTTCACAGACTTTGTCACAGAGAGCCTCCCCAAATCCATGGAAAAGATTTTGAGCCTCCCCAAAAACTGAAATGATCTTGGGCCTCCCCAAAGGAAACTAACATACTGTACTTTGCGCAGTACACTATGAATAAATTGAAACCCCTCTGAGTACTTAGCTCACATTCAGTTCTTTGTCTTATACTGATGTGGAACCTTTGAAAAAGAACTCCTGTGCTCAAAGGCGTTATCCGAATAACAAATAAATAAAATAAACAAATGCTGCTATTCAGCTTATTCTAACCCCGCCCCACAGGCCAGCCTACTTGCTCTGTTATTTTCATTCTTGAATCGTTACTCCTTATTGCAGTACCTTCATGGGGTCAGACTAATTTCTCTGTTTCCTCTATATATGAAATAACCTTCCTACATACTTTGCCTCTCCCCCTCCTTCTCTGCTCCTAAGCAACCTCTCTGGGATTACTTTGCTCCTTCCTGCTATTGCTCTTAGCACTTCTATGCTCAACCCTTGGATTTGGGCAGTTCTGCCATCAGTCTACAAATTGATCAATTACCACCACTCATTATTAATTTATTGTTCATATTTGTTTACACTATTGTTCATTGTGTATTTCTTGATTGTTTTGCAGTTATCTTTTGAAATATATTCACTCCCTACCCTTCCCCTTGTACACCTGAAATGTGCCTTGGCTCATTCACCTTCCCTTGTGACCTATTAGTAAATAAATACATAAAATTCACCCACTATTATCCTCTTTCAGTTTGCTTCATCTCTTCACACAAAATATAGATAAATCAAAATTTAAATACAGTACTTTTTCAGACTTGCTTGAGCCTCCCCTAGAACAGGTTGGGGCCTCCACAGGGAGGCTGGCCTCACCATTTGAGAACCCCTGCACTATAGGCTCCCTGTTTTGGCACCTGAATTTAGGTCCCTGCAGCTTCTTCATAAGTCCTTTGCAATGTCCCATGAGCTCTGGCAAAATTTCCACAAATTCTGGCTGAAAATCCAGGCTTTTTGATTGGCTGTTGCTGCACTAACATGGCTGCTAATACACGCAGGCCCCTTGCAGCTTCAACACAGTCCCAAATAAAAGTCCTGGTATAGCCAGAGTAACCACTTTATTTGCCTACTTGTCCCACAGTTCAATAGCTGCTTTTGTGCCCTTTAGATCACTGCCCAGCTTTAGTATTTTTTTTTAGTCTCTTGCCTGTCACTGCTGCTGTAATTAAGTGCCCCCAGGCAGCAGACAGGCTTCTTTACCTGAGTCCCAACATTAACATTGGTGCAGCCAGGAAAAATACATTTCATTTACATTTACCCACTTGAAATTGTAGCCCCTAAATGTCTAGTGGAGGGGCTGCCTTTACCACACTAATATTTACATTTATACAGCTGCAGCACCTCAAAACTTGCAGCCCCTTTCTCTGACCATGAACCTGCTCATGAATATTAATTGACCTGTTCATCAATATTCATGAAGCTGGGCCCACAAACACACAGTGTGCACAGCACTTATTTATTTAATTACTTTGTGGCTCCCTCCAGGTCATTCCAAGTCACTGGCCCCTGTCCTGATACTATCGGGGACTGGGACTACCGGAGGAGCCATCCTAGCAGTCCACTGTTTCTGTCCAAATCAAAGCACACCTTCTGCCACTTGCGTGGGACTGCCAACTGACCCAGAAACACTGGCGACCCATGATCCTGGTTCGCAATCCCAAGAGGGGCTGAGGAGGCACTAGAGCCAATAGGGGGAGCTTGGGGCACAATCAGAGAGTAGGAGCTGTCCACTCACTGTGAAGAGAAGAAGGGAAAAGTGGTGGCTCCTTGGATGCTCCAGTCAGCCCATGTAGAGCAAGTAGACCCAGGGCTGTGGTGGTGAAGGTTAGGGACACAAATGGGAACCTGGCAGGCATCAGGAGTCACTCCTTGAAGTGGGAGCAGAAACAGGAGATGCTCCACTACAGGAGCAAAAGGAGGAGCCACAGGAGACAAACCGGGCAAAAGGTAAGCCCCCAAATTTGGAGGGGGTGGTACATTACCATTTTGTTTTGTTTTCAGACCACATGCTGACACAGTACATTGCTGTTTTTTTTTTTTTTTTTTTTGTTCTCATTGCTTATTTGATGTTAATAACAAATACTGATGGCCTGCTACTTTGCTTTCATTAACACACTCTGATAGGAAAGTGACCAGATCAATGCTGTCATTTATTGAGGACAGAGTTTGTCAATAATGGGTCTTCTGTTGCATTTCATAGATCTGATACTATCAGGGACTACTGAGTTGTGCCTAAATTATTGAGGGTGCCAAATACACGGGACAGATCATGGATACTACCCCCCTCCACTGGGACATTTGAATGTGGTAGATGCCTATCCTGCCCATTTTTGAGACAAACCAAAACATTTCAGAACCCTAATAATTGGAGGAAGGTTGTTGTTAAAGATTTTGCAAACTGCAACACTTTTGGTAGTGTGTATTTACCCATCTGCAGCTGTGGCGCCTCTTATGTGGATCTTACTTTACGTCAGTTAAAAACATGTTAGAGCATTACAATGTTGGGATAACATGTATTCTGTAGTTAAACATGTTCAGAGTAATGCTGGGGGCAATCATGAAATACAATTTGCGGGCACAGAGAATGTCATCCTTGGCCCTAGAGGGGAAACTGGGAACAGAAGATAGGGCAAAGGGAGAGCTACTGGATCTATGAACCGGGGGCCTGTGAGGGTACTGGTCTAAATTACAGCATTGATCTGGCCAGAGTCCTATAAGAGTACATTTATGAGAACTTACTCCCACGTCCCCTTTTCCTCCCATCTTCCTGCTTTTTCTTCACAAATATTAATCCCTCCAATTTTCACCCCTCCCCCAGTTTTCCTCACCTCACCTCCTCACTTTAAAACCCTTTCCTTTTATCCCTCTCTCCCCCACATTACCCAGCCCAGCCCTATCACCTTCTTACATAACCCTGGGTAGATTCCTATCCAATCCCACCCTCTGACTACTCAACCCCCTTCTTCTGTCACCCCCTTTATCTCTGTCCCCAACTTCCCCCTGCTCTCATCTATTCTGTCCTTCCCTCCTTTGGTCACCACCACTTCTGACCCTCCATAACTCTACCTGCATGCTCTAAAGCTGAGCTACCACTATAAATTGCTTGTCCACCTTAGGTATTCTCTTAGTACTGTTGCAATAAAGTTGACCTCTCCTTCCTGATCCATTTTAACTGTACTTGCTCGAATCTGTATCTGTATGTACCATAATGTAGTTGCCTGCTGTATATACCCCTATCTGTTTTGTAATGTCTACGTACTGTACCTTATCTATTGCCTTACGACGTGGAACCTTTGTAAATGAGCTATTAGCTCAATGGTGTTATCCGAGATTCCAATAAAATAAAATGAAACAATCCATATTTGTTATTAGTATCAAATAACAATGTGTATGCCAGATATTGTAGTTGTATGCTCTCAGTACCTAAAATGTCCATGATGCCATCTTGTAATCTTGATTTTTGTATAAGTGTGTTGACAAGGTTTTTTTAGCAAAGTGGTGGGTGCAGGGGTATTAACATCCCAAACTTTATGGTGTGTAATTGTGAGAGCTGGTACATGTCCCCATTTTGGTGTTTTGGACCCATTTTTATGTTGGATCATGCTTGCGCGGCCAACATATTGCATTAGTAGCAGATTTGGGGATGCCGTCACTGTTGGGTGAATTCAGAGCATGCATCAGTAGGTGCGTCCCTCATTCCCCAATAAGCTGAAGGCAGTAGGTGCTACACCAGGAATACATAATGTGATGAGCACATCTAAGAAAGGTCCGCTGCAATGACAGCCAAGCTTGTCATGCAGCGGCACCAAAACATGCCCTCCCTATGTGCCTTTCCTGGTGAAGCCCTTCCATTAACATGGCAGCGCTGACTTCTGCCTCGTGGATAGCCCACTTCAGGGATACCCAGTCCCCCTGTCGGCATGCCCCAACCCATGTCATTTGCTGACGGGGGTGCCCGCTCCCCATCGGCATAATGCAACCCCTCCCACTTAAAGTGTGTGCCGAGGTGCCAACCTTTGGCATCATGTCCCCTTCCAGTTTCATTTGCCGATGGTGGGGAGCCCACCCTGTTGGCATAGTGTCCCCCCCATTTGTTGTGTGCCAATGGGGGTGCCCAATCCCCCATCGGCTACAGAACCCCCCCAAAAACACTCAGGTGGCATGCTGGCAGCCCATCCCAGGGTGCCAAATGACCTGTAAAAGAAAAACCGTCCTGCAATGTTTTTTTTTTAAACCTGCAAAGCAGAAAACAGTCCCTCGTCGACTCTGGTGGTCTTCCCCAGCCCACGCCCACCCTCTGTGCACTCTGCCTGTCCACACCCCCCTCATACTTACCTCCAGAACACGGCGCAATGATCTTCGGTGGACTGGGAACACTTCTGCACTCTTCAAAGCCAACTGCGAACTGAAGAAATGCCAGTAAGCTGTATGATGGCATAAATAGGGGTTTTTCAACTTTGATGCATATCTCTGGCATTTTTGGGGATTTTGGCACCAAATTTTCAACATGGGGTTATTGAGACCCCTCCTCATGAATTCAGTCACTGTCATGGCGTTATTCGGTCCCAAAAGGTGATTTCACAGTCACTGCGTGGAATCACCTTTCTGGACTGATTAACAAAACAACAGTGACACTGTTCCTAAGGGGGTCTCTCAAAAAGCATATGTTGCAAATTTAGTGAAAAAAATCAAAAAAATGGCTGTTTTATGAGATTGTATTGCACAGTTTCCATGCACGCTCATAACTTCATGAATTTGTAATATTTTCACTCCAGATTTTCAAAATTGCCATTTTTCCACACCTCCTTATGAACAGTACAGCTGTAATTTTACATATCCTGGCCAAAATGTGTTTTCGCATGTCCGGCGCAGAATAGTGCGGTTGCTGTGTGAAATAAGTTTTCGGGACAGTTTGAAAAAATGATGGTGACACTGTTCATGAACAGAGGTCCTAAAATGCCTATGTTGAAAATTTGGTGACGAACAGCCACAAAATGACTATGTTACAAGCGTGCATTGCGCAGTTTCCATGCACCCTTGTAACTTCGCAAATTTGCAACATTTTCATGCCAGATTTTCAACACTGGCAATTTCTCACACCTCCTTATGAACAGTACAGCTGTCATTTTTTACAGCCTGTCCAAAATGTGCTTCCACATCTGTGGTGCACAATGGCATGGTCGCTGTGGGAAATCAACTTTTGGGACAGATTAATAAAATCACAGCACCACTGTTCATGAGGGGAGGTCTCAAAACGCCTATGTTGAAAATGTGGTTAAAAAAAACCCAAAATAATTGCGTTATGGATGTGTGTTGTGCAGTTACTATGCATATTCATGACTTCACCAATTATTCATATTTTCACTCCAGATTTTCATTGTTGCCATTTTTTTACACCTCCTCATGAACAATACAGTTGTCATTTTTCACATCCTGCCCAAAATGTGTTTTCGTCCCTGTGTTGCCAAATGGCATAGCCACTGTGCAACACCACCTTTCAGTTAACAAACTGATTGTGCCACTCTTTATGAGCTGGGGTCACAAAAAGCCCATGTTGAAAATTTTGGGTGACCATACCAACAAACGCCTATGACGTTAGGGTTTCCAACTGTAACACCCCACCTTGTAGAGACTGCCAAGCATCAGGGGTGTGACTTGGGATCATTGGCTGTAATGCTCATGCCATTCCACCTCTACCCCCACCCTGCAGCCAGTGACAGGCATTGAGGTGTGCCTTGGAATGTTCAGCCCTGAAGATCACCCCTCTACTGCACCCGTCTGTGTGTATTTCCTTATGGAATGGGGTAAATATAAGGCCCTAAGACCCCAAAGCACACCATGACACTTGTCAGTGTCTACAGGGTAGGGTGAGGTAAAATGGCATGAGCGTTATAGCTGACACCCCAAAGGCATACCCCAATGCCTGTCAGTCTCTGCAGGGTGAGGGTGAGGTTGGCGTCAGTTCAATACTTCACTGCCATTCCTATTATGCATCTCTAACTCTTGTACTACCAATGCCAATGCCAGCGAGACAAAATTCGGCATTGACAAATGCTTGTTACATACTGCTAAGAATTATTGAATATTCCTCAGCAACTGGCCTTTGCTCAATCAAAGTGTTCAGAACTTTGTCAAACAGGGTAACATATATTTTCATCTCCTGTACACTGACTACAGGTTTCTTTTGCAAATTGGTAGTTGTAGTGACATTAACATCCCTCACAAAGCTGTGCACTGTTGTGCCATCTGGCACATGTTGCCTTTTCTTGTATACTGGATTCATTATTCCTCATTGCCATGAATTACTGACACCCCCCCCACACACACACAAAATTTGTCTTTGGTCATAAAAGTGGACAAGCCCTTTCTAAACAGGGTTACATGTATTTTTGCCTCCTGCACTCTGTATTGACTTTCTTATAGTATGGAAGTTCGTGAAGGTGAGAGAGAGGTATTTCTTTTGCTTCTTTTATTCCATAGATATTAAGAAAAAAGCTATTTTGCCTATCAGTACTGTAATTTTAAGGGGCTTCACTCTACAAATAATTTTTTTAACATTTATATAAAAATGACAATTAATATTTACTAGTGTCTCCTGTTTTGGCAAACATTTGTGTAAGAAGTATAGTAGCCTCCGATGTGGCAAAAGGGGGTCGACACTGAATTGTGTAATTCCTAGCTTATACAAATTATATGGTTGATTTGGTTATTTTTACCTCTGCAGTTTTATTTAATATAGTAGTATCTACATTTATTTAACAGATGTATCGATTTGTCTATTACTGTGCAGGTTCTTGAACAGGGCTTTTGCAGACTGACTGTGATGCCTGATCTTAGTTACAATCATGTTGTTTTTATTATTCTAACTCACAGCTCACTTAATTAATCAGGTGATTAGCTTAGTGCACACTACATAAGGGGTGCACTTTTGGTTCTGTTTCACTCTGAAGAAGCCTGGGTTAGCCCAAGTGATACACTGGATTCATCATCACCTTAGCTATTACATCACATAGTTGCTACCAGTGAGTTTATTCTATCAGCAGGCTGATGTAGATGACAGAGTTTGTTTGCACATGAATGTGTTAAATGGTAAGCCACATATTTTTTACTGTCTGAGTCTATTCCTTGCTGTTGGTGCCTATATTCAGTTGGTAGCAAGTCACATTATAGGACTGAATATCGGGCTGTGTCAATGCAGTGCTAAGTGCAACTATACTGCCTTGACGTGGACCTCATTTGTATATAGCTCACAAGGACTAGAGCTGCCTAATATGGGGTAGCACTAAGATCCCAGAGGGCTATATTCAGCCTGAAAATGCCATTACATCCACTGGGAATGCAAGGTGTTAAGGGGCTATTTACATGCCCACTATGTGCTCATTTGCATGGGGTGCAACAGCCCCATAGTGCCATTGAAAAATACAATGTAAGCCCTGGATATCTAGTGTGACCTGATCACTAATCACTCCTCTGAGTATATCCTAATCCTTCCTGGTAGTCTAGTTGGATTCCCTCGATTGCTCCTCTGAGTGTAGTTTAAAATTCCCTGGTGGACTAGTGTGCCCCTCCAATCACACTTCTGAGCATATTTTATAATACCCTGGTGCTCTACTGTGACCCCCTACCCCCACTCACCCATTTACACATAGAGATATGTGTGCCTGATGTACAGTGGTTTCCCACGCACCCTAACTTGCCCTTTAACACATACCTGTAGATAAACATGCCCTGGCCCTATCTCTGGTAAAGTCTGTTAAAAGCATTTTTGCATTGAAGTGTCCAGGTCAGAGTCATTCTCCACCATCTTCTGTCATCGTGACTTGACTAAATTTTGCAGATCAGCTGACATGAGTCATTGGGATTGATAAATAAACAGGTTTGTCCATTGTGCTGGAGTCTGAGCTTAGCTGGAGAAACAGAGTTAAGCTGATTGTTTAATTAAAGGAGCTTTTTCTTGGCCCATCAAAGTTTTTCAGTTTTTGCTATGTTGAACAGCTCAGATCAGGACAAAACCAGATGCTGTGTGTGTCCATGTCTATTTCATGGACCCTATGAGACGACATCAAAATCAAATTCCATTGCATGACTGTTCACATTTTTATAAAGTACATGGCTTAGTCTCCAAAGTGTTTCATAGTGTGACACAGTAAAGTTCAATAGAACCCATATGGAAAAGATCTAGACTTTTAATATCTGAAAATATCCTTGCTTTTCCAAGCATGTTTCAAGCTTTTGTCAAATACTCGCTATCCTCTATCGCCACAAAGCGAGCCTACCAATCCCCACCCGATACATGCTTGTTCGTAAAACTATCTTGCCAGTTATTGACTATGCTGATATAGTCTATGGTATGGTCCATCCCCCTCTCTCTCTCCAGACTTGACATCCTTCTCAATTCCTTCTGCTGCTTTGCAACCACCTCACCCCACTCACTCACCACTGCCGGCACTACGCTCCCCTCTCCCTGGCTCCGCTCTCCCATAGGCGAACCATTCACGGTGCCTCCTTTCTAGCTAAATACTGGTATGGATCCCTCCCCTCACCTCACCTCCCTCCTCACTCCAACCTCCTCCCTAAGCTACCCTCTCTGCCACAGGGACCCCCAAACTTTCCACCTCCCTTACCCTCGCACTCTTACCAGCCAAGCTGGCTTCTCGTACCGCCTCCCCTTCTCTGGAATAACCTCCCTCCAATCTTCGCCAGGCCCCTTCTTGCTCTGCCTTTACTAGACTCATTAGGATCCAACCTGCCCCACACTGCCCTAAATGTTCAAATGGTCCCAGCACACAGCTGATGCACCACACAGTCCCCACCCACCTACCCCAGCCACCTAGTCCTAGCTGACCTCATCTCCCTTCTCCCTCTCCACATGCAATTTGTTTGCTGTTTTACCACTGAATCAGTGTATTTTAATTGTTTGTAAAAATGCTGTGCAAGCTGTCTGTATTCTGCAATCTATTGTTACTCTCTGTACAAACTGTACCTGAGTCAAACCTGGAAACGAGCCTTGGCTCAGTGTGCCTTTCCCGGTCATCAAATTTTACATAAATAAATAAAAAATTAAAAATACATTCAGACTTTTCAGATATATTCAGATATCTTCTCAAAAGAGGCCAGAAGGGGAAGGCTCCAGATTCATTTCAGTACAGTGCAATAACTGCTCATTGCTGTTTTTGTTTTAAACCTAGACTTGTGTGCTTTTAGTGGTGCTGTTATTTCTTTGCTCTCTTTACTTGGAACTGTTCTGGGACTTGAAAATGTAAAGCCTAGTTTTCTGTGCTTTTAGTGGTGCTATTATTCCTTTGCTGTCTTTACTTGGAATTGTTCTGGAGCTGTTGAAAATTTGAAACCTAGTTTGGTGTGCTTTTAGTGGTGCTGTTTTCCTTTGCTGTCTTTACTTGGAACTGTTTTGGGGCTGTTAAAAATTTGAAACCTAGTTTATTGTGCTTTTAGTGGTGCTGTATTCCATTTCTGTCATTACTTGGCATTGTTTCGGGGCTGTTAAAACTTTGAAACCTAGTTTGTTATGCTTTTAGTGGTGCTGTTTTCCTTTGCTGTCTTTACTTGCTGCAAATTTTGTTCACCTCCTCCCCACCCCACTCTTAATTATATGCCCTGTTAAAGCTGATTGACAGGAGCCAAGCACAGGAATAGCAGGGTTGTGGAATAGGAGGGGCATAAAGGGGAGGAAGTCCACCCTTGGCACAAGTGTTTTGACTCATTTTTTGTTGTTGTATCCATCTTTAAATAAAAGTGTCTGAGAATCAGTGGCAGGATTTTTAGGACAGCAAATTAATAATGAGGGTACTATAAGGAGAGCTTCAGTAACAGGCAACTACTTGAACAGCAGTATAAGTGCAGTATAATGGGGGAGTGGTGCAATGTAGTGGATGCGGGGCAGCCATATTCAGGCAGACCTTCTGGAAGCTGAGGTGCTGCCCTATCTGCAGGCATCTCTCTGGACTGTGGGATGAGGTAGCTAGACTCAGAGCAGAAGTAAACTGGATCAGGAGTACCTTCATCCCTATCCAGAGACCATACTGTCCAATGCCACTGCCTCAAAAGATGCCAAGAATGAGGAGCAATTGGATAATGGTGGGCTCAGGGGAGGTTATGACAGTCAGAGAGAGGCACATCCCAAATCCTATTCCACTCCAGAACTCACATGCTGCACTGACAAATGGGGACAATCAAACAGAGGTACCTAGAGAAGTGGAAGGGAAGGATGTGTCCTATTCAACATCTTCATTAGTGACCTCGCAGATGGACTAGAGGGTAAGGCTTGTCTGTTTGCAGATGACACCAAGATCTGCAACAGAGTAGATGATCCAGATGGGGTGGGCAGAATGAGAAGAGATCTGGATAAACTAGCAAAATGGTCAGAAGAGTGGCAACTGGGATTTAATGCAAAGAAGTGCAAAATCATGCACATAGGGAAGAGAAACCCTGAAGCCACTTATAGGCTGGGAGGGGAGTTGCTAGCAGTCACAAAGGAAGAAAGACTTGGGCATCATCATCACTGATGACCTAAAATCATCCAAGCAGACCTCTAGAGCAGTAGGTAAGGCTAGGGGGTGTTAGGTGTATTAGTAAGGGTATCACAAGTCGTAGGAGGGATTAATAATCCCTCTGTACAAGACATTGGTTAGGCCTCATCTGAGTATCATGCAGTATTGAGGCCACACCTTCACAAGGACATTAACCAAATTGAGGCAGTCCAGAGAAGGGCAACCAAATGGTGCAGGGACTGCATCAGAAGACATATGAGGATAGATTAACGGAGCTCAATATGTATACCCTTGAGCAAAGGAGGGAGAGAGTGATATGATCGAGACATTTAAACACCTTAAGGGCATAAACAAGGTGAAAGAGTCTAACATGTTTAAATATAAGAAAATTGCAGGACAAGAGACACAGCATGAGATTAGAGGGAGGCCGATTAAGGGGAATGTGAGGAAATTCTTTTTCACAGAAAGGGTGGTAGATGGATGAATAGCTTACCACAAGAAGTGGTGGCAGAATACAGTGCAGGGCTTCAAACAGGCATGGGATAGGCATAAAGGAGCAATACAAATGACTATGAATAGATAGGTCACTGACAGAGCAAAGGCCGATGGCACATTTATAAGGTAGAAAAAGAAATGGGCAGACTGGATGGGCCTTGCGGTCCTTATCTGCCGTCAACTTCTATGTTTCTATGTTTCTATATGTGGAGGTCAACAGAGGAGGTGACCCCAGTGGGGAGAGTAGTAGACCCCAAAGGAGGGACTCCATCATAAGAGGGATCCAGCTAGGAACACATGAGGGGGAGGACAGGGAGGTCAGGTGCATACCAGGTGCCATGGCATATAGGGATGGGAGGAAGCTCCTGGGGGTTGCTGGGTAGGTAAGATGGGAGGGTGAGCTGGATGTCATTATTCTCCTAGGTACTAATGACCTGGCAAACAGGGAGCTTAAGGAAGTTCAGGAAGAGTTTAGGAAATTGGGGAGGGGTCTGAAGCAAGTAGCTACATCTGTCACCTTCTTGGGAGTACTACCTGTGAGAGGCATAGGAGAGCATAGGGGCACACACACCAGGAACTTTGATACATGGTTGAAGAACTGGTGCTGCAAGGAAGGATTTGGATTCATTGGTGACTGAGGACCCACCTGGAGGATGGGGGTTTGTTCAAGCCTGATGGCCTGCTTCCATCCTGGAGGGGAATCCAAGCACTCAATGAAAAGTTTAAAATGCTACATTGACAAGCATCTAAATTAGTTGGGGGTGGCAAGCCAGCAAGGAAGGTACCAAATTGCCCACCCCTCACAGCTAGCAGTAGAACCAGTGAACAGGAAGAGGGGATAGCTCTACAAAGCACTGGCAAAAGATGGAGATAAGCACCCAAGGGGTGGAGAGGCAGAAAGAGGGCAAAATTTAACAGAAGAACAGACAGCAGAGAGAACCAGGGATAAAGGACAACCGGTGAGGGGGCTGGAGTAGAACAGCTAAACAGTCCAGGAAGTTGACATCATGAAAAGCCATGTGTGCCAATGCCAGGAGCCTTAGCAACAAGATGGAGGATCTGGAGGCTGCATTGGTGCAGTCAGACCTGGACATTGTGGCCATCACAGAGACCTGGTGGTGTAATGATAAACACAACTGGGAGATGGCCATTCCTGGCTTCAACATATCCAGAAGAGACAGGGCAGGCAGAAAGGGAGGAGGAGTGGCACATTTTGTAAAAGATGGCATAAAGACCACAGAGATCCTTGATGAACAAAATGGGGGAGAGATACTGTGGGTTAAGCTGGAAAGGGAAATGGGGTCAGCCATCCGCACAGGGGTGTCTACAGACCACCATCCCAGGAGGAAGAAACAGATAGGGAGTTGATGCTAGCCATCCAAAGGATGGCAAACAAAGGGGAGGTGGAGCTGGTTGGAGACTTCAATATTCCAGACATGGATTGGAGCCTCCCTGCAGCAGCATCAACTGGGAGCAGATTTATCCTGGACTCCCTTCAAGGTGCCTTCCTTAAGCAACTGGTAATGGAACCAATTCGGCAGAAGGCAATACTGGACCTCATGCTCACAAACGGGGACACAGTGTGAGAGGGGTAACAGTGGGGGAGCACCTGGGGAGCAGTGACCACTGGTCACTGTGGTTTGAAATCACAGAAGCGGCAGAACCAAACTGCACAAAAACACATATCCTGGATTTTAGGAGGGCAGAAGTTGGGAAAATGGGGACATGCTTGAAAGAGGCACTAATGGGAATGGGGAGGGAATCAGGGGTGGAGGAACAGTGGGCAATATTTAAAACAGAGATTACAAGAGCAACAGAAATATGCAATAAGCAGGTTAGTAAGAGGAAAGGAAGAAGAGGCCATTATGGTTTTCCAAGGAGGTAGTGGAGAAACTAAAAGCCGAAAAACCGCATTCAGGCTATACAAAAAGATGCAGGCAGAAGGGGATAGGGAGAAGTTCCACGAGAAGCAAAGGGGGGTAGAGAATTCAATAAGGGAAACCAAGGCTCAGACAGAAGAGTGCATCACAAAATCAGTAGGTAGCGGGGACAAAACATTTTACAGGTACATAAGTGAAAAAAGAAGGGCAAAGGAAGGGAGGGATAGTGAGACAAAAGGGGAGGACGGGGGCCACATGGAGGATGACAACTGTAAAGCTGACATACTGAACAGATATTTCAGCACAGTCTTTGCTGAAGAAGAGGAAGGTAATGGGCCTGAAGGGAATACAAGGGGTGGGAATGGCGCAGAAATGGACACAAGTCCCTTTACACGAGAAAGGGTCCTAAAGGAACTGGAAAGAATAACAGTCAATAAGGCAAAGGGGCCAGATGTGGTGCACCCAAGGGTCCTAAAGGAACTAAGAGAGGTGGTGGCTGAACCTCTGGCAATTCTGTTTAGTCCATCACTGGAAACAGGGGAGGTACCCAAAGACTGGAGGACAGCCGATGTAGTCCCCTTCTACAAAAGTGGGAACAAAGAGGAAGTAGGGAACTACAGACCAGTTAGCCTGACCTCAGTAGTGGGGAAGATCATGGAAGCCCTACTGAAGGAGAGACTGGTGGAACATCTGGTTGCCAGTGGACTACAGGACCCAAGGCAGCATGGTTTCACCGGGTGGAGGTAATGCCAGACCAACCTCTCTGAATTTTTTGACTGGGTGACAAGGGAGGTGGATCGGGGAGGGCAGTGGACATGGTCTATCTGGACTTCAGCAAGGCCTTTGACACTGTGCCACATAGAAGGCTATTAAACAAACAGGGGAATATGGGAGTAGGCAGGACAGTTGTGTGGTGGGTGGGTAATTGGCTGGGTGTCAGGACACAGATGGTGGTGGTAAACAGCTGTCACTCCACAGAGGGAAGAGTGACCAGTGGGGTACCAGAGGGATCAGTGCTGGGACCAGTCCTATTCAATGCCTTCATCAGTGACATTGTGCAGGACCTAAAAGGCAGAATTTCCCTGTTTTCTGATGACACAAAGTCCTGTAACAGAGTGGACATGCCAGAGGGTGTAGACAGAATGAGAAGAGACCTGCAGAAACTTGAAGAATGGTCAAAGGTTTGACAGTTGAAATTCAATGCAAAGAAGTGCAACATATTGCATCTGGGGCACAAGAACCCTGGAACAACATATCGATTGAGGGGGTGAGGATATAGAATGCACCAAGCAGGAAAGGGACCTTGGGGTTATCATCTCTGATGACCTCAATGCAGCAAAACAGTGCAACAAGGCAGCAGGCAAAGGAAATAGCATGATGGGATACATATGCAGGGGCATCACCAGCAGAAAAAGGGAGGTCATAATTCCACTATACAAGACACTAGTGAGGCCCCACCTGGAGTAGTGTACAGTTTGGGGGACCTTACATATGTAAAGACAGAGTAGAGAAGGTCCAGAGGAGGGCAACAAAGATGGTACAGGGATTGCATAACAAGTCCTATGAAGACAGGCTGAAAGACTTGAATATGTACTCTTTGGAGAAGAGGAGGGAGAGAGGGGGTATGATAGAGACATTCAAGTATCCTACAGGGAGAAATAAGGTGCAGGAATAGATTATTTTCCAGCAAAAAAAATATTCCTGGACTAGAGGGCATGGAATGAAGTTGGAGGGATGGTGATTCAGAGGAAACGTGAGGAAGAATTTATTCACAGAAAGGGTGGTGGACAAATGGAACACCCTGCTGGAGGAAGTGGTGGGGGCTTAAACAATCATGGGATTTAAGAATGCATGAGATAGTCATAAGGGAATTCTGGAGGCCAGGGGTGAGGGGCAACAGACTTCCAGAAAAATGTAAAGGGAAATGGGTAGACTGGGTGGGCCATAGCTCTTTATCTGCCAACAGTGTTGATGTAGCTATGTATCTGTGTATTCTAGATATTTGTAGAATGATCCAAGATGTACCTTATTTGGGAAGTATCTTTGATATATGTATTTGAAATATATTTTTTTGCTATACTATTTCAAAAGTCAAGTTTCCAGTCTTTCTATGTTATGTCCTTGCATAAAATCAAAAACACTTATTTGTGAATACATGTTACTGCTGATTCTACATATATTGCATTTTAGGCAAACATATATTTTGAATATATCTAAAATACATATTCTTAGTTACTTATACTTTTTCATTTTTGATTCCCCTTTTAAAATGTTAATGATATGAAAAACATTACTATATTCATAACATAGTTTTAAATGATCCCGTATGGAAAATAACCATATTTTGTTAATATGTAAATTATATCTGAATAAGCCTAAATATATCACCTACATGTTTCATTTATATTTGCATTTTTATGAATACATTTTAGATATTTACAGAATTCAATTAGATATATCTTATACTGTACTTGGCATTAATACACTAAGGCCCGGATATTCAAACTGCGCCATTCTGAGGCGCAAGCCCTTGCGCTGCTCAAAATAGTTACGCAGGGGTGTGGCCGGGGTGATATTTAAAGGAGTTGCGCTATTGAGCAACTCCTTTGAATATCACCCCCCAGCCACAGCCACTGTGCATGGCGCAGTGGAACTTGCGCCACCACAAGTTGTCAGAGTTGAGCATTAAACTTGCGGTGGCGCAAGTACCATTGCGACATGTGCAAATTTCTGATATTCAAAAGGTGACATGCAAATGGGCCATAATTCATGCAAGGCACAGGGGGAATTTGCATCTGATTATGGCCCCATTGCATGCCATTATAAGAGGAGGGCCGATCCTCGGGATTCTGTGCCTGGCCACCCTGCCAGGCAGCAGCCATCGGGACCGACAAGATCTGCAGCCCAATCGCGGGCAGAACGTGAAACAACTCCCTCGCCCAAACATCTCCCAATGCCCGATGCAGGCAGAACGTATCATGACAACCTCACCCAAACATTAATGCTCGATTGGCAGAAGGCAATGAACCCCCAAACATCTCCCAATGCCCCGATCATGGCAGAGTAAAACAACCTCTGTGCGCCCGATC
The DNA here is from genome assembly GCA_016271365.2 of Neoceratodus forsteri. Taxonomy (NCBI): domain Eukaryota; kingdom Metazoa; phylum Chordata; order Ceratodontiformes; family Ceratodontidae; genus Neoceratodus; species Neoceratodus forsteri. The sequence continues at coordinate 306,595,012 of CM057457.1, read as the reverse complement.
GCTGGCAGAATGTAAAAGACTCCCAACCCAAATATCTCCCCTGGTGGTCCAGTGATTGTAATGCCCAATCATGGGCAGAATGTTCATTGACCACCCCCAAACATCTCCCTGGTGTTCAGTGTCCCCACCACCCCACCCACCCACGAAGCCCCACCACCCTGCTCCCCTGGCAGCCAGCGGAGGCAGCATCCCACCCGCCTGCCACCCCACTGCTCGCTGACTGTCCAGACGCTGACAGGCAGAGCTAGAGCTAATGGCATGTAGTTCACAGACATGACAGTCTGTGATTTGTGAATGATGTTCATTCACAAATCTGACTGTCATACAGTATGGGCTGCATGCCCATTGGCTCAGTCTGCACCACGGGCGGCAGCCCTACCGACAGTCAGTCGGCGGGCGGCAGGGCGGCAGGCAGGTGGATGCTGCCGCCGCCGCCGCCGGGAGGGAGCAGGGTGGTGGGGCTTCATGGGTGGTGGTGGGGGACACTAGACACCAGGGAGATGTTTGGGGTTGTCACTGGACATTCTGCCCGTGATTGGGCATTACAGTCCACTGGACCACCAGGGAGATATTCGCTGGGGGTCTTTTACATTCTGCCCACGATCGGGCACCTGGGGGTTGTTTCATCGCTCTGCCCGTGATCGGCATTGGGAGATGTTGGGGGTTAATATTATATACTGCCCGCGATCGGGCATTGGGAGATGTTTGGGGTTGTCAGATATTAGGCCTGCCCGTGATCGGGCATTGGGAGATGTTTACGGGGGTTGTCATGATATGTTCTGCCCGTGATCGGGCATTGGGAGATGTTGGGGTTGTCATTACATACTGCCCACGATCGGGCATTGGGAGATGTTTGGGTGGGGGTTGTCGGTATACATTCTGCCCATGATCGGGCACTGGGGGTTGTCAGTATACATTCTGCCCATGATCGGCATTAGGGAGATGTTGGGGTGTCATATGTACTGCCCGCGATCGGGCATTGGGAGATGTTTGGGTGGAGGGGTTGTCAGTATACATTCTGCCCACGATCGGGCACTGGGGGTTGTCAGTATACATTCTGCCCGTGATCGGGCATTAGGGAGATGTTTGGGGGTTCTTTTCATGTTCTTCCCGCAATCGGGCTGGTGGGGGGGCACAGGGACTGAGTTGGGGGCCAGCCACGGGTGGCAGCTGCTGTGTTGTGCCCTGCAATACAGCAGCTCACCTGTGGGTGGCCCTCAACTTGATCCTTTTTTTTTTGGCACAAAGTTGTGCAGGCGCAGGTTGGGGGTTGCGCCTGCACAACTCTGCACAACCCGACTGAATATAGGGTTGTGCAGTTTATGCATGGTTCCTCCCCCTCCTGTTGAGCATGCATTCATTTGCATTGCGCTGTTGCTCAACCTGTTTTCAGTGGCGCAACTGCCTCCTGCTGAATATCGCAGAATGGTGCAATGTAGGACTTGCGCATGTGCAACCCTGTTGTGCATGGCGCAACCCTTTTGAATATCTGGGCCAAAGTGTATATATTTTGTTTTACTTTTTAATGTTTTATGGACTCTAATGAAAAATGTTTGTATTTTTACACAAGTGTAATTTTACTCTGTAATTTCTACAGGAAGTGTATATTAGCAGATGTTTTCAATATATTAGAGATGTATAGCTTTTTCTGATATACATCTGCAAAGTATTTGCAATATATGTGTTATTTATCATTATATATATATATATATTTATAAAATAAATATATATATATATATCTGGTGGATAGTGGTTCCTCTATGGAAGCACCTGCAGTGGAGACTAAGGAGGATGCTGGGAACCTTCACAAAGGAGACCCACAGGAGGGTGGCATGAGACCCCACAGGGGAAGGAAACAACTCCTGGTGGGGGACTCAATCATTAGGGGGGTAGAAATGGGGAGGAAGGGGAGAGGGAGGTAAGGTGCCTTCCTGGTGCCACAGCTTGGAGGGACAGGAAGTGAATCCTCAGGATCGTGGGAGGAGCTGCACGAGGGAGGGAGGGAGCTGGATGTCATTGTCCACCTAGGGACAAATGACCTGGCTAGGAATGGGATCAGAGCAGTGCAAGAGGAGTTTGTAGAGTTAGGAAGGGGCCTTAGACAAGTAGCGCACACGGTAACCTTCTTGGAGGTGCTGCCTGTCTATGGCAAGGGAGATGCTAGGGCACTTCCAGGGAATTCAATGAGTGGTTGAAAAACTGGTGTGGAGCTCAGGTTTTGGCTTCATTGGGGACTGGGAGCGATTTGGAGGATGCAGACCCATACTGGTGTGATGGTCTGCATCTGTCCAGGAGAGCTAGGATCCTAGGTGAGAGGTTTAAATGCTTCATTGGCAAGCATTTAAACTAACCAAGGAAGGGAGGCACTGAAAAGGAGCATGGAAATCTGAGCCTCCCCCCACAAAACATGGTGATTAGTGAGGTAAACACCAAGGTACAGAAGTTATTAGGGAGCAGAACAGATGTAAAAAAAGGCAAAGGCAGTAAGGACAGAAATGGGGCTAAAAGGGGTAAGGCTATCAAAAAGTGGAGGGTGATGAGTACCAATGCCCGTAGTCTGTGTAACAAGCTTCCTGAACTAGTGGCCTTGATGGAAGAGGGTTGCCTGGATATTGTGGTGGTCACAGAACCATGGTAGACAGAGAACCATGACTGGGATGTCAACATACCAGGATACACAATCTACAGGAGGGACAGGGAGGGTAAAAGAGGAGGAGGAGTAGCTCTCTATGTAAAGGAAGGGATCAAAGCAACAGAACTAAAGAGTAAACAGGGAGCAGATGAGGCACTTTGGGTCACCCTGAGATAGGGAAATGGCACCACAATCCGTAGTGAGGTTGTATACAGACCCCCATCTCAGGGGGAGGGAATGTACAAGGAAATGATAGAAGGCTTTCTTAGAATGGCAGAAAAAGGGAGATATTGTTGATGGGGGACCTGAATATGCCAGATGTTAACTGGAGCACCTTTGCTGCAGGCACATCCAAGAGCAGGGTCATTCTTGATGCCCTACAGGAGGCATGCCTCAGACAGCTAGTATTGGGACCCACTCAGGAGGGAGCAATCTTAGACCTGGTACTCTCAAATGGGGATGGAGAAAGAATCTCAGATTTAGAAGTGAGTAGCCATCTGGGAACAAGCGACCACCAAACAGTGTGGTTCACGATAAACACAGCCATACAGTCAAGCCATACAAAAGCAAGAGTACTGGACTTTAGGAGGACTGACTTTGGGAAAATGAGAGAGTGCCTCAGAAAAGCACTAGCAAACAGGCAAGAAGGAGGGGTGGAGGAACAATGGGGAGTGATCAAAGCAGCCATCACAGAGGCAACAAGCCTTTATGTAAAGCAAATCAATAAAACACTACGAAGGAAAAAAATGCTATGGTTCTCAAAAGAGGTGGCAGGGAAGGTTAAGGAGAAAAGGACAGCATTCAGGAAATATAAGGAACACAGAAGGAGCAGGACAGAGAACTTTATCAGTTAAAGCAGAAAGAGGCTGGGAAGGCAGTCAGAATAGCAAAGGCCCAAACCGAGGAAAGGATAGCCAATTCTGTTAAGAAGGGGATAAGACCTTTATAGGTACATTAGGGAGCGAAGAAAGACCAAAGGAGGGATACTGAAACTTAATAAAGGGGAGGGAATGTGGGTAGAGGGTGACAGTGAAAAAGCAGGGATACTGAACGAATATTTCTGCTCAGTATTCACAAAGGAAGAGGAGGGGGAGTTACCTAAACCAAACAAGAGAAACACTCTGAAGAAGGGGTCGATACCAGTCCATTTACAGAAGAAAGGGTTCTGAAAGAACTTACACAATTGAAGGTGGACAAAGCAATGGGGCCTGATGGGATTCACCCAAGAATTTTAAAAGAACTAAGGATAGAACTAGTGACACTGCTGACTACTCTCTTTAACAAATCATGGGAGGATGGGGTGGTATCCGAGGACTGGAGGAGGACAGATGTGATTCCTCTTCACAAAAGTGGGAGCAGGACAGAGGCAGGAAACTACAGACCAGTTAGTTTGACCTCAGTGGTAGGGAAAATGATGGAATCACTTCTGAAGGAAAGAACTGTTGAGTACCTAGAGGCCAGTGGGTCACAGGACCCAAGGCAGCATGGATTCACGATGGGAAGGTCGTGTCAGACAAATCTAATAGATTTCTTTGACTGGGTGACCAAAGTAGTAGACCAGGAAGGGGCTGTGGACATAGCCTACCTAGATTTTAGCAAGGCATTTGATACAGTCCCACACAAAAGATTAATACACAAGATAGCCAGCCTTGAGTGTGTCCCAAGGTGGTAGCCTGATAAAAATTGGCTAGACAACAGGATGCAAAGGGTAGTAGTAAATGGAGTACACAGTGAAGAAAGGAGGGTTACTAGCGGGGTACCGCAGGGTTCAGTACTGGGACCGGTCCTTTTTAATGTCTTTATAAGTGACATTGCAGAGGAACTGGAAGGAAAAGTATGTTTCTTTGCAGATGACACAAAGATCTGCAACAGGGTTGATACACAAGATGGAGTGGAAAGGATGAGATGGGACTTGGCAAGGTTGGAGGAATGGTCAAATGTATGGCAGTTCAGATTCAATGCAAAGAAGTGCAAGGTAATGCACATGGGAAACAAAAACCCAGGGGAAGCGTGCACAATGGGGTGTGAGATACTGACAACAGTAAAAATAGAAAGGGACCTGGGGGTAATTATATCAGATGACCTAAAGGTGGGCAAGCAATGTGAGAAGGCAGTAAGGAAGGCTGGGGGGATACTGGGATGCATAGGAAGAGGTATCAATAGTAGAAAACAGGAAGTTGTTATCCCTCTGTACAGACAGTTGGTGAGACCTCATCTGGAGTACTGTGTGCAGTTCTGGAGACCCCACCTCCGCAAAGACATAGACAGAGTGGAGGCTGTCCAGAGGAGGGCAACCAAAATGGTGCAGGGTCTGCACCAGAGGACATACAAAGAAAGACTAAAGGAGCTTAATATGTATACCCTTGAGGAAAGAAGGGAGAGAGGGGACATGATAGAAACTTTCAAGTACCTCAAGGGAATTAACAAAGTCCAAGAGGGTAGCATCTTCCTGAAAAAGAGATGTGCAAGAACAAGGGGGCACAATTTGAAGATAGAGGGGGGATGGCTCAGAGGTAATGTGAGGAAGTATTTTTTCACTGAGAGGGTTGTGGATGCATGGAACAGCCTCCCTGAGGAGGTCGTGGGGTCAAGAACTGTGGAGGACTTCAAGAATGCATGGGACAGGCATAAGGCAGTCCTAGTGGGGGGGGTAGGAGGAAGCAAGCTGTTGGTTAACTAGGATCTGCAGCTTATCTGTTAGGTAGGAAAATGGGCAGACTAGGTGGGCCAAGCGGTCCTTATCTGCTATCAAATTCTATGTTTCTATGTTTAAATAAATACATATATATATATTTGTAAAATGGGTAGAAAATATAATGTCTGCTGATTGGTTGAAACACATCAAATGATTGTGCATATATCAGAGTGCGACCACACACCTGCACTTTCACCCCCCTCCAAAACAATTTTGCCATTTTATAAGATAGATAACCTACTCTAGAGTGTGTAGTCGTGCTTTGATATACACATGCTTTGGGTGGTCGATGCACTCGGATAGCGGCCTCATGCATAACAATGCACACCAAGGCGTGCGTATTATCAGAGCACGACCGCACACCTCAGAGTGGGTTATCTATTACATACTCACACATATATATATATAAAATCATTGCAAAAAAGTTTGTTAATGCATCAGTTAGGGTTCATATTAAAGTGACAAATGTATGGAAATGTGTTGTTAGGGTTTCCAACCCTAATACCCCACCTCACCCCCAACCCAACCCTACCATCCCACCCTGCCCTCCACACACCAACAGGTGTTGGGGATGCCTTGGGGTCATTGGCTGTAATGCTCACCCCTTCCCATGTGCAAGGAAGCTGAGATGGTACAGTACAGGAGAATGGGGTGAGGGTTAATGCCAACAACCCCAAGGCACACTTGTTAGTGTGTGGAGGGTGGGGGTGGGGTGGTAGGGTTGTGTGGCGGGTGAGGCGGGGTGTTAGGGTTAGGAACCCTAACAGCAAATTTCCATACTTTTGTCACTTTAATATGAACCATAATTGATGCATTAATGAAGTTTTTTTGCAATGAATTTCCTTACTTTTGAGATAGCATAATTGTATCCTTATTTTACTGTGAAGGGCGCTGTGCTCCAATCCCTCCGTAGATGCATATATGTATATAGGTGTGGAAGTGCAGGGCAATCTGGGCAGAGAACATGCCATTCCATGCCACAGGTCTGAAAACATGTTTCGGGCAGGGCATGAGGTGGTGTGAAAAAATGGCTATGTTGAAAATTTGGCAGCAAAACATTGAAAAGTACTAAAGTTATGTGTGTGCACAGTGAAAATTCAATGGAGACACATAACTCAGGCATGTTTAGGAAGTTTTGCACCAGATTTTCAACATGGGTTTTTGGTACCCCACCTTATGAGCACTGGCACTGTCTTTTCGTTAATCGCTCCGGAGAGGTGATTTCATACAGTGACCATGAAATCACCTTACAGATCTGATTAATGAAACAACAGTGACTGTGTTCAAGAGGTGGGGTCCCAAAAAGCCCATGTTGAAAATTTGGTGCAAAAATACAAAAAAATGGCCAAGACATCAACATAAGTTCAAAATGCCTTTGACAGCCATTATATGGCACTTACTTTGAGTCTTTAGTTCACAGTTCATCTTTGAAGAGTACAAACGTGTCCCAGTCCACACAAGATGACAGCCAATGATCTCTGGTGGTAAGTATAGGGCAAGGGGGTGGGGTGCTGGGTTGCTCAGTTCCATGTGATAACGGCGAAAGCCTAAAGGCAATTGCCATTATTGCAAAGTCAGAGTGCCCAAAATCAATTTTGGCACTCTAACTCCCGGGCACACAGCAAAACGGTGATAGGGACTTATTTTTTTAATGCTTTATGCGGGGGCTGCACCTTCCACACACCCTACTTAAGGATTCTCAATGCTAGGGGGGTGCATATTGAGGAGGTGAAAAAACATTTAAAAAAAAAGTTTGGGCTGGGTGCAACAAAAATGCACCAGCACCCATACCCGAACCCAGTACCCTGCCTACCGACGCCACCAACCCACCCACCATGCCACGGGGCCAGCTTGACAACCCACCACAGCAACACCCCTCACAACCCCTCCTGTCCCTCTCTGTGCATGCTCACTTCACAAGACGTAGGTCTCAGCGACATCCTGTCGCTATATTTGCTGCCCCCCATCCGGTCACCCTACCCTATACCTAGCCCCGATGAAATGCGCTGGAGATTGGGTCACTGTTATTGTAGGTGCCTAATAACCGACACCCATGTCATGGGCTACCGGCTGCTCAGTGAGAGGGTTGGGATGTGGAAGGATGGATGGGGAGAAGATGAGGGCCCATTTTCTATTTGTCAGGATGTAAACAAAATACATCAGGGGACAGTTTTCTTTTTTCAGGGACAGTCTTAAGTATTTCGGGACATTGGGTGTGGGCTCCACAGTGTCCGACAGTACTAGGAGGGTAGGACAGAACTGGGGACACTGGGAGTGGGATCCCCAGTGTTCCACACTGGTTGGGGGGGCTAATGCCGATACAGGGATTGGGCACCCTGCTGTCGGCAAATCATTTTTATACATTTTTGTTGACTCTGAGAGTGGGCTTCCCCAGTGTCCCACAGTGCTAGAAGGGTATAGGAGATATCTGGGGACACTGGGAGTGGACTCCCCAGTGTCCCACAAAGGTGAGGGCGGAAAGTGTTCTTGTATTCCTGACATGGGGATTGGGTACTCTGATGTTGGGACATTTATGTAATACATAAAATGTTAAGATTCCTCTACCCCCTTCCCCTTACAGTTAGTAAAAGTGGAAAAACTTTGTTTTAGGAAAACACCAACAGGTGTTTATCTAAACGTGGCAGAGGAATCGGACTCTGGGGTCTGTTTGCTCTGATAATGTACAGGGGAAAACTTAGATAGTGGTGCCACAAATCTACCTCCATACTTTTTAGCAAACAGTGGGTGTTTCACATGTTAATGCCACAATTTGTGGCAGTTTCACAGTAGTATTGCTGCAATTTGTGGCATTTTTGCAAAGATAGTGTCGCAATTTGCAGCAGTAGTGCCACACATTTGCAACACTACCAATGGCTGAACCTTAAAAACATATTTCCCACATGATTTTAGAAACATAGACATACAAATATAGACTTTGGTGAAAGATAAGGACTGCTTGGCCCACCCCGTCTTCCCATTTCCCTACCTATTGGATAAGCTGCAGATTCAACAGCCTACATCTTCCTATCCCCCACCAGAATTGCCTTATGTCTGTCCCATGCATTCTTGAATTCTCCCACTATTTTTGACCCCATGATCTCCTCAGGAAAGCCATCCACCACCTTCTCCATGAAAAAATACTTCCTCATATTGCCCTTGAGTCGTCCCCACTCTATCTTCAAATTGTGCCCCTTGTTCTTGCACATCTCTTCTTCTGAAAGATGCTGCCCTCCTAGACTTTGTTGATTCCCTTGAGATACTTGAAAGTTTCTATCAGGTCCTCCCTTTCCTTGAGGGTATACATATTAAGCTCCTTTAGTCTGTCTTCGTATGGCTTCTGGTGCAGACCCTGCACTGTTTTAGTTGCCCTCCTCTGTACTACTTCCATCTTGTCTATGTTCTTGCAGAGATGGGGTTTCCAGAACTGCATGCAGTACTCCAGATGGGGTCTCACCAACTGTCTGTACAGAGGGTTTTAAAAAACTAATGCCAGAATTGTGTTCCTCGGGCCCCGATTAGGCACACACAACTGTTGGCGTTTACCATAGGGAAGTATTTTTTGAATTACAGCATTTTCCTCCAATTGCTAACTGAAAGCAAGATGGCAGCAGCATGAAACAACTCTCCCATTTGAGAAAGTAAAAAGAGCTTTTGCAAAAGTAAAACAGTACTTTCACATGGAACATCTAATTTTTTCCCATTGGATATAATGGGATACTTTAAAGTTATAAAACGTTTGAGCAGATTGATATTTTTGCACCAAATCTTCAAAAGGCACATCTGTGACCCAGACCCCATATACCCTAACAATTTCAGACCAAACCCCCAAGCTGTTTCAGAGATTTGGAAAGGCAAAGGATTTGCACCCAAATGGTAATTTTCAAATTGTGTGACACAATGCATCTCTGCAACTACACATCTGATAGAACCAAAACTTGCCACATCAAAAGATGTATGGTACCTGACGAAGAATGAAAACGTTTGTGCACATTGGTCATACAGTTGCAAAGTTATTGAAGTGCAGTATTTTTAACATAGATGTGACCATTGAATCCTAACTATACTGGCACCAGTGTGCCAGTATTACAGTATATCTACATCCATCTATCTGTCTGTCTGTCTATCTATCTATCTACATACACACACACACACATATCTATCTATCTATCTATATATATATATATATTTATATATATACACGTATTTATATATATATACACATACATACATACTGTATACATACAGTATATATATATATATATATATATTTATATTACCAGCCAGGTTGGGCAGGTATAGTTAGGGTTGCAGAGCCACTTCAATGTTAAACCCCAAATTTAGCACTTTAATAACTTTGCAACTGTTTATCCGATCTGCCTGAAAATTTGCAAGCACGGTGCGGTACCATTGATCTGTGGATCTGGAAATTTATGTTCCAGTCAGAGTTTCAGTTACAGAGCTATAAAGCGTGGAAAATTCTAAACTTTTTAAAATTCTTTGCTCATCTCTACAGCGCAGATGGTTTGTCTGTCTACTCTGACATTTTCAGGGTATATGGGGACTGAATCAAGAAAGTGCCATTTGAAGGTTTGGTGAAAAAATAATCTGCAAAAGTTATTAAACTTTAAAGGTTCCCATTACAGTCTATGGGAAAAAATATATGTGAACCACGAAAGCTTTTAAAAGCTTTTGCAAAAGCAAAATTTCCTTTGTGGTTCTGCTGTTTTGTTTTCAAGCTGCAGCTATCTTGTTTCTGTTAGTGATGGACAAAAACAATTGTACTTAAAATTTGGCTGCATCTAGGTAAACACTGACAGTTGTGTTTACCTAGTCGGGCCCTGAGCAACACAACACAACCTTTTTTTGGGGGGTAAAATCTTCCAGAAATGTCTTTTCTGAGATTGGACCTCCTGTAGTGTCACAAATTGTGACAGAATGGATGCAACACTTTTGCAAATCATGAAAGTGTCATGCCTGTTCTTTCACAAAATGTTGTGAATGTCTCACAATTTGTGATGCTACTACATAAAAAATGAGGAATTTTTTGCCACCTCCCTGCACCTACACAGTTGGGGCTTTTGGGCTGAAATGTGCAGGGTGGCAAGCCCTGGTCCCACAGATGAGCCTTTTGTTGGTTTGGTCCCAAACAATTGCTCACTTCCATAGTTACAGCATTCCAAAGTTAAGAAATTTTCCTTAGGATAACACTGCGGTGCATGCGGCACCTTTTGGCACCCGTATCTCAAAAACAATTCAAGATACGGATTTTTCGCTCGTGGAGGTTTCAAAGTCATGATTACAACTACAGTGGAATTTTTTTCATAGTTGCTACAGTTACTGAGATATTGCCAAATAAGTGTTACAAGGGTTCCTTTTCAGTACTATGGGGTTGCTGTATGTCTCTGTACTTGTGTGTAAGTGGAAGCACAGGGCCCAGAGGGCCCATGCTCCCACATATGTGGTATACCATGATGATAGTGACTGCATATGGGCAACTGTCAAAATTGTGACCCATTTGATGGTGTTATTGTGGGTGACTGTACGGGGACAGCTAACTTTGTGACTGCGAGGTAGGGTGGGAAACAGGAAGGGAGGGTGGGTGACAGGACATGGAGGGATGGGGAACAGGGATGTGACCCTGTGGTGAGCCTGCTTCCACTGAGCCAACTGTGTGGTGTAGTGGGTAAGGTGGTTGGCTCTGATGGAGCAGGTCCTGGGTTCGGGAATGGTGCCGGGTGTAGCTTTTGCACTTCCTGCAGTTGCAGGACTTAAATTTTGTTTTGAACTGGGCTGTGCCCCCTTCCCTGACATGCACCCCCCCGGAGTTGAGAATCTTTAGTTAGGTGGGTGTGGAGGGGTAAAGCCCCCATGGTTGCCCTTTTCTGCATATCCCCAAAAATGTTTTCAGCGATAATGCGGGTTTCGATAATAGTGATTGTCTTTGTGCAGTCGCTATTATCACATAGAACCACATACACATATTGTTCTGCAAAAATGGGCAGCATGAAGGGAGTGCAGGTTCCAGAGGGCCCATGTTCCCACAGCCACATACCAGTTACATTACACTTGTTCAAAAAGAAGGGAAATTTGTTGCAGAAAAGTCTGTTAATGCATTAGTTAGGGATGATGCCACAGCCACAAAACTTTGGAAATTTGATAGAAACATAGAAACATAGAAGTTGACGGCAGATAAGGACTGCAAGGCCCATCCAGTCTGCTCATTTCTTTTTCTACCTTATAAATGTGCCATCGGCCTTTGCTCTGTTAGTGGCCTATCTGTTCATAGTCATTTGTATTGCTCCCTTATGCCTATCCCATGCCTGTTTGAAGCCCTGCACTGTATTTCTATCCACTACTTCTTGTGGTAAGCCATTCCATGCATCTCACCACCCTTTCTGTGAAAAAGAATTTCCTCACATTCCCCCTTATTTGGCCCCCCTCTAATCTCATGCTGTGTCCTCTTGTCCTGCTATTTTTCTTATATTTAAACATGTTAGACTCTTTCACCTTGTTAATGTCCTTAACATAGAAACATAGAAACATAGAAGTTGATGGCAGATAAGGACCGCAAGGCCCATCCAGTCTGCCCATCTATTTTTCTACCTTATAAATGTGCCATCGGCCTTTGCTATGTCAGTGACCTATCTATTCATAGTCATTTGTATTGCTCCCTTATGCCTATCCCATGCCTGTTTGAAGCCCTGCACTGTATTCATAGCCACTACTTCTTGTGGTAAGCCATTCCATGCATCTACCACCCTTTCTGTGAAAAAGAATTTCCTCACATTCCCCTTAATCGGCCTCCCTCTAATCTCATGCTGTGTCCTCTTGTCCTGCTATTTTCTTATATTTAAACATGTTAGACTCTTTCACCTTGTTTATGCCCTTAAGGTGTTTAAATGTCTCGATCATATCACCTCTCTTCCTCCTTTGCTCAAGGGTATACATATTGAGCTCCGTTAATCTGTCCTCATATGTCTTCTGATGCAGTCCCTGCACCAATTTGGTTGCCCTTCTCTGGACTGCCTCAATTTGGTTAATGTCCTTGTGAAGGTGTGGCCTCCAGTACTGCACGCAGTACTCCAGATGGGCTTAACCAATGTCTTGTAAAGGGGGATTATTACCTCCCTCTTCCGACTTATGATACCCTACTAATACACCCCAACATCCCCCCTAGCCTTACCTACTGCTTTAGAGGTCTGCTTGGATGATTTCAGGTCATCAGTGATGATGATGCCCAAGTCTCTTTCTTCCTTTGTGACTGCTAGCAACTCCCCTCCCAGCCTATAAGTGGCTTCAGGGTTTCTCTTCCCTATGTGCATGATTTTGCACTTCTTTGCATTAAATCCCAGTTGCCACTCTTCTGACCATTCTGCTAGTTTATCCAGATCTCTTCTCATTCTGCCCACCCCATCTTGATCATCTACTCTGTTGCAGATCTTGGTGTCATCTGCAAACAGACAAGCCTTACCCTCTAGTCCATCTGCTAGGTCACTAATGAAGATGTTGAATAGGACTGGCCCCAGGACTGATCCCTGAGGTACCCCACTTGTGACTTGCATCTCTTCTGACTGTATACCATTTACCACCACTCTCTGTTTTCTGCCAGTCAACCAGTTTGCCACCCAGTTGACCAACTTCTGACCCACCCGAGCCTACCTAGCTTATTTATCAATCTTCTATGTGGAACAGTGTCAAAGCTTTGCTGAAGTCAAGGTAGGCGACATCAACTGCTCCCCTTGGTCCACCACTCTGGTTACCCAGTCAAAGAAATCTATGAGATTAGTTTGACAGGACCTTCCTTTTGTAAACCCATGCTGTCTTGGATCCTGTGCCCCTATGGATTCCAGGTGTTGCACTATCCTTTCCTTAAGGAGTGCTTCCATAATCTTGCCCACTACTGAGGTAAGACTGACCGGTCTGTAGTTCTCCGCCTCCTCCCTGCTACCACTCTTGTGGAGTGGGATCACATGAGCCCTTCTCCAGTCTTCTGGGACCTCTCCTGTGCTCAGAGACTCACTAAACAATTCTGCTAATGGCTCTGCTAGTTCCTCCTTTAGCTCCTTAAGTACCCTGGGATGTATGCCATCAGGTCCCATTGCCTTATCCACCCTGAGCTTAGCAAGCTCTTGTAGGACCCTTTCTTTTGTGAAGGGAGTAGTGCTCACCTCCTCCCCTGTGTCCATGATGCTGAGCTGGGGCCCTGCCCTACCTTCTCTTCAGTGAATACTGAGCAAAGTATCTATTTAGGATAGATGCCTTTACAGGGTCCTCCTCCTCACATGCTCCCTTTTCTCCATTAAGCTTAGCAATACCCCCTCTGAACTTTCTCCTTTCACTAATGTATCTATAGAAAGTCTTGTCACCTTCTTTTACTGTTTGTGCTAGTGTTTCCTCAGTTTGGGACTTTGCCTGCCTTACTGCCTTACCTGCTTCCCTTAGGGCAGTTTGGTATGCCCCCCTATCTTCATCCCGCTGGATGTCCTTAAGGTGTCTGAATGCCTCTATCATATCACCTCTCTCCCTCCTTTGCTCAAGGGTATACATATTGAGCTCTGTTAATCTGTCTTCATAGGTCTTCTGATGCAGTTCCTGTACCATTTTGGTTGCCCTTCTCTGGACTGCCTCAATTTGGTTAATGTCCTTGTGAAGGTGTGGCCTCCAATACTGCACGCAGTACTCCAGATGGGGCCTAACCAGTGTCTTGTAAAGAGGATTATTACCTCCTCTTACAACTAGGATACCTCATTAATACACCCTAACACCCCCCTAGCCTTACCTACTGCTTTAGAGGTCTGCTTGGATGATTTCAGGTCATCAGTGATGATGATGCCCAAGTCTCTTTCTTCCTTTGTGACTGCTAGCAATTCCCCTCCCAGCCTACAGGTGGCTTCAGGGTTTTTCTTCCCTATGTGCATGATTTTGCACTTCTTTGCATTAAATCCCAGTTAGGGTTACCACCCTTACCACCACCACCACCACCCCAACCCCAGAGCATGCCATGGGGTCATCAGGCCTAACTCTTACCCCATTGTTATACGGAAGCATATCAGCTTGTTTAGTCATAAAATGGGGTGAGAGTTAGGGATGACAACCTCATGGCATGCCCCAATGCCTGTTGATGTGTGGAGTATGAGGTGGGGGGGTAGGTGGGACGGTAGGGGTGGTAGGTGGTACCCCAACATCAGATATACTGTATATATATATATATATATATATGTATATAAATATATATATTTGTAAGTGTTCATCCCATTGTAGGCTGTGGGGAAAGATATACTACTGGGTATTTCGTCAAAACCATTGGTTTGCATGGGGGACTTTGAAAACATACTGTGCCTCGCAAAATTTCATGTTATCCAGTGCTAATTTCACGAAAGCAGTGTGGCTTTTTAAAGTACCATTTGTTTACATGGGGACTTTCTAAAATCATTAAAGTCCTTGGTACTTTCGCGCGAAAGTCCCCTCATGTTGACCAATGGTACTTTCGTGAAAGTACCCAGTACTTTTGTGAAAGCCCCCCATGTAAACTAATGGTACTTTTGCAAAAGTACAAAGTACTTTTGTGAAAGTAGGCTAGTACACAGACCCAATAAAACCGTATATGGACTACTGGTTCCTGGACATTTGGTCGCGGACAAAATATTGCAATACATTGGTTACATGGACAGAATATTGTTACCATAATCGTCACTAGTATTTTTTGGCGATGGACAAATAGCAGCAAAAGAGGTAGCTTACTGGACAAATGGTCGCCCATGTGTAGTATTACTAGATGTGAAGGTGCACAGACAATTAGATGCACTATAAACTAAATTAAGTATCTTTCACTCATGAATTGTTGCCACTTTAAGAAGTGCTACCATTAAGAGCTCTTTACTTTGAAATTATTTTATCATCTCCCTATACTTTTTCTTCTGGTACCAATTTCTGCTGGTGTGGGGAAGTATGTCTATTTAAGCACATAGCACATCTTACTAAAAATAAGAGTATGTGCCGTTTGTATGCCATTTGACAGCATATTGCAGGTACTGTGCTTTTTTTCCTACTTGCACACAGCGCACCTTAGTAAAATTCCATAATAAAAATAACCCAGGGAAGCAATCAAGCAAGTGAGGCTATTTCTGTATTATTTTGTCTGGTTAACGCACATTAGTAAAAACATAGTGATGTGAAGCAGGACTTGAGCAAGCAAGGAAACAGTTGGTGGCAATTACTAGTGATGAGGTGGCAATTAATGAGTGCTAAGTTTTTCTTCTCGCATCGATGCCTGACAAAGCCCAACACATACAGACACAGCCTATATCATTTCGAGTCCCTCTGCATTTTGTGTGTCAGGATTAAGAAGTCGGGCAAAGGTTTTTTGGGATTCTGTCAGTCAGACAATCATACCTAACCCATAGATTTATTTATGACTGTGTAGTTTAAAGTGGACTATCAAGAAGGGAAAAATGAGGAATAATATGTAACAATTTTATCTTCACTGTGAAGGAGGACTAAATGTCACCGGTTTCCTGCCGCTGGTATAAGGTCGCCGTATGTATAAACTGACCGCGACTACTGTACCAGTGGCATTAGTGATTTTTGGCATTATCCCCGTAATGTTGTGTCCGCTGCAAAATTATATGCAACGAAATGTCCGTATGCCAATAAAACAGTTGTTTTGCCACCTAATAGCCAAACAATGGTTAGGACTTTTGGGCTGAAATCTGCAGGGTGGCAAGACCTTTCCCCTCAGAAGTATGTTTTCATGCTTTAGTGAAAAAAATTACACCGGTTCCATTGTTACAGCATTCTGACCTTGAAAACTTTCACAAAGCATAACATTGCGGCATCTGCAGCACCTTTCGGTGTCCGTATCTCGGAAACAGCTCGAGATACGGATATTTTGCTTTGGCTGTCTTAGTTCATCTTTAGAATAGAAATTAATTCCCAAAAACTCCATTAATGCATCAGTTAGGGTTGATAGAACAGTGACAAAAGTTTGGAAATTCAATGTTAGGGATATCACTCCTACCACCCCCCACTCTCCACACACCAACAGACATTGGGGTGTGCTATGGGGTTGTCAGGCCTAACTCCCACCCAATTCTCCTACACTGTAGCATGTCAGCTTGGGTGAGAGTTGGGTCTGATGACCCTATGGCACACCCATGGCACACCCCAATGTCTATTGGTGTGTGGAGAGTGGGGGAGTAGCAGGGGTGGTAGGAGTGGTAACCCTAACATCAAATTTCTAAATTTTGTTGCTGTGCTATCAGCCCTAACTGATGCATTAATGGAGTTTTTTTGGTATATATATATATATATATATAGTTTTGTGACCTCTGTAGCTCATAAACCACACAATGGATTCACATGAAATTTGCACACCAAGAGATCTACTCCTAGAAATTAAGCATGCCAAATTTTGTGCAAATCCATTAAATGGTTACAGAGTTATTAAGGTTCAAAGTTTTGGGTCTAACATAGATGTTTGCACTGGTGCTACTGCACCAGTCTATCTATCTATCTATCTATGTATGCACACATATATATAGATATACATATATACATATATATATATATATATATAGATATATATATTCTGATAATTTTATTAACTAGTAATATTTATTAAATGCAGCTGACAAGGTTACATTCCATACTGTTACACGAGGTCCCTGCACCCTAATTGGTACCCTTAGAGGTACACCCTAGACAGCTAGCACTCAAGTATATGTTATACTAACATATAGGGCTTAGGGCATCTACCGTACAAGAGTAGATGTCAGGATATGAATGCATATTGTTGTAATACACTTTGCTTGCTAATACATATATTCTTCTATGTATCTTCTGTGTATTTCTTATTTCTAAGATGCCAAGGCACCTGTGTCCTTGGAATAATTATGATATGTAAGTCAGCATTGCCACCTTTTGGTGATTTGTACTACTACACTGAGTTATGTAAGACTCTGTATAAGAACTCTTTTGTTCATAAACTGATGACTATACAGAATTGTATAATGTTATCTTGGACCTTGGAGCCACCTCTAATTTAGCCAATAGGGCTCATCTCTGTAACTAGAAATGTTTCTATCTTACAGTAACCATAGTAATTATCATAGGTATATAATGTAATACACTAGTCTTATACCTCGGAGACCTCAGGAGAGACCCCAAGAGACACAGAGAAACCTCAAGGTATAGGGAACGCTTAGCACTGACTCCCGGTTCATATTGGTAAGAGCTGCTTAGGGCAACTGTGATTTATCCTTTTGGTAGTAATAAACTTGTTTATTACTCTAATGCAATGTGTCTGTGATTACTTGAATTCCGAATATTGTCAAGAACCTGAAAGTGAGGTTTAGACCTCCTAACAATACAGACATGAAAGAAGAGCATGGTACATATTCAATTCAACAATCAGCACCAAATTGATCATGACTGTGCTTTCAAGAATGATACTTGTGCAAAGCATTTTTGTAATATTTCATCAATAACCTGTCATATTCTTCTTTTTTGGATATAAATCTGTTACTTCAATGAAAGAGGCAGGTGTTCAACCATCAGCTAGCGAGAGGCAATTTGCTCATAAAAACTTTGCCCCTTGTCCATTTCCCACATTTGAGTGGTGCCTCTTTAGGACCATATATTTTAACCTTGTAGCCCCAAATCATAACAGGATAAAATTAATAACAAGCTTAAGAACCCATCAACACATAAAACTAGTATTTTAACAAAAATAAAACCCTGCTGTCACATATATTTCCTGTGTCATAATAAGAGAACATGTGAGGAGGGAGAGGGGCCACCACCCACCCACAAGCCACACCTTGTAATACTTTAGTGTCACTGGGGTCTCCAGAGCCACACTGAACCTCATACCAAACATTGATCTAGAATTGATATGCCATCCCTGTGCTCTCAAAAATGTAAGTAAGGCAGCCACCTAGAATTAAGTTTACCTAATTGTAAACGCAGTCTGGCTGTGATGGCCTCCATACCTTTAATACATCATATATTACTTAGCCAGTGATGACCAAATGTAGTAGCTGTGAGCCAGTTTTGGGTTATCACTTTATTCACTGCTGCTACCAAAATATATAATAAATGTCTTGCATTGGGTGGATTAATTCCTCTGGGCGGTAGGCCTAAAACTATGTTTTCAAACGTAGGAGGTAGAGGCAAATTCAATATCTCCATAACCATCTCAATCACTCCCTGCCAACATGATTGTAGCTCTGAACAACCCCAGAAAATATGATAGTGATTCCCTTATCCACTATATTACTGCCAGCAGTGGTCAGAAGTGTAGGTACCAAAAAGTTTGGAAATGGTCGATGTGGTGAAAAATATCGCACAATCTTTCCAGTGGAATTCACACCAGGAAGGGGTAGTTTTATATACACCCTGTCATATTTCATCTAACTATAACGGGGGAAAGTACTGGCCATCTCCTGTTCTTAGTTACTTTTGGCATTCTCAATAGCTACCTGACTATCCCCTTCTTGTAACATAACATATATTTGTGAGATTAATTTACTACCATCAGAAGTGCACCCTTTAGTCCAGACAGTTCTGTCTCTGGATGCGGTTGTTTCATTACAGCCATTCTTTCAGGGCCTTTCAAAATGTAATGCCTGCACTGCAAAAATCTATGAAAATATATGGCTTTCAGGTGAAATTCTCACTTTAAAGTGTCAAAGCTTTTACCGACATCTCCAGATACCAGCTGCAGTGAAGTGTGTAGACCATTCTGTGCCCAGGTCTGGAACCTAGTATCCCATCTCTCCACCACAAAATCAGGTAAATATTGTATTGGTATATAGTGCAAACTGGAGCCAGAATTTCCCATCTCTGCTGAGCCTTGAGCCACATGCAAAGACTATGTCTATTTCAAGGGTAATGAATACTTTTAAGTTCAGGATCACAGATTACCCAAGGGAGGACTTGAAGTGGAACATAGGTATGTGCATCCCTTTCCATGTCAGTCCAGCCCCCTGAGTTCTCCAATCCTGACATTCTGAACAATGAGAATAACTGGGCTGCCTTATAATACTTCTGAAATTGTATACTCCCTGACCACTTTTAGCTTTACTTTCTAGCAATATCTGCTAATGAATTCTAGATTTTTTTCCCCATCCAAATGAAATACAATTTCTGTTTTAGGTCTTTCCAATCTTTAGATGGCATAGGTAAAGGCAATGTAGAATACTGGAATAAATACCATGGCAGGACATTCATCTTTATGGTATCTATACAATTCAAAAACATGAGTGGGAGGGAATGCCAGTGGTTAAGGTCTTTGTGTATCTGTTGTTTCGGGTCTCATAGTTGTATAAATTTATTGATAATAAATGTAAAATATATGCTTTACATAACAAATAGATACAGAAACATAGAAATCTGGCAACAGAAAAGGACCCATTTTCTCATCCAGTGTGCACCTTACCCCCCATTGGTGCCTCTTTCCTTTTCCATTACTCCCCTTTTTTGTACCCCCTCCTCCTCAGTGCAGTTTTCAGTCACCCTTATACCAACTGGATATATACCTTACCTTTCTTGTTTAAGCCCATGTAGTTATCCCATGCCCTCCTGAACTCCCCCACTGAGTTTAGCCCCACTACCCATTCAGGCAGCCTATTCCAGGGACCCACCACCTTCTGAGTGAAGTAGTGCCCCCTTATATTTCCTTTGAATTTACTCCTCTCCAGCTTTAAGCTGTGTCCCCTAGTTTATGTGTTTTCCCTCATCTTGAAAATGCTCCCTTCCCTTACCTTGTTGATTCCCCTCAGATATTTAAAAGTCTCTATCTTATCCCTCCTTTCACTCCTTGTTTCCAGTGTATAGGAGGTCCAGCTGTTCCATCCTTTCATCATATTACATCTTGTGCAAGCCCTGCACTGTTTTGGTTGCCCTCCTCTCAACCCTCTCCACCCTATCTGTGTCTCCTTGTAAGTGAGGTCTCCAGAACTGTATCCCATACTCCAGGTGTGGTCTAACCATGGACCTGTACAATGGCATGATCACCTCTCTTCTCCTACTTGTCATACCCCTCCCTATGCTGCCAACATTATGTTTTCCTTTCCTACTGCCTTATTGCACTGGTTTGCCACTTTTAGGTTATCCAATATGATAATCACCAGACCCCTCTACTGCTCTGCTGTCACAAACTTCTCTCCTCTCAGTGTACACATGGCCTTTGGATGTTTGTGCCCTATGTACATTATTTTGCATTTCTTTGCATTAAAGCACAATTGCCATCTTTCTGACCACTTCTTCAGCTTGATCAGATCCTCCTTCATTTTCTCCACCCCACCCTGGTGTATCCACCCTATTGCAGATCTTTGTGTTGTCTGCAAATAGGCACACCTACCCATTTAGACCCTCTGCTATATCCCCATTGTAAATGTTAAACAGTATCGGTCCCAATACTGACCCCTGGGGTACCCCACTTGTCATCATTTCTTCCCTTGAGTGAGCTCCATTGACAACCACCCTTTGAACTCTGGTATCAAGCCAGTTTACCACCCAGTTTGTTAATTTCCTCCCTACCCCTTAAACTTCCCAACTTGTTCACTAGCCTCCTGTGAGGGACAGTGTCAAAGGCCTTATTGAAGTCTAGGCCACGTCCCTCCCTGATTGCAAATCTACATCACCCAGTCGAAGAATTTGATCAGGTTCATCTGGCATGACTTTCATTCTGTAAACCCATGCTGCCTGTCATCCTGCAGTCCACCCTCAGCCAGGTACTGTACTAATTTTTCTTTTAGAAGTGTCTCCATCAGATTACCCACCACTGAGGTAAGATTGGCTGGATGATAGTTATTTGACTCCTCATTTCCTCTGCTCTTGTGCAATGACACCATGCCAGCCTTTTTCCAGTCCCATGGGACTCTACCAGTGTCTAAAGACAGATTAAACAACCTCATGAGTGGTGCCACCAGCTCCTCCCTAATCTCCTTGAGCACCCTGGGTTGTTATGCATCTGGACCCATTGCCTTGTCCATCCTTAATTTACCCAGTTCCTCCAATATCCTAATCTCCATGAAAGGACTTGTGTCCACCTCCTTATCCTTCATTCCCCTATCCTGCAGCTCTGGTCCCTTCACTCTTTTTTGATCGTGAAGACTGAACTGAAGTACTTGCTTGAGTTGTCTGCATTATCTTCATCCCTCTCAATCAGTGATCCCTCTTCCCCTTTTAGTCTCATTATACCCTGCTTGTTTTTCTTATCTCGCTGATGTATTTCAAGGTCTCAGGCCTCCCATCTGACTGTAATGACTACAGAACTCAGAGGAACTCATGTAAAAGGAACATCCAGCATGCTAAGAGCTCTTTCTGCAAAGGTTTGTTGATAAATGCATCAGGTGACTCCAGAAAGTTCTGGGCTACTATCAAGACCCTCCTTGGAGCCAAACAAAACAAAATCTCCAATGACATGATTATAAATGGTGTGCATTGCAACAATCCAGCCACCATTGCTAACTCATTTAATCTTCAATTCTCTGACCTATCAAAATATCGGTCTTCCTCCCCACCACCGCCTCCATGCAGTCCTCCAACCCTCACAGACCATGGATCATAATATAACTACCGCCCTTTCCGTTTTCGAACAATCACCAGATAGGAAGTCCTAAAAATGCTATTAGGCATCCCCGATAGTACCGCTATGGGCTCGGATGGTCTTGTGCCCAAGATTTTGGAACTTGGCACCCCCATGATTGTCTCACCCATAGCCAGAATTCTCAACCTATCTCATTGCCATGGCTTTGTCCATGACAACTGGAAAATAGCAAAAGTCACTCCCATACTTAAAAAGGGAGACCGCACAAATATGGTCAACTACCGGCCCATAGCCATTCTCTCCGTTCGAAGCAAAATACTGGAAAAACTAGTAACCACTGAAACCATCTCTTTTCTACAAAAACACAGTCTTCTCTCCAGTTCCCAGCATGGCTTCCACAAAGGCCACAGCACTGTCACCGCTCTTCTAAAATTTATGAACGACATCTATACCACAATGGACAAAGGCCTCACCACGGGCACAATTTTTATTGACCTAACTAAGGCATTTGATCTGGTAAACCACCCCCTTCTTCTCAACAAACTCTTGTCCCTTGATTTCTCCACAGAAGCAGTGGCCTGGTTCAATAGCTACCTATCAGACAGGAGACATGCCGTGAATTACAACTCCGTCCTGTCCGATCTCTCTACCACTAATATTGGTGTTCCTCAGGGGTCTATTCTAGGCTCCCTACTTTTCTCTGTCTTTGTAAATGACCTCACCACTCTCTCCCCCGACTGCTTGTCTCTGCTATAAGCAGATGACCTTGTTCTCTATTCCAGTGCCAGGAGCACCTCAGACATAAACTGCTCTCTCTCCTCAAACTTTATCAAGTTCCAGTCCTGGCTTATTGAAAACAACCTTGTTCTAAATGTAGATAAGACACATGCAATGCTCTTCAGCTCCCCAGCCAGACTCAGAATGAACCGACATCCCCTCAAAATCTCCTGCCCTGATGGCTCACTACTGGTCAACACTAGCACCTTCAAATACCTGGGCATTCTGCTTGATGAATCTCTGACTTTTGATCAGCACCACTTCAATACTACCTGCAAAGCCGTCAACGCTAAACTCAGGTGTGCCTACCAAACTAATTACACTCTTACTCCATCAGCCAGGCTCACTACTGCACAGGGTATTCTTCTTCCGACTCTATCCAATGGCTCAGTCACCTACCTTGGGGCGTCAAAAATCTCTCTTTTCAAGTGGGACACCACCTATAATAATATCTGCCGATACGCCTCTGCATCCCCTCACTACAAACACCACTGCCAGCTCTATGCCAGCCTAAAATAGCCCTCCCCCTCTGCCCATTGGCTCCAGTCACTCGGATCTCTCCTGACAACATCACCAGATCTTGTCTTCCACAGTCCCTAGCCTCTATATTGAATGCACAAACTGTCACCTATGAGCTTCGCTCCACTGAACAAGCACCTCTCCACATCCCCAGATGCAAAACAGCAATGGGTACATGGGCTTTCTCACATATTGCACCAAAATACTGGAACTCTCTTCCACAAGCAATTTGTCTTGCTCCATCCCATGCCACTTTCAAGAGGACGCACCTCAAACATCTACTTGGCTCTACCCCCCTGTGCTTGTTTCCAACCCCCGTAGAACCACCATTCTCCTCCCCTTTGTTTTTCTCTGCTTTATCTTCCCAACTCTCCTTTTCTACCATATCCTTGTCTCCCATCACCACCCCTACTCTCACCCACCCAACCACCCTCTTCTCTCTCTCTTATGGCCCTCTTTTCCCTTCCTCTTCCTTCCCCTAAACTAAAGAAAATCACTCCCCCCCCGGTTCTCTCCCCTCTGAACTGTCCTTCCACTACCATCCTGGACCTCTAGTCCCCTGGTCTCAACTAAAGCCATCTGCCTATTTTGTGCTCTAACTCATTCTCCCAGCTGGACCTCACATCTGTGCCTTGCACAGCTATCTCTTCCAGTCTGTACCCCTAAGATACGAGAACCTGCACTTGTTATACTGTTTTACTGTTACGTTTACTTATTGTTATCTATTGTTGACTCGTATGTATTGCAAACTTGTTTGATACTGTACCGTCCTGTACCCATTGTTTTTCCACCCATTTGTTGTTATCTCTGTAATCCTGTATCCTACCGGGTCATGCCTGAAAATAGGCATTGCTATGCCTAGTGCACTTACCCAGTTACCAAAAGCAAATAAACAAATAAATAAATATCTGAAGAACTTTTTGTCCCTTCTGCTGGCCTCTCTCACTATTTTCTCCTCTGTTTCTGCCTTAGTCCTCCTAACTGTTTGCCCTGCCACCCTAAGCTTCTCCCTGTGTACCTCCCTTTCTACCATTCCCTGTGTAGTTTTGTATGCCTTGAATGCTTTCTTTTTCTCCCCTTTTGCTCCTGCCACCTCCCTAGAAAACCAAAGTGGCCTTCTTCCTCAGTTTTGCTTGCCCACCTTCTTAATGCACTGATCCATGGCCCCCAATATTCCCCCCTGTATTGCTTCCCACAGTTCCTCAACATCTCCCAGTTTTTCCTTGCCTTCCATTTGCCCCTTGACAATTTCCCTCATTTTCTTAAAATCTGCCCTCCAGAAGTCCATTACCTTGGTGGTGGTTCAACTCACTTCTGTCCCCATCCTAAGACTAAACTTAACTGTTCTGTGGTTCCTAGTTCCCAGATTTTCCCCTACTTCAACCTCCTCTATGCTGTCTCCATTTGTTACTATTAGGTTCAATGTAGCCTCACCCCTATTCTGTTCTCTGACTAGCTGCTATAGGAGTGCCTCCTGTATGGTTTCCAGTATCTTCCTGCTCCTTTCTGATGTTGTCAGACAAATCTAATTGATTTCTTTGACTGGGTAACCAAAGTAGTAGACCAGGGAGAGGCTGTGGACATAGCCTACCTAGACTTTAGCAAGGCATTTGACACAGTCTCGTACAAAAGATTAATAAACAAATTAGCCAGCCTAGGAGTGGGTCCCAGGGTGGTAGCCTGGGTAAAACACTGGCTGGACAACAGGACACAGTGGGTAATAGTAAATGGAGTCCACAGTGAAGAAAGGTGGGTTACTAGTGGGGTACCGCAGGGTTCAGTACTGGGGCCAGTCCTTTTTAATGTCTTTATAAGTGACATTGCAGAGTGGCTGGAAGGGAAAGTATGTCTCTTTGCAGATGACACAAAGATCTGCAACAGGGTTGATACTCAAGATGGGGTGGAAAGGATGAAAAGGGACTTGGCAATGTTGGGGGAATGGTCAAATGTATGGCAGCTTAGATTCAATGCAAAGAAGTGCAAAGTAATGCACCTGGGGAAAAAAACCCAAGGGAAGAGTACACAATGGGTGGTGAGATACTGACAACAACAAAAATGGAAAGGGTCCTGGGGGTAGTCATATCAGATGACCTAAAAGTGGGCCAGCAATGTGACAAGGCAGTAAGGAGGGCTGGGGGATATTGGGATACATAGGGAGAGGCATCACCAGTAGAAAACAGGAAGTTGTTGGCCCTCTGTACAGGCAGTTGGTAAGATCACATCTGGAGTACTGTGTACAGTTATGGAGACCCCATCTCCACAAAGACATAGACAGGGTGGAGGCTGTCCAGAGGAGGGCAACCAAAATGGTGCAGGGTCTGCACCAGAAGACATATGAAGAAAGACAAAAGAAGCTTAATGTGTATAGCCTCGAGGAAAGAAGGGAGGGAGGGGACATGACAGAAACTTTCAAATACCTCAAGGGAATCAACAAAGTCCAACAGGGTAGCATCTTTCAGAAAAAGAGATGTGCAAGAACAAGAGGGTACAAATTGAAGATAGATGGGGGACGGCTCAGAGGTAATGTGAGGAGGTATTTCTTCACAGAGAGGGTTGTAGATGCATGGAACGGCCTTCCTGAGGAGGTCGTAGAGTCAAAAACAGTGGGGGAATTCAAGAATGCATGGGACAGACATAAGGCAATTCTAGGGGAGGTAGGAGGAAGTAGGCTGTTGGTTAACTAGGATCTTCAGTTTATCCATTAGGTAGGGAAATGGGCAGACTAGATAGGCCAAATGGTCCTTATCTGCCATCAAATTCTGTGTTTCTATGTTGCTGGAATCCCCCAGTTCATGTCAGGGAGATTAAAGACCCCCCCAGCAAAAGTTTCCCCTTTCTTGCCATCCTTTGTATCTCTTTCATTAACTCCCTACCAACTTTCTCCCCCTTAATTTGGCAGTCTGTACATCACACCCATATGTACTGCCTCCCCGGTCCTCTTGATTAACATGACCCAGAGGACCTCCTCCGATCCCAGACAGTCCTGCCCTACCATTGTCTTTATCCCATCCTTTATGTATAGCGCCATCCCTACCCCCTTTTCCCCCTTCCTGTCCTTTTTGAAAAGACTGTTCTCTGGTAATACTACCTCCCAATCATGGTTTTCTGCCCTCCATGTCCCAGTTATAGCAACCACATCCAGTCCCCCTTCTGCCTCTTTGGTCTCTAAATTCCCCATTTTATTTCCCAGACTCCTAGCATTTACCAGCATACCATTTCATCTATTTCCCCCCGCGCATCTTCTTTCGCTCTTATATCTCCTGCCCCTCTGTCTGTGGGGGAATGCTAACTAGGCAAGACCCTCCTGTTTTTCCTCTGACCCTTCCCTAGCTTCATACTCCCCTCCTTTAGTTTAAATCTGTACCCAGGATTCCATCAATATAGCCTTGCAAATTTCCCCTTAACACTCTAGCACCGTCTTCATTTATATGCAGTCTGTCCATTGTGTATAGGTTCTTCTCTACCCAAATGTCACTCCATTCTCCTATGCATGTGAAACCCTCCTTTTTGCAGGCAGTGGTTGAAATCTTTTATTCTCAGCTGTCTAGCCGTACTAGTGCAGTGAACTGGCAAGACCTCCGAGAATGTTAGAGAACCAATCTTTTCTCTATATCCCCCTTCTGGCTCCCTGAACCTGTTCTGTACTTCCTCAACATCTTCACCCACCAGATCATTTGTCCAGAGGTGCAGCGCTAGGTGTGATTTACCTCCCAACAATCTAATACATTCTTATTTTTGGTAACGCCCTTTTTGCCTCCATCCCAGGCTCACAGAAGACTGACCTCCTTTTATAGAGTTCCATGCCATAAAGGCAAACGAATAATGACAACCCATCTAAAGGGCACTGAACTCCCAGGGTGAACACTTTTGGGATAGTGTTTTTATGTGGGGGGCTTCAACCCCGCACCCCCCCTTGTGGGAGACTTTGCCTCCCCACACCCCCCCTTACTATAGATTCCTACTCTGGGGGGGACACAACTCAGGGATGGGGGCAAAACTGGGTTTCCCAAATGTGGTGGTGACATTATTCTGTCACCCATTTGATGGGTTGACATTATTCATTTGCCTTTTTGACATGTTACCTCTTATAGACCACCCTTTTCTCAACCAGTGGACTCCCTTTATGATGGAGTCACATAAAGACCATTACAAGTCTGTGCTCTCCCTCCCAGTGTGATCCCCAGTGCCCCATCGAGATTCTTCTTACTTGTACTTCTTGTTTTCCTTTGTTGGACTCCTACCCCTGATCTGTCTACCTGCTCACCCACATTCTCTTCATGTTCCTCCTGTACCCCTCCTTCTTCAGTGTTTCTCCTATGTGTCTGCTCTCCCCCCTACACTTTTCTCTACTGCATTAGAATCCTTTCCACTGTTATCCTCCCTGCACCTCTTGGTGTCCTCCTTGCTCCCCCTTCCCTCTTTGTCCTCATCTGACCTCCACTTCCTCTTCTTTTCTTCTCCCAGACATTCTGAGTCTCCCTTGCTCCACCCCTTACCCTTGCTGCACGCTCTTCCCCTTTCTCCCCATTTCTTCTAGATCCAAATTTCTTGCCCTCATATTCTCTCCCCTCTTATTCCTCCTTTTCCTGCATCTTGGCTAAAGGTGAGAACCTGTCTGATACCCTTGTATAGCCTTCTGTGTTTGCAGTTCTGCACCCAGGTGTAATGCCTTTACCATCTTTTCTTTCCCCTTCCTCCCTCCACCCCTACCTGTTCTCCCTACCTCCTTCCAGTGATTTCATATACTGCCTTCAGTTCTGTCCAACTCTCTCCACTGATCTCACTGTTTCCCCTCCCCTCCTTATCTTTCCCCACCAATAGCTCTTTCCTTGCCACTGCAATCCTTACCACTTACTCCTTTTCCCTACTCTACACTCCATCTCCCTACCTAGCCATCTTAATTCTGCCTCTAGTCTCCCGATTCTCTGACAAATTGGGCATCCTCCTAATTTCCATAGTGTGTTTATAAAAGCAGCCACCCCACATCCATTGCAATCCACTATTCTCCCCCCACTTGTTGGTCCTCTTTCTTCCTGCCCTCTGCACCCCTCCCCTGCTACCTCCCCTTATCATGATACTCCATTTTCCTCATTTGGTACTCACCACTTCTATACCACACTTTGTAGACTCCCTAATTCTGCTATCCCCTTCTTAATCTGTCCTCTTACCCTCAACAGTTACTTCCTAGTTACAATTTTCATTCCTCTTGTGAGCACCAGTATCATACAAAGTAACCTAGCATAGACCAGTATCTTAAGTTATACCCTTTATCACAATTCTTAATTATATATCATTTCCCTTTCAACAATTGCTTTAAATACTCCAATAACCACTTCCTCAATTCTCTTACCATCAATAGTGACTTCCTAGCTACAATTTTGGCTCCTCTTATGAGTATCAGTATCATGGAGAGTAACATAGCCCAGACCAGCATCTTAAGTTGTACCCTTTATCACAATTCTTAATTATATTTCATTTCACTTTCATCAAATTGCTATCAATGCTCCAGTAACCACCTCCTCAATTCTTAATTATATTTCATGTCAACTGTCAGCAATTTCCTTAAATGCCCCAGTAATCACCTCAGACATTCTTAATTCTATGTCATATCAACCACAGTTTTTAATTATTTCATTTCAATTTTCTACAATTTCTTTAAATGCACAAGTAGCCACCCTCCTCTTTTTTGGTTTTTTATTGAATGCTCATTCTCCTTTTACCCCTAATCAATGTTGGCATCAAAATTTATGTCAAAATTATTTTTCAGCAATGTTTTAAGTTGTTTGTTTAATAATTTGTTCCATAACCCCCGTCCTCTTTTTTATTTTTAATTATTTCTGTGCTGTTTCACTTGCCCCTGGGCAGAGCTCTCAAGCTCCTTCTGTCTTGCCTGCAAGCATTTAATAATGTGTGGAGGAGAGGTGGGTGGCTGGGCCAAAAAAATCATCAGCAGTTTGGCCCTTGTTGAAATTGTCCCAGATCATTTTTAGTATTTTCTTTTTCTTTTTCTTTTCCTGGCTTTGATATCCTACAGTACACTGCAGGGGGGTGGGGCAGCAGAGAAAACAGTTCTGAATCCAGCTGCACCTCTAACCCCTGTTGCTGTGCTCACTAATCTCCAGACAAAGAATTGCTGGATTTAACTGCTGATGAAGCTCCCAACATCTGTAGTGGCAACCCATGATTAGAATTTTAATTTGGTACCTCTTTTTTCTGTTCACCAGACTCAGGCACTCACTCTTCCTGGGCTCCATATTCCCCAGAAAATGTACTGAAATTGTTTTAAAAAATCAGCATCAGTTTGGCCATTGTTGAAATTGTCCCAGGATGTTTTATAGCTTATAAATATAACTGTAATATATATATATATATATATATATATATATATATATATCTCCTTTTCAAAATCTTCATTAATGCACTAGATAGGGCTGAAGTGACAAAAGTAGGGAAATGTGAAGGTAGGGTTTCCAACACTAACATCCAGCTCCCACCCTACAGGTAGCATCAGGTGTAGGGTGTGCCTTGGGTTGTCAACCCTAATGCTCACCCCATTCCATGAGTAAATGAGCTGAGATGGGTAAAGTATATGAGAATGGGGTGAGCGTTAGAGTTGACAAAATGAACTATAGGGGTGTGACTGTGCCCCTATAATATCTATCTATCTATCTATTTATCTATCTATCTAGCTATAGGAAAACACAAATTGCACATACCCCAATAATGCAAAGCATCATGGGAAGCATATGCACACACACATATATATATATATATATATATATATATATATGTTTTGCAAAAAAACTCTGTTAATGCATCAGTTAGGATTCATAGCACAGTGACAAAAGCATGGAAATGTGGTGTTAGGGTTACCACCCCTACCACCTCCACCTTCCATACACCAACAGGCATCGGGGTGTGCATTGGGGTTGTTAGCCTAACTCTCACCCCATTCCATGTGTAAGCAAGCTGAGGTGGCACAGTATAGGAGAATGGGGTGAGAGTTAGGCTCAATGACCCCAAAGCACACCCCGATGCCTGTTGGTGTGTGGAGGGTGGGGGGTGGTAACCCTAACATCACATTTCCATGCTTTTGTCGCGTGCTATGTACCAGTCCATGACTGATGCATTAATGGAGTTTTTCTCAATGAATTTCCCTTCTCTTTGAGAAAGTGTAATGCAGCTGGTAACTGGTATGTGTTAGTGGGAGTGCGGGCCCTCTGTGCCTTGTGCTCCCTTCACATTGCCCATTTTCTGCATAATGGTATGCGTATGTGGGAGCGTGGGCCCTGTGCTCCCACTTACGCATAACTACAGAGCTATACAGCAGCACTATAGGGCAAGGAATCCTTGTAACACTAATTTGCCAATATCTCAGCAACAGTAGCAGCTATGAAAGGAATTAAAGTGCCATAGTATCATGACAGTGAGACCTCCATGTAACATAAATGAATGAAATATGTACAGTATCTTGCATTGTTTACATTATATGGGCACTGAACAGCACTGAAAAGACACCCTTGTAACCCTTGGAACACATTTTTGCCAATATCTCTGTAACTGTAGCAAGTAGGAAAAAAATTCCACTGCTGGTGTAATCTATGATTTCTAAACTTGTTTCTGCAGATTAGATCACAAAAGTGTGATCTAAGCTGTAGGTAGAGAAAACTCCGTATCTCGCTTCGTTTTCAAGATACAGGTGCTGAAAGGCATCACAGACAGTGCAATTTTACCTATGGGAAATATCTCAACTTTGGAATGCTGTAATGTTGGGCCTTTTGAATGTTTTGGTACCAAACCACCAACACAAACATCTGTGGTACCAGGGCTTGACACCCTGCAAATTTCAGCTCAAAAGCCCCAACCATTTTGTTGCAGGGGATGGCAAAAATGTTCAGTTTTTGGGCAAAGTTCTTTCACAAATTGAGAAAGTTTCACAAAAAACAGCACGACAATTTCGTGTTTGCAAAAGTGTTATGGCCATGTCTTTCTCAATTTGTGAAAGTACTGGGGTGCACATTTTAAGAATGGCATTACTGGGGGTCTGGCATCCTCAGGACCTGACTAGGTAAACACAACAGTCAGTGTTCACCCAGGGGTCCCAAATTTAAATGTCAGGCATTTTCTCTCTCTCTAACTGAAAACATGATGGCAGCAGCATGAAATTTAAAGGGCCATTTGTGAAAGGAAAATGTAGTGGCGGCAGCTTTCGTGAGACACATATATTTTTTCCCAATTACTACGATGTTAAATTTGTTTTTTGAATAATTTTTGAACGATTTAATATTTTTTCACCAACTCTTCAAGAGGCACTTCAGTGACCCAGACTGCATCTTCTCTGAAGATTTCAGATGAAATGGACAAATTGTGTGGGCTGTAGGTGCGAGCAAAGAAATATGCAAAAAGTCTGGTATTTTGTGTTTTTTTTCACTTTCTGCAGCTCCACGACTGTACATCTGACATAATGCAACTGGCCAGATCCAGAGAGCTATGGTAGTAGACCACACATCCACACATGCAAAATTTCAGGCAAATCTGTTGTACGGTGGCAAAGTTATTAAGGTGCAAAATTTGAGGTTTAACATTAAAGTGCTTACTCAACCCTACCTATAGTGCCACTACTGTGGCACTATAATATATATCTGTGTGTGTATATATGTACTTATATTTATCAGGAAGTGGTCTAGGCACAGCCCTTTTTCAGCCATGCCTGACATTGAAAACATTACAATACAATTCATTCAACTCACATTTACTTTACAAATATTCACACTTATTGACTAAGCTAAGAGCAGACCTGAGTTTGATTCCCACAACCCCCACTTGTGTACTGTGTGACACTGAACAAGTCACTTAAGTCACTTAACCCCCAGTGCTCCCAGGTTGCCCCTGAAAACATGCACTTGTCATGAAAGACTAAAATAATATATGTGTATGTATGTGTGTGTATATATATATATCAAATAGATAAAAATCAAACAGATGTTTATACCTATAGATGCTCTCTGGTTGTCCCTTTAGTGTCTGTCCAATATTTTTGTTAAATTAATCATCTATTTTTTTGTCTTTGTAAATAGCCTGTATCCCACACTCCTCAGCAGTTGCTGCTGTTTATTTTCATACTGCCTGAGCATTCTATGACATAAATAATACCATTCCAGGCCATTCAGATGAATAGCATTGAATGGTGTTTTTGATGTCATAGAATGTCTTAGAATTAAAAAAAAATAATAGTAGCTGGTGAAAAGAGTGGAATTCTATGTATATTTGAGGACACCCCAAAGTTAGATTATTTACTTATCAGAATGTGTCAACACATATCAGAATATATAAATGGCAGGGAAAGGAATATGGAATGGCAGCTAATTATGTGAAAATAATTTCCTAGCTGCTTTAAAATATATATAGATTACATTATATATATTATGGTAGCACGGTAGTGCTACCATAGTTAAGGTTGAGGAGCCATGTCTATGTTAAACCCCAAAACTTTGCACCTTAATAACTTTGCAACCGTTTGTTGGATTTGGCTGAAATTTGGAATACATGATCAAGAACCATAGGCCTTGGGATCTGCCAAGTTTTTTTACTGGTCGAATATACGGCTGCGGAGTTATTAAGCGTGATCTGTGCACGCATTTACGCTTTTTCTGGAATTCTATGGTCGAGCCTACAGGTCGTACGGTTTGCGCAACTGGCCCAAAATCTTCAGAGAACATGCAGCCAGGGTCCCTGATGTGCCTTTCAAAGATTTGGTGAAAAAATATTAAATGGTACAAAAGTTATTCAAAAAACAGTTTCCCATTATAAGTCAATGGGAAAAGTTAACAAAAAGTTAGACAGTGTCGTAAATGCATTTTTACTTTCGCAAATGGGCCTGTTATTCTCGCAAATCAGCCATTTTGTTTTCAGTTGGTGATCAGAAAAATGGTTGGCATTTAAATTTGGGACCCTCTAGCAACCTAATTCCTTTTGTATTCAGCTAGTCGGACCCTGAGGATGCTTGCCATGTCTTTATTTTGTAGAAACACCCCAGAAATATGTTTTTCAAATTTCTGGAAAAGTACTTTCGCAAATTACTTTTAGGTTCATGAAAGTGTCGAACTTTTTTGCGAAAGCTTTCGCAAATTGCGACAGTAGTTTTCCATCTGTGGGAAAGTGACAGCGATTCTTTGGCACTGCGCTGCAAAAGAACCGTTGGGAGTTTTGGGCTGCAATTTGGAGGGAATGGAGCCAACATCTCACAGATGTGACTTTCAGTGTTGTATTGAAAAAATATTACACAGCGGCAAAGTTACAGCACTCCAAAGTTGACATTTTTTCCCATAGGATAACATTACGGCGCCCGACGCATTATAGAAATCCTTTGGATCCCTGCTGCAAAATAACGGTTTGGTCTTTTTTCCTGACATTTGGAGGGAAGACAGCCAACAGCCCACAGATGTGACTTTCAGTGGTTTGGTGAAAAAATATTACAGGGAGGCAAAGTTATGGCACTCTGAACTTCTCTTTTTTCTCTATAGGATAACATTATGGCGTTCGCCGTGCCTTTCAGGGCCCGTATCTCAGAAACGGTGCAAGATATGGACTTTTCGTTGGAAAAATGCTTACAAAATTAGCCAGGACAGTTGTGAGTCATACAACTTTTAAATTTTTTTCCTACATCGTACGGTTCCTGAGATATAACATATTTAGTATTCCAAGTTCTCATTTTCTGAGCCGATACTCATTATTATGCATACATTATTTGTAATCACTGTCTTTCACTATGCAGGTTTTGGGGAAAACCAGCCTGTGCGCTTACATTACTGTTACTGTTGCCCTTTCCGCTTGTGGTTCCATACCCGTTTCACTTACCGTTGATGTCTGCGCCACCATGTGCGTTATCCTTTGCGCTTATTTGCACTTCATGCTTCTGTTATTTTTTGCCATTTCTGTCTACAGTACTGTTTATCTTTCTGTTTCACTTTACGTCACCATGCCCATTGACATTTCTGTTTGCAGGCACCATGTTACTATGTGACAACACATCACGTGGCAGACCGTTCCCATCTATGCCACCATGTGCGTTACCCTTTCTGTTCTCATTCGTGCTTGTGTTACCATGTGCGCCACTGTTAGCATTTCTGTTTGTGTTGTTGTTCCTGTAAGTATGCCACAAGACATCATGTGGTGGGAGCGCGGGGCCCTTAGCCGCTGCATTACATTCACTATTTCTCGTTATCATTCTCAAAAAGAAGGGAAATTAGAGGCAAAAAACTCAGTTTAATGCATTAGTTAGGGTTGTTCCACAGCGACAAAAGTGAGGAATTCGGTGTTAGGGTTGAAAACCCCATGGACCCCCTACCCCCACCAGCATTGGGGTGTGCATTGGGATCGTGGGTCCTAACTCTCACCCATTCTCCTATACTTCTGCTGCTTTACACATGTCATGGGGTGAGAGTTAGGGCTGACAATCCCAATGCACTCCCCAATGCCAGTTGGGGGTGGGTGGGGTCCAAGGGGGGTTTTCAACCCTAACACCGAATTTCTCACTTTTGTCGCTGTGGAACAACCCTAACTAATGCATTAAACGGAGTTTTTGCCTCTATATATATATATATATATATATATATATAAAATGTATTATTTCACATATTTTCTTACAGTAAAATATGTATACAAGCAAAGAAGGCAGCTCCAAAATGTAGTGGTGCTCACAACATAAATGTAAATAGAACTCTTAGTAAACGTTAGGTGCACACGCACACACTGGATCAGGAACTCCAGAAGGCACTTCTCTGATTTTCAACCACAAATTCTATTTGTACAGAAAATAAAATGTTGTAAAACAAAAGCCAACAAAAACAGACCTCCCCACAAGATCGACATTTCCCACTGTTCTTGTGCTTTTTCAAGAACAGTGTGAAATGTCAGTCCTGTGGTGAAATCTGCTTTTTGCTATTGCTACATTTGACTTTAATTTTATAACATTTTTTTTATTGTACAAATAAACTTTCTATTGGAAAATCCAATAAGTGCCTTCTGGTGCTTCTGGTGTGGTGTGTGTGTGTCTAGCTTTTGCTGTGATTAAAATATGTATCTTGTTTGCACGCAAGACACAGTACGTGTAGAATATACAGTATATTTTTTACATACAGTATGTCAAATATATTTTTGAAAATACCTGCTTTGGTACTGAGTATGTATTTGCATAACTAATTTGCATATTTCAAAAGTGCAGTTTATCAACCAGAATCATGGCAATTTCTTTTTTAAATATTTTTTAATTGACAGCATTAGCTTACAGACTAGAGGGAAAAAAGTAATGAGTGAAAAATAAGTTGATATAAGACATAAAAGTGAACCAAATAGGGTTGGTAAAAATACCACTTTGAGCTTTAATAAATCACATAAATCATAGTGGACACCCCTGGGATAAGCTGAAACCCTTTTTCCAAGCAGTTTATATGTTTTGTATAATGTCCAACATGCTGGTTGGCTGGTTATAAATTAAGTGCTGAAGTGCTTATAATGCTTTCTGTGCATATTAACCTAAATCAAAACTAAGAGTACAGTTGCAAAATGAAAGGGAAGTCTTAATATAAGAATAACAAAAGTTTGTGTCTATTTTTTTCTAGAGGTTAGCAGCATCCTTCTAAGATATATTTTGCTGCAGGCAGCATGAGGTAATTTGACCCTGCAGGAGAGTTTAGGAGAGCACAGAATGTTCTGACCTTTCCAATGTTGTAAACAAGTTATGTTTGTGCTCCAGTTGGCTGCCAAATAACTGTTCTCTACAGAGCAACAGTGGCCCCTAGTGGCTAGTTTTATGTTATGTCTGCTGTTAATCAAAAGGCAGGGGAATTTTTTTTTCCAACTTTTAGTGGGCTTATAAAAAGCCCTACCTCAGTGCTGAGATAGGATAGATAGGATGGTCAGTTGAATACTGACTGAGGAAGGTGGAAGACCTCCTGGTAGTGTATGCTTTCACACTGTTTGATTCATGGTAGGCTAAAGAAAAGCCTGAAATTGTGTTATTCTATACCCACACCCAGTGACATGTATAAGAATAAATTTATTATCTGTAAGTCTGAGTTAAGGGTGCATTATTAAATGATACTGTAATTCCAGTATATATACCTAAATGGTTGCTAATAAGATAAATCCTGCATGTACTGATAAAGATATGTTACATAATGGTTAATCAATCATTTTTTTTCATCTTGATATTTTAAGATATTGTTACAGGAATTATTTAAAAGAGAAAAAAGAAAACTAATTCTGCTTTTTCTCTTTTAGATAATTTCCAAAGAAGACCTACAGCCAAAACATGTTCAATTTTCTGCATGCATTTAATACTACCATTTTGTTTTGTTTTCAGACCAAGCACTGATGCAGCACCTTGTTTTTCTGTTCAAACATTTATAAGTAGGCTGATTAATCTTTCTATTGAATTATTTTACCACATCACATGCAGAGACAGATCAAACCATATGATGCTATGGTCACTGGACCCCAGTGGTTCCCTAATTTGCACTCAAGTGCATCATTTCCAAGTTGGTTAACATCACATTGAGAATGGCAGCCTGCCTTGTGAGTTCCACAACCAGCTGCACCAGTTAGCAGTCCTGCAGCCTGCAGTCCTTACTAAAGGCCCTTGGCTGCACCAACTGCGTTACAACCCCTGGTTATAGTCTGATAATGCCTTCAACACATTATTTACTGACCTCTCAGCCTATACTGGAGCTTTTCACCCCTCCTCAGTTCATCAGACCCCCCCACTCCTGATCCAGTGCAACATCCTCCTTTCTACCTTAAATACAGTAGTAGCCACAGACATGGTCTGATATTTCCAGATATTTTATAACATTTTCTGAAGAGTTTCTCTCTGCTGCCCCTACTGTGGAAATGCAGAAAGCAGGAGATTTCTCTAGAAATATCACAGAAATTTCATGAAATATCTGATCATGTCTTTGGCTGTAACTGTACATTAGGGCCTCAGAGGTGTGTTAACTCCTGAGGCATATCCCCGATTCTAAACCTGCAGGCTCGGATGGGATTGAGCCCAGACTCCTCAAAATTACAGCCTATGAACTTGCTTCCCCATTAGCCAGAATCATTAACCTGTCCCCTCCTCCTGCATCATTCCTGATATCTGGAAGATGTCTCACATAGTGCCAGTGTTCAAAAAAGGCAATAACAAAATTATCAGCAACTACCGATCTATTGTCATCTTACCTGTTCTCAGCAAGGTATTGGAAAATATTGTCTCCACCCAATTTTTTGATTATCTCCCTGCCCATGATCTCCTCTCCCCTGCCCAACATGGTTTCTGACGGAATCATAGCACTAATATTGCACTTCTTACCCTCACCAGCAGCATCTCTAACGCATTTGATAGAGTGGAGTTTACCAGCACTGTATTTAATTACCTTATTAAGGCCTTCAATATGGTTGATCACTCTTTGCATTGCAAAAAATGAATGGCACAGGGAATATCTGATACTGCCCTCCCCTGGTTTAGAAGTTACCTGTCCAGTAAGCAGCAATGAGTTAGATTTGGATCCTCCCTGTCTGATCCTGTCCCTCTCGCTATTGGTGTCTCTCAAGGCTCTATATTGGGACCCCTTTTCTTCTCCCTCCATATTAACTCTGTCAGCCACTGTATCTCAAATAGTACCCAAGTCTTGTATGCTGATGATTAGGTCTTTTTTTCTAGTGCCCAGAACGTGTCTGATATCAACTATAAACTGTCTGTGACTTACGGGGTGTCCAAACATGGTTTCTTGAAAATAGGCTCCTAACAAATCCTACCAAGTTACTAGCAATGTTAATCAGATTGGCCTTTCGATTAAAGAACAACCAAACTCCTCTGTCAGTGGCCTGTGACAATGGTACACTGCTTATCACTGTCCCATCCTTCAGCTACCTGTGTCTTATGCTTGATTCCCTTCCTTAATTTTTTACTTCATGTAGAATCTATTTGTAAAACAGTAAATGTCAGACTTTGACTTGCCTACAGGCCATCCAACATCTCTCCCCCAGAGCCCAAATTGATGTTATCTGAGGTATTTTGCTCCCCAAACTCTCCTACAGTCTGCCTGTTTTTTCAGAAAACTCCAGCTCCATCTCATACAAATGGGATGTGGCATACAATAACATCTGCCATTTTGACCTTGCATGTAGCACTAGACCATCATTGTACCCTGTTCTTGAAGCTTGGTTGGTTCCTTCCATCTACTTTGCATGATCTTCCCCTGAAAAGCATCACACATAGCATGCTTCAGAACCATGTGCCATTATCGTTTACCTCCCTTATGTTGCCTACCCTCTCAGATCATCTGACCATGACCTGCTAGTCATACCCAGAACTACAACCAAACTAGAGAAGGCAGCTTTCTCAGTCTCTGCCTCTAGATTATGGATCACAGTACTAGCTAATATTAGACACTGTTCTGTTACCCATATTTTCTCAAGACAATAACACTCCCACTTACAACAGTTGGCTGTTTGTTCCTGTTCCTAGCCTTGAACTCTGATAACTTTTGTCTATGTACTTGAAAGTCCTTGCATTTGTGTCAATTTGTATACCTGTTTATGTTGATTGTACACCAGCTTTATACCATTTGAGTTTCACCAATTGTGTTTTTATCCTTATGCTTCTTCTAGTTATTGTCATGCACTGTACTGTTTGCTGGTTTGCACTGTCTCAGGTTGCACCTGAAAATAGGCAACTGTTTGTCTAGTGCACCTTACCCAGTTAACAAAATCTAAGTAAACAAATAAATAATGATCTGGTAAGCCAGTCCTGTGGCGTGGAGGGATGAGGCATTGTGCCTTACCTCCATGCAATGCTGCTGACCTGTGTTTGCATTGCAAGTGGGACACTGGGGGTTGGCCATAGAGGTAGAGGATCCAGCATCCAGGGGACAGCTCTCCTCTCCCATGGAGGGTAGGGAATGGAGACCGGCATCAGCCTGACACCTAGCAGTGGCTGGGTGTTGGCATGCCCAGTCCCTTTGGATGTGGGTGGAGGTGAAGCAGCCGACTGGCATGCTGCATGAGGAAACGTGCATGGCTCTGCCATTGTCAGCCTTTCACGCTCCCCTCTCAA
Organism: Neoceratodus forsteri; assembly: GCA_016271365.2. Lineage (NCBI taxonomy): Eukaryota > Metazoa > Chordata > Ceratodontiformes > Ceratodontidae > Neoceratodus > Neoceratodus forsteri. The sequence goes on along the minus strand of CM057457.1, from coordinate 306,555,741 downwards.
AGGAAGAACAAGGGGGAAAAAAACTGGCCCGGGTGAGTCTGATGATTACCATCCTCCTGGGCCCTGCTCCTGACAGAAGGTGCCTCTCCAAACTGGATCTGGTCTTAGCAGATCAAGATGAGGAACTCCCCGCTGCCATGTCATGGAGGGCAAGTCATGGAGGAAGAAGGGAAGTAAGTCCTGTGGTCGGGGTTGGGACTGGGAGGCCGGTATGAACATAGGCTAACCCAGACAGGGGGGAGAAAAAAATACAAGGAAAAAATAATTATCTGGTATTGTACTGGTTTTATTCTACTAACTAACTGGTTATAGCCAAGGCCACTGATTTATGATGATTCAAGTAATGAAATTCTGTTTTGAAAACTTGAAATGACAGGAATTGCAGTTATTATTAGTGTAATGTCTGTTTTTTACCAGGATTCTGCTGTCATTCTTTTAGTGTGTGTATAAATAATCAGAATGAACGCAGGGTTAATATACAGATCATTAGATGGAGCAAACTGAAAATATTACAGGAAGCAATTGTAAGAAAAACACAGCTTCTGTAGAATACTAATCTGGCATAAAACATCAAATTCCATGAAATTCCTTGTTTTTACCAGTGTGTAAACAGTCCAAATTGCAGAACTGTACTGGATTTTTATGGTAAAATCCCCAAACCAGTGGCCTTGGTTATAACCTGGTACTACGATGGTTATATTTCAGAAACTTGTACAGTCTGATAATGAAATAATCTGGCTATAGCCCAGGAATTAACTGGTTATAATATGGTAATAATCTGGTTGTAGGTTCATACTGGAGTTCATACTGGAGAGAATAAGGAAGTCAAAAGGCATTTGCCCATAAATACCTCCCCCACCATTCAGCGGCAATGACCTAAGTCACCAACTTCTGTAAGAAATCTATCTAATCTTTTTTAAAATATACTTATACTTTCAGCATCAACTACCTCCTGTGGCAAACCATTCCATCATCTAACTGCCCTATTTTTAAATCCATTTCTTCTCCACTCTGTTCTGACTAGTTCCTCCCTCAATTGTTTATTATGACACCATAAATAATAAGGTTTATCTATCAACTCCAACCCCAAGTCAAACTTTAACACTTCATCTTTCAGAATTTTAAATGATAACAATAAATCACCCCTCTTTCGTCTACTCTCCAATGTCCACAAACTCAATTCTTCCAACCTCTCATCATAAGATCTATCCCTCCCACCCTTTATCATTTTTGTATAGGTTCTCTGTGGCCTCTCCATTACCCTGATATCTTTTACAAGATAAAGACAAAAAACTACAGAACAGTTATCCAAAATGGGTCTGACCATTGTCTTATACAATGGCAGCAACACCTCCTCACTCCTAGATTGAAAGCCCTGTCTGATGCAATTCACCAACTGCTTAGTTCTACTTGAAGTTTTTTTGCTATGCGCACCACTTTTAAGATTGTTCTGTACATATACTCCCAAATCTTTCTCCCCCTCTGATATCTTTAATTTTAGTCCAAGTATGCCATATAACTGTTGAACGTTATGCCTCCCAAAATGCATTATAATATATTTTTCCTCGTTAAAGGTCATGCCATTGATCTTTATGCATTCCAGTATATAAATCAAATCTTGTCCAAAAATCAATCTATCATTGAAGGTATCCACTACTACCCTCATCTTGATATCGTCAGCAAATTTAACCAACGAATTTTTACTTAATATCCTTAAATCTGCACCAACCCTGATCACATGCAGCTCGTCAAGAGCTACCCTAGTTATTCCGAGAGCCAGGACCTCTCAAGGTCAGAGGGCATTCCCCTACTGTGCGCCCCACTGGTATAACTCCCTCCCTGCCAGTGTCACAAACTCACTAACCTTAGCTTGCTTTAAGCCCAGGCTCAGAAACTTCCTGCTTAGGTCTCGCAAATGCAACTGCCGCTAGCCTAGTGTAAAAAAAATATATATATATATATATATATACTCTGTTTGACAATGCTCACTGAGCGGCTCCCTTCCTTTCCCTACTAATTCCTCCTCCCCTATCTCCCTCCCTTCTACCCCCACCAGCTGTCCCCCCGACCATAAGTTTTGCACCTTTTATCTTTTGCTTCATTGGAGATTGTATTCTATTGTAACAAAATTGTAATTGAACTGTAACTTTTTTGTTTGTAAGTACTTTGTCCCTTGTACTACTGTTCTGATGTCCTCTTTGTGATGAGGTACCTTTGTAAATGAGCCTCTGGCTCAAAGGTTTCTAAACTGATGTTTAACTAAATAAATAAATAAATCACCATTAAAAATGGTGAATAAGGGTCCAAGCACTGACCCCTGTGGCACACCACTCATCACCCTCTGTGGATCTGATAAGTGACCATATAATCTGACTCTCTAAGACCTATTTGCCAACCACTGTTTTACCCATCTCACTAAGGTCCTGTCCACTCCCAGTCCTATCAGTTTTTCGATAATTTTACAATGTGGGACATTATCTAAAGCTCTACCGAAGTCTAACATTACCACATCCACATTCCTACCTTCATCAATGTATTTACTAACATATTCATAGAAAACCACCAGGTTTGTCTCACATGACCTATTAGCCACAAATCCATGCTGATCTCTATCCATCAAGTTCTTACTCCTCATATGTTCCAGAATAGATTCACTCAGAATTTCCTTAATGATCTTCCCTATAATGGAGGCCAGACTCACCGGTCTATAATTCCTCACCTCACTTTTACTACCCTTCTTGTATATAGGTACCACACATGCTAGCCTCCACATCTTTGGCACCACCCGCTCTGCCAAAGATTTTTGTCCCAGCCAAGTTATAACCGGCACCAGTATATCCACTAACTCCTTCACTAAAAAAGGGTGTATCCCATCTGGACCTGCAGCCTTCTCAACCTTCAACATCATAATCCTACTCTTCACTTTTTCCTCTGTTATAACTTTTCTAGGATACATCATACTGTCACCTACATGTACTCTCTCTATCCCTCCATCATACTTTGTATAGAGTACTTCAAAGCATCTGCTAAATTCTTCCAGCATCTCCTCACATTTTGAAGTCATAACCTCCTCTATATTTGAGGACCCAATCATACAATTTCCTCTCCTCTCCCATTTATATATGCAAAAAAAAACTTTTATTATTGCTCTTTTCCATTGTAAGTTTAAATTCTAGCTGTTTCTTTGCATTTTTTATTTCCTTCTTCAATTTCTTTAATAACTTCTTATACTTAATCTTTGATTCTGGTGAACCTAACTTTCTTCATTTTGCAGAACATTACTTTCTTTCTATTACACAATCTAATTATATTTCTTGTTAACTAAGGTGTTTTTTTACCTTTATAATTATATACTCTTCACCTGGGTATAAATTTTTACTATTACTTTGTTCATTTTCTCAGAGAAAAACTTCCAAGACATTTCCATATTTAGAGCCTTCATTTCTGCCTCCCAATCAATGTTACTTAATTCTTCTCTTATAGCCCTATAGTTCCCTCTCTTATATAGAAACTGCTCAGTTACTCCTTTTACTCTATTTACTTCCCAGGACATTTTAAATTGTATGGAATTATGGTCACTCATCCCGACTTGTGGTTGAATCTTAATTTGATATATAACATCAAGGAAATTTGTTAGAATAACATCTAATATGTTATTTCCTCTAGTGGCTTCCTGTATGTACTGTTTTATACCAACAGCCATAAACTCCTCTTGTACTGTACACTCCAAACTATTATCTTCCATACAGTCATCCCACTTAATATTTGGCATATTTAAGTCCCCTACCATCACCAAATCAGTGTCTGCAGCTAGTCCAGTTACATATTCAACAAAAACCTCAGTGTTCTTCATTATTATATCTGGTGATCTGTAAAACACAGAAAAACTACATTTCCTTCCCCTAATACCCAACAAATCAAAGACAATAATTTCAATTCCTCCATATCACAATTTACTTCTTTAACCTTAATTTCTAATTCATTCCTGACAAATAGGACCACTCCCCTACCTCTTTTCTGTACTCTATTTTTATTTATTAATCTGTATCTGGGCATCTGTTGACCCCACTGGTTTTCATCTGACCACCAAGTCTCTACTACCCCAACCATACCGAGTTTATCCCTCCTTATTATCATTTCCAACTCAGCCATACCAACTTCATTTAAACTTCTTGCATTAAAAAACATTAACTTAGTATCTACCACACTACTAATTAATTTTTTTGATACTGTACTTGATTGTTGCTTAATTTCCCTGTTCATCCCCCTCTTTTTCAGTTTAAACAAATCTCAATTTCATTCTTTAACCTCTGTCCTAGTATTCTACTACCCCTATGGTTGAGATGTAACCCATCCTTACTATATAGTTTATCATTATTGATAATGAACTGGTTATAGTCTGGAAATGATGGCCTATTAATGTTTTGACAATTCTTCAGACTAGTTTCTAAGGGGCATGACTTTGTATTACAATGCTTTCTACAGATGTTATTATATTACACACAGCTTTTTTATTTTCCAGTGTCAGGAATATCTCACTATACAATGAATTAAGTAACCTGATGCTAAGTAGGTACAAACCTTTGTATGTCCTTCGCTCCATACAATCATGCTTTCATTTATGACCAAATTACAACCTGATGGGGCTATTGAATCAAATCGCCCAATATTCCGATACCTGGGAATGCCATCTTGGGTTGTTTGGCAACTTATTATGTCATACTGGGCTGGTGGGTTACCATTTGCATCAAAGAACACGTCATCTGTGCCACTGATTTTAAAATGGGCATGTCTCACATAATGGAAGACCTGTATAATCCAAAGAATACATGATTTTTATTTTAAAAAAAACCAAAATGTTTATACATTTACAAAACAGATATATTGTATTGGGTATAAATTCTACTGAAGCAACCAAAGCAATTGTCTTGGTCAAAATGTGTTTTTTTGTTTGTTTGTTTTTGCTTCATCTCTCTGAAAACAAACCTTCTGCATCCCATGAGGCATCTTTGACTGGCAGGTAAATGGCAAGGAAGGATTCTTCAGTCTGTCTCTACTTCCTTTTCATTTAAAGGACAACTAAACCACTATTTTTACAAGAAACTATGCAAAAATCTGGCTTCACAGAAAGGTAAAAGAAAGGCTGTTGTTTACACTGATGCTAAAACTGCGTTTATTTTTATTTTATTTTTATTTTATATTGCAATCAGTTTACAACCTTTGAGCCAGAGGCTCATTTCCAAAGGTACCTCGTCAAGAGAAGAGAAGATAATACAAGTACAAAATACATACTATAAGAGAACATATGCATGAAGATGCAGGCATACATGGATCCTGGGTACAGTTTACATTGGTTGCATTATAAGGTGCAGATTCAGATATTATAGATAAAAAGGGTTGGTTACAGGGTTTAGCAGCATACATGTATGACATTTGTAAAACGAAACAGTCAAACAGGTTCCATGGTATTAGTTACAGAGATAGTAAAACATGTGACAAGGACAGTACAGCAGGTAGTTTGATTCGGTAACAGTAGTGCATACTAGTAGGACAATTTAGCAAGCAGTATAATAAGATTATATCATACACGGTACATTCTTGACAGTAGAGAGAAGGTAGGCAGTTGGATATGGCAGTAAGGTAGGCGGTAGGAATCAGGCGGTACGGAGAGGGTGCAGCCCAGTGGGCATTGTCAGGACAAAGGGTGCTTGTACACCCGTTATGCACAGGTGCAGCAGCAGTTGTTGAACAGCTCACTTTTGAGTGCAGTTTTTGAATTTGGAGATAGTGGGGATTTCAGAGATGGAGAGAGGGAGCATGTTGTACCAAGAAGGGGCTCTGTGGCGGAGAGACCTCTGTCCATGTGAGGTCCTAGATCAAGGAACCAGGAAGAAGGCCTTGCAGGAGGTCCGAGTACTGACTAGAGGTTGGGCTAGGAGGAGGGAGGATGTCAGCCCGGGTGGAGAAAGTCCTAGCAGGGTTTTTAGCTATAAGGCAAGTTTGGTATTGCAGCCGTCATTAAGGTTTAGCACTGCTGCATGTCATAAAGCTGGCACGTATGTGTGAGCCTAGGGGCCTCTGTGATTAGCCTGCATGCCTTATTTAGGATGAGGTGGATTTTGTTTAGGGCAGTCATGTTGGCAGCACCATAGACAGGTAGCCCATAGTCAACTAGGGATAGTATGGAGGATGTAACTGCAAGCCGGAGGGCATCGGGGGGAGACAGTTTTTGTAGCGGTACAAGATACCATGCCGTATATTGGTAGCAGAGGCAAGTGCTTCGATGTGGGTGTGGTAGGTGAGGGCTGAGTCAAAGGAGACCCCTAGGTACTTATAGGAGTGAACTTGCTCCAGTTGCTGTTTGGAGTTGGAGAGGATACGGAGAGGGGAGTTGTAAGCTTTGTTTTGAGGGTGGGCAAAGAGCATGGTTTTAGATTTTTTAAGATTTAGGACCAATCTATGCTCTTTAAACCAGGTTTCTGTGTCATTATAGGAACATTGCAGGGAAACCTGGAGGGAGGTGGGGTTATGGTCGGTGGCGAAGATGACGGCGTCATCTGCATACAGCAGAATTTTCCCTGTGCAAGCACTGGGCAGGGTGTTAAGGTATAGCGAGAAGAGTAGGGGTCCTAGGATGGAGCCCTGTGGAACCCCCGAGAGGATAGGACGTGGATTGGAAAGTGTCCCACCAATATTGACACGTTGGGAGCATGCGGATAGGTAGCTGGAGCACCAGGCAAGTGGTCCAGTGGCAAAACCAGAGTGACAGAGGGCTTCCAGCAGTAGGGGGTGTGAGACCGTGTTGAAGGCCTTTGATAGGTCGAGGAACACGGCCCTGCCAGGGAGCCAGCGTCCATGGAGGAGTGTAGGAAGGATGCGACTTCAACAAGAGCTGTGCTAGTACTGTGTCCTGCATGGAATCCGTGCTGTTCAGGGCAGAGGATGTTGTATTTGGTCAGGTATTCCATGATTTGCGTGGCAACTAGTTTTTCCAGTGCCTTGGAAAGGGGTGGGAGTATGGAGATAGGTTGGTAGTTCCCATCTAAGGACCTGTCACCCCCTTTATGGATAGGAGTAACAGTGGAAGTTTTCCATGTAGTGGGGAATTGTCCCAGGCAGAGGGATTTGTTGAGAAGGCTGGTGAGTGGGGTGAGGACCTGATCCAGTACCAGCCGGAGAATTCTGTGGTCCAGGTTGTTGTCACTGGGACTGTTGCCTTTTAGTGCACGGGTCAGGTGTGGTCTGGCTTCCTGGGCAGTTACCCTACGTAGGTAGAAGCTAGGGCAATGGAGGGCAGGGGCAGGTTGGGAGGGTGGTTGGTCAAAGAAGTTACTGGGGAGGATAGGGCTAAGGTCAGTAAAGGAGGTGTTGAGGAGGTTTGCAATGTCAGCAGGGTCTGTAATGGTGGTTTGTCAGTAGTAATCTGGGAAGGGGGAGGGGAGCGAGTGTTCCCATTCAGTTGTTTGACGTTGTCCCAGAAGGTTCGGGAGCACCCCCAGGAGGTGGTGAGGGTGGCCTGATAGTGGTCGGCCTTGGCTTTCCTGATTGCCCATGTGCACTTATTCCATGCAGTGTTGTAGGCCTGTCTGTCTGCTGGTCGCCCGGTTTCTATGGCACGGTGCCAAAGATTATCCCTGTGCCTGAGCAGCTGTGAAAGGGCAGGGTAATCCAGGGCAGGTTATGTTTTTTGGATCAGACGGCTGAGAGGGGAGCAAGAGGTCACAGGCTTTACTAAAGGTTAGGGTAAAGAAGGCAAGGGCAGTGTCAATAACAGGAGCGCGGTGAATGGGGGACCAGTCTTGCTGTTCAAGGTATTGTTTAGGTTTTTCAGACCACACGGTCTGAAATGCCGGCGGGGTGCACACTGGGCAGTGGGTCGAGGTGAGGTGGCTATCCAGCGGAACAGCACAGGGAATGGTCACTGAGTGAATCAGGGAGGACTTGGATGTCCAGGATTTTTGGGGGCGGTTGTGATGATGACATCTAGGCGGGTGCTGGTACCTCTTAGGGTTCACTGTGGGTTGGGAGACTAGTTGTGTTAGATCCAGGGCTGTGAAGGAGTCCTGAGTGGGGGGGGAGGAGGAGGGGCTTAGCCAGTTCACATTAAGGTCCCCCACAATGACTTGATCAGCACTGTGAGGGAGGGTGGCAAGATAGTCAATTAATGATAATAGTGCTGGGTTTTGGTTCCTGGGAGGTATATAGGCAGCGGTGAGATAAAGGGGTGCCCTGACGGGGTGTAATTAACATACATGCATTTTTTTTAGCATTTGAAAAATGTAGACATCAGCCTTCCTGTTTCAACAATCCTACCCAGTCAGCTTCCTAAAATGGCCACTGAACGTGATACATGATTAGAACACAGGAGCAAGAGGCAGACAGCTACATTGCTCTTTATAGTGCCAACTAATTTGTTTTCTTTCCATAGAAACATGAAACAGAATCTGTTGGCAACTAAAGACCATACAGCCCACCTAGTCTGCCCATTTTCCTACTTGGTATCCCTTGGTTTAGCATTGTTTCACAAAAATGATCAAAACCATGAGTTAACGTGGTGTTTAATTATTGGTTTTTATCAGTACACATGATAGGCTATGGTTTTGTTGATTTTATTTATTTAAATTTGCTGAAATTGTGTTGTAATCTGACAACTTTTCTATGCGAACTGCAGTACAGTAGAACTTTTCAAATACCTGATGCTCTAGTGCTTATGTTGCAGTGCTGGCCCAGTCCAGCATATAATCCACACTGTCAACTTTTTCCCCTTCTATCAACCAACCTTCTCTCTCACCTGCATGCTATCAAACACTCTTCTATCCACTCCACACTCCAATTAGTACTGTTCTGGATCTGGTGCCAGATATCTTGCCAGTCTTAAGAAGAGAAGAAGCATACTTCATAATCTTGCACCCAATACCCCGAGAGAGCACACACCTTTACTGATACACTCCATCCTTCCCACCTGGCACTATTAAATGATGCACATATGTGTATATTGCATCATTTCATATTGCCAACTAGAAATGAGAGCATGTGTAAGGCAGGCCCTCTCTCAGAGGATCAGGTACAAGATTATAAAGTGTGCTTCTTCTCTTCATGTGACCAGCAAGATATGCAGCAACAGAACCAGAACAGCTAAGGAGTGTGGAGTGGATGGCAGAATGTGCAATGGCAGGCAAGCAGGGAGGGGGGCAGGCTACCAGGCTTGCTGCTCTCAAGGTTTCTGGTTGCCATAGAAACCTCTCTATGCAGACATAGGCTTGTTGTGTATGGCTGCCCATAGATTATCTTCTCTGTTTCTTTTAATCCTGCCTGACTGTATTACTCCTTTGCTTGTGCAGATTTAGCTATTCTGGAGGCTGCTGAACAGTCTGCTCAGACACCTTTTTGTAAAACTTTTCATGATTTTGAGTACCTCCTGAATTTTACTCATCACTCTCTTGTTTTTTTTTTCTGGGAAGAACAATCCACCATTCCTCAGTCTCTCCTAATGTGTTGCATTTCCTAGCCCTTCATCAGCAAAGACAAATGTAGTAAGGCACTCAAACTGCAATATGCTCATTTATTTTTTCATGTTTTCCTCAATATGAGCAGCAATCATGACTGTTGTTAACAATTATATATTATCTCTCTCTTTGTTTTTTTTATCACTGTAATCCTAAATCTCTTCAGAAAGGACAGAGGGGTCCTGAAATGTAAGCACAAAAGATAAATATATTTATGAAAGGACTGAAGACTACAGATTTGATGTTCTAAGTCTCCTTAGTATGGGGATTCTGAATGGTTTCATACAGAAGGAATAGTATGGAATTTAATTTCTGAATTACATAGAAACTAATGGGAATTTTCAGAGGCTATAACTTGAGATGAATGTTCGTGTGGAGAAATAAAAAGAATATTTATGAGAATATTGTTTGTTGAGTGCCTTACTTAATTTGTCTTTGTTTTAGCCGACTGGTCATAAGCAAGGCTTCCATTATTGAATATAAAAGAATAAGGAACCTAGGGAATTGATCTAAAGTGCAGTAGAGCTTATCATCCTTGTAGTTCTATGCTGTATTTCCCCAGCTCCATTGTGTTCTTTGTATAATGCAGCACCCCCGGAACTGCACGTGTGCCCCCAAACAGAGATGGGCCACTGCCTTGTACAATGGCAGGACATCTCCTTTTGGCTACTTCTCATTTCTCATTCCCCTTTTAATGGAACCTAGGATTCTGCTGGCCTTGTTTACTGCTGCTGGCACTCTGAACAGTTTCTAGGATGAGTCTATAAAATGCCCAAGTTCTTCTCCTGCTCTGTCACATCCAAATCTCAAAGCTCTTGGAATTCTGAGGTTCTGCAGTTGCAAAACTAGATTTTTGCTTGCACTACTGCTTAGTATGATGTCATTTTTAATCATAATCAAGACTGATGATGTGGCTGTCAGATTGATGGGCACTGTTACTATATACTTTGTCTTGCTGTTTTAGTCTTTAACTCACCCAGTTCATGCCTGACAGTTAAGTTCAGGTTTCAGGTTTGTTTATTTGGCATAAATTCATTGCACAAGCTCATTTACAATGATGTCCCATTATAAAAAGTACAAGTTGCATATAAAATTCATAAATAAACATGCAATTTAAGGAGAATCTGAGTACAGTGGCAATAAGGACCTAGCAACACACAGTATATAGGTAAACATAAACATTACACAGAAAGTCATATTTCCACATATTGGGATCTATGCATCAAATGGCAAAATGTACATGCCAAAGGCATGTACTCCACCTGCACAGCTCTATACCAATGGACAGGTGTTTACCAGCCAATATTCAGTATCACTGGCCACCTGTCCATGGCCCTGCCCTCTAGTCTGCAGGTTCACTGGGGCACAGGGGTGTGGAGCAGTGGACCCAGGCAGGTATCCAATCAGGTGCCTGTCTTGGGTCCCAGTGTGGATCCCTTGTGCAATGGGAGTGGGGTAGAGTGTAGGAAGGCATGCATCTTGATATTTAAAATGTAGAGGCACTTACCCAAATGGCTAACTGTAAAGCATTTTGTCAATAATAACAAATACAAGAAAATCTCCTAGGCTCATTAGTTTGAAAGTGGATATAACATCAAGATATAGCACTGGGAGTAATGGAAGCTTGTATCAGTTCCTCGTATTTCATGGGAGCCTGAGTAGTACATGTTGATGGTCCAAAGTGGGCAAGTAAGGCATGGGAGAGTTGCATATATTTTAAAAAGTATAATTAGGGAGGTTGTATTTCTGTTGCAATGAGGAATAGTCCAGTAATATATCAGCACAAGAAATCTCAGCCACTGTGATAGTCATAGGAAGTGGAAGAACATTTTTAGGCATAAGATGGCAATCTACACAAATATTAGGATTCATAAAGAGGGTCCTACTACAACTTTGAGTTAATGAAATAAGGAAACATTTATTAATTTATGAATGCTCCTGGAGGGACCAGTAAATAGGGTAAATAGGGATTTTCCTTAGAGCTGAAGGCAAAGTAGCGGGAGAAAGGTATAACAGGGCCAGGGATTGGATATTAAGGTAGATGCACAAGGCTTTTTCAATAGATAACCATTACGGTTCATATGAATTTAGAACTGGGTCCATATTCAACATGCCCAATTAAAATATTTACTTCCATGGGAAGCTAAATAATCATAGGTATCATAGGTTGTTACAGAGCAGATTAGACATAAGTCCATATAGCTCACCTTCTAATGTTATCTATAGTCCACGATATTATTAAAAATTCAGTAATCATCAAGTTTGCACTTCAGTTCCACCATATTACTACTTTCTACCATATCTATCGGCAGCGAGTTCCAAAGTGTTATTAACCTCTAATTATATCAGCTAGACCTTTTTCTAGTGTGGCACATCTCTCATTTTAGCTGGAGAGGGTGAGATCCTGTGCTATAGGGCTGGTTATTCATTTTTAGACCTACAGTATACAGTAACATAAATCATAGTCAGTCATGGCTCTGAATAAAAGACACATATCCCCCTCAGTCTTTGATATTCCAGAGGGAACAACCCCAAGTTGTTTAACCAATAATTGTACTCCAGGTCCTTGAGATCCTTTACCATTTTATTGGTCCTCCTTTGTACCCTGTCAAGATTTCTGATCTCTGATTTTGTTCCTGGTGCCCAGAATTGAGCACAATAATAAAATTAAAAATTGGGAAGACAAAACTCACCAGAGAACCTAGGATAAGAAAGTTTCTGGTAAGCTCTACAAATGCTTTACACCCCCACAAAAAGCAAGTGAGACAAGATTGATGTTTATGAAACCAGGTTTGAGGTAAAACAATGTTTAACATCATTGAGTGATATAAAATACATGGCAACTATTCATTTTGATAATATTAATTTGGCCCCACAAGGATAAGAGAAGACTATGTAGATCTGATTTAATAGATGGTATAAGTAGAGTCAGGTTTAATTTTGACAATTTTGAAAGAAACTGTGATATCTATATGTCTATCTATCTATCTATCTATCTATCTATCTATCTATCTATCTATCTATGTGTTTGTATGTATAATACAAGATATTTAATTGCTTTAGGTTCCGAATGAAGCCCAAGTGAAACCATGACTGACTTAGATACATAAGAATTAAGAGACAAAGCAGACGTTTTATCCAAGTTCAATTTATAAGCCAATAAAATACTGAAGGAAGTAATATCAGTCAAAGCAGCAGTAATTGAAGTCTCTGGGCAAGAAAGATGCAACAGAATATCATCTGCATATGCAGAGAACTTATATTCAGTTTGAGCAATTAGTGTGCCCCAGACCCATGGATTAGCCTGTAATCATCACAACAATGGTTCTAAATACAAATTAAAGAGAAAGGAGGATAGGGGACAACCTTGATGGGTGCCAGAGAAAATAGAAAAGGGTTGAGATATAAAACTGTTACAAGTTAATTTAGCAGAAGGGGAGGTATATAAAACCCAAACCCATTGAATAAAATCTCATAGGATGATATAGGCTCTCAACACTTCAAATAAAAAGGGCCAAGAAACACAATCAAAAGCTTTCTCAGCATCCAGGGAGACCCAGGCCAAAGGGGTCCTGGACCCACTGGATGCCAAAATTAAATGAAATATTTTCTCGGCATGGTCACTAGCCATCCTTCTCTTCATAAACCCCACCTGTTCAGGACCTATCAAATGTGACCAAACCCCTTCTAATCAACAGGCTAAACTGTTTGCCAAAATTTTGAAATCTGTATTAATTATAGAGATAGGATGATAACTCAAGGGGGAAAACTCATCCTTCCCAGATTTGAGAAGAAGGGTGATATGCACCTGTGTGAGGGAAAGATCCATGAGACCATGGGTGTGAATATAATATAATTAATTAAATATAATTAAACACATCAGTTCAGAAAGGGGTAAGCTCAGATACAAATATTTTGTAAAAAGTTAGTGAAAACCCATCAGGACCTGGTGCTTAGTCAGGGGAAGGGAAGATATTGCCCAACAGACTTCAGTTGGTGCAATAAGACCTTGATGAGTCCTACCTTGGAGCGCTGTAAGATGTGGTAAAGAAGTCTGCACCATCCTTATGACCTGGGTCACGCCTAAAAATGGTCCCTGGGACCAGTGTACCTACCCGGTCAACAAATAAATGAAATGAATAGATAGAGAGAGAGAGAGAGAGAGAGAGAGATGAATACATACATATGGGTACAAAAAGAATGGGGGGTTTGCAGTATATAATTATCATAATAAGATTTCAGCATTTCTAAAATTTCCTGAGGCTTAGTACCTAAATCTCCAGAGTCAGATCTACAAAGACCCTGTACAATCCTAGAAGCTTCCTACTGCCTCAGCCACAAAGCCAAATGTTTACCAGCTTTTCCCCTGTTCCAAATATCTCATCTTAGTCTGAAAAATAGTCATTTTAGCACATTCATTCAGTAAGGTGTGATATTCAGAATGGAGAGAATAAAGGGTCAGCGAGGTCTGCTTGGGCATAGCAGGAGAAAGGGAGAGTTCAACAGAATGTATTTGAGCATGTAAATCAGCAAGGTGATGCTTACACTCTTTAGCTCTCCTAGATGCCAAAAGAATACACTTGTCTTGAATGGTGGCTTTTGCGGCACCCCATAGGACATCCAATTTGGGCACAGAAGGTTTATTGAGTATCAAAAAGGAATTAATATAGGTTTTTAAGTATCAACCAATACACTATCCCTCAACAGTTGATTATTAAAATGCTAGACTGAGTCCCCATCCATGCCACCCTAAGGAGACAAGACTGATGTAACGGGCATGGTCAGAAATAACTAATTCTTTAATCTCACAAGTATGTATACCTAGAGTATTTTCCTGCATCAATAAAGAAAAATCTAGTTGAGAAAAAGAACTATGGGGAGAAGAATAAAAAGTATAAGAATGATCTGAGGGGTGCAACAAATGCCATGGATCAATTAGACTCAACAAATCCATTAGATCACACAAACCTCTTTGGGCAGGGGAAAGGCCTTTCCTGGGTACATTCATCCAATCTATATTAATTGATAAACCACATTCCAATCTCCACCTAAAATTATAGGGACATAAATATAAGGTACAATTAAGGAAGCCAAAGTGGTGAAAAACTGGGGATAATCAATAGTGGGACCATACTGTAGATGAAGCCTAAGACAAGTTCATGTAATTCTAATAAACCAAAATAAATTGGCAGTCTGGATCCCAGTGCTCAGCCAATAGATGAAAGGGAAAATCATTTGACCAGGAAAGGCCCACTAAGTCGAAACTTGTTTCCAAGTGTGACCTGGGAGCACAAGAAAGTTAAGTGACTTGCTCAGGGTCACATACTATGTAAGTGGGGTCTGTGGGATTCAAACCCAGACCTTCAGGTTTGTAGCTCAGTGTCCTTAACAACTACACTATTCTACCTCTAAACTGAATATAAGTTATCTGCATCTGCAGATGATAGTCTGTTGCATCTTTCTTACCTGAAGACTTAGAGCAATTAAAATACATACCCCCCATTTCTTAGTGCTATCACCTGCACCATATACCTGGCCCACTTACAGACATCTAAAGAAAGTGACCTGATCCTGTTTCAGATGAGATTCTTGAAGAAAAGCCATATCAGTCCCCAGCTGCTTCAGGTGTTTAAACACTGTGTAGTGCTTTTTAACATACTGGGTATATTTAATATTAGAAGTCAAAAATGTAAAAAAGTTACTCATAATGTTACATATAAAACAATTTTAAGAATAATCAACAATACAGGAAAAAAAAAACAAATGCTAGGGACTGCACCACCCACCCTATCCAAAACAATACCTCACTTCTAACTAACGAGATAACAAGAAGGAGTAACAAACATTTATCAGAAACATTTTGTAACAGTAAAAAAACAACAATCTATAAAATAAATACAAGCCTTACAACCGACCCCTAAGGTCATCCCTCCTACACTACTTGGTCCATGATTAGTCCACACCATATCACTCCATAATGAAGAGCTCCAAGGGGCCCATACACTACTGAAAAAAGAAAGGAGATAGTTATCTCAGAATAAAGAAATGTAACTCCACATCTCACCTCTCAAAGGGATCAAGACATTAAAAAATAAAACAGGAAAAAAACTTTATCTCTATTGGACAAAAAATAAAAGAAAGACATCCTATTTGGAAAGAACAAAAAAGAAATGTACAAAACAAAGAGTAGGGAAGGAGGAGGGAAGATAAAACCATATACCTGAAAAAAGATATCAAAGAACAGAAAAAGAGAGAACAAAAAATTAACAAATGGCTCCCAAAACTAACATGTCCTAAATAACCTAAAAGAGTGAGCCTGTTCTAAAAGTAAGAGAACTAACCACAAAAACAAACTACTAACAAGGAAGCCAACAAAGAATTATAATAAGGGGTCTATTTATAGTGAAAACTAACATTTCTAAAAGCAGTGACTAGAACTAAAGATATTAAAATAAGATATTATAAATGCAAGAAATGGAAGACCTAATGAATAAACATGGAAATATAGCTCTCCCCTCTCAGCAAACCTGGTCATCATAAAACTAAGCTACCCCACCCAAGAAACAGTAAAAATAGCAGGGTCCAAAAACAAAAAAAAAGACACAATAAGTAATGAACATATAAATACCACTAATTAATTGATAGATTGCTAACAAGGAAACCAGCATACTATATAAGGTTCTTGTGTCATATCTCTAGGTCCAGGACACTATAACGGACCTCCTTTACCTAAATCTGAACACAATCTACTTGCTATAGTAAAACAATCTACCAAGTAGTGAACTTATAATGCCTTTTCATGATCTGCACATTATAAATAGGAGAGGAGAGGAAATAAAAACAAATAACAACAAGTAAATCAACCTCTTACTAGTGCCTGTAATGTACCATAAAGGTATGATACGAGTGTGAAACGACATCATTAAAATCAATAATCTAGCCATAGAACTGTTACGTAACCCCTAAAACCATTATAAATAAAATTCCACTGAACCATATCCTGAACTACAATTGTTGTCCTTCCAGTTCTTAGTACAAAGCTATTTTAACAAGGTAAAAATCACTGATATTATTTTCCAGTCCAAGTAAAGGTAAAAATGAAACCACTCATGAAGTGGAATCCAAATGATGTACACTGAAGTCGATCATGAGAGCTAAGTATTACAGAAGTAATACCCATAGCTATAAGGAAATCATTAATTATGACATCCCCAAAGAACATTTTTTATAGAAATAGGTATATATTTATAATAAGCCAGAATGTAATCATACCTCTCAAACTGTCACCGCAAAAAATTAGAAACTTGGACCTATCATTACATACATAATAGAGGAAAATAAAGAACCCAAATCCTCAGAATAAGGAGCACTTCTCCATACATATAAACATGGGCCCAAAACATTGAAGAAACCCTTGTGCCCATCTGCATGAATCTAGTTCCAAGTAAACATTCCATAATATTATAAAGGTCTTCACTATCCGAGTTACAGCACACTCCTTACATGGGCTGCGCTTAATCCTCGGGGAATACTTAAAGGATAGAGCAGCTCACTATAAATCGATCCAGCCATTTAAATAAAAAACAATACAAGGAAAAGAAAAGTTCAGAGCCCAATAGATGCCATAAGAGAAAACTGTAATGTATATTGGAAATGGCAAGGTTCAGAGAGATTTAAATAGGTCGGGAAACAACACCCTCAGTTACAAATGTGCTTGCTGAGGAGAGGTAAAAACCCAATAATCTCCACTCTTATACACCTCCAGTTTTGAAGGATAAAGAAAGTGATGTTTAATAATGGCCACCTGGAGCATGGCAGTTAAAAAACGATATTCAGATCTTTTCTGACAAATTGAATATGGTAAATCTTGTACCACGCAAATATGGTGGTTTTCCTGCTTCACTTGAGGTTTACTCTGAATCTTCTGAATAATATGCAGTCTGCCTAAAAGATTAAGAAGCTTAAAGAACAAAGGTTGAGGCTGCTCCCTATCTGCCGCATGACTCTCACAGCCCAGTGAGCCCACCCTGTCACATACTGTGGACCATTCAGGGAAGGATCAGCACGATGCTCACATAAACATTACACCAAAGAGAGCACATCCTTTCCTTCACAATGTTCTGGAAGTCCTAAAATAACAAAATTATTTCTTCGGCTGTGTCCCTCTAGGTCATCCATACATTCTTCAAGCCTTGAAATCTTTTGTCATAGCTGCATAACCTCGGCTCGAGTTTATGCTGCCAATCTTCCAGAAAACTTTGATGGCCTTCCAAATCACCCACCCTTTGGGTGAGGTCTGCAAGCACATAATGCAGATTTTTCATATCATTTGATAAACTGGTAATGGTGTCCTGCAATGGCATTATCTCCTGTAGACAATAATCCACAGTAAGAAGAGCAGGCTGTGAGAGAGTAGTAGATATGGTGGTAGTGGCCTGTTTAAATCATTTTGAACCACAGTCTTTAATTGGTGTCTCCGGTGGGGTATGATGCACCACTGGCCACCCTTTGCCAGTGCCCATTGGCTCCATCAAAAAACTGTAAAAGTCATAACTCAGTGAAATCTAAACATGATAGTACCAGAATAGGCTATAACAATTTGGCGGATATAGCTAAAAAAAGAAAGTCATGTAATTCATGTCATTGAGTTTTGCTAGGAAACTGGTGCTCAACTCTGAATCATCAAATGACTCCCCTAGAATTTGGAAAATTTGAGACTGCACTATCTTTAATCTGGTCTCAATCCAAGCACACCTTATGTCAATATAGTGCTCCTAAAGATTTCCGAATCATATTTATCAATTTAGCCACATGTAGGCTACCTGATCCTATTATATCCATCTCATACCCTAGATACTTTTAAGCCTCTACTTGTTCCAGTTTTGTTACTTTCAATATATAAATATCTAATGGACTATTAATAGGGTCATTCAATTTATTTGAAGATCCAGTCAATATCAGATTTGTTTCAGTTGAACTTAATTTCTAATGGGACACCTTAAAAAAAGTTTGAAGTTTATCAAACATTCATTGCCATTTCAGCTGGACTTCCTGGAAAATAGGCATATGTGTGCTCAGTGTATCTTACCTGGCATCTAAAACTAATAGATAAATGTAGATACAGAATGTGTTTCCTCTTGCAAAAAAACAAAAACAACGTGCACATGTGCAGTAAAGGATTCTGATGACAAATGCATTGCTAATGTTAATTCTAGTTTATTTGTAAAGTCTCTATGCAGAGCGTATTAGCTCTCCAGAGCACTGTTGCTCCATTGATGTCATCACATAAGAACATCACAGTAATTTGAAACCTCTGAAGGAGTACGGCATTTGAAAAGAAAGATGGGCTTTCTTTACATTTGGGACAGTTCTTTAACACAGTTTAGTTCTTAAACAGCTGTTTGCTTATAAATGTAGGCTGGGTTCCGTCCCTATATACAGTATCTAAAGAATAGATTTTCCTTTAGAAGTGTTGAATTGACATTGAGAAATCAAGTTGTTACGGATATGGTTGTCCCCTTGTAAAATCAAAACATTCACAATATTTATTTAGTAATTATATTCCGATATGTTGGAATAGCCTTCCTCATGAATATAAGCAAAAGATTGGTAAGCCCTTATCAACATCCCATCTAAGAAGACACCTGATATCTATACAGGAACCTTGTAATTGTTATTGATATTCTTTTTTCTTTTATGTTTTTGTATTGATGTTTGTTGTTTGACTGTATTTATTATGTTGAGTGTTGACCTGTATTTTATATTTTTGCAAAGGTTACCATTGCAAATGAGTTTTTCACACAATTGTTTTTTACCTTAAACAAACAAACAAACAAACACTAATGAAAATGGAATAAATCACATTTGTAAGGCACAAAGAGCACATTATTGTTCAGGTAAGCCTGTAACCTACAGTGCTATGTTTGGAGTTTTGCATTTTACAATAAAAAAAATATCCCTGTCTACCTGTCCTTTAGGCACATAAGCTGGAGAGACTTTCTGATCACTAGGATGTTAGATTTCTCTGTGCCTGCCACGTTGCAGCAGCACAGAATGGAAAGTCTCTCCTTTTAAATGTCATTGTTCAGTGACTGAAATATCTAAAAATAAGCTGTTTTGTCACAGTTCCAGGCAGTATAGGTTAGAATAATGAGTTGTGAATGAGCTTAGTACATTCAGCTGACCAGACCAGGGTTTGATTCTCACAACCTCCACTTGCATATTGTGTGACTCTAAGCAAGTCACTTGACCGCCCAGTGCTCCTAGGTCTCCCCTGAAAACAGGCACTTGTGCCTAGTGGGCCTTACCCAGTTACCAAAGACTAAAAAAATAAAATAAAAAAAATATATTGCGTATCTTGCAACCTTATAAAAGACCTAGCGACACATCTGGAATCCATTGTTCAGCCCTGGCCATGTCCACATTTTGCTTTCCCCAGAGGGATTTTTTTAAACCTGATATTGTTCCTCAGCTTCTACCTATGGAAGCAAGCAAAAGAGGGGGACAAGTCAGGCTTACTCATAGCTGTATCAAGCCAGGAAGGCTTCTGCATTAACAGAGGTCCACTGATCATAGCTTCTCTGCTCCAGGTGTCCATGAACCAACAAAGAAGGGCCTCCTCTATGTTCCCCTCCTTCCTCTCCTGTTTTCTTTTCCTGTCAGGAGTTTGATTAGGATGCCATTCTGACAATATACAGTACATGCACCCCCTTAGGAGATCTGACAATGTGGACTTTGATGCACCAAAGTGAAGGGCAAGTTTGCACACACTTGTTTTTGGCATCTTGTTGATTTCATTCAGAATCTCAGCTTTGCCAGTTAAGGGCAATGCCACTTACTTGGATGCCATGCTGAGAAACACAATGTTTGAACTACAGAAGAGAATCTGACCATATAAGGTATGAGTAGTGGCAGTCTTTTATTGTCCATAAAGCAACTAACAGGATTATGTGGTACCAAGACTGAGTGATAGCAGGAAATAGCAGGAGGTAGTCAGGACTTGCTGTTAATGACTTTCAGTGTGTCTTTTGTGCTGTCTTGTGTGGTTCAACTGTGAGCTATTTAGCGTCTGCAATATCCACTCTAACTGTGAGATTTACAACAGTTGGCATATAAAAAGTCTTATGGCAGGCCACTTCTGTCTGCTATATGTGGGAGATTCAGCATATCTGTGTGTCATAAACTAGGCTGGGCTGTATTTCAAGGGCAGGAGCTCTGTTAAAAAAATATTTTGGGATGGAGCTCCAAACCAGCATGGCTTCCATCATGTTGGTACCCTTTGACCGTAGGGCTAAGCTGACTGGATTGCTAAGCCTGAAAGAGAAACTGCAGATGCTGATGGACTGCTGGAGAACTCATTAATTCAGATGCCCTTTGGCCAGTGAATGTCTGATTGTGGATTGGATTTCCAGAAATGCCTGGCATTGACTGACAGCCCTGAGGATGAATGGGAGTTGCTTCATGGCTTACAGAAGGGCAGGGGCTGTGCTTGGATTGGTCAGATCTACTGGAAGTCCCATTGGAGAAGGACTGCTGTCTAGTAGGACTTGAGCTGGACTGTGAGTCTGTGTGTGTGAGATGAACTGTTAGTAAAGCTGAAGACTCAGAGAGAATAAAAGAGGCGTCTACATGCTATTCGGCTTGCAGCATGATGTTGAGAAGTGTCAGCATAATGAGAGGGAGAGGATGGAAAAAGTAGCAGCAAGGCTGCTGCAAGGTCTGTTAGCAGACACGATAGCCAGATGTCAGGCTGTGACCATCACAATGGTCTGGAGGACTTGACATGTGGGTTGGTACAGACACACAGTGACTGGGTAGTGAGAGGGTAGCCAAACCTTCAGACAGAGCCAGTTAAGCAGACTCCAGAGAGTGAGTGAGGCAGAAGAATAGAGAGGCAGCCCAGCTGATTAGGGAAGACCACAGCAGATTTGCCCTAATTCAAGGGAAGAGAAGTGTATAATTGGGACACTGTTTCTTTGTATTTGGACATCCGGCCAGGAACTGTTCAGTACAAATACAGTATTTCAGGTTCAAGGTGAACTGCCATTTGAGCAATTTCTTGGCCTTTGGGTTTTGGGGTTCTAACAGAGCAGTTGCTCACATTTGAGTTTGGGGGTTCTAATAGAGCAGTTGCTCACATGTTATGCTAAAGTACACCATCACCAGCCAACCCACAGAAACATAAATGAGCTTGCATCAATTCAGCACTGGGTAACCAGCAGCTTCAATAGGGAGCCCCCAAGAGGTTTAAGGGGAAACCACTGGTACTAGACATGGGATGGTAGTGGCATCCAGTACATGAGGTTACTAATTTTAAACTGTACTCTGTACAGCAGTGTGGGGATAGGCTGAGTGCTAGGCTGTGCCTTGAAGCACCTTCGTGGTAGCAGCCTGAGAAATCATTAATTTGGCCACACCTGTTCAGGGTGCATGGTAGATGCCATTAGTTTACAAATCGCTTTTAGACAGGCCTGCACAGGGCCCCAGAAGACCATCTGGTTGGCAAATTACTGATAAAACCAAAGACCCAGGGCACCCCCCTCAATTGGCAAGTCAATAAATCATTATAATATGCTTTCTGACTCAAATGGCTACTCACTTATTATATCTCAAAGGTGATCAGGGGTCTCTTAATTTTTCAAATCAGACTTCTGATATGAAAGCAAGCTCAGCCACCAGTCAGCAAGGTGGACCTCCTGTTGACTGTGGCCCTATTCTAAAATGCAGCTTCCAAAGTTGCTCTCTTTTAAAATATGGTGTACTGCCTTATTGGCTCACTTTGAATAAGGCACAGTCCCCGGCAAATGTGCTTGCACTGCATTATTGACTCACTTTAAATAAGTACAGCCCAAAGACAATGTACTGGCAATTGGTGGGAGTGAGATAATGGAGACAGACAGGTATCTCCCAAACAATGAACACATCCAAAATTAGCAACTCAGCCTTTCTGTCTCCAATGGCTACTGAATTTTTACATCCCAAATGGGAGTGGGGGTCTCTTAGTTTTTCAAATCAGAGCTCTGGTGTAAAAGCAAGCTCAGCCATCAGTGCACCTCACTGACTTTAAGGCAGAAAACACATTTTAACAATTTATTGATTTGCCAATTTTCATGGAAGAGGTGAAGGCATAACCAGTAGCACTCCAATGAGAAAAGCAATTTAGACTTTGAGAAAGTGATTGGGTTGAGCTTCTAATTTTGGATTTGACACATTACTGCCCTCATCAGCACTGACCCTTTTTTCACATTTAGGGTTGCATTCCTAAAATAAAGTTGCATTTTTATGATATTTATTGTTTCCAGTATTTTGTTACAGTAATTTCTTATTGTTGTCTCCAAAGAGTAGCAGGGCTTGCTAATTGGGTTAGCATTGCTTGGGGTGTGCGAGAGAGGTGACCCCAGTGGGTCAATGGACAGGTACAGTATCTCAGGAGATTTTGCTGACTGGTCGTCAGACACACTTAAATCTTTCTCGGTGGGAGCCACTGCACTAGTTCTGTCTGGATACAAGCCCCCACAACTAGAGAATGAGAAAACGAACTTAGGAGCCACTAAACATCTGCAGCAAGCTGGTGGCATTGTAAGGTAGTGGCATCCCTAACCTTAAGTCAGTTGGGAGGATACCGGCCCTATAGGGGCCTTCTAAAAAGAAAGGCTCTGACTGCAACATACCAGTTAGCTTGTAAGCCCATTTTCTGTTTCCGGCCCCTTAGTGCATTACCTTCCATCTACCTACATTGTACTGCATTTATCATTAGTATGACCAATGACCTAGTCTATTCAAGTACAGACATTGTGTCCCAAAGTCCTCATCACTGTTGACCACCCTTTTTTATACATTATTTTTATTCAGAGAGAAAAGAAACATATAATACAATTCATATCATGAGCTGTCTTCTCCAAAAGAAATTCTAGAATACATTTAATGAAAAGTACAGAAAATGTTTTTTTTTTGTAATTTGTTTCAGTGGCTAAAAAGTAGTCTTTTGACCACCTTGTTAGTTTTGAATCATCTGCAAGCATCCACTAGTGTTATGTTTTTATTGTAAGGCACACTGAGCCGTTCAGATAAAGTGCTAGAAAAATGAACTTGTCTTGCCTTGTCTTGACGTCTGATTCACTGATTTGTAAGTTGAACTGAAATGCTTTCCTTTGCACCCTTCTTACTAATATAGCTGAACCAGTGCTGGCAGTGTCAGAGACTCAGTAGATTGCACCCTCATATCTGGTGCCCAAAGATCGGGAGATCATGGATTCTATTCCCACACCAGAAACTTTGATTAATACCCAACACAGTCACTATAGTGCAGCAGTAAGAGGGGGCTGCACTGCTGAGGTGCTGTCTTTCAGTTGAGGTGTTAAACAGAGGCCATTTCTGGCCATCTCTGTTGGCTGTCCAGGTGGAAGTTAAAAATTCCATGACACTTATTATAAGACGCAGAGATTAACCTCTGTGTCCTGGCCAACATTCCCCTATCAATAAAACAGATCCATTTAACCCACCCCAGGATGCACCTGGAAATGAGATGTCACCACTCAGAAAGCCTTTCCTTACCAAAAATTAGAAATAAATACAATATTTTTTCTTATTATTAGGTCCCTGGCAATGTTATTCTCATACTCCTGCTTTTGCCTGACTAATAATTGTTTGTACCCCTTTCTCTCTATGCATTCTCCCCTGGTGAAGTCAACTGATTGTTCTGTATTGCATTACAGAATTTTCTTTGGAGTTTAATTTTATTGCCTGACTCATCCAAGGTGGTCTATTTTTGAGTCTTCAAGTTCTGTTACCTCTGGTAACATGTCCCCACCACCTTATCTATTATTGCTGTGACCGTAGCCTGCATCCCACATCACTATTAATTTTTATGCTGTATTTCCCCAGGATCAGCCAGTTGATTGGATTGACAGAGTGGAAGTGGTACTGGTACTTCGCACCTACACTCAGTACATAGAAACATGAACATAGTGAACATGTACTCTTTAGAAGACAGGAGAGAGAGCGGGGACAAGATTGGGACAATCAAGCACTTGAAAGGGATAACTAAGGTTGATAAGGAGAGTCTCTTTAAGCTGAGTGGCAACCATATCTAGAGGGGGCACAGTCTTAAGCTGGAGGGTGGGAGGTTTGGGAGGGAGGTCAGGAAGCACTTCTTCACAGAGATGGTGGTGGACACTTTGAATGCGCTGCCGGAAGAGGTCATCTCGTTGAAGACAGTGAGCAGCTTTAAGAGAGGTTGGGATAGGCATAGGGGAAGGTAAGAATCATGGGTAGGGAGGATGGGAGGAGTGGGTGGGAGGGCAGGGACACTAGCTCAAGCTGTGGACCCTGCAATATGAGCAGACTTGATAGACCAAATGGCCTTCTGCTGGCTTCTTCGCATGTTCATATGTATGTATGAAACATAGAACCTGACGGCACATAAGGGCTGCTTGGCCCACCCAGTTTGTCCACTTTTTCCTAGCCTACATTCTCACTGTAGACCTTACTTGATCTACACTATTTCTCCTTGCCCCCCTTCCTTTCACCTATGATTCCCTTGTGCCTTTCCCATGCATTATTCTACCTCTCTACTGTTTTCATCCCTACTATCTCTGCAGGAAGGCTGTTCCAGGAATCCACTACTCTTTCTGTGAAGACGTACTTCCTCACATCTCTCTGGATTCTACCTTCCCCCAACTTCCTAGCATGTTCCCTTGTTCTTAAGCACCTTCTTTTCTGAAAAATACTTCCCTCCTGTACCATATTTACATTTACCCTTGTGAGGTATTTAAAAGTCTTTATCATATCTCCCATTTCCCTCCTCTCTTTCAAAGTGTACATATTAAGGTCTCTCAGTCTCTCCTCATATGGCTTCAGGTGCAGACCCTGCACCATCTTAGTTGCCCTCCTCTGGACCACCTTCACTTTGTCTGTATCTTTCTGGAGATGTGGTCTCCAGAACTGGACACAATACTCAAGGTGGGGCCTTGCCAGTAATCTATACAGGGGTACAACCACTTACCTCTTTCTGCTGGTGATACACCCTCCTATGCATCCCAGCATCCTACTACCTCCCCCCACTGCTGTGTCACACTGCCTGGCTACTTTTAGGTCATCAGATATAATTACCTCAAGTCTCTTTCCTACTTGTAGTCAGCAAAAGCACTCCACCCATTGTGTATGGCACCCCTTGACTTCAGTGCCCTAAGTGTATTATTTTGCACTTTTCCGTATTGAATCCCAGCTGCCATACCCTTGACAACTCCTCAAGTTTTCTCAAGCCTCTGCTCATCCTTTCAACTCCCTGGGATATCCAACCTGTTGAAGATCTGTGTCATCCACAAAGAGGTAAACCTTCCTTTCCAGTTCCTCTGCAATGTCACTTATAAAGGCATTACAGAAAATCGTTCCCATCACTGGTCCCTGAGGTACCCTGCTGGTAACCCTCCCTCCCTTCCTCAGAGTGAACTCTGTTTACCTCCACCTTCTGTTGCCTATCCCTTAACCAGCTTCTTACCCAGTTTACTCTTTATTTCCCACCCCTAAGCTACCCACTTTGCTTACTAGTCTCCTATGTGGAATGGTGTCCAAAGCCTTGCTGAAATCCAGGTAGGCTGTGTTCACTGCTCCTCCCTTATCCAATTTCTTTGTCACCCTGTTGAAGTAGTCTATCACATTTGTTTGATGTGACATCTCCTCTGTGAATCCATGCTACGGCAGGTCTTGTAACCCACTGGATTTAAAATATTCCACAATCTTTTCCTGCAGCAGTGTTTCCATTAACTTTACCACCACTGGTTTGAGGCTGACTGCCATGTAATTGCCAGTCTCTTCACTGCTACCACTTTTGTGAAGTGGGACTACATCTGCCCTCCAATCCTCTGGAACCACAATGGATTCCAGTGATTTGTTGAATAGGACTGTTAGAGATGCAGCCAGAACCTCTCTGAGTTTCCTCAGCACTTTTGGATGCAACCCATCTAGCCTCATTGCTTTGTCCACTTTCAGATTAATGAGTGACTTTAGGACTCTCTCCTCTGAAAAATAACTAGTGTCCAACCCCCCTTCAAAGCTCTTGTTGCTTTTTTGTTGTCCCTCACATTCTTCTGTGAATGTTAAGCAGAAGTATTTGTTCAAGATGTCCACCTTTTCTTTTTAGCCTTACAATCCTTCCCTTGGTCTTCCTGTTTTTGCTTACTTATCTGAAGAATGTCTTGTCCTTTTTTGACACTACCTGGGCTATTATCTCTTCAGTTTTTACCTTTGCGCTCCTTACTGTTTTCCCTGTTTCTCTCTGTTCTCCTGATACCCCTCCCAAACCTCCTCCCTCTGCATCTCCTTGCACCTTCTGAATGCCATCCTTTTAGCCTTTACCTTTCCACCACCTCTTTCAAGATATATAGTGATCTGTTTTTCCTCTTGCTTTTGCTTACTTCCTTGACACTGAGGTTTGTTGCCTTCAGTATACCCCATTTTAGCTTGACCCATTGTTCCTCCACCCCCCCAGTTCATCACCCCACCAGGAATTCCCTGAGGCATTCGCCCATCTTTTTAAAATCTGCCCTTCTTGAGGTCCAGGACCCTCACCTGTGTGTGGTTCATACTTCAAAGCCAGGATATTCAAAGATCCTGGATTCGGTCAACCATGTGTTTGTAGATAAGGAGATGTTACTAGCAAGCAATAGAAGGGATGGGGCACAAGGGAGAGGTATTACTAGTCAGGGACTTCAATCTACCAGATGTGGATCAGAGCCTCCCCACAGAAGCTACAACTAGGAGCAGGAACATCTTAGACTCACTGCAAGGGTCATTTTTTAAACAGCTGGTCATGGAACTCATACAGGAAAGGGCATTACTGGACCTGGTGGTTATGAATGGGGACAGTGTAACAGGGGTTATAGTGGGGAAGCACCTGGGGAACAGTAATCATCAAATGGTGTAGTTTAAAATAACTGTGGGAGCGGAACTAAGTCTAAGAACTAAGAGGAAGAGCGGGAGGTAATCAAATCAGGGATTGCAATGGTGACACAACTCTGTCAAATGGGTAAGCAAAGAGAAGAGAGAGAAGAGAAAGAAGAGACTATTATGGCTTTCTAGGGAGGCAGCAGAAAATGTTAAAGTAAAAAAAACAAACTCTGGCCAGATCCCATAGGGTTACATGGGAGGAATTTGTGGTAAAATATTGAAAATTACCAAAGTTATGAGCCTGTGTTAACAAAATGTAAAGTAGGTTCATAAATTTCTTGTTTTTGAAATATTTGTACACCATGTTTTCAACATAGCCTTGTTATGACCCTGCCTCATGAAGAAGGGCAGAGTGAATGTTCAACTCCTGCCTGAAAGGTGATTTCATGCAGTGACTGCAAAATCAACTTTCAGGACACAAAAACACAATTTGGGCCAGAGTTGAAAAATGCCAGCTGTCACATTCATGGGGTGCTGTAAAGATATGGCTATGCTGTAAATCTGTAGTAAATTTGTAGTAAAATATTGAAATTTACCAAAGTTACAAGCCTGCATTCGCAAAATTCAATGTAGGCTCATAACTTGGTTGTTTTCAATTTTTACACCAAATTGTGAACATAGCCTTCTTATGACCCCACCTCATGAACAAGGGCAGAGAAAATGTTCAACTCCTGTCTGAAAGGGGATTTCACGAAGGGACTGTGAAGTCACCTTTCGGGACAGATTTGCCTAATGACCTGGCAATTGTTTATGATGTGGGGTCCCAAAGAAGGCATGTTGAAATTGTGG